>OX421905.1:2400000-4800000 GCA_949128165.1 Lathronympha strigana
TAATTCCTTCGAACGCCCTACCTACTTCCTACAACTTTCAACGTGCGAAGTGGCATTCTTGCCGCAATCTTGCAAAATATATTTAATTCCACAGAACTGGCCTGGCTCTCCATAACCTTATATATGTCGGGCAAGGTGATGTCGTCGTTCTACTTCCACATTACCTACATCTTCACATCGGAGCTGTTCCCCACCTACACCAGGAACTCCATGCATGCTCTCTGCTCCTCTGTGGGCAGAATCGGCTCCATTGTGGCTCCTCAAATGCCTTTGCTGGTTAGTGCAAAAATTCAACGACATGTCTTTTATTAAACTGGATCCTTCGCTAAAGCTTGGGCAAAAAAAACTTATCATGCACCACGTGCCTCAATGAAGTGTTCGCTATGTTAATTTTATTATTGGATCCCGTCGTAAGACCGGAACCAAAATCTAAATTGACCCCTACCCCTAGGTGTCCCTGTAGATTTTGATTGGTTACCTACCTCCGTAACTGAATCCTTTCAAACAAAAGAGTATTAACAACATTCATTCATAATTCAACATTGATTCACAATAAAATTTACGAAGTACGTAATCGCAATAACAAAACAAAACTGTATTAAAACAGTACAAGCCCAATGAAATGTAACTTGTGTCAAATCAATAGGTGTTTTTGTAAACACAAATACTTAAATAGGTTGGTACCTAAACTCGCCAAAGGGCGTTTTTATTTTTTGCTTGCTGTGTTAGAATTTTTTATCTGTTTCCTACTCCAAATCACGAGCTCTTTCAATCCTAGTAGAAAAAAAGGGTTTCCATATATTTTTTCAAATTTTCCGTTGCGCTACCGCCATTCTAAATCTGTAGAAAACACATAAACATTTCCAATTTAGCAAAAAATATTTTTCTTCAACAAAAAATAAAAACTCTCCAAAATGGTTTTTGATTCGCATTTTTACCTTAAAAGAGCATTGATCGATTTTCAAGAATATCACTAGTTGATTTTTAGGGTTCCATATTTATGTTCAAACCACAACTATTGGTTGTCTGCCTGTTTTGTAGGAGTTTATATACCCACCGGTATCTGTGCACCCAAATGAAATCTCTAGAAAAAAATATAAGTCGCACATTAATGACCACAGTCACATATTTAAAATGTAATTGAACAAGTATGAAACACACGTAAAACGTGTTTTCCATTATAACTGATAAGGTTTGCACGAGGCGCTAAAAAGTAGTACAAAGTTTATTTACGACCCATGAAAATGGTTAACCTAGACATACATATTAAAAGAGGATTTAATTTAATTTATTTTCAATAAAAAATGGTCGAAGGATCAAAAGTTTTAAGTTTAGGTGCTTGACGGATTGCTTAACATCCAGTTAGACAAATATATGAGGCTTCACGACAATCAGTTTGGATTCAAACCCGGACTATCGACTGAGTCTGCCATACTGGGACTTAAGCATGTCGTCAAGTACTACACCACACGAAAAACGCCTATTTATGCTTGTTTTCTCGACTTATCTAAGGCTTTTGACTTAGTAAGTTACGACCTGATGTGGAAAAAGCTAGGGGAGTTTAATGTGCCGGTCGAAATAATTAAAATCTTTAAATATTGGTATAGTAACCAAATAAATAATGTTCGATGGGCCGATAAGTTCTCTGAGCCTTACAGGCTGCAGTGTGGAGTCAGACAAGGTGGATTGACCTCACCGAAGCTATTTAACGTTTATGTAAACGCGTTGATCGTCGCTCTCAGCAACCAGCATGTCGGCTGCCATATAGATGGCGTGAGTGTCAATAACTTGAGTTATGCGGACGACATGGTGCTGCTGAGTGCGTCGGTCTGCGGGTTAAGGCGCTTGCTTAACACATGTGAAGAGTATGCATCTAGCCACGGCTTAATATATAACTCGAAGAAGAGTGAAGTGATGGTTTTTAGGTCGGGAACTAGATTACCAGATAATGTGCCCCCAATTCGGTTAAATGGGATTGAGCTTAGTCGTGTAAGGCAATTTAAATACCTTGGCCACATACTTACAGACGACTTAATGGATGACGCTGACATCGAGAGGGAGCGTAGGGCGCTGGCAGTCAGAGCGAATATGCTGGCTCGCAGATTTGCGCGATGCACGAGGGAAGTTAAAGTTACACTCTTCAGGGCGTACTGTACCTCGTTGTATACGTGCAATCTGTGGGCATGCTACACACGCAGATCTATCAGCGCCTTACGCGTCCAGTACAACGATGCGTTCAGGGTGATGTTGGGGTTGCCACGCCGCTGCAGTGCTTCGGGAATGTTCGCGGAGGCGCGCACCGCGTGCTTCTTCACAACTCTGCGCAAGCGGTGCGCGTCTTTTAAATGTGAACTCTTATCTTTTTAATTTTAATTTCTCATATTATTGTAAATAATTATTGTGGACCTATGTAGTCTTGAGTGAAATAAATAACAATAATTAGGCTTAATTTGCACATTCTAAAACAATTTTTATGTATAAACAAAAATGTAAAAAAAATCCATCCGCCTTCTCTACGAAGTTTACTAATATTTGTTACCGATAAGGGAGTAAAAGTCAAACCCGTCATAAATACATCAAAAAAATATATCTTCATAACTGCAAAAGAAGTATTTATCGCCAGTGCTCGCAGACACGGCTGACCAACCTCAAGGCATGCTATCCTCAGAGAGGCATTATCGAGCTTGTAAATTTCAACCGTTCCGTTTATTTCTTTTTACAGATGGTGTACTGGTCTGGTCTTCCATCCGTTATATTCGGCCTCGTATCCCTGACCGCTGGTGTCCTCACACTGTTGGTGCCTGATACAGCAGAGGATGCCTTACCAGATACTGTACACCAGGCTGAGAAGATTGGGCACGACGGCCGCAAGTTTGAAGAAAATGAGCTTAAAAATGTTTGACAACAGTATACTCGAATCTCTAATTGTCTGGATTTTTTAGTCAACTTTAGTAATCTTCGGGGCAGCGTAGAGGTTAGAGTGAAAAGTAAGCTAGAGAGTTGTTATTACCTCATTTGTAAATTCGCCATATAAAATTATTTTTGTTGTCTAGTTTGATAGATGGATAAACTAAAAATTTATTCATTTCCACAACATACATGGTGATGACATTTTTTGGGAGAACCAAAGCGCCTGCGTATGGATGTTACATTTTCAATGACTTAAAGTGAAATAAAACCTAATTTTTCCATACAATCGAAGTGAAAAGCAGAGTGTATACCTCAGGCATAAATTCAAACCCATTTTACCCTCGACTACTACCTATATATTGGTCTCGTTGCACTCGGACCAATAAATAGCCTCGTCTAAATTGGGTTACTTTATGCTCTTGATATACAATCTACTATTTCAGTCCTCCGGTCGGTAAGCGCCACTTTACGCAAAACTAAATTGCCGCCTGCCGGCTCCGTCGGGCTGAAAAATAGTATATGTACAAACCTCGGCCGGTAAATGGGAAAGCCTCGGATCACATGTTAGTCGACCTCGGCTTCGCCTCGGCCGACAATTACATGGAATCCGAGCCATTTCCCACTTAAACGGCCTTGGTATGTAATGTACTAATTAAATAGGAACCCCTGTGATCCAGGGAGATAATCATCAAATTTTGATGATTATCTCCCTGGATCACAGGGGTTCCCTGTCATTGGTTTTTGTAAAAATCATACGATTATATAAAGATGTCACATTTCAATTCGTAACGTTTCGCTTAGCGTTATCGTACCTTTTTCTACAACGGTGAATCGTGCATTTTTTTATTATTTTGGTTATAAGAATTAGAGTACCTACCTATACCTATTTGTATAATTCGAAATAGTATTTTTTTACTCAAAGCTTCATTTGCAGTCTTTATTATCTTACTTATCTGACATCTCTCCCTTCCTTCAGGCAACGGGTTTATAATAGGTAAATAAACTATAATTATACACGTTGCTCGTGAGCATTGCGAGAGAGTTAAACAGCATATTCCTATGGCCAAAGGAAACAATAATGTCATATTAAGTGCATTGGATTAGGGCTAGTTTCTGAGGTAATTACAATTTTTATTTAAACATAATTTTACCGCCACTCAGTAAATCACGCGTTTCAGAATGTGATAATGCTACTATGTGGTCTAGTCTAGACATGATTTTTGACAGACTTCGAAGTGACATGTGATATCTTTGCAAAACTCGGCTATACCAAACATTTTTTTTTTTTTTTAAGTGGGCCTTTTCTAAATGAAATTTACTTACCATATATCATAGCATATAAAGATAGAAAAAAAAGGTTTTTTTTCGTTTTTTTTTTCGTCGTAATGATCAAAAATCAATATGACTTTGTTTCTTTTAGTCTCAGGAATACGCTGTTAAAATCTCTCCCAATGCTCACGGGCACCGTGTATATGTATAAGAGACCGCATAACATATCGTACATTAAAAATCACTATTATTATACATGATGTAGTAGAACAAAAGTATACAGTCTGTTTTCTTGGACTTCGTTCAATCAATCTTTATGAAAAAAAAATTGTGTCGTTCAACATGCTCAATAATTCAATACACTATTTTACAAAACAACAACATACTTAGTTTTAACATTTCCATTCCAAGTGCTTCCCAACCCTGTAAAGATGTTGATTAATTTTCATGTTAGTTAAAAAATATAGCATTAAAAAATGTACCTAGTATAAATTACTTAAATAATTACGATAATATTCGGAAAGGTAGTACCAACATATTTTATTTCGTCATAGTCAATTCTATAGTCGAAATAAAAGGTAACCGGTAGACAAAGAGACAGTAACATAAATAATTAACAGATGATACATTATTAACATTTAAATAGATAGTAAACGAAGTAATATACTATACCTATCTCATTCCGCATTTCTCTTATTAATTTCCAACATTCCATTCTGATTCAGTCTGCCGTCTCATGTATGGAATTTAATTATTGCGAGAACAATACCTGCAACATTAATTGTGCTTTGTGACAATCAAGTGTATTAAATTATGTTTCATGGTACCATTGGTACCTCTACTATGAGTCGACCACTCGCTGGCGACTGCGAAGACTAAGGGCAAGAGGGCAATTAAAAAAAGCCAACCAAAATTTTACCCATATTGATATATTTCATCTCTCTCTCCCGAAATATAGACACGCCGTCGTCGTAGAAACTATAACTCAAATACCTTAATTTTTTTTAAGTCACTATCTACAACTCTATTTTTTGCCTTTCATTACATAACCTATTTGTCTACAAAAAGCGAAGTGAACATCTATTATTAATTTTAACCGATTTATTTTATTAAACTGAATGTCAATATTCTTTACCTCTTCTTCTATTCTTTATTTATACAATGATACATATTGTATTTACGCTTTTCTAAAACAGCTACACTTTTAGCAACTACAAATTGCTTAAAGTAACTCGTGGATAATGATGTTGACTATAGGTACATATTGTAATTCTTATTTTCTGCTACTCTTGCTGTAACTGATATTGTATAGTCGTTTGTTATCCCTAAAACAAATAAAATAAAAAACAAAATAAAATAAAATTAGGAATTGTTCTATCATACTTGCTTATTCGAGCAATTTTCGAGCCCGTGTGAAATTCATGGTAAGAAGGGAGCTTAGAGTCAAACCACGTTATCACTTTCAAAATGAACTGTAAAACTTTAAAGTGTTATTTTAATCGTCAAACTTCTATAAAATTATTACGTATTTGATGTAAAGGCCATTTGATGTAAAGGCCACTCACAGTGCTTTGACAACTTCATCTTGCGTAAGATTATTTGTCACAGCGGGCTACTTATGTAACGAAAACACTATAGAAATAAAATTATTTATTAAAACAAATAAATTGTTTTGAAAAATTCAACCCCTAAGAGTAAAAATTAATGTTAAAAGTTTTTATGTGGATGGTTTTAAATATTAAGTAGGAGATTTAGGTCTCTTATTTAATGACAAGACAAGTTATTTCATGGTTATTCAAAATTCAACCCCTAAAGGGACAGACTATTAGGTTGCAAGGTTGAGAATAATCTGACTGATTTTTGTTACTAAACTAATTTCAGCGTTTATTGATATTCCTTCCCAAAAGGGTTAAAAAGGGTGTTGAAAGTTTGTATAACCGTAAGGTCAAAATTACTGATGCTTTGAAATTAAAATTTGCACAGTAGACTACTAACTTTTATACCGAACACAATATAATTAGGAACAATTTTGAAAAATTTAACCTATAAGGGGTTAAAAAGGGTGTTGAACGTTTGTATGGGGGTGGCGTAAAATTTTAAGTGAGAATAAGAAAGATAACTTTTTGTATAGAAAGAGGAAAATACTAGTTTCGGGGTGTTTTGTAGTTCATCCTCTAAAGTAGTAAAATTGAGTAGTAAGGTAATATGGAGGTTGTGTGGTTTTCAACCTATCCGAAGGGGGTTGAATGTTTATATTAACGCAGGGTTAAAACTACGGATGCTAGAAAGAAACTTGCACGATAGACTACATCATAGGTACAACAACGCATGATGATGAAATTGTATGGCATATTTGGAGTTTCGAGTGCAAATTTGTATAAAATTTACTTTAAAACAAATAAACGAGCTATTCGCTATATACGTGCATGCAGCGTGCATGACACTGCCTCCTCACACACTGAAGCGGCGTGCGAATGCGCGTGAAATCGCGGATTGTCAACATTGAAACAAACAACGTCGAAACAAATCTGCAAGGCAGCGTCGAAACAAAGCTGCAACAGTTTCTTTTCACTCACAGGTTATAATTTGCAGAGATATTATTGCAAAAGCTGTTCGATTGTAAGCGAGCGGACGGCTCGGGCGAGCCACATTATAAACTCCCTCAAAACTCGCCGAATCGGGATGGTGACACGTGAATTCTTTGTCAATGTGTAAAATGCTTTACTTATAGGGGGGAAAGGCAAATGCCCCTGCTGGCCAGGGGGGGGAGGAGCCTAGTAGCCGCAGTACATAAGACAGACTAATGATAGCTCCTGTCAGTGATCAACGGCCCCTCTTCACCCACATTTCTAGAGAGACGCATCAGTTAAATGGTAGAAACAAAACAATATTTTTGAAACCAGTATTTTATTTTAGAATGTAGAGATTTTTTTAAATAGTTTGAACAGTCTTGTCTACTATTTTATTCATTTCTGCTATTACGGGTCTTATATTCTGATATCGTATATTCTGTTCGCTTGTACATTAGTAAGACCGCACAGAACGCTTAGTTTCACAAAGCAAACGATGGGAATATCTGAGAGCACTCCGGTTCGTAGCTTGCCGAGAGTCTATTAACAGCAGAGACTGGTATGGCTGACTATGACGACCTCTTATTTAGATGCTCAATATATCTGAATTATTATCTAAAAAATATATTAGGTACGTTGTGTTTGCTGCAACTTCATTAAACATTATTAAGCGATATTGCTGTCGTCATTTAAATACTATCTGTATAAAATAGTCAACTTTCAATTTAACATAATATGTAATATAATATATGATTAAATAACCTTTACACAAAAGTTCATTAAACTGAAATAATGACAATGAGGATTATGTGCTACGAATCTTAGGCTCATTACTCATTGTGTGCCAGCATGTGTAAGTTAGGCGCTACCAAATACCAACCAATTCTGTGTTATTACCGCTATTTACCGACAAGGGCATATGAACAGTGAACCCAATAGTCGGGTCGCTGAATATATTAAGGACAATCACGACCGACATGCTGGTGTCTGCCTTCGGTAGGATAACGCAATGACATCAGCTTCAGGTTCAATAGAGCAAAGTGCTCTACAATGCAATAAACATACTTAGTCCATAGATATACGGATATGTCTAGATCAGGCAGCTCAAGTACAATTTTAGTAGGGCATCGCCCCTAATATGGAGTCAAAAAGGAACGTTCCGATAGGATAGTAGAAACAAAGCGGGAACCCTGCAACGCGCATCATTAAGGCGCATCCATATATGTAGGGACGTAGGGACTCAAGTACACAGTAGTGAGGATGGGGACTCGCGAATTGTTGAGGAACGACTGTTTGTGCTCGTCTTGCTCGATGTTTAGCGAGCACAAAAAACGTTTGCATGTGTGTATAGGTATTTCACTATTTGGCGAATAACACGCCGAGCATATTGCCACTTTGCGATTAATTGGCACTCCCTACCTTGATGCGCCTTTAGACACAGGGAGCACATTAGGCTAAAAATATATATTTAGTCCGTCTGTTAGCTTAATGAAAGATATTGTAAATGTATTTTTTTTTCGTAAAATTACGAAAATACATTCAAGTTTTGCGTGGCGTCACAATTAGGTACAAGTCTTACCAAATAGTGATGTCAAGAGCCCCGCGCCAGCACTTCGATGTTCTATGTTATATCTTTGTCAATTTTACTTAACATGAAAACGGAAAAATACGTGTTTTATCATTTTGGATAATCTAACTGACGGATTAAAGAGAATGATAGTTTTTCAACCTAGTCCTCATCCTTATTGTAGGAATGTAGGTACAAATATTTTGGCGATCTCAGAAACGGCTTAAACTCTCTACGAAAATTGGCATATGGGCGTTTTTGAAGGCGAAAACGTGTTATACCTACTTTTTGGCGGTGACATGATGTCTTAAGAAATTCATACACACATCAAAAATGTAACCAACAAATATACATACATATTTGGTATAAAAAAATGCATACTTAATACTTTGTAATAGTTAAATTAAACTAAAGGAGACTAACCTAACCTAACCTAACACAAATTTAAATCTAAAGGCACCGAGGAGGAGGAGGGATTGCTAGGGATACGTTGAGCGAGGAAACTGCTAGCTCTTGGGTCTCCTGTGGCGTCTATGAGTCTCTTTGAATAGGTCTTTGAAGAGACTCAGAGCGCTACGGCCCCACGAACCAAAGGTCTTACGCTAAAAGAAAAAAATAAATCGGCACTGAGACCACTGTATCCCATCTGTTCCCATCTTGGCTTTCTCCCCCGTCTCACCAGTACCCGTCCCATACTCCACGGAACTAGAGAGATACCATCCGGTCTCTTGCCATCAGTTTTTTCAGCTCTTACAAAAGCGATCTTAATTGGCCCAAGTAGCCGGTGGATTATGTCATTAGCAGCATGTCTCGAGAAGCGGCCCACGCTTCGTTAGCAGGAAAGATTGTGTTGCCCAAGATGGTCAACATGGGGCCTAGACCGGGACCCCGGGACATTGAATCTTAAGAAAAGTACCAGTGTTTGGGGAGGGGTGCGCTTGGAGCAGCTTCCTTGGTACTTGAAGCTAGAAGTCTAGCTTGCCCCTCCTGTTCGCTGACAAGAGAAGATATAGTCAATTTATACCAGCAATCTTGTCTCAGCTCCTTTGAGATTTTAGGTGTTGAAGAAAATTTTGACCAGGGCAAGCAATTGACAAAAGTTACCCTTCCTTTGAATTGGTAATCCCTATCCATTTTCTATATATCGGGGCTGCATAAAATTGAATCTATGGGCGATGGATCGTATCTCGTATCAGCCTTAGTATTGCTCACACTTACCCGATACCTGATTTACAAGACACTACACTGTCACGGTGTGAGCCATTGCCGGTGTAACTAGACCTCAACTTTGGTTTATTACGGGCAACGTTCAATTCTATTTAAGCAATAAAAGTAGTGACACTTGAAAAAACATTACGTGGTTAATTTCGTAAAAATATTATTTAGAGCGGATTTCGTCATTGGCAACTCCTGCAATCGATTTTGTTTTAGGTATATTCGCACTTGGTAAATGGGACGCGACTGCTACATAGCGGTTGTTTTGCTAATATTATTCTCGGTTTTATTTATGAATTACTCTTGACTTCTTAGAAGTGCCGAGTCTACCAAAGTAAGAAACTAGCTTTTCAGAGGTTCCGGAATGGCATTTTAAAAGGCGATGTACCAATTTCATACGAAATCGTTGTTTTTGTAAATCCATACTTGTGACATACCTATGTACTTAATAATAATAATAAAATCCACTCGGTGGGGTACACCTTTTCATTAAATTGTCGGAAAGGGCCTCTGAGTGTTGGCTCTGGTTCCACGTACGCCTCCCAAAGGTCCGGAACACCTTTATTCCGTGATAGGAAAAACATAGTGTTGTGTTTCTGTCGGTGAGTAAGGTTGCCAGAGCTCCAAGAGGATTCACTGTGTTGACAGCTGGGGAGTGGGGTGTACCCACGGAGCTAAGCTTGCCCCTTTAGCTGTCAACACAGCGAATCCTCCTTTTTTGCCTATGGACGCCTGCAACTCCCCTGGAGTTGCAGGCGTCCATAGGCTACGGTGACCGCTTACCATCAGGCGGGCCGTATGCTTGTTTGTCACCGTCGTAGTATAAAAAAAAAAAAAAATTACAAAAAAAGCGCTCTCATAACAACTGTCAAGGTTCGTAAATCACATTAAAAAAAAATCACATTTAAATCACATTATAAGTAAATCACATTATAAGTAAATCACATTATAAAATCTTCTATAGATTACTTTGTGAGGCCTAACAACCACCTTTTCACACATGTCAACGCCCATAAAACGTAAACGCGCATGACACCATTTAAATTATAAATAAGATTAGGACTGTTCATGTGCATGAGTACTTAATAAATAACAATATTTCACGTCATATAATTTAAACTTTCGTGAGACATATTGATATTAAATTGCAACGGTTAACACTCACGTATTTTTATCACAATAGGCGTGACATGTTTCGTCTGCGTCGACTGCGGAACATACTTGCGGTACGGACGCGACGCATTTCATTCGGTTCGATAAAGTGAAGGTGTTGGCACGGGAAAAATGTTATGTGCCACGCAAGATCCGTGAGGCCATTGAAATCGGACGTCGCCCTAATTTCAACCGCGATGGAGGTTGGACTCTGCCACCGGCTTGGAAACCAGTGCTTCCTAGAGGGAACGTGAATGTGTTTGGTGACGATTTAGTGGACACGGTTAGTTCGGTGTGCTTGTCGTTGATCCCGTCAGACGATCCGACAATTCAGACTCCCGCAACAACGGCGCCGGATTGCGCGGATCACCCCGCTCCCGCTTCGTCGCGCGCGAGCCGGTACCTACGGCGGACTGGGGCAGTGATGTCCTAGCCGCGAAGGTGATAACACCACTCTGTCTGTCCGACGAGGTCTGCCCGACGCAGACGAAACATGTCACGCCTATTGTGATAAAAATACGTGAGTGTTAACCGTTGCAATTTAATATCAATATTTCACGTTTTTACAACAAAACTTAACCGTCTTCATGGGTTTGCATAATGAAGTTGCGTCCCTTTCGTTTGCCATTATAAGGAAGGAGATGCAACCCGAATGTTTTGCAAATCCTGATATCAATATAAAAAGAAAATCCGCAGCCTAAAAAATAGGACTGCGTTTGATAACCTATCAAGGTGGATACACCCTTACGTGTAACAGGAAAATGAGTCGCACTAACGATTTAGTAGTAGTAGTAGTAAAACACTTTATTGCACAAAAACAGGGGGAAAAAAAACAAGATAAATAACACAAATATTTGTACAAAGGCGAACTTATCCCATTTAGGGATCTCTTCCAGTTAACCTTTGAGCAATTAAAGGAGAACTGGAGATGGTAGACATGTGTATGTGTATTGTATAAATTACATTTTAAAAAAAAAAGAAGAAACCCAGTTATAGTCGTAGTTAGCGATTTATTCGCTAACTACGAGTATACTTGAAAATCATACCTTATCTTAATTAAATAAGGTTTATGATTGAATGATTTCTATATCGAAGTTACAAAATAAATCTTAGTATGAGGACTATTAAGTATCGTGCGACCATTTACGATATTAGTGTTAGTAATAAATATTTGTAATGACGGTAAGCGATTGCTTTCGATCGAAGCGGAGTAAGTGGGTTGTAACGGATGTTTAATTAGGGGGAGGACAGTCAGTTAGTTTGTTGGTTTATGGCAAACAATATCGTTTGTTGAGGCAATAAGCTAAGAAAACGCCACAGGTATTTTTAGCAACCAAGGGTAGCTGAAATGCCAATAGCCTATTCTTCTTTCTAGCGTTTCTAGGCTTAAGCCGCGGCTCTGGGAGCCTGGGGTTTACTTTGTAACCCAGAAAACATACGGTTTTGACTGACATTAAATTATAATAGCCTGATTTTATAAAATTACGTTAAAATGTGATATTTATAGATAATATATGCAAAAATCCTACAAACCTTTCTTCCGGAACTAGGTAAATATTGAAAAAATAAAACTTGACTCAGTAATTTTTTTAAATTTACGGTAATCAATTTCTTGTTTGTGAACATGACGACATATTTGTCTTATATCTTTTAAAAGCGAAACCGAAGAAAACTTATTCACGTAAAACCAATAAATCCACAAAATACTTTTAAAATAAAACTGAGGTGTTATTTGGCTATAAACAAATGGTAATAGGTAGAAACTGGTCCTGACCCATTATAAACAACTAAAAAAACAATATACATAAAAATCTTATTTTTTAATCTTGAGTACTTAATTTATCATCCCGCACGTATCTTTCTTCTAATAAAAAAAAAAGAATGATTTAAATCCATTCACGCGATCAAAAGTTACCCCCGAAAACCCAACATACATAAATAGCCCCTCTACTTGTATAGTTTAGTTTAGTTCATTTATTTCACGAAGAAAATTACATTTACAATTTAGTGTTAATGTCAAAGTATACAAATTCTCATCATGATCGTCAAACAGAACAGAAAATATAAATAGGTACAAAGCAAGATGTCATAATTAAATAACAAAAAATGGTCAAAACATTATTTGAAGTCAAGCTAATAATAACAAAAAAAAAACACAAAAAATAAAACAGTCAATTACAATTTCAATTCCATGTACTGGTTTACAGAGTACAGAGGGTTATCCAACATAAGGTTTCTTAAGTGACGCCTAAAGACTGCGTCACATGGCTCGTTTCTTAAGTTAACGGGCAAGTGCTCATAATAGGTAGGTCCTATAACGCGTGGGTTTTTCCTTGAAAGCGCCATGCGACGTGGAACTGTTCTAAGACGACCAGCTGCTCGAAGTTGTATGTCCGGATGGTACACGCGATTAAATTCCGATATGTTAGTTCTTATATACATCAGTACGTCAAACAAGTATTGTGAGTAGTGCGTCATTATACGTTGCGAAATGAATAGGTCTCTGCAAGGGTGTCTATGTCTTACTCCGACAAGCGTGCGGATTGCACTTTTCTGCATCACTAAAACTCTGCTTGCATCCGTTGAATTGCCCCAAAGCAATAAGCCATATGCCATAATAGAATAGAAATGTGCAAAGTACACCTGTCTTAAGGCTTCTGCAGAGATAAGTGGCTTCAATATATAAATTAGTAACACAATTTCCCGAGAGATGGCGCTGTACCGCGGTCTACTTCGCGCTGTTAAGATTTTTCCGGAGTTGATGGGGTCGGGACGGGTGTGATCCCTACACTAAGCATGTCCCGAAATGCTCTTGGCCGGTTACACTGATATATCTACGTACGATGTGTTTATTACACTGTTACGAAAGATAAAAAAATCTGATATGTCCGCTTACAAAATGATACTGTTAACTACCAAAATTTTGAAATAGAAATAGATATATTTTTAAAACATTGTCCCAACAGTTACCCACATGGGCATGCAATTTTAACTTAGATCTCCCAAAATACCACTATGTTATTAACTAAGTTACATTGAAATCATTTTAATCGATTGTCTAATTGCGTGAATTGTGTATTATCAACCATTCTACTTTTAAAGTTAAAAAGGTTTTATGTACTTAAAAAAAATATGAATTCACATAGAAACACAGATTCACACAGATAGAAATTATCACATGCCTACGGGAATGCAATCTCGATGTCCATTCAGCAAGTGCTCCAGTTTTCTTTTGTCTGGCTCGCAACGGAACCCAATCACGGAACTGTCTAAATGTCCGCCAGTGGACTGCGTAACCTTTTCTTTTTAACGTCTATCGTTCTTTCTGGCTGGCGTTGGAACGCAGGGAGGTGAATAAGTGCAGTTCGCACGTACAGGTACTACCATAATAACCCGGCCTAGAGCATGTCGAGCCATGCTCAGTGTAGGGTTCCGTAGTTTAACGTCCGTCACAATAGGCGAACTTAAAAAGTGGTTTTTGATACCATACTCATAACAATAACAAGGGAGTATCTTCCCAGCTCTTACGACCTATACGCCCCTATAACTGAGAAGATAAGTTTTTTTACAAGTAATCAAAACTGGCTGAACTTACCAAGTTAAATTATAAATTGAAAGATATGTCATATACTACAGAAAAACTGACCAAGGCCCCCCGGTGAGCAGGGCTGGGATCGAACCAGCGACCTCCTGCTTTCACGATCGGGTAGGTCGCTGGCGAAAACAGGAGGTCGCTGGTTCGATCGATCCATAATTAGTAACTCGAGAGGTTGAACAACGAACACGGTACAGTTAATTCAAACCGACATCCACTGGAAATTAGCACATGTCTATTGGTATGAAAACTAGATGCCCATTCAGCAAGCGTTCCAGTTTTCTTGCCCCATTGTTTGGCTCGCAGCGGAACCCAATCACGGAACTGTCTAAATGTCCGCCGCAGTGGATCGCGTAACCCTTCCATTTTAGCGTCAGTGTTTCTTTTTGGTTGTATTCGAGTTACATTTTGGGATATGAGGTATCCCAATACGCACGTATGTTTAGCATATTTGTGTTCCTATTTATCTTTAGGGTTCCGTACCAAAATGGTAAAAAGAACCCGTATGGTGCGACTCTGTCAGTCACATCGTTAAATATCCCGAGACTTACTTAAGCAACCGATTTGAAATTTGGAATATATATATAAACAAAGTTAACGCAGACACATTGAAAGAAGATTTATCAGATATTTAATTTATTTTAAATGAAAAATGCCCGATAAAAGAGGGGGCAAAAATTAAAAGTTTAGTTAGTGGGCCATGTGGGGTATCTTTTAAAAGGACTAGATTTTTAGGGTTCCGGAGCCAAAATGTCAAAAACGGAACCCTTATAGTTTCGTCCAGTCCGTCTGTCCGTCCGTCCGTATGTCACAGCGGTTTTACTCAGTAACTATAAAGCATATGGTAACGATATTTAAGTTAGAGGTGTATTTTGTGTGCCGCTACTTAGTTTTGCATATAAATTGCGAAAAAAGTATGTTTTGTGGGTCATGTAACTAAATGTCAAAAAATATTTTGTTGCCTAATATCTACTCTAGGTACATCATTTGATAGGTCTGAACAAATAACTTAGAGGTTCATTGAATAAAAATTTGATTAATCCAATATTTTCAGAGATAATCGCTCTGAAAGTCTGAAAAAGTGTGTCCCCCCCCCCTCTAACTTTTGAACGGGGGGTGCGAAAAATGTGAAAAAATTCAGGAAGATAGGATATAAGACGAACTTACCACGAAAATTATTTTGAAGAAATTTGGTCAAGCCGTTTTTGAGTTTTTGCCAAAAAACTTGTTATGTAGTTGTATCATGTCAATCTTTTCTGTTAGTATAATTTGTGACTTATTTCATCGGTATAAGGTGCACTTTGTTTTGCGTGTGACATGAAAATGACGATAGTGACGTGGTCGTTGCACGCATAAGATTACTAAATTGGAGCATTTATACAATAACCTCGGCGGCTCCGTAGTACAGCGCTTGACTTACGATCGGAATGACGAAGGTTCAAATCCTGGCGGTGTTGATTTTTTCATTATTTTAGAAATTTTTGTGTTTTTTTTTTCAAACTATAAAAACATTTATTTTCAAAATTTTACACTTATTTTATATATTTGAGCATGTTTTTATTTTGTTGTCGTTTTTTTTTCGCGTCAGAATTGTATGAAATTTGGTGGGTAGGTAGAGTTCCTTATTCTACGTTAGACAGATACGAAGTCCCAATGTGCGACAACAATTTTGTACTAAATTTCCCACTGAGTTACGAAAATCCCATACGATTTCGAAAAAAATGTGGAACTCTTTCTACCTACCAAATTTGATGTGAATCAGACGCGAAAAAAAAACGACAACAAAATAAAAATACGCCCATTTAGTTAAATTAATGCATCACATTCGACAAGCCATTCCAGCTCATACCTTCGGGCATTAGTTGTGCGAAATATGTACATCATAGATGTAAATAATTACGAAAGTACACCTGACCTGCAAGTTCGAATCACCTTTTTAGGGTTTTAGGGTTCCGTAGCCAAAATGGCAAAAACGGACAATGGCAAAGAAGAGCTAGTTTGGCACTCTCACTTCGTTCGAGCGCCAATAGTGCGAGTCGGAAATGGGTGCCTGTTACCCGAGTTAAACACTACTTTTCATTTCGAATGCGAGGAATGTAAAAAAGAACAACTATAAAGCTAAAACTACTCGTGTAACTTTTTAAAGGAAATCTCAAAGGTAGGTTTACAAAAGTGTAGAATATTTAACAAAACAACGGCATTATATGGGTATTTTGTTATATTGAAAACAAACATAGGTAATTTTCATTTACTTTACTTTACGTACCTACTTGAAAAGTGATCAGAATAAATTCTTAAAATTCTACAGCAATTGCCTGGAGCGGGTGGTAACTCACAATCGGTTTTCTTGGACTCCAGAAGCCCCCAGCAGCTCAGTACCCTTTCCCGAGTTTATCATGTATTTAAGTACCCAGAGCTGATAGAACCTGTCCCGAGAGATGATTCACATTTACAAATCATCTTCGATGGTGACGTTGGCAACTTAGGTTAGGTAGGGCACTGGACATGTATTTTTTTTAAAGTAGGTTTGTGACAGCAGATAGTGTAATTTAAATCTGCTGGTATCGGGGTAAACCTAATGGTAGTTATTGTATTGCTGTGTGTGGCGTGTGTGTGAATTACATAATAGCAAATCATTCTGTAGCTTCAGTTAGTGTTCTAAATAGTTGTCTAATATATTTTAGCACCCTATAATTACTACTACTATAAGTACTTACAGCTACGGAACCCTTCATTGTGCGTGGTCCGACACGCACTGAGCCGATTATTTAATTCATAAACGAAAATGTTCAAAAAATACCATTCCCCCTTCATCTCCGAAGTTTATGACGGAAAAATATGTTTTTTTACACCACCTTAATATTATCATAAACATTACAGGAAAAATACAACATTGACCCTAACTTTATTAACTTTTATTTAAATAAAAAAAAACTTTTAGGAACTTGTGGAATTTAACCAACTTGTGATATCATGCTGAAAGTACTGTCTTATAAATAAAGTTAAAAAAAATTTGGTTTACGTGATAAAAAAAATATCAAGCAAAAACAAACTCGCATACTAACTCCATGCCGTGCAAACGAGTGACCCAATCTGTCGATACATGTGGCGGACGTCAAATTTCTACAGAAGTAGAAATTTGACACCTAGAAAGGCAGTGTAGCTTGCAGTGTAGTTGCAACTTAAATTATGTACGGAACCCTCGATGCGCGAGTCCGACTCACACTTGGCCGTTTTTTTTTTAAAGAAAACCATTTTCTATAACAACGGCAAATAAATCACGTTTGTTGTATGGGAGCCCCCCTCAAATATTTGTTTTATTTTAATTTAACTATTAATTTTTAAAGTGAATACCTATAAAACTTAATATTAGTATATTTCAAGCGTCTACCTTTTACCGTTAACAATATCGTCCAAAAACAAGCAAATAAATCACGTTCGTTGTATTGGAGCCCCCTTAAATATTTAGTTTATTCTGTTTTTTAGTATTCATTAATATAGCGACAGCAGAAATACATCTGTAAATATTATAATCTGTAAATGCTCACGCATGCCTTTCAAAATTGAGAATTCCCCTCAGTTCCATTATGAGAGAAATGTCTTGTCTGTCCTCATAGCTCAGATTAAAGGATGACTCACACTAGAACGGGACGGGACGGGGCTGGACGGGAGAATCTGAAAAAAGGAACCATAGAAGCGTCACGTGACATCCGAGGACTCCGAGCTATCACGTGATTTTTTCTATAGAAATTGACAGATTTTCCCATCCCGTCCCGTCCCGTGCTAATGTGAGTCATCCTTAACCGAGCTTAATCTTTTCTACTGATCACAGACCACTGAATGTTCCTCTGTTTTAATTCCTTAGTCTCGCGCTAGCTTATATATAAGTGTGAAATATAACCAACCCGCCCGCAAACTTTTCTATATCGCAATACATGACACTTACTGAACGGAACGCATATAACCGCGTTAAACTGAGCAAAGAATTTCCAATACTTTTGTGAACTAAACTATATAGAAACAGCGATGAGAGATAAATACAGACTGATCTCGCGGGCCTGCGCTAGGTGGCGCCGGTGCACGGAGCGGATGCAGGCCTGTCGCAATACTATTTAATATGATCAGTATCGGTAGATACCATGAGTTACTCTAGCTTTCGAATCGCTATCGACTGCGGGATTCGAGAGTAATGCCATCTTGCTCGTTTTAACTGGTCGGAACGGGTTTCTCATACTTTATAATCGTGCAGTCCTTGTCGACTCGTGGTTAAAACTTAAAACTAATGGTAAGCATAAGCAAACTGCACTATTGGACGCGGACCCGTGCGCCCTGCATAACCTACTTGCGTGTTGCAGGAAGCGGGTGCGCCCGCGCCGTGTATCTGCCAGTTAGTGGACGCCCCTGGGCGTTTTTATTTTTTGTTGTACAAAAACCATTTTTGGAATATTAAAAAAAAAATTGTTTTCTATTCAGAATCGCGAGCTCTTTCAATCCTAGTAGGAGAAAAAAAGTGTCCTAAATTTTTTATACAAATTTCAATTTTTATACCGCCATACTAAATCAATGAAATTATGCTGGCGAAATGGAAAACAAATCTTGGGACACTTTTTTCTCCTACTAGGATTGAAAGAGCTCGCGATTCTGAATAGAAAACAATAAAAATAAAAATATGTTTTTCCAAAAATGGTTTTTGTACAAAAAAAATAAAAACGCCCCCCTATCATGCAAGTACGTTCGTATTTATTTCCTCACCGGTTGCAACTCGTGAACATGAGCAATTTCTTGCTGCATACAAAGGGGTATTGCCTAATCTTCAACCCTAAAATCCACAGTTGAAAGGAAACCTTGATTGCTAGATTTTCTGCAAATACCTAGTTATTCTACTAGTTGACTGATAAGCCCAATAAATAGTAGCTTACGGACGGTGGAGTTATGTCACTTGTCTGTGCAACTTATCGCTGCGCGAATATTTAAATTAGCAACCCTAAATTCCTTGCAAAAATGATATTAAAAACTCCGAAATTATTTGTCTTAATATTTACTCGTCTCTGACATATATTTAATATTACTCCCTGGCAGCAGTACGCCACTGAAAAGAAAATGCATTGAGCATCAATGAAGTCCATATGTTTGTGTTACATTTTTCTCTTGAGCGGAACCGTATCAAATAACTTTCAGGTTTTATGTCTTCCGCATAGCGTTATTTTCAATTCTCTATGTTTACATGCAAAGTTTCATGGTTGCGTGTATTGAGAAGTTTTTTAGTTTGTGTATGAGTTTAGTAGACCTATTCGAACGTACTAAACAGAAATTGGACATAGCCACTTCATATTTAGTACGTCGTTATCATACCATATTGATCATTTCCATGGAAGTTCGCATCGAAATGTCATATTCAAATAGATCTCCTGTTCAGTTTTTTTTTAATTAAATGGCTCTGTCCAGTGGGAGAATGTTTCCAGTGTCAATGTATATTGCGACATGGGCTACAATGTGTGAGTTAAAAAAATTGCTCTTACAGCTACGTTGTACGGTGAGGGCCTTGTTAAGGAGATATATTCTTAACAAAAGCCAGCAGCTTGACCTCGGCAGAGATGTTAAAAATAGGTAGTGAAATGAAAATACGACCTTCGCACGCTACCTCCACCATAAGTCGATTTAATTTCGCCGTTAAATCATCCCGCGGGCGTTGTCTATTTGTGGATATCCTCAACTTCTATCGGGCGCGTCGCCTCCATGGTCTTGTCCGCAATACTAGCTAGCAAACCCATATAGCCATGTGACCTCGAATGCGGCTAACACTGCCTGTGTCTGGAAGATAGCCATTCCACATAGTAACCAAATTTTGATCCCTGGCGCCAGGTCACGCATAATATCTCTGAGGAGTTGCGATGGCTCCTGAGCACCTAGCTCTATCTCTCCCAATAATGTCTGCGTCTGACGTATGTCAGACTCCTAATAGATCTTTAGCAGTCTTTTCCTTCAACGTCCTGTATTGGTTTTCTGTAGGCGGTGATAGTAATAAATCGCTCACCTGTTTAATGACATTTTTACTAAGCTTCGTTACCACAAAATTTTGCTTGGCTGCATCTCCCAGGCGCTGATTTTCCACCGCCGCTTCAAACTTCAGGAACCAAAGTTTTTTTTTATACTACGACGGTGACAAACAAGCATACGTGTTGCCGACCCTTTAAAAAAAGTAGGATTCGCTGTGTTGACAGCTAAAGGGGCAAGCTTTGCTGCGTGGGTCCCCCGTGTCGATGTGCGAATCGGTGACCTAAGATGGCTGTAAAATTGTTATTTTTATATTTAAACAACTCTGGCTACTGGTGTTCTATTAAAACATGTAAAAGAGCATCCATGTCTAGATTTCGAGCATCTTTCTTATCTAGTGACCCACGTATCACTAGCTTCATAAGCCCCCTCTGGGAGCTCTGTACCTATGTAGTAGTTTGCACAAGTAACATTTTTATTGACTCTTCTAAAAATCTCAGAAACAATAATCCGTGATAAACTAGATGTGGAGCATCTAATTTCTTATCTAGTGACCCCCATCACTAGCTTTATAAGCGCCCTCCGGGGGCTCTGTACTATGTAGATAGTTTGCACAAGTAACATTTTTATTGACATGGAAAATCCTCTTCTAAAAATCTCAGAAACAATTATCCGTGGTACACACTCAAATAAATATCGTTAGCCTCGAATCCACTTCGTTGCCAGGGGGGTAGGACTACGAACGATAACATATATTATCCACCATACGAAAAGGAAGTGAAATTAATAACATTAAATTACGTGTTCCGCTCAACGACCGTCTTAATTAATAGTCCCGGAATCTTTTGAACCGGGACACAATGACCACTCGTTATCGCTAGGCCATTGTCCCTGTCCAGAACTCACGATAATTAATTGATAATTAAGGACTACTCGTTATTATCCTTTAATTTCCTGCCTTCATTTCTTTAATGCGTGCCTATTATACGTGTGACATAGGTTTTTGAAAGGATACCCCTTAACCTAATTTAGTGTTGTGTAGGAAAATCGAGGGATTTTTTATTATGGCTGTAAGTTCCATTGCGATATTGGATATTTGTGATGTAAATAGGGAGCCGTTAATTTACATAAATACATTTAAATCTTCTATGTTAAAAGTAGGAAATTAGCATCTTCATGACGGGCGTTGTGTAAGTAATGAAATATTTCTCACCTAAGCTTCGGAGCGTTATTCATAAACGTATTAACTACAAGCCTTGATTTGTTTATCAGTAGAAGAAAACTATACTTACCTATCTTTTTTGGGTGATTACCAGACCAGAGGCCGGAATTTTCGAGGCACTTTTGTGCCGTCATAGGGACTTCTCATTTATTGACTTCCGATATTATAGGACGGAATCATGGAAGAATAAAAGTAAAGTTAAACAAGTTTAGCGATAACAAAGTCTTATCGCTAAAGTCTTTATCTTTTAGATAACTTTTTTGTTTTGCATATTAGGTATATACACCGCGCCGTGTCCAATATATTCGAATACAGTACAGTGTTAAATAAAATAAATGTTATAATAGTTATTACAATTAACGGCCTCCTAGCCTAGTTGGTAGTGACCCCTGCCTACGAAGCAGCAGGCCCCTGGGTTCGAATCCTGGTCAGGGCATTTATTTGTGTGTTTATCACGAATATTTGTTCCTGTGTTATGGATGTTTTCTATGTATTTATATGTAAAAATACGTGAGTGTTAACCGTTGCAATTTAATATCAGTATGAGTCACGAAAGTTTAAATTATAAAATACTATTGTTTTGCAATTAATCTAGGTTTCTAATGATGTCTAAAGTTTTAATATAAGGTGCACAAGATGTGAATTAACGCTATATTGTTCGAAAAAATCCGCAAGTGTGACACACACACCTCGCAGACTTTGTGCGCCTAGTAATGATAATTGTTGATATCTATTATTCAGGTTTTGTTTATAATTATGTAACCTTACAGGTTTCTATGTACGTTGAGTCAACATTTTTATTCTTAAAAGGATTTGTTTTCACTTACAATCAGAAAAACTACCTAAATAATGAATATGCATAAATATCTTCAACCTACGTTGTGTTTAAATAACTTATCTTCTGCGGACTAAACCAATCTCGTAAAGTTCCTTTTACTATTATGATTTATCCAGGCGTTACGTTCGTTCGTGGTTCGAATGTTCGAGTCATGGGAGGTCAGGATAAGTACCGCAGTCCGCGGGGTGAGAGTTTCACTCCTTCATTTGCCCCAAAGAGTATAATAATATATATGTATATACCTATGAGAATTTGTCCGGCAGGGACCACTCGAGTTCGGTCGTTGTGATTTACCCACATACTTTAATCATCTCTGCATCATCATCATCATCATTCATTTCAGCCGAAAGACGTGCACTGCTGGACATATGCGTCCCCAAAGATTTCCACAATGACCGGTCTGCGCCACCCGCATCCAGCGGAAGTGTGTAACGAATTAATAAATTTGATTATGTGCGTGTTTCCTATTTTTGGTGAGTGTTGTATATTTTATTCTTGTAACTGATGTACTCATATGAATCTGTAGTTATTTTTACGTGCCTAATCTTAATGCTAACGCTTATAATGTAGCTAGTTTTATTTCATTCGTTTTAAGCTGCTATTCTTGTAATATGCAAGGCCGTTGGTATTCCTTTGTTCGATAGTGAAGTACCTACCCGCTTGTCAAAAATGTTAACCCTAAATTATTGGAAACTGCACTTTATCATGTTTTATTTGTAAATTATAATTTCC
Organism: Lathronympha strigana; assembly: GCA_949128165.1. Classification (NCBI taxonomy): domain Eukaryota; kingdom Metazoa; phylum Arthropoda; class Insecta; order Lepidoptera; family Tortricidae; genus Lathronympha; species Lathronympha strigana. Next base: position 2,423,065 of record OX421905.1, read on the forward strand.
AGTTGTCAAATAGTTATTTTACACATTTCGACTTACTTTGCTTATTTTCTTTACTTGCAAAATTTTTCACTTTCACTCTAACTATTCTAATGCAAGATTAAACTGATTTTTCCCTTACTGCCACAGCATCATGATCACTATTTAAAGCTTTTGGTAGCCCTCCGCTTCATGGTGTTTCAAACTTCTAAAAACAACGGAATGTTGTAGGCACTAACATGAAATCGGACTTTTCGAAAAGTGTCCAATAACACATTTGGATAACTCCAGTGGCTCCAACCGAGATGGGATGGAGGAGCTGATGGGCTACACACTGCACCACTAATTCGACCACCACTGGTCTGCCCCGTGACGTCACTGGCGGCGCGCACTACCAACTGCCGCCCCTCCAGGGAAGTGGTTGCCAATGGACTAGTGGCAGTGAACACGGTTTTTCCCTATAGTTCAGTGATCTAGCACTCATTCCTGTAGATTTCAAATAACGGCTATCTACATTGTGAAAAAATGTTAGTTTTAATAATTATTTTTGTATTTTTTTATCTGATGGTTTAAATTCTACCCCCACATAATACGTGGGAATATACGGACTCATTATGTTTTCTTGTGTTAAATACATCGAAAATAAATTTGGAGTAATTTTGTAATACATTTAGCGGGAATAGGCGTGTGACACCTAAAAACCGCTCTTTGAAAATCCACCCTAAGACGTCATGGTAAGGCCTGGACTTTCTGCGGCATACCATGTAAAAATTATTGAGCTATCGAACGAAATGCAATAAAATGTAGCCACCAATAATGGGGGTGTAATAAATTATTGCGTATACAATTCTTTCCTTTACCAGTTAACAACAAACACAAATAAAAACAAACAAAAGGTGTAAAGAGGACGAATTAGTAAAAAAAATAAAGAAAATACTTATATATTTCGTCATAAGACATTACAGCTGTAAACTTGCTATAATCGCATTCAGGGCCATTGACATTATCGTCCGAGTGTTTTGTAACAGCCTGTATAGTAACTAAAATAGAAAAGTAACTAAAAACAAAAGTCCAATAACCACGACATCGTAAATAAGGCGGTTCGCAGACAGGTGCGAATTACAAAAAATATACGGGTACCCGCATCCCTAGGGTGCCGTTAATGAATTGAACAAAAGTAAATACCTTTATTTTCGCTTATATATCTGTGTTAGTTTATACGGGGAGAGCCTCCTAGCATATTCAGTGCCTAATGAGACCACCATTTTAACGTTAATAACGAGACGTTGACGTGGCGCCTCTATGCGGGATTTTAGCTACAAAGCGGGAAACAGGTTACCGTTGAATGAAAGCGGTTAATAACCCGACATCGGGTTCTCTGTTCGTAGGCGTTTTTCGCTACGCACGCATTTCCACATATTATCTTCGCTCGTAGCGCGTACATAGCACGAGGCATTCGTTGGCACCAAATATACTAGCTTGCTCTATCGCACGCACCTTTCACATTGTGATTACGTGCTGGAACTTGGTATAGTTGATTCGTAAGTCGCCTTGAATGAATTAAGACCGGCTATCGAGGGCCATTCGCATTAAGGGGGGGAGGGGGATAGGACTATTACCTATCATCCTTTAAGAAAAGACCTTAAAGGATGACACACAGTAGAACAGGACGGGACGAGGCGGGACGGGAAAATCTATAAATTTCCATAGAAAGCGCCACGTGAAATCCGGGGGCTCCGAGCGATCACGTGATTCTGTCTATAGAAATTTACAGATCGTCCCGTCCCGTCCCGTCCCGTCCCGTGCTACTGTGAGTCATCCTTAATAGGGCTGACTTTAAACAAATATAAAAGTAAACAACCTGTGCGGTCCCTCGAGGGAAATTGGTAAGAAATTGAGACGCTTTTATAAAATAGAAGTATGTTTGAAACGTCAAACTAAATAAATACTAGCTCAATATAAGTACCTACCTAAGTAAGTGTTATGGAAATAAGAACACCTTAATTTAATAAAAAGTTATATTCAATAACTAAAATATGAAAATGGGAAAATATCCAAGCCAAATAAAAGTCAAATTAAATAAAAACCAAGCCAAACAGCCCAGTTAAATAAAAGAATATCAAGAATGCGTGGTTTTCACTAACGAATGAATAGACTTCCGTTGGACTGTGACGGGGCGTGACTGGGCCGGGCCGATGTGTCAATACCTATAGAAAGCGTCACATGATCTCCGATCTATCACGTGACAGTTTCTATAGAAATTGGCATATCGTCCTTGCCCTATCGCCCGGTCTTGCGTGAATTTTCCTTAAATATCTAGACGTCAATTTGCACCGTCAGATTTCAAATAAAATCAAATCATGCCCTTATAATATTCATTTTATGCCCTGTAACCACAAAAATGTTTACAGTTAAAGATGTTTTTTATTAGCCCCAGTTGTGAAAATTACGAGGGTGACATTTCAACGCGTAGATTTTTTTTTTCAAAGTTTATAATTTCAGTTACAACTCATGTAACTAACTACTCGTAGTATCCAAGAATTTATAGATGGCTCCCCACAGAGCAGAACTCGATACTCCGCAGTAACGGCTGCATTTTTATCATCCAATGTGGCTAACAAGCTACTTGATACAAGATTGAGCTCTTCCTCCACTTTAAGAGTCTGGTGTATGTTCAAATACACGCAAGATACGACTTTTGCACATTATCTTCATAAATAGGCATACTAAAGGATTACAACTATACAAAGAGCTACTCAGCCACCCAATTTCCCGATATCCACAACCATCTTCAATGCTCTCAGTCTCTAATTTTTGTAAATATTGTCAGAGCGCGGAGCGACATGACTTCTCTCTGCGAGCCCTTGAAGGGATATGAAGCCAGTGTCATAACGTCGCATATTTTATAGCGCTAAACCGAGCGATTTGAAGTGCTGTTTAAGAACAAAAACACTAGAGATATCATTTTTGGATAGAGTATTACCTAAAGTTTATAACTGAATGTTCATTTATGTAAAAAAAGTTACCTACTGTTTAGCCAGAAAACTTGACTAATGTTCATGTATTTCTACCAAAACTTACCAAATTTTAAAAAATATATACTCAAAATTCATTTTGATGTTTCATTTATTCCGTAAAAGACTATAATATACTGAACAAAAAAATAGGGTCGGAAACCAGACAGATGTTTAAAGCTCGCTCATCAAAAAATGGTAAAACAGCTGTTAGACAATGGTGTATGACATATCTTTCAATTTATAACCTTTCTTTTTTGTTAAAAAGTTTTCTGCTAGTTTTGATCATGGTATCTCCTAAACCCCCTTTTAGGTTAGCTTATAGTGACGGACAGTTAACTACGGAACCCTACAGTGAGCGCCCCCGACAAGCTCCTGGCCGGTTTTATTATCAGTTTAATATGTTAGCTTTAGTAGATACTAATAGTATGTGGCAAAAAGCTGCAACAACGCCCTGGCGGCTTGCCGAGTCCAATGAAATTAGTCAAACCCGAGCTGGCTCCAGCGGTAATGGTAATGAGCTGGATCATTCTTCGATCACAGTACTAAATGGGTTAATTTCCTTAAAAGTTCCATGACTTATACTTATAACGTTCTTTACATTTAGCTGCCGATAATAAACTTAGCCAAGTTTTTTGTTGGGTTAAAGAAGGCATTCGATTTTTAGCCGGGCCATGTCTTATTGTAATAAATGTGGGTATATTTAACTTTAACCTCATTCAAAAATTATAGCACGAGAGATGTGAAGAGATAAAAAAGTAGACATTTAGGTACGAAGAGCTCCACTGACAATATTGTATATTGTGCATCTCAATTTTGTCGAATATGCGCGAGCAGTAAGTTCACTGTTTTACAAATGTTTTCTTTACCTATAATTAATTTAATTAATAAATTGCCTATTTGCCAATAGAACTGGTGTTGCCAGTTGCCAGTATGATTTATAATCTATCGAAAAGAAGCTAAGCTATTCTTAAAGTATTGGTAAAATATGCGAATATAATTATAGTCGCATTCGGTAACAAATACCGATAAAATAAACTTCGCCAAAATCAGCGAAAGGACATAAAAATTATTGGTACATTTCTGAAATAGAAAGATTGCTTTAAGAAAAAAAATATTTTGGTCAAAATATCGCAATAGGTAAATTCTCTATCATGACTTGGAGAGCGATAACATTAAGCTACATTATACGTGTGACTATTTGCCGTTTATCGTTGGTGGTCAAATAATGCAGACTATTTGAAGGATACATCATTCTGGGTTTTTGTTAAGCATTAAGAAGTATTATTTATTTTTTCATCACATTTGTTCGTAAATGGTTATATGTTATGCAAGCATATTTAGACTTAATGGGCAGTATTAAGCCAGTATTAATGGATTTGCGTACTACTTTACCGCCCGCTTAGACCCCCCGAAGGACCTGCGTGCGTACTCGTAGTCAAGATGCCAATCGCTCACGCGTGATAACGTATCGTAGCTACCTCTCTCTATCACTCTTCCTTATTAGTGTGACAATGAAAGTTGCGTTTCGTTAGCAACTGAGCGTGAGCGATTGGCATCTTGGCTACGCACCCTGCGCCTCACGCGCTCGCGGCATCTAGCCGCCACTCACGCCGGTGTTCTGTGGACTGTGTTACTACACTTTCGCTCATGATTATTTTTTATTTGTCAGCCTAGTAAGTTTATTTATTTCCTTGCAAATTTTAAGAAAAATATTGCAGTTATCACGGGCGGTATTAGAATTATGATTCATTGATAAAATTAAGCCCTCGTCTTCCGTGTTGAACAGCTTAATTTCACACTCGTTCGTAATGTCTTATTTACCGCCCTTAATACACCATGTATTATATTATTGTAGTCTGACAAACCAAATTGCGCGGTAGATTATAAAAACTCAATCTTTCTCTTTTTTGGAAGTTCCAATTGCCCTTGTGCATATTATTGAAATGGCCAGCATGCGTAGCCAAGATGGCAACCGCTAACGCTCAGTCGCGAATGAAACGCAACTGTCATTGTCGCACTTATAAGGAAGAGTGACAGAGATAGATAACTACGACTCGCTACGTAGTGATTGGCATCTTGGCTACGCACCCAGATCAGTTCACTTTGACAGTGACGTAAACTTGTTTACAATATTACTTTGGTGAATCGGTGTCTTTTTATCCACTCCTCCATAGATCCTTTTATCATATGCAAATCACCACACAGGAGTTACTATAAATTGTACGAAATAAAATGGCAATGCCGTTCAATCTGGAATGTCGCTGACCTCACGGCTAATTATATTAGCCAGTATTTAAATTAAGCAGTTCACATAAAATCAAGCAGTTTTTGGCTACTTCGTATTGCCAAGTCGTTTTAACTATAGTTTCATTAATCTCTGGCAACGTTTCATTAGCCGACAACTCCAAAGTGAATTTTAATGCATCTTCGTTGTTCTGAACCTTGTTCCAAGAAAAAAGTAAGAAAACTTGTCGGGTTTTTGCGAGCTGGTCTAGAATATCAGATGAGTAAGCCATGGGTCAGTGCTTATGTTCGTGCCTTTATACTTGGGCTTTCTCTAATATGCACTAAAGTTCAGTCATGGGCATTAGTTTTAATTTCAAAGGGGCAGCTGCCACTTTAACCCTAGCAGGTAACTTAGGCTATTCGTAAGGTGCAGGTTTGATTATTGCATTAAAATATAGCTGATAAATTCATTCAGATAATTCCAGCTAATCATTCACCCTCATTGACGTACTATTCTATCTATAGGCACGGTAGTGCCTCAACAAGTCGAGCTAAACTTGTTGGGCGTACCATCCTCTTTTTCGAAGACATTCAGGCCATTATGAATGAATGAATGAAAAACATTTATTTGTGACATCACAGAAAACAACATAAGAAACAAAAGAAAAAGACAAACAAGGAATAAGGATCCTCCTGTAATTTCACGGTGGAGGTGACTTTTTAAAGTTAATCGTCAATAATTAAATAACACATATAAATTGCAATTGCTAAGGTTGTATGAAGTATTGGTATTGCAAAAAACTAAAGTACTGACTAAAATAACGGACTTGTTTTAAGATTACGTCTCCAAACTTTTTTGCAGTTTAAGAACTGCGGTGCGAGACTTGTGTCTTTTCACATGTCTTGTTTTTGATGGGATAATCATATTCTTCAAATAGGCCAAAGTTATTCTATATTGGGCACATTATCCTGGCATTACGGTACCGCGCGTACCGCCGCTCTTCAAATTGGACTATAAAGGTACTCCTGAATTGGCAGGAGAAGTGACGTGAACATATTTCCGATGCACACTTAAAATTAAACCGTATACTCTTTATCATCATGGGTCCATTTAGAATGCTTTCAATTACTTTCAGATATGGAAGGAATAACATTTTAAGCCGTTCTAAAATTAAATTGATGCGCTACGATTTCATGCGAAGTATGTTTAAAATGTCGGGGATCGAGCATCGCTCTTTGCCTTGGTAATAGTTTATATTCATTTACGGCATTTTAACGTAATAAATTGAGACATTTATCACACTGTTCGGAATCTAGGTGTGGACCCGGCTCCAAATGTGAAGACCCGTTGATAGCCTACGCTCGCGTCAACTTATTGTAAGTAAGTAGACCTACCTATTATTAAATTAAATAGTGTTTCTGTTGGTGAGTAAGGTCGCCAGAGCTCCAAGAGGATTCACTGCGTTGACAGCCTGGGGACCCACGGCGCAAAGCTTGCCCCTTAAGCTGTCAACACAGCGAATCCACCTTTTTTTTAAAGGGTCGGCAACGCGCATGTTACACCCATGGAGTTGCAGGCGTCCATAGGCTACGGTGACCGCTTACCATCAGGCGGGCCGTATGCTTGTTTGTCACCGTCGTAGTATAACAAAAAAAATCGTTAGTTTTAATCGTTCAATGAAACATGATGACATTTCTCACGCTCGAAATAAATTACTTTAAATATGCGTTTTAAATTTAGCGGGTATCCATTTTTTTCTTTGTTTGTAATGTTATTATTTTATTAATTTAATTAAATTAGTGACATTACTATTGACTATAAAATTAAAACAAAACGGTTAAAACTCACACATTATTATCACAATAGGCGTGACATTTTGACAGTCATCGTCGGACAGTCAGAGTGGTGTTGTCACCACCGCGGTCCGGACGGGACTGAAATTATTTTTATACAATCGTGATATAATCGGCAAAGTCTCAGGCGGCATCGAAAATAAGTATAGAATTTGTATGAAGTTCTATTATAGTTGCCTACAGCGTATCAAAATGAGATATTATAGTTGAGTTGGACTGTCTAATATCGAAAAGTATGAGCTTATAGTTTTGTCTATGTACTCGTAATTGACAGATTAAAGTCGGCGAGTAGAAAAAATACTAATACGTTCTCACGAACGACTCTTTAAACGAAACGAAACTTTTCGAAAGCGATTCAGAAAACATTAAATTAATGTTGCATTAGGTTCATCATTTTAAATCACAATTCTGTTGATGAAAATGTGGATGATGATAAACTGAGAATGAATATATTGCAATCAATCCATAAATACCTGATTTAAAACTGTTATAAACTTGGATAAACCCACGCATCAATATAAATAAGTCACGCCGAGTTTCTTAAAAATAAAATATTTTTCATATATTGAAATCGAACTTAATACAATGCTATGGAACACGAAGGCAGCAAGATTGGAAAATACAATATCAGAATATACAATATCGGCAATACAATACAATATCGGCTAAAGTTTTGGGCAAAATGTTTCGGGAAAATATGAAAAGCCGGTCCGATAACAAAACGCAATCGGTACCCTTCGCTGAATCAAAGTGTACATAAAAAAGTTAATACAAGAGATACAGGAAGAATCTATTTTTTATTGCATAGGGGTCGTTTCTGGGGTCCTGCTTTGTTGAGGTTTATTTTGAAGATTATTTGTATCTGATTAATATCATAAATATTTTCTTTAGAAGTATCTAAATGTGATGAGATAGTGTGCGTATAGGTGGTTATAAATGATAGGGTGGCTATGTTAGAGTGTGTAAAAAACTGAGGGCAACAATAAATTTAAATATTAATTAAACGCAACGGACAAAAAGAATTATTTATTTATTGAACAAATATAATATGAGGAATATAAAACAAACACATTAATAGTGGTTAAGAAAAGAGAAACACTCAAGTATACAGACATAAACCTAAGATTAAATGTGACATTTACAAAAATTCAGAAAAAAGGCGTGAAGTTCACGCAACTTTAAAAAGAACAAGTCACAGTCCGGTGCAACAGATAACAACTTGTTTAGTAGCGCCAGCGCGGACGAGTGGAGAGTGCTTGTGCGCCACAGTGTGGGATGTTACCTCCCCTAGGAGACAGTGACTACGGCCTCGGAGGTATTTATCAAGGACAAATATGTATCACATACCTACTTGCAATCAGGTCTGAACAATCAGACTCCCCTCTTAGAAGTTGGCAAGTTGTGGAAAGAAGCTCAGTATTTCGCCTGACTTTTAACGAATCGAAGCCTAAAATACCGAGTAGGTATTTAGTAGGGTAAAGGAAGGGTTAGTACCCGTACCTTTTTCTATATAAGATACGAAGAAATGCTTTTTGAATCTTTTCTAAAAGAAGGATATAAGATTTTACATCATTAATATCACCTGTAGCAGGGCGCAACCGGTAACATAATTTACGTAATCTGCGTAAAGTAGGCATTTAGAATAGTGAACTGCTACAGCCTCAAAGGTCATTTTCCATTATGATAAAAAACAGTGGACCAAGGATAGAACCTTGGCTTACGCCAAAACGGGTATGATAAGGAGGGGAAACATAACAACCGTGTCGAAGAAACTGTTGACGGTCACTGAAGTCAGCAAATAGCCGAATGAGTTTTGAAGTAAAGCCTAAAGAAGTGAGTTTTCCCAGAAGAATGTCATTATCCACACGGTTGAAGGCTTTTTGGAAGTCAAAATAAATAACATTTACTTCATAGCCTAGATATAGAAAAAGAGAAAAGCATTCGTCTCTCTGTTCATGTATCTGTATGTAAATGGACAGTTATCACTTATCAGCATAAATAAATACATGACTGCGGACAGTATGAACTTATTTAATCCTCTATAATATTGGGCGCTTAATAAAGCGACAACATGACTGTGGTATTTAATGGACCGCCTAGATATCTGCAAAAACAGGCCATATCTGGCTGATATAGAGCTGTAAATTGTATGAAATGATTTGACAATTCACGAAAACAGTGCAGACTTGTCATTGCATATGTCAGTCTCACGTTTTTCCATTCACAGTTTTAAAGTGTCACATTATTTAAAATCAGGCATCAAAAGACTTAATAATATAAATGTGAGTCTTGGTAACAAACCTAAAATAAAGAGTAATTATAATTTGACAAGCAGCTGAGCGCAGTAGAAAAACGCGGCAAATTTAAACAACCCGGGTTGGCAACACTGTATTTAAATAATTCGAAAATTATGTATTATCTGTGGCATGTAACTTTCACAGGTTACTTGCGTTTGTTTACAAATTTTAGTTTACGATTTCTTAAGTTATATCTGCAAGTCGATAACCAAGAGGAATATAGGTATTAGTTTGCAAGCCTAGGGCCGCGATGTTATCGTTTTCCACCCGCTACAAAGATAAACAACAAACAACCCACTTTTAGAGCATCAGAAATAAAAACAAAATGACCGCACCGTTTCGCGTACCGAAAGAAAATTGGTTTTAATTAAACCCTCGACACAGGTGGCAAAAAATTTACATTGTTATTAATGGCAGGGGCTTTTCGTTCCCCAAATGGTAAGTACATACGGACTGTATTTAGCAGTAATAGTTCGTATTTAACGCGTTAAACAAAATTATAATAAAAAATACTGGCGAAAAAAGTTAATAAAAAACTGAAGGATTTTTTTAATGGGAAGCACTAAGACACAGTGATTTTTTGCACCTCAAGCATTCGTATTTTGCCTCACATACATAAAACCTACAGCTTCCAAAAAGGGACATAAAATGAAACACCATAAATGTACATATACTGTATGAAAACTTAATAAAACCATTCATTAAACCGGGGCATATCTAGGCGATAATAAAGGTTATGGAATGTAAATTATTAAAATAATAGCTAACGCTTCTTAGAATTTATGAAAATAGAATTTTATTAATTTGTGATTCTTACACATAGACAAAGGTACTTACTGTGTAAATTGTTTAAAATTGTCAATGTCACTGGTATCGTACAATAGACCTGCTTTTCTGGGTAAGTTAACCCTGTGAAAACGAGTGCTGTAAAGGGCTCGAATCGTAGGGTCATGGTGTTAATAAACGCGATTTATCCGTTCTAAATTTGTGAATTCGTGTGTGTGTAGTAGGTTTGAAGAAATGATGTCTCCCGATATGTGGCCAGCCGGGACGGTTGTAAGCGAGTGGTTTCGAGCCAGCGGCGGGCGCGCCGGGCGCGCTCCCCCCCGCCGCCGCCGCAATCGCCGCTCCGTGGCCGTCGAGCGACCAACTGATAAGAAATAGTAAACAAACCGCGCGAACAGCCGACGAGAATACCGTGCCGTTGGTCATTTGTCAGCAAAATATGCAATCCCTTAACTCCAAAACCAGGCAATTGGAAGTACTGTTGGAAAAAGAACTTAAATGCGACATTTTAGCAATAACGGAGCATTGGCTGACAAATGATCAACTGGAAAGTATTCATATTAACAACTTTAAACTGATTTCCAAGTTTTGCCGTAATTCGCGTGAACACGGCGGCGCTTGTATTTATGTAAATAAAACATTAAAAGCAGTTGAACTGGATGTGTTAACCAACTTGTCAATTGAAAGATATTGCGAAATCGCCGCCGTTGAGATTTTAGATTTTAACTTGTTAATTGTTTGTATCTATCGAACAAATCTTGTTCGAGCTGTAGATTTTTTAGTAATTCTAGAACGACTGCTCGATAAGATTAATGAATTAAAATATGACTGCGTTATGGTCGGAGACACGAACATAGACTGTTTGACTTTAACAGCTGACCACAAAAGTTTACTTGATACACTGTCCTCATACAATTTCAGAAATATTGTTAACTTTCCCACCCGGGAAACTAAGACCTCGTCTACATCCCTAGATCACGTGTACATAAACCGTAGCGATCATAATCCGACTACCGTATCATCGGTAGTAACAAATATTAGTGACCACTACGGTGTCCGCGTAGTGATTGAGCGCAACCGTGAGTGTCGGTCCCCCCCGCGTACTCACCGCGTCCGCGATTACACAGCTTCTTCCAGGCTCGCTTTTGCGCGCGCCGTGGACAGTGTGGATTGGAATGAGTTGTGTAGGAGCAGAACAACCGTTGAAAGTCTAGCTTCCTCTATAATTAATGTCCTTGTCAATAAAATAGAAATCTGCTTTCCATTCAAAAACAAGCCGAACGTCGCAACCCGTGCTACTTGGATTACACAGGAAGTTTACAACTTAAAGCGGTTATTATTTGACCTTGTTAGGCTTAAAAACACATTTCCCGAAGAAACAGAGGTGGAGCAAAAAGTAACAGAACTTCGTAGTAAGTATGATAGGCTCACGCGTAAGATCAAAGCAGACTACTACGCTTCTAAAATAAATAATAGCGATAACACGATCAAAGCGATGTGGAACATAGTCAACGTGGAGACAAACAAAAGAAAAAATACTGCCGTTGACTATACTAATATTATTAAAAAGCCTGACGGTACTGACTACTGTAACAAAGTAGACTTAGTAAACGCACTGAATGAGCAATTTGTGTACGCCGCAGCGCGGTGCGCAGCCCCGCCCGCGCAAGTCGCGCGCGCCGGGGCGGCGCTCGCGCGCGTGTGTGCCCCCACCGACTGCTCACTGCGCTTCAAACGGTTTTCACCGGCTGAGGTGCAAAAAATCATACTAAAGTGCATCGCTAACAAACCAACCCGAGACTTATATGGTATTTCAGTGGAAATAATAAGACTTTCAGCCACGTCACTTGCTCTGCCTTTGGCCATGCTTTTTAACGAATGCTTAATAACCGGAAAGTACCCCAAGGCTCTTAAAGAAGTTAAAGTCAGTCCTCTATATAAAGGAAAAGGGAAACATGATGATCCAAGTTGTTATCGTCCCATATGCATCATTCCAGCGGTGGCGAAGGTCTTTGAAAACGGTCTAACGACCCGACTATCTCAGTTCCTTCTGAACAATAATTCCTTGTCAGAACGCCAGTATGCGTATAGGCCGGGAAGATCAACCACAATGATGGCGCGGGAAGTGGTGCGGCTAATCCTCGAGGCGCGCGAACGTAAGCTTGAGGTCGCAGTCCTATTCTGCGACCTATCGAAGGCTTTCGACGTAGTCGACCACACATTACTGAGTACCAAATTGTACCACTATGGTGTGCGAGGACCTGCGCAAACCCTCATCTCGGACTTCATGCATGAAAGGACGCAGTACGTGGTAGGGCAAAAGGGCAGTTTAAGTTCGCGCGGTATGACAACCACCATCGGCGTCCCCCAAGGATCATCCCTTTCAAATGTGGTTTTCTCACTCTTACTCAATGACCTTCCGATGGCGGTTGCCCGGGGCGAGGTCTATATGTATGCGGACGACGTTGCAGCAATCGTAACAGCTCCAAACATCGACCAACTGGAGTCACACTTAAATATAGTCGCCGAACAACTACGTGACTGGTTCGACCAAAACGGACTTATTTTAAATTTGGCTAAAACTCAATTTATCCAGTTTGATTTGTCTGGCCGTAAGCGCCGTCCGCTGCATGTGAGCCTCGCCGGTGGCGGTATTGAGCAGGTCAAAAGTACATCCTTTTTAGGATTCCGGATCGATCAAGGTCTGACGTGGGAAAGTCATATTGATACCCTATGCGGCAAAATGGGAGGAGCCTGTTTCGCTCTTAGTAGGTTGACGGCCGTCCTTCCGCCTCACGCAATTCGCAGCTGCTACTATGCCAGCATACAGTCAGTCGTCCAATACGGCATTGAGCTTTGGGGACGTGCGGCAGATTGGCAGCGCGTGTTCTGGCTCCAAAAACGAGCTATAAGAGCGATGGCACGAGTGCCCTGGCGCGAGTCTGCGAGACCGCACTTTGCCGAGCTGGGAATACTGACGTTGCCAAGTCTCCTGATCTTACAAATAGCCACTTACACCAGAGAAAACCTGGGGCAGTATCACCGACGAGGCGAGGGAAGCGATCGTGTCACGCGCTATGGGCACAAGTTAGCCGCCGTGCCTCGCAGCCTTGCTAAAACGGCAAAAAGTATACACGTGATGGGTCCGACGGTATATAACAACTTGCCCACCTCAATAACAGACGCTCCTAGTCTAGCGATATTTAAATACAAACTCAAGTCTTGGCTTATCGAGCGGTCGTTCTATAGTTTCGACGAATTCCTAATAAATAAATAATAAAAGTTTAAAATAGTGTAAATTATGTACCTACTAACAATACAACTAGTATTAGCAAGTATTTAAGTTAAGTTGACATGTAATTTATAATTATCAATAAATAATGAGTATGAGTATGAGTATGAGTAAAGTGTTTAATTTCAATAACCGCGCTAATTAAATCCAACAAACTTCGCGCATAATGCGATCCAAATCGCATTCCATTCTCGTTTCAATCTTCAAAACCATCAAAGAGCAGTGTGCTTACCATGAGTGTGGTAAACGATGTCTCATTTACGTATCGTTATCTAGCTCCCACTCGTACAGTCTCTCTGTCGCTCGAGTATGCAAGAGCGATAGAGAGGCAAATAGACCAACTAAGTGATTCGTGGTCAAAAGAACCCCGTACCAAAAGTATGGAAAATGTGGTTTCAGTGAAATATTCTGAGATTTTGATATAAGTAGTTAATATCGATTTTAACGTCCTGAACAAAGGTCTCTATGGGGGCCACCACTGTTGCCGAGTCCCTTTCAGAGTTACGACTGATTTTGTAAAAAGTACCAGCGAAGGTTTGCAACCCGGATCCGAAATGTACAGAAGTGCCGTCGATCCGGATCCAGATTCGGATTTCACACATTTTTTATCTGCATTGCAGAATTTGCAGACACCAGCATAATTATGTGCTTACTAATAGTAAAAAAGTACCACATTATCAATAGTTGATATGATTCACATAGATGGTAAGTACTTTTTACTAAAACAAATACATATTGGTATAAAGGAGATGCAATTCGACTAATACTTTTTACTAAAATCGAATACATATTAGTATAAAGGAGATGCAATTCGACTAATACTTTTTACTAAAAACGAATACATATTAGTATAAAGGAGATGCAATTCGACTAATACTTTTTACTAAAAACGAATACATATTAGTATAAAGGAGATGCAATTCGACATATACTTTTGACTAAAAACGAATACCTACATAATATTATAAAGAAGGTGCAATTCGACTAAAGGATGACTCACACTAGCACGGGGCGGGGCGGGACGGGAAAATCTGTCAATTTCTATTGAAATAATCACGTGACAGCTCGGCGCCCTCGGATGTCATGTGAGGCTTTCTATAGAAATCGACAGATTTTCCCGTCCCGTCCCGTCCCGTCCCGTGCTACTGTGAGTCATCCTTAATGCGAGTGACTTTACGCATCGAATACGAAAACGTAACTTATGGTAAGGGCACCGACAGCGGTCGATAATCTTCCCCAATAAAATGAAGTGGGAATGAGCTGTGAACGCAATTAGCTAAATGGACGCCAGCCCAGAAAAATCCTCGGAATCCCGAATCCCGATGGCCCTTTATCGCACCCACATTGGTAGACAATTTGCGAGAATGGCTCTGGACTGCAGGGATTGGCACAGATAAAGGGGAACAGATTTTACACTTTGTAATATGTTATTTAAAGGTGTAATTTAATACTAAAAGTAGGAATCAAGTTTGTTGAATTGGAAAGTGGGACAAATCACTATTAGGTACAATTCTTACCTAGTAGTGACGTCACAAAAGGAAAAACTACGTGTCCAATCATTTTAGTAATCTAACTGACGGACTAATTAGAATAGTTTTCCAACACAAGCTTTTCAAATGATAGTCGTCATCCCTATTGCATGCCCAAGTTATGAACTAATTTAGTCCTAATAAGGATCTTATAAATACATTAATATTAGTTTCATGAGATAAAATAGTAAACTTCTTATATATATAACTGACAGTAATAGTCTGTCCCGGCAAACAGGCGGCGGCATGTCCACCCTGGAATTATTCATGCAAATTCCCGCCAATGATAGGGACGTTGCACTTTAGTTTAAAATCACGATTGGCTGCCAAAAATTAAATTTGGAGTGAACAGTCAAATTTATGCAATGGAATTCCATTTACATTATATCAAGGAAGACGGTGCAGATTTGCGAACTGAGTGATTGGATTTACAGTTATGCGCAGAAAACACAGAGAGTTATACAAATTCCATACGGTTTTAGTTGTTTAGTTGTGAGATGTTTTAGTTGAGATAAAAACCTACACTTTTAAGTAGATTTGATTAGTAAAGACGTGTTATTTAGGCAAACTAAGGTAATATTGATAAATGAAGACGTAAATTTGGATTTTTGATTTATCGGGTAAATTTTACGCATTCACCACACACACCATACGCATTGCATTTTATGCATTCTGGCCGAGGGCGTCGTGTTTCGGCGGTTCCGGGGCAACCTGCTGAATCCCACGCCGCTGGTTCAGACGACGCAACGGAGCCACGCTATTGCGTCGCACAGACGTAGATATGACCGATTTAGGCGGCCAAAAGTCGATTTTGCAAAAATCAACATATTAATAAAAAAATATCACGTGGAGGTAGTCTATAGACCCAGGCATATTATATGACCCTCCCCACTGCTTATCATCAAACCTGAACCGCATAACAGGCAGTCGAACTCTGACTATCGCTGAGCGCGCAAGTTTCTGTTCTCGACGCTCCAAAATATTGCAAGTTTTCCCAAGTGTTTAATTGGTTTTTCTGACGTTTTCATAAAGTTTTTTTGATGGATTCCAGTTATTCAGGTAAGAATTCATATATGTCAATAATTTTATATTAAATTTTTGACATTTATCATATATTTTGAGCTCGTTAAATATGACCCTTGACAAAATGTTGTTTTTTCATAGATTTTGATTTTCAATGGTATTTTTGTTATACTTCAGGGTGCGTCCCTGTCTTGTATTGTATATGCCTGAACAGATTACTTAGTCATATTTATGGTTCCATAGAAATTAGCCGCCACTAGCCGCCCCTATGTGGTCTTAGAGGCTTTCAAAAATAACCTATGAAAAAAAAAATCGCACATTTAAACAAAAAATTGTTAATTTAGTTTTATCTTTTTACAGGTTAACCCAGTGCTTCGGGGAGAAAAGTATTTGCTCGAAAATATATTTTTGAGCAAATACAAGAGCAAAATTTGCCAAGTTTAAGTGAAAAGTGCGATTATTATGAAAATTATCTTGTGCTTACCTACGGAACATCGGAAGAGCTCAAAAAATATATAAAACATGAATTTTCTTATGTGAAATCACAAATAAAACAAAGGTGGTTGAAAGCAAACAAAACAATAGATAAGTTTTTAAAATTGAATGAGTCTTGGTTGGAAGGAACTTTTGAGATTCCAGTGGCATCCTCTAACACGTCAGGACGACCGTGTAAATCCTTTGGGGAATTAAGTGAGCGAAGCAAGAGAAGGAAAACCGAAGAAATTCGAGCTACCCTACCTGATGAAATTATTGTTCATGCAGCACAATCGGTTCTTCAAACTAGTGGCAAAAGAGATGCCTCAAAAGTGCTTAAGGATATTACTAATACTCCAGAATGTGCTAGTAAATACAAAAGATCATCCAGCGTTAATGAAATAATCGCTCCACTGACACCACAAGAAGCTCTACAAATGTATGTAATGTAGACGCTGACCTCAGCAGGCATCAATACGAAATAATAAGCCCGAAATAAACATTTTAGGGCATATCGACAAAATTTTGCAAGGAAATTTTCAAGAGAACAATGTAATTTTGACGTTTTTACTAGACTTTTACTAACATCCGATCCACTCATCAGTAGTATGAGACCAAAAAAGCAATCGCCTTGCAACAAAGCCTTTCTTCCTGAGACAATCGAGCTTTTGTTGCCTGCCGAAAGTGCCGAACCATATATATACCAGAACATGAAAGAAGCATTGAAAGTGAAGTGAGTGATGTATAAAGTAAAAGTGAAGTGATATTTAGTTATTTTTATTGTAGTGTAGATTTGTGTGTATTTTAATTTTGTATTAAATAAATTAAAAATATTTTTTTTTTATTTTTTTTTATATATATATATTTTTTGTTTTTAATTGACAGAATACAGTTGATTTTAGTATAAAACAACGTTTTTACATTTTTTATCCCATTTTGTACCGAATTATACCCTTAAATAATTTTGGCCGCCTAAATCGGTCATATCTACGTCTGTGCGTCGCCTAGTACTTACTAAGTGATTTATGTATGTTTTTGTCTCTCTTTTGTATTTTTTGTATGTATTATATGTTTTGCTTTTTTATTTGATGGTTGCAGTGCTTTGGTTTTTACTGTTATGCTGTAAACTGTTTCATGAAATAAATAAATAAATGTATCGGCTTGTGTCAACCGTCAGATTATATAGGCAAGAAACATATATATGAAAATTATACGTATTTGTTACCTGGGCTACCGAAGATAACGTCTGAAAGAACCCGTTCTTTTCCAATTCAACCCCTAACAACGTATCTACTTCTTCGTTGTTACACTCTTGCCAGGTGGCTGTCATGTCTTCTGCCACCCGGCGCCATTCCTCTCTCACCGCCGCCCGCCTAATGATCTCGTTCAGATTTAGAGGGCAGTTTGTGGCTGATTTGATTTGGTCAGTCCACCTCATGAGCCTTCCGCAAGATCTGTTACTTTCGACTCGGTCCTGAAACACTTGGCGCTCCATGCTAAAGACCAATATTGCTCAGTTATACAATGAAAATTTTAACCATGCAAACTATTCGGTCTGCAATGTAACGCAACTCATGAGAAACGAACTCAAAGCCCCTAGCGTGAGTCAATCGCTAACGTTACGTGAGGATCGCCTCTTCTCTCCTACAAAGCAGGAGGTCCTGCGTTCGAATCCTAGTCAGGGCATTTAATAATATATTATTATGTTCTTGAGTTGTGGATGTTTCCTACCAAAATGGTCGCGCACTGTGGGGTTTCAGAGGAATTTCCTCCCGCGGACGCTCCGGCTGTGGAATGAGGGATCTGCCGAGGTTTTCCCGAAAGATTACAGTGTGGGGTCCTTCAAAACAGGAGTATACAAGATTTTAATTGGTCGGCAACGCGCATGTGACCCCCCTGGAGTTGCAAGTGTCAATAGGTGACCGCTTTCCATCAGCCGGGCCGTATGCTTATTTGCCACCGTCGTGGTATAAAAAAATGTATTTAAGTATTTCTATATTATGTATCTATCAATTATATATATATCGTCGTCTAGTAGGTACCCACAACACAAGCCTTATTGTGCTTACCGTGGGACTAGGTCGATTTGTGTAAGTTTGTTCCACAATATTTATTTATTTATATTTATTTGCTTTATTTTATTAGCACAGGTTTATTTTATTCGTTTTCATTTAGTTTAATATTTGTTTCTTTCTAGTGATTTCCCGTATTTACAGTGGCTGGGTTGAGTCCGATTTTTTCGCTTAATCAGTGGATTGCTGAATAGATTTGGCCCGAGAAGAATTTTTACGAAATCGACTACCATCTGACCTTCTGAACCAGAGGGGACACTAGGCTTTACTGGGATTATAGTACGGTTTCTTCACAATGTTGTGCTTCAGCAAAAAGTAATTGATAATTAAAGCGTGACTTTCAATGGTTTTCGATCGCGTGAAGTCACGCTTTAGTGGGTAATGAATTTCACTCTTACACTCGTAATCTCATAAAATACGTATAATAGAACACTGTTTGAAATGCCATCCAAATTGTCTGCTCCAGGAAACTGTTAACATAGTATTCTAGTAAACAAACAGCTGCATGCTGTCAACTAAGTCAAAACTGTTTAGCTAAGCGTCGGTTGAAACAATGAACAACTCCCGGGCAGAAATCTCTTACAAATTCCAGCTACATTAGTATAATGACATGTGCAAAATGCATGAAAACCAAGGCGAGGCGTAACCGCACACCGCACTATCCTTTTCTAAACAGTACGCATAATCCATTTTACAGTACATATGGTACATTACCGCACTAATACGATAATGAGCACTTTATGTGCCCATGTAAAAAAATCAAAGGGCCAAATGTACTGTTAAACATTGTACGATGCACGTGCGAATAGGTACGTATAAATCACAACCCGTGTCGATTTAAAACACGACCGAAGCGAGTGTTTTATTCTATCGCCACTCATTATGAATTTCCTTCCTTTCGCATTTGTATCATAATGTACTATTTCAACATACTTGCTCGCAACGAGGTTTTTATCGTACCGCTTTTAAGCTCATAATCCAAGATATTAAACACGCGCACTTTTTCATTATATTATTGAAATAATGCGTTAATGAGATAACCCCATGAGACTCACACAGAGTAGGTAAGTTTTTTCCAAAGTACACTGTTTTTTGCCGTATAATATTATATAAAAATTACACATATTACATAAAAATTAAAAACTTTTAAACTTGATATTAAAACATGAGAAAATTTAAGTTTCGTATTCTGCAATGTCTAGACTGAGTCTCTTTGAAAAGTTATACCATCTATTTGCTGATGTCGATACGAATTCTCATCACATTACATTTTCCTTTATTACTAAACTCGGAACTATTTCATTTGGCCCGATAGTGAGATAAGTAGACGTCTTTGCATACTTGCATACCCAATTCATAGACAAATTAGTTTATGACATCATTAATGTCGGTATATACTTTTGAAGCCTACCGTACTTTAATAACTGTTCCCAAAAACGAATACTGCGAGTAAAAAAGAGTTAATGTAATTATAGATCTAATTTTCATTGCAAGGCATCGCTAAACTTGAAGTCATCCTAATAACGCAATATTTTGCAACTTTGCTGTTCTATTCTATGTACTGTGCGCCGTCGACGCTTGCATTCACAAGAAAAATAATATATTTGAAACAAAACCGTATGAAACAAACGAACAAAGTACGGGTCATAAACAGTCGTTCTCGGCCTCCTGACGTCACTTAGTTGGCGTATGGGGTTTTGCTTGTGCTTTCAAAATACGTGTGTTTGTTTAACATGTTTCGGTATAGTAATTAATCGAGGAAATGAGGACCAAACTTGTGGTGCCGCAGACGCATTATAAGAGAAGTACAATGACTCTTATCTAAGTTTAGTACAACCCTGACAGTTTCTGCATATCCGTCTGCCTGCTAACGGTTCATCCTCGGATAAATCCAGTGATTTAAGTAGGTAGGTATAGGTACCTACTTTGCAAATTGGTGTACCTATAGGAGTTATAGGTCATACTGAAAGTTCCTGTTTTCTCAGAAAGTGTAATAATTATGAAACATTTTTTTACGATCACTCTTCTTCTGACAGCGAGTATTATTTTTCAAAACTATCGAACCAACCTGAAATGCTCACGGCCCATTTTACCTAGGACCCTGATTAAATGTAAATTTTGGGTTTTCGGAGTTTTGGACGGAAGTTGTACATTGAGATTACAGATTTTTTACGAAAAGTGTCCGTTACTTTTTTTTTCACGGGACCTTTGAATACCTAAGGTTGTTAAATTTTGCAAATATGCAACTTAGGGCATAGTGCTTTGTGTTTTCACCAAAATACAATTTTTAACACACGGACACGCGTATCTCAAAGTCACACCCTTTTGCTTCTACAGTACTCTATCGGATTTTTCTATTTTCATTTTGACAGATGTCTTAATCAAATTGGAGTAACCCAGCAACAGTTTAGTTTAGCAATGATACGCTCCAGCTGTCAACCGACTAGTTTAAGATCGCTAATGCATTTGAGCCTAATGGCTGCTGATGGCTTGAGACTAATGAGCCCCTGGTTCTAATTGGCGAGGCCATTACGCCCGTTTGTATGCACCAAGTGTGAATGTTCGTGAGCAGATTTCACAATTATATTTACAGCCAGGCACAGATTGAAATACATATATTACTGTAGAGTCAGCAGCGGTGATTTTAATTTTAGAAACTACGACAATGAAGTCACAAGAATTAGGTTTACAGTAAGCTTTCAGGCACAGAATCAACAAGATTGATTTTTTTGTTCGTATAGCAGTGTGTAACGCAAATGAGGTACGCCACTTGATTTTTTTTATTTGACCTGCAATTGGAGCTTTAAAACAATTAACTACCTAATAGATATAAGATATTTGTTGTTGCATATACAAACTAACAGAAAAAAAGTTGAAAAGAAACGTCCGGTTTTAAACAAACTGTCATGTTCAATACTCATAATCGAAATATTATAACTCCTAACTCTTCTTCTTCTTAGTCAACCACTTTTGCCAGAGTGATCTAGGTCATCGTTGTGGATCACGATGAGTGATGATCTTTGTAAAACGACGCCATTCTCAACTACTAATAATTATTTAAACATAATTATTAAACGGGTCTAACGCGAATTAACTTGTTTACCTTATTTACCGACGTTTCGACACAGGTTTCACTGGTCGAGTAGTTCGAGAGGCAATTGAAATCAAGAAACACTCTAGAAATTTTAATAGGGAGGATGGTTTTAACTTATCACCAACTTGGGGACCAGTGATCCAGAAGTTGCAGCCACGGGATATATCTTCGGATGTACGCGGGGATATTGTGAGTGTCGTGTGTCGGACTATTGACAATAATTAACATATGTTTTGTGGGTAGTTTAAAAATTGTGTGTTTACCCCAAATTTCTACATAGACTTTTCGTTGGGTAGTTACACAAATCTCTGTTTTGACATTTTGCTGGGACATCAGTCAGCCGCGACCATGACCAGTGAAACCTGTGTCGAAACGTCGGTAAATAAGGTAAACAAGTTAATTCGCGTTAGACCCGTTTAATAATTATGTTTAAATATGTGTTCAAATCGCGAAAGTTTTAAATGTTATACTAATAATTAGTTCTAATATTTAAATCTTCATTCGTTCACTGCAGGACACAAATCGATCTGCTAACCGCCTAAACGCCAAAGAAATATCATAGAACTGTACATTTTTAACAAGGCCTACCCCGTAATAAGGGGAACCAAATAAATTCGCATAAATTCCCACTTCATTAGCGCAATTACAAAAACTTTACAACACAAACGAGCGTAGATCAACAACTGTAAACGACTGGTATAATTACAGAGAGTTGTGGCAATCGCCTACCGAGCGGGGGTGACTTTGACGCTTCGCGTTCACTTTGGATTCATTTCGGAAACGCAGATTGGTATAGGTGCGAATGGGACAATATATATTCTGTTAATGTGTTTATATAATTATGTTAATTGAATTGTATATTTTGTGTGTCAACGAATAAATAATTTCTATTTCTATATATGAGTGTAAGTATAAAGCTATGAGAATTGCCACATTTTTACCCAAACTACGCAACGCAAAACATACTGCGATACATATTAATCACATTATTGTTTACGTTGCGTATATAAAGAACTGGTGACTTTTTTGCCATTATGCGTAAAGGGATAGGGTCACTGGTAAAACTTTTGCGTGGTAACAGCAACAACAGACAGCAGCAAACTATTTTTTTGGTTATTTTTCCAAGCGTGGTAGGAGCAAACTATTTTTTGTATTGCAGAACGTTTAGACAGCTAACTAATAAAATATTTTTCTCAAACATGCTCGGAATATGTCCAACTGATTTTGGCACCGACTTCAAATGTATCAGTTGGTAGCGCTATGTGGTGTCACCTCCATTTGTTTGATTACTCATTCTTTTCGAACCTAACAGCAAACAAAAATAAAGACATTTTACTTTTTGAAGTCGCTTTTCTTGCGTATTTTATTTTTCTTAAGCGCCAAATCATAGTCAGGATTTTTAATTCGACTTGCTTGCGTTTTGAGTTTACAAGTTGTCTCAGTTATATTTTCTAGATTTAAAATAGAAGTAAGGTAAAAGTACTAATGCTCGACACTGCACCAGTGTTCGACATGGGCTCTTTATGTCAAAGTAACATAGGTTAAATTTGAACAACCAAGATTTTCCGATATTAGAATTTTAACCTTGTCACTTTGATATAAAGTGTCCATGCCGAATACTGGTGCAGCGTCGGGCACTGGTACTTTTACCTTACTAAAAAAACGCCGGAGGTTATTTTTCAAAGTTTTACACGATTAAACCCCGTTTTACTAAATTTATAACGTGTGAAAATCTCAAAGCTTAAATAAGTGAAGTACAAAAAAGCCAGCTTAGATTATTGTTTTTAAGAACCCCGTTAGACTGGTCGACGCGACGCGTGTTAAGCTCGCCCACGCTCTGCAGGACTCCGGAACAGAGACGCATAATGCCGAGAATGGCCTCGCGATGTAAATGGGCACGATCATCACCACGTTTATTAATATGCAAGGCTGTCGGCGACACTGAATTTGTGTACGAATTTATTATGTGGCGGGTGCTAGGTGTGCCATCGTGTTTTGCAGGAGTACGATTCGACGAACCAAAATGGTCACAAGGCCTCCCGCGGATTTCGCGTTCCCTATTTTTCAAACGTACAATCTACAACAGCCCAAGCACTATCCCGCACTGGCAGGATCGCCATGTGAGGATGGGACTCCGGACAGTAGTAAAACACAGGACTCGCGAGTATAACTGAACTATTTATTCATTAAAACTATACTTAACTATGTATATTTGACAGAAAGGGATATCCACACCTTTTTCACTCGTTTCCATGATGACTGATGTGAGTTCTCCTCGTCAATCAAAAAAGTTACTTGTGCTAACTACCTATGTACAAACGCATTCAGAATTGCATGGGCAGTTTATGAATGAATTCATTCATAAATTGCCCATGCAATTCTGAACGCTATAGTACATACAAAAATATAAAAATAATTAAAAACAAAGGTTAATCTACAATGCCCAGAGGGGCTTATAAAGCAAGTAATACATTGCCTGCCCTTCAGGCAGCTCGTAGCCCTCGGATGTCGTCACGTTTTTCATAGAAACTGACAGATCGTCCCGTCCCGTTCTAGTGTTTCATCCTTAAATCGATCTCTTTCACTCCAGTACATTCTTGCCACGATGTTTGTAACAAAGGAAAAATAGCTAAATAAATAAGAAATAAAATTTTACCAAATTTAGTAGATTGTAAAATCCGCGAAAGGTAATTTGCCACATAAAAAATAAATAGAAAATTTGTATTAGTAACTTCCAGTTGTTGGCCACAGAATCTGTGATGGATAACCACATTTTTTTATGGAGAATAGGTATTGCTGTTCAACAAGGTAGGGAATGTAGCCTGTCCTATGAATGAGCACCCTTCCGCGAGGGAACAGATTTGGGAGTGATATTAAGTATTTCCTTTCGTTTATGTGTTCGTTTCTTAGTTCTTACATATGCTTAAAATTAGGCTAACCTATTTTTTTAAAGAATCATTTTCAACTGACTTCCGAAAAGGAGGAGGTCATACATTCGTCTGAATGTGTATGTAGGGTAAGCAGTACAACCATTGGCCCTTTAAGGTGAACCTTGAGTTTCAACATTTTACCTTCCCAAATAAGGTGCTAAATAGTAAAACTTTTGATGACAAGTTATCCCTAGAAATGTTGAGAATTTCAATAAATCACAACCATAAATATATTAACAACCAGTTGAGAACTATATTGCAAAATCCAAAAAATGGGAAGCAAGTATAATCATTGGCCCCTAGGGTACCTACATATATTGGCATACCAAAACTACAATGATTGGCATGCCAATAATTGTACTTTGTGTTTATTGGCCCTGCGAATGATTATACCATGGTAGGCCCTATTATTTATTGTTTATTATTATTTACGATAGTGAATATAAACTATTACTAATATAAAACAACACAAATATTACATTTTGAATACCAATAAAAAGAGTAAATAACAGTTTAAAAGTACTAAATTCTTGGTTTTCATAAGAAAACTCACCTTAAGCTTCACAAACCTTTAGATCGTTGCAAAATGTTTTTTTTAAACATATGTTCCAGCTATTATGACATTTTAAGTTCAGGGGGCCAATTATTAGTAACTAATTTGATATAAAACCTAACAGCAGAATAACTAACAATACTTTGATGTTTTGTTTGATTTCCACCCCTTTAGTAATAGGTACACTGACGTTAGAATTGTAGCCTGTTCGTTATTCCAATGATAGGATTGTATACTGCGTACCGTGTAACTGTATAACGAAACTATAGTTTTGCGCGAAATCACATTTAACTAAAATTTTACCATTAGAAATAGTCTCCTTCAATGTTCTAAAGTATAGTGACTGCTTTGCAGCAACGTATTGTATGCATAAGGTTTCAATACATCCAGACTATTGCACAAATTGTCAACAAATCATCTGCCGGGAGCATTTGAATATTCAAAAGCGATCAGTGCCTATCCACTACTCAAACTGCACATTATTTATTTGGTTATCATCAAAAATGGTCTTTAAATGATCACGAATCGGGTTTAAACCAAGGCATGAAGAACAGCGTTCATTAGCAGTTAATTTTGACACATCATCTGCAGACATTATTTATAAGAGGAAGGTGCACGCTGGTTTCTTTAGTTAAAGAGTTAATGTCTCCTCGAAGCAACATCAATTTGGTATTCTGATGGCACGTACACACGCAAACTAAGTGAGTACCAGAATCGCCGGCAAGGAGTTATTTTTAGGTCGTAATGTATAAAAGATTTTTAAGCCAACTTTGATACCAGGATATTCAGTTTTAAATAATTGGTACAGCTCTTCAATATTACACATTATAAGCTATTTTTGTATTTGAGACCTGGTACCATTGCCTAAATCTATTTTTCCAGGCAGAATGCGACTAGGTAAACTGTTCTTACCAGGTTTTCTATTTCAGCGGATAACTTATTATGCCCACTTCGAGGATTAGGTGGAGACAAAATACCAAATTGCTCGACCAGATGTTTTGCCTTACAGACTTGCCGTCTAGTTGTGTCAAATTCTTCCGCCAGTTTAGTTGCATTCCAAGATTTTGGTGCTATTGTAAAGTTTCTGTTAATGTTGATGTCGATGGATCATTAAGTTTTTTCGTGTGTTTCTTATTTAGGGCATAGTTTAAAAGTTAAATAATCTAGTATTAACCTACTTTTCGGCCCCTCATAGTTACTAGTGGCTAGTTGGTACTGATATTGGCCCAAAGGTCGTAAGTGCCTTTGGGAGTCTGTGGCGCTTAGGACCTTTGTACCAATTCCAACCATTTTGAAAATTTCCAACAACTGAATAGACAAAAAAAAATGTAATCAACAAACTTCTTCACAAAATTTCACAAGAGTTGGTTGATAATTACGACCTGTATTTGTTCTCCAAATGGACAGACACACGAAAGCATCTGCGCAAGCTGAAACAGAGAGAGACGCTTCGCTCGCTTTGCTCACTCGGTCAATTATTCGTTTGAATTGAATTTGATTGAAAAAAAAGAAACTTAAGGATGACTCAGGCTAGACCGGGACGGAATGTTGTGTCAATTCCTATAATTCAAAAGCGGCACGTGTTCTCGGAGCTATCATGTCAGACTTTCTGAAGCCGGCCATATGCGTTCGGGCATATCCACCGGATTTGCTAATCATCATCATCATCATCATTTCAGCCGACGTCCACTGCTGGACATAGGCCTCCCCCAAAGATTTTCACAATGACCGGTCCTGCGCCACCCGCATCCAGCGGATTCCTGCGACCTTCACCAGGTCATCAGTCCACCTTCGCCTGCGCCTTCTGGTACGCGGTCGCCATTCGAGAACCTTCCCGCCCCAACGGCCATCGGTTCTACGTGCAATGTGCCCCGCCCACTGCCACTTAAGTTTAGCGATGTGGAGAGCTATATCGGTTACTTTGGTTCTGCTGCGTATGATCTCATTTCTGATACGATCTCGCAGAGACTCCTAGCATAGCCCTCTCCATTGCCCTTTGGGTGACTTTGAGCCTTCTTATGAGGTCCATTGTAAGCGACCTGTATCTATGCTAATCACTGTATCGGAATTTTGTCCGGCGGACACCTGCTATCAGATCCGACAGATTGCCCGAATGTGTATGAGCGGCTATAGAAAGTAACGTCTAGCGCGATTACATCTACATATTTGTAATTTTAATAAGTCTTGAGGTCTTGTCCCACTGGTTCGTACAGGAACTTGACTTCACCGGAACCGTCGGAATTAAGGCCAGTAAGTAGCGAGCGTGGAAGCCTCAGCAGCTCATTAGGGATGCAAATTAGAGCCCCTCGGACTTTAACTAGCGCAACGAACGCTTTTGTCAGACTTGTGGACAACCCTGACTTGTTGATAGCCGACGCGTATAGTCTGACAAACCAATTATGTTGCAGCAGTTGAATAAAAAAAAATACTCTTCTTGCGATTAAGTTTTACGCAAATAGTATAATGTGCAGCTTATGCCGACAAAGAACATTGATAAACTATAGTTTGACAACAATCGGGAGCCTTACCATGATGTCTCAACGCGATTCAGGTTAGAACCTAAACACAATTAGGAACCTAAACTGATTCGCGTTCCATCAAATCTAACCAAAACCCGGTCACTGACAATAATAACCAACCATACGTCGCACTCCACCGGGCATTTTGGGGGCAAGTCATTTAGTAAAAAATTTACAAAAAAAAATCTTAACTTACGAGTATATGTACTTAGTATTTGTAACATATTTACCCATATGTATCATATATTAATCTTACATATGTAAATACTCTTTCAAGTGATAACTGATAAAGCCCATTTAAGTGGCCACTTAAAAAACAAATAAATAGCTGACATGCATACATGCGACATATAGAACCTTAACTGCCAAACCTAACCTACGCACACCCTTAGTTGCTAAGGTATTTCGAATTGCACATTACAAAATACATTACCAAATACTAAATACAAATACTTTATTCTGACAACTCCAAAATTTATTTGTGAATATCCAAATGGCTTGCCTCCAAAATGCCCGGTCGAGTGCGACGTATGATAATATGACTGACTGAATCAATCCTACTTTAAAAAGTTTTTTTTTTCATACTCGAATTTGAATTCTTCCATTTAGAAGTGTACTTTCAAATTTAAATGACAGGCAGCTACCCGTCGTCTACGCTAATTTATCACGTAAACGAAAGGCGAAAATCAGCTGATATTTTTAAGTTATATTTTTAGATGTCGGATACAAACATTTTAAAACTAGGTCTATTAGTAGCTGGTCTAGACTCCGTAAATCTGCGATATAATACGGCAAATGATGAACAAGGAAATTCCATTTGGGCTCCTTTTGACTTACTTTTTTCTTCTTCTTCTTTTAAATAATGGCTTCTGTCCGAGAGTTGGACAATTTTGCAAAAGTCAAAGTATAAGTAGTAGCGTGACGTTGTCCGGTGGTAGTCGGCCTCGCTCTTTGTATAATTATAGCCTGTGTTATAGCTAAACTTTACAAATAGTGCCGGGTCGCGATGCCAGAACGCCTACCACGAACTTGGCATTGACAGAAAAACCTCTTTGTCACTCTAATATGCAAGTTTGACAGAGATAGAGATACAAAATCGTGGTACTAGCCCGGGACTGCCGGGTGATGACTGGTTGTTCGCACCGCTTTTTCATTCATCATCATTTGCAATCATCCATCTCGCTCACTGTCATCTTCAAAATTATTAATGGACCAAATTTTTTAACTCACGTCACACGCCTCTTTAGCCGACCTGCACAGCCTATCAAAAACAAGAATATAAATATGGAATACTTATGGAATAGCTGGAATATTCATTTAATTTAAAAATATTATTTGTATCAAGTATGATCGCATAAATAATAATAAAAGAAAATACGACCCCATCGCCCACTGGTTTCGACCGGTGCAATCAGTCAACGCAGGGCAGCTTGTGGCGAGCTGTTGGGGAGTAGCGACCCCACGTACCTGAGCGCTCCTGGGGGACTCCGTCGTCCGACCAAGTCCTCCGCCTCTGGCTTGCCTTTATGGCATAGGCATGCAATCAGCTGGATTGCATACAGCCGATGCAACGGAATGTATAAAGATGAGTACCTAATAGAAATGCCGAGCATTTCACAAGGTCGACCAAAGTTCAAGGTCTCATAAACAGCAAAGGAAACATATGAATGTTATTACTCGTCTTTAACATTCCAAGCCCAACATATAGCAATAAGGTAACAGATGTAAACTAGTATAAATAGCAGTGTCTCTACTAATAAAGCGCTCATTACTTAACCGACTTTGGTGTGTATACTTTCTACCCTGAACGTCCCTCACTATATGGCGATCCTGCCAGGATTCGAACCTGGAATCTTCTGGATCTTTTTTAACCGGCCGTCCAGAGTGGGGTCGCGAGAGCTGTGTTCTCGAGGGTAGATGTGGAAACCTAAGTGGCGAGTTGGCTATATGTTTAAAGTCCAGTGACACCTCTCTACCCCCAGCCCTCATACCGGTGTTGCCCTCGAGCCATCTTAGATGTCGCTTTTTGTGGGGGCCCATCTTATGTGGGCGAGTCAACGTCTGCCGGAAATAAAATTGAATACCATTTTGTTAGGCAGACGTCCGATTTTATTCTCCATAACCCAGTATTTAGTCCAGCACTTTCACCTAATAATCCAGTATATTTTAGATTCCATTAAATCTTAATAGTCTTTACACCCTCGCGGGTGCTGCCTCTGCGTGCGTCCCATGACTCGGGCAGGTGCAACATCCGCTCGGTGTACCCCTTACATTTCATTAAATTGTCGAAAGGGCCTCTGCGTGTTGGCTTCGACTCCGCGTACGCCTCCCAAAGGTCCGGAACACCATTGTTCCGGGAAAGACAAAGAAAATAAATAACAAAAATCTTTTTTCACAAAAAATTCAAACGTGAACTCCGTTGCAACCTCCGAACAGAAGTGAAAAATAAAATGAATTCATTTTTATTTGCTGAAAGGTTCGGAAAGGATGAGTAATCAAACAAATGGAGGTGACATCACATTGCGCTACAAAGTCACACGTTTGAAGTCGGTGCCACGGATGACATGTGACGCGTTCTATAGAAATTGACAGATTTTCCCGTCCCGCCCGTCCCGTCCCGTCCAATACCGTGCTAGTTTGAGTCATCCTTAAAGCTACAAACAACAGCACCGCACCACATTAAAAATAAAAATACGTGTGGCACTCGGGGACTGCCGCGGTAAAGCTATTGCATATCATTTTGTATCAACTTATGCAATTATAATTATTTATTTATTTTATTCATGCAGTATTTCTTTTTCTTTGATATTAATTCAAGTTACACTTTTTGAGCGTGGTGACCGATAAGAAAACAAATTTTTCTATTATTTAACAAATAAAAAGTTAATATTGTTTAAAATGTTTTTATTATTTTACAATACATGTGGGTTTTATTATCTTACAGTAGCTGTTGGTTATTCAGGAATATTTATCATTGAAACTTATCATCATCAATCTCCTGGCTATTTCCCTATTTGGGGTCAGCCCTCCTGATACTTTTGCGCCAGTTAAGGCGGTCTTGTGTCATCTCTGGCGTTAAACCCATCGTCAGCAGATCCTTCTGTATGGTTCCTGCCCAGGTGGTCGGTGGGCGTCCTCTACCTCTTTTGCCTTCGGTAATGGCCATAACTTGTCTGGTCACGTGGTCCTCGTTCCGGCGCATTACGTGACCATACCAACGTAGGCGGCTCTCTTGCATTTTTTGTTGGATTTCAACTACCTTAAAGCTCCCTCGGATGTGTTCATTTCTAACTTTGTCGAGTTTGGTCACACCCCCGGCCCAGCGTAACATCTTCATTTCCGTAACATGCATTTTCTGTTCGTCGCACTTTCGAACTCCCCAACACTCGGAACCGTAGAGTAAAGCTGGCCGTACTGCTCTTTTGTATACCTTTCCTTTCGTTTTAATGGGCATTTTTGCGTCGCAGAGAACTCCAGACAGTGTCCTCCATTTGTGCCATCCTGTTTTTATCCGATTCTCTATATCTCTCTCTATACCTGCCGTAGAGTTAAGTATTGATCCGAGGTATTTGAATTCCTCTACCTTATTTAGAGGGGTTCCTTCAAGTGTGGGTGGAATTTGGTTGTGAATATTACCGGAGAAATTGCAGTGTAGGTATTCAGTTTTTTGTCGGCTCACGCGTAGACCCCTGCTTTCTAGAGCTGCTCGCCATGATTCGAGGTCAGTTTGAATTCGCGGCAATGATTCCTCGATTAAGACTACATCATCTGCATATAATAGTGTCCAAGGTGCCGGTTTTTGAAGATCTTTGGTGACGTGGTCCATCACAATGTTAAAGATCAAGGGGCTCAAGGCAGATCCTTGGTGAACTCCAACATTTACTTCAAAACTGCTACTTGTGCCAGCTGGGGAGATCACTCGGGTTGTAATGTTTCTATACATATCCTGTATGATACCGATGTATTGCTCTGGTATTAATTGAGACCTGAGTGCTTGCCATATGAGTTTGCGAGGAATCCGGTCACAGGCTTTTTCAAGGTCAATGAAAATTAGATGAAGGTCTTTTTTCAGTGCTTTGTATTTATCCATCAGTATCCTTACAGAGTGTATTGCGTCGGTAGTACCCACTCCGGCAGAAAATCCGCATTGGTTCGGTGTTATTTTTGACAATCTATTGAGTCTCCGGATAATTACTTTTTCCCAAATCTTCAGCGTGTGAGATGTTAATTTTATGGCTCTATAATTTCCACAATCCGCTATACTACCCTTGTTTTTGTAAAATGGTACCATGTTACTAAGTCTCCACATATCTGGCATTACCCCGGTTGTTAGGATAAGATTAAAAAGACCTGTAAGCCATGCGACACCATTTGCTCCACTCTTTTTCCAGAGCTCTGCTGGTATTTCGTCGGGGCCTGTAGCCTTACCATTTTTCATACTGGAAATTGCCGATTCCACTTCTGTTAATAATATAGCTTCAATAGGGCCAAGAGCGCAAGGCAGTGGTGATAGTGGACATTGGGGAAATTCTTCATTTAAAAGATCCTGAAAGTACTTTTGCCATCGGCGGTTGATTTCTTCGTCTGATGTTAGTAGTTTTCCAGAGGCATCGTTGATATATTGAAATTATAATTATTATTATCATTGAAACTTATGATAACTGAAATAAGAAACATAAGTTTGCGACTTAATATCCTCTAAATACCTAGAAAATACCGCGTCAATGGTGGTCCCATATTTTGTTGTAGACTCTTGTGGATCATTATTCATTTTCAAATTCAATGTTTTTGATAGAAAAGTTGTCAACATTATTTTACAATATATGTGGGTTTTATTATCTTATAGTAGCTGTTGGTTATTCAGGAATATTTATCATTGAAACTATAGGTTTATGATAACTGAAATAAGAAACATAAGTTTGCGACTAACATATTTGATTTTGGCGGGACTATAATAATAGTGTTTATTTTGACGTTTGACATCGCCGTATCTCTGGTAATAAGAGCTACTGTCCTCAATATTTTGTATAGAATATGACACTTAGCGACATTCGTTTGGAGATATATCCTTTCCTCGATAAAGAACTTTGTAACAAAGTGAATAAAGTCGGTTTGGGGTCCGTCGGAGTGGGGAGCGTCAGGTTTTTTTTCGTTACGGAATTTCTGGATTCGGTCCCCGCGCTCAAGGCCCGCGATAGAAGCTATGCAATAGCTTAATATTACACTCAACAAAATGACAAAAAAAATCTTGTGTTCATTTATAGCTCGCATTTGTAGTAAGAGCCACTGCCAAATTTTACTTTTTTTCCATTCTCCAATTTATTAACACAAAACAATATTAGAGAATATTTTGGATGATATCGTGTGAATGTTCTGTAGAACATTCTAATCCGTCTCCTTCACTCCCTTTAACAATGAGAGACGCAGCCGTGAGTACCTACACGGTATATGACTCTTAAAGGCGACTCGAGAGCCTATTGTCTGCAGAGGGATGATATTCGAGGAAATAATAGGTACGTTTATACTAGAAGTAATTCAATACTTTTGATTTGCCACTTTGATTCGCCGTCGCTAAATACTGTGATAAACCAGAAGGTAAATCAAACTTTAAATACCTTATGAGTTGCTAATTGGTCACTTATTACAAAGTACACCTATGGTATCTGTATTTCCGTTTCGAAAAGTTGTCGCTTTTTGATAAGTTTAATATTTAAATGAATCTTTTTCTACTCGCTTACTTTACTCTGTCAATTACGAGTAGGTATATAGACAAAACTACAAGCACATACTTCATCATATATATCAGAAAGTCTATGATACATCAAACTCAACTATAATGTCATTAGGATATGCTGTAGTAAACTATTATAATTTAAACGGCCTCCTAGCCTAGTCGGTAGTGACCCTGCCTACGAAGCAGGAGGTCCCGGGTTCAAATCCTGGTCAGGGCATTTATTTGTGTGTTTATCACGAATATTTGTTCCTGAGTTATGGATGTTTTCTATGTATTTCTGGTTAAAGACATTTATTTTACTCAAAAGAAATTATTACATTTCACTTAATGAGTAAGTTTTATAACTAATTACAATTTGCGAGTGTTTGCGAGTAAGTATTTAAGTATTTATATGTATCTATCTATTATATATATCGTCGTCTAGTACCCACATCACAAGCCTTATTGAGCTTACCGTGGGACTAGGTCGATTTGTGTAAAATTGTCCCACAATATTTATTTTATTTATTATTTATTATTTTATAATTCTAAAAAGACAAAGGTGATATTCGAAAGCTAACAATATTGACAATATAATCGTCGATTGAATGACGATTTATCGAGTATAAAGCCGCGCTGTGATGTTGTCAGATTTCGAGGTTACCTTTAGTTTTACTATGGGTACTTTGATCCTATTGCACGTAACTAAATAACTGGGTCAAATATTTTATTTTACCAAAATACCAATTATTTTACCTAGTACGCCAAGTATTCATCACCTCACCAGCAAATAGCGGAGCAATTAAGACCAGTCTACATGGCCGGCCTCTCTGAATTGACCATGATTGTCACATTTACATGATAGTAGGCTTCCTGGTTTCTGCTTGCCAAGCCTAATTGTCGAATAGATGGGTATTCCTTCAATATACCTGAGGAATTTTAGGAATTAGGGATGTTCTGAAGAAAAAGAAATCGCTGAGATAATCTTTATATAAAGGCATATAATATAGGTATATATTATGTCACAGTAGAATTATGAGTGCCGTTAGTTTATAAACTAACGCGCGAGATTGTAAACATACGGATAGGTTAGGTTAGGTTAGTTTATAATATTCCTAGTCAAATTATATATTAGAGTTCACAATTTAACGGTTAACAACATATATTACGAAAATATAGAGGAGTAGGGACGCGTCTCCAATATTTTGGATATAAATATTCAAAGTTTATACGCGATGTAACCCCATTTGGTTTTTAATGTTGTGCAAAGATCACCTATTAATGATTGATCGCGTCAGACCATACTTAGTTGTAGTACGTGTATTACTGGACTACAAATATGTATTAGTTTCTTAGTTTTCATTTAGTTTTATTAGTTACAGTTAAAAGTAAATGTAACTGATTAGTTTCCATTTCCATGCACGTAAAACCTCTGGAAAGAGTTATCGCGGCTCTAAAATCAATTTTCTTCTCGTATTCTTATCACGCATCGAGCGTCGACCGGAGATCAAACCGATGTAGTCCTTGCACGAGAGTGCAAAGTATCTCACTGTCCAGAAAGACATTTTCAAACTGAGGCCTTACCATGTTTTTTTTTTATACTACGATGGTGACAAGCTAGCATTCGGCCCGCCTGATGGTAAGCGGTCACCGTGGCCTATGGACGCTTGCAACTCCAGGGGTGTCACATGCGCGTTACCGAACCTTTAAAAAAAAGGAGCTGGGGACCCACGGAGCAAAGCTTGCCCCTTTAGCTGTCAACACAGTGAATCCTCTTGGAGCTCTGGCGACCTTATTACTCACCAACAGAAACACAACACTATGTCTGGGTGGGTCTAGGGTCATTAAATTGCGGTTTTTTCGTAAGGTAGAGGTACTTCCCCAGATGGGCTCTGCTCCAGATTTGAGCGAGACGACATTCGTTGTGCTGTGCCCTACTACACTAAACGATACGCATCCGCTGTGCCCATACCTCTCATGATGTCTTGGGGCGATTCAGTTCAGGTTCAATTTAGTCTTAGTTGTATGGAAGCGAAATAAGCGAATCAGTTTAGATAGTCAACTGAATAGCATTAAGACGTCATGGTAACGCCCCTGCGTGCTTAGCCAAGATGCCAATCGCTCACGCTTAATAACGTATCGCAGCTACCTCTCTCTATCACTCTTCCTTATTAGTGTGACAATGACAGTTGCGTCTCGTTAGCGACTGAGCGTGAGCGATTGGCATCTTGGCTACGCACCCAGTTCGGATG
Organism: Lathronympha strigana; assembly: GCA_949128165.1. NCBI lineage: Eukaryota > Metazoa > Arthropoda > Insecta > Lepidoptera > Tortricidae > Lathronympha > Lathronympha strigana. The sequence goes on from OX421905.1 coordinate 2,458,672, forward strand.
AAACAATGACAGTTGTTTTTTCTCGTCCGCGAGATAATTTCGCGCCGTTTTGCTAAGGCTAACATGATTCTGTCCCAGAATTCTCACTGCCAATTTGTTCTAGACCATTTCAATTGAGTTTTAGAATCAAAAGAGAATATTTAAATAAATAATAGATAGTAATAGTAGTTTATGCAACAGTGATATAATAAGGTAATGTAATACTAATACCTAATAGAGCTGAGAGTTTTAAGAACCAATTACGAGCTGTTGCAAATGCTAGTTTTTCTACGACAACAAAAATAGCGTAAAAAGCAAAATCAAGAAACGTGGCAGAATAGGGAAGATGTTGTGCCCACTGTAGAAATTAAGAAAAAACAACAACAGTGCTCATATATTGTACGAAAATCCATAGAAGCAGTGTTCTTATGGAATACCATAGACAACTTTATAATGTATACTTTTTAATAACGCTTTCAGTCATCTAATTGACAGATAGAAGTGCAGGAGTAGAAAAACAATTTTTAAGTAACAGTTTAAGGTTTAATATTGTCTTCTGTTACCGCGAATGTTATTCATTGAAATTATTCAATTGTTATTAGTCATCATTAACGTTAACGGCCTCCTAGCCTAGTCGGTAGTGACCCTGCCTACGAAGCAGGAGGTCCCGGGTTCGAATCCTGGTCAGGGCATTTATTTGTGTGTTTATCACGAATATTTGTTCCTGAGTTATGGATGTTTTCTATGTATTTAAGATCACTGAAACCGAAAAGATTAGTATATTGTTAAAAAATATTCAGCCGTATTATCAACGAGCGGTGTGCAGAGACCACTTCAGTTCAGTGGCTGACATGGTCAATGCTTTGAGAGTTGTGGAACGAACTAAAATTAGCTGCGATAATTTCAAGGAGCCAATAATTTCAGAACATCCACTAGAGGCCGCTTTGGCGCGTACAGGGAACATTAAAGCTGTGGGTTATGAAAAGGATACGGAGACAAGGGGGGTAGCGCCGTTGCAGACATTGCAGAGTAAACCATGTGGGGTGGGTAGACGCTGTTGGAATTGTCAGGAAATAGGACATATATTTCGGGAGTGTAAGGGAAACGCAAAAGGGGAGAGTTAGGTTCCTGCTCCTTGGACTCTCCCCGGAGTAAACATGATTCGGAATGGCAGGATTGGTTAGGAGTTATCAGGACATACTTCTCTCGTCCAGATGAGGAAATATGTCCGGTAATTTTAAAGAAAGAAAATGACAATAGAGATTATGTAAGTATAGGTATTTTACACAAGCGGTTTGTGGGTTTATTAGATGGCGGGGCGAATAGGACGGTGATAAGTCCGTTGCTCGCTGAAACATTAGCATCGCTAGGCTTAAAAGGGTATAAGGTTTCAACGACTCAGATGAGTACGGCGGATGGAACTGTACATGAGATTTCTGTAGCGTACGACTTGCCAGTGTTATTTGATGGACAATTTAAGGTCATATCAGCTAGGGTAATGCCAAGATTAAATCATCAGTTGCTACTAGGTAAAGATTTCTTTGAAGAGTTTGGCATTTCATTGCAGTTCAGGGGTAGCCCAAGCAAGGTAATGAACGTAGATGACGCTTTGGTAAGCCGACCTGCTATTATCTCAAGCGAGGATTTAGACTTTGAGCAGAAAGCAAGGTTGGATGAAATTATAGGTTACATGCGGCAGGAGATTGGCACTGGGCTAGGAAGGACATCAATATTACGTCATGGTATTGAAACGGGGGACGCTAAACCAGTACATCAAAAGCAATACAACTTTTCTCCTGCAATCAAAGCGGACATAGTAAAGGAATTGGATAAGATGTTAGCGGATGATGTGGTAGAACCTTCGCATAGTGCATGGTGTTCACCAGTGCTTATCGTCAAAAAACCAAACGGTGACAATAGGTTGTGTCTGGACAGCAGGCAGTTAAATCGTGTGACGAAGCGTGATACGTATCCTCTGCCTCGTGTCGCGGGTATAATAGACAATCTGTGTAATGCTAAATTTTTGAGCACTATAGATTTAAAATCAGCATTCTGGCAGATTCCGTTAGAGGATGGAAGCAAGGAGAAAACGGCTTTTGCGGTGGGGGGCAAAGGACTGTTCCAGTTCAAGGTCATGCCATTTGGGCTAGTTAATGCTTCACAGACACAGCAAAGGTTAATGGACATGTTATTCCAGTCGGACGAAGACAAAATTTGGGCATATTTGGATGACATCGTCATTTGCTCCGCTACCTTTGATGAACACATACATCTCTTAAGAAAGGTATCAGAAATCTTGAAGGGGGCAAATCTGACGATAAATATAGATAAATGCAAGTTTGCTCGTTCTAGCTTAAGGTATCTTGGATATATTATTGATAAAGATGGACTTAGGACAGACCCAGAGAAGGTTTCGGCTATAATTAACTTCCCCAGACCACGAAATTATACGGAGTTAAAGCGTTTCGTTGGGTTGGCCAGTTGGTACAGGAGATTCGTGAAAGACTTTTCTATAGTCGCTGCTCCACTTCACGACCTCACGTATTTATCTTATAAAGATACAAGCTAGAATGACTTGCCAAATGTACTGTGTTAAATATGAGCAATAACCATGTCCCAAAACTTACAAAAAGATCAACGCCGCCCGGGTTTGAACCATCGTCGATCGGATCGGTAGTCCACCGTTACACCACAGAGCCATCGGTACTATTACACAGCAGCGTGAATTTGCGACCTATACACCGCGTACCGATCGCCGCTACGTCACTACACCCCGAGTGCAATTAAACCTCAACCTAATTCCATACGGAATAGAATTCAACTTACGATAAACAAATATCGACGTAAGTATCTTTATAACAGTATCTATCTATTATATATATCGTCGTCTAGTACCCACATCACAAGCCTTATTGAGCTAACCGTGGGACTAGGTCGATTTGTGTAAAATTGTCCCACAATATATATATATTTATTTATCATCTTAACCCTGTGAAAACGAGTGCTATAAAGGGCTCGAAAAGTAGGATCATGGTGTTAATAAACGCGATTAATCCGTTCTAAAGTGTTTAATTTCAACTTTAAAGTTTCACAGTTCTTTTGCTTGGAACAGATAACGTGGTTTGTTTCTCTCTCAAAAGACGTTTAAAAATGTTTCTTTTAACTCACAATTTCTGATGTCCAGATAACCAGGCAAATGTTTTGAATGGTTAAATTCAGTTTGGTATCACCAGGGCGTTAATTTTTAGGGTAATCGTTTTGAATGATAATTACATTGCCATTATTATTCAGCGTGCGTAGCCAAGATGCCAATCGCTCACGCTTAATAACGTATCGTAGCTACCTCTCTCTACCTATATCACTCTTCCTTATTAGTGTGACAATGATAGTTGCGTTCCGTTGGCGATTGAGCGTGAGCGATTGGCATCTTGGCTACGCACCCAGGTGATGCACTGAGCGATAACTGTCTTACACTACATTGTTGTCGTTATTTTAGCGTCCAACTCTTTAGTAGTAACTAGCGTACTCAGCAGTAGTAACTAGCGGAATGATCTTTACAAAACACAAGACCTGTTTTTTATGGTAAACAGTGATTTGCCAAAATTGATCAAAGATCACATACTGGTGCGGCGTGTGGTTCAACACAAATCCACACGCCCAGCCGAGCCAAAGCCCAGTTAGTTTAAGCGACTGTACATAATGAAGGGCATTACATTTGGGTTCATGAAACGTCGTTACGTATAAATAAAATATGACTAAATATAATTTTAGATCCCTTGTGAGTGAGACAAAAATAAAGGTGTGAAACGCAATGGCCAGCGTAAAATAAACATTCAACCATGCTCACAAAAAACTCTTTGTGTCGGTAAAATATCCGAAAACTTTTCGAATATACCTACAATACAGGGTGACAATGGGCCGGCGGGGCCGGATACATCCGGAGTGTCCGCCAGATGGGAGCCAACTTCCGTTCGGTCACTCTCAATATAAAATTGGGAATATGAATGCTGTTAACTTTTAGTCCGTTATGTTTTATGAAAAAAGCGAAGCGCTGTATTTTATTTCTATGAAAGTGATCATGTGACAGTTTCTATAGAAAATGACGGTAGGTATATTTGGTCAAAAAATGTTTCCCAACATATAACATCCCAAACTATATTTCTAAAACTATCATTTCCCAAAAAATCAATTACTAAAACAACTTATCGCAATTTTTCAGCTCGCAAAACTTTTTTCTCCAAGAAACGTTTTCCCAAATAATATAAATGGCCAAACATCATTTTACCAAAATAATATTTAGTCAAATGTTTCGTTTTGCAAACCATACCTACTCTTGTTAAAATACTACATTGTAGGTTGTGGTATTATTTCATATGCATATTATAACCCAAATACGGTCTGTTTGGCGGTGTTAGGTCACGGTTAACCTAACACGCTCCTCCTCGTTTCGCTCGTCGTCGCACCTATCTTGACTGGCACTTAAAAATCTAATATGTGTATAATATATGTTTGAAAAAATATTTTTCTGTTTTTGAATTTCGTGTTTCGTGTAGTTTACTAAGGACCAGTGTGCGTAGCCAAGATGCCAATCGCTCACGCTTACTAACGTATCGTAGCTACCTCTCTTTATCACTCTTCCTTATCAGTGTGACAATGACAGTTGCGCTTCGTTACCGACTGAGCGTGAGCGATTGGCATCTTGGCTACGCACGCAGTTGCACCACCGCAGTCAACTCACGAGATATCACGTGACGCTTTGTATAGAAATTGACAAATTTTCCCGTCCAACCCCGCCCCGTCCTGCCCTAGTGTCATAGTGCGAGTCATCCTTTGACCGTTCTTAAAAATCAAACTATTATTATAGGAATGTATAATCAGACAAGTTCGAGAATTGATGCTTTTGGTAGCTCAAATTAGCGTCTGTCTGTCTAAGTGACACTTTCGAACTTCTAACGCGAAATCTAAAGTTATTCGAAATGTTCTAAAACAAACTTCAGGGGCCGGTATACTTTCATAAATAAATGTTATTCCCACTTTTTTTACAATTTTGAACAAGAATCATCATGGCATCTAATTAAACAGTCGAAGTAAATATCTGCATCACTAAATTTTCATTCAGTAATCTACTCAGTCGTGGTATAGGGGATTTTTTTCCGAGCACTGTTTTACGAAAAGTGGGATTAAGAGGTAATATTGCGTGGATATCGATTAGGAGCTCTGAAGTTGATTTTTTCCAATAATGCGGGACCATCCATTTGATTTCTTAATAATTTGAATAAAAATGACAAATCTATACTATTTTGGCGCTGAGATAGTGATGGTAATTCAAAGAATTTTAGGCGTTTGTGATAGGACGGAATTTTCTTTGCCATTCCGGTCGCTCGTGCTAAATGCCATGCAAAGCGTTTTTGAATCCTTTCAATTCTCAAATCGCGCGTTGCAAAGACAACGAGCAAAGAGAAAAAACTGAGGTTCTTCGATTGTTCGATGTTTGAAAGAATTTGCTTTCCACAGCTGTAGTTTCCTAACACCAGTTGACAACAAAAAAAAATGCTTAAATTATAAATTGTGGGACAATCTTACACAAACCGACTTAGTCCCTCGGTAAGCTCAATTCGGCTGGTGATGTGGGTACTAGATGACGATGTACCAATATAATAGATAGATTCATATAAATATGTACATAGAAAACATTAATTACTAAGAAACAAATAATCGTGATAAACACACAAATAAATGCCCTGACCAGGACTCGAACCCGGGACCTCCTGCTTCGTAAGCAAGGTCACTACCGACTAGGCTATAGGAGGCCGTTAAATCTCACAAATTAACTGTAAACTGTAGTTAGTAATTTACAGATCCTACTCACGTCCCCTCAATAACCAGCAGTATTCTACTCAACACACAGTTTAACACTTAAAACAACTTTGAGAAAGAAAGCTACAGCAAACACCCAAAACCAGGACATAACGTATTCTGTCCAACGCCCCGAACTTTTGATCCCGAGGTAGATTATTTAAATCCGCGAGATTATCGTTTCCCCCATTTATTATGCGATCCTTATCCAAGGGATCAATAATGGATACCGTAGAGTATTTTAGGATAAAAGGTGTAAATGACGGTAATATTTTAAATTGTATAAAAGTAAGATTTTATCTGGATAAATTTTTATTTAAGATGTTTACAGATGGTCCAGTTTTTGCTAAGGATAATGTTTATGCTTAGGGGCAATATAATGGGGTACCAAACTACCAACCAATAATAATATTAACTATATACATATAAGGTGCTAGCAAAGTAGATAATTACCGATAGTTTAACACATGATACTTTACTTTAAAATATTTTACTTTACAGTCACTTCACTTAAAACCATACTACTTAAAACCATAGTTAAATTTAGTTTTCGTGTTGATGGTTAAAATCAGTTTTCGGCACCACCAGCCCACACCAAGTTTTAGCGGTACACTTTTTGAGCGGTAGGTAAAGGTTTCCATACTTAATATTCTGCCAAGGGCGCTAACTATACATAAAATCCACACACACTTTTATTTTCCTCAAGTAATTTTTCATACTAAAGTGTGTTTCATTGCAGTAATTAATCGTCCAGGGATGACGCCACTTTCAGCCTTTAGAGAAGATATAATTAAGCGTTCGGTGCGACAAGGTTCCCTCGGCCGCACCAAAAGCGTCGATTGGAACTGTGTCGAAGCGAGCAATTTTCAATTTGGCGCCACCTGCGGGATGCGGCTGCAATATTAATTCCGAAGCCATGCGCTATGACGTAGTCCAAGGGCTCGTTGTAAAAAGTTACTGTAATAATAAACATTTAGCAATTTTTTTAACCAACGACGGTGTCAACCAAAATACGACCCGCCTGAAGCGGTTACCGTAGCCTATTGATTTCTACAGGATTCACTAGCGCGTTGCTGACCCCAATTAGAACTCATCTTTTAGGTTCTTGGAAAAACCTCGGCAAAGAGTTCATCACACAGCCGGAGCGTTTGCGGGAAAAAAAATTAACCGCACTGCGTGACCATTTAGGCTCCAGATTAACGCAATAGTATTTAAGAAGGCGCAGAGTGTACAGTAGCGCCCTCATTGGGGGGTTATGTTTTCTAATAAACCTTTCCATTTATCTGCAATCCATGGTATCATCGTTGTACTACTAGATGTAGATGTAGTGTAGGGACGCCCGGCCGGACAGGCGGGCTGTCGAGCACTTGTCGCATTCAGCCCTGGGGACCGATTTTTGAGATTCGAACGCTCGAATACAAAAACAAGTGATCGAAACTAATGGGACGTGAAAATTTGTCAGGATTATATGCGCATGATTGATGATACCATAGTTCGTATTTTTGAAAGTCACTGGAATCACTCGAAAGGCTAGTGGAGATTCTTTCTACTTCGTTTTACTTCACATTCGAATGAAATATTCGATCGTTCGAATCTCAAAAATCGGCCCCCTGGTCCCTGAAGTTGAGCTGCAGGTTACTGACCCGGCTGCCTTCCCATCCTACATTCTTCCTCAAATCTCCCAGTCCTACTAATTCCCCAACATTTCGTTCAGATATATTAGTTTTATATTACTTACTTGGCGCCTCATGAGAACTGGCATGTTGAAGCGAGATTTGTCTATGCTTTGTCGGAATTAAGTGTCAAGGATACGTAACGTAACACCGAGGGGTAAGTAATATAACGTATACGAACTTATGCTATATTAATCATAATATATAAAATATAACTAATTATATGCAATTGCAATAGGTTGCAATTCTAATCTAACCTAACCTCCTTTTTGGTAGCAGAATTTTTTGTTGGGGGTCATAGTTCTAACCTAACCCACGTTCTCGGTAGGATTATTTTCGGGGGTCGCTGTTCTAACCCCGTCACTCCCGAGATAAAGGGTCTTGATAGACAAATGGATATAGACGGACAACAAAGTTATTTATAAGGTTTCCATTTTTTCCTTTTGAGATACGGGAAAGTAGGTATTGTATACATTATATCAGATAGTAAACTAAGAAGTAATAAAGGCAGCAACTCTTAGACTTCATGACGCGTGCGTGGAATAGGGGCGAACTGCACGACTCGCCTTCAAATCATTTTTAACCCTCGATTCGGCTTCGATTACTCGAGCGAGAAAATTCAGAAGTCATAACAGTCGCAATTCACAAATAATACCTACCTGCAGATAATAATTCGAATGGATGCCAACGTAAAGTCTGTTTATTATTTTCAATTATGTGTATAATTTTTGATACCGTAAAATGGGTGAATTTAACTGAATTCGAAGTTCAAACCATGTTAAACGTTGATATATGAATTTCAGTTTTTCAATGACAATCTGGCATTTCATTTCATAGATAATAGTTTCGTGTTGCTACGCAATGATCGCATAGGTAAACGTGGTGGTGGTGTTGCCATTTACCTCCGCTCCAATATTTCTTACAAAATTATTGCATCCTCTTCCTCGAGATACTGTGGTAGTATTGAATTTTTGTTTCTTGAAGTGAATGTCAGGGGCTCAATGGCAGTCCTTGGTGTGGTTTATTGCCCTCCTAACATCGACTACTTTTCCGATTTTGAATCGATATTGTCTCCTCTGAGCTCTGTGTATACTCATCAATTGATATTGGGTGATTTTAACACCGATCTCTTAAAGAGTAACTCTAGGTCGCGTAAACTTTGTGAGATCGTGGAGTCTGCGGGATTTAATGTGATGCCGCTTAACCCTACTCACCACAACTTGGACGCCTCAGACTCCTGGCTTGACCTTATTCTTACTTCATCCACAGAACTTGTTCATAGGGTTGGCCAGCTTGCAGCGCCTGCGTTCTCTCACCACGACCTTATATTCATGAGTTATCGTATTCGGCCTCCCAAACCTCAACCTATTTATGTTAAGCTGCGTAGCTTTGCGAGGCTGGATATCGAAGCTTTAAAGCGTGATGCACGCGCGGTGGATTGGACACCGGTTTTCGCGGCATCTTCGGTGGATGAGGGGGTAGCTTCAATGAATAAAGCGGTCTTGACACTTTATAACACACATGCACCGGTTCGCGTTGTCAGGTTGAAACGACCTCCTGCGCCCTGGATCACGAGAGGTGTCCGTATGGCAATGTCAAAGCGTGATCGGGCGTTCAGAAAATACAAACGCAGCCGGTGTAGTGAAGACTGGCAACTTTATAAAGGTGCTAGAAATCGATGTAATCGGATGGTAAGAGCGGCTAAGCGTAAATACATCTATGAAAATGTTTATTCTGCATCTCAAGCCGATACCTGGAAATTTTTAAAATCAATCGGTGTTGTCAAATCTCCAAGCTCATTTAATACCTCTTCTTTCTCTATTAATGATTTAAATAAACATTTTGCTGCGAGTTCTTCTTTAGACCCCGTCACAATAGATCTGAGTACTTCGTATATTTCTACCTTACCTTATGCACCTAATACCTTTTCTTTCTCTCCCGCGACAGATGACGATATCCGTAAGATAGTTATGTCTATAAAATCCAATGCAGTTGGTCATGACGACTTGAGCAGGCTAATGATTACCTGCATCTTAGAGTGCATACTCCCAGTTATTGCTTCTGTAATTAACTCTTCATTGTTCAATGGGGTTTTTCCTTCTGCTTGGCGTAATGCCTATGTCATTCCCTTACCAAAAACTTCTAATCCCATTTCACTAAAAGATTTTCGGCCAATTTCAATTCTTCCGTTTATGTCAAAAATTTTAGAAGCAGTAGTTCATAAACAGTTGTCTGCCCACATATATGCCAGCCACTTGTTATCGCCTTTACAGTCTGGTTTTAGGCCTGGGCATAGTACCTCTACGGCCCTGCTGAAGGTAGTTGAGGATGTGAGGCAAGGTATGGAGCATTCTCTGCTAACTGTATTGGTTTTGATTGATTTCTCTAATGCCTTCAATGCTGTCAATCACGAGATTTTACTTGCTACATTAAAACATTTAAACTTATCGTCATCGGTAGCGGAGTGGTTCTCTTCCTATCTTCAAGAGCGTCGACAGGCAGTTCGCACTGGCCAGACTTGTTCTGATTGGCTTGAGCTAAAGTCTGGTGTTCCGCAAGGTGGTATACTTTCTCCTCTACTCTTCTCTATATTTATAAATCTAATTACCCCTAACCTTAACTGCTCCTACCATCTGTATGCCGACGACTTGCAACTCTATGTTCAGACCAATATATATGACATCGAGTGTGCAGTTGCTAAAATTAACAACGACCTGAACCGCATCTCTGCTTGGTCTCATGATTTTGGTATAGCTGTTAACCCTACTAAGTGCCAAGCCATTGTTTTGGGAAGTGCCCGTCTGCTTTCGTTAACTGCTCGCATAAGTCCAATTATATTCGAAAACACGGTGATACCCCTGTCTCCGCATGTTAAAAACCTTGGCTTAATTATAGATGGCAATTTGACGTGGGAGCCTCATGTGTCTGACGTCAGTCGTAAGGTAACTAATACGTTAAGGGCACTTTATAGACATAAAAACTTTTTACCGGCTAGTATCAAGACGCTCCTTGTCCAGTCTCTCATACTACCAATTATTGACTATGCTGATGTGTGTTGCACCAACATGACTCAAGCCTCACTCTCTAAACTAGATCGTCTTCTCAACAATTGTATCAGATTTATTTTTAACCTTCGCAAATATGACCATGTTTCTGCTTTTCGCCGTAAGCTTCAATGGCTCCCGATTCGTGAACGCAGGTCATTGCGAATCTTATCGACTCTTTTTTCAATTCTATTTGACCCAACTTCACCCACTTATCTCAAGACTAAATTCGAATTTATAACACCCCGTCCCGGTTGTATGCTTCGCACTTCTCGTAACCTGATGCTTGCTGTTCTCCCTCACAAAACTGGATTCTTGTCCAACTCATTCACCTGCCAGGCAATTCGGCTGTGGAATGCTCTCCCTCTGCCTATCAGACAAGCTCAAAGTAAATATTCGTTTAAAAGCAAGTTGCGTAAGCATTTATTCGATAAAATTCTTCATTAAGGGTCTGCGTGATGTTTCGCTCTAGGTACACTTATATTAGGTATATATGTATTTGTATATGTAGGTATATTTATATTTGTATATGTGTAAGTATATACATTATATTATTAATTAGGTTTGACATGTCTTAGGTTATCATCTCTTTTTTCTACTATCCTGCACCAGACTAACAGTTTCGGTTTAGCCCGATGGTTGACTGGTAGAGAATGCCTAAAGGCGTTAAGTCCGCCATTTGTACTTTAATATAATTGTGCAATAAAGTTTAAATAAATAAATAAATAAATAATACGACGAACGCAAAATAGTACCTACGAAATCACCAATAGGGAATGCAAAGCTGTTCATTTTTGGCATAACCGGTTATAACCGTTTTTTTTTAATCTCAGCGCACCTCATAGATAGGTTAGGAGGGGTAGGAATTAAATGAGATGGTACAATTGCCAGAATTGACACACGTTATGTTGAGTTGTCAAGAGAATAAAGTATTTGTTTTAAGATTGAGAACTCTGACTTAAACTCTGGTATGGTCCCCTTCTCACCATTCATGACCCAACTATCCTCGTAATTCTTACTTACCCTATTTTATGATCAAGCCATGGTTAGGCTAATTTCCACTTAAGGCCAAAAACAGGTACAACAAAAGATAAGTGCTGGAGTAGAAAAACTATTGTGTTACTGTGTATTACACGTAATGTACGTTAACATTAACCTAATTGACGTCTCTTATTGAATGATTGGCAAATGACAAACTTCGCAGTACATTGCGTCTCCTAACAAACTTTAAAGTGTTATAAAAATCATAACACACGTTATTTTGAAAAGTCGTTGAGTAAAAGTTGTTCAGTTTCGGGAGTAGTTTCTATCTACGATTAAATTTATTTCTCCTATTACAGGCCACACCCGGTCCATACTGTCGTCTAGTACCCATCGGCCATAACTAGGGTGTGGAAACCGGTTTTTATTTGTACGTAATTTCGGTTAATAACCGGTTATTAGCCGGTTTTTCCATACAATTTAAAACCGGTTTGCACGCCCTAGCCATAACACAAGCCTTATAGAGCTTACGTGGGACTAGGTCGATTTGTGTAAGATTGTCCCATAACATTTATAATATTTATTTTTATATTTTTAGACATAGCGTGAAACCTCGATAATATTGTAAGAAAGAAGTTTCTGGAAAATTTCAAATTTGTTTGCTGCTTTTAATTTGTTATCATTCAGACGTCTAGAGCTCAATATTGATAACAACTAGGCACCTGATAGTAGCATACATAAAACTTCAACATATTTAACTACATTTTTAACTAAAGCCTCGATAACACAAAAACTGAATAGACAAATTATTTTTATGTAATTAACAAACTTGTTTACAAAATTTCACAAGAATTGGTTGATAAATGCGACCTGTAGAGGAGAACAAATGGACACACACACGAAAGTATTTTTGCCCGAGCTGAAACCGAGACACTTCGCTCGCTTTACTCTCTCGGTCAAATATTCACTAACTCTAGTTACCCAAAGCTGCCAGATAACTCCCTCCCATTTTTCCCACCACCAACCCCAACAAACGATTTACATAAGTAGTACTTTCCGCAAAATACGAACAATCCCAAACATCTTACTAAAATTATTCACGTACCTCAAAGAGTGGAAGTTAGTAATTAAAACCAAAGTAGGTGCTGAATAACCCCTAAATTGTTTTAATAACACCAACAAAATTATGCTCGCTAAAACTTTTCAGAATTTCCCAATACATTTTTGAGATATTTGAAACGAGATATTCGCCGATTAATTAATTTGGAGGTGATGAGCATTTATAAGGAGTTATCGAAGGAATTTAATATTACGGTTTGGGTCTATTTAAATAATTTTATAGGTAGGGAGTCAAGGGCATGTTTGGTAATCTAAAACCGGCCAAGTGCGAGTCGCGCACGCAGGATTTCGTACCCTTAGGTAGTAGAGCTCCGTAGTTAACCGTCCGACACAAGTACACAACCCAGCTAGCAAAAGTTGGTCGTATAATAGTAGAGTATATGGTTTAAGCCCCCCTTTTTCATCCCTACTGCAACAACAATCTAATATATCTATATAATCTAATAATGATATCAGCAGGGTTAGCATGGTTGCCATTCTATCGCTTATCACGCTATGCGTCACTTTCGCACATACATACTTGTTAGAACGTGACAGCAACGTCGGTAAACTATAAAAACCCGACCATCATAGACTAGCAGATTATGATGATTATGCGAAATAATTTTTGAACTTTTAATGTTAGGCGACCCACGTTATACCTATGACATTATTAGCGTTAGATTATGACACCACACACACAACTAAAAGTCCAAAAATTATTTCGCATAACAGATTTGGCATAAAATAATTGTGCATAATGTTTAACAGGCATAATAATAAATTGGCATAATCCGCATAAATGATATTCGCACATTTTATACACCCATTTTTTTAAACTTTATTTATAAGACAGTACTCACAACATGCTAGCACATAAATTTGAAGAAAAAGAAACAATCTAAATTGGTTCAATTTCAAATTTTGTTCATGAAAGATTCTTTATTTATTTAATAAAATATAACGAAGTTAGGGTCAATTTGATATTTATCCTGTACTTAATATTTATGATAGTATTAATGTTGTATAAAAAATTATACATACTTTTTCCTTCATAAACTTCCGAGATAAAGGGTAGTAAGTATTGTAGTTTTTTACATTTTCGTTTATGAATCAAAAAATATCTCAATGTGCAAATTTAACCCTTTCAAATGATACCCAACATGACCCCAGTAACTAAACTTTTAATTTTCGTCCCCTCTTTTATCAGGCATTTTTCATTGAAAATAAATTAAAATTTATGACAAATCTCTCAATGTGTCTGGGTTAACTTTGGTTATACTATTCCAAATCGGTCCCTTAAGAGGTACCTACTCGAGATATTCAATGATGTGACAGACAGATAGACAGACTGAGTCGCACCATATGGGTACCGTAATTTTCATGCTGGTTTTGTCATTTTAATACGAAATGAGTTAATGACAGATAATGTCTATCAACGTTCGATTCTAACGTCGAATGTAATAGTTTTGAGTTTGACACTATTCAATGAGTTCAATGACAGCATTATTCTTTCCAACGTAAAACCTAAAACATGATGTATGAAACTTGACGTCATTTGCCTGTCATCGGCATGAAAATTACGGGCCCTGATTATTACAACACAGCGACAGTCCCCAGAGCCGGCTAACTTGCCTAACGTGATTATGCTAGTTCCGACACAGATCACATGCTAGCACGGCTTGTGTGAATCACTCATCGAATAATTTGGCTTGAGCAAACTTCGCTATTGCATTAGGAGGGCCGTGATGGGTTCGGGCATTGTGACTGTATGGTCGTACAAATCTTTCAACTAGAAGTCACCTTTTTTATACTATAGCTAATGTGACGGTTTTTAAAATATTGCAGCTCCGTTACTCAGTATACCGGGTAGGCTCCACAACAGAAGCAAAAAATGTAATCTTAGGAAGTGCTCCTCAAACCTTACAACTTTAGTTGATTAACTTTTAAAGATTATGTGCCTACTCATTCATAAAAAATAAATAGTTTTTTCAATGTATGTTAACATCAGCCTAATTTACGTCTCTTGTAGAACAAAAATCACAAAATTCGCTGTGTATTAGGTACGTCTTCGAACAAACTTTAAAAGTGTAACAAAATTCAAAACACACGTTATTTTTAAAAGTCGTTGAACGAACGTTGTTCGGTTTGATGCACTATACACGATTGAATTACCAATAATAATATGTACTTATGTTCATACGGGAGCCATACAATCGACGATGCCTCTAGTTTGCTTCTGACCAAGGCGTTGTATACCAACTTAATTGCTAACGGGTCATTGAAGTCACGCATGTTGCGAACTACAATAATGTTGTCTTTCCGGACAGCAAGATATGGTCGCGGACTCTTTTGTTAGGGCTACCTGCACACCTCCATAGTCATGTTATTAAAAAGCTATTCATTTATTTAAGACGATAAAAAACTACCTTTTTTATGAGGAATTAAATTTCATTGTCCTTTCCTACAGTAAAGAACAATCGTACATGTCATGTTCCTGACACTTTTCATGTCGCTGACTTTGCGTTTCACGACGGGCTAGGAGGTTATCTTGTCGACTCACAATAGGCATTTTTGCAGTACGCAGGCGTTATCTTAATTTGAACCGTCGGCATAGGACTTTTTTGTTTATTCGGCGTTTGTCTCTGAAATGTTTTTAAGAACCGCGTTCAAAATTAATCCCTTGATGTACCTACAAAAGGTTTCCCAGTAGACCAAGTCTCAATAAATAGGTATCTAACTATGATGTGAATCCCTATGAGAACGCCTTTGATTTTTGCTCCTTAAAATAGTTTTACTAGGCTTCAATAAGCCAATTTGTATTTATATTTACCAAGCTGAATTTGTATCTTTCACCAATAGTCCCTTGAAATTCCCTCTTCAAATGTTCATACATTTGCCCTTAAAACATTTCAAATTTTTTATTAATATCTATGAAACAGTTAATCTTAATAAGTATTAAAAAAAAACGAAATTCTAAGTCTACAGGCGATATTCTGATTTTAAAAGTAGGTTAACTATATTATATATTTACTAAAACGGGGCTTAATCGTGTATAGATTTTGAAAACAAACTATACACGATTAAGCCCCGTTTTAGTAAATATATAATGTGTGAAAATCGTGAAAGTTTAAATAAGTGTTTAGGTTAACTATAGGTTTGTAGCTACCTACTCAGTTTTTAATTTATCCACATATTTTGGTTTTTTTGTGTATCGACTTCACTACTCAAAATTTGTGTGGAAGAGATCGCTTCTTAAGACCGCCTGGTGTCTATTAGTGTTGATAATATAGTGTTTATTTTTTGTTATTTCCTTGTTAGTGAACAACAAAGAGTATTTGTATTGTATTATACGTTCATAGTGTTCCAATAAGAATTCCTTATTTAATGCAAGGTGCGGGGTTAGGTCCCTATGGGGCCTACAAGAAATAAAAGTGTAACAGAACCATGCATTTACAATGCCGCTGCACTCTGGTTGCACACAGTAGGATTAGGCGTTAGTGTTAGCGCAGCTGGCACGTTTTTCAGAGCAAGAATGGAAGATTTTATCGCAATTATTACTGAGTTGGGCTAAACCAGTCCCAACAGTATTCTAAAGGTGATAGATGAAATAGCCCTATTCTTACGAGTATTTATAGAAGGTCTAGCAAATAGTGTTGTAAATAGTGCTGTAATTATCCCGTTTAAAATATTAGTTATAATACAAATGACCATGTTAGCTTAAAATCGTATGTTATCAGCATCGTTTCTGATTAGTAGATAAAAGGAAAACATTTTTGTATGCATGGGGGAGTAGAAACATACTATGTACATCCCGACGTTTCGAGTTATTTACCTTACCTTCTACCTTGTGACTATGAGTACTGTAAAGCCTTTAAGAGGTTTCATTTTAATGAGAGCAATTTATCGAGTAGTTTGAGAGTTTCATTTCGAATGTTACAATTCGAATGCAACCTTAAAAGATGACTCACACCAGTCCGACCCGATCCGACCGATCCGGGACGATCTGTCAGTTTCTATAGAAAGTATCACATGATAGCTCGGAGCCATAGAGCCATAGCCGGATAGAAACTGACAGATCGTCCCGTGTCGGATCGGACTGGTGAGAGTCATCCTTTAGACGGACTTCAGACGGGTTAAGTGTTATAGGTACTCTAAACTTCACCGTCTTTACCACGCGCGTCACATTCACGCTGCGAAAGCCAACGAGTATAGTTCACAAGCTAACACCGTAAGGTGAACCAGTAATCTCAATCACCATCATTTCACCCGAAAGATAAGCACTGCTGAACAATGGCCACCTCATTTTCCCACGTAACGTCTTCCGGCACGCGGTTGTCACTCAAGAACCTTTTCGCCCCAGCGGCCGTCAGTTCTTAAAGCAGGATACATTGCTTTTAGAACTGACAGCCCGTTACCGTTTGAGTCTAGTAACTTTGTGAGCTTTGACAACGACGTTGGTTCTCCCACGTAGATACCCAATGAAGCTGCTGCCTGTCATTACAATTCGCGTATAGTTGTCTTGACTAGGTCCCGCTTTGCCTGCTTCGCTATGTCCCGCTTTCAGTTTCCTCCTTATTCCAATCCGTCAGCAACCGAAAACCAGATTAACAAAGTCCGGGCAGCATGTGCCGCGTCACGCAATTCGATTAGCGCCAACTTCCGCTGATCACCGACCGCTGAGACCAACGACAAACGACAAGATTGAGTAATGCATTCAAAGGCTAAATAAATGCTCAAATAATTACAGGTTGACCCAGAAGTTTGTTGACAGAGGTTTATACTTTATACCGGTGGATGCAGAAAAATCTAAGGTTCACAGCCTCATGAATAACTACATTATTTTGATTAATTTCGACATTTTATCATGTCATCAGTCGCTATCGACTATCGACAAGCAGATAAGTCGACTATTTCCTCGCGTCACATCAGTTTTTGAATTGAAAGTCGGTCGTTCCAAATACCTAAGTATGTTTTCAATACTTAGTCAGTCAGTTTGGTCGGCATCGAGGTTGAATACTCCGACAGCATAATTATAAACTCTTGAGATATTTATTAAGCAGGTACCCAAGCCACCTCGACCATTCTACTAATTAGCTTGTAGTTGAAGCGGGCTCATTATGAGGCAAGTTTGAAGAGCGCTGAAGTTCCGAGTGTCCGGCGAAGCACTGAGCCGTCTGAAGTGAAGAGAGTTCAAGTGTCTAGCTTATTTTGTAGGATGATACAGAAATATTTTTACTTAGGTAGATTATTTCAATACAATCACTTTAAACTGGCTTCTTTGGTCACACATTAGGTTACAAACAGTTTGTGGCCAGTAAAAAAAAAATTCACAACTGACCTATTTTGACTGGGATCAGCGTACCCATACCACAGGGTGTCCAGTGGTGTCCAAAATGATCACTTTATAGAGTTTGGAAAGAAAAACAAAATTTTATAATGAATCCTAAACAAATTTAATATTTTTATTTTCACAATAGAAACTTAGATAAATCTGCCAGTAGTAACCGCCTTCATTTTTGCACTACACGAAAAATAAAAGATTTTACGGTTAAATCTGCTTAAGGGGATCATCTCGTGCAGGTTTCCCCTAAATAAAGTACTGTCTGTACTTCTTCTTCTGCGTGCGACTTTCAATCGAAAGATCGCGGGCTCAAACCCCGACTTGTACCAAGAGTATGCGGAACTTACGTACGAAATAGCATATGATACCAATCGCCTTTCGGTAAAAGAAAACATCTTGAGAAAACTGGACTAATCCTTCTTCTTCTTCTTCGTGTCGAGGTTCCCTCCTTATACTTGAGTTGCCCAATACGTGGCGGTGTTTACAGCCCTGGGCGTCGCGTCCATCAGGTCGAGCTCTGAGCAGCAATATGGGGACGCTGGGCAGGCCAACAGGTGCTTCATGGTTTGCAGCGCCGTTCCGCAGGCACATTGGGTTGAAGAGCCACGGAGCAGACCCCAGCGGGCCATGTTATGCTTACAGCCAACTAATCCTAATAAGGCCTAGTTTACCCTCTGGGGAAGATGAAATGGCCGTTGCTTTCACAAAACTAGCACATACGCAAAATCTTGGGATTAGTTGCCAAAGCAGACCCCAGGCTCCTTGAGCCGTGGGATAAGCCGGAAAACGCTAGGAAAAAGTTGGAGGTGAACTTATAGTTCGGTATTCCCTAAATTACATGACTACCTACTGCAATCTATGTAGGCCTTGTAGGGTCAAGACGGGCAGAGCCACGGAATACGAAGGCCTAGCATACATGTTTACTTGTTGTTATTGACATATGTATTATGTTTGCCGTTTAAGGATGACTCACACTAGCACGGGACGGGACGGGACGGAACGGGAAAATCTGTCAATTTCTATAGAAAGAATCACGTGATAGCTCGGAGCCCTCGGATGTCACGTGACGCTTTCTATAGTTTACAGATTTTCCCGTCCCGCCCCGTCCCGTCCCGTTCTAGTGTGAGTCATCCTTTATATAGATCAATCCGGCTACTTTCATGTTTTATCCTCTCGATACGCTAACGCGATCGAGAAGTAAATGTCTAATATGACAAGTAAAAATGTATACTAAGCCTTCTGTTAGCGTAGAGATGAAACACCGAGTGTTAGATAAGAAGTGAACATTTATTAATACTCGAGTAGGTTTTTATACATGTCTGGGTTGTCGCTTAGGCAAGCAATATGCGTTATGTCGCAGTAAACCAAAGTGTTACTGCTAAACATTGAAAGTGTCTAATTTTGCATTACACTACTTAGATGATTACTTGTAAGCACAAATGACAGTTGCGTTTCGTTCGCAACTGAGAGTTAGCGATTGGTTACGCACGCTGGTGCCATAGAGCTCTCAACGGTCTCCATTTCAAATTTAGAACGTGGTCAATTTTAAAGTTACATCACAGCACAGTCAGTGCCAACGCCAGCAGCCACGTAGGCAATACCGCTTCAAAATATCAATTTATTCGCTCAAACGTCCCAAGACTTTGATATATCAGCGCTCGCGGTGGTATTCCTTGCACGTTTGATTCCCCAGTCGGCACCAATATTGAATCGAGTTCGGCCGACTCAAATAGATTTCATGGAGCATTGATATCAGATATATTTTTTGGCTGTTGCGTAGCTGGATTTAATTTAATGGCAGTTAGTTTCCTCAGGAAGTTAAGGAAGTAATCAACCCTTAACAGTAGTTTATATACCCACATATCATTAGCCCTCAATAATGCGTTCAAAAATCGCATATAAAGGCCCCCATAATAATAAACTTTTTTGTTAAACAAATTTCTTATCTGCGAAAATGTTTTTATAGCTAAATAATAGTATCGATTTCGATAATATAATTTTTGTTCAAATTTCGAACACATCTGACACATGAAAATTTGATTTGACCTCTATTCTAATATCAGTCGAGATGACTTTTAGTTTGACACGAACTGTCGATTGCATACAACGACGCACGCAAGTCGCACGTTATTTTGATATCGAAAGATATGGAAATTGGAGCAAACTCTAGTTTGTCTCTGAATTAAAAAAATATAAATGTCAAAACTTGAATGTCAGATAAGTTTTTATTACCGAAAGTCGCAATGGCGGTCGATATACATATATGCGCTTTGAACGCATCATGGAGAGTCATGATATGTGTGTATATAAAGCAGTGTACCTATGTAATAGAAAATAATTAGGCATTAAAATACTCGTGTGATGTTATTAAATCCACAATCTTTTCGGTCATGCCTTTCATTATATACAATCACATAAACTACTATTGATAACACCTTGGTTACTTAGAAAACTCCCCCATGAGTGACATATTACAATACTTATATCGGGTAACTCACGTCAAAAAAGTAGAAATATTTTATAAGGTTTTTTCCAAACCTTATTAAGTGATCATTTGTAATAGTGCCTTTCAGCCGAGTTAAAAACTAGTTTTTATATCAAATCCGAGAAAAGAAAAATAACATGTGCTCCCCGTCAAAAGTGACAAAATATGTATACGATAAGATGTCGCTTTGAAGACTCCCCTCCAACATGTTGGACGTGTTTCTCGAAGCCTTTCGGGCTTGATACGAGTAAAATGCCCAATGGGATGCTAGATTATTTGTTAATATATCAATTATACTAAGCATAATACATAGATTCGGAACAATCAGAAAATAGAAAACATTCGAAAAACTACTTACCATTTAAAGACTACTTACCATTTCAAGACTACTTACCATTTAAAGACTACTTACCATTTAAAGACTACTTACCATTTAAAGACTACTTACTCTCGAAAATCGTATGTCGAGGCATGTAAACGTTATATAGCACTTTTTCGTCTCTCTTTTACTTGGTCTGTAAAAAGGTTCCCATCTGGCTTTTCACTTTCCTACTTTACCAACTTTTACTTTCACGATGTTTTTTATTGTAACACATAGCAACGGGAATTCACTTCAGACCAATAAATATATTTAATAATGTTTTTTGCAGGTATTGTCCTATTGAAAGTACGTACAAGATACTATAACTCTACGAAAACGATTTATATATTTTATATGCACAACATGCAGTTTGCTTTCCTCGTGGTCGAAATAACAGGTATAGAATTTAACTCGAGTCAATCTACCCTCAGGCTATTCTCATCCCTCCGTTCGTCCTAAATATCTCACGAGCAGGCCATTTGCAAGCTTTAGTTAACAATCTACTATAAAATAACTGAAACCGATTCGCCTCAACGTTTGATCCTACTTTTGAAAGCCTACTCTCAATAGGCGGAGGAGTACGAGAAGAAACGAATGACCTCAAGCGATATTCAACCTTCTCTCTACCCAGCTCAGGGTTTTAAAGCAGCAAACAAACAAGAAGCCTTTCTAGGATATTCAATCTAACAATATTTTGGAGGTTTCACGCTATATCTGCAGATATAGGGATGCTTGGCCGGAAAGACAAAATTGTTGCATTTCATAATATGCCATTTCCTGTGTACGCGCGTCACGCACCATTCGAAATATGACCATTGGGAGGCATGACATTTATTTAATAATTTAAACTTCATTGCACATTACAAATGGCGGACTTTACCCCTTAAGGCATTCTTCAATAGTATACAATAGGCTAAACCAGAAAGAGTAAGTAGGTGCAGGATCTTTAGTGTGTTTTTTTTAAAACCCGGTTTTTGAAATGGTTAGTACCGATTGGGGGTGAGCAGGGATTGTGAGGCTAGTTGAGCCATGAATGGGGAATGGTAGAGTGGTGAATTGGTATTTTTAGAGCGGAGTTGTCATATATTGTTACAAAAATACTTCATTCTCTTGTCAAGTCAACCTATTGTAATATTATGTGAATTTTAGCAATGGTCTTACTCAGTTCCTATCTCTCCTAACCCCAACTATGGAGTGTGCTGGGATTCCATAGTATTATGTGTTTATCGTAAAATCTATGAAATAAAGAAAGAAATATGAAAAAAGTCATTGATCATTTAAAATTCATACAATACTTTTTAAGTAGGTATACAAATAAACGAGCCACATAAATATGAACTTTTATTTTACAGTAATAGTAACAATTTTATAAACCGTTTTATAGCTCTATGTTTATACTCTTCTTTTGAAATAGATACAACCAAAACGAAATCAGCCTGTCAATAAAAAAATGTTAATTAAAGCAACAAAATATACCAATATAAACATATATAAATAAAACCTGCCATGTTCTCAAACCAAAGCAATCATGTTTAGGTTAGGTATATCATTTTTTTACAAACTTTATGGACACAGATTGGACAAATAACGATTTATAAATTGTTCAGTGCCTTTTCATTTTTCAGATTTGATCACTAGTCATCCAGTATTTAATGTTCTAGGTTCTAGTAGTTCTACCTGAGTAAATCAGAAAATATGCATTACGCATATATTCCTTAAAATCCCGCGTCAGTCACGGCCATGTTTGATCAAAAAATATTTTATTCAGGCTAATATATTCTCACAGTATTTACCCTGCCAACCCCAAACATCATGCCTATTCGAAATTTAATAATTTCAATTTGATCTGATATCGTAGAACACAAGCATTACCTACAGTTTGCTAGTTCGCGTAATGCTGCGAGTCGGGTCCAGTTCGTGTCATATCAAAATCACGTTCGGATTCTTTAAATTCGAATGTGCGTTCGGGGAGTGGTACACCGTTATTGAATTACAAATTCCCATTTTTGCATATGGACGTAAAAATTGTTCCAAGTAATTATGCCGGCGAGCTACCAGTTCGTTA
Source organism: Lathronympha strigana (assembly GCA_949128165.1). Taxonomy (NCBI): domain Eukaryota; kingdom Metazoa; phylum Arthropoda; class Insecta; order Lepidoptera; family Tortricidae; genus Lathronympha; species Lathronympha strigana. Next base: position 2,481,558 of record OX421905.1, read on the forward strand.
TATCGTGGAATTGAATATTGAAAGATTTATGAAGACAACATAATGTAAACGAGGAAAATAAACCGATTAAAATCATCAAAAGGCACAGTCAGTTGAAAAATAAATAGTAGTTATCATTCAAGAGTTTCTGTTACAAAACAAGACGTAGTCAAGTTTTGTAATAATAGGCCCTAGAATTTTAAGAATCAATTATGAGCTGTTGCATACATTTGTTTTTCTACACAAGCAAAAATAGCGAAAAATTGGAATTTCGTTAGGCTGCAGAGTGTGGAAAATGTTGTGTACCTACCTAAGAATAAAAAAAGTAATAGTGTTATTATATTGTATTAAAATAATACTATAAATAGTGATGTTCTTATGGAATACCAACCATAGACAACGTTATAATGTTAACTTTTTTAATATCGCTGTCAGTCATCTAATTGATAGATAGAAGCGCTGTAGTAGAAAAATTTAATAAACGCATGATACGGGTTAATTCCCTCGCAATATTAGTGTACAAAAAATTAATTTACTAGGTGATATAAATATTTGCAGTAAGTAAATAAAATAATTAGCAGTGAGAGCGCCGATAATCCGAGACTAGAATAGTGCCTTTTACCGAATCCAAACACTCTACTTTTCATATCGAATACGAGCATAGAAAAAGGTGTATTTATACATTATAATATCTCAATATGTATAACCTTATAGCACGAAAGTATCGAAGAAACTTTTACTTTTAAAATAAAGCTACGTGCGAATCGGACTCGCGTACCGAGGGTTCCGTACTAACTTTGAGTTGCAACTGCACCTATTTAAAAGTAGAAATTTGACCCCAGTCCCATGCATCGACAGATCTGATCACTCGTTTGCTCAGCATAGAATTGGTATGCGAGTTTGTTGTTCGTTGATATTTTTATATTACGTAAATCGTCTCTTTTAACTTTAAAAATCAGTACTTACAGCATATCATATAAGTTTGAAGAAAAAAAAAACAATCTATAGTGCTTCTGTGCCGGCTGTACACCAAACATTTGAGAAACCGAGACGCGAGATTACAGCGGCTCTCTGTTCATTCGCGTTCTTGGCTTCTCGAATGGTTGGTGTACAGACACCACTATCCAATGACGTCACACTCGACGTCACAGCGTTTTAACCGTTTGTAATTTCACACATTTTTTTGCACTTTTCAATAATTATTTTCACAGCTAAAATAAAATAAAATTAAGAAATTTTGATAGGGATATAATGCTGAACCAACATAGTTTCTGAGAAAAAAATATAAGCCCTATCTATTTCAAGTGCATATAGCCTATTTCATCTAAGTTACGAATATAGAGTCCTAAATTTTGATACCACAGACTGTGAAAGTATTAAAAGTCATAGAAGTTTGAAGTTTAAAATAACACTTTAAATTTTGACTGGTCGTTAGCTTGGAAGAGACGTGGATTGACTCTATGCATAATACCTACCTAGCCAGCTCTCACTTGTACTTGTAAAACCTTAGTTAAGTACCTATAAGTACATCATTTTAAAATTAAAACTGGCGTGGGTCAGATATCAATATTACGAGGACCTCATGCGTACTAAATAAAAATAAACGTGAGTTATATAAACCATTAATTTACCCTTAAGGATGACTCACACTAGCACGGGACGGGACGGGGTGGGACGGGAAAATCTGTCGATTTCTATAGAAAGAATCACGTGATAGCTCGGAGCCCTCGGATGTCACGTGACGCTTTCTATGGAAATTGACACATTTTCCCGTCCCGCCCCGCCCCGTCCCGTTCTAGTGTGAGTCATCCTTTACTATACACTTATTTAAACTTTCACGATTTTCACACATTATGTATTTAAGCCCCGTTTTAGTAAATACATAATCCTTTACTATGTTATTTAAATGTAGTAAACTTTTTAAATCGCAGATACAATAGATAATCAGCAGGTTTTTACTTAAGAGCTTGCCACTAGTACGAGTAGTTTATTGGATTCACAGTAACAGGTAAGTAAAAAAAATCCTACGCATAATCCATCTCAACCAGGAAAATACAATATCCTCTTTGACTATACACCAATTAGAAAAAAATCCTGACAAAAGTATGACTTTATCTATTTTACAACAGTCTTTGCTACTAGCAATAACGCCCGACAAAGGGGAGGCCAAAGTGCTATTGCAGCCTCCGACATGGAAAATAGTCTAAAAAAAGCAAAACCAGTTCGCCTAGGCAGCTTCGATCCGAACACATTCCATTATCACATGGTACCACAGACTACACAAATACCGCATTATGAACCGTCTTGCAAAGAGAATCAGCACCACGCATATGCACTGTTAACTGACTACCCTAAACCATTATATATTACTATATTCCAGATTCACCCCTAAAACACAATAATTGACGGATTGTAAACGCGGGTGGATTGTAAGCTGGCATAAGTGGTAGCGCTTTCATACAAAACCGAGAATTGTCTCGTATGCTCTGTGAGTTCAGATGGTCTGTGGCATGGTAGGTACATGTAATACCAACATTTTCAATAATTTAATTGCAAGGTTTATTGTTATGGATTAAAGTTAGAATTTCGAAAAGCGCCACGTTTATGTCCTTCTAAGTCGTTCACTCTTGACAGAGTGGTCGTGATCATGGGAAGCCGCCCGCTTTCTTTACCTACTGCTGCTTTGGCAAATCTTCTCCATTGGTTTATATTGGGTTTGGTGGCTTTGTTGATTGACGCGTACATTCTGCTACAGGAGTCTCGATGACAGATTTGATTGGCCACGTGGTCTGCTAAGTGTTTACGTTAACATTGTTCAATGCATCTCAGATTTGCATATTTATTGATATCATAAGATCTAGACTCAATATTAGGACACTGAACAGCGTAGACTAATCGGTAGTGAACCGGTCTACAAAGCAGGAGGTCCTGGCTTTGAATTCTGGTAAGGATGTGGGTAGGTTGGTTATGGAGGCGTAAAACACTAGGTAGGCTATGTACTTGTACACTTTATTTACATCAATATTCGTACCTATATACAAGATATATTTTACACATCAGAAATTAAACAATTGCAACAGATTAACAAGTTAGTTTTTCTCTGTAGTAGACAAGAGAGCGAGTCTAGCAGGCCGCCACAAAGACATGTATTTGGGTGTGGTGCCTGTAAAGTTATGGATGTTTTTTTTTAGTTTTCATAAAATGGGGTGAGTAGATATCGCGAGGTAGAGCGTGAGTTGGTATTTTTAGACCAGAGTTGTCATATTGTTAAAAAATACTTTATTCGCCTGGCAAGACAACCTATAAACAGCATAAATGTAAAACAATTTTATGTAAGTCGAATTATTCGAGCAAGAGAAGTGAAAACGCAAATTTTGAATAGGTAACCTTTTTTTATGGAACTAATAAAATAATACGGCAACAGTACAAATGCTGACATAGAGTGGTCAGATAAACGCTACAATCATTGGATTTGAATAAAAACGCTGGCCACTAAAGATATCGGGCTTAAACAATATTTATTACAATGCAACCTTTGTTGTTCAAACCCAAATCATGTTAAGTGCCATAGTTTTCCAAGTTAAATGAGATCTTTTTAGAGCATGGGTCAGTGTTGGGTTACCTTATCGGGTCGTGTGTTTTTATAGGTTTCCATATTTTTAAATGAATCCTATTTATGGATATTTTAATGGATATCTATATATTTTTAAAACAAGCTTTTATTTAATTTGCAGTCTATGTTTGTGGGTGTGGGTTTCTGTTAGGGTCTAATCTTGGAAGCTGCGTTTGACTAACTTTCGTCAGAGGTGGCATAGGAATTGCCTCGTAAGAGAGAAATGAGTATAAGTTGACCTTTGAAAGAAAAGTACAGTCAACGATAAAAGCTTGTATCAAAAATGAAATTATATCATCAAGTTAAGGCATCAAGTGAGTCAAGAGAGTGAGTGATGCCCGAGCCGCGAAGGTGACAACACCACTCTGTCTGTCCGACGATGTCTGCCCGATGCAAACGAAACATGTCACGCCTATTAATGATAAAAATACGCGAGTGTTTACCGTTGCAATTTTAATGTCAGTATGACTCACGAAAGTTTCAATTATATATATTTGTCAATTGTTTTTATTGAATAAATAATAAAAATAAAATACCCCTTTTTGAAAAACAAGCAGGAATGTATGCATGTGTGTATGTACTAACTTATTTCGCAACTGGATTCTGCGTAGACTCGCAGAACCAAAATCAGCAAATGTTTGTGGGATTAAATCCGGATACTTAGACCAACCCAAGAGGCGAGTAGGCCTGACAAAGCTTACAAAATGTAATTGTAGTCGATTGAATGTCACGGCAGCGGACCCGCGTGGCGCGTAAAAGTAAACGAGGTGCCTCTATTTCGGTATCGACACTTGAGCTGCGATACCCAGATAGAGAAATCGTGCCGTTATTTTGGAGGAGGCACTCTGCAATACAGACAAAGTGTAGCGAACCAAAATGGTAAAAAAATAACCATTATTTTTCGTTAAATATCTCGAGAAATAATAAAGTTACCGATTTAAAATTTAGAACAGTTTTGTACATGGTTAACCCAGATATATTGAGAGAGGATTTATTGTATTTTAATTAATTTTCAATGAAAAATGCCCGATAAAAGAGGGAGCAAAAATGGGTCATACTGTGGGGTATCGTTTGAAAAGGCTTGAAAGGCACTTTTTTTTATTTATTTCCTGTAAAAAAAATGATTTAATGAACAAAAAAAGTAATAAAAAAATACTTTCGTAAATAAGGGGGGGCCTTAGAGGGGGAGGAAAGAATATTACTTTTTTACACAACGTTAACAGTATCGTACGAAATTGTAAAATAGGGGTTTAAAAACATTTTAAAATTTCTTTTATCATTTTAAGATTTGAATGGTCTTTAAGCAACTTACCTACTATTTGATGTTGGTTAGCAAGGTACAATTGCTTGGGATTCTTGGAAACTTTAGTCGTTCGTTTTTTAATTTTTTTTAATTGTTAGCGACCCACCCCGGCTTTGCACGGGTTATTATTATACATACCTTTCTCTTGAATCACTCTATCTATTAAAAAAACCGCATCAAAATCCGTTGCGTAGTTTTAAAGATTTAACCATACATACATACAGACAGCGGGAAGCGACTTTGTTTTATACTATGTAGTGATTTGTCTATTTATTTTTCACTTATGTAAACGGTAGTCGTCTGAGCCTGTGCATACCAATGTTCCTACTCCCGGTCCCAGTGATCCTTGGCCAATCAGAGCGAATGTTCCTCGCCGCAGTATCGGGCCCAAACGCCTTATTTCCGACCCTACCACAAAACTTGCGTGCTCAACTCACTTCGGGGTCACAATTTCGTTTTGTTTTTTAACAGCCTACTGAGAAAATCATGGTACAACTATGATTATGGAATAGGCTAGACGACTAAAACAATCTAATTTACATACTCCATCTTTTAGATTATAAAAAAATATTGTACACGTATTTTTTCTTTAGTTCGACAAATCAAAAATGACGGAAATACTATGCGTTCAAGTTTCGCGTAACTTCACTATTAGGTACAATTCTTACCTAGTAGTGACGTCACCAGGCCCCACCCCTGAACTTTGATGCTCTTTATCTTCGACTTTAGTTAAATTGAAAAAGGAAAAAATACGTGTCTAATGATTTTAGACAATCTAACCGGTGACTATTTAGATTCATAGTTTTTCAACCTAGTCGTCATCCCTAGGCCTAACTTATTAAATACTATTTGGAACTTGTGATTGGAATAAGATTAGTTGCTATTGATATTGTTGAGATTTTAGAAACATATAAAAATAACTAAAGATCGTCACCGGTGGTTGACTTACACTATGTTTGTTAGATGAAAAAATTAAATGATAAAATAATTCTCAAATTTTACAAAAGCTAATAATCAAAGACACCAAAAAATAGTACGAGTAGCAATTGTTGGGGAACCCGCATCATCCCTTGCCACCAGCGGATTGAATTGCCGATTACGCCGACCGGACAGCGACTCCAATTTACATACGTCTTCATACGGAATGGTTAAAAACTAGAGCGGTTATCCAAGGGACCTTATTTATACAGCGGTTTTTTTTTTCATTGTAAGGATAGAATGATATCACATTGATTAGCGGCCTCCTAGCCTAGTCGGTAGTGACCCTGCCTACGAAGCAGGAGGTCCCGGGTTCGAATCCTGGTCAGGGCATTTATTTGTGTGTTTATCACGAATATTTGTTCCTGAGTTATGGATGTTTTCTATGTATTTAAGTATTTATATGTATCTATCTATTATATATATCGTCGTCTAGTACCCACATCACAACCTTATTGAGCTTACCGTGGGACTAGGTCGATTTGTGTAAAATTGTCCCACAATATTTATTTATTTATTTATTATTATTATTTATTAGCACAAAATATTAGCCAAAATTTTAAAAAGATAGGAAAAAAAATCACACTTAATTTAATAGCTGAATGATCAGCATGATACCCTTTTCAGTGTAGTATTTGGAAACACAATAACAGAAAATGGAGTGTTAAAGGGGATGCACCAGTCATCATCAAATAACAGGAGTTAATAAAGTAGACATTGTATTTAACATATATAAGTAACTTGGTTAATCTCGAAGGCAACGCGTAAAGGCGGCCCCCAAGTAACACAATAAGCAATATAACTACTCACTGGTGGTATTATATTCAGTCGTACGCTGATACAAGAAGTGACCCGTGAAGTTAAAGCTGCATAATATCATTTAGTGTCAATTAAACAGCTCAGTCTGAATAAGAACTGTACGGTATACCGTGTACAGATTCAGTTCTCAGTACAGATTCAGTATTCACTTATTGTATAATAAAGGTACACATATTCGCCTTTATTCAGCTGTAACAATTTTCAAACACTACTAGCTGCTTAAGGGCAACTTAATAGAAATAATGCCAAGTGCTGTGTAAGACACCACATGTGACTATTTATTACGTCACCTTTTTTAGATACCACTTGTGAAGTATACATACAATAACGGATAATTATTTCAATTTCAGAATCATATTGATTATATTTATTATGTCTTGTTTGTTTCCTTTCTTTTCAGATTCCCACGTGATTCTAGCCGTCGTAAACAATGGAAAGAAGCTGTAAAATTGGAGGAACATAAAACGTAACAGATTGGAAGCATAACGAGACATCAATAGCCTGTGCCATACACTTCACAGATGAAAATATATTTTATTCAAAAATGAATTCACGCAGCTCAATAAAACCCCTATACCGATTTGTAGTTTGATTTAATAAACCAAATAAACCTTTTTTTATTGTACGTACTATCAACTAACAGACTCCCTATAGTGAGATCAAATTATATGATAAATAAGATGCTCAGGAGATGGTCGATTGGGGTTAAGTAGTGGTGTCGGGCGTAAGCAGTTTACAATCCACCACGCTGGCTTGCCGATTCGCTCACATGGGTTCTTCCCACTCATGCCGTACAACTTAACAGTAATATAAAAGAAGTTAGGCTTAGGCTCGAACATGAATCGTTTCTTAATGCACAGGATGTGGAACAGCTTCCTGATAGTACCTAATTGCCGAAAGATGGCACAAACCTGTCCGGTTTTTCTCGGTGAACATGCGTACATTTTGAAGCTGCATCACTGCTAAAATATCACTATAGTATTGACTGTCAAGATGCTAGTAGCTTTGAAAAGCTTGTTATGGTTGGCTGCGTCGAAGGAAAGAGAAGCAGGGGGAGGGCACCTACACGATGGTCAGATGCCATCCGCGACGTCACAGGCGTCAACATCCACACAGCCAGTCAGTATAATTCTTTCTTATAAAATAATCAAATTCAAGTATAATACTAATAATTATGTCTCAGATAGTTTAAATTCGATAAATTAACAGTAATAAATATGACGATAAAAAATCAAAGCTCCCTGCCACTGTTTTCCCAAAGGACTACATGGGGTTCTTCAAAAAAGGAGTGTTAAAGTTTTTAAAGGGTCGGCAACGCGCATGTAACACCCCCGGAGTTGCAGGCGTCCATAGGCTACGGTGACCGCTTTCCATCAGGCTGGCCGTATGCTTGTTTATCACCGTCGTAGTATACAAAATAAAAAAACACGCAAACGAAGTCGCAGGCAACAGCGAGTCAAACAAGTACCTATGGCACGGCTTGGATACTTAATTCAAGATACCCACCGACTGCGCCAATAGACCCTTTATCTTACCATTTCCCCCAGGAGCGTTAGAAAGCTATATTCCGACCCAAAATCAAATTGCAAAGGAGCGAGTTCCCATGGATGTCACGAAGTCGTAAACTGCCTTATAAATAGGCTACGTTCAAAGGGCCAGGTTCAAATATACAAAAGGTGTATGAAACCATGAACTAATAAAAGAAGACGTCAGAAAATATCTTTACAAAATTTGGTGTTTCCGAAATATATGCTTTTGGCTCATTCTGCCTTTTTAGTGACAATGTCAATAATACGGTGCCCGTGAGCATTGCGAGATATTTTAAAAGCGTATGACTGTTTCATTGAAGAAATCGGGATTCGGGTAAGCACGTATTGCGTGCTGCGAGAAATGTACTCCCTTTGTGCCCTTGGGCAAGAGTGCCAACTAGGTGGACGCAGGAGGATCCTGAGCACCCCCATGCTTGATATCATGATACGTAAAAATAACGATACTTCCTCACTTAATAGAACGCGCTGCCGCACCCGAGTTCGAGCACGAGTATGAGTCTGAAAGCCGAACAAAACTGATTTAACTAAAACCTTTGTAAGAGACGGTAGCGTCACTACCAGGCACTTGCCAGAATTTTAAAGGAACGCGGTTTTGTATAACTTGAGGACTGGAAATCGCACTTCAATACTTGAAGCTTAACACTGACAGTGAGATTGGACAAAATCAAAATAGAACTAGGGTTTCCATATATGTAGGGCGCTAGTCGTCAGGGCAGACATTGGCAGTCCTCTAGTTTCATTTGTCAGTGATAAAATTTATATAGCTGTATTCCTTCATCGCAGTCATAAAAGGCAGGTAGGTTTACAGGGAATTTGGACAAAATTCAAGGAGTGGAGAGACACTGAGCTCTGCGACGTGTGTCGTACGTAATTAGATAAATCTTTGAACACCGAATAGGGATGTTAACACAATTTTAACATTGTATTGTTACCTACATCAACCAATAATTAACTTTCAAAACACACTTATATAACTAAAACAAAAATATAACGAAAGATCATAAATGTAAGGCATGAAAGTTTGTTTTTCGTAGCTCAAGAAGGCTTGTGTTACGGGTACTTAAACAACGATATATATAATATACAAATACAAAGAAAACATCCATGACTCAGGAACAAATATTTGTGTTCATCACACAAATAAATGCCCTTACCGTGATTCGAACCCAGAACCATCGGCTTAGCAGGCAGGGTCACTACCAACTACGCCAACCGGTCGTCAAACAAACCGGTAGTGAATCTCATATTAAATAGGATATACTGGTATTGATCCTATAAAGAATAATCTAGTCAAAATGCCTATTGTTGTAGACCTAGCGAAAATAGTCACTGAGGCGTTATAGTTGATGTTGATGCCTTAGTTCCTAATATTTTCAATACTATTTGTACCATTCGGGGTCGAAACTCTTGGTCCATGGGGTCCCAGCGCACGCAAGTTTTTCGTAGAAATCGCGAAACGTCTGGTTGGTATTACTGGTGACCGAAGAGCTGGTGGCTTCCTCGCACAACGTATCAGCATTGCGATACGACGAGGAAATGCCGCCAGACTCCTAGGTACAATGACTCAAGGACCTTAGATTTAAGGTAGGTAGAGGTAGGTAGTTAGGTAAGTTACAATTACTGTATATATTTCGAAAATAAATGTTGTATTTGCATATAATAGCGATGTATGTGAGGGCCAACCTAACAGCCTACAAGACAAACGGCATGATACATGGCTACAATACGCGTAATGCCCTCAAGCTTGCCGGTGTGGGCTGCAGGATGGCCAAGGCAGCAAAGCTGACTCATATCATGGGGCCTACCGTCTACAACAAACTGCCCGAGAGCATCACCAGCGCCCAGAGCTTGGCTTATAGAGCACTCGCTCTATGACTATGAGTTCGTAAATTGTTCACTTAAGTGATAAAAATATTATATATTAAGACTAGCTTTCCGCCCGCGACTTCGTCCGCGTATAATAGGGTTCTTCCTACAGACTTTCATACCTTGTTTTATCTTTTTAAAATGTGACTTGATATAACCTACACATATATAATACAAATATTTTCTATTGCACGATTAAGTTTTTTATAAGGTAGATGGTGGCAACAGGCGGTATTATCGCTAAAAAGCAACATGTCTCTTACAGACAACCATCCGGTTAAATAGCATAAATGATTACCTACATACTTGAATAACAAAGTTGAGTTGAAGTCTATGGATACAAAAGAAAACTTTCCGCCATAGAAACTTTCAACACTCTTTTCACTTCTTCATGGGTGGAATTTCCAAAAAAAAAAACATGAAACCAGTTTTCTTCTATTTTAATAAGCTCAAACTCAAACTCAAAAATCATTTATTCGAAGTAGGCCAAAATTCAGCACTTTTCGACGTCAAATGGATTAAATATAAAAATAATATACAAAAGTAACACTTAATTCTAGTAGACATAATAAAGACTACAATTGAATTTAAAATATAACAATGTCAGCAGAAATTTAAAAATAAAATAAAATATAAAACAACATACAGTAAAATAATAAATTAATAAGTTAGTCAATTGGAATCCACAAGAGTTCCGAGGCGAATTACCTACGTCAAACAGAAAAGATGGTGAACACACACAAAAAAAAAATGCTAATCCGAACCGTCGAGACTTTATAGGTAAGAATTTTGTCATTATTATTTACTTTAGAGCTAGAACATGATTATATAAATACATAATTATAAGTTTAACAGGTTCTACCCACAAATGGGGAGAAAAATAAAATAAAAGATTTAATGATTAAATTTGTCGTTTTAGATGCCACATTCAAAACTAAAACCATCGCAGCTAAGGTCAGAGCACGGAAGAAAAATAAGGAAGAAACTATCACATGATTATCGGCCTGCGTCGTCGGAAGCAACTCGGTCCCAAGCATTTACATCGTCGATATAATCTTTAGTGCTGTAGTACGCTTTACTCATTAAGGTATTTTTGATGTGTTTTTAAACGTATTACCTGGTAGTTCTGTTATAGAACTAGGGAGTTTATTATAATAGCGTATACAGTTTCCCTTGAAGGATTTTTTTATTTTTTGTAATCGCGAGATTGGAACTGATAGTTTATTTTTATTTCTCGTGTTAATGTTATGTACGTCACAATTTTTCTTAAAACTATCTATATTTTTATGAACGTGCATAATATTTTCGTAAATATATTGAGAATACACAGTCAACACATTAATTTCCTTAAACTTATCTCTTACTGACTCCCTACGTTTCATCCTGTAAATTGCACGTATAGCACGCTTTTGCAGTACAAAGATGGCATTTACGTCAGCTGCACTACCCCAAAGTAAAATTCCGTACGTCATGATGCTATGGAAGTAGGTGAAATACACAAGCTTAGCCGTTTTTTCGTCTGTTAGAAGGCGAATTTTCCACACCGCAAAAGCTGCAGAACTCAACTTGTTGGCGAGAATATTTATGTGAGGGCCCCACTGTAACCTTGAATTTAAAGTTAGACCCAGGAATACCCCAGTAGTACTCATCTCTAGCTCTTCACCTTTGATAAAAATGGTCGTTTGGGTAGTTTGGACATTTGTAGTGGCAAACCTGATACTTTTTGTTTTTTTTTCATTTAGTAACAAATTGTTGACATTGAACCAGTTCACCACACTTGATAAAGCACTGTTTATGTTGTCACTAGCATCCTGGTTTCGTTTAACTTTAAAAATCAGAGATGTGTCGTCTGCGAACAGTACTATATCATGACGGTCTTGGACCAAATGAGGCAACTCATTTATATAAATGAGGAACAAAAAAGGCCCCAAAATCGAACCCTGGGGTACGCCCAAAGAGACCAGTGATCCAGGAGACCTCTCTCCATTCACATCAACGCGCTGAATTCTGTGATTTAAGTAAGATTCCAATAAGTTCAATGCCATTCCTCTAACCCCGTAATGGTAAAGCTTCCTGACTAGGGTCTCGTGACTAACGCAATCGAATGCCTTCGATAAGTCACAAAAAACGCCTATGGCATCGTATGACTCCTCCCAGGCATCAAAGACGTTTTTAATTAACTCTATCCCAGCGTCAGTAGTCGAGCGGCCGCGAGTAAACCCGAATTGCTTATTGTGCATCAAATTATTATTATTAAAGTGTCGTTGTAATTGCAAAAGTATTAATTTTTCGAAAATTTTACTAAAGGTGGGCAGTACTGAAATAGGCCTAAAATTGGTGGGATCTGAAGCACTGCCCGTTTTAAAAAGAGGAATAATTTTGCTGTGTTTCATTAAGTCGGGAAATTCTCCACAGTCGACGCAAGTGTTAAATATCGTCACCAAGTCAGGTATCACCAATTCCAGCAGAGAACGGATAACGTGAACAGAAACACCCCAGAGGTCATTTGTTTTTTTAACATTAATCGATTTAAATGCGCTTAATATATCCGAGTTAGTAACGTGTTGAAATCTAAATTCTACTAAGGACTTTGACAAGTTCTCTTCCAGTAATTGAACAGCAGACAAGGTACAAGACTTAAGATTTCTAGTTGCTGTAACAGGCGCATCGGTAAAAAAAGTTTCAAACTCTGCGGCAACTTCTACATTGGAGTCTACAATTTTGCCATTTATATTCAGCTGATACGAATTATTTGTTACTTTTCTGCGGCCCGTCTCCTCATTTATTATTTTCCATGTAGTTTTTATTACATCAGAACTATTTACAATTTTGTTACTTAGAAAATTACGCTTAGCTGAACGATAATCCGATTTGAATTTTTTTTTAACGTACTCTTTAAACTCATCACTTGTGTTAAAACGCCGTTCCTCATAAAGCTCGTACAATCTCTCCCTTCGTTTATGTAGCTCGTCGGTGGCCCATTCACTGAAAGCCTTTGCACCACCAACTAAAACAGATTTAGGAGTGAATACTGCGTTGTATTGTTTCATGAAGGTTTCAAAGAACTTATTATACATAGCATTAGGACCCACACCCGAAGGCAGAGATTGCATCTCACGAGCAAGACTATTTCTCATTTTCTCCAAACGGTTGGAGGTTATTGGAACATAAGTAACTCTCCTTTTTAGAGCTCGTAAATCTTGTACCTTGAAATTGATCATTTGCCCCAAGTGATCAGACTCCAATGCACTGATAACACTTTGACCTGTAGGCACAATATTAGTGAAAATGTTATCAATACATGTTGCGCTGGTAGCAGTAACCCTTGTTGGTTCCATAAAAATCTGTTCGAGTCCAAAAGATTTAAAGAGGTTAACGAGGCCAACACTTAAGGTAGAGGTTTCTAAAACATTTATGTTAAAGTCTCCACAGACAATTAACTGCTTATTCACCTGTGATAATTTTTTTAGTACAGTTTCCATTTTATTCTGAAATATTTCAAAATTACTCAAGGGTGGCCTATAAACGCTCACGACAATGAATTGCTCCAACTCCACAGCCGCCAATTCAATCACTCGTTCGATAGATATGGATACAATGTCCTTCCGCTCTTTGAATTTTAGCCGGTTATTAGTAATTATTAAAGATCCGCCATGTATGGACTTCACTCTATTAAAAGTACTGGCAAGGAATCGATGCATAGAGTTTCAAGTCTCTAGCTCAAAAAAATCTTTATTTCCCCGCTTTATCAATTTTCAACCCCGTTTTTATCCCCTTAGGTGAAGAATTTTCCAAAACTATGAAAACACTTTTCTTTTGTTCTAATAAAGAGTCTTTTCACAAAGTTTCAAGCCTCTAGCTCAAATTCAAAATTCAATTCGAATTCAAAAATGTATTCTGCAAGTAGGCCTCAAGGGCAGTTTTACACAAAAAAAATAACATTCTCAAACAAACATTCAACCCAGCCCTTTAGAAGTTGAATTTTCCAAAACTATGAAAACACTTTTCTTTGATTTAAATAAAAAGTTTTTACAAAAACATTCAAGCCTCTAGCTGAAAAAGAATCTCCATTTCCATACAAAGATTTAAGCCCCTTTTCACCCCCTTAATTTCCAAAAACCATGAAAACACTTTTCTTAAATTGTAATAAAGAGTCTTTACACAAAGTTTCAAGTCTCTAGCTCAAAACAAAATTCTATTCCTATACAAACTTTCAACCCCCTTTTTATCCCTTTTGAGGTGGAATTTCCAAAAACCATGAAAACTTTTTTCTTTAATTGTAATACAGAGTTCTTACACAAAGTTTCAAGTATCTAGCTCAAAAATAAATTCCTATCTCATACAATCTTTCTACCCCTTTTTTACCCTCATAGGGCTTGAATTTTCCAAAACTATGAAAACACTTTTCTTTCATTATAATAAGGAGTCTTAACACAAAGTTTTAAGTCTCTAGCTAAAAACAAAATTCCATTCCTTTACAAACTTTCAACCCCCTTTTTACCACTTTAGAGGTGGAATTTCGAAAAACCATGAAAACACTTTTCTTCAATTGTAATAAAGAGTTTTAAAACAAAGTTTCAAGTCTCTAGCTACAAAAATCCATTGTAATACAAACTTTCAACCCTCTTTTTACCCCTTTAGGGGTTGAATTTTCCAAAACTATGAAAACACTTTTCTTTTAAAGTAATAAGGAGTTTTTAAACAAAGTTTCAAGTCTCTAGCTCAAAACAAAATTCCATTCCTATACAAACTTTCACCCCCTTTTTACCCCCTTATAGGTTAAATTTCCAAAAACCATGAAAACATTTTTCTTTAATTATAATAAAGAGTCTTTGCACAAAGTTTCAAGTCTCTAGCTCAAAAAAAAATTTTATTTCCATACAAACTTTCAACCCCCTTTTCACCCCCTTAGGGGTAGAATTTCCAAAAATCCGTTCTTATCTCTTGCCTATGTACTAAAAGGAAGCTTTGGTAAAAATTTCAAGTTTCTAGTCGCAGCCGTTTCGGCTGTGCGATGATCGTAGATGAGGACAACCTCTTTTATATATATAGATTGTATCTTGAAATGTATGCCAATGTAACGACATATTTAAATGTTTATTTTCTTTTTTTTAACGTGCAAATTGGTTTTATGAATAAATGACTTATGACTTAATATATTTCCATCTAGTGCAAGTCTAGGGCAAGCTAGTATTAAATATATGAATATTTAATACTAGCTGATAACCGGAGTTTTGCGGTTTCTGGTACCCAATTCTAATTGACCTTCAAGTGACTGATTTGAGAGTTTGTTATTCAAAGATTAGCCCCTTAGAGTTTAATAATCTTTCCTCTTCAAGTTATCTCTAGATAACGAGAGTAACGCTCTCGGCTGTCCGAATGGCATTCACTCTTAAAATGTCGCTACTACCTGTTTCTGTAGTATTACTCCAATTTGTCGGTTGGGGACTCGCCGCCGGCACGCCAAGGGTGGACCCACTGGTGGACAGTAAGGTGGGCTTGATCCGGGGTCTTCGGGCGCAAGACGGAGACTACTCCATGTTCCTCGGGATACCATACGCCAAAGTTGACGAAAACAACGTGTTCGGCGTGAGTATAAGTTATTAATAATCATACTCGTAATTCGCAAAAAGTTAGTTAGGTAAGTTACGAAAATAGTGTTACTTTGCTATTCCGCCAAACGTGCTAGTCAATTAGTGCCAACCCGTTATACCTACTTGCGTATTTCCCGCCGCAAAAAATTAATACGCAAATAAATATAACAAACTAATAATATAAAACTCGACACGTGTTTCGCCTCTTTACGAGGCATCCTCAGGAGATTCAGGAGATCTTGTCGTACTAGCAGGTGGCAGTGAATGACATGCCCAGACTGGTCGACCATATTTATAACCTGGCCTTTTAATATGGCCGAGCAGTCTAATAGCAAAGTAACATTATTTTCGTTGTTAATATGGAATTCCGCAAAGTAACGCCTGATTCAATAAATTAAGTAGGTACGTACCATAAAAATGCTGTCATCGTGACATACTCCTTTGTGGAACAAGGGTGTTCCGAACCTTTAGGAAGCGGAGATGGGTGCCCGTGTCACAAGGCGTACTACGTGGGCAAATAATTTTTATATCTTTTTATTTGACATATTTATTAGAATTAAGTGTTACTTGTTTTGTATTATTATTATTATTTTTTTGTATCGTGTATTCTATTTGACGTTGAAAAGTGCTGAGTTTTGGCCTATTTCAATAAATCCTTTTGAGTTTGAGTTTGATAAACGCGACGGCAAAGCGATGCGGTGTGGCACGGAAAAATGCATTACAAAAAAGGCAATTATGCGTTATAATTAGACTAAAAATAGTATTACAAATATTTACTTCCACCCTTCGAAGATAATATTATTTATGTTGTCCTAATTGAATTCCAAACGTCAAGTAAGTGACCATGGACTGACCCTGTAGTGTATTAACTTTACTTTAAAAGTAAGCGTGGGTAAATAAGTCATTTAAAATATTTTTATATATTTATTTATTTATTTCAAAAAACAATTTACAGCGTAACAGTAAAAACCAAGGCACTGAAACCATCAAATACAAAATCAAAACATAGAAAACTTAACACTACTTATAAGTTAATTTAGGCGACGTAACTACGTGGCTCCGTTGCGTCGTCTGGTCAGGCGTAGGATTCGGCAGGTTGCCCCGGAACCTCTGAAACACGACACCCGTCGGCCAGAAGTCTGGGCTCGCGATGGTGTCCATCAGAGGCCG
Organism: Lathronympha strigana; assembly: GCA_949128165.1. Taxonomy (NCBI): domain Eukaryota; kingdom Metazoa; phylum Arthropoda; class Insecta; order Lepidoptera; family Tortricidae; genus Lathronympha; species Lathronympha strigana. The sequence goes on from OX421905.1 coordinate 2,498,430, forward strand.
TGGCACGCGCACCACAGAGCTGAAGTGCACGTAATGTTTATTTATTTACTACACCACAAACAAACAAACACATAATCGGTAAAACAAAAATTTCCTACAAATATTAAAAAGTGATTATTGTGAAACATACATGATCGAAGTGCCCTCAGCGCGCCGTTAGAATGCTTTTAAATCGACTTCGAGAATTCGACGTAGACGGTTATTATCAACTCATATGTACTGTAATACTCATTCAATTATAAAATAATTGGCTCCTTGTTCAATCAGAGACAAGACTAGTGTTCAGTACTGAGACTACTGAGCCCTACGTGCAGCTGCGGAGTATCTACAGTAATGTCATGAACTCGGCGGCTCGAAGTTGAATTCAACTACCTATCTCAATTTTAAAAATTTTACAGGAGAGCTAAAAACGTATTTTATCATTTTCACCGACTAATACACCCAAAAATAATAGAAATGTATTGTCATGACATTTAATAGCCAAATGTTAATTTTCTGGTAATGTTTATTTTTAATGTTTATTTTAATCAGAAATTATAATTATTTTCTGCATACATCGTCCCTTCATTTTGGGAACAGTTGTGTACGTAAAAACAATCAACTTGTTACTGACTATTTTTTTTGTATGGAAAATCGAGGACCCATTTTCTTTAAAATGGTGCACTTGTTTCTGAAAATGCCCATATCACCTCTAAATAAGTCAATGATGTGATGATATATCAGTCATGATCACTGGAAAGAATATTTCAACGTAAGATCCCAAGAAAAAGGGATCTGGTACAGAACCATGCAGTGCGAACCTCCTCGTATGCCCTGGTGGGAAGTTGGCTCTCTAAATAGAGCGAACATCGTACGTGCACACAGGCTCCGATCCGGACACGTTTCGCTGGGTAAGTTTGCACATCTGATGCAGAAAGCAGAGTCACCCAACTGTGAAGAGTGTGGTAAAGTAGAAGATGTGCAACACTTCCTCGTGGAGTGTGTCCGGACTCGAGCCAAGAGGGTGCAACTTATGGAAATTCGAGGTTGTTCGTTGATCGATGTCGGAATCTTCCAGTCTATATTGGCGGATCCCCTGTCAGAAGACGCAAAATTTGTATACCGATTTTTTTATAAATAAGTATACAAATTTAGCAGTTTTTTTTTTCTACTCTTATAATGTATGGGTTGTTGTATAGTTAATCGTTTTTCTTTTAAGTTCGTTTATGTATGAATTGCAGAGGCCCAACGGAGCCGACTTGGTCATTTTGACAAAGGCTCCTTTAAATTAAAGATTTTAAAAAAAAAGGCAATGACGATTAAATGCATTGTTACTTGTGAGTAACAATGCATTTAATTGTTTCATCAGACCAACACCTTCACCTCCTTGTGCTAGATGGTGCGTTATTGAGCTGCAAAACTGTTCATTTTAGCTGTGTCATTTGTAATAATTATCGGTCAAATACAAAAAGGAAAATTTAAATAACTATGTACTTACCAATTCTTCTACAATGTTTGATATGTAATATTGTTTTGGCAATATTACAGCACTATTGTTTTATGGGGAATAGAGTAAAACACTTTTCTTCCACAGCAAAGGTTATTATAAATATTGTATGACTGATGTAACGTTTTGTTAATTCTTTTATTCTGTGCCTCTTTTTATATTTTTTCCTGAAACCGAATATCTGATTATTGTGATTTTTTTAATCTCCAATGTTTTCTGTTTTAGGATTCAATTCCCTACCCAAAGTTCGATAAAACTTTTGAGGCTTTTGATGATACGGCAATCTGTCCTCAAATCGAAGAGTTCAACAACACAATAGTTGGTACCCTGGATTGTCTCCACCTCAACGTATTCGTACCTACCGAAGCTACGAACCAGAACCGCCTGCCTGTCCTCGTATGGATCCATGGGGGAGGTTTCCGATTTGGATTCTATGGCAGATATCTTTACGGTCCAAAATTCTTAGTCAGGCACGGCGTTTTGTTGGTGACACTCAACTATCGCCTTGGCCCGTATGGTTTCATGTGTACCGATATCCCACAAGTTTCGGGCAACCAAGGTCTCAAAGACCAGATAACAGCGTTAAGATGGATTAAAGAAAATATCGAAGCATTTGGTGGTGACTCCAACCAAATAACTTTATTAGGTGAAAGCGCTGGGTCAGCGTCTGTTGACTTACATATGTATTATGCTGAAGATAATTTATTCCAGAAGGCCATTATGCAAAGTGGAGTTAGTATCAGTCCCTGGGTAATGATGAATCCTGGTATTGACGGGATTTTAAAGTTAGCCGAACATCTTGGTCTTGTTACCGATGATGTTAGACAAGCCTTATCATTTCTTGCAACAGTTGACACAAAACTTGTCATAGCAGCCACAAATGAATTAGATTTATTGTTCCAACCGTGCGTTCAGAAATATTCTGAAGATGTCGATAATTTTATCAACGAATATCCGATCAACTTAAACACGCCGAAAGTTAAAAATATTCCTGTTTTGATTGGTTTCAACAGCGATGAAGGAATGTCTTACTATAGTACTGGTTTAGTTGATACCGACATTATTGGAGATACTATTATTGAAAGTTTTGACATGGACAGTCAGTCATTGAATGAAATGTCGGAGATCTTAGGGCATTTTTACTTTGGAGATAAGGACATCAGTGATGAAACTAAACGTCAAATTATGGATTTGATGGCAGATACCAAATTTGCCCATCCAACTTTGAGAAGCCTAAGAAAATATTTCGACAGTGGCGCTGAGACTATATTTTCATACATGTTCTCATACATCGGCGAAAGGAACTTTGTGAAATATAAAAATAACATTACTGTTGGTGGCGCAGTTCATGCTGATGAAATCAGTTACTTATTTGACGTGTCATACATGCAGTCTGTTATGTCAGAAGAAGAACAAATCGTAGTGGATAGAATAACGACTTTATGGACTAACTTCGTCAAATATAGGTTCGACATTTACATTTATTTAGTTGTTTAGGCTGTCAACTGCTAATAACCTTCCGTTTGATTGACCTTTTTTAAATATAGTACTTATCAACATATGTATCAGTGTTTTCATTTTAATCTTGTTTTTAATTGTTGTAACTAATTTTAGAAGCATTCAGCAATTGTTGACTTCTAATAGAACATTTATATTTTAGTGACCCAACTCCAGAAACTACAGAGTTGCTGCCAGTGAAGTGGGTCCCGACCACCGCTGATCATTGGAACTACTTGAACATAGACAAAGAGCTGACTATGGACACTAGACCCTTTCACGAAAGGATGGCCTTCTGGGACCTATTCTTTAAGATGAACGAGAAACAACAAATAGGATATCAATCGACTGACTAAATTAAATTATGGTAAATCAGCTAACTTGCCGTGCATTCATTGCAATACTGCATTAGTTGTAGTTGCTAACCTCTGCCATGTTTTGTGTGTTTACCCATTTTCTAAAATCATTGTGTTCGACCACTTTGCATGTTACCCTCTCTTACCTAGATTTAAGTTAATATAATATTGTTATTTCTCCGTAAGTGATTTTGTAAAATCTTATGAGAAATAAATATCTTAAACCATAAATATTATAGTTTCGATACACTCAATATAAATCTTGAAACCTTCCTAATTTCATCTATCATAATTGATTATTTCAACCGAAATACTGCTCAAACAAAAGTAACAAAACTGTTGGAACTCTTTTATTTAAGTATCATGAGTACACAAGTACGGTATTTATGATTTATGGTTTAAGATATTTATTTCTCAAAAAGATTTACATAAATCACTTACAGAGAAAACAATTTTTTTTAAAAGCTAAATGGGAGAGGGTAGCATGCAAAAATTGGTGGACGATTTAAGAACAAAGGCGCTTGGTAACACCAAGCGTAATGCAACATTGGAATGTTGTGCGTACGGGCCAGTTACACTGCACTACCCGGTGCGATCACTGGTTAACTTACAGATGATATTTAAGTATCACAAGTACGGATTTAAACATGGAAGAGACCTTCAAACAAATCGGCGACATAAAGCCAGGAAAAAACTCGATATGCGCATGTACGCATTCGAATTTCTCAAAATATTAGTCGATTGTCTATTACATATTAGCCCAAAACTGCCTAGCCTAACTAGCCTAAACATTCGCCCAAGGGTAGACCCTAGAGTGGATTTTTTTTAAAGATATGATGACCAATAGGCTTATTTTATATAAAAAAGACCTAGTGTCTGCTGCTATTGATCTTTCTGTCTCTTGAAAAAAACTATTTAAAATATCGGAAACTATAGACAATGAAAAATGTAAAAAATACCATCCTTCTGAGATAACCAATATAGCCACATGAGTTACATAAGGTACAGTGAGTTAAAAAAATTGCTGAAAAAATAAAAAATAAAATGAGCGAACTTGTACGGTGAGGGCCTTGGTAAAGATATAGCCTTCGGAGGGAGGGGGGCTTATCTTCGAAGTTTACGAAGGTAAAAATCTGAATTTTAAATATAATATAAAAATATTACTTAAAATAAGTTTTCTGGACTTAATTTGAAATTTAAACGGCTTGGATTGTTTTCTTTTTCTTTACATATATATGAAATAAAATTGATATGAATAGACTGTTTTCTTTAATTTTATAGAAGTACCATCTTTTATATAAAGTAAAAATAACTGTTTATGTAATGGTATGGAATTTGACAGCTACCTCCGAGTTAGCCCTGGGTTGTGCAATTGGCCGGGTGAGATTCCAAATCAAAAATACTTCAGAATATTTTTCTTTATAATTTCAAATATATCGCCAAACAATTATAACCCGCTCACAAGTGTACACGTGAAAGAGACAGCTGCATCCGCGTGAGTATGCAGAAATTCTCGTCATGAGTTGACGAATGCACGCGACAGGCAATTTCCCTCTCACGGTGCGCTGATAAAGGATGATCCAGCAAGTTTAATTTTATAAATAGCTTCAGCAGTCTAAATCATATTTAGCGGCCTCCTAGCCAAGTCGGTATAGTCTGACCACCGAACGAACGCAATTACAAAATAGTACATTACAATACAAGGGCGAAAAAGAAGAAATTCGCAACGAGTGGCGATAAATTAAAACACGACCGCTGGCACTGGGACTGGCAAGGGCTGGGCACTGGGGGCCTTGGTCACTTTTTCCGTAGTATATGACATCTCATTCAATTTATATTATAAGTTACACCTGATTGACCTGATTTGTATATTGTGAGATAAATAAATAAACTAAACTAAAACTAAACTATGAACCCATTTTTTTTCTCTGCCAAAATGTTCTGCAAACATAACCTGTAATAGTTAACAGTTGTCAACCAGCGTCTCACGCGAGTCTGTTTGTATTACATTGGGACGAACTATTTTGTATGGATAAAGTATAATTGTAATTCTAAGTAAAGGTTGTCTAATTACAATTACAGTTCTTATGTCCTATACTTACCACCGTTAAGAGGTTCGGCCGTATCAGATTTACACACTGTATAGAAAGTGCCACATGATCTCTGAGTTTTTTTTTTTGTTGGACAATCTTACACAATACGACCCAGTCTCACGGTAAGCTCAATAAGGCTTGTGTTGTGGGTAGTACGACGATGTATATTATAATAGATAGATACATATAAATACTTATATACATAGAAAACATCCATAACTCAGGAACACATCATGATAAACACAGAAATAAATTCCCTGACCAGGATTCGAACCCGAGACCTCCTGCTTCGTAGGCAGGGTCACTACCAACTAGGCTAGGAGGCCGTTAAATAAATAGACACTGTCTATTGAAAATTATGACACATTGACCCGGCCCGGCTCGGTACAGCGTGAATTCTTCTTAATACCTATTGGCTGCTATAAGAAGCAATTTCCGACTGCCAATGTCGCAAGCACATGACATTAACATCTCGAGATAAGATTGTGGAAAGTACTTGAAAACTCTGAAATGGGACGCGAGGAAATTAATATTGGGTAAGTATATATTGAAAAACAAGTTTATAACCCAGGCATGATACGGTTTTGACAGACATTTAATTATAATAGCCTGATTTTCTCAAATAACGTTCGAATGGGCTATTTATAGATGATATACGCAAAAATCCTACAAACTTTTCTTACGGAAGTAGGTAAATAGTAAAAATATAAAACTAAACTAAGTCGATTTTTTTAATTAACGGTAGCAAATAGTTTTCTTACATGTGAACATGACGACACATTTGTCTTCTATCTGTTAAAACCGAAACAGAAGTTAACTTATTTATGTAAAACCGTTAAATCTATAAAATGTACGGCACGAGTGATAGACGTGTTATTTTACCAGAAATAAATGGTAATAGGTAGAAACTGGTCCTGACCCATTTTAAACGGCTTAAAAAACATATATATACATATAAATCTTACAACAAAAACGTTTGTAACATGTGTGTACATATTTGTGACGATTAGCATGTAACGATATTTTGTTGGATTTTGTTGCCTACATAATACTAGTCTCACGATATACAGCGTGGGTATTTGATACGGGCGAATAATTCATCCAGCTATAGTACCTGTTCAAATGAATCGTATGGGATAATAATTTCGTTAAATTGTGTTATTAATTAGGTGTAATGATTTTTGTAAGGTGCGACAGAGCTGCAATGTATGTCGTCCAACTATGTTTGACATGATAAATGACACTGACATGATACTCGTATGACGTTTAGATAGCTACGTTAATTTATGCGGATGCAATACATTGCGTTCTGAATTTTTATGTATGAAAAAAACATCTTAATTTCATATTATTGTCTTCTGTTACCGCGATTGTTATTCATTGAAATTAAACACTTTAGAACGGATTAATCGCGTTTATTAACACCATGATCCTACGTTTCGAGCCCTTTACAGCACTCGTTTTCACAGGGTTAAGATGATGACTGAGAGAATGCGAATTCTCCCCGTCAATCAAAAAAGTTACTTGTGCAAACTACCTACATACAAAAATATAAAAATAATTTAAAAATAAAAACAAAGGTTGGTCTACAATGCCCAGAGGGGCTTATAAAGCTAGTAATACATAGCCTGAAGGGCATTCTATAATTAAAATTAAAATGTTTATGTAAATGTTCATCTTAATTTCCTAAAGGAATTAATGTAAATAGGTTCCCTAGGTCCAATAGTAATCGTCATTAAAATATTCGCCCGTATCAAATACCCACGCTGTATCCGTTACGCTAAAAAAATGAGCTATTTATCAATTATTTCCCAAACACTCAAATTTTCCATACAAGCTGTCAGTTCAATGACTGGATTATTAGTCAATTTAAATACTGTACAGTTAAATATAAAGACAGATACAACCCGGCCTGTTGACGTGTGAATTATTTTGTATTACTATGTTCTTAGGGTATTTTTAAAAGTCCTTATTTTTTTTACACGCTCATGAATTGAGTGCAGAGTAGTTGATAATATTTCAGCAGCAGTCACTTTGGCAGCTCTTGTTTGTTTACGTTAAAAAAAACCGCCAATGGAACACACTATCTACCTAGTTACATCGGGATTCGGTTTACACACCATATTATAAAATTTAAATAAATGCACATCATCTGACAGGTCTTTAGGTCAAATATCAAGGTTTCTTAAACAAAAAAGTTCTGTAAGTATGTAAATGCTACCTCTAACTTTTGAACGGGGGTCCAGAAAATGTGAAAAAATTCAGGAATATTGGATTTAAGAAGACCACGAATATTTCGAACAAATTTTGTCAAGCCGTTTTCGAGTTTTTACCAAAAAACTATTTATTACATAAAAATTCAGACGAATTGAAAACCTCATCCTTTAGAAATATTGAAGTCGGTTGAAAAGGACGTAAGTTTTAAGTAAGATTTTTTTTATGAGTCATTCTTATTTTTCTTTATACATAACAACCAATCAATCACTAGCACTAAGAATAAAATATATTTTAATTTAAAATTTTATATTTCTACTGGACTAACAAATATGGACTTGCTTCCGAAATAAATGAATTGAATTGAATTGAATAATCAAAAAACATATTTTATGTCTTAAGGTACTTTTTACGTACATTGCCGCTACTCCTACACATGCCAAGAAATTCCAAGCACAATCTAATTCTTCCGCGCAACATCCAAGCCATTACTTTAAAATTAATAGAACAGTGAATTTCAGATCCATGGAACGTATCTTATCAGTGCATGTGCAATTTTTAACAGGCTAGAGGGCAGTAAATTATATTAACGTGCATACGGGCAGTGCCATAAATGTCAGCGGCTGCAAACGGCGCACCAGGGAGGCGGTGTCAGCTGCCGTAACATATGTGGTACAAAGTAGAAGCTATTTGCCTGAGAAATTAAAAGAGCCCATATGCGAGCAAAAGAGAGCGGGACAGATGTAATTGCAAGAGCACGCGAAAAATGAAAAGGCGATAGTAGGCGGGCGCGTCAAAATCAACTGCATAAGTAGTTAATGGCTGATTACAACTAAACTACACCTTTTGTAGATAAAAGCTTTTACCAGATTTAAGAACTAGTTATTACTCAACTATTTAAGTAAGAATCATGTTGGAGGAAATTTTCAAGGAAATATGTTGAAGTCTCATGTATGTAAATTTCACGTACCTAGTTGTTATTAATATTGAGATCTAGATGTCTGAATGATCACAATTTGACCACTGTGGCCTCTTAAGGGGCTACCCGGCATATTTCACTGTTTTTAAAGTGAATAGGCTTTGTTCAGCTCCAAGCACAACGCTTGAAAAAAATATATAATGTAGCTAGGTATTTGGTCTACATTTGGTTCTACTAAATTGTCAAAAAACATAATACATCAAGAGAAAAAAAAATAACCGTAAACCCTTTTTTCTACCTTAAATCTGTATCTACTCCCTTATTATGCGTCGTAAGTACAAGAAACTAAGACAAGCAGTATATATTTATGTTTACATTAAACGCATCTACTGATTTTTGAATAGGTTTTGTACTTTTCGAGAAAAAAGCTATTACACGCATTTTTCCGAAAACGCCGGCTCGAGATGCCTGCGCGGGCGACGGGGGCCAGTCGTGTAAGATGGCACTAGCAGTTTATAGGGTTGCGTCTTAGTACAAGCAGCTCTTCTTAGGTGACGACTTATGAAAAAAGCTTCGAAAAACTCGTAAACTCGAAAGACTCGTAAAAAAGCTTTCGTGTTATGGACTGAAAGGGCCTGGAAACGACTTATTAAAATCTTTCCTAGAAAACCGAACTCAAACGGTTGAAATCATGTGTGGAGGAAGTAAAATGCGGTCAGAGAGAGGCAGCGTGACAGTTGGGATTCCGCAGGGATCCGCATTAGGAAACACTCTTTTTCTTGCGTTTATAAACGACCTAGCATGTACCATAACGGAAGGTGAGATCATTCTGTTTGCTGATGACACAACAGTGATTATTAAGGCACGTACCTACGAGCAGTTAAATGAAAAAATTTGTACCGTCTGCGGCCAGTTACAGAAATGGTTTTCAGCAAATGGTTTGATACTCAATGTAAGTAAATCTAATATAATGCTGTTCTCTGCTAGGTCTGTTGAGGGTGTGAATATCCAGTGCTCTATACCCATCAGCGATAAGTGCAAGTTCCTAGGTTTTACGCTGGACCCTACCTTGAACTGGAAGCATCAGGTGGATTCGCTGTGTAATAGGCTTGGCAGCGCAGTATTTGCACTACGTAAATTAAAGCCGTTGATATCACGTGATGCGCTGAGACAGGCGTATTTCTCCTACTTCCACTCGCTTATGATCTATGGTGTGGTCCTTTGGGGCAATTCGACTGACGCAGGAAGAGTATTCCGTGTTCAAAAACTGGCACTACGGACTATGCTCGGTCTTAGTCGGAGACATTCCTGTAGGACCTTATTTGCTAAACACCGAATAATGACCCACTACTCACAATACCTCTTCGAGGTTATTATGCACACACGAAAACACCTGGATCAGTTCAAGCGAGTGGAAGTGGCGCGATGGTGCCTCCGTAGTGCGGGAAATCTGCAGCCAGTGCCGTGTCGCACAGCACTACAAGGTAAAAATGCGAGAGTTATGGGGCCGACTTACTACGAACATCTACCCGCGGATTTAAAAAATGAACGTAATGAAGAAGCGTTCAGACGCAGACTTAAGAACCTTTTGTTGGATAAAGAATATTACTCTGTAAAAGAATATATAGATATTTGAGTACATGATGGAAATTAATTAAATAAATAAATAAATTGCATAATTTATAAATTGACATCATTACTAACTTGACATTTTTATTTAATTTAATTAAACTTTGATCAGTACTACATAGTACTAGCGTATTGATCCTGACATATTTTCAATTTTGATGGGTACTTCTAGTACAACTTTTTATTTTTTATTTATTTCTTTTTGTGTCGACATTTATAATTTTATATAAATTAATATTTTAGTTTTACATTTTGACATTCCTTTTAGTTATTTTTTATTGTATCTTATTTTTTTGTGTTAACTATTGAAGTTGAATTTCCTTATTATTATTATTTATAAATTTTGAATTGTTAAACGATCATTAGACAAACAGTAGTATAAGCGAAAATGTATATTTAACTGTATGAGATTTGTTTAATGTGATAAATAAACTAAACTAAACTAAACTAAACTATGCTTATTGACGTATTGTATAACCGGTGAGGAAAGGAAGCGGTAGGGGAAGAAAGCTCAAATCGCCGAGGTCATTGGGATAGGGGACGGCCTTAAAAAGCTCGGAAATTTCTTAGATTAATCATAACTCCGCGTCTCCATTGTGTGTATCGTAACGACAGGAAGTTGTGATTCGTAACTTGTACACAATTAAAATTAAACCTAAGGACAATATATAGATACCTATAATTAAACATAAAAAGTGTATACAAAGAAACTAAACTATACAGTATGTATCAGAACGAAAGGCAAAAAAAGAAACCCGTTAATGTTTAAATCATAAATATGAGCATGGTACCTAATTCATCAAAAATACGACAGGTTTTACGTGAGGTATAAAAATATACATTTATTATTATTGTTTTGCACCTCCCCTGTATTCTTTGTGTACAATCTTATAAATGACATTTCTTAAATTACCAACTGACAGACAGGCGTCAAACCTTGTTGAAGTTTGGATTTTTACCTAGTTACAAACAAACAGTTAACAAAGGGCTTGCGCGTTGCCTATGACTATAGCCATTATTAAAATAATTACCTAGGTTAAATAAACAGAACTCAAAGCGCATGTGCATTGACATAACAACGTTAATGTTGATTAGTTGCCCCCAGCTACGCAATACGCATGCACTGTCAAAAATCAAAAACGTAAACAAACCCTATAGGATGTTACAAAAACCATTAACCGACTGCAAAAATATGGTCTTCGAGTAATTCATTTAGTAATTTTATGCCATAAAACATGTATTTAGGCACGTGAAATGCTCGTCATTACATTGTACTCGAGTTCCCCGTCAACCAGTTTTGAGGTTTGCTCTTCGTTGTGATACATACTGTATAATTATATTCTAAAATTGACCACATTTAAAATATGTTTACTCAATACTTTTGTATGAAAATGTTCGAACATGTTCCAGTTAGGTATACCGTAGAAGACTATTTGCTTAGTAAGAAAAAAAATGTTTTATAAAGATTAAAATAAGGTCAAAAACCAGATAGATATTTGAAGCTCGCTGAGCAAAAAATGGTAAAACAGCTGTTAGAAAATGGTTAATTTTTCAATTTCTGACAATGTGTGACAATTGTGACAGATTAAATAAGTAATTTAAATATGTGACAATGTTGATGTTATAATAACAACTTATGGCAAAAAGTTGAGCTAAATCGACCGAATTTATATATCGGCCTCTTAATTAAAACTAAAAATAAATAATTTACCCCAAATCACTGCCTAGTATTTATTTTTATTTACTAGTTTTACTACATAACCGGCCATAATACGTTCGTGCAAATCCACAAGGTGGACTGATGAACTGGTGAAGGTCGCAGGAGTCCGCTGGATGCGAGTGGCGCAGGACTGGTCATTGTGGAAATTTGTAGGGGAGGCCTCTGTCCAGCAGTGGACGTCTTTCGGCTGAAATGATGATGATGATGATGAAATCCGCCGGATCTGCCAATCAGTATGGTAAAGATACCCAATATACAAATCCGACGGATTGCCCGAACATTTATGGACAGCTTATGCAGGCAATGTATTTATAACTACAAGATTTTTTTTTTGCATAACGCTCGACGCTCATCGCTGCTCATTAGGACCATCCATGAATTGTGCACTATCGAAAATTCGATTCATTAAAAATGTATCGAAGCTATCGACATCACCGGACGTGTCGCTTGGAGGCTCCCGATGTAAAGAGATAATTCTGTCTAGGTACATGTTAGTTTATTTTAACATATTCTTAATGTATGAGTGAACTAAATAATATATAATAATATTTAATTTCACTCGAAGACTTAAATGTTTGGGTTAAAGCTGTTAAAGTTGGACTCACACTAGGACGGGCGGGACGGGACGGGACGATCTCTCAATCTCTATAGAAATAATCACGAATCACGCCATGCAGTATACATTGAGGGAGGATTTATCATATATTTTAATTTATTTTCAATGAAAAATCCCCGATAAAAGAGGGGGCAAAAATTAGAAGTTTAGCTACCGGGCCACGTGAAATATCATTTGAAAGGGCTTGATTTGTATACCTATTCTAAAACATTTTTTTTAAGTGAAAATTATTGATATATAAACAAAAATGTAAAAAAAATACCATTCCAAGTAACAATTTAACTAACTCGCATACTAACTCTATGCCGTGCAAACGAGTGACCCAATCCGTTGATATATGTGACTGACGATGACGGACGATTCTACTTCTAGTAGAGATGTGAATTCGTTAAATTGGGTTCCGTGATTCAAAAGGAAAAAACGGAGCCCTTATAGGATCACTTTTTTGTCCGTCCGTCCGTCTGTCTGTCGAGTCAAGGCCCTTCATCTCGGAAACGCGTACAGGTAGCAAGTTAAAATTAATACCACATACACAAAATTGCGGCCCCTTGAAGCTGTCAAAAGATACGGCCGTTTATTTCGCATTTCCCAAACATTTGCAATGGGAATCAAAATGTATAAGTACGTTAATTTGTTCGGAACCCTCGGTAAGCGAGCTAGCACTTGGTCGGGTTTTTGGATGGAAATATAACCGTGCGTTTACATGCTCGGGCTCTCGGCCGAATGTTTTGGCCATGTTAGTACACGATGATTCGAGACAGACTATATAGAGAAAACTTAAGCCAGACCAGAGACAATTTAAGTACTTTTTCAGGTAGTTTGGTTGAGTTAAAAGGTGTTTTAAATAATTTCACTTCGGGTTAGCTTCGGGAAGCTATTTAAAAAGTGTCTTAAATGGTTTCAATAACCAAAGCTATTTAAAACACAGTTTAACTCACTGAAACTACCTGAAAAAGCTTAAATTGTCTATGGTCTGGCTTAAACTTAATCTATATAGTCTGTCTCGAATGAGCGTGTACTAGGGTGGGCCGAATCATTCGGCCGAGAGCCCGAGCATGTAAAAGCACCATAAGTGTCTCATTGGTTCTATATAGCGGTGACAAGAAAGAATAAACCTACAAAGTTTTTTTATTTATTTAATATGTGCAGGTAAGCAATGGCAAAAAGTTATACAGCCACACATTAATTCATACTGTCTTATCTATGAAAAAAAACGGCCAAGTGCGAGTCGTACTCGCGCAGTCAATGTTGCAGTGCAATGTAAAAATTTGACTTCCGCCACATGTATCGACAGATTGGGTCAGTCGTTTGTACGGCATGGACTGGCATGGAGTTAGTATGCGAGTTTGTTTTTCCTTGATTTTTTTTTACGACGGAAACCAATTGCTTAACTTAGGTTATAAGACAGTACTTTCGACATGATATCACTTAAATTCAAAGAAAAAAAAATAAGTTGTTTAAACTTCAACTTTTGTTCCGAAAAGTTTTTTTTTAAGTTAATGAAGTTAGGGTCCATGTTATATTTTTCCTGTAATGTTAATAAGTATTAACTTTTGTAAAAACCTCCTATTGTTTCCTTCATAAACTTCGAAGATAAAGGAAATGGTATTTTTTTTTTTAATTTTAATTTATAATTTAAAAAAAAACATTATAAAAAAAAGTTTTTGAATTGTTTTACAATGAGCAATTCTACTCTTTCAAATGATAGCACATGACCCTGTAACTAAACTTTCTAGTTTAGCTCCCTCTTTTATTGGGCAGTTTTCATTAACCCTTAACCGCCTACCTTCCGTCTCACAGACACATTCAAATTTAAAAAATGTAATAGACCTAAGTGCGAGCTTCCTAGAAACCTCTATGTCCTTGTACCTTTCCCCCTCCTGCCTCAGTGCCGCGTCACCACTCACCGGGGTCGGTCGTGTACGCGTTTAGTTTTGGCGAGTATATTGCTGCCTCCGACCGTCTCTGAGACGGGTGGTAGGTGCATACGTATTTTTTCTTAGGGGTCTCGGAGACGGGTTGTAGGTGGTTATGAATCTATGCATTACTATTTTCTTTACATTGGTGTTGAAGAACGGTAGGAAGTACGAAAAATCTGCTGTACTTGTGACCCGAAGAAACGCAGAACTCAGTATACATGTGTTTAGAATGCCAAAACACCAATTTGCCTACAATGTTCGAATAAATTGTGCTTTCACTGCTGCGAAAAGTAGTAACTAGGTGGTCTGCAATTTTATCAAAATACTGCCCTTTTCACAATGATATATTGTTAATTAGCTTTATTGATCATTGAATAATTATAAATGATTACTTCAATCTTTATATAAAGTTATAATTTTAGTGGATCTCACCTTTCAAAGGATATATAGTTCCTAGAACAAAATTGAGGATTGGTCCCAGATGTTTTAAGGAAAAATATATAAAATATTCAGGTTTTTGATGTTATTATTAGATTAATTATTAATTTAATTTGTGTATTTTGTTGTTTCTATTTCAAATTACCTATATGATCCATAAAATTTAATATTTAAGGGCGATATTATTTAGCCGTCCTAGGGACGGGAGGTAGGTGCTTGTGTGATAAAAACAGTAGGTAGGTAGTTAAGGGTTAAAAATAAATTAAAATATGTAATAAATCTTCTCTCAATGAAGGAAGCATTACACATTGTGTTTAACACAACTTTGTTAAAAAAAAAAAGTTGTTCCACTGTTTACTATAATTTCTTCTTCATATTCATTTTATTTAGGTTGGCTTTCTATTTTACTTAAAAAGTGGTGAGAATAAATTCAACAAATGAAGAAAATCTTGAAGGAAGCAAGCATTACACATTGTGTTTAACACAAGATTTTCTTCAAGAAGTTAAAGGAGTAGTTTTAACTTTATACCTATTTGTTTTTTACTTTCCTCGCATTCGAAATTAAAAGTATTGTTTAACTCGGGTAAACGGTACCCATAATGTATACTTTTTTAATATCGCTGTCAGTGACAGATACAACTGCTGGAGTAGAAAAACTACTATTGGAAGTCCCTAGCTTTTATTCATGTCACTAAAACTTCTACGTCAGTTGACATTGTTCAATGACAGTCAGTTATGCTCCAAAAATACACCTCTGCTTCAAGTATTTAATTAAATCTATATCTCACTGCAGAATTTAATTCGAGCCATTCATAAGTTTCAAAACTCGACGGAATTCATCAAGTCGCGAAAGTATGCGAACTCCATTCACTTATTAGCTTCAACTAGCTCGCCTCAGCTATCAAACGGGATGCCATCCGCAAAGCTTCTCTGCGAAATCAAACTGAATAATGTGATCCGAAGGACAAAGTCGTTCAAGTCAAAGTGGCAGAACATACTGCTATTAGAACCGATCAATGTTTGAACAGTAAAATGGCCTGACGATCTGGTTAAGGTGGCAGGGAAACCCAAAACAGCAACCGGGCGCGTTGGAGTTTCTGCCATCTTTCGGTCTAAATCGAACACCCAAAACCTTGAGACTTTTTTAACCGCTGTCGCGCGGGCCTTAGTTTTTTTTTCAGCGTGCAGCGCTTCCAATTCATATCATTCGTAACTAGTCTTGCTGTAAGTGACCGTGCATGACGACCACTTCGCGGACCGTGTGCCCTCCCGCTTATCAGAAGCTAGGGCTACTGATCTTATCTTCTTTGTTGTATCCTCATGTCTGAGCGACGTGACGAGCTGGAATACTTTTCACGAACGCTCTCCAAGCCGAACGGTTTTGGGCTTGGTGCATGCTGGCCTGTAACGTTGCTTTGGTCGCCGATGTTATTCTTTCGACCGAACGCGCAGCCATACGGCCACTCCTTCTCATCCTCATTCCTCCTGTGAGTAAAAGCTTTTCCATACTCTCTGGACCAGCTCTGCTCAGGTGGACGAAGAAACTAAGCACGCGTTGGGTGCAAATGGGAGAGAGCCTCGTCTTAATACAGAGCTCATCAAGGATAGACGCGTTTGTGCGGTGTTCAGTCCATGAGATCCGGAGCATCCTGCGCCAATACCACATCTCGAATGCATCTATCCTTCGACTGGTGCGAGATTTAATGGTCCAAGTCTCCAACGCGTAGAGAAAGATCGAGAAGACAAGGGTCCGCTGATCCACTGATCTTTTACACAGTACAATACCATACGTGCAGAACCCTGCCTTAGGTTGTTTCTATTCCCATAGCGAGATTGTTCCGATCGCGTCACGTGCTGACGTTGGTTTCATTCGCGGCGGAGAGCTCCGCAAATGTTTGCACTGTCTTAATTAAGCCGATATTGCGGCGGTCCTTTAAAAATAATAGCAAATCGCTTCCTATGTGCAGTAGAAACAGTGCTGGGAAAATACTAGGGAAATACGTTTCAAAATATTGGTATAGAAATTTGAAAGATTGTTCAATTTTGAAATGTACCCATTTTATATTTTAACGGCCGTCTAACCTCCTGCCTGTGGAGCATGACGTGACAGGTTCGATTCGGCGCGTGATTCACAATTGTTTTTGTTATCGCGAACATTTAATTTTAATTTTACATTTTGTATATTCAATTTTATTTGTTTACCTTTGCATAGCTTTGGGTGAATACACTGAAACTGAAGTTTGAATTTTTTTCCTGGGCTATGGACTTTTTCTGTATTTATAAGTAATTATTTGTACCTATCTGCACTGGAGAAAGTCGACTATATCGTTACGCTTGCTGCCGGATGGCTCAGTTCCGATGATGGTGCCGCTGACTACTTTCGAACAAAAAATAATTACTTAAACCGGACGTCGGAGCTCAGAGTAATTAGTAAACAAATACATACGGACGGACATATATTTAACATCATCCTTTGTATTCTAGAAGTAGGTTGAATCTTTACCCATCCTTTTCGCTTTGCCGTAGTCCGAGTAAAAACGGTGCGCAATACGTGTGGTTAAAACAACATCAAACTGAAGAGCAGTGTTTCATTCGTACTAAGTAAATCGAAACAAGTCTGGCCTTCGTTTGCTCTTTCTGTTTTTTTTTTCTTAGTGTAAAGTGCACTTCAACAAAACTAACGTCATAATTAATATTTAAAACGGGATAATTACCATGTATGTTTGTTTTATTGAGCACCCACACATACATGGTAATTATCCCGTTTTAAATATTAATCATAATGTAAATGACCATGTTACCTGAAAACTAACGTCATTGCTTGAGAAATACAGCGTGTATTTTTGATATTACCGCATATGTAAAGGGTTATTAGTACAAGCCCTAAAGAATCTATTTTCACATGTTTTAATTAAATATGACTACTTTTATTTTTTCATACAAAATACTTTAGCACGCAATGTATTGCTACTTGCTACTTTACTTTTGTTAAATGACTTGACGTAAGAACTGTCACAAGTCACAAGCGATAGCTTACGGATTGACCGCGCAATACATTGCTGCTCAATTATTATTTTTTAATCATCACGCTCTGTTAGTTAGGACAAAACTTATATAATTACCTACTTGTTGTATGGGTTCTTAGCACTAAAACCTTGGTCTGGTTAAAGTTTGCGGTAATATTCAGAATACACACTATATTATATCAATTTTCTTGAAAGATTGTGACAACTCTGACGGCACTGCCTATTTTTACTAGTATCCGTTTACTGGCAGTCGCGGTCGTTCTCCGAAGAACGCTGTGGACTTTATTTACTTAACAAAAAATAGGATAGTTTCAAAACCGAAAACTTAACATACCCTGTAGCCATGTATGCTTGATTTTCGTCGTTTCTCTGGTGCTGATAAAAAAGAATACACCACCCCAGCGTCTTCAGCTGGTTTAATGTTACCTATCGCTTAATATATCATTTAAATCACATAGAATTTTAAAAGGTTAAATCCATTTAGCAAGAATCGAGTGCGATCGATTCAAAAAGTCTAATACCCGCAGACAGCAACAGCGAAACAGAAACGCGGGACTAGGTATTTTGCTGTTTTTATTTATTTACAAAGTGCAGTTTCCAATGAGATCCCATTGAGTGCATAAGTGAACGCGGCGCTGGCGGCGACTCAAAGGCATCAAATAAAACGTCCACCTGGGCGGACATTTTAAGAACTACTTTTGGTCCGGGAGGTGGCCTTGTAAGTTGGAGGAGACTTAAGAATTTAGTAAGTAATAATAATGTAAGTGACATGTACAAGTAAAATAAAACTAACACTAAATAAACCTGTACTAAATAAAATTAAACTAAAATATACCTATACATTATATACCTATCTTAATTTGACTTTATAACGTCATTAACTGTCAGTGTGTATCATTTTAATATATCGAGTTTAGAAAACACGTCACGGAAAATATATACTTCATTATTTCTGAAAGTACACTTCTGGGAGAGTTGTGGCTTTATAAAAAAATAACGAAGAAACTTGAATCTACACCATATTAAAATGTTGTGACATTTGACTGATACAACTTTTTCCCTACGTTTTCTGCATACCTTTGGTATGAAGGGGATAGTTTGACTCTAAGAAAAGGACAAGGAATATTTTTTGTTACGAAAATCATCTCAATCAAAGAAGGGGGAAGAAATTGACTAAGCAAGTGAAATAATCAATACAATCTATGGGTTAAGTATGCATTGCATTTATTAAATATTTGCTATTAATTATTGTACGAGCGTTGTGTTCTTAGTTTCTGTTAAGTGGGTACTTTGGGTACATACGGATAAAGGTTCGAGCATAGCCCTACGTTTACCCTAGCATGGGATCATCCTGGGATAGGACATATACCTAATGATAATCATCATCATACCTTATGTTATTTTTAATGGCCGATGTATGTTCGTTTCCTCACAAAGTTTTTTTTCACTAGAAAAGAAGTTATAGATAGGTATCAAATGACATTCTTTAAAACTCGGCTAGTGAAAGTTTTAAACTAAAACAGTTTTCTGCCAGAGTAGTGGTAGGAGCGAGACGGACATACTTTCGAATGCCGCAGTCGCTATCGAATAGGGTTACGTACATCTCATGGTAAGCACACTCATCACACTACATACGTTGAAATCCACTCAGCCATAAAAGCTAGAGTGTGACAAAGAATTAGTCTTACATACTGACTTGCATGCAATATCAATTATCATACATCCTCTGAAAAAACAGACAGTCGTACAATAACGAGTAAAGTGTTGATAATACTAGTTTATGCAACAGTGATATAATAAGGGTTCTTAAAACTTGAGGGTCACCCTTACAAAACAAGACGAAGTCGATTTTTTTTAATAATAGACCCGAGAGTTTTAAGAACCAATTATGAGCTGTTGCATACGCTAGTTTTTCTACGACAGCTAAAATAGCGAAAAAAGCAAAATTTAGAAACGTGGCAGAGTGTGGAAGATGTCGTATGCCCACTATAGAAATTAAAAAAAAAACAACAGTGCTCATATATTGTATGAAAATCCATAGAAGCAGTGTTCTTATGGACTACCATAGACAACGTTATAATGTATACTTTTTTAATATCGCTCTCAGTCATCTTATTGACAGATAGAAGTGCTGGAGTAGAAAAATACTATTCAATAGGTACTTAAGGATTGTATATTTATGGTAACATAGGTCATTAGCGTCTGCTAAAAAATAAAATAGTAAAAATTCCACGACTACCTTTCATTTTTCTTGTTTTATGTTGGTTACGCTTAAGGCTACATTCTAAAGCTATTCGATATTCACAAGATTCCACTTTGTCTTAGACACAAGACAACACCACGCTATTCCCGAAAATTGTTCACTCTGAATTCGTCCAGAAAAAAAAACAGGAAAGTCACGTTAAAAAAATCGTCGTTTTCTCGTGGCTCCCAGTCCACAGTTCTTAGGTGGCGATCCGGTAGCATTTCCTACAGCTCATGTAATATTAATACCTCGCCTGAACTAGCAATATATATTTAAAACCTCGCACAGAGCGAAACCACTCAAATGCTTTTTGAATTCAACATGTAATTGTATATTCTGAAACACGATGCAACTGCAGAATAATGACTGGCGGGTATTTTGGGACTTTTGTGAATTGCAATGAAATATGCAAAAAGTATAACTTTAGCTTTTATACCTCTGTACCTGAATGTTACAAATAAATAAATAAACGAGGTTTGCCGACCATATTTCAATGTAGGTACCTATCTATCAATCTTGTTCCAAACATTTACTATGTAGGTACTTAGTTATAGTTGTCACAAAACTAGATCCTGTAAATGCACACACAAATTACGATATGTCACTAAGATCTTGAATCTCGCTATGCAGGCTGTGCGTATCTGTATATGTATACATATATATCAATACAAGTCGCGTAGTAGCTATAAGGTAAATGTACTAGTGCTCGACACTCTAATGCGCAATAGTTCAGACTGCTGTCACCTCTATGGCAACTATGAGGTTGGTGTCGAACACTGATAGGAAACGCACAGTCTTACCTGTTGAAACAGTATTCAAGCTACCTTTACATTAGCCGGCTGCCAATATGGTAAATTTGTATGGTAAATCTGTCCGAACGAGGCCGGCTATTTTTACCAATAGTTTTGACCCCTTATGAAAGATAATGGTCAAAACGAGCAGTAGGTACAGTTAGATGTCCTTATAATCCCTATGGTATAAAATATACAGTTAAAATGGCGGTGGGCAGGTCACGTAGCCCTGACTGACAACAGCTGGACGGCACAAACAACATTTTGGCAGAGACCTACAGGAACGAGAAAACAAGGCAGACCCGTGACAAGATGGTCATATGATATATCCCAAATAGCAGGCAAAGCATGGATGGATGTTGCCAAAGACAGAGAACAATGGTCGTCACTAGAGGAGGCCTTTACCTTCACATGAGGGTTTCTTGCAGACTAAAAATAAAATGATAAATGGAATCTTTTAGATAATATTTTTTGACATTAAAAATTCAAATTGTGTACTTATATTAAAGCAATTTTTACTGTTACTTTGATCATAATCTGCGAGAAATCAATGGCTTTTTTTTAATATATAATCCCTATGTTCAATCGACGGCGAATTATCGGCTATTTCAAGTACAAAGAAGCACATAAACCGTATCAATTGAAAGGGTAAACAGTTCCTTTCGGATGAAGATTAATTGAACAAAAACCTTTGAATTTTATTCATAAGGTGTACTCAACCTTCTACGTTTATAGAGGCCATAAAATGGGAGAAAAAGTTATAGGCTACGCGAAAAAAGGGTGGACTAGCTTTACATAAAAATAGTAAATAGAGACATAAAGTAAAATAGAGAACTAACATACAGCTACATTTCACTGAAGGCTGTACCGAATACATTTCGATACTACTGCGGAAAGTATGTCGTAGGGTAGGGTCACTACCGACTGGGCTAGGAGGCCGTTCTTAAACTTGTATTTAATTTCTTTCTCGTCTGTATTGAAAAACGTCGTTCGATACACGTGCGGATATGTACGTGTCGTTTTTATGATATACTTTCCGCACTGCTTATTATGCTACAAGTACAGAAATCATCTTTATACTCGTGTTTCATACAATATTTTACTATGCATTGTGCGTTTTCAGGAAATAAACAATAATTATTAGCGGTAGTATATCTTCGGGGGGCCCGGGTGTGCTGAAAAGTACTATAAAAATCCATTCCCGCACTAATGCGGAAAATAATCACGTCCTATGCATTTAATTACCCTTACAAAGAGCATTTTCTGAGCCCATGCATTACAAACTACATTTTCATATATAACTAAAAATATCTCGTTTATGATGAAACCCGCCAAAACGGAGAGGGTAAAAAAATACATTTCACTGTGTGTTTGTTTGTGTGTGCATACATACAAATATCTCCAATCTGGTTCGTTTTGGTTATGATTAAATGTTCTTGATGAGTTAATTGACTCGCAGATGGCATTCAATGTATATTTTTATTTTTTAAAGACTGTCGGTGCATTGTTAGTATTGGGTTTAGCTAGAAAGGGTAGCTTCCTCGTGTAGCCTAAGAGGTGACCTAGTTAGGTCTGCGGCGCAAGCATCATTATATTCACAACCGTGCTTTTAAAAACGATGAGTCTACGCGCATTGTACCTAGTGTTTAGCAGACTGGTAGGTAGGTAGTTTAGAAGTGGGTAGTGTTGAAAAAAATACTACATAAAAGTACCATTTGAATTTCATAACTAACCGAGTTTGTTAACTTTTTCAAGGAAGTATTTAAGTAAAAGTGCGCTTTTTTGCTGAAGGCCTAGTATAAAATTGTACGAAATTAACTCCTCAATCGCGTTAGCGTATTGAGAGTTCAAATTATGTTTGCCGTTTATTTAAACCATCCGGCAACTTTCATATTATTTTGACCCCTCGATACGCTAACGCGGTCGAGTAGTTAATGTCGTACGTACAATTTTATACTAGGCCTTCTGTTTTGCGTGCGCAAAGTTCGTTTTTACGAACATAGTACCTAATGCTTTTTACTTTTTTATTTTATTTAGCTTTGTTCCAATTCATGACTAATTAGGAATGACTCACACTAAAACGGGACGGGGAGGTGGGATGGGGCGGGATGGGACGATCTGTCAGGTTCTATAGAAAACGTCACGTGACATCCGAGGGCTCCGAGCTATCACGAGATTATTTCTATAGAAATTGACACATCGTCCCGTCCCGCCCCGTCCCGTCCCGTCTAGTGTGAGTCCTCCTTTACGCCCAGTCTAACTTGGGGGTGCCAAATTTCCTTTATACATCAGTTAGACATATATGTTTATTAGGATTCGCATTCGCACAACTTAATAAGATGTTTTTCAGTGTTTAATATTTTGCCGAAACGTCTGTCAAAGAAGAAGCGTTTTTCAATCAGGCAACCATGTTCGAAGGCCTTACATAATACATGACTTGATTTGCCACATGCGATATGCAATACCAATTATTGTGCCATTATATATAGCGTTAATAAGAAGTAAATGAGGTAAGATACACATTTTGAAATTTTGAAGTTGTTTCTCTTAATGGTTCAATTGTATGTAACAATGGTTTTACAGAACTAATAAAAAACTTCAGAATTCGTTCATATTGTATTTTATGTCGTTTAAAATGTCGTTCGAGACACGTGCGGAAATATCGTTCACACGTCCAGAGTATTGGCTATCGGCTACGGCTCGTGCCAAGATACCTCGGGACTCGTAAAGTAAATCATATTCTTTCCGCACTAACATCGAAATGTACTATAAGCAGCAGCACTCTGTGAGCCTACGTAGATTGTTATCGTGTCTTCCACTGCTGTGTCAAAACTATGGAACCATTCTATCTTGGTGAGTTATGTTCATCGATATCTTTCATGAATCGAGTGCCTTATGGCATCATTAAAAGAAGAATTTTTTTAATGAACAAAACTATTACCTGGTTTAATATTTTTCAATTTGTTTCCTGATAAATAACTTAACTTAAGCTGAACAACAGGTTATGTGGCTAACTCGGGTGGTGCATGTGACCCCTAGGTACCTCCGAACACTAGGATTGCGACGTTTTATTTCTCTAAAGTCTATTATTTATAGCTAAACAGCTGTAATTTTCCCCAGCCCGTTGCCACGACAAATGAAAGCTTCGCAAGATAAAATGTAAACTGAAATTATTATTTCTCCGGTAATCATTAATTATTTTGTACCGTGTCCTTCCATTTTGATGGAGAGAGATAGAGTAATTTAAAATTAATGGGTTCCCGTCTTATTTCGTCAGACGTTAAATAAAACGTGAATGAGATGTCTTAGACAAATTAAACTGAAAGAGTTCGGGCTTTTTATTTGAGCTATAAAAGTAGCATTTAATGAGTAGGTATCTTCAAGTGTCTTTATAAAATATGATGCTGTGTTTTAGTGCTAACATTTTGAAGAGGTAATAAAAGAGGGGTTTAATAAATTTGTTCCTGCTTACAGAAATAAAGAATGGCTATGCGAGCAAGGCGCGCAAAATCTATTTCTGATGATGGGATCCATGAGGATTTAGGTGGTTTCTTAATACACTTAATCATTTCTTTACGATCATCATCAATTTCGTGTAGTGGAACTGATGATGGAGACCAGGGATGGCAAAGTGAACTGCTTGGTAATTCTTAGCTTTATCATCCGATTTGAGACATTCATATTTTGTTTGTAAGGAACGGGACTTCAAGGACCTTCAAGTCCTATTTGATTTATTAGTCAAGGGGCCTTACCATGACGTCTTAACGGGATTCAGTTGGCGACCTAAACTGAGTAGCTTCCATACAACTGAGCCTAAACTGAATCGCGTGAAGACGTCATGGTAAGGTCCCTTTTATTTCTTAACAACGGTTAAACTGTCAAAGCTGAAACTCGGTGCGATTATGACAAAACTTTTCCTTAATAATCGCAAAAAAAAAGTTTTTAACTGCCTATTGGATGTTTGTTTATGAAAATGTTATTGTGTATTGTATGTTTAAGCCTACTTATATCTTTGACAGTCTAAATCTGGTCCTGGCCGAAGTTTCAAAGTGCAGCTAATTGGATTATTTTACTTAACGGGAATCGCCCGTGCACAGATTGTTATACAAGGGTTTAAAAAATTGGCTGTAATATCACTAACCACATTTTATAGTTTTAAAGATTAAAATGGTATTTTAAACGTCAAATTTCTATGAGATTATGATGTTTACTTACACTTTCACAGTTTGTGCTATCAAACAAATCTATGGAAACTTAGCATAGACAGACTATATCGGTGCCTTCTTGAGTTCTTAATAATTTTAGTAGAAAACTGTTTATCAATCAAATACGTAAAAACTCATATTGTAGAAGGTTTTATAAAACCAGACTTGTGCATTCCAGACCACGTAATGTGTTCCATAATGGATGATTCCTTCATATAATAAAAATAATACATACAAAACCATACATACATAAAACTCTACGGTCTTCCTTTTTTTTAAAGACATTTTTAAAAATACACTGGATTGTACAGTCGGTGCCCTCAGATAAGTATCCACACGCGCTACGCGGTTGCATATGTGGGGTGGATACTTATGTGAGGGCACCGACTGTACTTTGATAGAAAACACTTGACCGCTTTGAGTGCCCCTTAGTAAATACTGTATTGCCACGATCAGACTTTCCAATCACGAAACATAAAGAATTACACTATAATTACTATTAAAACGAGATATTTACCATGTACATTTGTTTTCATGAGCTCCCGAAATGTACATGGTAAATATCTCGTTTTAAATAGTAATTATAGTGTAAATGACCATGTTAGCTTAAAATCTTATATCATAAAGAATTAGTTTTTTACCTGAATGTTTTTTGAATTTTTAAACTGAAAGTCATAGACACGGAACTTACAACTGAAATGCAAACATTCCTAGTTTCATTTGTATGGCAGCCTACGTTACTACTACAGTGTCGGTGGCCCAGTGTTAATAGCGTGCGACTTTTAAACCGAAGGTCGCGGGTTCAAACCCCGGCTGGTACCAATGCGTTTTGTGGAACTTTACGAAATATCATCTGATATTTACCGGATAATTATAAACCGGAGTGATCCAAATAAGGCCACGGGTTAGATCTGATGGCAGTCGCTTTCGTAAAACTAGCGCCTACGTCAAACCTTGGGTTTAGTTGTCAAGCAGACCCCACGCTTCCTGAGCCGTGGCATTAAGAAGAAAAATATTTGTATGATAACTAATATTTGAAACGGGACAATTACCATGTATGTTTGTTTTATTGAGCACCCGATATTTCGACACTGTTGCAAGCGTCATGTTCACGGAGTACACTGATGAGCTGCGAGTTTTTAGTTGTGATCCCGTGTGTATCCAGTTTCAAATATTAGTTATAATGCAAATGACCATGTTAGCTTAAAATCGTATAATATTTGTATGGCAGCCTACACAAGGCTAAGGTCTTTAAGCACTGGCCTACAGGTGTTCAAACAAGCCAACTTTCTCCAACAGCGATCTATTATGGGGGATCTCGAGCTTATTGTGCTAATAATTCATGATGGACTTCCCTTTTTGTTTACTTATTATTAGGTCTTAAATATACCGTTTCGTTGGGTGTAATGATAATTTATTGTTCTAAAGGATTTGCTCTAATTATGAGGAGCTAACTTTAGGGGAGATGTTGTCTGCAAATTATTGGAGATGTAAAAAAACCCTAAATGCGCGGTTGTTTTATGCGATAAACGCTACGATCATTTCAAATCAGGTAATATATTTATAGACCATTGTTTTACGCGGTTAACGCAACAGGTGAAACATTCGGGGCAAACGCATTCCGTTAATCGCATGCGTCTAAACGCTGCGATTGCCGCACAATACAACCGCGCGCTTCTCATAAAAATATATGGCCCTTAGATGATGATGAAAAAAAAAAGAAAAAAAAAATCTCAGAATGGACCAAAAACATGTTATTACATCCTACTAATATTATAAACGCGAAAGTTTGTAAGTATGGATGTTTGTTACTCTTTCACGTAAAAACTACTCAATGGATTTTAATGAAACTTTACATTAATATAGCTTATACAGAATAACACATACGAGTAGGCTACAATTTACAAAGATATTGCGCAGACGAAGTCGCGGGCTCCAGACAGTATTACATATTTTTGATACGACCTGTTCAGCCAAGGATAGATCGTCACGGATTACGTCAGTTAACTGGGGGCCGATTATCTTAAATATCAAGCGGTATCTTTCGTTACATAAATAAGATAAAAAGCAAGATAGTACGAGAATAACAATTTTTTTGATTTTGCACACATATAATTCAGTGTCCCGTAAAAACTGTTAAGATAATGTTGCTTCAGGGATTGCTTTTAACAGTTTTGTTGTTTAAAAATGTTATTGGCGTTTCGAGATTAGACCCCCTAGTGCATACGAATGTCGGGTTAATCAGGGGACTTACAGCATCGGATGGAGACTATTCTATGTTCTTGGGTATTCCTTATGCGATTGTTGATAACGATAATCCCTTCGGGGTAAGTATGGACTTTTATTTTATTCATCATCATCATCGTTTCAACGGTTTATCGCCAACTGCTTAGCATAGGCGTCTCTAGTACGCCACTGGTCCCGGTCCTGGGCTAGTACCACGAAAATCGAACGATTGCGGATTTGTGTCTCGATCTCTGTCACACTTGCATATTAGAGTGACATAGGGGTTTATCCGTCAATGCCAATTTTCGATGTACGTGGTAGGCGTGCTAGCCTCATCCAGATGTGAACCGCACTCTTTCGAATATCGTCCATCCATCGAGCCTACGGATGCCAAGCGCTGCTTCATCCGAAACCAATCCGTTAACATTTCGGTCCACATGCATACACATTTTGGTTCGGTGCAAACACTATAATTATTAAAAATCATCGCAAGTCGATTATTTTTTTGCAACAAGTGCTACCCTAGTGCTAATCGCACAACTTTCGATTTGCACATTCATCAAGAAGGATGTCATAAGATCATAACATTTACAGTTCGCATACTTTCTCATAGTTTACGTAGCATCGTAAACCTAGAACATTTTGCATAACTATAATCTTTTCAGGCTTCCTTGCCTCATTCCGAGGTTTGACGAAATATTTGAGGCATACGAGGACTCCGCACTCTGTCCTCAGCATGATGGCAACACTATAACTGGGACTTTGGACTGCCTCCACCTCAACGTGTTCGCGCCAAACTCCGCGACGTCTCTGAATCTCCTCCCCGTCTTGGTCTTCATCCACGGTGGCTTCTTGCAAAATGGCGGGTTTTGCAGACAAGGGTTCGGCCCAAAATTCCTTGTCCAACACGATATAGTTTTGGTAACGATCAATTATAGGTTAGGACCTTATGGGTTCATGTGTCTTAACACGCCGGAGATCCCTGGAAACGAGGGGTTGAAAGATCAACTTAAAGCATTACGATGGATTAAAGATAACATTGAAGCCTTTGGTGGGGATCCCGAAGAAGTGACGATATCGGGACAGAGCGCAGGCGGTGCATCTGTGGACTTTCATTTAATGTATCCAGGAGAAAGATTGTTTAACAAGGTTATACTGCAGAGTGGCGTAGCATTAACGCCCCTAAGAATGATTGAAGCTGACCATGAGAAACCGATGAAGCTAGCCGAATATCTTGGATTACAAACTGAAGATTTAAATGAAGCATTAGCGTTTCTAGCTACAAAGGATACAAATGTAATAATAGAAGCAACGCGGGAACTCTGGGATCTTGGTTTTAGAGCATGCGTAGAGAAGAAATTTGAAGGCGTAGAAACATTTATACCTGAGCACCCAGCCATCGCTGACCGACCGCATGTGAAAAATATCCCGGTATTAATAGGATCAGTTGACAAAGAACTAATGACTTCGTACGTCAGCAGGGATTCAGATTTTTTTGGAAACCTTACCTTATTTTACGATTCGCTAAACGACGTATTTGATTTCGGTGACGATTTGGATTCAATACGTAGAAATTTAAGAAACTTTTACGTGGGTGATCACGTGATGACCGAAGATGATAAATGGAAGGTGGTAGATTTCGCCTCTGATTTTAGATATATTCATCCTACTCAGAGAGCTATGAGGAAATACTTGCTGAACGGGGCTGGAAACATATACTTTTATGTTTTTAACTATGATGGTGGTAGAAATTTGGGGAAGTATAGGAACAACGTAAATGCCCCGGGAGCCGCTCATTCCGATGAAATGGGGTATTTGTTTGATAATTCGATTTTTACTGAAGAACCGTCGTCAGAGGATGTGGCTGTTATAGACAGAATGACAACGATGTGGACTAATTTTGTTAAACATGGGTAACATGTTGTTTCATATTATTTTATTTCCTCAGACTTTACATTACAACCGTAGAAGGTATTCATCCTAATTCCTATTGTATAGCCAACAATAGCAATTTCTCATTTTATCTTTTTATCTTCAACATAAAATATAAGTTAGGGAACTCATAGAATCTACTCGTACTACTCTTCTCTTTCCACACAGACTCCAAAACTTTCGAAGTATTTCATATTAATGAGTAGGTAATCGAAGAACATTTCTAGATACTTCTATGTACTTTTGATAAGATATGCTTATTTCTTCGCAGGAACCCTACTCCATCGCCATCAGACCTGATCCCCATCACGTGGTTTCCAATCACGCCCAGCAAGTGGCACTGTCTCTGGATCGGCGCAGATCTGACGCTCCGAGGCAGACCTTTCCACGATAGAATGGCGTACTGGAACCTGTTCTTCAGGATGTACGGCCATTTGGAGAAAGGGTTCGAATGACTGATCCGTTACGCTTTAATAAAAATAGACATAAAAACCTATTTAAAAAGGCTGGTTCTCAATTTAAGTTAAATATTCTTACCCGAAACCAGAAGGAATGTTATGTAACGTCATTTCTGTTTTTGCAAACTTTTTGCAAGTTCTGTCAATAGGTATGTTAGATGATTTTTGAATATACAATATCTTCATAAATTAATTATAAATACATATAAAAAAACTTTTAAGATAGAGGCCTGATGATTTATTTTAAATCAATAATAAAAATCAATCAGGTTTTGTCGTTCACCTTCCATGTCCCAGCGCGGAGCATTTATGTTTCGAGTTGTTAAAAGTACTAAATTATTAACTTTGCTTAACTTTATTACCGTATTTTGTTTGCATATGTCCTTATTTTTTAAAACTCGGCTGTCAGAGAATAATATAACACTTATATTCCAAGTTATTTGCCGTTAAAGTTTATCCACGACTGTTTTGATCGATCACTTGCAACTGCTGTGCGATCCTTACTTCACCTCACCCGCCTCACCCCGCACGAATCGAAGCCGTCACGCCGTCAGTTATCAGCCATCACCTTCTGCTTAGCAACAGCACGTTGTCACTGGGCCGTGCTAATAAAATACGAAATAAAGAGTAACGCGATCGGAAATTTGTAATGGGTAAGTAGTCTTTATTCTGTCATTCATGTTTTCAATCAATTATTTCAAAAACAAACAAACGAAAGTAACAATAAAATAAAACCCTCCAGATCGCTGCCGATGGGTAGCGTAGCGTGCCCAGAAGGCTGGCCGCATTTTCACGTTGTATGGCAATGCTTATACGCTCAGCAAAGTATTGGCCAGCCCTCTGGTCACCCGTGGTATCTAGTAGCGATGAGACGCGTCGCTAACTCTTTAAAGATGCGGCGCGCGCTCGGCCCCCACGATCCCCAACGTTTCGACCCCAGATGTCTATGACATAGATGGATATATGATCATAGTTACATAAGTTAATACGTGATAGTGTATTATCGGGCTTCTTAAAATTCGATTCAAGTGTCAGCGTGCTATTAAACAGCTGTTAAAGACCGAGATTTATTTTCATTATCCTTGTACAATATTTCCGGTTGGCCTCGGTAAAATCGGCCGCTGGCTTTTACTCATAATGCCAGAAAATAATTAGTTTTCATTATTCAGGTCCTCGTCTCGGGAGTGGAAACAAGTGACATTGGCTTAGATGGTTGAATTACGGCTCTTAAAATAGCCTCGGGATACTTACATTACAGTTCAATAAAATGCGAACGGGGATTCTTGAGCCACTTGGCATTTTTCGTAATTTAGCCATGTTATAAATAACCAATGTTATCAATAGATTACAGTTGACATTATACCGATTTGCATTACACGCCAAAGTTATAAATATCATATCCAATCCTGGTTCGCGACTTTACATTTCTTATAACAAAAGGGGTGAAACCGACTTATTGCCGACCGATTAATTAACTCAACTGCCGTTTAAGCCAGCAAATTCTATCAAGAGGAAAAAATTATAATCTTCTATCCAAGTAACATAAAATGGGGAATATAAAAACGAGGATGATTAAAATTGCGAATACAAAAAATAAGAATTTTACTTAATCTGGTTAAAGTTTTTTTCTGTAGCCGTTTACTTCCTCTTACTCTCTTACTGAACGGAGTTTTCTTACACAATATCATAAAGAAAGCCCGGATGACGGAAGCAAAAGTGCACTTTCCCTAGTGCTTATTTAAATATCCGGGCTTTGATCTTAAAGCATAAAAAGAGGAGTCACCGCCACAAATAAGAAAATTAAAGAACGGATGTATAACCCGTCCTTCCAGTTGATACTTAAGATGGCCAGGAAATCTCAGGAGTTTTTGTTTTTTGCCCGTTATAGTTGTTCAATGTTTGATAGCTTATGCAGTAAACTAACAAAGAAGTGTGCAACAAATTAAAAATTATCTTTTACCTAGCAATGCCTCCAACGTACAACCTCGCTCTAAGAGCAAACTTTTAACTCAATTGTAGCCCATGTGAGACGAAATTGTCCCACTGGACAGAAGACATTTTATTTAAAAAAAACTGAATTACATCCCTCCTGTATCGCAATTCCGTTGCCGGCTTTTGAGGACTACGCTCTTTTCTTGAAGGTTTGAAGGTCATATCGGTCCAGAAATACCGCCGCCGGTGATAGTTCGTTCAACAGCTTAGCTGTGCGAGGCAGGAAGTTTCAGGAGAAACGCACAGTTGAGGACTGCTAACCATCTAAATGGTGAGGATGGAAATGTTGTCGCGTAGATCGATGGCGGAAAGAAATGGCAGGGATTAATGCGATAGAAAATGCAGAGCGAGGCTACATCTCTACGCAGCGCCCAGGGGTCAAGCCGATCAGGAATACGTTGGCAACCGACAATTTGGGCCGCTCACCGTTGGATTAGGTCTAGAGTGAGAAGCTGGTACTTTGGTGCCCCTGCCCAAAGATGAGAGCAGTATTCCATAATATGTAGGCGAACCTGCGCCTTATGGGGCGATGGGCCGGCGTGAAATACTGTCGTGATCTATTGAGCTCGCCGAGCTTCTTCGAGGCCAATTTGGACTTACTGGAACTGGATTTCACTCGAAATATCACCGCCAAGGATTCCAATACTGGCTGTGGCAGATTGGAGAATGCTCTCAAAGCGAGGTGACACGACAAACGGAAGCTTTTTTGCGTAAACAAATTAAGTCGAACCTATTCTGAGACTTCTTTTAGGGAGGTCTCAATTTCGAACACAAGTTTTTTCCGGCTCTCTTAGACGTTATCCCGGGGAATATTGGCGCGGCCGGTGTAGCAGGCATCACCCGTCCGTACCATCATCAGCATACATAATTTCCCGGGAAGCCCATAGAGCCTTTGCTACATCCAAACTAACTGCTAATGCTTGACTCTCTCAATCGTCTGTGCCCAACGATGTGTTTAGGTAAACTATAAAAGATCACCAGCCGACAAGGGTAAAACTCCTATTCCTGTTGTTGACAGCGACGCGAGAGTAGCTAGCACTCTGTCTGATGATGGTGGCTAAATGCCATCGAAACATGTCACGCCAATGTGATAAAAATACACGAGTTTTTACCGATGTTTTTATTACTAAGTATATTAATTAAGTATAGTAATTTATTTATTTGAATCATTATTCATCCCCTAGTTAAATGTTCATCTCTCGTTATAAACATGACACCCTATTTATCAAGATGTCATGACGTGACATTCTATGAGCTCGTCATAGTGACGTGACGTCTCCCTTGTTTATTCTTTGTTTTAATTAATTAGGATGACCCAGTCTGTTACGGTTTGCTACCTGCCTACAAGTTACCCGCTAGGAAAGGGAAATATTTAAACTATACATTCATTTTTGTTTTACATGTTTTGAATACTTTAGCAAAATTATTTTATTTATAAAATGTTTGCAAAAAAAGCACAGGTAGGTAAAGTTTTTGATTACGTAGGCGAAGTAAAAAAAGATATTACTTTTCAATTTCACTTCTGTCAATGAAGACAGATGAAGTTTGAAGCTAAGCGACTCAAATCGCATTCAAAACGCGTTTAAAATTGAATAGCGATAGAAATAGTTTTCAAAAGAAATTACATTATTTCTGAAACTACACGGAAAGGAAACCAGAAAACTTGGTAGGAAATTTTAGTCTTGATGATGTGATCACTGCTGCATTTTAAGTACAAAGATTTAAATGTCTGATAAGAATAAGAATAAGAATAAGAATGGTTTATTTGCAGAAAAGGGTACATGGTATATACATGGTAATAAAGTTAACAATTTTCCAGCCTTCTCCAGCTGTTAATGAACAGCATGCAAACATTTTACAGTTTCTTAAAACTAAGTTTAACAATTAGACTAAAATGTAAATCTAGCGAAACGCTACTTATACATGCTGATCCAATTTTATGTCACTCATCGTGGGCCATAAAATCATTTACCGTATAAAAACATCTATCAAGAAGGCAATTTTTTAGTGTTCTCTGAAATTTATGACCTTCCAGTGCTTTTATTTCTACAGGTAATTTATTATATACTTTGATAGACATATTGTATGCATTTTTTCTGTAAATGTCTGTCATACAACGTGGCTGATGTAATAGACCCTTTTTTTTTTTTTTTTGTCGAAGTGGGGAATGCATTTACGCATCGTCCCCCCCGGCCGCGGGAAGGCCATAATGGGGGGGGTATGTGGGACTCCCTCTTTCGGCCCCCTCTTCTAACGAGAGGGGGGGAAGAGGACTACCCACTAAACCCCACTCCGGCGTTTCACCCTCGCTGTCGTTTATTTGGGGGCGCAGTGGGATTTGTCATTGGACATTCTACCACAGCGCCCCCCCAACTGCCCAGCTTAGCGCTTGGGCATCCGCACTACTGGAGGTGGGAGATTAGAAACGCTTAGTCTCCCCCCCGAAGACTCGAGTAGGGCCGTGCATTGCGGGTCCCGAACCCGCAAGCCCCACTACAGGTCTCGGCGAGCAAAATTGCGTCGCCGTCGGCCCTGCCGCCTGCGTCGGAGCGGAAGCGCGTCAGGCGCTTCTTCGCGCTCTCTCTCTGCTGCCTCCTTCTGCAACATGACTTGTTCGCAGAAGGAGGTCACCGCCTTCCATTTCCTCTCGCTGCCCAGCATCGCCTCTAAGACGCTGTGCAGCGAGAGGTTCCTCAGACCGGTGACTGCCACCATTTCCGCCCTTTCCACGGCCCAGCGATTACACTCCTCTAGAGTGTGCTGGGCCGTGTCATCATCTGCCCCACATTCCAGGCATTCGGGACCTGGCTCCCGCCCTATCCTATGCAGGTAGTGTCCGAAGCAGCCGTGTCCGGACACCACCTGCGTGACCCTGTAAGATAGGGTCCCTCCCTTCCTCTTGAGCCAGTCCTCCATTATTGGGAGGATGCCCCCTATAGTGCGGACTCCGTAGTGGGCATCCTCCAGGGCATCCCTCCATCGGGCGTGAAGGCGCTCCGCTGCTGCCCTCTCGGCCCTTTCCGCCTCCTCGGGGTCTGGGGCCTCCCCTCTCCCTCTTGCCTCCGCCCGCCTCTGGTACCTGTCCGCAAGGACTTCAGCGTCCAGTTCCCAGGGCGGGGTGCCAGCGAGGATGCAGGCTGCTGCGTGGGAGGTGGTGCGATAGGCCCTGGTGATCCGCTGGGCCACTACCCTCTGCGGTCTTTGGAGCAACGCCCTCGTTCCCTCCTTGAGCCGTTCGGCCCAAATTGGCGCTCCATAGAGCGCCATGCTGCGGACGACCCCGGCGTACAGTCGCCTGCAGGGGGCATTAGGCCCTCCTATGTTTGGCAGCAAGCGGCCCAACGCCATTGCGGCGCCCACTAGGCGAGGAGCTAGCCTTTTCAGGTGCTCCTCAAAGGTCCACTTTCTGTCCAGGACGAGTCCCAAGTATTTTAAGTGCGCCCCGACCCGGACAGACTCGCCGCTCACCCGCAGTGCAGTGTCCGCCCTCACCCTCCAACCCCTCGGGCCCCCCAGAGATGTAATAGACCCTGGTGGTCTTGGTATAACTGGACATATATCAGTACGCTTTTTAAAATATTGTGGGTAACTCTTTGAAAAAATACAGATTTTTAGTACATACATACAGGCCAGAGGTAAAATATTAAGTCCACTTTCTGTCCAGGACGAGTCCCAAGTATTTTAAGTGCGCCCCGACCCGGACAGACTCGCCGCTCACCCGCAGTGCAGTGTCCGCCCTCACCCTCCAACCCCTCGGGCCCCCCAGAGATGTAATAGACCATGGTGGTCTTGGTATAACTGGACATATATCAGTACGCTTTTTAAAATATTGTGGGTAACTCTTTGAAAAAATACAGATTTTTAGTACATACATACAGGCCAGAGGTAAAATATTAAGTCGTTTGAATAGCGGTCTACAGTTAGTTCCAAAACGAGCATTAACTACGGCACGAACACATTTTTTTTGTAGTATAAATACCCTTTCTACGTCCACAGAGTTACCCCATAGGATGAGACCGTAACTGAGAATGGATGAGATGTGACCATGATAAGCAGTGAGAGCTGCTTCGTAAGATACAGTTTGTCTTAACTTTCTTAACGCGAATATGAAACGGCCGAGTCTTAAACACAAAGAGTTAATATGGCTTTTCCAATTTAAAAATGTATCAATATGGAGACCTAAGAATTTAATACTGTTAGTTTCGTGCAACGCAATTCCATTAATACTGACATTGAGTTCTGGTGGCGTGGCGCCATATGAGTAAAATTGCATATACTGTGTCTTGTTAAGATTAATAAGAAGGTTATTGTTATTTATCCAATTATTTAAGTCTGTTAAGGAATTGTTTATATCCGATTCATACGTGCTTTGATTTTGGGATCTGATTATGATAGTTGTATCATCTGCAAAGAGTATGGATTTGGGTTTAGTTGCTTTAGGAAGGTCATTTATGAAAATTAAGAATAGGAGAGGACCTAAATTACTTCCTTGAGGGACTCCAGAAATGACGGTACGAAGAGGTGATCTAAATACTAATTTTTACCGTGAACATGGCACTTGTAACAGTGCCGAAATATCGGGAGCTCATGAAAACAAATGTACATGGTAAATATCTCGTTTTAAATAGTAACTATAGTGTAAATGACCATGTTAGCTTAAAATCTTATATTAAATACTAATTTATTCATTCGACTGCCAGTTTCAACAAACTTGAACACTTCCGTACACTGATTTCTATTAGATAAATAAGACCTAAGCCAATCGTTTGGTAGACCCCTGATTCCATAAGCATCTAATTTACTGAGAAGCTTAGAGTGATCAACTAAGTCAAATGCTTTCGTCATGTCAAGGAATATTGACATGACGGGTGACTTATTGTTAATGCTTTCAGTCACATATTTTATAAGTTCAAAACAAGCCAACTCTGTATTAAGGCCTTTGCGAAATCCAAATTGATCAGGGTGTAAAATGTTATTCTTTGTTAGGAAGTTCTCTAATCTGACATAAAAAGCTTTTTCTATTATTTTTGACAGTATTAGGACGATAGTGATCTCTTAATACTTATTACTTAGGTAATAAATGTTATAAACATTTGTACGCCAACAGTCAAAACACAGAGCCCTGTGATATTAGTTTTAAGACCTTGACTGTATACTAGTAATATTAGTCTTCCACCTGTGTTTCACAAATAAAATTTTACTTTACTTTACTTTACTTTACTTTACTGCTGATCAGGAATGTGATCCGCGACCTCGACGATCTATACCTAAGTATATATTGTTGTTTAGGGAGGTGCTTCAACATAATAAATAGAAACAAACTCAACGAGATAAAGTTATGGTAAATTAAGGCACGAAAATATTCACCCGAGAGTACCTATGCATTTTGATTGACGACCTGCCAATTGCCACATTCAAATACCTACGCATATGAAAGTAAAATCGACATTAAAAAAAATTCTAAAATGTAATTTGCTATTCTAAAACGCCAGTAATCACGCAACAAAAAATGTTGTGTACTAACTAGGTTTAAACTGTTGTTGTAAGGGGAACATGACGCTTGCAACAGTGTCGAAATATCGGGTGCTCAATAAAACTAACTAGGTTTTAAGTATATATTTTCCGATCATTTCGGTATGTCCCTCGTACTTTCTTTGAAACGCCAATATGAAAATTACGACGTCAAGATTGAGTGAGTGACCAAACTACTGAAAATTCAGGGTTCCAGTTTTGAGCAGCGTGAAATTACAGGAAGTTGAAAATGGCCTAAATGGCTTCGAGAAAAGGATGTGCCTTTGTTTCGCTCGACTTGTATCGATTTGGCACTGTAGTACCCCCAGTTTATCTTAGTTATAACACTGTCCAAGATAAAACAGTTTACCTTGTTGATTTGAAAACATATACATTGATAACTAATTTTCACAATACTGATCTACAACGCTTCTTGAAAATGCCTGGCTATAAATAATTCACAGTGCTGGTGCCATATCTCTTCAATCTCTAACTAACGATAATGCACAGTATGTATGCCAAGTGGATAATAATTCTAGCATTCATATCATGACAAACGCAGTCAGGTTATTACGTTATTAAATTCCATGAGAGCGTGCCTATGACGGCTTAACTGCCTCACAAATCATCAATATCACAATTATCAACATTAATAACCCATTCAGCGCTCATCACGATAAGTTTTTATGCCTCTAAGAGGCATTTTCGCTACATAGCGGAAACCGGCGGCTATGGCGCTACGGGAATTCCTCAGCGGGGAATGAACTAAATTTAATATAATGGTTTGATATTAAGTCCTTTAATCGTTGCTAACTTACCTAAACACTCCGAGGACCTATCGCGAACCACAGAAGATTAACTAGAGCATGGAAGGAGTATAACATTGCGCCAAGTGGCATAGGTCTGAGGTGGACCAACTTAGACTCCTATCATTGACCTCGAAATTTGAGCATAATCAGAATCACTGCGCATAATATGGCTAAGGATTGGAAAGACCCTACATTTGTCTCCATCCTACGGAATTCCATAGCGAAAACAATAACAGCACGCCTTTATAAAGCAGTGCCAATTTTCAAAGCCGTGATCCTGGTAATAACAGTAAATCGTAATTTTATCGCCACCCGAGCGGCCTAAGTACACATCTCATGAAAAAAATATATTGCAATACAAAAGGAGGAAACTAATGCGGGCGGTGCGAAGCGCTTATAACCGAAGCAGTAGACATTTGGTGGTGAAATCTTAAGAAATTTTAGTGATAAATATTGTTCATCACACTTGCTCGGTAATGGTGTTATAACTATAACGCGCAGGCGTATAGAGCGGTTAGAGCCGATTTAGTCCCCTCGGGAGTTATGGATTTTAGTACAATATAACTCCCGAGGGAGTTATGAGTTTAGTTTTAAAATATCGTCATTTCACTTCAGACTAAGGAGGTTTTGCATCAGCTAAGGCTTATTTCAAATCTTCAAACTTGGCTATAAACCAACTTTACTGTGTATTATTCAACTTTAATAAATAGATTCATTTGTATATTTGTTTTTTCCCTTACAAATGTGATGAAAAATATTGTATGCATCACGGCCGGTAAGAGGATTACAAATACGAAGCCCTCCGCCTGCTGCGTCGGGCTTCTAACAGACTCTCGTTAGTAATACTGTACTTACCTCCCTAGATGCACAATGTAAGTTTGATAATTAACCCAGGAAAGATACGATTTTGACAGACATTAAATTATAATAGCCTGATGCTTTCAAATTACGTTAAAATGGGATGTTTATATATAATATATGCAAAAATCCTACAAACTTTTCTTCCGGAAGTAGGTAAATAGTAAAAAAAAAAGTAAACTAAATCGATTTTTTTAAATGAACGATAGCAAATAGTTTTCTTGTATGTGAAGATGAAGACATATTTGTCCTGTTAACAGAGAAACCGAAGAAAACTTATTCAAGTAAAACCATTAAATCTACAAAATTTACGGCACGGGTGATAGATGTGTTATTTCGCTAGAAACAAATGTTAACGATATTTTGTTGGATTTTGTTGCCTACTTAATACTAGACTCACGATATATCCGTTACGCTAAAAAAATTACCTATTATTAATTATTTCCCAAACTGTCAAAATTTCCATACAAGCTGTCAGTTCAATGACTGGATTAAATGTAACACGTCTACCTCCAGAATATTAAGTACCCCCAAAGACTCACAGGAGTCATCGCTACGCTCTGTTTTACGCGCCACTACTACGCCCCACGCCCCCTAGGCTGATCAAACATAAAACGACGTCCGGAATCTTTCCGTCGGATTTAACAGAAGTTAAGGTTAAGGTTACGTTGATTTTCTGATTGAACCCTTATCCACATTAAAAAGTACTTTTCTATTGAATTGTATGATAAAAATCATGACTACATGTACACAAGCTGTAAACTATTCGCCACAGGAAAGAATCGCTCTACAGAAGGCCTAGTATAAAAGTTGTACGACACTTACTTCCCGATCGCGTTAGCGTATAGAGAGTTCAAATTATATTTGTCGTTTATTTAAATCATGCGGCAACTTTCATATTTTGACCCCTCGATACTCTAACGCGGTCGAGAAGTTAATGTCGTACAATTTTTATACTAGGCCTTCAGTTCAGCTAAGCACGCACTTTTTCTTTCCTGTGGTCATAAGTTAACAGCTTGTGGACATGTAATAATGTACTTGTCGCCACGGATGTTACTAACACCATAGTATAATTTAATTTAGTTATAATTTAATTTAGTTTTTTACTTTTAATTTTACTAACAAGCCTATGGACCAATAAGTTGTCTGAAAATAATGATTAATAATGCTAATGATTTTTATCATACAACGCAATAGAAATGGAGTACCCCTTAATTTAGATAAGGCTTAAATAAGAAAATCAAACTTTATAGCCCTTAACTCTTGAATAGTCCACCGGAAAGACTTCGAACATGGTTTTGTGTTTGACCCAGGCCTATTCGCATTCGGCCACCCCAAATTTACTGTAGAAATCTATAGGTTCATGCTAGTACTTACGTCAACTCATAATAAGTGCATCTTGCTCGCACTTGCTGGTGGAAGGGAGATGCAACTATAGATAACGATACGTAAGCGAGACTTCGTTTACTACAGCAACTACTGCTAAGAACACTTAAATCGTTTCCTGCCTGCAATGCCTGATATTATCGCAAGGTTTCATGTCAAGATTTCTTCTATACGTAGTTGTTTGAGCAACCTACGTTTTCACTTCCAGGGTGCGTAGCCAAGATGCCAATCGCTCACGCCCAGTCGCTAACGAAACGCAACCGTCATTTTCACACTTATAAGGAAGAGTGATAGAGAGAGGTAGCTGTGTATACGTTATTAAGCGTGAGCGCATCTTGGCTACGCACGTTGATCATTTTTGAAAATCTTGTTAATCGAATTGGTTCTTAATACTAAGAGTTATTGGTACCCACGGCTGACTTCGTATGTAAGTTTACTTTGTATATAACCAATATTTTGATAATGTAACTGTTACGCCTGTTTTAAGTAAAAAACACCCGTGAGTATTACACATATAAAATATACTTATATCGGGTTACTCGCATGTATAAAGTCGAAAATAGCTCGACATGTTTCGGAACAGTCCGCGTCCCATAATCATGAGTGAGAAGCGCTTACTTTGCGCACACTCAATATACGCGTTAAGGCCGTTCCTGGTCCCAATGAACTTCGATCTGTATCTCTCAATTTTCGAGTATTTTTTATGGCTTACTACATTAACCCCAACGGCCTTAAGAAAATTAGCTTATCATATTTACTGTCTCCGAGATATTCGTCATCAAACTTTGGCAATTTTAGTCCAAAATAACAGTTTTTTGTACATAACTTTTGTACCAATATTTTTACATTTAAAATCTCTCTTAGGCTATTAGAGACTTTAAATAGGAACAGTTATATGTAGATTGCACATTTATAACAACATTACCTTCTTTAGAATATCGAACAGCTAGCTTTTTCAGACCATGTTTAAAAAAAACATTAAAAAAGAACTATATTTTTTTTTCGAAATCCGGCTCTTGAAAGTCAAGATAAAAGATTGATAAATCGATGACTAATTGTTTAGTAATTGAACTAGGTAATAGTATTTGTGGCGAAATATCGAATCAAAACTCGTAAAAAACGTCGATTTCCGCGTGGAGCCCGTTAACATGTTACGCCTGTCTCCAGAATAGCCCCCAAGACTCACGGGAACGATCGCCACGCTCTGTTTTACGCGCCACTACTGCGCCCGCTAGGCCCATTCACATTCAGCCACCCAAACTACGCCAGGTGCCCAACGGCGAACACGACCTGGGATAAGTATCCCCTTAAAGCGTTTCTCCACTAGTGTGCTGGGGTCAGCTGAATACCTGATTATACAGCTAGCCTATGGATTAGGGGTAAGTATATCTAGATAACTTTGCAAGGTTTCTTAGAGAAAAATTTAGGTAGATATATGTTTTATTTTTATTAGTTCAGAAACAAACACTATGCCGGGTGTTTCCTGTAATAGGAGCAATAAATATAATTGGTAGTACTCTCGCCAAACTGAACGTTTTCGACTGTTGAAAATAACGTGTGTTTGATTCTTATTACACTTTAATATTTGTTAGAAGACGCAATGTACTGCTGAGTTTGTCATTTTTGTACTATGACAAGAGACGTCAATTAAGGATGACTCACACTAGAACGGGACGGGACGGGACGGGAAAATCTGTCAATTTCTATAGAAATCGTCACGTAACATCCGAGGGCTCCGAGCTATCACGTGATTCTTTCTATAGAAATTGGCAGATTTTTCCCGTCCCGTCCCGTCCTAGTGTGAGTCATCCTTTAGGCTGATGTTAATGTACATTGAAAATACTATTTAAATAGTTTGTATAAAAAAGTGAAATCCTACAGAATATTTTTTTTAAAGTTGAAATTAAACACTTTAGAACGGATTAATCGCGTTTATTAACACCATGACCCTACGCTTCGAGCCCTTTACTTTACAGCACTGGTTTTCACAGGGTTAAGATGATTTCATTTCATTTATTTCAAAAATAGTTTACAGCATGACAGTCAAAACCAAAGCACTGCAACCATCAAATTTTTATTTGATGTTTTTGTTTTTTAACAAAAACATATAAAACTTAGCACTAGGTACTTATAATTTAATTTAGGCGACGTAACTACGTGGATGATGATGACTGAAGTCAATATCGGTCTAAATCGGTTACAGAAGTCAATTTTAAAAGTTGTTAGGTTTTACAGGAAACACGGTATAAAGTACTAAATTGCTGAGGTACAGTTTCCTTAATTAGATGTCTCGGACGAATGCAACCCTGTACACACGTGTTCGATACCGCGGGTCTGCCTATCTTAAATAGCCTCGGTGAAGTG
Organism: Lathronympha strigana; assembly: GCA_949128165.1. Taxonomy (NCBI): domain Eukaryota; kingdom Metazoa; phylum Arthropoda; class Insecta; order Lepidoptera; family Tortricidae; genus Lathronympha; species Lathronympha strigana. The sequence continues at coordinate 2,541,120 of OX421905.1, forward strand.
AGTTAAAAAGTGTCCTCACCTTTTAACTCACCCAAACTACCTGAAAAAGCTTAAATTGTCTCTGGTCTGAGTCTCGCCCGTGGTTCCCGATCGAGTGTTTATTTATTTATACTAAGACGGTGACAAACAAGCATACGGCCCGCCTGATGGTAAGCGGTCACCGTAAGCTATGGACGCCTGCAACTCCAGGGGTTTAACATGCGCGTTGCCGACCCTTTAAAATAAAAGGAGGATTCGCTGTGTTGACAGCTAAAGGGGCAAGCTTTGCTCCATGAGTCCCCAGCTGTCAACACAGTGAATACCCTTGGAGCTCTGGCGGACTTTACTCACCAACAGAAACACAACACTATGAGTAGGGTCTAGTGTTATTAAACTGCGGTTTTCTGTAAGGTGGAGGTACTTCCCCAGAGGCCCAGATGGGCAGAGTGTATACAGGATCACATATTAGTCCGAGACATTCTGCTGAGAGTGTACAAGCGCCATAAAACTAGGGAAAATATCGTATTTTCGATGTGAAAAGAAACTACTGTCTTTAGGTAGGTACTGTGCCGCGAGCCAAAGATTACGTTTCCACCTGTCCCGGTTTTGGGTTTGACAGGTTTTTTATTGGATTCTCGAATTCCTATTCAATGAGGTGGGGCGCTAACTGGACCGTGAAATAAGTGGTTAATGCTATTCAGTAAGGATCCAAAATATCGACTCGGACGTTAAAACAAAAATATGTCTATACACTACACCCTCACCTAACTACCTATATTGTCAATACATTAGAACTCGAATCAATGATATATTATTTACTAGTCGTTAGTGGGTACGGGAAGACCCGGGATGTAATTTAAAATACCGGGATCCCGGTATTTTTATAAACTAAGAACCCGCGGAGCTCTGCACGCGTATAATTATCTTGCGTTTACAATTGCTTTACTATTCTACAGCTTTTACTGTCTTCAAGGGGTACGTGGTGCGGCAAGTGATGTAGCCAATAGGTTCTTGGTACTCAAAGAATTTGGCACCAACCTATGGCACCCTTCAGCACCCTGGCTGTTGACATACATACGTAATCTACACTAGGTACGTGTGGATATTAATGACAGCAGCTTGAATTTGAGTGGCGATAGAAGTGTAAGTATATGTTTTCTTGAGCACCTTGCCCGCTCAGGTATACCGACTGCAGGCCTTCAGGAGCTGCACTCGCCCGGGACATTCGGCCGAAACTTTCGGCCGAGAATCTACAAGCGCCATGAGAACTCAATTAGTCGTAAAAAAATATAGGGTTTTTAAATAAAATAGCTACTCGTAGTTTTACTATTCGGTATATTTACATTAATCCGATTTATATCTAAAAATCCAATGGACTATCTTCTGACTTCAAACAAATATTTATATGTTTCATTTAGTAAAAGGTACCACTTTGTCACTTGTCGATAAGGCATATTAAAATACTTATATCGGGTTACTCACGTCAATAAAGTCGAAAATAGCTCGACATGTTTCGGAACAGTCCGTGTCCCTTATTCATGAGTCATGCGTTTAGCCGCGGCGGCTGCTCTACGCACAATGCGAGCACCAGCGCGCTTTGATCTCGACTGAGCCAACGGCACGGGGGGTGCGGGCGGTGGAGTTTTCTAATTAAAATTGTAGATAAGACGCTAATGCCATAAAGATTTATTTAGAGATGAATCTTATAAACAATCCAAAAAGTAGTAACTACTCAAAACGAACACATGTTTCGTGTAATATTTATGAGAATGTTAGGTAGTGTTCCTTTTCTTTTCTTAGGTAAACTTCGGAAATAAGAATCCTACTTAGTGTTTTTTTAACATGTTCCTTCATAAATCAAAAATGTTACAAGATTTTAAGCTAACATGGTCATTTACATTATAATTACTATTTAAAACGAGATATTTACCATGTATAAAGAAAACTCCCGTGTTCTTCAACAATTGTTTAATAACTATTAATTAGAAATTAGAATACAACGATATGTTAAAAGAATATTTAACCGAAGCAGTGTTAATACTTAATTATGGCCATTGGCAACGATCTAACGCTAACCCGTTACAAGTAATTTTTTTTTCTGCCGGCCGTTCCCGCCAACGCGTTGCTTTTTTTTTATTTTATTTTTTTTTATAAAGTTCTGACGGCGGCCGGGCACTGAAGTTTTTACATAAATATGTCGAATATTTTAAATGTAACTATTTTCATAACTTATTTACTATGCACAATACAAAAATCACAACACATGTGTATTAGTTTTTCTCACTGGATTGAGTTGTATAACCCTCAGATACTTTCGACAGAAAAGCATTACATATACCTAGGATGGTTAAAGAAGCTATAAGCAATCATAAAATACAATAACTTCAACCGAGAAGATGGGTTTCAGCTGTCGAGGGTCTGGCATCCAGTGATTCGTAAATTCAAAAATCCAAAAGTTACTGGTTCGGTAAGGAATGCATCAGTCGATACTGTAAGTGATGTCGTGTGTCGTGAAAACGTGATCGAGTTCCAAGTCAGAAAGTAGACGGTAGTAGCGGTAGTGACACCGCGCAAATTAAACGAACCGTAGATCGCTATGGCGTGTGGGTAGACCACAAATAAAAAACTCGCAGTAAATCGGTTACACACACTGCCGAAATATCGTAAGCTCGAAAAAACAAATATACATTGTAAATATCTCGTTTTAAATAATTATAAAAATGTTACAGTTACACAATAATAATAAAAAAATTAAGTACTTAAATGTTTTGGAATGTGTAACATAAGTTAATAGGAAACTAAAGTTTTCAAATTTTCACTTGTAGGAAATAACAATTCGGCAACTATATTATGTTACTACTGTGACTAGGGATATAGTGGTGAAATTCGGGGCCACGGGTATGGTCTCGGTACAGTCAACCAATTGGAACCCTAGGCCACTCTAGAACCACGTCAAAATTACAAGCAGGAAGAGATTTCTTACAATCTGATTTATAGCGTCACTATGACACAGTCCTACAGTGGCCTAGGGTTCCAATTGGTTGACTGTACCTCACTTGGCAGAGAGATGGGCGTGTATCCCAGAGTCGCGGGTTCGAGTCCCGGCCCATGTCATGAATTTTACCACTTTTTAATTTCTAAGATATTCTAATATGGGTCACCGATTTTAATTTTTTTGGACAAATCGCCAGATGTTTTTTAAAAAATGTCGGCGACTGGAGCCCCCACCGGGGTGCCGTACCTTTCGGTACTCCCTGGAACCTGAACCCCGGGGCGGAGCACCCCTCCGCCCTTCCTTACGCCACCACTGCTGTGGGTTTCTACTCTTATGGGAAACCCAATTTCCTACCCTACCTATTACATTCATACTAATTTTTCAACTAAGTAGGTAAATTTTTAATTTTACATAAAACGTCTTTAAATGCAATCTTACTTACTACATAAAACCTTTGTGTATTCGGGTAATTCCGAATGTCGGAAAACGTCGGGTAATTCCGAAAATGAACTCTAATACGATGGAAATATAGGTCAGAATTATCTGACATTCGGGATTATCCGACATTCGGAATTACTCGAATACACCTTATGCTTAATAACATTAAATATATTTACATGCGTGTAATCTAAGTATTTATGCCATATGGATCTTCAGAAAATAATCATGTGTTAAATGACTAAGTCACATGATCTTGTTTGTTTAAGAGGCCTTACGCCATTCAAAATTTCGACACAAATTATGACGAAACTATAGGTAACTTTAACCAACTGTTTAATATATATTATACTCTGATATTAATTTTATGTATCAAAAGAGTAAAAATTGAATTAATTTCGAAATATATGTGGGGATAAAATCGATTTCTTGCTAAAACTTAGTCAATTTCGACTGATTTTTGAATCATGATTTCTTGATACAATATCACCAAAATACATGCAAGTAGTATGCCATTACATCACAAAAGCCTGTTTAAGATAGTAAAGTGATTTGAAATAGCAACGGTTAACACTCACGTATTTTTATCACAATGGGCGTGACATGTTTCGACTGCATCGGGCAGGTTTCGTCGGACAGACAGAGTGGTGTTGTCACTTCACACCATCATCACATCGGAGTGATGCCCGAGCCGCGAAGGTGTTAGGTGTGTAATACGTGAGTGTTAACCGTTGCAATTTAATATCAGTATGACTCACGAAAGTTTAAATTATATGAGTTAAATGATTATTATGATTTGCGTTAAATCACGCTAAAAATCACTAATCTCATGAGCATTTTTCAAAGGAATTAGGACTCTTACACAACCTCTAAAAATCCATACGAAATACCTAAATTACAGAAAACCCTATTTGCCACTTAATTAGCTTTCTTAGCATACTGCGTTAGGTTACCAGTGCCCAACATAGGTACCCTGCTAACATTGAAGTATATGAAATAGTAATAATACGAAATCCAAAAATATGTAACCCCAAGACCGCAGTAAACGGATGTCATCATCAGTGGCAAAAATGGGAGTTTTTTATCCATACCCCAAACGGTATGTATGAAATTCTCATACACACAGAGTAAAATCAGACCGTACACAAATAAAGATTCCATTTGTCCAAGCATAGGTAGATGTAGAAAACTTCGACGAGGTTTTTTCTTCGGTTTCACATGCGGCTCGTACAGCACTGGTATATTCCCGAAGGCTATTGCACAGTGAGTGAGCAATATGAATATCTTGATGGGTAAAAGACTTTTTGGATACAGTAAAGGAAATAGGGAATAGTGTCCGACGGGGGATAGTATGAGAAATAGCCTTCCGTCGGTATCGCCCAGTACTGACAGGAAACTGAAACAAATAAGTCAGTATTTAAATCAAGTTAGCTCTAACTATAAGAATGAATCAAGATGTGACCGTCCTGTTTGTTGACAACTAGCTGTCTCATTCGCACATGCCGCATTTCTTAGTTCAACCCAAAGTGGTGACTCTGATGACGTCATGACGTCTATACCCCTTGTTGTGTTGTATCATGGCTCAAATATTAGTTAGGTAAACGTATTGTAAGTTAAATACAAACGTTTTCACTCAAACGTCACGTCACCGAAGTGTCAAAACTGAAGTTTAACTTTATGAGTGTTCATTAAGGTCTATTTTGGATTGTCGTTTGTTACTCAAGATGGCGATAGCGTCTCTGGAATTGTTTTTTGTTTGCAAAATGTTTGTTATACGTCTTTGGCGTGGAAAAGGTTAAAGTATAAACTACTACGCAGACGATGTCATAGGCGGAAGCTAGTATAAATATACAAGTACTTTACTTTGTATTGATTACATTTTGGGGGCATTCTTCTAATTCTTCTGAAAACGCTAGGGCCCACTTGCACCCAGGGTAAGCCGTTAACCCGGAGTTAAACTGTCAAATTCCATATAAAAAAACGCTTAACTCCCGGTTATGTGGCTAACGGGTGGTGCAAGTGGACCTTAGAAAGCGATTTTGTGCCTGATAAAAAATTGGATTGACAAATTGGATTTGATTGACGTAGTAAGTTGCCATGCAAGACAAAAGAGTTTCGTAAGGTAAGGTAACATTCTCGTAGGGCAGGTAATGTAGGTGTCAATGTAAACGAAATATCGATGACAATGAAATATTATGACCCCGAGGTGTTCTGACGATAGACATCGAAGGTCGCCGCGGGAACTACGGGTAGTAAAATAGCAAAAAAAATTTGTGACGAAAATTAAATACTAGTATTTTTTTCTTACCTCAATGGTATCAAAATTAAAAGGATAGCCTTTTCGTGAACATGCCAGCCGAACATAAATGACGTGGTAGCACATAGTACCAGGCATCTGAAATAAAAAATACACATTCTCAATCCACTTCCATTCGTCCCTGTTGATGTGAGCATGAGCAACTGATCAGTACAGCTGCATATATAATTAATTCCTGGGTCGTTAATTGCTGCACCGTAAAAAGTGTGGATTCGGATTCTCGCCCCGTAAAAAGGATTTACGAACCAGCAAATCGCAGCCCAAGAACTAACGACCCATCAATCCACGTACATTACACACCACGTAAAACCACAGTTGATCTTGCACCGCCAACAAATGATCTGTTTTATCCAAAGGTTGACTGGTAGAGAATGCCTTATTGCATTAAACCCGCCTGTTGTACGTTTTGTGCAATAAAGATTAAATAAATACATTACGGACGTCAATTGCTGGGTCGCGCATTCCCAGGTGTTTACATATTTGACTCCATAGGACAGACCAAGCGCACAATCTCATGCCGTATGAAGGAGCACATTCGGGCGTTTAAAAAAAACGAACCTCTAAAATCGGCATTCGCTGAACATCTTTTAGAGGCGGGAACAAATTACTGGATTCAGTTACATAACCCTCAAATCTTCTCGACGGAAAAACACTACATTTTAAGGATAGTCAAGCGAGCCATTGAATCCTTAAATATGTATAAAAATTTTAACCGAGAAGATGGTTTACAGCTGTCGAAGAATCGAAAAGATCCTATCCAGTGATCGAAAAGAGACTGTTTCGATAAGAAATGCACGGTTTGATACTGTAAGTGTGGTGTGTCGTGAACGTGATAGTTTCAAATTAGAAAGCGGACGGTAGTAGTGCCAGAGACAACACACAAAATAAGGGAACCCGTAAGAGGGTAGATCGCTATGGCGTGCGGGTAGATCGCTATGGCGTGTGGGTAGATCGCAACTAAAAACTCGCAGCACGACAGTTTACTCCGTGAACATGGCGCTTGCAACAGTGCCGAAATATCGGCTGCTCAATAAAACAAACATACACGGTAAATATCGGCATATTTTAGATTGTATAGTTTTAATGCAAATGACCATGTTAGCTTAAAATCGTATAGAGAACGTGGTCCGACTCTATGGTCATTCGAAAAATAATGTCCTGATTTCCAAAATACGAACCTCACGAAGCTAACCGTCCTGAACTTCCTGTCAGCTCCAAGATGCCACAGCTTCACTAATGCTGGTATCATAAAAATAGCAGTTAGCGCCATTGTATGCACCGGCTTTATTGAGGGCAGTACCACGTGGTCAAACTCTTGGACCAACCCGCCGGTCATTGAAGCCTCTACCTTGGTCACGTTAATGCCGGCTCGCGGCACTGAAATTTAAAACAATACTATTAACCCTGTCACTTTCACCGCCAAAAACAGATGGGTTTTTTTTATACATACGTATTCGTTTATAAATCAAAAAGACAAAAAAAATGTTTTACAATATGCAAATCAAGTCCTTCAAAATGATACCCTACATGACCTAGTAACTTAACTTTTAATTTCCTCCTCCCTCTTTTATGGGGCATTTTTCATTGAAAATAAATAAAAATATATGATGAATCCATCTTTCAATGTTTATAACTATAACAAGTTTCAAATCGGTAGCATAAGTACGCGAGATATTTAACGATGTGACAGACAGACTGGGTCACACCACACCATTTTAGGATTCCATAACAAAATAGCAAAAAAGGGAGCCTTCCCTTTTTACCACTTTGATGCGGAACCCTAAAATCATATTATCGTCGTTGCGCTTACCAATCTGATATGTGTGTGATTATAATTAAATGAATTAAAACCTTATGTGTTTGATTGCTAGGTTACCTATTAGTTGTCAAAAATCGAGAACATATCAGCGGGCCTACCACGAACATCGAAAATTGGCATTGACGGAAAAACCTCCTTGTCACTCTAATGTCCAAGTGTACAGAGATGGAGATACAAATCCGCAATCGTTCGATTTTCGTGGTACCAGCCCAGATTTGGAAAGCGCAACGACGTTATTTCTATCGGGGATAGGCTAACCATTGACCTAAATAAAAAGTACAGAGACCCCGCAAAGTCTGTGACTCGATCACGTGCCTATTTCTCTCTCGCCCTCCAGTTGTGCGCTGAGTTTTACACAAAATCTACCTGCTTCTCTAAAAAATTAAAAATGAATACTTACAAGCATGCTGCAGGACTTTGTCCGAAAAATTGTATAATGCCCAGAAATTTGGTGCCCAGTATGCGTGACACAGTCCTCTTTTAAATGGAAACAATCTTGACATAATCTAAAAACAGATCCAAGTCAAAAACAACCGTAACTTTAAAAAAAAACTAACCCGAGTAACCCGACTACAGGTTTGTTTTGGAAAAAATGCCTCTTACAAAGTTGGCTTTAAGAACCCGAAAGATTTTTAACAGTGAATTCTTGACCGTAAATCATCTGGATTTGGCTTAGTTTCAGAGATTATTACGTCTTTCTCTAAAACTGTTTTTAATTATAATCATAACTCGTGCAAAATCGCATTATTTGCTGCAGTGTTACCACTATGAATGAGGTTTATTTTAAAATTTAAAAATTATAGGTACTTTAGAACTATTTCGGTTATGAGTTATTAGCAGGTGGCCAGTTACTAAAGGGTGACCATTTACTGGTGATCTACCCCAGTTATATTAGTATATCCTACCTGTGGAATGTGATCCAAAAATGGTCCAAACGAAATGGCAAACACTGAAATCACTGTAATTGCCAATTTGAGCAAATTCACAAAGGAGAAAGAGTACCAAGGCGTGTGTACACCATCATTTGTTGATATGGTGAAACAGTATGTTCTGAGCAAGTGTATTGCATACACAGGGGCCACATAGAGGTATATGTGCTTCAAGTTTAGCAATATGGCAAACCATAGCGCTGCACTCAAATATTTACTCTGAAACAGAAATATATATTTATTATACCAGGGGGCTAATTTGTTGTTTAACTCTCGGGCTTATATTGTGACCTGACTATGCGAAAGATTCCAAAATTGAGCCACAAGCGTAGCGAGTTAAACAAACTTTGCCCCCGGGTGCAAGTGTTGTCATTTAAGTAAATTATAGTGTTACATAACCAGACTCAGTTAGGTTGTACCAAATTTTTTTTGTAAATCTTTTGTTGCTGTTTAAATCATAAATAGTAGCTGGTCTACCTACGATCCGAATATCTTTGATATCCGGAAACAATACAAGAAAATCCCTTTCGCATGGCAGTTTCTTTTGACTTACAGATTTAGGAAGTGGAGCCAAAATCTGACATTAAAGTCAAGCAATTTTTAAACTCTGTTTACACAATATTTAAAACAAAATAATTATCTTAAGCTTAGAAAAATGCTATAATAAGCAGAAGCTAGTATGTCATCGTCATACGTCATCATCATCATCATCATTTCAGCCGAAAGACGTCCACTGCTGGACATAGGCCTCCCCCAAAAATTTCCACAATGACCGGTCCTGCGCCACCCGCATCCAGCGGACTCCTGCGACCTTCACCAGGTCATCAGTCCACCTTGCGGGGGGCCTACCCACGCTGCGCCTTCCGGTACGCGGTCGCCACTCGAGAACCTTTCCGCCCCAACGGCCATCGGTTCTACGTGCAATGTGCCCCGCCCACTGCCACTTAAGTTTAGCGATTCGGAGAGCTATATCGGTTACTTTGGTTCTGCTGCGGATGGTCTCATTTCTGATACGATCTCGCAGAGAGACTCCTAGCATAGCTCTCTCCATTGCCCTTTGAGTGACTTTGAGCCTTCTTATGAGGCCCATTGTAAGCGACCACGTTTCAGTACCGTATGTCATCACTGGCAACACACACTGATCGAAGACTTTCGTCTTCAGACACTGCGGAATATTGGACGAAAAGATGTGTCGCAGCTTCCCGAACGCTGCCCAACCGAGTCGGATTCGACGATTAACCTCTTTCTCGAAATTGGACCTACCTAACTGGACAGTTTGTCCTAGGTATATATAATCGTCTACAACTTCGAGTGTAAAGTCTCCGATTGTCACTGGAGTTGGTGCTACATGGATATTCGACATGATTTTCGTCTTATCCATGTTCATCTTAAGACCAACTCGCCCGGAGGCTCTACTGAGGCTAACAAGCATCGTACTTAAATCCTCCATGGTCTCAGCCAAGACTACTATATCGTCAGCAAATCGAAGGTGAGTGAGGTACTCGCCGTTTACATTGATGCCTAGCCTTCTCCAGTCCAGAGTCTTGAAAACGTCCTCCAGTGCAGCTGTAAACAGCTTAGGAGAGATGACATCTCCCTGCCTGACTCCCCGCTGCAGCGGAATAGGCTTCGAGTTCTGGTCTTGGAGTCGGACTGACATAGTGGCGCTCTCGTACAAACACTTCAACACTTCGATATAGCGGTAGTCTACTTGGCACCGTTGGAGAGATTGTAGTACCGCCCAGGTTTCGATCGAATCAAAGGCTTTCTCGTAGTCCACAAACGCTAAACAGAGGGGCAGATTATACTCCTCGGTCTTCTGTATAACCTGACGAAGCGTATGAATGTGGTCTACGGTACTAAAGCCTCTTCGGAAACCGGCTTGTTCGGGAGGCTGGAAGTCATCAAGCCTGCGTGCGAGACGATTCGTAATGACTCTTGAAAACAGCTTATAGACATGGCTCAGAAGTGAGATGGGTCGGTAGTTCTTCAGCAAGGCGTTGTCGCCTTTTTTGAAGAACAGTACCACCACACCTCCGCTCCATGCCTTTGGCGTTTTCCCTTCTAGTAAGACGGAATTGAACAACTTCTGAAGGGCCGTAAGGACCGGTTTACCACCCGCCTTCAGAAGTTCGGCTGTAATTCCGTCTTCACCAGGCGCCTTGTTGTTTTTGAGCTGTTTAAGAGCCATACTAATCTCGTACAGGCTGATGTCCGGGATGTCTTCGGTATAGTGTCGGGCCAGTCTAGCTCTAGGGTCTTCCGCCAGACCAACTTCGGGTCTGCTAGTAGACGTGTATAGCTGTCCATAAAAGCTCTCAATCTCACTCAGAAGCTCAGGTTTGGATGTAATGATTCTACCATCCTCAGTTTTTAACTTAGCGAGCTGGCTTTGCCCAACAGACAGATCTCTTGCAAAAACTTTGGAGCCCTTATTTCGCTGAATGGCCTCTTCAATACACTTAGTATTGAATTGGCGCATATCGCGGGTGAGGGACTTAGAGATCTGCTTGTTGAGCCGCCGGTATAAAGTCGCGTCAACTGAAGATTGTAGAACCATTTTACTCCTCTTATCGAAGAGTCTCTGAGTGGAGTCTTAGAGCCTTTTGGTCTTATTTGTCCGTTGGGCCTTAAAAAACTTAGACCCAGCGCTATGGACAGCTTCCACAAACCCGTCGTTGAACTCGTCCACATCATCGCCTAGGCAATCGAAACGGTTTTGGAGTTCCAGCTGAAAGCTCTCGGGGTTTTGAGTTTGGAGTGCAGGACGGAGCGTAGACTTCATCAGTCGAGAGCGTTCTAGCTTAGGACATATATTCAATGTGCCTCTTACCAGACGGTGATCGCTTCCGGTTTTGACCATATTGATCACAGAAACATCATTGAATATATGTCTCTTCGTCGACATGATGAAGTCAATCTCGTTTTTAGTTGCACCGTCGGGACTCATCCAGGTCCATTTTCTGTGCTCGCGTTTCTTAAAGAAAGAGTTCATCATGTAGAGTCCCTCTTTCTCCAAGAAACCAGCCAGTAGATGCCCCCGGTGGTTCCGACGTCCAACCCTAAATTGCCCCACTCTCAGCTCGTCACCATCTCTCTTGCCTAGTTTCGCGTTGAAGTCCCCCATAACAGCGGTGAAGTAGGTTCTGGAGCTATGCATGGCTTTTGAAATATCCTCATACATAGCCTCCACCTCGTCATCGGAGTGTGCCGAAGTCGGCGCGTACACCTGTATGACCTTCAACGAGTACCTCTCGGATACTCTGAGTATAAGGTACGCCACCCTAGTCGACACACTCTCGATCTTCACCACGTTGTTTACGAGGGACTTGTGGACGATGAACCCGACACCACCCTGGGACTGTTGGTCGCCCTCCCGGAAATAGAGCAAGTTGCCGGACTTTAGGATTATCGTGTCCTCGCCCTCTCTTCGGACTTCTGACAATCCCACGACGTCCCAACGCAACTTGCTCAATCCTTCCTCCAGTTCCGCCAACTTTTCGTCGGTCCGCAGTGTACGCGTGTTATATGTTGCCAGGGCCAGGACTCGTCGGTGGTGGTAGCCGGATCTTTGCCGGAGATTCTTAGCACCCCTGACCCCGCTAGCACCCTGGCCGCTACCATAACCAGGGCACCGGGGGTCGCCGGAACCTCGGGGCCGGGGCCTTTGTGTACTATTCATTAGGGGGTTTTTGCCGTAATCGTCATACGTACACAACATTAATTATTTAACTTACTCTTATCATGTTTGACATGGAATACAGAAGGAAGCCATACAAGAATCCATTGTACTGAAAATGTATGTGATCTACCATCAGCAGCCCTGGATTAGACACTAGCAGTATGAAGACAAGCAGCTTACCATCACTAATAAGATTGGAACAACTGAAAAATTAATGTTTCGTTTGTTATACATTTTTTTATACAACTATAATAAATCTAACTAATTATCTAACTGTTTTGGCTCAGTGATTCAAAAAAGAATCTAGGCCTCCAAATGAGAGCAAAATAATTCTAGCAGTGCTTTTTTACAAAGTATGCACCATCTACTTATAATATGAGTTTAAAGCAGATGTAGTTTAGTTATTTTTACTACTTAACTGAGGCAGCTAGTAAAAGATACAATGGATTTTTATTCTTTATTAGACTATTTATTTTCTCAGAAAGAGTGGTATAATAAGAATTAAGATTCACTTATGGAGAGAGAGGGAAGTCAAAGGATTCATATGAGAAAGAGATAAAAAACCGCACCAAACAACAGCACCAGTTGAATTGGGTAATGTAGTAAAACTGGTAGTTTCAACAAAAATCATTATAACAGTAAGGTGTTTGGACACCGAACACTGAAGACTTATACTCAGTTATTTGAGTGTCATGAATTATTATTATCTTTACTTGAATTAATATGTACTAAGTACACATACCTTTTTGCACCCGCAATATACACCAAATCGAGTATGATTACAGATAATCTTTGGAATATCACAGTCATATCCGATGCATAGTTCAGACTATCTAATTTCAACATCTGGGGATCAAATAACTTTGCCGGAAATGATAAGGCATATTCCAACCAAGCGAAGAAAGGAGGATAATCCAGTGTCCATTCTGATGTGGCGTCATAGTACCACTCACTGATGGATAGGTTGTGGGTTATAGCCAACCAGTTTCTGTGAACTTCGAAATCGGTTGAGTGGCTGAAACAAATAATATTTCACATTTCACACATTCCTCATTCTTCTATACACTCTTATAAGTTTTATTTAGTCTAAAACGATTTTTGGGCTCAATTGAATCCCTTTAAAAATCCAAACTTTTTCCATTTAACAGGAAATACTATTGAACATGTACTGGAACTTACTAGAGCGGAATAAATAAGCACTTGATAATGCTTACTATGAGCACTATTTGAAATATCATTATTGACTCAGTATTTTAGATTAGCCTCTAATTTATATTATGTGAATAAGCTATTCTTATTATTCTTTAGAGGTTATATCGGCGAAATTGTTTGTAAACGTCATTTAAGTGATGTGTCAAAATATACTACAGATGAGAGATAGTATGGTCTGTGAGCACCCGGCTCACAGACCATACTCGCATTAAACTATTTGGTCGATTTTATTCAATGCGTTGCACGTTGCACTTACAGTGCAAAATAGAAAAAAATCATGGCTTTTATATAGTTAGTACGTAGAACTAGGTTAAAATCTACGACTCCTCTGTCCTGAGATTTGTTGACAGGCCTATAGAGCCCTTTTTTTCATGTCTTGTATACCCATTTGAAATTCAACCTCTTCACAGCTCATTACTATCATGCTTTGTACTTATTGGCTAAGCTTGCTATGGACATGTGCAACAGTACCTCAATAGTACCTTTACATATCGCTCTTCACAGAATAAAAGACAAAGCGCAAAAGCTACGCCGCATAAGCTCTTCTACTCTTCTACAAGGATATGCTTTTTCTTGAGGGTATGATATCCACATGATATCCTTGGTAACTGTCAAGGGTCAATGTTAAATTAAAAGGTACTGTTACACATGCTCATTACTAGCATGCTTATTAGCAAGCGGGGGCGTAGGAGGGGCCCCGCTCCCAAACCTAGTATTGCTAGTAATGAGCATGTGTAATAGTATAAAGCTACTGTTACACATGCTCACTACTAGCATGCTTTGTGCTTATTAGCAAGCTTAATAGCAAGAGGGTTTGGGAGCGGGGCCCCTCCCACTAACAGTAGCTTTATTTAGTATTATATTCTTTGAATAGTATCCAATGGCCGCTCTACACAATAGATCATGATGGGCGGATGATAAGGGACGTTTTTATGAGTAAGAACCACACATTACTGCCATCCTGTTCTGCTGTATAGCTACGTCCCGTATAATGGCCCATGATGGTCAATTGTGTGGAGCAGCCAAAAAGGGTCCGTTTTTTCTGTTTTCTAATGCAGTGTTGGACCAACAACTGTGCCGTTTCGATTCCCATGACATTTCCGTAAGTTGATAAATAAACGATCTTAAAACATTTATTTTCGAAATATATACCTACAGAAAGTGTAACTTACCTAACTACCTACCTCTACTTACCTTAAATCTAAAATATGTAAACGATAAAAAAAATTAAACCCGCGGTCATAAAAAAAAAGGTTCATTAAATAATAAACTCAAACCATTAATTGACTTGCAAAAATCGCCTTTTTAATCGATTCTACCAATTCGTAAAACAATGGAGCAATTCGTTGGAGCCAATGGGAGCTGCTGTATTTTCGCTCACCAGGCGGCGCCACTCATGCGTGGGTCCTGTGTGTGGGAATAAGAGAATTGTCAGAGTGACGTTGGAAATGTTCCTACAGGACCTACGTTTCACTAGCGCCCCTAGCGGTAAATCGACTCGCGGTAATCCTCATAAACGCCTGCCCTTGCCCCTCCTTTCACTCCCACTTGACTCCCTAATCGCCCTAGGTTCAGGGGTAAGACACTGCCTTGTAGTTGACATTTGTCACACATGGGGTCGACTTCTATATTTTGCCCCCGAAAACCTGCTTTTGCGCAAAGGTGATACACTGTTATCCTAACTAAGTCAATAGATGTCGTTATAAAATCAATATACATAAAGTTAAATAAAAATAAATAAAAATATGTTTATATTATATATTTTATGTAAATACATTTTATTCGCTTATGTAGAAATACGATAATTATGCATTACTTAACGCATTGTTATTTTCCACTGGTAACACTTACGCAGATGTCAAAGTGAAAAAATATGTGATGTAGGAGTACATACTTTCAAGTTCTTTGGTCCGTTTCGGATTGTTTGATTAGTGTTTTTCGCTAATAAGGATAAAAGAGACCTGTTGTGAAACTTCCAGAAAGTGCGTTGAGTTGTAGCTCTGCGCTCCTCCGCCTTTCTGTTCAGAAGTAGTAACTTCGTCTCCAGTTCCCGGTACTTATTCGCCGTAATTATTTTGTGTGATATGGACGATTGGTTTGTGCAAATTACATATATTCGTTTTCTATAGTGAAAATAATACTGCCACAATGCCTAGACTATGTGCTTTGGGCTGTAAGTCGAGCGGTAAGTACTTACATGTTTTAGAAATTTGTTTTGAAACAGCAACAGATATACGTTGTTAAATTTGAATTCCTCTACCCTGCCGTCCTTTGGCGCTGGCAGTATGTGCCTCTATTATCTAAATAAGGCGCCCATAATGCAAAAAGCATCAGATTTGGTTCAAAATTTGTAAACCATAACCATAAATTTTATAATTTCTTTGGTTATGAATTTATATCCTTTTTTTTCAGAAACAATAACCCAACGTTTTCCAAATCCTGACAAGTTTCCTGAGCACTTCAAAATCTTGGGTTACTCTTGTTTGTGGCAAGTTAGAAAAACCATCTGATTATGAAAACTACAGAAAAAGGGTAATTTGTGACAAACATTTCACGGATGCTGATAAAAACCGTAACAGGCGGTTGAACAGATTAGCAGTGCCAACGCTTCATTTACCACCTGGTAAGATTTCATTAAATTCATTTTTAGGATAATATGAAGGTACGTAAAGGTCTCTTACAGGCTTTGCACACTAAGTTTGCACGTTGGTAGAATTTGTTTTTAATGTATATGCCTCCATACTTTTTGCATTCCGAAAGAAAGGAAGGCATATAAAAATGAATATAAATATTATTGGACAATCATACACAAATCAACCTAGTACCACGGTAAGCTCAATAAGGATTGTGTTGTGGGTACTAGACGACGATATATATAATAGATATATACATAAATACATAGAAAACATCCATAACTCAGGAACAAATATTCGTGATAAACACAAATGAATGCCCTAACCAGGATTCAAACCCGGGACCTCCTGATTCGTAGGCAGGGTCACTACCGACTAGGCTAGGAGGCTGTTAATATATTTAAAAAACCCTTTATTTTCAGATAGCGAAAACATAGGTTTTGGAAACAATTTTTTTTATTACAATTTCTTTTTATGATCTCCCACCTCTTGTACTCTTTATCTGCTTGCCCTTCGGCAAAGGCCTCCTCCAACCTTCTCCATTCTCTGCGGTTTAGTACCACTCTGTTCCAGGTGGCTCCTGCTACCTGAGCAATGTCGTTAATATAATATGAATAAAAAAATCTACACCCATTTATTCATTATTTTTATTCATTTATTCACTTGGCTGCACTAGTGTAAGAGGGGACAATCAATAAAAACAGTTGCCTTATCTTAATAAGAGAAAATAATATAATATGCATTATAATATAATATTTGTATTTTACAGGCAAACTGGACTGCTTGCAAACCAGTCAAGCAAACATAAGTGAAGAAACATGTTTCTCAAACTTGGAACAGATTTTAAATCAATTACCACCACAGCCTGCATTACCACCCGCCAATATGGGTAAGAGTACCTACATATAATTACTACTACTAGCAACTACGGGGATCCAAAACTGGTTTTAATTGTTTGAGAAAACCGGGTATAAACCGGCTGTGGATCCCTGATATACCTATATATAAGTGAAAGTGACATACTACGTAGTATAAGACGTGATTTTTCAAAATAGTGACTATATATGTATACATATATATATATTGTATATATGTTTGTATATTGGTCGGATTGTTGTGAAATTTGGCAGGTTGTTAAATGTGATGAATATAATTTTTAAGTTTGAATATGAGCCGAGATAAAGAGGTCGCGAGTTCACGTTCGGGGCGAACCACTACTTAATTTAAAACTTAATACAAATTCAATAACTTTCCAGATATAACTCGAGATACTGCTGCTCGAACTCGTACCAGTCTCACTTTGGAGCACAATTACAGCGTGATAAGCAAATCTAAATGGACAGGTGGCATTTACGGCGGCCAAGGTATGTCTTGCCATTGTGCTATATTCAATATTACCTAATCGATCGAGCGAGCGAAGCGAGTGAGTTCTCCCAATCTACTTAAACAATCCGTCGATTGTATGTGTATGTATGTATGATGTTTGTATGTTTGTTCGACGATAACTCGAGTATCGTTGATCGGATCGTCGTCTTACAGTCCACTTTTCGATTGAGATAACAGGGCTTTGATTGGGGTATAGCAAAGGGGGCGCGGAACTTAAATTTTTTTTGATAGGGGTGGTGTCATTATATATATGGTATTTATCTTGATAATTATCAAGATAAATGACGGATTGTAAAATGTAAAATTTTTCAATGATGAAATAGGTATTATGTGTACGATATTAGGCTGCGAAAGTCCGAATCTAGGGCTCTCGCCGGTTAGGACGCGTGCCGACACTGCGCGCCCTAGAGTGTTTTTGTAGAGCCGGAGGCGTGGAGGGAGAGCAGCCCTCGCCCGCCGTGACAAAGCTCGGGAGCCGTAGTCCGCTGTCCGCTCCCGAGCTTTGCCACGCAAGGGCGGAAGGGCTGCACTTCCCGAAGCGCCGGAGCTAGTCCCAAAATGTTGCGCCCCCTTTGCTATACTCTGACCTAGGCTTTCAATATTATGTCTATGTTTAATGTTGCTATTGCACATTAACCGCCTTATTCATAAAAACTTAACAGACCCATATTAGTTAAAATACGTTTTGTCCCTTTTTAACAAACGCAAATGTCAATCTGGCAGATAAGGACAAACAACAAATTAGTTAACGGAGGTTTGCTGAGCGTTTATGAATAACGGCATAAATGTCTGAACTCTCGTCAGTGTGTCAACTTGTGCTTACTAAATTGTAACAATGCATTCCACATTACTTTGCAATTTAAATCTTGTTCTTTTTATGTTAAAAAGACTAAAAACTGAACATATTTTTTTATTGCAGACGGGCTGAAAACGAAATCGGCTTGCACCAGCTTACAAGAAAAAATCTCATTACGTACAAAAATCAAACGCCTACGTACCGAAATTTCCAAGTTACGCAAAAGAGGAAACAGCGCGACTGGCAAATGCCGAAGACTTGGCAACTAATCTTAGATTTCAAGACGTCGTCAGAAATATGACTAAACCAGCACGCCTTTTTCTGAACATGTCGCAGCAGGCATCAAAAAAAGCGAAAGGACATCGATTTACCATTGAAGAGAAGGTGCTATCGTTATCGGTGTATAAAAAGAGTCCAAAGTACTATGCACTGTTGCATAAATATTTTACGTTGCCATCTGTAAAGGGCATGAAACGGTTACTGAGCCAAGTTCAGCTTCGCGAAGGAATTAACCCTATAATTTTTTTTTAAATACGCAAAACAGTCTCGAACAAAAATGTATCTGACCGCCTATGCAATCTCATGTTCGACGAAATTTCATTAACCCCGCACCTGATTTATAATACGCAAAAAGATACCATGGAAGGCTTTGCCTACAGCAGGGAGGAGACGTTTGCGGACCATGCGTTAGTGTTTATGGTGACATGGATAAAGCACAATTTTAAGCAACCTATCGCATATAATTTCCCTTCATGTCTAAAGAAAAATGAGCCGAAAAACATCATAGTCCATGTAATAAAGCACGCACAAAAATCGGGGCTAATAATAGTTAACACCGTCTGCGACCAACGCAGCGTGAACGTTGGTGTGGTAAAGGATCTCGTCAACGAAACTGAAATACAAATTACAAGCAGCTGAAACAAGAATGGCGGTATGAACATTTCAATGTGGGTGGAAGGAGCATCATACCTAAGAGTATTTTCGATACTTTCCATTTGATAAAGGGAATACGAAATAATTTATTGACAAAAGATTTGCAATACGTGGCGAACGATACTGAAAAAATTGTAAAATGGAATTTCTTCCAAACGCTGTATGCCGCTGACAAATCATACGGAGAGCTACGTACGACGGGTGGACAAATTAACAGAAGCAACGTCAATCCCCAGAAAATTAAAAAAAAACAGAGTCAAATTGGCGACTCAACTTTTTAGCTACGGCGTAGCTGTCGCCGCAGAACACCTTGTAGCCAGCGACTCTCTCCCGGCAGAATGTCGTCAGCTGGTTGACATCACGATGATACTCGACAATCTGTTTAATAGTTTAAATGGAAATACTATAAGTATTCCAAATAGAAAAAATATAAAGGGTGCGTCAAGCGGAATTCGCCTCACCATAAATTATGGAAAGAATGTGAAACTATTTTAAGAATGTGTGAGTTTTTATTAAAACAAAAAAAGGGTGAAGGGGCTAAAAGGGGGGAAAATTGATGACACTTCAAGTACCACCCCATCTGTGAAAAACTTCATCAAAACTATAGAAGGCATGGAAGCTATACGGGCAGTTTTATCTGACAGGTACGGCTTAGATATATTGTTGACAAGAAACCTAAACCAGGATCCTTTGGAAAACTTCTTCGGGAACATAAGAAGCTATGGGGCAAGAAATAATGAACCCAATACAGTGGCGTTAGAAGCCGCCTATAAAGCACTTTTATTGAATAATTATAACTCGCCCCATTCTTCAGGAGCAGACTGCGAGGACGACTCCAATGTGTGTCTTCAAACATTTGATTTATTTCTGAAAGAAAAAAAACGTTGATGTTTCTCCCGATCCCGAAGAGGAGAGTGATAACGCTGACGTGTATTTCTCACTTAACCTACAAGAAACCGATGCGGGTCAGCCTAATTTCGTATGTGGCTGGGTTCTTACAAAATGTTTAAAACATGTTGTAAAAAGGTGTGAGACTTGCAGGATAAACTTAATCGATGGACAGGACATAAATAAAAAGAATTCCTTCATAAAAGTAAAAGAATACACGCGGCGGTGGCTATGCTATCCTAACGAGGATTTTGTAAAATGTTTTTATGACATCCAAATTGTAACGATATCATTTTTAAAGGGAAATGAGCCCAAAAAAGCCATTAAAAAATACATTACTGTAATCACAAATACGTTGGTTGATTACCCCTTCGGATGTACTGAACACAAGGAGAAATTAAGGCAGTATTTAACAAATACCTCAATAAATGTGTTATTACATAGTTGGTGCAGATCTGTCAACCGCATATTAAGTGGGAAATTAAGTTATAATGGTGACGACAAAGTAAAAACCGCAGCACAGGTATATTTTGATAAACGTAAACATTACAAAAATAACAAATGATATAATTGTCTTGTCTGTCTGCTACTGCCATTATTATTTATTGATATTAAACACTTTGAAACCTCTCAACCCTATCAAATCTTAACGCTGTTAAAATGACTGCTGTAAAGGACTCGAAATGTAGGCTCATAGTGTTAATAAACGTGATTAATCCGTTTTAAAGTGTTTAATTTCAATAAAAATTTAAAACAACAACGTTTAATTTACTTTTCGTTTGCAATTTGTTTATTATTCAACCGAAATGAGAATGGGATTTGAGAGTACCATTAACAAAACAGTACTTAAACAGCCGTGTTACACCGGTGGTGTGATCAAAACTTTATATGTGATGTTGTACACCTAGATGCGTTTTCAGCGGGAAAAGTGATTATAGGCCGTTCTTGAGGTGGCTCTTCCACATACTACAAGATTCTAAATTTACCCCAGTTGCCGTTGTTTTAGACATGTTTTCAGTTCATTTCAGGCCACCCTTTACCCGATGGTACAATAAACTGAAAACCCTTTATTTATTATTTATGGGCTCCTGAAGTACAACTCAGAAACTACCTATATGGCAAAATTTCTTGAAGGAGTGAAAGGGATGATTAATTAGTTAATCAATTGTGTATTCATGTTTTGAGTGCAGATACTTCCATTCGCCATTTACCAATCGGTTACCGGTGAAGGAGAACATCGTGAGGAAACCGGACTAATCCCTCTCTGAGCCGTTGCTTAGCTAGGAAAATGCTATGAAGAAAAAGACTTTCACTCGTAGGTTATGATTATGATTCGCTCAACGTAATTTAATAAGACGTTTATTCAAATGATAAAAAGATACATGGATACACTTGACATATACAACACAAACCATACCACAATTTACCATAAAATAACCACCCAGTCTCATCGCGGTTTGATAATAAGTGGTATAAATATATAAATCTTCTTGTAAGTATTTATGTCGGAATAAATAAGTTTTATACTCTATTATATCTTTTATTACTTCATTCACTGATATTTTGGCGCATTGCAAGACAATGTTTGAATTTCTTGTGTCCAGAAAATGCTTTTTTGGTCACATGAAATTCAAAAATCTCTTGCAACGCGCCAAAATATGCATAATAATACGAAAGTATATGTATAGATGCATATGTAGGCGTATACACACACATAGACAGTTAGTTTCGGAAGCAAAATAGAGATGGCGCTGTCAAATGGGTTTCCATAAAATGCGCCAAGAGGGCTCTCTTTACCTATATACTTACTTTACTCTTTGCCTAGGTTCCCTTACGTTGACTACACTAATAGCACTACACTAGCCTAAAGCTACTGTTACACAAGCTCATTACTAGCATGTTTTGTGCTTATTAGCATGCTAATAAGCATGCTTAATAGCAAGAGGGTTGGGAGCGGGGCCCCTCCCACTTCCCCGCTTGCTAATAAGCATGCTATTAATAAGCATGTGTATCCGTACCTTAACTGACCGATTGGCCCAGAAAAAACTTTAGCCCATCACTACAAACGTCAATAGATTAATCAAATGAAATGTCAAACAAAAAGTGGATTGGATCTCACAAAAGTCATAATCATAAACTTGTAAATTTAATTTTCTATTATTAGAGTAACATTGTATATTTATAGCGAACAATAAAATGGCCATACTCCACAGAGCCCTGTTTACGTGGTTTATATTTTTAGTATTTTTGATACTGCTGTGTCTAAGACTAGAGTCAAGAACCCACTGGAATTGGTTCATAGTATTCATACCAATGTGGGTCTACGATAGCATTCTTCTTATCTACGTTTTGTTTCATATGATATCGCACTGCCGGAATGGTATTGAAAGATTTAGAGGCACAATCAATAAACATGTGTGGTACATAGCTGCTATAGGATTGAAAATGGCGGCTCAAATCATAATTTGTATCAAACTTGAATATACAAAAGTGAGTCTTCCGATTTATGTTGTGATGACTCCAATTTGGATGTTGCTGCCTGTGCTGAGTGTAGAAGTCTTTATGCATTTAATAAAACATTCCAGCGGGAGTAGTCGCTATTAACCCTGTTTTGTAAGTGAATCTGAACATTTACCAAATAAGTTAAAAATTAATTTGAAGGCCGAAAATGATGACTCAGAAGTGAATAAACTCAATGGCTACCTTCAAGAAAGTCATGAACATGTGACTATTGTAGATAATTTTAAACTTGGCACTCATTCAGTGTCACCATAGAATGTTTACATGTCAAATATATACTCAGTGTGCCAGGAACATTGATGATATAACAAACTGAGAAAGGTGTAAAATAAGGAATTTCATAATGGCTATAACTGATTCTGCTGTATTAAAAAGTTCTATAGTGAAAGAGGTGCCAGCCGGAGATACAGCTGTGTTGACATGCAATAGTAATGATTACAACCACAATTTTATGTTCTGGCTGTTCGGTAATGACAGAGTGATTGGCCCTGACAATCATTATGATGAAAGAAAATATAAGTATGAAGTGCTATCAGGAAAACTTCACATTGATGTGAGTAGAGTGAAATATATAGTTTTTTGTTGTCATTTATATACAGCCTAGTTGGTAGTAACCTAGGCAACAGAGGTCCAAATTCCAATATGGACATTTTGTTTCTGTGTTTATCATGAAATTCATGACTATAAGATTTCTTAGAATAAATATTTATTTTGGAGTTATGGAAGTTGTATATTTACATTTACAGTGCAAGCTTAGTATGGGGCTAGGGTGATGAGATGATTCTCCACCAAATACTTACTGACTTATATTGATGTTGTTTAAATAATTTTAAATGTTGAGCTTAAAACACCAATGTATGAATACCTTGACCGGCATCTGGGCTATACCACAAAAATCGAATGATAGCAGATCTGTATCTCCATCTCTGTCACACTTGCATATTTGAGTGACAAAAAGATTTTCCTGTCAATGCCAATTTTTGATGTTTGTGGTAAGGTAGCTCTTATGCTTGGGCAGAAAGAGTCGTACTGTATTTCTCTTACGGTTTTATTGCCACTTGAAAAAGACGGTAAAGAGTTTTTTTTTTATCTACTGCACCATTTGGTTCGTCAGACTATAAAATTAATTATTGTTACCTACTTATTTACAGTATTTTTTTTATAAAAAACTTTGTAAGAGTTTGTGTTTTAAAAAAAAATTGTTTTTGCAGCATGTCACACCAGCCGAGTCAGGTTATTACAAGTGCATCTCAAAAAAGCTTGATGGCTCCGGGATTGCAGTGGGGCAGGTGGAGATGATTGTCTCCAGCTCGACATTCTCGGCTGTAGACGGGGTGAAGCTGGTTGCTATTATTGTGTCCATTATTGTGCTGGTCACCTGCGCAGTGTTGTACTGGAAGCTGAGGAAGGATTGGAACAGATATGATGGCCGTGCTATTGTGCCAGGTAATTACAAGAAACTTTTTAAAAGATGTTAAATAGACAGTTGAATTATTATTTTATTTAAGTTATTGTATGTGCCTATTTCAAAGTCAGTAATTTTTTCCATGTAATATGCTTCTAAGATGAATATGTCTCAATTATTTTAGTGTCCATATAGTATGGTGTTTAGTGCCAATATTGTTATTACTTACAGATGTAACGAGTATTCGCATTCGCAAAATTCCATGCTAATATTTTAATTCATTTATTTTATACATTTTTGGCAGAAAGTTTTCTCTGTTTCCCTAAGTACAAATCATGTACAACTAATGGCTTTAAACTCAAACAATTGGCTTAGTTTTAAAGTCTAACTACAAAAAAAATGTGTTAGGTGTCACTAGCTGTCACTGCAACAGACCTACTTGTTTAAACCAAAGATATCGACGCTGAAGCACATCTTTGCGTTCCATTGTGCTTTGTGTAATGTTTTTGGATTCTGAACGAAATTTGGGGAAAACCGGGAAAACCAATGCTTTCGCGAATAAATATTATGTTATGAGCAAATCTTACCCCTCGTAAGCGGTCAAATCCGATTTTTGAAATTCGAACTACGACTACGAGTATGTGCAATTTACGCAAAGTTGTTATTTCAATGAAAAATGATCTCGACTTATCGGATTTGACCGCTTACCCCTCGAAATATTCGTATCCGCATGTCGCATTCGCTAAATCGCTTATATTCCAAAACCGACATACGTTACATCACTTACATCGCTAATAAAATTGTTATTCAGATTTTCCCACAGCCCACACATTTGTTTTGCATCTCTTGATTCAAACCAAACCTAATATTAGTACCTACCTACATGAACTATGAAG
The DNA here is from genome assembly GCA_949128165.1 of Lathronympha strigana. Taxonomy (NCBI): domain Eukaryota; kingdom Metazoa; phylum Arthropoda; class Insecta; order Lepidoptera; family Tortricidae; genus Lathronympha; species Lathronympha strigana. Next base: position 2,565,948 of record OX421905.1, read on the forward strand.
GAAATTTTCAGCATTAGAAGTTGTGTGTGTGTAGGTATGTTAACCTACAATCTGTGCCATCAATCATTGGGAGATAATTATGATAGCTAGTATAAACAATCCTAGTCTCTAATCTCTGATACTTACTTACCATTGAATGCACAACTTAGAAATTTAAGAAAGTGAGTCCATTTTTTGATATCAATTTTGTTGCCAACAGTGCTAGGTCAAGTAATCCTTTTCAATGCACAGAATCAATTAATATTGGAACATAACATAGTAACATGGTTTATGTTTATTTCAATTAAGTAGATAAGTTTGAATACCCTTTGGTAAAAAAGTAGTAATACAATACAATACAACGAATATTACTTTTAAGAATACGAATATCTCTTTTTTAGTTTTACGAATAGGTATGAATACGAATTCCGCTATTCGGCGAATACGAATATTTCTATATATCCCGCTATTCGGCGAATATCAATATTCGTATTCGTTGCATCACTAGTAAAAAGGTTTAAGTAAGTAATCTATTTGCCGTACCGTACGGGTAGGGGAGCGTTCAAGTATTACGTAACGAATTTGGGGGGAGAGGGGGGTCTTCTAAAACGTTACGATGCGTTACAGGGCCGGGAGGGGGGGTCTGAACTACGCGTTACGTAACATTGTTTTTTAACCCTTCAGAACGGTCGCGTATTTACTCTCATCACAACAGTAATGATTTTGGTACGAAAAACGATTTGTCTGAAGGGTTAATTCAAAAAAATAGGGAATTAAAATCTCCCAAGTTTCTCAAGGAGATTCCCGATTGAATAGTACGTTATGAAATGCGCGGATGAATGAATACTGCTGTTCCCGCTTGAGGACTGCATTAAAATCTGTCTTTCCGAAAAGTTTCCTGCCGCCACCCTGCCCAATCCTTCAAACCGCAAACAAGCTCGTGGTACCTAGTTTGATATACAAAAGATTATGCAAGTTTTCGCCACTTCTTGTGAGGTTGTCTGTTGATATGTCGCCTCCTCTAGAAGGGTTTAAGCAGATGCCTTACGATTTTTTTGGCCATTAGTACAATTTATTTATTTATTTAATCTTTATTGCACAATAAAAGTAGTACAAATGGTGGACTTAATGCCTTAAGGCATTCTCTACCAGTCAACCAATGGGCTTACCAGAAAGATTAAGTTGGTGCAGGGTCTTTGAGTTAAACGGACATGATTTACAAAAGTAATAGAAACATTTTTAGCATACATATATACATGTGGAAAATAAACATACATTCATATAAATATATATATATATATATATATCTGTACCTTGTGTGTACTATCCAGAGGATAATTAATTAAGCTTATCAAGAAAGTGCTTAAATGTGAATTTAGTCTGAGCTCAATCCGACCTAAAGAACCGAATATGTGCAACCTGTGAGATTTATTTCACATCCCACAAGAGTGTACAAGTCCACAATCGTTGCATGCATGGCAAGACTGTCCAAGACCGCCGTGAACGTCGAGTACGGCCACAGCGACTTGCTGCAAGAAGGGCAAATGAGCTTCTCTGCATAGTGCGCCGCTGTGAAACATCGTCTGAGGATGCTGATTGGCTCGACGAATACGAAGTTGATGCAAGCGGGTTAACAAATCCAGAACCCTCTTCGTCTGCTCTCCGGATGCCAGTAATAAGAGTATCTGAATGGCTGGCAAACCCGTGGACAGAGGAGCAGTAAATCCACTTGTTTTTTTACCATCTACTTATTTTAATTATGGCTGATTTTATTTTAAATGTTCTCGTTTTCGGTCGATTCTTTAATAAGATTATATTTTGACAAATATATTCTATTTCAGTTAAGTTTATGTTTGTAAGTTAGTAATTGCATTGCTAAAGGTAAAAATAAATTATTAAAAATTAAATTTGTTATTTTATTTTAGTAAAACGCTAAAATCGGAGAATGGATGAGAAGAACAATGGCGGATAAATCAAAAATCTGTGCGAGGACAGGGCCAAGTCGAGGAAAACGACGTTTAATTACGTCGTAACAATGTATGATTAGCAGTAAAAATTTTATAGAACAAAAAAAGAAAAAAAAAACATTAGAAATCTCTTGCTTTTAAAGACAAGACCTTTCAAATGTTATTAATAATATTAACGCAATTAAAACAATAACAAAGGTATTTTAGCGACTTTCCGGTACTTTACGCCACATAATTGTGGCCTTTAGGTAAAAAAAACAAAGCAGCCCTCAAATGATTACATGCGGCGTCCCGCAGGGATCGATCATTGGCCCTCTCCTGTTTTTAATTTACATGAATGGCATCTGTCAAATACCTTTACACGGAGAGATTAGCCTATACGCAGATGATACTTGTATATTTTACTTTGGACAGTCAATTAAGGATATTATAAAATTGGCACAAGAAGACCTGAATAACCTTCAAGAATGGTTTCGATTTAATTTACTTACTATTAATATTGCTAAGACAAGTTACATAATATTTAAGTCCAAAAATAAAAGGATAGATGAAAATTTCGAACTAAAAATTGATAATGTAGAATTAAAACAATCAACTGAGGAAAAATATCTAGGCCTGATATTGGATTGTGACCTATCATGGAAGCAACATGTAAATAAAATACGGTCTAAAATTTCATCTTTGAGGGGTTGCCTCTATAATACGGCAAACTGCTTTCCTCGCCGGGTACGATATACGATTTATAATTCACTTGTAAAATCCCATTTGAACTATCTTATAGAGGTGTGGGGCAGTGCTAACAAAAGTACTCTTAAAAATCTCCAAATTTCTCAAAATAAAATAATTAAAACGCTTTTTAGGTATGACTACTTAACATCAAGTCACAAAATTTATTCAGAAACTAAAATCTTAAATCTAAATCAACTTTATTTTAATAATACCTGTATACTGATTCGAAAAATAATAGATAACAAAATCCATTCACAACTAACTTTTAAAACGAAATTACAAAAAGGTTTACGTCCTCTACGGAATTCTAACGATCTTTGTCTCCAACCAACTAGAACCAAAGGCGGCAAAAAAAACATTAGCTATGAAGGGGCACAGTTTTACAACAGACTGCCTAGAGAAATCAAAGAGTGCAAAAATGACAATGTTTACAAACGCAAACTATTGGAGTACGTAATACATAATGTCTGAATCCGGCCCTGGCAAGCGTCCTCATGGGAACAAAAGATAACGCATTATAAATAAACAGTGCTGTTCGACCCAAACTGCATGTGTTTAGAGTTCAAGGTGCAATTCACCTAAACTGCGAAAGATTAGACTTAGCAACAAAGTTGCAGTTTAGCTAGTTATTTAATAATAAGGCAACTTCTGTTTAACGTAGATAATATATACCTACCCACGGGTAAAATATATTCATATGCTCATGTTTTAAACTAATTAGCGTGTACATGAAATAGGTTGTATTAATGTTATTTTTGTTATTACTATTATGATAAATTGTTAAATACTTGCATGCTCACTCTAATTTTACTTCGTATTTAAGTATTTTCTCTTTATAAGTGAAATGTAATTTCTTTGGAGAAAATAAAACTTCTTTAACCACAAAAAATGGTCACTTGGTGGTTACGTAACGTTTTACTAGGGGGAGGGGGGGTAGAGAAAAACGTTACGGCGCGTTACATGGGGGGGAGGGGGGGTCAAAAATGTCCAAAAATTGCGTTACGTAATACTTGAACGCTCCCTAGACGAATCACAAAAAGTTTCGCGGTCCGCTATTTTTCCAAACGAAGATTCCATTGGATACTGGTCTACGTAACACAAACACTGGGCAACCAAATTTCGTAATTCCAACATTTTAAAAGTTACACTTAATTTTATATAAGCGTCCTTATTTACAGTTGATGACACAGAAGATGATGATGGTGATGAGGTGTACAACCCAACAACAGTGACTTCTAAAACCCAACCTGTAGCAGGGCCCAGCCGGGGACCCAGCCGGAACCCATCCTCGGAGCACCTCCTCTATGGCATAGATAACCAGGGCTTGGACACAGACTTCAACTCGGTATTTGAGAATATTCAAATAAAATCACCACACGCCAGTTTAATATAATGTATTCCGATTTAAACCTGATTTTGTATTCTCTTAACAGGAAACAGTCGAATAGAATTAACATTAGTACAGTTTATGTTTTCTCAAAGTTAAAGGCAGTTTTGTCTTGAGTAGTGATGAAATGTAAACATTGAAACATAGTTTTCCCCTCACTAGCTCGGAAAGCGCTGTTTTGTCCTTTAAAACTAGCGTGGAAAAACGCATTTTATCCACATGTGGGGAAAGTAATTTGAACTTGCTATAATTCCTATCACCTATTCCTACCTGTCTAGTATAGGGTCATAGAGGTCACAACTTAAATTGGTCAAGTCTTATCCCGCACTTGGTAAGCTGTTGGCAATAAGTACTAAGTGCCAGGTGCGTACCCTATGACAAATTATGAATGGTTTCTTCAAGATAAATTACATGTGAATAAGATTTGTAATTGTATGTAGTCTTTATTTTCCTCGCGATAGTGAGGGGAAAAATGTTGTATTACACTCGGCGGCAAAGTTTGTTCTACTCTCGTGCATTGAGACCCTCGTAAAGCTCAAGATTCCAGTTATTGAACCACTCGCTACGGTCGTGGCTCAATTTTGAAATATTTCGCTTGCTCGCGTCTCAATATAAGCCCGAGAGTTAAACAACAACTTTGCCCTCTTGTATAATAAATAACTATTAATTTTTTTAACGAATAAATTTAATGGTGTACTTAATTACTCTCGAGGTGTTATTTTAACAAAACAGTGGATATGCACTCATTGTTTTTCTAATGTTGTATGATAGCTTTTGCGTGTGGTGATTACCTAGAGAAATGCAGAGGGCATGACGTCTTCATGATTGTGCTTTATAGACTACGCAAAGGCTTTTGATTGCATCAATGGGAAAAGAATGTTCAGGATTTTGAGCGAGGTGGAATACCGCAACACCTTATCTTTCTTGTGCAAAACCTTGACTTAACTGGCGCGTCTTAGAGGGCAGATAGAGGATAATATATCACAACACTTTAGAGTCGAAGGGGAGTACGCCAAGGATGCATTTTATCTCCACATTTGTTCAATCTCATCGTTGGACACAATGAGGGTTCTAGAAGGCTGGGAGGGTGTCTAAGTTGGTTGCCATCTAATTAATAACCTCCGCTTTGGAGATGACACAACCATAATAGGAGCTTCTGAAAAAGAACTCGCGATCCTCTTACGGCGACGATGGCGACTGTGATCAAGAGATGATCAAAAGATCTCAGATGGCAAAAGCTACGATGGGAGAAGATATGGCGGAACAGAAGCATAAACCAAAAACAAGGATAAGACTGATGCACACCCAAACATCAAAAAGCGGTGATGCGAGTGTACAGACTGTACAGATGCTGTACCAACATAGTATCCAAGAAGAAATATAACCCTTATCTGTTTCAAGTGTATATATTATAGCCTATTGTAATTATAAATGTTACTGAAAATCCTGTTAAAATTTCATCATGGTGCTTTATGAAAACTAGTTCTGATAAAAAAAAATTGTTAACATAAGTTTTAGTCAACTCACTTTGCGATAAAATGTTAATGTATAATGAAGTTAAAACTTATATCGGTCAATCCGTCGGATGTCCATTAAGGCTTGCAATACGAATATTCGAATTAATGGGTATATTCGGCTTATTTTGATATTCGTATGAAAAAGTCGAAAATTCGAATAATTTTACTATCACGACTTTTAAGGAAAAGCAGTAGTCGATTTTGTTAATGGTGTTAATTCGTATTAGTACAGCCTTATTGTTTACTTCGAGTTACAGTGGTTTATCAGCTAAATATATTCAAGCTATAGAGGTGATACAACAACATATCGGTTTTTTTCGAGTTATAGAGGTCAAGATTGCACTGACCGTTTAAAAGAATTGTTGGATTCTTCCAAACCTGAGCTCCTGAGTGAGATAGAGAGCTTTTATGGCTTTTATGATTTACGTTAACATTTATTATTTAAGACCTGTACACCAACGTGAGAGCAATAAATTTCCATTCTATACTACGCGTCACGGAAATCGCACACCTAACAGCAACATTCGTAGGTAGGTCTGCGATTTCCGTAAGCCTTAGTATATTTATAAATGATAGTAAGCTATTAAGAAAAAATATATTTATTAGCAACTCATTTGGTTTTTTTATACTAACTTTTTACTTTTGAATGAACTTTGGACAAAATAATTAATTTATCCATTTAAAACCTAAGAAAATTACGAACGATTAAATTAAGAACCTATATTCAAAAGTTACCTTTGTTCCTCATGGATCCTAGCATCAGATTTGAAATTTGAACCAAAATCCAATGGGACCAACTTATTGAGTTGAACTATTTACAGTGTGTCAACATTAAGGACGAAATTACATAGGTTCCAACTGAACACTTGAGCATACATATAAAAATAAAAAAATAAAAAATAAAAATGATTTATTCGTTAGCAAACAATTTTTTTTACAGTAACAAGACACACAAGAACATATATACTAATATACTTAGGCTGCGTTTTACCAAACTTTTATTCCGAGAATAACGCTTACTCTCAGATACTAACGTCAAATTACTATGGGATTTTGACATTAATATCCAAGAGTAAGCGTTACTCTTGGTTAAAAAGTTTTAATTTTTAAAACTTTTAACTTTAAAAACTTGAGTAAGAGTAGATGTATAATAAGCCAGAGTTTATAATTGTTCTCTAAGAACTACTCCAAATTAATCACTGGTCACTTTTGAACGAGGAATCGTTGGTAGCGGACGGTGATAGCTGCGTCGAGTCCAGGGTTTCATCCTCGTCGCCATCAGCCTCCATTTCAAACACCCTCACTTTCCTATGGCTCTTGGACAAAACCACGGCCACCCGCCGCCCGCCCGTCACGGCTATTCTTAACCCATCCATTTTATCCAGCACTGTGATCACACCCTGATCTAACAGAGATGATATGTTCCTTCTAGACATTTTCTCATTAAATATACACGACTTTGCTTTAACGTTAAATTCATTAGCATTATCTAAAGCTATCTTGAGAGGCAACTGCACGAATACAGTACTCTCACCACCATTTGGATGCTGTGTCAGCACAGACAAATACTCAGTGGAATAAAATTGCAGATCCAGAACTGCTACATTTTCTTCTTCCAACCAAATTGGGTCCTTTATCAAACCTGATGTAAAGTAATATTTGATCGCGGAAGCATAACAAGATTTTTCCTTAATTGCCACCGACATGAAACATATCCCATCACTTCCGTTAGCGTTATTTATGAATGCCATCATGAATCTTTGCTGCGCCGGATCAAATATTTGAGATACCCGAAGATTATTCTGATCAGCATCTGGTTTATCGTCGTAACACCTCAGATTGTAAAGCACGGAAAAGTGTTTTCCCGTATCTTTGTCGGCAACATCAAACACTTTGTTGATGGCATTTTTGAGATACGTTTGCTGTTGGACCAGCGAAAACTTGCGGAATTCGGACATCGAGAAGATGGTCTCGTTGTCTTTCATCAAGCAGGCATTTTCTGCAAGGAACTTATGCCAGGGATTATCTTCATTGTCAGTCAATGTAGTAAGGTCCTGGTCCTGCAAGTACTGCCCGAGTCGTTCTAGGTTGAACTTCACTGGTTTTTCCGGCGCAGTTTCTCCTTCCAATTGAACATTGTCGAAGTTGTATAGGAATTCAGCAAGGTGAGTGAGTTCTTGTTGAGTAATTTTGACAATTTCGCTAGGCGTTGGTTCGTCTAGTAACCTCGCGATGACGACGAAGAGCCATCGGAAGAAGGCCTTGTAGTGCCGCATGGATATGTCGATAACTTGCTGCAGCTCCAAGCTCTTGTTCAGAAAGGCGCAGCAAGCGCGGATGGCTTCGGTCACTGCAGCTTCTTCGAGACCAAGTATCTAGAAACAAAATATGTTCGGTAGAGTTTAATTTGACTAAGGTACAGTCAAAGAATGAGGAAACTTTAGAGAAAGCCGCTACCTCTTTAGTAGCATTGGTAATTTGGTCGTGGTCATAATCACAGGTTGTGTACTCAACTATGAAGCTTTAAGTGAGTAGGTGTGGGTGCCGCATGGTGGGCGGCGACGACGCAGCAGACAGGCGGAGAAGGCGGGATGACCTAACTGGACGCATAGCCTAACGACGTGCAGAAGATTAAAAAACAACAAACAAAGAGGCCTTTGCCCAGCAGAGGGACTCTTATGGGTTTCATTTAAAAAAAGTGAGCACGTCGTCTTTTGTCTTGGGCTCTCACGGGCTGGCCACGCATACCACGCCCCCCGCCGGTGAACGCCGCGGCGTATTATACAGGGTATATATTTTACAACCGGCAATATTTTCTGGGTATGATGGGCTGGTTATATAAAAATAATATAAAACATCAAATATCCAATTTTACTTAGACTTTACCCCGTTCATTCTGTCTCAAAAAAAACTCAAACACGTGCGCACTGCGCACACGCCGCCGCACTGCGGTGACGTCACGCGCGGGCGAGTTGATCGGGGATTCGGGCGACACATTCATAACAAAACACCAATCTAAATTTTCCTTCATACTTTTCGGCCTAGGGACCGACAAAAATAGCAATTATTACGTTATTCAGAAGAAGAAAATAAACTTTTTATGCATCTGACTATCTTTAAAAAAGTATTTTTGTCGTATTTAAAAAATATTGAATTTAAAATGTACAACGATTTAAAAAATCATACTAATCTTCCTAATTACACATTAAATCTAAGTTACCTTAAGTAATTGTTCAAAGTGTCCACCACGTTGGGCTTGGGACAACAAAACACGACATCTTAAATTGTCTTTCAGTTTTAATAATTAGTAATTAGTAGAAAACCCCTTTTTTGTAAGGGACTAGGCAGCGAGTGTGAGGGGCGGTGTTTAGGGGGCGGAACGTTATCGGTTCGCAGCAAGGTCATCGTCGCTTTTGCAAGTCTTTTGGTTACTTTGATTCACCGCCGCGCGCTCGGTGTCCATGATTTATGGAAATTTAGCAAAATTTTGGGTAAAATTAAGGAACATTTTTTTATTGATTTGGGTTCTGTATCAGTTATATAATCACCTCCCTAAATATTGCCGGTTGCAAAAGATACATGTAAGTACTGTTGGCAGTAAATGTGTTACTCTCACCCACGCACCCCATCGACAAAAAGCTATCCAATAACCGCTCTTGGTCGCACCTATAAACCAACGCATTGTATGTACTTATTTATGAACAGTAAAGTTACATTTAATGTTATAATACATTTCCTACCTTGTACCGGTCTGGTATCCTTGCCAAGCCCCGCAGTTCAGCCAGATAGTATGTTAGACTCTGTCCAACAACGTTTAGTTGCTTTAGTACTAGTTTTTGAATTGTAGAATAACTCAATTCAACTGAGCTGCCTAACTTTTTCAATCCTTTTGCTGTTAGTTCTTTAAGCAGAAATAACTCCAGCTGATCAGAAGGCACACCTGAAAGTTAATAACACATTTTATAGACGAGAATTTAAGGAAACTGACGTTACGTAATTAGATAATTAACAAAATGATCTTAGTTTTAGTAGATATACTAAGTTAGTCTAAATACATAGAGACTAACAGACAAAATTACACTATACTATAACAGAAGTAGATACCATTGCCTTAACTAACTATGCTAAACCATAGCAGGCAGAGACTTATAATTTGGATCTTATTCTTCCAATATCGTGAAACGCAACAAGAAAATTATTTATTGAAATATATACATTAACTTACCTAACTACCTACGTCTACCTACCTTAAAATTCTAAAATAGGTCCTTGAGGCATTGTACCTAGGATGCTAGCGGCATTTCCTCGTTGTATCGCAATGCTGATACGTTGTGCGAGGAAGCCACCAGCTATTACTTTTCTATTGAAATTGGACCACAAAGGTTGTAAAAAAGGGGTTAAAAGTTTTGATTTTGAAGAAACATTACCTAACATAAGCAACTCCAGCAGATCAGCCGACACGCCACCCTCCGGTACAGATGCGGCATAATACGCCATTTTCGTGTCCATTTCCAACAAAATGTGCTCCCAAGCTTCAGTGATAGATATCATTGTCTGATCAAGATGAGACATCAACTGGGTCAATTGGCTGTGTTTGTTTGCCACCACGAAAATCTCTTCTGCATACGCCGATAGCACACTTGTATTTATAAGTGCCACATATAAATTGTTTGTGGTGCGATCTAAATAAAATACTTGCATCATACTAAAATCGTCTGAAAGATTAATGTCTAGTACTTTGAATTCCCCGAATTCGTCTTTAGCTATTTGGGTGAGATGGATTGTTCCATACGGGTATCTGCCGAACACGCTCAAGTAGATGTGGCCGGTTCCGTAGCCAACCAGGAGCATGTTCAATTGGGTCTGCTCTTGCATCTCTTTGATGTCCTTAACACTATCCTCGGAGGCCTGGTTTTTGTAGCCACTGCTTAAAGACGGCGTTTTTTGAAGAAATATTGATGGATCATCCTGAAATGTGTTATAATATAATATAAATATGGGATATTAGCAAAACCTCATAATAATACAGTGAGTAAGTAAGTACTTACATAAATATTATACTCTGTTGCACTCTCTAGAGTAGTAGCCCGGACCGCCCAAGTGATACAGGTGATCCCATAATGCTTAGAGTCTTCAAACTCTTCTGAGGGCTGCAGCTCCAAATCATACTTGTCAAGAACCTCCTTGTCTTCAATATCCACTATGTGGACACTGCCTGAACTGTAACCAATTGCTAATGCCTGAAGAAATAAAAAGTTATTAATATAGAGGATGCTTGAGAGACCTTGTTGTTTCACATTTGTATAATAATAAAAAATTGAGATATTTTTCAGACTTTGCTCGGCTTCCGGGTCCAGCTTATCTTAAATGCATATATACCAAAAATCAAGGAAATCTGACAATATTTAGAGGTTGCACACTGAGGCATCTTTTGTTTGAATTTTTTTTAATATTAACTTCTTAATTTTTGGTATATAAGCATTTAAGATAAGCTGGACCCGGAAGCCGAGCAAAGACAAAGATAATTCAAACATTTGGAAAATGAACCACCCTATTATAGGTTAGAGAAAGCTTGTGAATCACTACTTTATAGTCACATCTGAAAACATTACAAAAATATCCTGAGTCTAGAATGTAAAATCTAAATAATTATAGACTGACAGACAATACCTAGTCAAGACTGTTGAAGGTAATCTTGGAAATTCAAAGCATATAGGCTGTAAGGTATGCCAAATATTTAGACAACATTGATAAACTCAAAAACAATACTTCAGCCAAAAGGGAGGGGCCAGTTTTAGAAGTAAAAAAAAAATTTGGTATATAAACTAATGATAAAAATATTAGAACATATTTTGACAATTGTACAAAAGTTACCCAGGCTAATTAGGCCAGGTTGAAGGGAAGAGAGGTTGGGAAAGAGCTCCTACTTAGTGGACTCCTATGTGGTAGTTAATAAAGTCCTCTAAAGGATCCAACAGCCAGGCTTGCCAGGGGCCAGGCTTTCAAATGGCACAGAATAGATATGCCTGGAGGAAGGTAGTGTGTGATATGGAAAAAAACTATGAATGGTGGTCATGACCCACAGCAATGAGTTGACAAAAATTAGTTAAATTAGTAGAAAAACTTTTCATAGAAGGTTGCTAACAATTGTTGCACATCTTACCTTTCCATCAGGTCTCCATGCCAAGGCCTGTACGGTGACATTTTCTTTAGGTGGAGGCAATGTCCACACTTTCTGCCAACTTATGAGCCTGTGTACTTGGACTTCACCTGAAATAAAATGTTACTTGGTTGTATTGTCCTTTAAATAGTAAAGCTTAATCTTACACAGATCAACCTTGTGCTACATAAAACTCAATAAGCCTTATGTCTGTATGTGCTGTGGGTACTAGATGGCAATGTACATAATAACTATCTTGTGTGATTTTGTGAATTATATCAAAGTTAGTCTTTTGGTAAAATACTGGCTATTTGTGGTGTACCATATAAATGTACTGTTTAATTCTACCATTTGTCTATTACAGGTTTTGAGTTACAGCTTGCCAAGCGACATGTTCTAAAAACACCGAAAATAGCCCGCTGAAACTGCGTTTTAAACCTATGTTTTAAGTGTATATTATTAATTAAGAACTTACCTTTAAAGTTACTTAGTGCTAACAAATCGAGCCTGTGGCTCCACACCATAAGATCAACTTGGTTGGCCACATGCCTTTCTTCCAATTGACGCATTCCACAGTGATACATGGCGATGCACTGAATCTACTTTAAATTACCACTGGATTTAATTATCTAATAAACTAATAACACACAGCCATTTAAAATGTAATAGTAAACAACGCAACAACACCGGTGGCAACAAATTTTAAATGATTATTTTGACACTTTTGACAGTGACATTTGACAATTACTCGTTCAGAAACTCAAATAATGGGGCACGAGGCAATTTCATGAAAAATCTGACGAAATTGGTAATTTTATTGTGTCGTGTAGACGCAAAATTTGTCAAAAATGTACTGGTGCCAGGTCAAAAATGTAAGGTATTTTTGCTCTCCAGGCGGCGCCACTCATTCGTGGGTCCTTGTCAAGCGCCGTTAGTATGAGTTTGTATGGCGCGAAACCAATATTAGCATTCATCATTTTTCATTAATTTACATGTTAAAAGAGGTTCCTAACTATTTTTCATTGGTGTGTAGATTGTGCGTTTTCGAAATGAACACGACATAAATTAAAAACTAATGAGAAATGTATTGAAAATTACGTACAACCTCCTTTCGTAGGACCCACGGCCCACTAGCGCCCCTAGCGGCGAATCCACTCACGGTAATCATCATTTGATTGCCTTATCAAATGAATTGTGTGGACGGACTCTTATACCGCGCTTAAAGTAGGCATTCACGGCAGTCCGCCGGCACTCCAGCATGGCTGGGTGTATCGCACACACGGTGTGCGAGTGGCCCAGCCTAGCAGTCCAATGAAGATTACCGCGACTCGATTTTCCGCTAGGGGCGCTAGTGGAACGTGGATCCTGCGGGAACATTTCAAACGTCACTTTGACAATTCTCTCATACTGACACAGGACCCAAGCATGAGTGGCGCTGCCTGGTGAGTGACAATACGGTAGCTCCCATTCGCAGTCATGCGTAGTAAGTACTCAAATTTCAAAAATTGCCGCCGGTCTGTGTCATTTTTAATTACTAATAGTTAATATTTTATGTATTGCCGCATTCCTCAATTGTTTATAACGGTTTTTTGGTGATTTTACATCCCATAAGCAACTATTGTCTTGGTATATATCAATAATCAAAATGGCAATTGGCAGAATCAAAGAGAATATACCTAATCACTATGTCAACTGTAAAGCTACTGTTACACAAGCTCATAACTAGCATAGTTATTAGCAAGCGGGGAAGTGGGAGGGGCCCCGCTCCCAAACCCCTCTTGCTAATAAGCACAAAGCATGCTAGTAATGAGCATGTGTAACAGTAGCTTTACCCTGCGCTCCGGCGGCAGTCCGCCAAGGCATTGACAGCCCTGCGCGGACTGCAAGCGGTGGGCGGACGCGGAGCTAGCAGGATTCAAGGCACATCCTTTCCGGTGTTGCCGTACGGCACGCATCCGGCAACGACATTCCTTCGTGTGAACACATACATGGGCATCCATTGTCTGATTCGAACGTTCTTTTAACCCTTTGACCGCCGTTGTCACCTATACAAGACAACGATAGTACGATACACTAACGCCGTCGTCTTGTATACAAGACAAAGTTTCAACCGCTTACTAAATGGTAAAATAATAGAATTTAAAAATTATTTTGTACTCGTATCAACTTGTTGACCCTTTGTTTTTTCATACATTTACTTTTTAAGCAGGTATATGAATCCATTGTTTCATAATAAAGGATTTAAAAAATATGCTTATAATTTCTACATTTTTCCGTGTCACTGTCGCCGTTGGCATGTATAAAAGACAGCTAGGGATGGGAAAGTTCAATTGATGTGCAAGTTTTTAAAATGAATATGTTTTCACGAATCTGGTTTTATTTAAGCGTTCAAACATTTAATTGCCAATTATTGTCATTGTTGGTAACTACTCGTAGTAAGTAGGTATATGTAGAAAAGGCAGCTTCTTCAGTAAATTGTCCATTGCGGTTTATTTGCCGAATAAATTATTGACCGCAGTGACAGCGGAGGTCTACATTTTAACTCGATATATATATATAACCGATATATACAGTATGTATCACAACGAAGAGCAAACCTTAAAACTGGTTGACGGGGAACTCGAGTACGATGTAATGACGTGCATTTCACGTGCCTAAATACATGTTTTATGGCATAAAATTACTAAATGAATTACTCGAAGACCACATTTTTGCAGTCGGTTAATGGTTTTTGTAACATCCTATAGGGTTTGTTTACGTTTCAGTGCATGCGTATTGCGTACTGTTGATATGTAGCTAGGGGCAACTAATTAACATTAACGTTGTTATGTCAATACACATGCGCTTTGAGTTCCGTTTATAAGTAACCTAGGTAATTATTTTAATAATGGCTGTAGTCATAGGCAACGCGCAAGCGCTTTGTTAACTATTTGTTTGTAACTAGGTAAAAATCCAAACTTCAACAAGGTTTGACGCCTGTCTGTCAGTTGGTAATTTAAGAAATGTCATTTATAAGATTGTAAACAAATAATACAGGGGAGGTGCAACACAATAATAATAAATGTATATTTTTATACCTCACGTAAAACCTGTCGTATTTTTGATGAATTAGGTAAGTACCATGCTCATATTTATGATTTAAACATTAACGGGTTTCTTGTTTAGCCTTTCATTCTGATATATACTGTATATATATATTATTAAATCCACCTGTTAGTTTTCTCCGAAAACCCTCCGGTAAGTATGTAAATTTATCGAGACACGATGCGCGTCCCTAATCTTATGGTTTATAAAGTTTACGTACCGACAAGCGCTTATGCCGTTGACTCAGACGCTATTATTACTTAACTCGCGCGTAAACAGTATTTGTCAGTCGGATCTAAAGACGAGCCCTGCGCGCCGTTGACATGTATAGAAGACTACTCGTACAGACTAGTGCGGTGATATTACTTCATGATTCGATAATGTTTAGTTGTTGTTTTTCATGATAAAGTCCTTTATTTTCAACATTTTCTTGTATAGTAAATCTGTTTAGTTTAGAAATTTTGAGAGAAATCTATGTTTGGAAATAAAAAAAGGCAAATTGAGAAGAATTCCACCTTTAATTATGAATATCGATATCACTATTTGCAATCCCTAAACTTTTTATTAGTTGTTTACTTAAAATTTGCTCTGGCGTGTGAGTGAGCGTCTTGGCGAACAGGGTCCGGCGGCCAAAAGGTTAACGCTCGTTGAAAAAACTCCCGTGCGGATGACCCCTTCCGTATATAGAGTCGTGGTTGTTAGCCATCAAAAAACCATGTTACTGAACCATTATTATGTGCCTGGACTGCCTGCTACATTCTTAGGTAAAAGATCTTAGGAAATTAATAAATGAAATGCATATTAAGAACGAGAACAAATAATATATTTCTGATACATTCACATGTTCGCTTAAGTTAAAACCGGGGATGACGAGGCGCGGCACTCTGAAATCTGGAATCTCCATTATGCAAGGTTGAAAACACTACATTTCACAAAATTGCCCCAATAACTATTATTAGATACGTATTTATATTCACAGGATTTCAATTACGAATTGACGTTCATATTGGTCCCAAAATATTAAAGTTTCATATGAGTTACCAGGACCGAAAGGGATGAACGCGCTCTAGATATCTTTGACCTTTTTTCTTAAAATATTGAAGTATCTAAACTTGTAACTAAAATAGGGGCGTATACCAGTAAAGGTTTGTAGATAGATGCTCAATAACTAGGTACATACCTACCTATAAATAAGATCAGAAGGAACAACACCAACTTGCCTAAAACATCGACACTTCACTGTCCACTAAACATGTGCTTATAGTATAATATAAGTTATTTGGGCAATTCGTTTGTCAATCAACGATGGGCAAGAGAAATTGAGAAACCAAGAGTCTGAGCGCCGCGCCCCGTTTCGCCTCGTATCTTATCCAAGATAACAGTTAACAATAATAAACTGTTAGAGGTATGATGTATAATATAATATAGTAATATGATAAATATTAGTATTGTAAGTCGTCCAAAAACACTAGCAGACTTTGTAAAGACTCTGAAAATGTTAGCTTCGCCATGTTTAAGTACATATCACAATAATTTTAGTAGTAGTGATCTGGACGTAGGTCACTACATCTCGTCTCGACGCTAGACTAAAACGCAGTGCTCTAAAGTCCGACAGAATCTAACGTGCCAAAGATTTATTAGTATCACTCTAACTTTTGATTACTTGATTTAAGTCATAATTTAGATTCGAAAAGGTATTGGAATGGGAAAACAATTTCATTATAAAAATCTAGGGAATTTTCACTAGATTTGAAATTACTGAGAATTTATGGCCTGATGCTGCCTTTTCACTCTCGGGTCGAAACTTTCGGGCTGTCAGCCGAATGTCGAAGAAAATCTGGTTTCATTCACGAGACATTCGACCGAGACTTTCGGCCGAGAGCCCGAGAGTGTACAGGCAGCATTATGTATTCCATAGCAACGAAGAATCGTCTTTGTACACTTGAAAATAGTATTAGAGAATGATGTTATAGAAATAGGTAGAAACAACAGGCAAGGCTCCCTGTAATGTACCTAAAACGTCGTTGCAACCTTAATTTTGTATGTATGAATACATTGGCAATTTTATTGAACTCATTTCGTTCGTTAACAGATGATTGGCCACTTTGAACCGACATCTCTTTGCCCATGCTAATAAATGACAGCAAACACCGATCCAACGTAGTCTGTGGATGGTGGTCGATGCTATTATTAGACTTTTAACTTTATTTAAAACTATATTCACCTCGTACTCACTGGGGGCCAAGAAATCTTGTACAAGAATAAATACATTCATAAAATCAGCTGCTTATCAGTATCTACATTACACTAAATAAAATTTACATTGCAGATGTTTGTGAAAGTAAATCGTAACAAAATAGGCCTCTTGTACTATACTCTAGACAGTTAAAGCATTTTAATAAATTAGTAGAAATAACAATAACAAACCTATAGTAGCACTCTTGTAAAAAGTCAGAACATGCAAAGTAATTAGGTACAATAGGCGCATGCGCAAGTGGTATGGCCTAGCCATTAAGGAGATTGCACTTCTTAGAATAAAAGTACTTAAATACTTCTACAAGACGCATATGTAAAGCTGATTTATTAAATAATCAATTCTAACAGATCTATGATATTTAAATTATGTAAAAACCCTAAAAAATGTTGTTACTTTTGCCCAAACATTTTCAACGATATTTTCTAACACATTCCTTATCAGGTTGCGTAGATATTAAATAATTATACGTATTAGTTGTAAGTCAGCAAAACTTGACACCCAAGCTTACAAAATTGCATCTTTGCTTATGTTATGAATAAAAGCGTCATTGTCTTTGATTATGATAAGCGTATAGACGACAAATTGAATATTATGCGTGCTTTTAATATTAGAAAGCTTCATCTAAATGAATACTTTTGGTACTTTCACGGGAATTATAACCCCCGAGTCGCATCACATCCCGACTGCCTACATAAGACACATCTCGGATCTATATAAACGCACCCTTAGTTACAGTTCCATAGTACATCCATAGTCAGCTACCGTGTAAAACGATAGAATTTGTGACACATTAAACCAATAATTTACCTTATATATATTAAAATACTTATATCGAGTTACTCACGTCAATAAAGTCGAAAATAGCTCGACATGTTTCGGAAGAGTCCGTGTCCCTCATTCATGAGTCTAGCCGCGGCGGCTGCTCTACGCACACTGACGACTGACTTCATAGACGTGAGTAACCCGATATAAGTACTTTAATATGTCTGATACACACGGGAGTTTTCTAATTTACTTTATAATTTAAACTTTCGTGAGTCATACTGACATTAAATTGCAACGGTTAAACCTCACGTATTTTTATCACAAACACCACTCCACTCCGTCTGTCCGACGATGACTGGCCGATGCAGTCGAAACATGTCACGCCTATTGTGATAATGCAATTTAATGTCAATATTTACCTATCTATAATAAACTATCAATGTTTCTAATTTACACATTAGATTTTTATACGTTAGAAAGTGTAGCTTCTGAAATAAAAATCTTTCATTACCATATTTATCATACATTTGTTTCTGAACTCGTTATGGCCGCTCTACACAATGTGCCATGATGGGCGATAATAAGGGAAGGGACGCAGTTATGAGTTTATTTTTTATTTTGTAAAAGGGGTTACGCAATACTGCCATCCCATTCTGCTGTATAGCTACGTCCCGTACCCATTGTGTGGAGCGGCCTTTGAACGTAGTAGAACGTAGAACGTAGAAGCTTTAGTGAATCGACCTATAGGTGGTGTTACCGCGAACCTCTAATCTCTAATGAAGTTTTTGCTTCTGTCGTATGTTATCAGTGCGACAGAAAAGTAAAACTTCGTTTGTGATTCATTGTTGGCTCTCATCAGAAATTCTGTTCTGGTACCTACTTACATGCGTGTCGAGCCAAGATCAAAAGAAACGAACGCAGACGCGTGTATATTACATCAGCCATTAAAAACGGGTGAAAATGTTGACACGTTCGCACACAAAACCTATTTCCTAACTTAAAAGAATCTTAGATAAATCGGAAACATCGAGACATAACGTTTAATATCTTGTGGAACGGAACGCAACAGTATAGTTTGTACGAGGTTGTGTGTGTGAGTCGCGCTGGAGCTGCCGCGCGCGGCGCTCGTCAGCTCAGGAGCGGCGCGGCCTCGGCTGCCGCGTGTCGTACGCGCGGATGACGTCCGACTGCGACACGCTGCCGCCTTCCTCTTGAGAGAACGCGAATCCATCTGCCGGCCACCAAAGATTAGTCTATGCTCAGAGTCGGGGCAGAAAGTCGGTACGGTAAGACAAACATTTCACAGTAGACTTTCTCTTCTACTCTATAAATGTGTATACGATCTCAATAGGAATGTGTATGGATCGATATTCTAGATCTTGACTGTAAGTAGAGCTTGGCAAAATAGAGTAACAATTAAAAAAGTTGCAACATCGTAGTGTCGACATATATTGATTTGAAGAGACGACGCTACAACACTTTTTGAGTAGCCTACCTATGTTGAAGAAGTCCTTGAAATACCCTGACAGGGTACCATGTCTTTTATTTTATTAATAACATCTACATGTACCATGGTTCGCAATAAACGATTCTAATTCTACAAAGTTGTCACTTTTTAATTTCTACTCTATTTTGCCAAGTTGTACATCATGCAAAATACTATTAATTCCACTTTTTTTTTGGAACCATAACATCTTTACATTTGCAGAAGATTCTAAGAGCGTTTTATTTTAGTCCAAATCCGGTTCCATGTTTTCTGACAAATTAGATTTTATAGCCGGGAACTGTGACAGGGAACCTTTTGGACATGATAGACGCACCTAATATTTGTCTCCATTTATTTTTTCCATGTTTGTCTTATCCTACCTTACCAGAGGATATTCAACTGTTTAGTGAGACAGTAAATAAGGGTTCCTAGTTGACTACGGAACCCTAAAAACAAGTGAACATCCTGTTACTTTCATGCCAGAGATAAATCTAAAATCTAGAAAAGTCCTCAACTGTCAGCTAATGCAGCAACACATGTCAGTAACACATGGTAATGTACAATGTTGTCAAGTCAATTATGAAATTTGATTTTGCATGTGGGCAATACCACTAGTTTCTCTGTGCCAAAAAAAAAAACACCGTGGTGTGATGATTTAAAGATAAGTTTGGTAAGTTGACATTTAGAATTAAACTTTGAAAATTAATACTAAGACAATGATAAGTGAGTGATCGAATTGAAATTAGCGGAGCCGAGCTGTCAAACGATCTAAGGATCATAGCTGTCGCGGGGCCATAGAGGGCGCTGTAAACAATCGGTGTGTTTTCAAACGTGTGTACTAACGTGAGGTGCGTACTATGCTGCGTCTGCAGTGCATTGTTGGAATATCTCTAATAGGTTCTCCCATCTAGCGAATATAAGTTGACGCTTGTACAGTCACAGTTGAAGATATGTTTACAATTTCGACCTTATCGCATAGAAGTAAGGTGCAAAACAGTTTAGACGACTGATAATGTCTATACAAAGTCGCGCTCCGAAATAAACTGTACAGCGGCATTTAATGAGAGCCAGTTGAGTTATTTTAAAGCAACGTAAGAGCTTATCACAGACTTAAACACCCTTAAGACAAAAGCGTTGCGCTCTCTCGGCAAACTGGCTGCGCGCGCGCCACGCTTTCTAGCGGATAACTCCACTTTTTATCACTAGATGGGGTAACCGTCGGAGTGGTACTCACGCGACAGCTCGAGCTCGAGGTTGACGCGCGTGGTGCGGCGGCTAAACACGCTGCGCACGTTGTGCAGCAGCCGCGCCGTCTCCGTGAGGCTGTCGAGGCGTCAACGTCAGCCAATACGCCCGCGAGGACGCTTTTCGGTTAACTATGATTCATAGTATTCATACGCGTGACGAAGTTTAATTTGTATAGCTTTAAAAATGCTATTTGAAATCGTGTAGGGAATAACGTCGAGTTTCATTTGTTTTAAAATTATATGAAACAAGACTAATGCAACTCTGTTCCGATTGAAGACTGTTTAAATTTAATTAAACTGATTAGTCTTATGGGTAGGGCTGTGGTCCGAAGATAGGTCTGCCATTTAACTGAGGCGTGTCCATGGGTTTGCAAGGAGAGGCGCGGGTTACACAGGTATACAATAACCGCTGCACATAAGACAGATTAGTGGTGGGTCCTGTCAGTGTTCCACCCTTCTTCAGTCGCGCTCAATCTTAGAAAGACGCCAGTTAAACGGTAAACCTCTTCGGACCACGGTCCTACCCATAAGACTAATTAGTTCAACGAAATTAGAACTGTTTTCAATAGGAACAGAGTTACACCTATAACTTGGTATACTTGGAATTAGGCAAATGCAATCGGTTATTTTTTGGTATGAGAAAAACTCGTTTTTTTCAGTCTTTCTTGTCTACCTTAGTATATACTGGAAGAAATAATCTCTTAAAAAAAAGTTAAAGCTTTAGGTATCATTTATTTCATTGTAAAGAATTGAACGGACCCTGGGTTCAACCCCAATTTGAAATACGTAGGTTTTTTCTTTTAGCTTCATTGCAGAAAACCAATGAACCATATGTTCATTGTTGTTTAGGTCTCCAAATAGAAGCTCCTTTTCGGTCAATTGTATCTTTGTTACCGTCGCGCGTAGTACGTTCATTCATTAATTGGTACACGTTCATGCACATTTCATAAATAATAAAATACGACATTTACTATATTTTAATTCATTCGAGTTAACCACTGAAATACAAGATTCTACTACTTATTAGTCTTATTACAAATAAAGGTTTACAAATATATTTGCTAAACCCTATTTAAGACATTGATACTAAGGTAGAAAATAACAATGAAGGAAAGAGTAAATCAAATCCAAATAATTTACCTGCATCACAGTATTCAAACGCAAGTTTTCGTCAAAAAAACATTTGAATCTCACAATTATTCAAAATTTGCCAACGATACGCGTAAAATTAAATTGCGTGAATCATAGTTAACAAAACGCATAAAAAGTAAAGCTTCCTGAACCAACTTCACATTTGATAGTGACATTTCGAACCCATAACCTCCTAATTTATTAAATAAAGCTTGATGCACAATGGTAAAAGAAGCGGCATGCAAGAGGCCATGCAAGCAAATTCCCTAGGGACGCCGTCACTTAACCGAAATAGGATCGACAGGGATACAACCACGGAATATGAATGCATAGAATGTTCTGGTTTTTAGTAAAGGAAACCCTTTTTAATTTAAAAAATAACGTTTCATTTCGCTCACGATTCCATAGGCGTTGAAATGAAACGCTCAGCACTCGTTGTCATAGGATAAAATGAGAGTCTTGAATATACTTACAATTACATTAAAATTGCAACGGTTAACACTCACGTACTTTTATCACAATAGGCGTGACATGTTTCGTCTGCATCGGGCAGACATCGTCGGACAGACAACAACACTCTGTCTGTCCGACGCAGACGAAACATGTCACGCCTATTGTGAAGAAAATACGTGAGTGTTAACCGTTGCAATTTTAATGTCAGTATGACTCACGAAAGTTTAAATTATACTTACAATGTGACAACGAGTAGGTACCTATCGTAAAGAATAGTACGAAATGTAGTTAATACTTTTATATACGCGATTTAAAGTGTTGCATGTTTTATATTATTCCCGCGAAGGAAGTATACACGACCAATAAGTATTCCGATTGTATCGCTGTTCTGTGACAGCTTAAGGCCCGACGGCTTAAGGTCTATTTCGGGAGTGAACGGCAATCTAGTACTTACACTGCGCCAGTCGCACCAAGGCGTGCCGCGCGTCCGCCGCGCTGTAACACCACAGTTAGTCCACTCCATGCTCATGAAGAATGCCAGTGGCACTCCATGCCCGTGCGTACTTATACCTCTGTTAGCTTGCTTCTCACGAACGTTTCAAGAAGGAATATGACGATGTCCGGCCGCGGAGAACTCTTTGAGTGTACCTACTCTGAATTGATGAGATACCTTTCTTTCTAGTATATTTTTGACGCGTACAGCTAACCTAACCTATCTACAAATCATGGCCAGATGTGATATACCTATTTGTATGTTTAACTGTTAATTGTTAGCGGCTGTCAATCTTGAACGCGATAGTTATTTTAGCAAAATTTATTTTTACCTGAAAAGCAATTAATTAAAGCAGAAATTGTATATCATTTTAGTAGTTTTGCAAGTGTTAAAGCCGGGTCCACACTGTACGCGGCAAAGTCGAAAAATACACTTGCCGCGCGCTTTGCGGCGCATAATCTGGCTATTATATTATATTTTTTATTTCCAATTCATATAGTTCAATAATTCTTGCTCGAAGTTCGATTTTTCTATTCCGTCATATTTCTCCTTGGTAAAAACATTACCTCTACCGAATACGTTGTGAAAAGCAAAAGTCAACAATTAGTTGATTGTTAGAAAGTATAAACTTTAACTTACATCAATTACAGAAGACACTAATCAACGGGGTTATAATCAATATGCGGTACTAATATATAAATTACCAACTGTAAGACAACTTTTGCATTTAAGTTTGAATCTACCTAATTGCGGTGGCGCCGTCATTGAAACCGTTTATCATCGGCTTGCCTAATTTAATTTGTTATTTAATTTAATTTGTTACATTAAGAAAAGGAAAGTTAAATGTGCGTCGACTTATTGAGAAAAAAAAGTTGACGCGCCGCCACCGATAGTTAGTAGGTAGGTGTTGGTAAATTATAGATTACTTAAAGACGAATATGATATAAATAGCTTATTTATAAAACTTACATCTAAATACACA
Organism: Lathronympha strigana; assembly: GCA_949128165.1. Classification (NCBI taxonomy): domain Eukaryota; kingdom Metazoa; phylum Arthropoda; class Insecta; order Lepidoptera; family Tortricidae; genus Lathronympha; species Lathronympha strigana. The sequence continues at coordinate 2,589,585 of OX421905.1, forward strand.
AGCCTGAGTCAATATTGAACACTTTATTTAAAATAAAATAAATAATAATTATTACAAACAATAGCAAAACCGCTTTCTTATTCATTTACAATAACTTAATTAGATTAGATGATCGGTATTAAGTGGTATACCGTGGTGGAATGTGGGCGAGTGAGTCTGGTGCCGCGGACGGCACGGTCTACAATATAATGGCCAGGGCTCAATTTACAAAAGACTTGTACTGTACTAAAAGCGGAAGCTAAATACAAGGGGCCCGCTATTTCATGATGGAGCCCTGTTCTATTTTGTAATAAGTTTCTATATAAATATAACTTTTTTTGTAAATACCTACACAACTATAATATACCTATATCTTGCAAGTAAAAATTCCGTAGTTCTAAATTAATTACTTGTGTAAATTGTAGTTTATATTGACTTCAGCAAGATAATTTGACTGTGTGGCGAAACTAGTTTAGGAAGACGCCACCAACGAAAAGTGTTGCTATGTGTAATAGAGATCAGACTTTTATTGAGACTTATAAAATTAAGCGTGATCTTACAATCATTACACTGCGGTAGAAAAATACATTCGTCTCTCACGTCCGCGAAACCAGAGGATGTAAATGCAAAATTTTGTACAATCATAATGATAATCTAAAGGCACGAACACTTAGCACTCGTATTATTCGAGCGTTAACATTACGGGAATGAGAATGGGCATGGAACATAATATACAATGGACAGTGGTTGAGTTACGCCGATTTCGCCTGGAGTTAGAGTCATCACATCATATATAGTGTCTCCCGCATCGGCGTTTGATCAATTGAAGGGATGTTTACAAAAACAACATACCTAACTAACCTTTTTTTGATTTGTGTTTTTGATGTCATTTTGTTCGGGTCAAAAAATTTAGGAAAGGTGAAAAAATGTTAGTCTAAAAACTATTGTTTGTCAAAATATGCAATTAAAATATCCTCCATACTACTATGTACTTAAAAATTTACATTGAATTAATTGCAACAGTCATCATCATCATCATCATCATTTCAGCCGAAAGACGTCCACTGCTGGACATAGGCCTCCCCCAAAGATTTCCACAATGACCGGTCCTGCGCCACCCGCATCCAGCGGACTCCTGCGACCTTCACCAGGTCATCAGTCCACCTTGCGGGGGGCCTACCCACGCTGCGCCAATTGCAACAGTAATATAAATGATATATTTACATTAACTTTAGAGAAACTTACTGGATGTAATAAGAACATTTTATAAAAAAAATATTTTACATAAAAAGTTACTCATCTATCCACAAAAACAACGTAACTAACCTAAATTTTACAAAGACTGCATAAGCGACAAATTATATTTCATATCTTTTCCGCGAAATAGAAAGTCTCAAAAAGAATAGATATTTCTTACTTTGTGACCATATATCTATAGCCTCCCTGAAAATCAAGCTTCAATCGTTATTATTCACAGAGAAAATTAGTTTTATCGCTCTCCTGCTCAGTGTAGTTATGTAAACATCCCTTCAATTGTATGAGCCTGGTGCCTTAGCATATCTTGTCGAAAAGCGTGACACATCATAAGTCAAGCGTGACTTGATGCATGGGCTCACGCGTAGTGATCAAGGCTCGCACAAACGCCCGTCATTTTGAAAACATAACCCTGTTCCGTACAGCAGAGACTTCCTTATGATGTTACGATATTATTTTTTATGCTTACAAGAAATTTCTAGGAGGTCCCAACCTTGTCTTCGTTATACATATAATTTTACAAAAAAAATAGTCATTCTATTTTATTGGCAAGTGTTTTTTTTCCATAAACGGAACAGGGATACCGGGATGTCAATAATGAATTTATTTGTTGAAATAATTTGTTCGATTTTAAGCTAACATGGTCATTTTCACTATAATTACTATTTAAAACGAGATATTTACAGCAGTAAATCAGTTACACCGTGAACATGGCACTTGTAACAGTGCCGAAATATCGGGAGCTCAGAAAAACAAATATACATGGTAAATATCTCGTTTTAAATAGTAATTATAGAATAATTTGTTAATTTATTTGAAGATGATCATCTTAGCTCTGTGCAAACGAGTGCTGTAAAGGGCTCGAAACGTAGAGTCATGGTGTTAATAAACGCGATGACCCCGTTCTAGTGTTTAATTTCAATGAATAACAATCGCGGTAAGAGAAGACAATATTAATTTATTTGTTACTGAAAACATATAGAATACGGTTATAGGAAGTCTCTGCTGTATGGAACAGGGTTATGTTTTCAAAATGACGGGCGTTTGTCCGAGCCTTGGTAGTTATGCTAGACATACTGGCCGCGTTGCATCGCGTTGTGCCATAGAAAATAACGTCAACATTTTTCTATGATGCGTCGCAAAGCAACAGAGAGCGGGCTATGATAGACGTAGTGTTGGCAAAACAGAGACGCAACGCCTTTAACCATGAGGCCTGGCCCCACTATTGCGTTGCGTTGGGGCCTCATCATTTCCCCCTCCTCCTTTTTTACATGGGTATTTTTTATGTGACTTCTAACCAGAATTGGAAGCGCTTTCAATACGAACAGGAGAAAAAAAATGCCCCAAAATTTCCACAAATTTTACAAACTTTCCCTTTACAAATAACATTCAAAGAATGGTAACGGAACAGAGAAAAAATCGAAGCACACTTTTTTTCCTATTAGGTGGCGGGACGGTGGTTACAACATTGATAAAAATGGCTCAGTTGGGATTCCCCATAAAGTAGGGTAGACAATAGACATCGACGGTCGGGAGACGCTATACAGGTGACTCGACAGTCGACAACGGCGTATCCGAAAGGTGAACAAAACATATGCAGAGTATAAAAGCAAGGACCTAGACAAATTTACATTTATTTGGGTTGGAGTTAATATACGGAAGAACTTTTAACAAGAGTAATAATTAAATCTATCAAATTATATCAAATAGAGATTCGTGTAATATTTTTGAATTTGGAACTTAATCTAGCCGATTAAAGCACAGTAAAAGCTTTACTAGCGGACTAATAATAGGTACATGTGGCTTGGAATATTAAATCTCACAGCTGGGTTAACGTCGTATCATACGATTATGGAGTATTAGTTTACGATTCAGCAATTCTTGGTTTCATTCAGCAACTTTTTTTACATAATATAGAGGTACAAAAAAAAGTATCTTTTATCTTTTTGTCGCAGGTTAGGGTTTATCAGTCATGTCATATTTTATGCCTTGTGTAACATAGGTGTATGTTGTTCTAATAAAACTTTTAGTACTGCTTACCCTTTCGACGCCATGTTAAAAACAAAAGGTTTCACTTGGACGCCATGTCACCTACGTATCAAAACTGAAGTTGAACTGTATGAGTGTTCATTAAACTCTATTTTGATCTGTGTTCTGTGACCAACTAATCCGTCTTTGGTTTTGAATCTGCGGCTCCAATACACTGGCGTAGAAAACGTTGATTATTGAAGCGTACTTTATTAATTAAAATATTTAGATACTAACTTTCATTTTTATTTTTCAAACGGTTGAACTTACACAATTGTCTATTCAGCCACTTCTGTATATTTTTTCAAGTAATTTGGTAACTAATGTTATCGTCGGAGATGAAATACGTAAGGAAGACCCGTTACCTCTCGCTAAATCGTGCGAATAAATCAAAAAATGCCGAATCATAAACCATAGATAATTGTTAGGTCTAAAATAAATTATCTAGAACACTAAAATTTGTGACTTTGTTAATGGAACCAGTTTCACCTTATTAGGTAAAAGTGACAAATCCTAAGTGCTACAAACATGGTAAAACTTCATGAAGGAAGTATATTGGGAAGCCGATCTAAACTATTTTGAGCTGATATACTCATATTTAGTGGGAATAAGCCTTATCTGAAATGTTGAGTATTCCTTTTCCATGAGAAACTTGAAACAGATTATTTGTTCTGACGGTATGCTTATCATTCAGCGTCAAAAATATCTATAAATACCTACCTAAATAAATTCTACAAAGCTTCATAAGACTTCAAAGTACCATTTATAATAGCTACCTGTGCAAAAATTCTGAGATATATGTAGCTATCAAAAGACCTATCAAAAAAAGAGACACATAAATAAATAATAGGATTTGTTTGACGTATCGACTTCTGTACCAAAAACGCCATCTCTTAGTAGGTATGTAAAACTCACCGCCGTTACGTTCTTGAAATGAAAGAAGGAACACTCAATATCTTCTAGCAAGACTGTATTACGGGTGACGTAGCCTAATCACTCGTGTCGCACACAATATAGTGTGTAAAATTTAATGTTACCATTTAATGGTGGAGCTCCCCAGTAACAGAAGAATGGCGGAGCTCCTCAGGCGCCATCTTGTGACCAAAGACACCTTCATCACATTCCAAGAAGACATTTTATCTAAATATACGTTAAAAAAATATTCTTAGGCTGTCCACAATAATAATACATCGAGGAACTTATTTCACGCATAGGAAGTCGAAGGAATGTCAATGTTCTAGTCAGTCAGACTGTACCACGTGTTATTTACAATAGGCAATGAATCGGACAATACTTAGCGCTAATATACAGCTGTCTAGTCGAATTATATTCGAAAAGAAGCATACATCCGATGACGTCACGACGCAGCTCCTTTTTATATAAAATACATCCTTAATGTTCAAGGTTTTTTCTATAAAATAAGTGTCGCAAATAGTTCATAAAATTACATTTTAAATATTTAACGGCATAGTAAAAATCTCATTATTTCATCCGCTAATTATTTAGAAAAAAAAATTACTATGCGTCTCGCGTCATAAGATGATAGCTATGACGCTATGACATTTAATTGAAGTATCTTTCACTTTTTGCCGTATTATTATTACTTAAAACGTACCTATATATGTATATACATTTCTAAATAAACTTCGATGTGCTTCGATTTCAGAAAAGGTACCACTAGTCGATTGTCGACAAGGTCCATTTCTAAATGAATGACTTCCGCGCCTTAAAACGATCACAAATGTGGCAGCTGCGTCATTTAATGTATGGTCATACTGGTCATAGGATCATCGTTTGATGCGAAAGGTATAAGTATTACGTTTAAATGTACCATTATTGAAAATAAATTAGTAATAATAGCTTGAGTTTTTTACAAGATAAGTCTTCTGCGTCGTGCAGTCTATCGGAAGTGTCTGTTTAATACGTGTGTTTGGGACAGTCTCAAGCGACAGTGAACTGTCAAATGACGCGCTCGGGCCTCGGGCGGCGCGGCGCCCGTCCGTCGCCGGCTCGGGCGCCGGGGGTGCCGTTCTGCAGCGCCGGCGAGTCCTCGGGCGCCACGCTGCGGCGCCACCTGAGCCCGCGCCACGCGCCACGCGCGCGCCGCTTGCTGGCCGGACACCAACAGAACGTCAGAGCCCACCCAGTGCACCGCAGCCTACTGATGTGCCGACGGAAACTTTCCAAATATTTCGCATAGGAAAGTTTCAGAAACTTCTCACATTTTTGTATGGGGATTGAAACTTTCCACAACGTAAAATGGAAATTTCTTAAATTTCTGTTAATTTTCAAGAAATTTTCCAACTTTTTGGAAACTTTCCGCAACGGTCATCTGTACCGCAGCCACAGATATCATAAGCCGACTAACGACTAACTATTATGTCGTCTAACAAGCACAACCCGGTTTCTACTGCCTTGTAGTCTTAGACTTTTTCAAGATACGAAATAATAAAAGCGTGCAAACAGTTGTAGTAGACAGCGCATAGAGAAAATCTTTGTCTGAGATAGCGCATCAATAACATAGCATAAAATAAAATCAAAATAACATTTAACTTAAAACTAGTTTAAACCGTCAAAGAGCCCTCCTTTAGTTTAGTCGGTCCTGGCGCAAAGGTACCCATCAAACTCGCTCACCGTATTATCACGCTTAATGACTCGACTACCCACTTCCTTTATTAAGGCAATAGTATCCAAGCTCCAGCAGTCCAGCACCCATATTTCTTAAACGCACAGGGTACGAAGTAGTAATTACCCCCCAGGACCGAATATTTATCCCACTTTTTTACTAGCCAGCCGAAAGCTACTCGTATATGCACATAATCAAAACACTAGCAAATTTACTGTAGCAATTACCTTACCTCTTATTTAAATGCGTTCCTTTTATTTATTGAAATTAAACACTTTAAAACGGATTAATCGCGTTTATTAACACCATGACCCCACGTTTCGAGCCCTCTACAGCACTCGTTTTCACAGGGTTAAGATGATCATCTTGTTTAATTTCAATGAACAACAATCGCGGAAACAGAAAACAGTTTATTATTTTTTAAATAAAATTATGCAATAACAGTATATTGTAAATCCCAATAACAAGACATTAAGCTAGTTGGCACATTAATACTAGTTTTAATATTTAACTCTATACACTGTCTATAGTCATGCGATATTTAGCTATATTTACATGTTCAGTCTCACGATTTTCTTGGACATTTAGACAGACACTTCTCGCCTTAAAAATGGCCGGATTATGATATCTGTGTCGCACACGCAACTCGCCTTTAATGCGTAGCTTACATGTCAACACTTGTGCTACGGCGACCGCCATGGTGCGCTTGCGCATATGCTAACGTTGTGTGGTGTACGCCCACGGTTCTAGCTACTGTGGCGAGGACTAAATACGACATGTAGGCTAGACATTCAGGGTTCGTCGGGCGATGCGAAGCGAACTAAACATAACATTAAAATAAAACTAGATACGGCGTGCGCTACACACTTAACGATTATTCGACCGACGATCCCAGGGTAACCACTGGATTGACACGTATCGTAGCGTACAAGCTCATGCATTTTCGGAATTTAGTTATTTAGACACGAGTGGTTCAAAAGTTAAATGAATAAATGATAGTGAAATGTTGCAAAAATGACGAGTTTGCTTGGAATATATCGTCGAGCAAAAGTGAGAATACATATTACGCTACGGGATAGGGTGATATTACGATACAGCATAGGTATGCAAGTAAATGAACACATAATATGTCGATATATATAGTTAAAAAATTTACGCCCTAGAATTTGTATGCTGTAAAAGTAGAAAATATTTGAAATATCTCTATTAAACTAGTTAAATGGATATATACATGAATTTATAATGAGTAGATATATTTTAGTTGTTTACATATATAAATGAAATAGTCACAATGTTATAGAACTATTCAGGCTTATAATTGTTGTGTAAAAATACTAACGATTCAATCAAACAAACACTCAAACATTCCGTTAGAGCCACACGTCACATACGATGCCAAAACATCTAGCAAAATCACAATATGTTATCTAGAAATCTGTCTTAATTTCTTAGTCTGCTCGTGCGAGTTTCTCTTATTATATTTAAAAGTTACCATGCGAAGTTGTGAAGTGAAATAACCATGTCCATTGATTTCAGTGCATAGGTGATAGCTTTTATTATAATATATACTTTTCGAATTTGGAATCGCAAGAATCTGACACGAGCTAAGACTATAAGTTGTTTATACCCTTTTATTTATCACCTTAATTTAGTTATCACCTTAATGCAGTAGAGCCAATAAGTTTTATATACATACATTACACATTATTTCAGACAAGCGTTTAGTTAGAATAGCTTTTGTTGAATAAAGAATTACACGAAAAGTTTCACAGACAATATAAAAAACGCGCAATTTAACCACTTTTTTAAATTTATTATCTCAACAAAAGGAAATTTAGCTTATGTAGCGTCTCAACAGCATACAAAAGTAAGTATAGACTTAATACTTTTACTATGAGAAATTATTTATTACGAGAAAATATCAAAGATGACGGAATTAAATAACTAAGAACAATTCATATAAGGAAACAAACGTTTCTTGTTCTGGCTCCTAGGTAAATTTGTTGTTTTCGTCTAAACAAGTCTAGAAATTTTCCAAATTATTATACGTACAGAAAGTGGTTTTAGTGCACTGTTTGGTGGCAGGGTAGTAAAAACTAAATTTATTTTAATAAATTACATTAAAATGTAACGTTGTAATGTAATGTGTGTGTATGTGTGTATGTCTATACTTACTTTTGTATGCTGTTGAGACGCTACATAAGCTAAATTTCCTTTTGTTGAGATAATAAATTTAAAAAAGTGGTTAAATTGCGCGTTTTTTATATTGTCTGTGAAACTTTTCGTGTAATTCTTTATTCAACAAAAGCTATTCTAACTAAACGCTTGTCTGAAATAATGTGTAATGTATGTATATAAAACTTATTGGCTCTACTGCATTAAGGTGTTATTATATTAAGGTTACCGAAGGTTACTTACCTTTGTTAACCTATAATAAATAGCATAAGATCTAGTTACCATACCATACCATACATTTCATTACAGACAAACGTATTCGCCAATGTTGCATTAAAGAATTGCATCCCCAATACCTAGCTGAGAAGTGAGAGAACTGATTGGACGTTTGGTTATGAAAATGATACGATTTTTGCATAGTGTATTATCGAATAAATCAATAATACTGTCAATATCTTTGCGGAACATTTTTGTTGCGCAAATTAAATGAGAATGACAAATTAGGACAATTGATTCATTTAGACACCAAGTATCCAAATGAAACGATGAAATAATTAGTATCGTAAGTCATAACTTACACAAGAAAACATGCCCGAATGTAAAAAATATACCGTGCCTTTTTGTATATCAAATTTATTAATGATCCAAAAGAATTGGTGTAGGGCCGTAGTTGGAGTTGAATTTAAGATAGGGCGTCATTGCATTGGGGTATAACATTATCATTTATCCAGAATTGGTGGTATGTTTTAAGGTGGGGCGTTGCCCCATAATGTCCCCCACCACCTAGCTACGGCCCTGAGCGTCAAAATACAGCAGTCGGGTTGTTATTTTGACATCCAATCAGTCGCTCTCAAGCCCCCCCCCCCCCCTACTTCCCCCTCTTAAGAACAGCTAAAGTACTCACGAGTGCCGCGGCTGGGCGAGCAGGTCAGCGGGGTCACGCTGCTTGATCTCGCTCTCGCGCACCGCCTCCGTCATAGACTTGAAGGCGCTGTTGTAGATCCTGGAATGCACAGTGGACTTTAATACGTGTGGCGACAAAGGCCAGCCCGTGGTTAGCCCTAACAGCACGGCTGACACCTGTCACTTTCTAACTGTTCTGATTAGACAATGACAGGTGTCTAGAGCACAACTCGTGCGCAGTTGGTTTTGACCCTAATCATAATTCAACCTGTCAAACACTACCCTTAGGATTACATTGATAGATAGCCCACAGGAAATCGTCGCTATACTTACTCAACCTCATATGTACAGTCAACAACACACCTGTGTATACAGCCACAGTGCCAAAAATATGTATACAGGACCTTAATTCTCTGGCAATAAAGTTCATTATACATATTTTTGGCACTTTGGCTGTATACACAGGTGTGTTGTTGACTGTACAGCAATCATTTGATGGAAATGTCACCTTTCTGTCACTAGGAATACGGGTTTTTTCTTTATCAAATGAGATTTGCAGACACGAGGTTAAAAAGTATAGCGACGAAATGGAGGGTCAAGGTTTAGAAGCAAAGGGTCAAAATAATAATTAATGGTGTGAAATACAAGTGAAACTCGTCCAAGCAACATCTACCGTGGTATCCCCCTCCCCCCCAATTTACTTTGAATTTGTTCCTTCTCATTATAGTATTTACTCATATTTCTTAGAAGGAAAGGAATAGTGGTGAAATTCATGACCTCGGACTGGACTCGAACCCGAGACTCTGGTCGACACGCCGATGGCTCTCCCAACTGAGCTACCGAGGCCACAGCCGTGGAACCGATTGGCACCGAATAGGCCAGAGTAGCGGATTCGAGTCCCATCCGACGTCTTCTAAGAGATTTAATTCTAAGACATTTGGTTTCATTTCTGTTTAATAACAGTTCTCGGCTTTATCCTTTAGTGTTCGTGGGTTCACTACGGGGTCAGCCTTGAGCAACCTGTTAAATAGAGTTATGTAACTACAAGAAGTTTCCTCTTATCCTTTAATGATCTAGAAATGTATATCTATAATATTAAGGTTTCCTACATCTACGCGATAATTTTAGATGATGATGATGATACCTCTAAACTATTTCCTCCTTATTAACACATATAGTCCCACAATGTCTCTAACGCAAAATTACAAAGTCGATAAAGGAACCACATCCCTTTTAATCTACAACGCAAAATACGTACATTGCTAGCTATGTTCGTTAGCAATGTAGACGCACGGCCTATTCCGTGTGCTTTGGCCTTTGGTCTTTTGAAGATAGCTAACCTAATCTCATCATCATCATTTCAGCCGAAAGACGTCCACTGCTGGACATAGGCCTCCCCCAAACATTTCCACAATGACCGGTCCTGCGCCACCCGCATCCAGCGGACTCCTGCGACCTTCACCAGGTCATCAGTCCACCTTGCGGGGGGCCTACCCACGCTGCGCCTTCCGGTGCGCGGTCGCCACTCAAGAACCTTTCTACTCCAACGGCCATCGGTTCTACGTGCAATGTGCCCCGCCCACTGCCACTTAAGTTTAGCGATTCGGAGAGCTATATCGGTTACTTTGGTTCTGCTGTGGATGGCTACTTAAGACTAAAAAAGTATTAATTTTGCGTCGACTTTTGGCGGCGTAACTAAAAGCGATACCGTTTATGGAGCTTGTAATTTTGCGCTCTAATCATTGTGAGTCTACCCGCCATATTGGATACCTGTTCACACAACTCCTGTTCTCCGCTCGGGACTACTCGTCGTTTGGGTTTGAGCGTTTCTCTCTTTCAGAGGAAGTAGAAGGAGGGGCAAGGCTTCGTTACGCTGCTGCGTTACTTCCTTGCTAGAATAAACGGGAGGCATCAGTGTCCCTTTAATAGGACGAGAGGAGACTAGATGATTTGTTTTTTTGTCAGGTAAAGCGCTGCAGCGCGTCCGTATGTTCCGCTACATTACCCGTACTCATCACAAACGTGGCCCACCCAAGTCACGCCTACAGTTGGGTAACGGCACCAATTTTGGACACTTTAATACGAACACGCAAACTGGTATGAAGATAACTGAATTAAAAATTTAACAATATATACATATGTAAACGATGTAGGTATACCATCATCTTCTTTTTCCTAGCGTTTACCGGCTTATTTGAGCCGTTTATCCGAGCCGTGGCAGCTTTGGCGACTAATCTCAACATACAGTCATATAACCATTAAATATTTTTTTGCTTTTTCAACCCCAAGAAAGCGTGGTTAAAATCATAAAGTTTCCCCGTGGGTACCTAGTAGTTAAAATATCGACTATGATCTGTAAATAAAACTAGTTGAAATGTATATTTAGAGAATACGTAAACTATTTCTACATAAAATATGTCGACTCAACACTTTAGGATTGCAAATTACGACAGGGCTATAAAAACTATTACCCACAAGTTAAAACTTTAAAATTAATATCGACTAGTTTTTATAACTTTCTAATTATTTCCAATAAGGAATACTATGCAAAAATTAATACATTTACTTAACAGTATTATTTACTACTTTCAGACTATTCGAACAAACCACAGACTACAACCACTAGACACAGTATAAAGGACACCTTGCTGTTACCGCTTATTTCAGTTGCACCACGTTTACGATGTATACACGTTAAGGTCCGACCGAGACTTCTTTTTTTTTTCTCGGCCGAGACCATGACCGACACTGAGGTTACATTGAGTTCTCGGCCGAGACCGAGACCGAGATTTTATAATAAATACGAAAAACACGCAATTTCCACAAAAACATGTAATAGTCAAAAATTTAACTTTTGTTTAATATAGTCATCACTGAAACACAACTACAGTCAAAGCTTGAGAAAAAAAGTTATTGGAAATGCTTCATAATGCCGTGTCTATGTAGTCGGTGGTACAAACTGAAGCCCAAGTATGTAGGCTGCTATGTTTCACCTAGGTAAAGTTACTAAAGTTACTCACACTAGTGCTACGGTAATAGCAACACCTTTAACTGACTCGTCCGTAGACCTTACACCGGCACGTGCAATAGGGGTTACAAATACTCAGTTAACAGTGTTGGCGATGGGACAATTGAGTGGAAATGGTTACAATTATGCTTCTAACATTTGACCCTAACAATAGGATCTACATATACCGGGTGGGCAACAGAAGTAAAAATTTAATCGTAGGTACTAATACTATTAATACCTAAAACTTTAGTACAACAACTTTTAAACATTATGTATGTAGGTTTTCACTTTTTCGTACAGACTAAATAGTATTTTCAATGTACGTTAACATCACCGAGCTTACCGTGGGACTAGGTCGATATGTGTAAGATTGTCTCACAATTTTTTTTTATTTTATCAGCCTAGTTGACGTCTATTGTCATAGTACAAAGATGACAAAATTTGCAGTATACTGCAAATATTTATATTTAGTATTTAACTTTAAAGTGTAATAAAAATCAAACGCTAGTGTTTTAGGGCCCACCCGGTATACTGCTCAAAAGCAAACAAGGGCCAATAAATATTTTGAACGCTACGCAAAAAAAACAACAAGGTGAAAGCAGGATGTTTGGTGCCTCGTTTTCCAAATTGAAATGTCGGATAGATTAAATCTGACGTCATGGAAAAAAGTTTCCCCGCGGATGTTTTTCAACATGAATTTAAGAAAAATGGAAGTGGTAAGGAAGGCCTATATTTCTTTTGTAATGTGTAAATGAATCATTAGTTAAATAATATTTATTTAAAACGGGTCACTCACGTAATTTAGTCGATTTTCGCTCGACATGTCGAAACATGTCGAGCGAAAATCGACTAAATTACGTGAGTGACCCGTTTTAAATATTATTTAATATGTTCGAGTCTCACGAGAGTTTTATAGTTAAAATATGAATCATTAGTTCTTTAAAGTAGTAATTTTTAAAATCCGTGGTCACTAGATTTTTTGGTTGCCAAAAAAGATAGTAAATTCCCAAGTTCTGTTACGATTTCACAAGCTGTAATTTTTAGAAAACATCCTGTATTGTTGTATTGCAATACATTTGTTATTAAAAAACATGATGTTTATTAATAACAATTTATTGTTATAAAAAATATTTATACCAAAAGCTTTGATTGATATAGAGGCGTATAAAAATGATATAAGTAGTCAATTGTATCACATATTTCAATTAATATGAAATTAGTTATGATCGAAACTATCATTGGCCCTTATTTTCTTTATAGTGCTTCAATAGCCTTACTCGTAGACTGCGCAAATGTAAAATGAATTGTAAATATAATAAATAAAGTAGATATTAACATGTTTGGCTGGCAGTAGGTGACTCGGATCTTTCTGAAGGAGATATTGACTGGGTATCTGAAGGGCATAGTCTGTGGACAAAGCCTGCGGTGCCGAGGGCAGGATAGGGTTTCAATTATACAGATGTAAAATAATTCTAGTACGCATGTTAGGGATGTTGAAGTCATGTGCCGAAAAGTTCCAAAATTGCGATTTTTAACACATAAAATATGGGAAACTTCTCACGTTTATGTTTTTTTTACGGGATTGATACTTTCCATTCCCAAAATTTCTAATTATTGTAAAATTTTATTTTTTGAAAAGTTTCAGCACCAAGCACATCAGCTTTAAAGTCATTAGACGATACATAGTAGAGCTTGGAAAGGAATCAGGGGATCAGCGGGAGCCGGCACGAGCGCTGGTTACATGTTGTACTCACACAGTGACGAGCAGGTCCGGCGCGAGCGTCATCACGGGGATCAGCGGGAGCCGGCACGAGAGCTGGTTACATGTTGTACTCACACAGTGACGAGCAGGTCCGTCATCACGGGGATCAGCGGGAGCCGGCACGAGAGCTGGTTACATGTTGTACTCACACAGTGACGAGCAGGTCCGTCATCACGGGGATCAGCGGGAGCCGGCACGAGCGCTGGTTACATGTTGTACTCACACAGTGACGAGCAGGTCCGTCATCACGGGGATCAGCGGGAGCCGGCACGAGAGCTGGTTACATGTTGTACTCACACAGTGACGAGCAGGTCCGTCATCACGGGGATCAGCGGGAGCCGGCACGAGAGCTGGTTACATGTTGTACTTACGAGAGGTATGGGCACAGCGGATGCATATCGTTTAGTGTGGTAGGGCACAGCACAACGAATGTCGTCTCGCTCAAATCTGGAGCAGAGCCCATCTGGGGAAGTACCTCCACCTTACAGAAAACCGCAGTTTAATAACACTAGACCCTACTCATAGTGTTGTGTTTCTGTCGGTGAGTAAGGTCGCCAGAGCTCCAAGAGGATTTACTGTGTTGACAGCTGGGGACCCACGGAACAAAGAACACTGTCTTAGGTCGATGTGGGCGCGGAGTGCAGGTGCGGCGATCAGGGAGACCCGGTGAAACGGCTGTCCGCTGGCCGCCCGCAGGTCAGTAGGGTTCCCGAACCCAGGGATCACTTAATCTCCACCCTGGGAGGCTGAGCCACCAACCTGTGCAAAATCCCTGGTGTAGTAGTCGTGCCGGAGAAGGAGACCGGGGTGGACCCGGCTGCTGCAACAGGTGTGGACCGGGGGCCCTTCCGTACGCCGCACCTGTAAACTGCACCACCTACGTCGCCCTCTGGCAGGTTTGGTCCGTCCCCTTGCCCCTTTAGCTGTCAACACAGCGAATCCTCCTTTTTTTCTTAACACACTCCCTAAATATGGCCGAAAAACAAAAAAGGAATAGTTCATCAGCGGCGTCCCCTTCCACACAAGTCGACTTCTGCAACATCAGGGGACTTCACTCCAATTTAAACGCAGTACACCACCACCTGGAGACTGCGCAGCCGACCCTACTGTTCCTCACAGAGACCCAGATATCTTGCCCAGCTGATACATCATACCTGTTATGCCCCGGCTATATGCTCGAAAATAAGTTCTTGCGGCGAGCTGGGGTATGCATGTATGCTCGGCATGATGTCTGCTGTCGCCGTCTCAATGCCTATGAAGACAGGGATCTGTCAGTGCTGTGGGTGCGTGTGGACTACGGCGGCCACACTCGTATCTACGCGTGCCTATACAGGTCCCATAGCGGGGACACGGACACAACTCGGCTCTTTGAGCACTTACAAGTGACGTCCGACAAAGTTCTTGAGCAGTACCCATCCGCGGAGTTGGTAATCTTGGGGGACTTCAATGCCCACCACGTGGAGTGGCTTGGTTCCCGGTCCACTGACCACGCGGGGAGGTCTGCTCTCGAATTTTCTCTGGCCTATGGTCTCTCGCAACTGGTTACTTCTCCCACGAGAATTCCAGACATCGGGGACCATACGAGCTCTTTACTGGACCTTCTGCTGACCTCTCGTCCGGACGGATACTCTGTCTCAGTGAACGCACCTCTCGGCTCGTCCGATCACTGTCTTGTCCGGACATTGCCACCTTGCGCGCGGCCTGATCCACCTCGGCCTACTAGCTCGCGACGCGTATGGCACTATAGGTCAGCAGATTGGGATGGATTGCGTGAGTTCTATGCATCGTACCCGTGGAAGCGGCTGTGTTTCGCATCAGATGATCCTGACTCCTGTGCAGCTGAGGTCGCTGAGACTATCTTAATGGGAATGGACTGCTTCATTCCCAACTCAGTAATAGCTGCAGGAGCTAAGAAACGACCTTGGTTTAACCGGCCCTGTAAAGAGGCGACAATTCATAAGCAAGCTGCCTACAGGGCTTGGACCAAGGCCGTTACTGATAAGGATCCTAACGCTTCTGATGTGAAACGCAAATTAAATGCTGCTTCGAGGTCCAGTAAAAGAGCCATTGCCAGAGCTAAATTCGACTTCGTCGGCAGAATTGGTGAGAAGCTCGTGGGCTATCCCTCAGGGAGTCGTGCCTTCTGGTCGCTCGCCAAAGCTGCCGAGGGAAATTTTTGTCGGTCGTCCTTACCACCACTGCGAAATGCTGATGGTGATCTGGTCCACAGTGCAAAGGAGAAAGCTGATCTCTTGGGCAATCTCTTTGCCTCGAACTCGACCATGGACGATGATGGCAGTACCGCACCGCCTACCGTCCCTCGGTGCGGTTTCTCCATGCCCGGCATTATATTCAGGCAAACTGATGTCCGGCGGGAGCTGCTATCATTAGACGTCCACAAGTCGAGCGGGCCAGACGGCATACCAGCGGTGGTGCTCAAGCGGTGTGCTCCCGAGTTGTGTCCAGTGCTCACGCGCCTTTTCACGCTCTCATATCACAAACGGCAGGTGCCGTCTTCGTGGAAGACCGCCCTTGTGCACCCTGTGCCTAAAAAGGGTGACAGATCAGACCCGTCGAATTACAGGCCAATCGCTATAACCTCCCTTCTCTCCAAGGTGATGGAGCGCATAATCAACGCAAAGCTCCTGGGATACCTAGAGGATCACGATCTGATCAGTGACCGACAGTATGGCTTTCGCCATGGTCGCTCCACTGGTGATCTTCTAGTGTATCTCACCCACCGCTGGGCTTCAGCTATTGAGAGTCAAGGTGAGGCATTGGCAGTCAGCCTGGATATAGCGAAGGCGTTCGATCGGGTTTGGCATGGGGGTCTTCTATCGAAGTTACCATCTTACGGACTGCCCGGGGGATTATGCGAATGGATTGCCAGCTTTTTGTCCGGCAGATGCATACGAGCCGTTGTCGACGGAAGTTGCTCCGATAGCATGGACATAAATGCTGGTGTCCCACAAGGCTCTGTGCTATCCCCAACGCTGTTTTTGCTGCATATCAATGACATGTTGTCCATTGGCGATATTCATTGTTATGCAGACGACAGTACTGGGGATGCCTATTACACAGGCCGTGCTAACATCCCTCGTCCCGTTGTGTTAGAGAGTCGTGAAAAGCTTGTGTCAGACATCGAGAGTGCTCTCTCTGATATCTCACTGTGGGGCCAGGAAAATCTTGTCCGATTTAACCCCACTAAGACACAAGTTTGCGCGCATAAAACCAGTGAAGTGTATTCGGGATTATGAAACGTTCTTCCGTGCGGCTAACGTGAAGTTATTGGCGAGAATTATTGCGGACTACCGTCGAAAAATTGCCCTGGTCAATTGGGATTTGTACTCGTTGCATATTGAACTTAGCAACCATTTAGACGCTGACTTGTGGGAATGTTTGGACGCAATGTCGTATAGTAGGTCGGAACGCATTTTGCATGAGACGGTCAAGAGGCATGAAGGTAAATTGTCTCGGTTAAGCAAAAGTAAACTACCCACACAAAATGTTGTTGCGAGTGATGCGACCGTTACTGTCGTCAATCTGTCGTTGTGTAGTGTGAGTGAAATGGCAAACAGGGCCTTAGCGCGTGGACTTAATTTTGCTCCTACACCCAAGCGTTTGCCTACTGAGATCATAATTACGAGCGTGGAGGATACAATTATGCGAAATAGGATTCCGGCAATGGACGCTGAATGTATAAGGCAGGATGTGTCCTCTATGTTACGTAAGTCTAAGTTGCCAAAGTCTAACATATCACACGGTGAGCTTAGAGCATTAAGGGAATTGCGCGACGACTTAAACGTGTTGGTGTTGCCAGCGGATAAGGGTAATGCGACGGTTATTGTCGATACGGTAGCCTATGAAGACAAGATTACTCACTTGTTGAGTGACGTAGCTACGTATAGAAAGGTGAACTACAACCCTACGTCTAGAGTGTCGACCAAGGTCAATAAGCTGTTGCAAAATTTACCGGATAAGTTTCTGTCGAAGCGGTTACGCCCACTGAATCCGACATCTCCTAAAATCTATGGGTTGCCTAAAATTCACAAACCTGACTGGCCGTTACGTCCTATTGTTAGTCAGATTGACTCGCCGACTTATAAGCTTGCCCAACATTTGGCGTCTTTGTTACAAGGGTTTACGGGCAAATCCACGAGTTATATTAAGGATTCGAGGCATTTGATTAGTCGGCTACAGGATATCCAGTTGTGTGAAAACGAACTTATGGTGAGTTTTGACGTGACCTCTTTATTCACCAATGTACCGGTAGAGGAAACTTTAAAGATTATTGAAAACCTATTGAGGGCTACTGATTTACCTGCCGTGTACATGGAGGCGATTGAGTTCTGTTTGAAGAGTGGATATTTACTGTGGCATGGTGACTACTATCTTCAGATTGATGGCGTAGCTATGGGTTCACCAATTGCTCCCGTCGTCGCCAATATTTTCATGGAATGGTTCGAGGAGGAAGCATTGAAGAACTCGCCTTTATCACCGAAATGTTGGTGGCGTTATGTGGACGATGTTTTCGCTATTGTCACAAAAACTGGCCTTGAGGGATTCACAGAGCACCTTAACAGTTTGCACCATAAAGTCAAGTTCACGGTGGAGAAAGAAAGTGGTGGTACGCTGCCGTTTCTGGACGTTTTGGTTGTGCGTAGACCTTGTGGGCGATTGCTTACCACAGTGTATCGTAAACCAACGCATACGGACAAGTACCTTAGGGCGGATTCACACCATCACCCGAGTCATTTGTTTTCTGTGCCTAGGACGTTGATTAACCGAGCCTTAAGTTTGTGTGATCCTCAGTACGTGGATCGTGAACTGGTTCATGTGAAAGGTGTCTTGGAGCGCAACGGGTATAACTGGAGGCAATGTAATCGGGTTGCGAGTGCGTCGGCGCGTCCTCGGCCGGCTGGAGTAGAGAGGTTGCCTGTGTACTTGCCTTACCTTAAGGGCGTGACGGATAAAATCGGACACTTGTTACGCCGTAGATATTGTATCAAGACGATTTTCCGCCCTAATATGCAGCTCCGACAGTTGGTGCGCTCCCCAAAGGATAAGGAGCCGTTAAGTACCCCTGGTATCTATATGATCCCCTGCTCCTGTGGGAAGAATTACATAGGAGAGACTGGCCGTAACATTTCCACAAGGATTCGAGAGCATATACGCAGCATGAAAAATCGGGATACTCGGGGTTCTGCCGTGACGGATCATGCGATGGATTCGGGTTCTCACTATATCAGATTCGATAAGGTAACCGTATTGGCGAGGGAAAAGTTTTTCGTTCCGCGGAAAGTACGGGAGGCTATCGAGATAAGTCGTCACCCGAATTTTAATCGCGATGGGGGTTGGTCGGTGCCCCCTAGTTGGAAAACGGTTTTGAGTGCTGCGCCGGTGCTTCGTGTGGACGATGCCGTACAGTGTGACGTAGTGAGTGTCGTGTGCAATCGTGCAGTTGACAATGGGTGTGAAAGAGATGGTAGTGTCTCGCTTCTAACTTTGCCGGCGCTTGCGCCGCCCGCACCCTCCGCGCCTGCGCCGCCCGCTCCCTCCGCGTCGTTGCCTCAGTCGAGAGCTGACCGCGCTGGGGCTCGCAGTGTGCGTAGAGCAGTCGCCGCGGCTACACGCATGACTCATGAATAAGGGACACGGACTGTTCCGAAACATGTCGAGCTATTTTCGACTTTATTGACGTGAGTAACCCGCTATGAGAATTTTAATATGTCTGATACTCACGGGAGTTTTCTAATTAAAAAAAGACACAAGTTTGCGCGTTCACCGCTAAAAAAACCCCATTTACTGTGGTCCCACAATTCCAAGACACAGTCCTTACCATGTCAGAGAGTATTGGGATCCTGGGTGTTGACATTTCCAGTGACGTCCAATTCCGTAGCTACCTGGAAGGGAAGGCCAAGCTGGCATCCAAAAAGCTCGGTGTGCTCAATAGAGCTAAGCAATACTTCTCTCCGGGGCAAAGACTGTTATTATACAAGTCTCAAGTCAGGCCCCATATGGAGTATTGCTGCCATCTTTGGGCGGGAGCACCTGGATACCAGCTGGGCCCCTTTGACTCGATCCAAAGACGTGCTGTCCGAATTGTCAACGATCCCAAACTCACGAGCGATATCGAACCCTTAAGTCTAAGGAGAGACTTCGCCTCCTTATGTGTATTCTATCGCTTGTACAATGGATTGTGCTCTGAGGAATTGTTTGATATGATGCCAACGGCTGCATTCTACCACCGCACCGCTCGCCGTCGGCAGGGTGTTCACCCGCATACCCTGGAGCCTAAATGGTCTCGTACCGTGCGGTTTATGAGGAACTTCCTCCCGCGGACGCTCCGGCTGTGGAATGAGCTCCCTGCCACTGTTTTCCCAAAGGACTACAATATGGGGTTCTTCAAAAAAGGAGTGTTAAAGTTTTTAAAGGGTCGGCAACGCGCATGTAACACCCCTGGAGTTGCAGGCGTTCATAGGCTACGGTGACCGCTTACCATCAGGCGGGCCGTATGCTTGTTTGTCACCGTCGTAGTATAAAAAAAAAAAAAAAAAACTCACAGTGACGAGCAGGTCCGTCATCACGGGGATCAGCGGGAGCCGGCACGAGAGCTGGTTACATGTTGTACTCACACAGTGACGAGCAGGTCCGTCATCACGGGGATCAGCGGGAGCCGGCACGAGCGCTGGTTACATGTTGTACTCACACAGTGACGAGCAGGTCCGTCATCACGGGGATCAGCGGGAGCCGGCACGAGAGCTGGTTACATGTTGTACTCACACAGTGACGAGCAGGTCCGTCATCACGGGGATCAGCGGGAGCCGGCACGAGAGCTGGTTACATGTTGTACTCACACAGTGACGAGCAGGTCCGTCATCACGGGGATCAGCGGGAGCCGGCACGAGCGCTGGTTACATGTTGTACTCACACAGTGACGAGCAGGTCCGGCGCGAGCGTCATCACGGGGATCAGCGGGAGCCGGCACGAGAGCTGGTTACATGTTGTACTCACACAGTGACGAGCAGGTCCGTCATCACGGGGATCAGCGGGAGCCGGCACGAGAGCTGGTTACATGTTGTACTCACACAGTGACGAGCAGGTCCGTCATCACGGGGATCAGCGGGAGCCGGCACGAGCGCTGGTTACATGTTGTACTCACACAGTGACGAGCAGGTCCGTCATCACGGGGATCAGCGGGAGCCGGCACGAGAGCTGGTTACATGTTGTACTCACACAGTGACGAGCAGGTCCGTCATCACGGGGATCAGCGGGAGCCGGCACGAGAGCTGGTTACATGTTGTACTCACACAGTGACGAGCAGGTCCGTCATCACGGGGATCAGCGGGAGCCGGCACGAGCGCTGGTTACATGTTGTACTCACACAGTGACGAGCAGGTCCGGCGCGAGCGTCATCACGGGGATCAGCGGGAGCCGGCACGAGAGCTGGTTACATGTTGTACTCACACAGTGACGAGCAGGTCCGTCATCACGGGGATCAGCGGGAGCCGGCACGAGAGCTGGTTACATGTTGTACTCACACAGTGACGAGCAGGTCCGGCGCGAGCGTCATCACGGGGATCAGCGGGAGCCGGCACGAGAGCTGGTTACATGTTGTACTCACACAGTGACGAGCAGGTCCGTCATCACGGGGATCAGCGGGAGCCGGCACGAGAGCTGGTTACATGTTGTACTCACACAGTGACGAGCAGGTCCGGCGCGAGCGTCATCACGGGGATCAGCGGGAGCCGGCACGAGAGCTGGTTACATGTTGTACTCACACAGTGACGAGCAGGTCCGGCGCGAGCGTCATCACGGGGATCAGCGGGAGCCGGCACGAGAGCTGGTTACATGTTGTACTCACACAGTGACGAGCAGGTCCGTCATCACGGGGATCAGCGGGAGCCGGCACGAGAGCTGGTTACATGTTGTACTCACACAGTGACGAGCAGGTCCGGCGCGAGCGTCATCACGGGGATCAGCGGGAGCCGGCACGAGAGCTGGTTACATGTTGTACTCACACAGTGACGAGCAGGTCCGGCGCGAGCGTCATCACGGGGATCAGCGGGAGCCGGCACGAGAGCTGGTTACATGTTGTACTCACACAGTGACGAGCAGGTCCGGCGCGAGCGTCATCACGGGGATCAGCGGGAGCCGGCACGAGAGCTGGTTACATGTTGTACTCACACAGTGACGAGCAGGTCCGGCGCGAGCGTCATCACGGGGATCAGCGGGAGCCGGCACGAGAGCTGGTTACATGTTGTACTCACACAGTGACGAGCAGGTCCGTCATCACGGGGATCAGCGGGAGCCGGCACGAGAGCTGGTTACATGTTGTACTCACACAGTGACGAGCAGGTCCGGCGCGAGCGTCATCACGGGGATCAGCGGGAGCCGGCACGAGAGCTGGTTACATGTTGTACTCACACAGTGACGAGCAGGTCCGGCGCGAGCGTCATCACGGGGATCAGCAGCAGCCCGAGCCAGAACACCGCCGAGGTGAACAGCATGCGGTCCATCCCGCGCATGACGCTGCCGATCAGCACTGTCGGGTACACGTTGCTGCACACACAATACTCTTACCAACAAGACAATAGGCAGGAAACATGTTGAATTTCATAACAAAATCTATGTAAATATGCAACCTAGGATTGTTCTACGATTTAATCTATAAGCATTCATTTCCGAACGCATTTAACATGTTTTCCTATAAAGGTTGCAAAGAGTATCATATTGAAACTCTTAAAATTGTATTAGATAACAAAACACATAAACCCGTGATCAAAGTTATCCAAAGTAATTCCAGTTTTTGGTACGACAAAACCCTTAAACCGGTGATCAAAGTTATCCAAAGTAATTCTAGTTTTTGGTACGACAAAACCCTTAAACCGGTGATCAAAGTTATCCAAAGTAATTCCAGTTTATGGTACGAAAAAACCCTGAAACCGGTGATCAAAGTTATCCAAAGTAATTCCAGTGTTTGGTACGACAAAACCCTTAAACCGGTGATCAAAGTCATCCAAAGTAATTCCAGTTTCTGGTACGACTAAACCCTTAAACCGGTGATCAAAGTTATCCAAAGTAATTCCAGTTTTTGGTACGACAAAACCCTTAAACCGGTGATCAAAGTTATTCAAAGTAATTCCAGTTTTTGGTACGACAAAACCCTTAAACCGGTGATCAAAGTTATCCAAAGTAATTCCAGTTTATGGTACGACAAAACCCATAAACCGGTGATCAAAGTTATCCAAAGTAATTCCAGTTTATGGTACGACAAAACCCTTAAACCGGTGATCAAAGTTATCCAAAGTAATTCCAGTTTATGGTTCCGCAGATCGCAACCCATATGGCGTGTCCTCTTAGATCATAATGACGATATAGTGACATCTCGCTCTCTCTTACTGACCTGTACATAAGTATGAAGAGGAACCACATAGCCAGCGAGCCCCATATGCTGACGTGAGTGACCCACGTCCACGAGTGAGTCACTAGCCCGGACTTCAGGCACACCGTTAATACCACGTACTGAAACAGAAACGTTTAAATGTCAGGCAGAAAGTTCATCATCATCTTCATTTCAGCCGAAAGACGTCCACTGCTGGACATAGGCCCCCCCCCAAAGATTTCCACAATGACCGGTCCTGCGCCACCCGCATCCAGCGGACTCCTGCGACCTTCACCAGGTCATCAGTTCACCTTGTGGGGGGCCTACTCACGCTGCGCCTTCCGGTACACGGTCGCCACTCGAGAACCTTTCCGCCCCAACGGCCATCGGTTCTACGTGCAACGTGCCCCGCCCACTGCCACTTAAGTTTAGCGATTCGGAGAGCTACATCGGTTACTTTGGTTCTGCTGGGGATGGTCTCATTTCTGATACGATCTCGCAGAGAGACTCCTAGCATAGCCTTCTCAATTGCCCTTTGGGTGACTTTGAGCCTTCTTATGAGGCCCATTGTAAGCGACCACGTTTCTATACCGTATGTCATCACTGGCAACACACACTGATCGCTTTCGTCTGAAGACGAAAGGCAGAAAATTAGAAAATAAAAAAGGTCATGTGAATCTTACTTGTTGCCCAGCAACTGGTAACCGCCGTCATTGGTGTTTTATGTAAAATAACAGTTTTAAATAACCTTTCACTAAATTCAAAAGAAACACATTCAAAATACTTAAATCGTATACGGGTAGTTGTGTTAACAATATCCCGGCATTTAGAGTTTGTTACAGCACTTATTGTCACAGGGTAGAGTAGAACGAAGAATCGAGGAAATAAGGTTTTTTCTCCGTTAAAGTACGTAAAGCAACTCAGATATAAAAAAAAAAACATTAACAAAACTGTGCATGCCAGTATACTACTGTTGAAAATGCTGTGAAACTACAATGTGTTTATTCGTGTGTAATACACGAATTAATCCTTATTGAAATGGTGAATGAGTACTAACAGCGGACCGAAGGAATAGTGGAATTAGTCCGTCATTTATTCTTCCGTTATTTTTTCCTTTTTAAATTTAACTAAAATTAACGAAGATATAGAGCATCAAAGTTCCGGGTGGGGCCTTGTGACGTCACTACTGTAAGAATTGTACCTAATAGTGACGTTAGGCGAAACTTGAACGCAGAGGTATGGGCACTAAGAGAGGTATGGGCACAGCGGATGCATATCGTTTAGTGTGGTAGGGCACAGCACAACGAATGTCGTCTCGCTCAAATCTGGAGCAGAGCCCATCTGGGGAAGTACCTCCACCTTACAGAAAACCGCAGTTTAATAACACTAGACCCTACTCATAGTGTTGTGTTTCTGTCGGTGAGTAAGGTCGCCAGAGCTCCAAGAGGATTTACTGTGTTGACAGCTGGGGACCCACGGAACAAAGAACACTGTCTTAGGTCGATGTGGGCGCGGAGTGCAGGTGCGGCGATCAGGGAGACCCGGTGAAACGGCTGTCCGCTGGCCGCCCGCAGGTCAGTAGGGTTCCCGAACCCAGGGATCACTTAATCTCCACCCTGGGAGGCTGAGCCACCAACCTGTGCAAAATCCCTGGTGTAGTAGTCGTGCCGGAGAAGGAGACCGGGGTGGACCCGGCTGCTGCAACAGGTGTGGACCGGGGGCCCTTCCGTACGCCGCACCTGTAAACTGCACCACCTACGTCGCCCTCTGGCAGGTTTGGTCCGTCCCCTTGCCCCTTTAGCTGTCAACACAGCGAATCCTCCTTTTTTTCTTAACACACTCCCTAAATATGGCCGAAAAACGAAAAAGGAATAGTTCATCAGCGGCGTCCCCTTCCACACAAGTCGACTTCTGCAACATCAGGGGACTTCACTCCAATTTAAACGCAGTACACCACCACCTGGAGACTGCGCAGCCGACCCTACTGTTCCTCACAGAGACCCAGATATCTTGCCCAGCTGATACATCGTACCTGTTATGCCCCGGCTATATGCTCGAACATAAGTTCTTGCGGCGAGCTGGGGTATGCATGTATGCTCGGCATGATGTCTGCTGTCGCCGTCTCAATGCCTATGAAGACAGGGATCTGTCAGTGCTGTGGGTGCGTGTGGACTACGGCGGCCACACTCGTATCTACGCGTGCCTATACAGGTCCCATAGCGGGGACACGGACACAACTCGGCTCTTTGAGCACTTACAAGTGACGTCCGACAAAGTTCTTGAGCAGTACCCATCCGCGGAGTTGGTAATCTTGGGGGACTTCAATGCCCACCACGTGGAGTGGCTTGGTTCCCGGTCCACTGACCACGCGGGGAGGTCTGCTCTCGAATTTTCTCTGGCCTATGGTCTCTCGCAACTGGTTACTTCTCCCACGAGAATTCCAGACATCGGGGACCATACGAGCTCTTTACTGGACCTTCTGCTGACCTCTCGTCCGGACGGATACTCTGTCTCAGTGAACGCACCTCTCGGCTCGTCCGATCACTGTCTTGTCCGGACATTGCCACCTTGCGCGCGGCCTGATCCACCTCGGCCTACTAGCTCGCGACGCGTATGGCACTATAGGTCAGCAGATTGGGATGGATTGCGTGAGTTCTATGCATCGTACCCGTGGAAGCGGCTGTGTTTCGCATCAGATGATCCTGACTCCTGTGCAGCTGAGGTCGCTGAGACTATCTTAATGGGAATGGACTGCTTCATTCCCAACTCAGTAATAGCTGCAGGAGCTAAGAAACGACCTTGGTTTAACCGGCCCTGTAAAGAGGCGACAATTCATAAGCAAGCTGCCTACAGGGCTTGGACCAAGGCCGTTACTGATAAGGATCCTAACGCTTCTGATGTGAAACGCAAATTAAATGCTGCTTCGAGGTCCAGTAAAAGAGCCATTGCCAGAGCTAAATTCGACTTCGTCGGCAGAATTGGTGAGAAGCTCGTGGGCTATCCCTCAGGGAGTCGTGCCTTCTGGTCGCTCGCCAAAGCTGCCGAGGGAAATTTTTGTCGGTCGTCCTTACCACCACTGCGAAATGCTGATGGTGATCTGGTCCACAGTGCAAAGGAGAAAGCTGATCTCTTGGGCAATCTCTTTGCCTCGAACTCGACCATGGACGATGATGGCAGTACCGCACCGCCTACCGTCCCTCGGTGCGGTTTCTCCATGCCCGGCATTATATTCAGGCAAACTGATGTCCGGCGGGAGCTGCTATCATTAGACGTCCACAAGTCGAGCGGGCCAGACGGCATACCAGCGGTGGTGCTCAAGCGGTGTGCTCCCGAGTTGTGTCCAGTGCTCACGCGCCTTTTCACGCTCTCATATCACAAACGGCAGGTGCCGTCTTCGTGGAAGACCGCCCTTGTGCACCCTGTGCCTAAAAAGGGTGACAGATCAGACCCGTCGAATTACAGGCCAATCGCTATAACCTCCCTTCTCTCCAAGGTGATGGAGCGCATAATCAACGCAAAGCTCCTGGGATACCTAGAGGATCACGATCTGATCAGTGACCGACAGTATGGCTTTCGCCATGGTCGCTCCACTGGTGATCTTCTAGTGTATCTCACCCACCGCTGGGCTTCAGCTATTGAGAGTCAAGGTGAGGCATTGGCAGTCAGCCTGGATATAGCGAAGGCGTTCGATCGGGTTTGGCATGGGGGTCTTCTATCGAAGTTACCATCTTACGGACTGCCCGGGGGATTATGCGAATGGATTGCCAGCTTTTTGTCCGGCAGATGCATACGAGCCGTTGTCGACGGAAGTTGCTCCGATAGCATGGACATAAATGCTGGTGTCCCACAAGGCTCTGTGCTATCCCCAACGCTGTTTTTGCTGCATATCAATGACATGTTGTCCATTGGCAATATTCATTGTTATGCAGACGACAGTACTGGGGATGCCTATTACACAGGCCGTGCTAACATCCCTCGTCCCGTTGTGTTAGAGAGTCGTGAAAAGCTTGTGTCAGACATCGAGAGTGCTCTCTCTGATATCTCACTGTGGGGCCAGGAAAATCTTGTCCGATTTAACCCCACTAAGACACAAGTTTGCGCGTTCACCGCTAAAAAAACCCCATTTACTGTGGTCCCACAATTCCAAGACACAGTCCTTACCATGTCAGAGAGTATTGGGATCCTGGGTGTTGACATTTCCAGTGACGTCCAATTCCGTAGCTACCTGGAAGGGAAGGCCAAGCTGGCATCCAAAAAGCTCGGTGTGCTCAATAGAGCTAAGCAATACTTCTCTCCGGGGCAAAGACTGTTATTATACAAGTCCCAAGTCAGGCCCCATATGGAGTATTGCTGCCATCTTTGGGCGGGAGCACCTGGATACCAGCTGGGCCCCTTTGACTCGATCCAAAGACGTGCTGTCCGAATTGTCAACGATCCCAAACTCACGAGCGATATCGAACCCTTAAGTCTAAGGAGAGACTTCGCCTCCTTATGTGTATTCTATCGCTTGTACAATGGATTGTGCTCTGAGGAATTGTTTGATATGATGCCAACGGCTGCATTCTACCACCGCACCGCTCGCCGTCGGCAGGGTGTTCACCCGCATACCCTGGAGCCTAAATGGTCTCGTACCGTGCGGTTTATGAGGAACTTCCTCCCGCGGACGCTCCGGCTGTGGAACGAGCTCCCTGCCACTGTTTTCCCAAAGGACTACAATATGGGGTTCTTCAAAAAAGGAGTGTTAAAGTTTTTAAAGGGTCGGCAACGCGCATGTAACACCCCTGGAGTTGCAGGCGTCCATAGGCTACGGTGACCGCTTACCATCAGGCGGTATGCTTGTTTGTCACCGTCGTAGTATTTAAAAAAAAAAAAAACTGTATTTTCGTCATTTTTGATTTGACGAACAAAAGAAAAAATACGTGTACAATATTTTTTAATAATCTAAAAGACGGACTGAATATATTGTTTTTAGTTGTCTAGCTTATTAATATATTAAACTTTTTAGTGGTAGGTATCTTCGTTTATAACAATTTGGTACAGTCAGCCACACAGCTAACAATACACCCAAAGTGCCAAAAATATGTAATAATATGTAAAAATATGTAATCTAATGCTCAGACAAGAAAGCCCTGTATAAATATTTTGGGTCTATTGTTAGCTGTGTGGCTGACTGTTCCTCAATAATACGCATGTTGCAAATGAAAGTTTACCGTGTACACGATGTTGCCAAGCATCAGGTACCCGCCGTCCTTGCCGTTCGTCCACAGGACGTCGTGCTCGGCCATCAGCACCGGCAGCCAGAACAGCAGGATAGAGTGCAGCAAGGAGTTCACCATCCACACCCAGAACACGCGGACGTTGAAGAGCAGCCCTTGCTGCGAGGGCAGGTACAGCACTGGGTGCTGCAACGTAACATTAATACAGTGTGTAAATCTAATACGGGCGAACCTCTTAACGGTGGTTAGTATAGGCCTTTAACGGCCTCCTAGCCTAGTTGGTAGTGACCCTGCCTACGAAGCAGGAGGTCCCGGGTTCGAATCCTGGTCAGGGCATTTATTTGTGTGTTTATCACGAATATTTGTTCCTGAGTTATGGATGTTTTCTATGTATTTAAGTATTTATATGTATATCGTCGTCTAGAACCCACAACACAAGCCTTATTGAGCTTACCGTGGGACTAGGTCGATTTGTGTAAGATTGTCCCAGAATATTTATTTAATATAATCATAATAATTGAAACAGCGCCATCTAGTGAGTTATACATTAATAACCGTCATAACCTTTGCCGATAACACCAATAAAATCGGACAAACAGTTTTGAAGAATCCATCATCATCATCACCATCATTTCAGCCTTTGATTGTTCACTATTAAGCATGGATCTTTTTGTACGCTACTGGTTCCTCATCCAGATGTGACCCGCACCACAGTACAAGTAATAGTACGGTTGGCTTCATAAATAGAAATAAATAGAAATAGAAAATTATTTATTGTCACAAACACAAGAATACAAAAAAAAGGAAAGAAAAACAAGCACACATTCTTCTTAAATATTAAACACTAAACAACACAACTATGTGACAAAAGGAATGCACGCAGCGTTAGCTAATATATATGCATCTGTATTCAATTTTGACCTTTCTTCCCCTGTAATAAATTTCGAAGTGTAAATATATTGATAGACGTGACTGTACTTAGTACAGACGGCTTATTCTGCTACATTTGATGTCAAGCATGGAAATGTCAAAAACGCGTTATATATAGTTGTCGATTTCTAAGTCTGAACTTTTGACACTTGAGTATTGACGTACTTAGTGATGAGGCTAAGACAAATCGTTTGTCAAATTCAGCGATGGTTGATTTTAGCGATGAATTGTTTGATTCGATTTTACTACTACGGATTTGTATTTGATAAGACCGAGAAACTTCGACAAACTGCGCATTTGACATACGATTTTTTCCAAAGTCATCTTAGTTTCGTTCAGAAATCAATACCGTTGAATACTTAAAATGTAAGATAAAAAACCTTCATAGTTAATTTGTCTTATTTTAAATAACATTTTTTTCCACATCGTACTTCGTTTTATTTTCGTTTTAATCGTTTTGTTTTGATTTTTACTGTATTGC
This sequence comes from Lathronympha strigana, assembly GCA_949128165.1. Taxonomy (NCBI): domain Eukaryota; kingdom Metazoa; phylum Arthropoda; class Insecta; order Lepidoptera; family Tortricidae; genus Lathronympha; species Lathronympha strigana. The sequence goes on from OX421905.1 coordinate 2,619,334, forward strand.
CTATTGATTGCAAGATCGATTTTTATCGATTTACTAACAGTTATATGAATTGGAACAGCAGACATGGTCACAACACTAAATAAAAAAAAACGACGTAGACCGTAACTGTTGCCGTGCTAAATTGTTATCGTAAAATATTCAATAACTAATGTATGAAAAAATGTAACATTCATCACATTATGTACATGGCTAGCTGTAATATCTTTATGGAATTTTTTTTATAATTCCAAAGTGTCTTGTGCGTTTTCGTTCTACGGGTATTCCGATGTGTCAAAAGTTCAGACTTAGAAATCAACAACTATAACATCAGAGTTTTCAACGTGCTGTGTGGCAGTACAAGTTGCTGTTCAATCAACAATTCATTGAAATTAAACACTTTAGAACGGATCAATCGCGTTTATTAACACCTTGACCCTACGTTTCGAGCACTGTACAGCACTCGTTTTCACATTACGCGCCCACTGTTGGCGGTGCCAGCGGCACGCACAGTGTCACGCAGAAATTCGCCGCTCCCTCGAGCTTTGACACTACAATGCTCTTGACGTCAGAACCTGATTGTGACTTGTTTGCATGGGGATGGACGACTGTGTACCGTGAGTGTCTGAGGTATTGTGAGATGATGGATGATAGGCCTTCCACAGTCCCTGTATGATATTATGTTTTGTGATATGTTACTTCTGTTCTTCCATTGTAGGTATTTCGTGCCTACCCTTTACTGTTGTTGTTGCTGTATTATTATTATTTTTTCCTTCTTCCTTCTTGGAATGAAAGTTTAAGTTTCTCGATGTATTGGTTTTGTATACTATAATGCCGTGTAAACATTATTAAATAAATATAAATATAAAATTAATTAGCAATAAGGCACACTCACCCTAATCATGATCTCCGGCGAGCACAGCTTGTCGAAGAGGCCGATGGCGAAGGGCGGCCACGCCGTGAAGATCACGTTGTAGAAGCCTATGGACCACCGCTCGAACAGAATCTGACCCGACCTGAACAAAATACGCTATAATACAGTACGTATCAAGACGAAAGGTGAAAAAAGAAACCTGTTAATGTTTAGATCATAAATATGAGCATGGTACCTAATTCATCAAAAATAGACAGTTTTTATGTGAGGTGTAAAAATATACATTTATTATTATTGTTTTGCACCTCCCCCGTATTATTTGTTTACAATCTATCAATAAATGACATTTAAGTCAAACCTTGTTGAACTTTGGATTTTTACCTAGTTACAAATAAACAGCAAACAAAGCAGTTGCGCGTTGCCTAAAAAAGAGACGCGTAATAATTGAAATGAAAACTGTTTCAAAACGGAATGATGGACTATGAGGGCGGATTTTTATTTTGTTGTCGTTTTTTTTTCGCGTCAGATTTCAATGATTGGTAGGTAGGAAGAGTTCCTTATTCTCTTCAAGATAGACCCAATTTCCCAGTATGTCCCACAATGTCTCAAATCTCAAGGGATTTTCGTATCATCATCATCATCATCATCATTTCAGCCGAAAGACGTCCACTGCTGGACATAGGCCTCCCCCAAAGATTTCCACAATGACCGGTCCTGCGCCACCCGCATCCAGCGGACTCCTGCGACCTTCACCAGGTCATCAGTCCACCTTGCGGGGGGCCTACCCACGCTGCGCCTTCCGGTACGCGGTCGCCACTCGAGAACCTTTCCGCCCCAACGGCCATCGGTTCTACGTGCAATGTGCCCCGCCCACTGCCACTTAAGTTTAGCGATTCGGAGAGCTATATCGGTTACTTTGGTTCTGCTGCGGATTTTCGTATATCAGTGAGAAATATATTACATTTTTTGTCGCACATTGAGATTTCGTATTTATCTAGCGTAGAATAAGGAACTCTACCTACCCACCAAATTTCATACAAATCTTACACAAAAAAAAAACGACAACATAAAAATATGAAACGAACTAAATCGCGCGTGTTAACCTCATCCATTCGTATAATTTAAACTTTCGTGAGTCATACTGATATTAAATTGCAACGGTTAACACTCACGTATTTTTATCACAATAGGCGTAACATGTTTCGACTGCATCAGGCAGTCATCGTCGGACAGACAGAGTGGTGACCTTCGCGGCGCCAGTGATGCCCGAGCCGTGAAGATGACAACACCACTCTGTCTCTCCGACGTTGACTGCCCGATGCAGTCGAAACATGTCACGCCTATTGTGATAAAAATACGTGAGTGTTAACCGTTGCAATTTAATTCATCCATCCGTTTTGAGTCTTTACAGCACTCGTTGTCACTCGGTAGGAAGAATGTTACAAATTATCAAATTAGTCTTCATTCTACCCAGCAGGGACCGGAAAACCCCTCTTTAGGCTTAAGCCTATCGAGTTGGTTACCTAATCATATCTGTTACACAATGATACTGTAACAGCAACATTCAGTAACCGAATACAAACGGTAAGCGGAATGTTGCTGTAACAGTAACCATTAACCCGGTTAACTGCAAAACCCAATCCCAATAGGGTTTTTGTTTGGGGTTTTCTTTAGGTTACTATTATAACAAACGAGTATACTCTTTACGTATAAGTAAATTAGATTCAATATCTAATAACAGTAGAGGCTGGCATCGGCAAAGACAATTCCGTGTCAACAGTGAACGATAGAAATGTCGTAAGGGACACATAAAAACCTCTTACTTAGGACATTTGTACCTTGCACTGTTTTTTGGGTCCAACAGGTAGAATAACCCAGGTTTGTTTCATAGTTGTCACTTCAATCAATTTTGAACCATAAGCCGTTACGCTAGAGTCGTATTAATAATAACAAGCGGTTTCTACGTCTTACACTTTCAAATTAAAGCGACTTCAAATACACAACAACCCGTTAGATTGAACTAGCTTATTTCTTTCAATAAAATGTCATAACTTACAACTTCAATTCACGTAATAATAAATAAATATACTTCTATCAATTCCGTGAATTTTTTAAGATTTCGAAAATTAAAAGTGTAGTACCAAACAAAATTGCAATAAATGAAACTGCAACATCATTACGTTTGCTTGCATGTTGTGATTTAAAGTTATTCGTAGTGTTTATTTTGACGGATTTAACTTGTTCAACGAATTTAGAGAATATCTCTTACGAGTCTTACGACTAACGTCGGTAGGTGATATTTTGTTAAGTTATTTAATCAAAACATTCAAAACCATTGTAGTAGGAACGAATAGGAATAAATCGTCTAATACTGCACGTGCAATGATAATTAAACAACTTAGGTAGCCAAGTTTACAAGTCGGGCTCGCGTGTAATTTAGATCCAAGTATCCGTGGTACTCGTAGAAACAGATCTTAAATACACGCGGACCTAACCCATCCTTGGCCGTTACCATAACGTTTTAGGGCATTTTCAAAAATAGGGTACCATTTTCATATTTTTTTTAATATAGGAAGTTTTGGGTTTTTTGTAACCAGTATCATGAGTACTATTGGAAACAAGAAAAATAGTGTCCCGTTTTTTTTGTCAGCTTTGTAACGCATTTTTTTCATACATTTCGTATGGGCCGTTACAAACCTGACAAAAAATTTTTTTTATGGAAAATTGAGGACCCATTTTCATTAAAAGGGTGCACTTTTTTCTGAAAATGCCCTTTAACGCAATTCAGTTAAGGTTCAGGTAAGGGACCTGTGCTCAGTTGTATGGCAGCGACTCAGTTTAGGCCCTAAACTGAATCACGTTAAGACGTCATGGTAAGGCCCCTTGGCGTGTAAAGTAACAGTGCATGATAATTAAAATAAAGAGTAGGGATACAAACAAAAAATTAGACATAGTACATATTATGATCAATGTGAACAACAATCAAAATACAAAATATTCAGCAAAAACAATTCTACAACGATAGTAAAAAATAATATCACACTTTTGTCTTAAATCTTCATAATAGGTAGGTCTTCCCATCACGGAACAATTGTGTTCCGGACCTTTGGGAGGCGTACGCGGAGCCGAAGCCAACACGCTGAGACCCTTTCGACAATTTAATGAAATGTAAGGGGTACACCGAGCGAATGATGCACCTGCCCGAGTTATGGGATGCACGCAGAGGCAGCACCGCCAGGGTTTATAGACTATTGAGATTTAATGGAAACTAAAATATACTGGACTATTAGGTGAAGGTGGTTGACTAAATACTGTATTATAGAGAATAAAATCGGACGTCTGCCTAACAAAATGGTAATAAATTTAATTTACGGCAAACGGTGACTCGCCCACATAAGATGGGCCCCCACAAAAAGCGACATCTAAGAGAGCTCGAGAGCAACACCAGTATGAGGGCTGGGGGTAGAGAGGTGTCACTAAACTTTGAACATATAGCCAACTCGCCACTTAAGTTTCCACATCTAGTAGGTAGGTAATTATTAGGATTAGCTTTTGGAGCCGACGTGCTCATATTAACAAAGGCTCGTTTATAAAACAAAAAAATGGCTTTGCACGTGCAGACTACGGATAGGTATTAGTTGTTGGTAAGGGTATCGTTATAAAAATTATGGCAATTTAAAATGATAATATTGAAAGCAGCTCTAAAATTCCTGCTTCAAAAACTTTACTTGCATTGTTTTTACTAATGACTCTCATGAGACAATGACATTTAAGTGCACAAAGATGAATACCGACCGAGTGCAGGCTTATTGTTATTGCCCTTATCGGTTCCACATAAACAATGAATCTCGGCAATGTCTAAGCCGCGATGTGTTATATTATCTTGGTCTGGTATTTTACATTAATATTCTTACAATTTACGTAATCCAGTCAAATTATTATTACACATATTTTGAGTTGATACTTTGTATCCCGATACCTATACCTACTATTTGGTGTCACGGTAAACACTTCCGCTTTTCTATGTTTTCTGTGTGTATGTACACGAATGCATAGAATGAGCAGAAATCTAGATCCTGGATGGCTTTATGGATCTAGGGTGCCATGAAACATTGCTATTAAAGTAATATAAATAGTTAAATACGGTATAAGAGGGCAAGCGTACTGTTGGCTAGAAAGCTATCTCAATGGACAGCGACAATGTGTAGAAGTTACAAAAATAGTCAAAAACCTTAACAAAACGTATAATTCGCCGTTCATCATTAACACATGCGGCGTGCCATTGGGACTACCAATACTAGGGCCTTTAGTATACTAATACTAGGGCGGTATTTGTTTTTACTTTACATCACCGATTTACCTGGCACCACACAAAATGACACTATACTATTTGCAGAGGACACAACCATAGTAATTAAAGAAAATACAGATGGTTCTCTAAGAAATATTATTACATGTACATTAACAAATGTAACAAATTGGTTAGAAAAGAATAATCTCAAAGTTAACTTAACCAAAACACAACTGGTTTAATTTCAAACTTATAATAGCAAATCAATTAGATTATCTGCCGATTGTAATGGCGTAAGTACAACTTAATGAAACGGAAAGTGCAGTTTTTCTAGGAATTAAGAATGATAAGTTTTGTAATTGGAAAGCCCATATTAATACCCTTTGTAATAAGCTACATCGATTTAATTATATTTTGTACCGTCTGCGAGCAACCGTCTCTGAGGCGGCAGCAACGGCAGCCTATAACGGTTATGTATCGTCGCAAATCTGTTACGGAATAATAATATGGGGCAACTCATCAGATGCTGATAAGGTTTTCTTAGCCCAAAGAAAGTGTTTAAGATCTTTGTGTGGAGCATATTACCTAGATAGTTGCAAGCCATTATTTAAAAAAGTATACTACCCTTGCCATCCTTATATGTATTTGTTATGTGTATATTCGTAAAACATAATATAGAATTGTTTAAAATGAAAGAAAGGGAAAAACGATATAAACACGATCTAAATACCGACACATCAGACATTAAAACTATTTCAAAAAAATTGTAACTCTATGGCCATCAAATTATATTATAATTATTCTTCCTGTACATATGAGAGTTCTTAAAGGAAATAAAATCAGTAGAAAACTCTTGTTCATTGTTAGATTTTGTATATAATTAGATATTGTTATTATAATTTTAGTATTATAAATTTACGAAAACGGGGCTTAATCGTGTATAAACTTTAAAAACAAACCTCCGACGTTTCAAGGGCGACATTGCCCCCGTGGTCCCGGAGAAAGACTGTAATTTTAGTAGTATTTCCGTGAATATATACCTACTTAAAAAAGTTATACCCAGAGTATCTCGAGATGCGATATTGTAATGTAATAAAATAAATTATAGATGTTTAATTACTCATTTACTGTCGGTAAATTTTCAAATTAATTGAAACACATTACAGAAGCGTCTTGTAAATGTCGTTGTCACACACGATACCGGTTTTCTGCTCTGTTTGGAACATGCCATTAGGCCACGTGCAATTAAGACACGACTCGTGTACACGGAGCCACGTGTCAGCGTGTACTCTTGTAATCGGGAGCCCTAATCTCAAACTCGTACGATTATACAAATTTTGCTCATTACTACGATAATACGAGATACGAAAAAATAATATAATAATAAGTGTCCAATATCAAAGTATGTCATAATCATTTGGAGCACCGCTTGCTGCACTTGCTTACAATTAACTCAAATACATACTTTTGTTTTGCCAATGCACGGTGGTCTGGCTAGTACTCATAATTCAAAAAAATGAAGGTTTAATTTTAAATATCGAATGCTGTCATGTCATTGGCCGATAAATATACTGTAATTAACTATAAATAGATCATGGATAGCTAATCGTTTTCATTCCTTAAGGAAACTCGAAAGTGAACACAACTTACGTTTGCACGCGCATTCTTATCAGTGACTCATTAAGTGACCGTTCATTAGCGGTTATCTTTAGAAGTTAATAATAAAAGTGACCATTTATAATAGTGGACTTTCAAGAATCAGGTATGTTGTTTCATTTTATCTTACTTGTTTGTCATGTTCATTGAAAATATAGATATAACAACGGGTCTACGACACGAGCTATTTTCTATAAAAAAAGTTCAAAATTATAATTCACTTAAACTTTTAACTATGTTCTTAATCTAATATAACGATGTTTTTTTCTTAATGAAGAACTTAAATGTGTCTAGATTAACGGCCATAAACTTTTGTCTGCGGAAATTTGCGGATTGTCTAGTTAGAAGCCTGCTACGCCTGCGTAGGCCGAAGCGTAACAACGCTACGACAATGTTTCAAATATGCTTATTGACTTTGTTTTATTTTTTCAGATGGGCAGTACATTGGATCCTTTTTAAGGGATTTTATATTTGAACTATGGCTGTCTACGAGTGGTTCAGACACAGAAAGATACCTTCAAGTGTTACAGCAGTTCATGGACATGGTGCCGAATGTAGACAACATAGATACTGCCAATTTGGATCCGATTATCAAGTATGTTTGCCAACGACTTTCCGTTTTATGGAAATCTACTTCTCAGAAAAAAAGTACTGTTCTGAATAAACATTCTTAATGGCTGAGTGAGAAAGAAAGTGTAAATCTACCGAAATTATCCATATTAAACAAAAATACGCCACGTGATATTCCGCACAAACCGCGGAGCGGCGGTAGTGGTACGTCAAATGACGGAAATACGGCACGCAAGTTTTTTAAAAATCCGGCTGTACCTGCTGAAATGACAGGTATCTAACAATGCCTTATCGAAAGGTGTGGAGTTCTTTTGGAGTGTATGTCATCTGGCTACAATATAATTATAAATAAGTTTGATGAATACGCAAAAGAGACGGCCAAGCAACTCGTGACAGCATACCCATGGTATCCCTTACCTTCATCTGTGCATAAAATGCTCTTACACGGTGCTATAGTATTAGAAAACGCATTAGTTTCTATTGGTGAGCTGTCCGAAGAGGCTGCAGAATCAACTAATAAAAATAATAAAAATATAAAGGCGTTTAGGCTCAATCATGCCAGGAAAATGTCACGAGTCTTAACAAATACAGACCTTTTAAACAGACTTCTACTGAACACAGACCCATTGATCACATCCATGAGGCAATTGCCCAGAAAAAGAAGACTTTACTGTCTGTAAACGTTATAAGTTTGTTAGATTTTTGTTCAATTAAAAATTAAAAATTAAATAATATTACATGTCATGTCCATGTAATATTACTTAATTTATTTATTTATTTTATTATTTGTACTTACTAATATAGCTTATAGAACAATTATTGTTAGATTTTAATACAATAGAACACCTGTAACTAACAATCTATATACCCTAAGTTTGCTGTTTAGTTTTAATAATTGTATACTTATTTTTTGCTATTTTGTATATAATACATTTATGTGTAGCATTCCCCAAATTGAGTTTTTTTTTAATAATCGTTAAATCCCTAAATTATAAAAATATTTCCAATAAAAAAAAACAAGTAATTGAGTAAATAATTAATTATGAGCGCCTTACTTAGGCGCGCAGCCCACCGTGCAATGGTAGCAAATAGCGGTCTCAAGTGAAAACACGTCAGACGTCAGCGTGCGTAGCCAAGATGCCAATCGCTCACGCTTAATAATGTATCGTAGCTACCTCTCTCTATCTCTCTTTCTTATTAGCGTGACAATGACAGTTGCATTTCATTAGCGAGTGAGCGTGAGCGGTTGGCATCTTGGCTACGCACCCAGGTAAGAAAAGGAAGTAATTGCCGGCTGCAAAATCGTATTAAGATTGGTAATAAACAAGACTTTTATTGTCGCATTATCACTCTTGACGCATATGTGAGAAATTAAGGAAAGATAAAAACTATTCACCGTTTTATAGTGTAAACATTTTAAAATCACGATTTCCACTTGAAACTTATCTGTTATGAATAGCATTGTAGTGTCTTTTGTTAAACCCAATCTCTAATTACCTGCAGAAAATGAAATGCAGTAATACAAAAACAAATTTAAATTACAAATTTATTGTCTTAAGAATAAGGGTCAAATTGGAATAGGACGCATTTCACATAAAACCTTTTAGAAATGAAATATGATCTGACCACCTGGGGTCAATTGTATAATTTATTTTGTAACTTATAATATTAGCGGAACTCTCTTTCTAATAAAAGGGATTGAAAAGAGACTTCCGCTAATATTACGAGTACAAGCTACAACTGATTATGCAATAGGCCTCCGGTAGCGTGTTTTGCAAGTCTTAGTTAGAGGATGGTATTTATTATATTATTTTTGCTCTAGTTGAGTAGTGTATGAACTAAGCATGGATTAAAAATTCAAGAATCCAAATGCATTAAAAATCCAAAAAGTAGGCCAGTTGTCGATTGTAAGAAATATCGGGAATAGAATACAGTGTAGCTAACGTTGCCGGTACTTGGTAGCGACTGAAGCTTGCACAATATCCTCAAATCGATAAGAAATCTGTCCCCACTTTTTTTAATATCTACCTTTTTTTTTTTTTATATACTACGACGGTGACAAACAAGCATACGGCCCGCCTGATGGTAAGCGGTCACCGTAGCCTATGGACGCCTGCAACTCCAGGGGTGTTACATGCGCGTTGCCGACCCTTTAAAAACTTTAACACTCCTTTTTTGAAGAGCCCCATATTGTAGTCCTTTGGGAAAACAGTGGCAGGGAGCTCATTCCACAGCCGGAGCGTCCGCGGGAGGAAGTTCCTCTTAAACCGCACGGTACGAGACCATTTAGGCTCCAGGGTATGCGGGTGAACACCCTGCCGACGGCGAGCGGTGCGGTGGTAGAATGCAGCCGTTGGCATCATATCAAACAATTCCTCAGAGCACAATCCATTGTACAAGCGATAGAACACACATAAGGAGGCGAAGTCTCTCCTTAGACTTAAGGGTTCGATATCGCTCGTGAGTTTGGGATCGTTGACAATTCGGACAGCACGTCTTTGGATCGAGTCAAAGGGGCCCAGCTGGTATCCAGGTGCTCCCGCCCAAAGATGGCAGCAATACTCCATATGGGGCCTGACTTGAGACTTGTATAATAACAGTCTTTGCCCCGGAGAGAAGTACTGCTTAGCTCTATTGAGCACACCGAGCTTTTTGGATGCCAGCTTGGCCTTCCCTTCCAGGTAGCTACGGAATTGGACGTCACTGGAAATGTCAACACCCAGGATCCCAATACTCTCTGACATGGTAAGGACTGTGTCTTGGAATTGTGGGACCACAGTAAATGGGGTTTTTTTAGCGGTGAACGCGCAAACTTGTGTCTTAGTGGGGTTAAATCGGACAAGATTTTCCTGGCCCCACAGTGAGATATCAGAGAGAGCACTCTCGATGTCTGACACAAGCTTTTCACGACTCTCTAACACAACGGGACGAGGGATGTTAGCACGGCCTGTGTAATAGGCATCCCCAGTACTGTCGTCTGCATAACAATGAATATCGCCAATGGACAACATGTCATTGATATGCAGCAAAAACAGCGTTGGGGATAGCACAGAGCCTTGTGGGACACCAGCATTTATGCCCATGCTATCGGAGCAACTTCCGTCGACAACGGCTCGTATGCATCTGCCGGACAAAAAGCACACCGCTTGAGCACCACTGCTGGTATGCCGTCTGGCCCGCTCGACTTGTGGACGTCTAATGACAGCAGCTCCCGCCGGACATCAGTTTGCCTGAATATAATACCGGGCATGGAGAAACCGCACTGCGGGACGGTAGGCGGTGCGGTGCTGCCATCATCGTCCATGGTCGAGTTCGAGGCAAAGAGATTGCCCAAGAGATCAGCTTTCTCCTTTGCACTGTGGACCAGATCACCATCAGCATTTCGCAGTGGTGGTAAGGACGACCGACAAAAATTTCCCTCGGCAGCTTTGGCGAGCGACCAGAAGGCACGACTCCCTGAGGGATAGCCCACGAGCTTCTCACCAATTCTGCCGACGAAGTCGAATTTAGCTCTGGCAATGGCTCTTTTACTGGACCTCGAAGCAGCATTTAATTTGCGTTTCACATCAGAAGCGTTAGGATCCTTATCAGTAACGGCCTTGGTCCAAGCCCTGTAGGCAGCTTGCTTATGAATTGTCGCCTCTTTACAGGGCCGGTTAAACCAAGGTCGTTTCTTAGCTCCTGCAGCTATTACTGAGTTGGGAATGAAGCAGTCCATTCCCATTAAGATAGTCTCAGCGACCTCAGCTGCACAGGGGTCAGGATCATCTGATGTGAAACACAGCCGCTTCCACGGGTACGATGCATAGAACTCACGCAATCCATCCCAATCTGCTGACCTATAGTGCCATACGCGTCGCGAGCTAGTAGGCCGAGGTGGATCAGGCCGCGCGCAAGGTGGCAACGTCCGGACAAGACAGTGATCGGACGAGCCGAGAGGTGCGTTCACTGAGACAGAGTATCCGTCCGGACGAGAGGTCAGCAGAAGGTCCAGTAAAGAGCTCGTATGGTCCTCGATGTCTGGTATTCTCGTGGGAGAAGTAACCAGTTGCGAGAGACCATAGGCCAGAGAAAATTCGAGAGCAGACCTCCCCGCGTGGTCAGTGGACCGGGAACCAAGCCACTCCACGTGGTGGGCATTGAAGTCCCCCAAGATTACCAACTCCGCGGATGGGTACTGCTCAAGAACTTTGTCGGACGTCACTTGTAAGTGCTCAAAGAGCCGAGTTGCGTCCGTGTCCCCGCTATGGGACCTGTATAGGCACGCGTAGATACGAGTGTGGCCGCCGTAGTCCACACGCACCCACAGCACTGACAGATCCCTGTCTTCATAGGCATTGAGACGGCGACAGCAGACATCATGCCGAGCATACATGCATACCCCAGCTCGCCGCAAGAACTTATGTTCGAGCATATAGCCGGGGCATAACAGGTATGATGTATCAGCTGGGCAAGATATCTGGGTCTCCGTGAGGAACAGTAGGGTCGGCTGCGCAGTCTCCAGGTGGTGGTGTACTGCGTTTAAATTGGAGTGAAGTCCCCTGATGTTGCAGAAGTCGACTTGTGTGGAAGGGGACGCCGCTGATGAACTATTCCTTTTTTGTTTTTCGGCCATATTTAGGGAGTGTGTTAAGAAAAAAAGGAGGATTCGCTGTGTTGACAGCTAAAGGGGCAAGGGGACGGACCAAACCTGCCAGAGGGCGACGTAGGTGGTGCAGTTTACAGGTGCGGCGTACGGAAGGGCCCCCGGTCCACACCTGATGCAGCAGCCGGGTCCACCCCGGTCTCCTTCTCCGGCACGACTACTACACCAGGGATTTTGCACAGGTTGGCGGCTCAGCCTCCCAGGGTGGAGATTAAGTGATCCCTGGGTTCGGGAACCCTACTGACCTGCGGGCGGCCAGCGGACAGCCGTTTCACCGGGTCTCCCTGATCGCCGCACCTGCACTCCGCGCCCACATCGACCTAAGACAGTGTTCTTTGTTCCGTGGGTCCCCAGCTGTCAACACAGTAAATCCTCTTGGAGCTCTGGCGACCTTACTCACCGACAGAAACATAACACTATGAGTAGGGTCTAGTGTTATTAAACTGCGGTTTTCTGTAAGGTGGAGGTACTTCCCCAGATGGGCTCTGCTCCAGATTTGAGCGAGACGACATTCGTTGTGCTGTGCCCTACCACACTAAACGATATGCATCCGCTATGCCCATACCTCTCCTACCTACGTAAGTTGCACAATTTAACACAAGCTACAATAATCAAATCAACTTTTAATTATGAAAAATAAACAGACACCTGGTTGACCACGCCTCGGTTCTTAATTTCAAAAGGTTATACGTTGAGTGCATGCTATGACAATTTGAACTTTATTGCCAAAGGAATACTGTTGTTATTAATAAAATATCTCTTGTTCTTTATGGTACTATTTCGTCCAGGTAATTAGCTGTTGGTTTTACAAAGGATAACAATGTCGAGATTTTAAAAAGCTTTAACTTTACCGACAGCCGTCACAAGATGTACTCACAAAATAGCACTATTTGCTGAAGTTTATCGCTTCGTAATCTGAGACTAATAGTTATGTTTTGTTTTTAAATAATATCAAAATAATTGCGCTAAGTTACCCATGAATGATGATTATTTACGACTCTACCTATATTTGACTGATTAACTACAAGAAAAATAAATAGATTTGAGCATAGTAGAAACAAACACTCACGCCGCTTTCATTTCTTTGTATGATAATAAAAATGTTAGGCTAGCCTAAATATAGTAAGGCAATAAAGAAACGATGCCACACTAAGAGCAAAACAAACCTGGTTCCACAGCGAGCGACAACGTCCTAACTCCTAGCCATGGTCATTCAATATTAAGTCTAATTCCTGGGCGTATAAAGATTACTTTCGTTTGAACTGTTCAAAACAGAATAAAACACTAACAGAATTCATTGCGGTTAGTTACTGGTTAGAGGTTAATTGGGGTTAACTGGACCGATAAGGTTTCCGAATGATTAAGGTTTCCGTATCATGAGTTAACCGAATTGGAGGTGTTTTGAAAACAACCTTTAAAATAACCTTATGAAAAACCCGGGTTATGGTAACCGGTTCCGGTCCCTGCTACCCAGTGACAACGAATGCTTTAAAGGATACGTTGATCCACTCGCCGCTGCTACGACCGGCTATAACGTTCTACGCGTGTGCTGAGATAAGTTCTTAATTTTCTGCAACCCTAAGATTGGAAATCGTTTTTTAGCGATTCTATTTTTTGTCACTGCAATTCTACCGCCAAATTAAAAAAAAATATTCTGCAAGTAGGCTTCAAGGGCACTTTTACAAGTCAATAAGCATTAAAAAAAAGCATTTGCATGTGCGGTTCGAAGTCGTAGGTTGTGTTGTGAGCTCGAAGACATCTGCATGGTCTTACCAGGCGGAGTATATCGCGAACCACAGCTCAATCACGTAGAGGCAGATGTTCTTGTAGAACGAGTAGAGGATCAGCTTGCTGATGCGGGAGTAGTTCCAGGCCCCGTGTACGAGTAGCAGACGGAGGAGGAAACGGAACTGTGGACAAACGAAAATAGTACATTAATTGGCGTGTTGAAAATATATAATCGTCAATTTATAAAATGCTGCATAGCATTCGATGAGTAGTCCTAGATGTAGAGTCTAGAGTAGTCCTTATCTTGAATAGAAGTAAGCTGACCAGCGAAGACCAATATTTTATATATATATAGTAGATTGTATATCAAGGGCATAAAGTTACCCATTTTAATATTCATATACATAAAACTTCAACATATTTCCTACAAACCGGTAAACGTGAAAACATGATTTTTAACAAAAGCCTCGATACTTTTATATTTCAAACATAACATAAAACATAGGTCCTTTTTTACATGTTTTTGGTTAAAACATCAAAATCCTTCAATTTATAAACATGATTCTTAGTTGTTTAATAAGTAGTAAGTAATAACTAGTTCTTAAATCTGGTAAAAAAGTTTTTATTTTGAAGCGCCCGCCTATAATAGCTATTAAATTTTTCGCGTGCTCTTGCAATTAGATCTCTCTAGCTCTCTTTTGCTCGATTCTTCAGTATGGAGAATGAACAAAGGGCCCAAAAATCAAAGCACTCACATTTGACATACAATGATGTAATAATCAAACAAGGTACAGATGTTATAAAAAGCTTAAATAGAAGATAGTACCGGCCAGAGGTCATGATTTTAGGATAACTTTTAACACCGCGATGTAGGATATTTGACAGGCGGTACAGCGACATCTAGCAGGTAATTAAGTAACTAAACAAACATTCTTCAACCAAAACTATAAAATGCAAACTACAGTTAGACATTCCGCCCACCAAGGACAATTATGAAAATACAAATTTCCTTAATTCCGCCCACCGTGAGCGTTAAGTTGACATTTCATTGTAAAAAACAACACAACAAACAAAAGTTAACTAATTAACAAATAATCTAAGTTTCTATTGGCAAGAAACATAATTTGCCAACAGGTCTTTTTATAATATTTCCTTTACAACGCAAACTAACTACTCGAGTGATTCCATCCAGACCCGGGTGTTTGTCAGTGACTAATCCATATAGCCATCTAGCTGGAGGCAAATCATCCTCCTTCACTAACACTATGCTACAGCTGGCTCGGGCGTGTGATGAGCCCATTTATAACGATGGTAAAACTGAGTTAGGTATTCTCTCGACCATCGGCGCCAGAAATCTTGAATCATCTTCTGTGTTAGCTGCCATCTTCTGAGACTTCCTATATTGGCACTTTCGTAGTTAGAGTCTGGCACAAGTACCATCGGCTCTCCAACAAGGAAATGCCCAGGAGTGAGTGGTATAGGGTCCTCAATATTGTTACTATTGATCCTTGACATAGGCCGTGAGTTCAGGCAAGCTTCAATTTGAGCCAAAACTGTTGACATTTCCTCAAATGTCAAGGTGTAGGTTCCAATCACTCGTCTAAGGTGGTGTTTTGTGGATTTGACTCCTGCCTCCCAGAGGCCTCCAAAGTTTGGAGAATGCGGCGGAATCCAATGCCAATTAGTAGAGTTTGTAGCGAGCTGATCTGCTATTTCCACAGCTACACTTGATCGTTCTTCGGCGTACAGTTGCTTTAGCTCACGAGCAGCTCCTACGAAATTCGTTCCGTTGTCGCTCCATAAATCAGCGCAATGACCACGGCGTGCTGTAAAGCGTTTAAACGCCGCAATAAATCCTTGAGCTGTCAAGTCACTAACCGCTTCAAGATGTATAGCTCTTGTGGCCATACAAATGAAAAGGCAAATGTAGCCCTTATACGATCGCTGACCTCTTCCCTTTGAGGTGCGCATGTTTATTGGACCAGCGTAGTCCACGCCACTCTGATAGAATGGACGATTGACAGTTCCTCGAACTGATGGCAATTGACCCATTAGTGGGTGTCGCGATGCAGCAGCATAGCGAGCACAGGTCACACATTTGCGAACGAAGAACTTAACCGAATTGGTTGCCCCGATTACAAAATACTTAGATCTCAAATAATTGAGCATCAGTTGCGGGTTACCATGTAAAGTTTTTTCGTGAGCATTGTCTATGAGCAAAGTTGTGAAGTGTGACTTGTGTGGAATTATAATCGGATGCTTCATTTGATCACTAATTCCAGCATGCTCTAATCTTCCACCAACTCTCAGGATGCCATCTTCGTCTATCATCGGATTCAGTGAGGTGAGTTGACTCTTTTTATTAATTGTTTTATTTTCTTTCAGGTTCTTCAACTCTTCTTTGAAATGGTTTGCTTGTACAATCTTCACGCACATTTTTAAACTGTCTTTAATTTCAGTGCTTGTTAACCACAAACTAATCTTTTCTTTTCTAGCATATTTCAAGAACCGTTTGCAAAAAGCCAGGACGCGTAGCAGTTTCCTCAACTTAGAAAACCTTGCAATAACCGATTCTTCGGCATCACTTGTGACATCGTCATCTGCACGAGTATTTAAGAAGCATGCCTTGTTACTCCTTTCTTCCAGATTCGTATCTTTTATGTCCGGTTTCTTGTAGCAGATATTTTTGTTTTCCAGCCAAGATGGACCTTTCATCCAAAGTTTTTCTTCTCCCAGGTGCTGTGTACCTCTAGAAGCGCAGTCAGCAGGATTATCCTTTGACGAGACATGAGACCATTGTTGAGGCTCAACTGACGTTACTATCTCAGATACCCGATTCGCGACGAAAGTTTTCCACCGATTTGGACGACTATTTAACCAAGAAATGACTACTGTGGAGTCAGTCCAAGCATGGATATTCTTTTTTGTGATGCTCATAACGTCGGCCACTTCGACTAGCAGCTTAGTTAGTAACACAGCCCCGCACAATTCCAGACGTGGAATTGAGACTTGTTTGATGGGTGCCACTTTCGTTTTAGATGTTATTAGTGACACGTTCACGTTTCCTTCTTTGTTTACCGTTCTTAGGTACACGACAGCAGCATATGCTTCGTTCGAAGCGTCACAGAATCCCTGTAGCTCCGAAGTTACATTCGAATTGGAATGATTCCACCTAGGTAGCTTGAATTCGGTAAGTTCGCTTAAATTTCCTCTGTAATTTAGCCAAGTTTTCAGTAATTGTGGCGGAACTTCATCGTCCCATTCGATTCCTGAAAGCCACAATTTCTGGATGAAAATTTTAGCAACTATTATCACTAGAGCTAACCACCCAAGAGGATCAAACAGGCGCGATATGTCAGATATGACACTTCTCTTTGTCACAGGAACTTGGAGTGGAGGAAGTTGTACTGAATACTCAAATTCATCATTTTTGCGGTTCCAAACGAGTCCCAAAATTTTCATGACCGCATCAATCTTCAACTGTAGACTTCCTTCTACTTTGACGTCACTTTCACTCATGTATCGCAATAACTCTTCATTGTTACTGCTCCATTTTTGCAACTCGAACCCACCTTTCTTCAAAAGTTCAGTCATCTCCTGATATACCACTTTACCTTCTTCTACAGATTCACAGCCTGTTAACAAATCGTCAACATAAAAATGGTTAAGAACCCTATCAGCAGCAGCTGGATACTGCGCTCCTTCGTCGTATGCGATTTGCTGAAGAGCACGAACAGCAAGATGGGGTGCTGAGGCCGTACCGAAGGTAACTCGCAGCAATCTTAAGTGCTTCATCTTCTCCGCCGAGTTTTCACGCCATAGAATGCGTTGAAAATCTACATCGTCTTCATGCACTTTCACCTGTCTGTACATTTTTACAATGTCTGATACCAGGCATATGGGATGACAACGCCAACGAAGGATCGTATGACGTAATACAGGTTGTAGAGTTGGGCCTACTAAGAGGTCTTGATTTAAAGATGCGCCATTAGAGCCAGGACAAGACGCATCAAATACGACCCGAAGCTTTGAAGTGGTTCTGTCGTCGCGGATGACAGCGTGATGTGGCAAATACACTGCATCTGGTTTGCTCTGCTGCTCCGGAGGAACCTCCTCCATGTGTTCTAGATCGAGGTACTCATTGATGACATCTGAGTAGCGTTTCTTCATGTCTGGATCTTTGGCAAATCTCTTTTCTAACTGAATGAGGCGTCTAGTGGCGATTGCCTCAAAATTGCCGCGTTTGCAGCTGGGATCTTCATCGCGAAACGGTAGTTTTACGATGTATCTACCTGTGCTATCACGTTCGGTGGTAGCAGCAAATAGTGACTCACACTTCTTCTCGTCTTCAGTATACTGTTGCTTGGGATCTGTCGCGTTGTTGTCAGCCTCGAGCTCCCAGAATTTCTTGAGCAGCTCGTTTTCATCGAATTGAATGTGGTTAACGCTAACTTTTTTGCGATTGTCAACTCCACCTAAGTGAGTTGGCCCGGAAACGATCCACCCGAAAGACGTTCGCTGAGCGATGAGAGCACCCTGTGGAGCTCTGATTAAATCGTTTATAAGTATTTGGCCGTAAATTTCTCCACCAAGGAGCATGTCGATTTTTCCTGGAATATTGAATGTGGAATCTGCTAACTTCACGTCAGACAGCTCGGTCCACGATTCAATGTCGACTTGTTTTCTTGGCCGATTATTTGTTACTTTGCTTACTACATGAGCATACACGTTTAACTTAACGTCAGGTTCTAGGAGCGATGCCAGTGTAACTTTCACTACCCACTTAGAGTTCAAAGATAGACCCTCTTCACCACCTAGTCCCGTGACTGTGCTCTTGCAGGAAACCTTCTGAAGTCCGAGCAGTTGTGCTGCAGACTCCGATATAAAGGAGGTTTCTGAACATTGATCAATTAAACATCTGAGAGTTATACCTGAACCTGTTTTTGACTGAGCTTGAACCAAAGCCGTAGGCAAGAAAACTTGACCACGACTAGTCAAAAAACAAGTTGTTACATCATTGGGCTCATCACACGATGGTGACACAGCTGTTGTTGCGTTTGCAACAATATTGCCTTCAACCGATTGATTGGGTTTGACTTGAGAATCGGTTGAATTAGTGCTTGCTTTTGGGTGCAGTAGAGAATGATGTTTGCGCTTACAAATTCGGCATCTGGTGGATTGGCGACAGGAATATACGTTGTGACCTGAACCTAAGCAATTAAAGCAAAAATTACCGGACTGGATGAAATCACGTCGAGCATCGACATTCATTTTAGCAAAACCTTTGCAATGACACAATTTATGATCCTCTGAACAGTAGGCACAAGAAACGTCAGTAACAAGATGCACATTTGGGTTACTACTAATGTGTGCATTGTATTTCTTTGGAACAAAGCTTGGCTTCGATGATTTCCCGTCAAAACATTCTAATGCCCTAAATCGGGTTTCTAAAAATTCTTGAAGTTGACTGAGTGTGGGCAAATCATCAGAAGACTCGCTAACTTTAAGTTCCCACTGTTTTCTAGACTCGTTGTCTAATTTAAGACAAATGATATGAATCACAATTATGTCCCAAGTAGAAGTGTCGATCCCTAAGTTGTTTAATCCATTTAAACACTCGTTCGTAGTGTCCAGCAACTCTTTGAGCGCACTCGCGGACTCCGTGGTGACGTTTTTCTGACTCATGAAACGTTTGAGCAAGCAGTTTGAAAGATACTTCTTGTTATTAAAGCGCTTTTCCAATTTTTCCCAACATGCGCTGTAATTATCTCCCGTGATTTGTACGTGACGTAAAAGCTGTTCAGCTTCACCGACTAAATATCCTTTCAAGTAGTGCAATTTTTGGACGTCATCTAGATCTTTGTTCTTATGTATAAGCGACGTGAACAAATCTCGAAAGCTAGTCCACTCAGAATAATTCCCTGAAAACGTAGGTATTGAAATTTTTGGTAGTTTGACCATCACCGACTTGCCATGACCAACATCACACTTATTCTCAATAGTTGTAGAAGTAGAACAGGTAGGCTCAGTACTTTTTCCAGGAATTGACACGTTTAGTTTTCTTAAAGCAACCTTAAGATCTGACTTGTAATCCATAAACATTTCTTCTGCACAACTATACATTTCCACAGTTATATACTCGCATAACTCTAGTGCATTGGGATCAGACTCTTGAATAATACGAGTGTGAGTTGATTCAAACTGGGCCCACAAAGACTCTAGGGCTTCTAATCTTGTGGAAATATAGTCAGAGGAGTTAAGTCGTTCTTTTGGTGATTTTTTAAAGTTACTCTTAGCCTTTTCAATTCTCAAGTATAAGTCTTGCTGCACTTTAACTAAAGCCTCCATAATTGAATTTTTTTTCTAAGTTTGGAACTGATGAAAATTTTCTAAGTGTTTGGAACTTAGTAAATTTGGGCCAAATCGGGCGTGGATTCCCCGTCGTTCCACTTTTCCGAAATTATTCTAAGTCCAAAGTTGCTACGAATTTTTCTAAGTCCAAACTTGATGAAATTCTTCTAAGTCCAACTTTATGGAAATTTCACTAAGTTTTTGACAGTTGCACTACGTAATAATTTAATGTACTCACAGTTTTCACTTCAATACGTCACTTGCTTACGTCACACTGCTGCTTCTCACCACTGACGTCACGCTGCGTTGCTAACGTCACACGCTGCTCCGGAACATAGGCTCTTCTCGCCTTAACACCACTGGTAGCATCCACACTACCTTACCGGCGTCCGTCGGTCCGAAGTTCACCGAATCCTCTAAAGCCGAACTATCCGACTCGAAAGGACCATGAACAAAGGGCCCAAAAATCAAAGCACTCACATTTGACATACAATGATGTAATAATCAAACAAGGTACAGATGTTATAAAAAGCTTAAATAGAAGATAGTACCGGCCAGAGGTCATGATTTTAGGATAACTTTTAACACCGCGATGTAGGATATTTGACAGGCGGTACAGCGACATCTAGCAGGTAATTAAGTAACTAAACAAACATTCTTCAACCAAAACTATAAAATGCAAACTACAGTTAGACAGAGAAATTTACCAAAGAAAAAGCCACACGTCTCTTCGCTACACAAAACCTCGGAAACTGCCGCGTCGATTCTCCAGCCGCAGTCACATTCTAGAATGACCAAATGCCCGCTGTCCGCGGCGTCCGGCGTCGTTCGTCCACCGCACGCGGCTCGCAGCGACTTGTCAAAATTACCGACCCCTTACGCATAGTTAGCCTAAGGACCCTTCCCCCGCGAGCCGACTTACCCGAGGCCACTGTACGCATTGAGCCGGTAAGCTGAACGTGGTTGGTTTGTGTATACCTGCGCGATGCTGTAGTCGGAGGCGCACACGGCCTGCAGCCCCTCGACGCCGGAGATGCCGACGCCGACGCTGGATCATGGCCACGTGGTTGGTTTGTGTATACCTGCGCGATGCTGTAGTCGGAGGCGCACACGGCCTGCAGCCCCTCGACGCCGGAGATGCCGACGCCGACGCTGGATCATGGCCACGTGGTTGGTTTGTGTATACCTGCGCGATGCTGTAGTCGGAGGCGCACACGGCCTGCAGCCCCTCGACGCCGGAGATGCCGACGCCGACGCTGGATCATGGCCACGTGGTTGGTTTGTGTATACCTGCGCGATGCTGTAGTCGGAGGCGCACACGGCCTGCAGCCCCTCGACGCCGGAGATGCCGACGCTGGCGCGCTGGATCATGGCCACGTGGTTGGTTTGTGTATACCTGCGCGATGCTGTAGTCGGAGGCGCACACGGCCTGCAGCCCCTCGACGCCGGAGATGCCGACGCCGACGCTGGATCATGGCCACGTGGTTGGTTTGTGTATACCTGCGCGATGCTGTAGTCGGAGGCGCACACGGCCTGCAGCCCCTCGACGCCGGAGATGCCGACGCCGACGCTGGCGCGCTGGATCATGGCCACGTGGTTGGTTTGTGTATACCTGCGCGATGCTGTAGTCGGAGGCGCACACGGCCTGCAGCCCCTCGACGCCGGAGATGCCGACGCCGACGCTGGCGCGCTGGATCATGGCCACGTGGTTGGTTTGTGTAAACCTGCGCGATGCTGTAGTCGGAGGCGCACACGGCCTGCAGCCCCTCGACGCCGGAGATGCCGACGCCGACGCTGGCGCGCTGGATCATGGCCACGTGGTTGGTTTGTGTATACCTGCGCGATGCTGTAGTCGGAGGCGCACACGGCCTGCAGCCCCTCGACGCCGGAGATGCCGACGCCGACGCTGGCGCGCTGGATCATGGCCACGTGGTTGGTTTGTGTATACCTGCGCGATGCTGTAGTCGGAGGCGCACACGGCCTGCAGCCCCTCGACGCCGGAGATGCCGACGCCGACGCTGGCGCGCTGGATCATGGCCACGTGGTTGGTTTGTGTATACCTGCGCGATGCTGTAGTCGGAGGCGCACACGGCCTGCAGCCCCTCGACGCCGGAGATGCCGACGCCGACGCTGGATCATGGCCACGTGGTTGGTTTGTGTATACCTGCGCGATGCTGTAGTCGGAGGCGCACACGGCCTGCAGCCCCTCGACGCCGGAGATGCCGACGCCGACGCTGGCGCGCTGGATCATGGCCACGTGGTTGGTTTGTGTATACCTGCGCGATGCTGTAGTCGGAGGCGCACACGGCCTGCAGCCCCTCGACGCCGGAGATGCCGACGCCGACGCTGGATCATGGCCACGTGGTTGGTTTGTGTATACCTGCGCGATGCTGTAGTCGGAGGCGCACACGGCCTGCAGCCCCTCGACGCCGGAGATGCCGACGCCGACGCTGGCGCGCTGGATCATGGCCACGTGGTTGGTTTGTGTATACCTGCGCGATGCTGTAGTCGGAGGCGCACACGGCCTGCAGCCCCTCGACGCCGGAGATGCCGACGCCGACGCTGGCGCGCTGGATCATGGCCACGTGGTTGGTTTGTGTAAACCTGCGCGATGCTGTAGTCGGAGGCGCACACGGCCTGCAGCCCCTCGACGCCGGAGATGCCGACGCCGACGCTGGCGCGCTGGATCATGGCCACGTGGTTGGTTTGTGTATACCTGCGCGATGCTGTAGTCGGAGGCGCACACGGCCTGCAGCCCCTCGACGCCGGAGATGCCGACGCCGACGCTGGATCATGGCCACGTGGTTGGTTTGTGTATACCTGCGCGATGCTGTAGTCGGAGGCGCACACGGCCTGCAGCCCCTCGACGCCGGAGATGCCGACGCCGACGCTGGATCATGGCCACGTGGTTGGTTTGTGTATACCTGCGCGATGCTGTAGTCGGAGGCGCACACGGCCTGCAGCCCCTCGACGCCGGAGATGCCGACGCCGACGCTGGCGCGCTGGATCATGGCCACGTGGTTGGTTTGTGTAAACCTGCGCGATGCTGTAGTCGGAGGCGCACACGGCCTGCAGCCCCTCGACGCCGGAGATGCCGACGCCGACGCTGGCGCGCTGGATCATGGCCACGTGGTTGGTTTGTGTATACCTGCGCGATGCTGTAGTCGGAGGCGCACACGGCCTGCAGCCCCTCGACGCCGGAGATGCCGACGCTGGCGCGCTGGATCATGGCCACGTGGTTGGTTTGTGTATACCTGCGCGATGCTGTAGTCGGAGGCGCACACGGCCTGCAGCCCCTCGACGCCGGAGATGCCGACGCCGACGCTGGCGCGCTGGATCATGGCCACGTGGTTGGTTTGTGTATACCTGCGCGATGCTGTAGTCGGAGGCGCACACGGCCTGCAGCCCCTCGACGCCGGAGATGCCGACGCCGACGCTGGCGCGCTGGATCATGGCCACGTGGTTGGTTTGTGTATACCTGCGCGATGCTGTAGTCGGAGGCGCACACGGCCTGCAGCCCCTCGACGCCGGAGATGCCGACGCTGGCGCGCTGGATCATGGCCACGTGGTTGGTTTGTGTATACCTGCGCGATGCTGTAGTCGGAGGCGCACACGGCCTGCAGCCCCTCGACGCCGGAGATGCCGACGCCGACGCTGGCGCGCTGGATCATGGCCACGTGGTTGGTTTGTGTATACCTGCGCGATGCTGTAGTCGGAGGCGCACACGGCCTGCAGCCCCTCGACGCCGGAGATGCCGACGCCGACGCTGGCGCGCTGGATCATGGCCTCGTGGTTGGTTTGTGTATACCTGCGCGATGCTGTAGTCGGAGGCGCACACGGCCTGCAGCCCCTCGACGCCGGAGATGCCGACGCCGACGCTGGCGCGCTGGATCATGGCCACGTGGTTGGTTTGTGTATACCTGCGCGATGCTGTAGTCGGAGGCGCACACGGCCTGCAGCCCCTCGACGCCGGAGATGCCGACGCCGACGCTGGATCATGGCCACGTGGTTGGTTTGTGTATACCTGCGCGATGCTGTAGTCGGAGGCGCACACGGCCTGCAGCCCCTCGACGCCGGAGATGCCGACGCCGACGCTGGCGCGCTGGATCATGGCCACGTGGTTGGTTTGTGTATACCTGCGCGATGCTGTAGTCGGAGGCGCACACGGCCTGCAGCCCCTCGACGCCGGAGATGCCGACGCCGACGCTGGATCATGGCCACGTGGTTGGTTTGTGTATACCTGCGCGATGCTGTAGTCGGAGGCGCACACGGCCTGCAGCCCCTCGACGCCGGAGATGCCGACGCCGACGCTGGCGCGCTGGATCATGGCCACGTGGTTGGTTTGTGTATACCTGCGCGATGCTGTAGTCGGAGGCGCACACGGCCTGCAGCCCCTCGACGCCGGAGATGCCGACGCCGACGCTGGCGCGCTGGATCATGGCCTCGTGGTTGGTTTGTGTATACCTGCGCGATGCTGTAGTCGGAGGCGCACACGGCCTGCAGCCCCTCGACGCCGGAGATGCCGACGCCGACGCTGGCGCGCTGGATCATGGCCACGTGGTTGGTTTGTGTATACCTGCGCGATGCTGTAGTCGGAGGCGCACACGGCCTGCAGCCCCTCGACGCCGGAGATGCCGACGCCGACGCTGGATCATGGCCACGTGGTTGGTTTGTGTATACCTGCGCGATGCTGTAGTCGGAGGCGCACACGGCCTGCAGCCCCTCGACGCCGGAGATGCCGACGCCGACGCTGGCGCGCTGGATCATGGCCACGTGGTTGGTTTGTGTATACCTGCGCGATGCTGTAGTCGGAGGCGCACACGGCCTGCAGCCCCTCGACGCCGGAGATGCCGACGCCGACGCTGGATCATGGCCACGTGGTTGGTTTGTGTATACCTGCGCGATGCTGTAGTCGGAGGCGCACACGGCCTGCAGCCCCTCGACGCCGGAGATGCCGACGCCGACGCTGGATCATGGCCACGTGGTTGGTTTGTGTATACCTGCGCGATGCTGTAGTCGGAGGCGCACACGGCCTGCAGCCCCTCGACGCCGGAGATGCCGACGCCGACGCTGGATCATGGCCACGTGGTTGGTTTGTGTATACCTGCGCGATGCTGTAGTCGGAGGCGCACACGGCCTGCAGCCCCTCGACGCCGGAGATGCCGACGCCGACGCTGGCGCGCTGGATCATGGCCACGTGGTTGGTTTGTGTATACCTGCGCGATGCTGTAGTCGGAGGCGCACACGGCCTGCAGCCCCTCGACGCCGGAGATGCCGACGCCGACGCTGGATCATGGCCACGTGGTTGGTTTGTGTATACCTGCGCGATGCTGTAGTCGGAGGCGCACACGGCCTGCAGCCCCTCGACGCCGGAGATGCCGACGCCGACGCTGGCGCGCTGGATCATGGCCACGTGGTTGGTTTGTGTATACCTGCGCGATGCTGTAGTCGGAGGCGCACACGGCCTGCAGCCCCTCGACGCCGGAGATGCCGACGCCGACGCTGGCGCGCTGGATCATGGCCACGTGGTTGGTTTGTGTATACCTGCGCGATGCTGTAGTCGGAGGCGCACACGGCCTGCAGCCCCTCGACGCCGGAGATGCCGACGCCGACGCTGGCGCGCTGGATCATGGCCTCGTGGTTGGTTTGTGTATACCTGCGCGATGCTGTAGTCGGAGGCGCACACGGCCTGCAGCCCCTCGACGCCGGAGATGCCGACGCCGACGCTGGCGCGCTGGATCATGGCCACGTGGTTGGTTTGTGTATACCTGCGCGATGCTGTAGTCGGAGGCGCACACGGCCTGCAGCCCCTCGACGCCGGAGATGCCGACGCCGACGCTGGATCATGGCCACGTGGTTGGTTTGTGTATACCTGCGCGATGCTGTAGTCGGAGGCGCACACGGCCTGCAGCCCCTCGACGCCGGAGATGCCGACGCCGACGCTGGCGCGCTGGATCATGGCCACGTGGTTGGTTTGTGTATACCTGCGCGATGCTGTAGTCGGAGGCGCACACGGCCTGCAGCCCCTCGACGCCGGAGATGCCGACGCCGACGCTGGATCATGGCCACGTGGTTGGTTTGTGTATACCTGCGCGATGCTGTAGTCGGAGGCGCACACGGCCTGCAGCCCCTCGACGCCGGAGATGCCGACGCCGACGCTGGATCATGGCCACGTGGTTGGTTTGTGTATACCTGCGCGATGCTGTAGTCGGAGGCGCACACGGCCTGCAGCCCCTCGACGCCGGAGATGCCGACGCCGACGCTGGATCATGGCCACGTGGTTGGTTTGTGTATACCTGCGCGATGCTGTAGTCGGAGGCGCACACGGCCTGCAGCCCCTCGACGCCGGAGATGCCGACGCCGACGCTGGCGCGCTGGATCATGGCCACGTGGTTGGTTTGTGTATACCTGCGCGATGCTGTAGTCGGAGGCGCACACGGCCTGCAGCCCCTCGACGCCGGAGATGCCGACGCCGACGCTGGATCATGGCCACGTGGTTGGTTTGTGTATACCTGCGCGATGCTGTAGTCGGAGGCGCACACGGCCTGCAGCCCCTCGACGCCGGAGATGCCGACGCCGACGCTGGATCATGGCCACGTGGTTGGTTTGTGTATACCTGCGCGATGCTGTAGTCGGAGGCGCACACGGCCTGCAGCCCCTCGACGCCGGAGATGCCGACGCCGACGCTGGATCATGGCCACGTGGTTGGTTTGTGTATACCTGCGCGATGCTGTAGTCGGAGGCGCACACGGCCTGCAGCCCCTCGACGCCGGAGATGCCGACGCTGGCGCGCTGGATCATGGCCACGTGGTTGGTTTGTGTATACCTGCGCGATGCTGTAGTCGGAGGCGCACACGGCCTGCAGCCCCTCGACGCCGGAGATGCCGACGCCGACGCTGGCGCGCTGGATCATGGCCACGTGGTTGGTTTGTGTATACCTGCGCGATGCTGTAGTCGGAGGCGCACACGGCCTGCAGCCCCTCGACGCCGGAGATGCCGACGCCGACGCTGGCGCGCTGGATCATGGCCACGTGGTTGGTTTGTGTATACCTGCGCGATGCTGTAGTCGGAGGCGCACACGGCCTGCAGCCCCTCGACGCCGGAGATGCCGACGCCGACGCTGGATCATGGCCACGTGGTTGGTTTGTGTATACCTGCGCGATGCTGTAGTCGGAGGCGCACACGGCCTGCAGCCCCTCGACGCCGGAGATGCCGACGCCGACGCTGGATCATGGCCACGTGGTTGGTTTGTGTATACCTGCGCGATGCTGTAGTCGGAGGCGCACACGGCCTGCAGCCCCTCGACGCCGGAGATGCCGACGCCGACGCTGGCGCGCTGGATCATGGCCACGTGGTTGGTTTGTGTATACCTGCGCGATGCTGTAGTCGGAGGCGCACACGGCCTGCAGCCCCTCGACGCCGGAGATGCCGACGCCGACGCTGGATCATGGCCACGTGGTTGGTTTGTGTATACCTGCGCGATGCTGTAGTCGGAGGCGCACACGGCCTGCAGCCCCTCGACGCCGGAGATGCCGACGCCGACGCTGGATCATGGCCACGTGGTTGGTTTGTGTATACCTGCGCGATGCTGTAGTCGGAGGCGCACACGGCCTGCAGCCCCTCGACGCCGGAGATGCCGACGCCGACGCTGGCGCGCTGGATCATGGCCACGTGGTTGGTTTGTGTATACCTGCGCGATGCTGTAGTCGGAGGCGCACACGGCCTGCAGCCCCTCGACGCCGGAGATGCCGACGCCGACGCTGGATCATGGCCACGTGGTTGGTTTGTGTATACCTGCGCGATGCTGTAGTCGGAGGCGCACACGGCCTGCAGCCCCTCGACGCCGGAGATGCCGACGCCGACGCTGGATCATGGCCACGTGGTTGGTTTGTGTATACCTGCGCGATGCTGTAGTCGGAGGCGCACACGGCCTGCAGCCCCTCGACGCCGGAGATGCCGACGCCGACGCTGGATCATGGCCACGTGGTTGGTTTGTGTATACCTGCGCGATGCTGTAGTCGGAGGCGCACACGGCCTGCAGCCCCTCGACGCCGGAGATGCCGACGCCGACGCTGGCGCGCTGGATCATGGCCACGTCGTTGGCACCGTCGCCGATGGCCAGCGTCACCGCGCCCGTGGCCGTAGAGACCATCTCCACCACCTACAGCATTTACAACGGCAAATTAAGTCCGACAATAGTAAAATTATAGAAAATGCATAATATTGTATTCTGTTACCGCGATTGTTATTCATTGAAATTAAACACTTTGTGGTGTTAATAAACGCGATTAATCCGTTCTAAAGTGTTTAATTTCAATATCGAAAATGCAACTAAAAGTAACAATAGAGCCAAAATTTGGTAGATTAAGCTTCACAATAGATCAAGATCTGACACGTTTCTATTTGAGCTGAATATCTTAGTGACAACTGCTAACCTGCATGGCCACCCAACGTAGCTAAGAACCAACCTTACAAACAGGTAATTTCGATTGAAATCGCGCTTTAATCGATTCACCCGTTCGGGTCCTACGATGCCACCACACAAACACAACTCTCTTCAAGAGATAGAAACAATTGGAATTAAGGCTATGATGTGGTACGTTAAAGGAAATAACTTGGTTCGAGTATAATAATGCCATACAATACATAACCTACACCTTATAAAAAACGTATCTTATCTTATACAGTAAGTATCACAACGAAGAGCAAACCTTAAAACTGGTTGACGGGGAACTCGAGTACAATGTAATGACGTGCATTTCACGTGCCTAAATACATGTTTTATGGCATAAAATTACTAAATGAATTACTCGAGGACCTTCTTTTTGCAGTCGGTTAATGGTTTTTGTAACATCCTATAGGGTTTGTTTACATTTTTGATTTTTGACAGTGCATGCGTATTGCGTACTGTTGATATGTAGCTAGGGGCAACTAATCAACATTGACGTTGTTATGTCAACGCACATGCACTTTGAGTTATTTATAAGTAACCTAGGTAATCATTTAAATAATGGCTGTAGTCATAGGCAACGCGCAAGCGCTCTGTTAACTGATTATTTGTAACTATAGGTAAAAACCCAAAATTCAACAAGGTTTGACGCCTGTCTGTCAGTTGGTAATTTAAGAGATGTCATTTATACGATTGTAAACAAATAATACAGGTGTGCAAAACAATAATAATAAATGTATATTTTTATACCTCACGTAAAAACTGTCGTATTTTTGATGAATTAGATACCATGCTCATACTTATGATCTAAACATTAACGGGTTTCTTTTTTTGCCTTTCGTTCTGATACATATTGTATATGAGTGTGGCGTATGTAGCACACACTACAAGGCAAAACCCGATCTAGAATGATCTTAATGTTGCTCGCCGACTTTTGAATCGTAACAGTTAATGCGAGGGCTTTTTTGGAACTTCTAATATGCTCTGGATCTATTCATGCGCGTACATTCGGAGTAGCTCATAAACTTGTATTTATTTTATTTTATTCGTTGAGAAACAAAGTCTCTTATGTTTACATTTAACACAGTATAAATTACTAAATTGCAGTCTTACAGTTTCCTTGATTAATCATATGTTACCCTAAAAACAAATACAGTCATGGACTTTAATTGATAGGCCATTTGTCAGTGTTCATAGTTTAGCCGTGTAATAGGTACAAATCGGATTTACTCGTACATACTCCTATATTGTAACAAGGAAAGACAGATCCTCGTGAGTAAATGTATATTTCTTTCTCTACGCGTCAAGTGTCAATTAGGTCAGGACCTTTGACTTATCATGTTGGCCTACCTGAGAGCCGGAACTACCAACCTGACAGCACAGCAGAATCACTTCCTACACCCAAACCTCTTTAGGAACCGTAACTTAGTAGCAGTTTCATTGTTATTGCGTAGCAATAGTAACGGCAAAACTATGATTGGTCTTTGATATCGGAGAATACGAAGTATCCAGGCTACCAACTTGATAAAAGTGTGACGTTCATAAATGAGTTAAATGACATTATAAACAACAATAATGAACTGCCGTCATTATAAGAATAATTAGAATGACTACTAATCTTTTATATATATACTAAACAATATGCATCCTCTGTGCCCATACCTCTCTTAAAATCTCTCTGCTTGCGGAGGCTCTCGCCAAATGGTACCTTTTTACCCGACTGCGCAACGCAAAGAAGGGTAATGTGTTTAACAGTGTATATTGTATGTATGTTTGTTCCTTTGTGGCACACTAGAGATCAAACGCGTGGGCCGATCTTGATGATTCATACGTCAATCGATTCGTCGTCTTTGTGCAAATGTAAATGTGCTAAAGACATGGCAATAATCAGAATTGAAAATCGCGTTCAGTTAGGTTCTACGCAGTCGGGTATTTTGATTTTTTTAATTATCATTATTTTATTATTATACTAAACATTCAGACGCTGCATCCAGCTAGATGCAGTAACCGTCACCGTCTACTGTATAGTGTCTATGCTGGGGCTGCCTCGAGCAGCCCGCCTGGCAGGGTCGCCATATAGTGTTCGGCGTTCAGAGGTTATAATGATAACACAAGAGTGGAGTGAATACTGAATATATTGGTAGAAAGCGCTGGTCTTATATACTAAAGTTTTAACAGGCTTAATCGAGTGGAAGTTATGGCAATGGTCATAAAACCATTGTATAGTAAATTACAATAAGTCAAGGTTTATGGCATCGTTAACTTAATGTTCTGTAAAGTAGTAAAATACATATATGGGAGATCAGCTGCATCAAGTATCAGCTGTGTATGAACTGTGACTACACTACAACTGGTCAAGCCAAGCCAAGCCCAAGCACGTCTACTGACCTCAGCCTTCTGTATGGGCGAGACGCGGCAGCACACGACCACCTTGCAGGATATGCAGAGGTCCAAGAAGTCCTTCTTGAGGTCACACCCCATGGCGTAGGTGAGGGTCTTGCCGTCCACTATGAGAGCCACCTCGTTCTGCTTGCGGAGGTTATCGCCAAAGTCAGCAGAATGCCGGGAGATGATTTCCCTCGTGCCCTGGAGAAAGAATTTCGGAAATATTAATAAAACCGGCAAAACGATAGGCATGCTCGCGTTATTTAATAATAAAACGCTTAACTTACTTTATAAATAATAAATAAATAAATTATTATGGGACAATCTAACACAAATCGACCTCCCGACCTCTCGAGTCCCACGGTCAGCTCAATAAGGCTTGTGTTGTGGGTACTAGACTAGCGTTGAAAATGCCGGAAAAAATCGAATGTTTTTTTCATGATTTAATCAATTTTTCCGTTTTTTTCCGAAGTTTACGGGTTTTTTAAGGAAATAAATAATGTCACTATCACTGTCACTCCTTTCATCTGTTTCAATTGTTTTTTCCTCAATGTCATGGATGTAGGCATAAATAAGACCTAATACATTGATTTAGAGTTGAAATATAGAGCGGAAACTTTCATTGATTTTTTCCTAAGAATCCGAAAAAAACGAGTCGTCTGGGAAAAAAATCGGATTTTTTCCAGACATTTTCAACGCTAGTTGTGCCGTGGGTAGGTAAGACGAATATCACCACATATGTGGGTAGCGTGAGGCGTAATTTGGTTGAGCGATATTTTAGGTGAGCGTGTTGACATGTCATTGTCTACATTATTATTATTACTTTTAACTTTAGCGCAGCTTTATATACTTAGTATCTAAGCTTATGTTTTTGTTTTGTCGTAAAAAGTTTGTTAATTCTTAATTTTTAATAGCAAAGCCATAGGCTTAAACATAGCCTGATAACTGTTAAAATTTTAGTTATATTTATTTGTTCGTTCTCGTGCGGTTTAATTCTCTAGTGTGTAAGTTAAATACTATGTTGCTACTTGTGAGTGTGTATAATTGGCTCTTTGTTTCCATCATCAATGTAAAATTTATGATTACAGCTGTTGGTTCTCCGAATAAAATAAAATAAAAAATAATATAAATAAAATAAAAGGGTTAATGCTTTGCTTCTTGTCCCCCACGTCGGTCCCTACAGACACTCACGTCCAGGCTATCCTCGTTGACGATCATGAGCGGCATGTTGGTGTTGATGAGTTGCGCCGAGTGCGCGATGTTGATGGCGGTCTCCTGCTTGTCTCCGGTCAGGACCCACAAGTTGATGTTCGCCTTCAGGAGCGCGGCTATCGTCTCTGGGACGCCATCCTGTGGATTTTAATTCAAATTTTGACATGGAAGTGGAACAGTTCCTTCTGAGCGATAACTCGTGCTAAATTCCAACGTCCCTCCAACAACACTCGTCTACAACAACTTAAAAGTTGTTGTAGACGACACGAAACGTAGTAAATGGCGCGAATCCATATGTCAAGTCGCGGTTGATATATATTATTACTATTACTAACTGAAGAAAAAGACGGTGTGATTAAATAGTGTGTAAAAATCATAATTTTGCCGTTAGTATCGCTACGCAATAACAATAAAATCGCTACTAAGTTACGGTTCCTAAAGACCTGCCATTGGTTATCTTTGGGTGTAGGAAGTGATTCTGCTGTGCTGTCAGATTGGTATTTCCGGCTCTCAGGTAGGCCAACATGATAAGTCAAAACATTCTGACCTAAATTACACTTGACACCTTATAAACAGACAATTGACAACATTTCATATTTTGAAGTTTTCCATTTTATGAGCTAATCAGAAAATAGAAGGCATTTTAAGCGACACGTGTTTTTTCTTTTTCATGATAACTCAATTTTTAATATAAAAAAATAATTTTTAAATGTCGCTCATTCTAAAAGAGCGTAAGTGGATGATGACGTCACTTTTATAACGGAATCCGGGGCAGAATAGTTAATTAAAAAAAAGTTATCTATGACATTGTCACTGATAGTTGTCAAAAGTCAAAAGTGGCGGTTAGGTTATTGAGATAGATTTGTATTTTGCTAGTTTTGTTAGCTGTTTGTAATTGTTAAGAACTATTAACAAAATAGATATAACGGTGATTTAATACGTTTAAAACGATGGCATCAACTAGTAAAGGCTGTCGACTTTGCCATTAGTAAAATATTGCTTTATGTCAGGTCAGACTGTAAAAACAACTCTAAAACATGGTCTGAAAACCATTTTTTCTTCGTTCCCGTTAAGAATCGAGCAGAATGGTGTCGTGCAGCAGGACTAAAAGGCACACAATCCAGTAATTTAAAATATTTGATGAACATTTAAATTTAAGTATTCTTTGTTTGCTTTCATAAAAATAGATCACAACAGTACCTTACCTAAGAAGATAACATCATGTTTTGTATCATTTCAGTTGGAGGAGAACTTGGAAAATTAAATTATATCTGTTGGAAGACTATGAAAGAGACAACAAAGGTACCTAAATGCAAGACTCAAGACCTATCTTCCAATGTTTATAACACCATTATGTGCAACATCAAATTCAAATACAAACAGCAATTTGATACTTTTAATGAAGCAAAAACTGACCTACATGGTTGTCAAAGTGTGCAGTGCTCTCCTGAAGGGCACACCACAAGACTCAAATTAATGTAAAAATGTCACATCATACAACCCAGTGTTCTCTGTTAAAAACAAACAAAATGGACCATGTTGTCTGAAATAAAATATTTGAATTTGAATTTAAAACCAAAAAAGTTAGTACTTCAGAATACTGTACTAAAAAGTCCATCATCAGGCACCATTCCTTCACACCTTGGAAGTACTTAAGAAGTCAGAGAGTTTGATTCAACATCTGAAACATCTGCACCTGGCTTGGAAAATAAAGGATTCGTCGGCAGAGATTTTATG
Source organism: Lathronympha strigana (assembly GCA_949128165.1). Taxonomy (NCBI): domain Eukaryota; kingdom Metazoa; phylum Arthropoda; class Insecta; order Lepidoptera; family Tortricidae; genus Lathronympha; species Lathronympha strigana. Next base: position 2,653,208 of record OX421905.1, read on the forward strand.
ATGTCAATTATAAAGAAAATACCAATGACTTATTTGGAACTCCCATGTAAATATTATTGGATTATTGCCTTTCTATCAAATAATGCAGTCACTGAATTAAACATCATAACAGTTTATAAAATAAGAAACAATGAATACATTCACTAAAATGGCTGACTTATTTCAAACCCTCAGAGTCCATATTGAATGTGTTATCAGGAGAGTCTGGATTTACAAATTTCTGAAAACAGAGAACAAGTTTGTCAATACTTTAGACGATGCTGTACTTGTGGCCTGCGGATTGATAAATATACTATCCCCTATAATAAAAAATATGTAATATTTCTGTGTTTCTTTTTCTCACTACATTATAGTAATGTTAGGTATACCATGGTTTTAGACATTTACTATGTAAGTATTTTTTTACTTTAGTAGCCTGTAGGAACCTTCTACATTTGGGATTCTTATTTTGTGTGAAAATGTTAATCGTATTAACATCCAAAAAAATTTACTGAATCAAAACTTAGGAACGGTACTTATTGTATTGTATGTATTAACTTAACACATACAATAAGTACAGTTCCTAAGTTTTAATATAGGGCACCCGAGGACAGAGGGGATGTTATAAGAATATTAATATCAATGAAATAAAAACAGTATGGTTATATATACATGAGTAAAAGCAATAATTTATTCAATACATTTTACATTATCATTTCAATTACTTACTAGTAAGTCATTAACACTTTGTTGCACAAAACAGGATATGAGTTTACAAAAAGGTACCTATTTATAAATAGAAAAATAAAAAGGCGAACTTATCCCTACAAGGGATCCCTTCCAGTTAACCTAAGTAACGAATAACCTAGTTGCTATTAATATTTACTTTACGCTATCTAGTAGTTTTGGAAAAACATTTGTAACCCAAAAACTTTCAGCAGCTGTAATGATGTGTTCAATATAGGTTTTCTCAATTTGAACCCAGTAGACATTAACCTCTTTATTTTCCTCGAATTTGGGGCTTGCAACACAAAATAACCCATTATGTTTGTTTGTTTCATGCATTTGCAGGTTTATTTGGGCTTTAAATTTGTCACATACCTGCCCATCTTCAGTGACATAGTTTTTGCCAGCCTTTTCTTTTGAAGGGCATATGACCTTGATGACATACTCGTCAAAAATACCATCAGGTGATGCTTCCATTATAGGGGAGATAATGTAAAACTCAAATTTATTGATATTTATTTCCAGGTGCTTCTCTACTTCTTTGACATTCAACATTAAGTACTGTCTCATTTTCCTTATTTATATGCGCAATTACTTTATTCAACTTTGTGTAAGTGTTTTGTTCCGGACTGATTCGGCATTGCACTATGCATTTTGTATGAAATAAAAAATAAAATAAATAATAAATAAATAAATTTTCCTGCTTCTCGTTTAACTTCCACATATCCTATAGCATTTTCGACATAGGAAGAACAAGAAGACAACTATGTTTTTGCCCTTCTGATTTCAGCTGCATTATAATTATCACTTGTCATTGTGTACTCCATCATCATCAATGCTTCTACACACGGCAGGTTGGTGCTATCAGCGAAAAGCCCTCTGAGGGATTCATTGATCCAGCAATGCCAAGTTCGTAATAAAGTAGGTTATATGTTAGGTATATCGGAGTCCAGTGAGAAAGTGCCAAGTCGTTTATGATTATGATACCTATTCGAATACGAGCAAATTAATGAATTTAAAAGAAATTACAGCGTCGAGTATTTCAAATTAAGTGACTACTGAAATAAATATCAAACCAACCACGTCTGACATGATAAACGTCAAACTTTTTAATATTTCACTATCTATCACAAGACTAAGGACTTTCTCGATTATGCTATAAAAGTGACGTCATCATCCGGTTTACACTAATTCACGATTTTCTTCAAAATTAACTAACAAAAAAATCCAAAAATATTTTTTTCGAGTTCTTCATACATGTTTACCGAAATGGTTTTTGAATTGGCATCATTTGAAAATATGAAATGTTGTCAATTGGCTAAGTAAAGTTTTTTGAAGGTGTGAATATTATATTTTTTCCTGATAGCCGACGTCTTAAAGTTCAAGGAAATGTGGCTCTTTTATTTTTATTTCCTATTACTTATTAATAATATTTTTTTAAGTGAACGAGTTGACATTTGTTCAGTTTAACGGCTGAAATGAGCCCAATGCTTTCGTCCGTAATGAGTATAAGGAATGAGTATAAGGAATTAGAAAAAAGTGACATTGACAGTTGTCTTTTTTTTTCTAATTCCTTATACTCATTACGGACGAAAGCATTGGGCTCTGTTCAGCCGTTAAACTGAACAAATGTCAACTCGTTCACTTAAAAAAATATTATTAATAAGTAATAGGAAATAAAAATAAAAGAGCCACATTTCCTTGAACTTTAAGACGTCGGCTATCAGGAAAAAATATAATATTCACACCTTCAAAAAACTTTACTTAGCCAATGATAAAGATAGAAATTTTCTTATAAGAGAATTTGTCATTCCTTGTTTGTTTCAAATATATACGAGTAAGACCGATTTGTATTACACGGCTAAATGTAAACACTGGCAAATGGCCTATCAATTAAAATCCGTGATTGTACGTTGCCCTTGCGAGTTCTGTTTGTTCTGTCTATTTTTTATAAATTTTAGTTATTGTGAAGAACTGTTCGTGTACGGTCGGCTTCATAAATATATGTGCATCTGTATTCAATTTTGACCCTTCTTCCCCTGTAATAAGTTCCGAAATGTAAAGATATTTATAGATGTGACAATACCTGCAGTTTGTCTTCAATGGCTGTAGCGCCGAGTAGCCGCAGATTCGTCTCGATGAGATTCGCCGCCTCCTCGATTTTCTCTTCCCGGTTCTGTATCGCTACGCTCGCCTTGTGGTACGTGTTCGCCCATTCCTGTAATATGCAGTTTAATATTATATTAATTGATTAAAATCTGTGTTGTGATGATTTGGTCACTACCCCCAGTATTGTGCTTAGAATGTATAATTTGGTCACTACCCCCCTCGGTATGAAAGAAAAAATGACCCCCTACCCCCGCTAATTGTAATCCATGTTGGTTTTTATTAAGGCTTAGCGAACCGTCGCAACCCCCCAAAGCGGCTTTGCGACCCCCTGCAATTTAAAACGATATTTATCGTGTTCGTTTGTTTTAATGAAGAAACTCTCTGCACGACAATTACTACGTGAATATGGCGCTTGCAAACGTGCAGAAATATCGGTTAAAACAAACATACGCGGTAAATGTCCCGTTATACATGGCAGTTATTTATGAATATAATAATAATATATTTATGAACATATTGTTACTCCAGGTGTTATTTTGGTCTATGGTTTATAGTGCCCCGGTCCATGCCTAATCGTGTGGCCGGCAGTACGCGCCGGGCACCTGCTCCGGCCGCGGCTAGTGTAGTGGCCGGCAGCACACGTACACACCTCGTACACGGCGGCCGGGATGTCGGCCACGGCGAACACCAGCGTGCGCAGCCCCGAGGACGCGAAGGCCTCCAGGTGCGCCAGCGTGGCCGCGCCGAACACCGCCTGCTCCGGCCCGCGCGCCAGCCGAGAGTAGATCACCGAGTCCGCCCCCTTACAGTACAGCTTTATTTCGCCTAAAAACATGAAACCGATGGTTAGAAAATAGGCATAAAATATACGGCAGTCATATAAAAAAAACAAACTATCAAGAACAAGAATTGATGAATTAATTCCGGCCGCCTGGATGGTGACGGCGCCGGGCGTGCGCGCCGTGAACACGTAGCCGAACATCGCCGCGCCCAGCACTAGCGCTCGTCTACACAACAATAAGTATGGTATAACCTGTGGGCGTGCGCACGATGAGCGACATGCGCTTCCTGCTGGAGGTGAACTCGATGACGTGCAGCACCTGGAACGAGAGCGTCTCGCCGGCCGCCTGGATGGTGACGGCGCCGGGCGTGCGCGCCGTGAACACGTAGCCGAACATCGCCGCGCCCAGCACTAGCGCTCGTCTACACAACAATAAGTATGGTATAACCTGTGGGCGTGCGCACGATGAGCGACATGCGCTTCCTGCTGGAGGTGAACTCGATGACGTGCAGCACCTGGAACGAGAGCGTCTCGCCGGCCGCCTGGATGGTGACGGCGCCGGGCGTGCGCGCCGTGAACACGTAGCCGAACATCGCCGCGCCCAGCACTAGCGCTCGTCTACACAACAATAAGTATGGTATAACCTGTGGGCGTGCGCACGATGAGCGACATGCGCTTCCTGCTGGAGGTGAACTCGATGACGTGCAGCACCTGGAACGAGAGCGTCTCGCCGGCCGCCTGGATGGTGACGGCGCCGGGCGTGCGCGCCGTGAACACGTAGCCGAACATCGCCGCGCCCAGCACTAGCGCTCGTCTACACAACAATAAGTATGGTATAACCTGTGGGCGTGCGCACGATGAGCGACATGCGCTTCCTGCTGGAGGTGAACTCGATGACGTGCAGCACCTGGAACGAGAGCGTCTCGCCGGCCGCCTGGATGGTGACGGCGCCGGGCGTGCGCGCCGTGAACACGTAGCCGAACATCGCCGCGCCCAGCACTAGCGCTCGTCTACACAACAATAAGTATGGTATAACCTGTGGGCGTGCGCACGATGAGCGACATGCGCTTCCTGCTGGAGGTGAACTCGATGACGTGCAGCACCTGGAACGAGAGCGTCTCGCCGGCCGCCTGGATGGTGACGGCGCCGGGCGTGCGCGCCGTGAACACGTAGCCGTACATCGCCGCGCCCAGCACTAGCGCGCGCTCGTCTAAACAACAATTCATTGTCAACGAAGAAAAATTTACAAATTATTCTTGTAATGAATGCTGTTTAATGCTTGAAACGGAACGTCAGTACAGACCGAATGAGCCGTGACTTAGGGAATAGAAAGATGACAGTTGTTGGCGTCGGTTAGGTACAGACGCAGGGTTTGGTGTTTTGTTTTAATGAGCTGAGATTTTGTTGGAAGTAACAATTGAAACAGAGGAGAGACGTAAAACGTAATTTGTAAAGTTATTAATTATAAATAAGTGATTTAAACAAGAAATCTTTTATTGACGAACATTACAATTCTAAAACATTTTTTTCTACTCCAGCACTTCTATCTGTCAATTAGATGACTAACAGCGATATTTAAAAAGTATACATTATAACGTTGTTGTTTCCATAAGAACACTGCTCCTATGGATTTTCATATCATATACGAGAACTATTGTTTTTTTTTTAATTTTATAGTGGGCACAACATCATCCCTATTCTGCCACGTTTCTAGATTTTGGTTTTTACGCTATTTTAGCTGTCGTAGAAAAACTAGGGTATGCAACAGCTCATAATTGGTTCTTAAAACTCTATTATTAAATCAAAAAGTTAAATCAGCCATCAACCAGTTTACCTGGCGAAGCCGCGTGGTAGTTGACCTTGCCGTCGTCGGGCTCCGGGATGACGGTGTGGCAGATGGCCAGCATGGTGAGGAACTCGCGGATGACGGCGCTGGTGGGGTGGCCGCGCGCCAGGTTCTGGTACAGCGGCGTCTGCTCCAAAGGCTCGTCGGGGCCCGGCCGGTTGTACATTATCTGTGCACAATAGTACATTACTGCAGAGGCCGTGAAGTAAGAGATTGCAGGACGAGTTTGTGGTAGAGTGGATTAAACAAGTCCTGCAATCTCTCTTCCGGCCGAGGCTTGTATAGTGCTTTTCTCAAACATTGTAAGGAAATATAAAATTTAAAACAACTACTAGGTAAATAGGTTAGTAAGGAAAAAAAAAGTTAAATTTGCCACCTTATTATTTTTTAAAGATGCCATTTGAATGAGCTATTCGAGCACCATGTTTAACCGCACATAAATATACATAGAAACATAGAATTTGTTTTTTTTAATGTCGCAAGTATCTAATGGTCGTTGGCTGTATGTAATGTTTCCTTTGTCAGTTTAGTGTTAGTACGCAAATTAAAAAGTTAGAGCAGCGGACAGCCGCCGGCCAAGAAGTAAATGGGGGGAGCCGTAAACAAGAAACTTCATGTCTTCATTTCGTGACATAAATGCATACATTTACATGATCATGTTTGAGAAAAAACTAATTAGTCCGTCTGTTAGATTATTAAAAAATATTCGACACGTATTTTTTCTTTTGTTCGTCAAATAAAAAATGACGGAAATACAGCGCTTGAAAGTTTCGCGTGACGTCACAATCGAGTACGATTCTTACTCTAAGGTGACGTCACCAGCCCCCTCCACGGAACTTTGACGCTCTTCATATTCGTCAATTTTAGTTATCTTGAAAAAGGAAAAAATACGTGTCTAAAAATTTTTGATAATCTTTCGACGGACTAATTAGAATAATAGTTTTTCAACCTAGTCATCATCCCTATTATAAGTTTATTGTCAAAATAAAATTAGTACTAAAGCTGTAATTTGGTATAAATACGAGGGTCACACCGAAATGATTGGGAATTATATATTATAAACCTAGTTAGTATAAAACCTTTTTTGATGAGTGATTACTGGTATTTAGGATAGCAAATGACATTTCTATAATAAAAATCATTCCGACATGGTAAAATTAAAAGTCGAAAATATTTTATTTTTGGGGACCTTTTCAAAACTATACTGTGAGGTATTGTTGGATAGGTATTTGTAAAATAATATGGGTTTGCTAACAACATTTTTTGCTTTTGCTTGAATATTTTTGGAAAAATTCGTTTATTGTTGTGTACAGGTACATGGTCTCTATTAACCCTTAATTTAGCAAAAGAAAAATGGATGGTCGTGAGTTCAAGCCTCCTCGGCGCTCAATAGTCGTAACGATTCTGGCTGGTAAAAAAGAGGGTCGAAGAGTTTGTATGACCTGTCATACGTTACCAAATTAAGGGGTAAAATCCTTTTTGAATTCGCCTATTGTGACGGACGGTATACTACGGAATCCTACACTGAGCATAGCCCGATACGCTCTTGGCCGGTTTGAACATTTCTTCCAGCACAATACATGACAACGATGGAGTCGTGACTCACCTCGGCGATGGAGCACTTGTGGAACTCCATGATGTTGGCGGTGAGCGTGCCGGTCTTGTCGCTGAAGATGTACTTCACCATGCCGAGCTCCTCGTTGAGGTTGCTGGTGCGCGCCTGCGCCGGGGTGTCGGTGGCTGCGTGGTACATCTCCATGTAGCGCTATGACAACGATGGAGTCGTGACTCACCTCGGCGATGGAGCACTTGTGGAACTCCATGATGTTGGCGGTGAGCGTGCCGGTCTTGTCGCTGAAGATGTACTTCACCATGCCGAGCTCCTCGTTGAGGTTGCTGGTGCGCGCCTGCGCCGGGGTGTCGGTGGCTGCGTGGTACATCTCCATGTAGCGCTATGACAACGATGGAGTCGTGACTCACCTCGGCGATGGAGCACTTGTGGAACTCCATGATGTTGGCGGTGAGCGTGCCGGTCTTGTCGCTGAAGATGTACTTCACCATGCCGAGCTCCTCGTTGAGGTTGCTGGTGCGCGCCTGCGCCGGGGTGTCGGTGGCTGCGTGGTACATCTCCATGTAGCGCTATGACAACGATGGAGTCGTGACTCACCTCGGCGATGGAGCACTTGTGGAACTCCATGATGTTGGCGGTGAGCGTGCCGGTCTTGTCGCTGAAGATGTACTTCACCATGCCGAGCTCCTCGTTGAGGTTGCTGGTGCGCGCCTGCGCCGGGGTGTCGGTGGCTGCGTGGTACATCTCCATGTCTAGCGCTATGAATTTAGCCTAGACGAAAAACAATAGTTATTTTCAGCCCTCCGGTCGGTAAGCGGCATTTTACGCAAAACTAAATGGCCGCCTGCCGGCTCCGTCGGGCAGAAAAATAGTATACAAACCTCGGCCGTTAAATGGGAAAGCCTCGGATCACATGTTAGTCGACCTTGGCTTCGCCTCGGCCGACAATTACATGGGATCCGAGCCATCTCCCACTTAAACGGCCTTGGTATGTAATGTACTATTATTATACAAGGGGGCAAAGTTGTTGTTTAACTCTCGGGCTTATATTGAGACTCGAGCAAGCGAAAGATTCCAAAATTGAGCCACAAGCGTAGCGAGTGTTTCAATAACTGGAATCTTGAGCTTTACGAAGGTCTCAAGGCACGAGAGTTGAACAAACTTTGCCGCCGAGTGTAATAAAACATTTTTCCCCTCACTATTGCGAGGAAAATACAAACTACATACGATTATAAATCTTATCCACATGTAAATTATCTTAAAGAAACCATCAAATATCAATTTCAAAATTTGTCATAGAGTACGTACGCTCCTGGTACTTAGATATTGCCAACAGCTTACCAAATGCGGGATAAGACATGATCACATGACCAATTTAAGGTGTGACCTCCGATTGCGCATATTTACTATGGGCATATAGGACTCGCTTATACTGGACTTGTGGTAAGTAGAGTTGCAAACTGACCGTCACGTTCAAAATGTCCGTCCGTCATTTATCAAGTTGTCGGTCATAATCGTCATTTACCGGTCATTAATGGTCATTTAAAGTCACTAACGACATTTATAAACCATAGCAGCAACGAGGCATAGTTGTCATAGTTGATAAATAAAACATGGTTTAATATGAATGAAATTTAAAATGTATTGCAATAATACGACAAAAAACTAAAAGTCATTCATCTATAAACATAAAACCTAAAATTCCTCGTCTTCTGATTCAACTAGCATCGATGTATTGTTCAATTGTAAGGAATCAAAATACTCGTAGCAGTCGTCAGAGCGGTCAGCACTGTCAGCAGGATCGGACGATGCCCCGATTTCCATTTCGTCACAATAACGCAAATTCTGTCTAATTGTTATAAGCATGTTCAGGCGGTCTTTAGTTAGTCTATTTCGCAACTTTGTGTGGGTTATTGAAAACAAACTCCAATTGCGTTCTGCTCAGCAGCCGAGCTTGGAGGGATACCTAAAATCCTATGAACTATGGGATAAGCATCTTCTTTTAACGCAAACCTCAGTTACCATAGTTGAGGTGCAATGGCTTTAACCGTTGACCATGCGGAGTAGCATTTACCAAAAAATCCTGTTTTGCTACGAAATTCCTCGCCTACCTTTTTACCTTACCTTACTTTTTTTACCTTTGTACTGTTCAAAGAAAGGTATTTCTGCTTGTAAATGCACAAAGTTGGAAGCTTCAGCCATTTCATCGCTTGTAAAACCTGAGCCAAGGTACCTTGGATCCAACAAATTGGCTGCCAAATGAAATTATTGAATACAAAAGTTACGGCGATTTGAAACAGCTGCCCGAACTTAGTCATTTTCCGACTCTGAAAAAACGTCATTTACGTAGAGACCACCTTCAAAAACAGCTCTTGTAAAGCTTGCATCTGCGGTTTCCTTATCTGTGGCTGGTTTTGGTTGTTCAGATGCATTTACTAGAGATATTTAATTAACAGAGTGATTATTCAAATCACTCTCGTAATCTCGTATAATGAACACGAAGGTTTTGTACCAATGGAATATGCAAGCTCGGCGTCATTTTTATGAGTATCTTCAATAAATATTTTATTTGTAACTCCCACATTACTCGTCATCTTTTCGGAAAATAACGTTTTATATCACTCCGGGCATTTTTGCATATGTAAAAGCATTCGAGTTGCATGAGCATTTTTATACTCAGTATTGCAATAAATGCAAACTACGTGTTTTTTGTTTGCTGACCCAGCAAACATTCTAAGTGCTTTTTCCCAGGCTCTAGAATATATTACTAATTTAGGTAAAAATTACATCATACGCACCACATAAATTCACATATCGTACATTTATACTTCCGGGTGAAAATATTGAACCATTAAAACGTAAATTTCCCTTAATCAATACACCATAAGGTCAGATACTTAAAGGTTGAGAATGAGCAAAATATAAGGTAAAATTAACTTCGAAACTCGACCAATAGTTAATATATACTTGTAGGTGCATATTAGGTGTATATGCGACGTCATTTTTTCTTACACTTGGGACCTTTAGGTTGACGATTTAAGTAGCTTTTGCTACCAATTTCGTAGTAAATATGACCTTCCAATGATACCAAATTGAGACTATAAAGTTAAAAACACTTGTAAGGTACTAAAAATACCATAAGGTTTCATTTAGATAACCTAATAGTCAAATTAACCCTAAAAAATTACTAATAAGTTGAAGTTTGCAAGGCGACTTCAGGTCAAGTTGGTTTTACTTACAAATAAGTCATTTCTCGGTAAAATAGGACGTTTTCCCCCGATAGTTATTTCGTTTTTAAATCAAAAGTAGTGTTGAATTTACAATGGCCAAAGACAACAAAATATATAGACATTCCAGCAGTAACTATAGGAAGTGTAAGGCTAATATGGAAATTCAAAGTGAAATTCAAAGAAGAACAAAATTGTGAATTACCTTTTAATTCCCGTTTTCATGGATATCCAACTTTGTGTCAATCTACTGATACTGATAAGTACCGTTTCAATAATACACACAAGCAAAGATCTTGAGTTTAAGCATTCGTATATAGATGAGATGAGAGATGGCAATGAAATCGGTGCAAATAAAGAATCATAAAATGAAGGCACTGGAGATGAATACATTAGAAATTAAGACTGCTCTAATATGAAATCAATAAAACTTATGGAAGACCTAAGAAAATGGACAGTAAAGCATAAACCCACCAACTCATCTCTAAACGACTTGTTAGTTTTAGTGACTGAATACGGATATAAATTGCCAAAAGATGGACGAGCACCTTTAAAAACTGACGATGTATTTATAGAGCCTATGGGCCAAGCCAAGTTTTGGTATCAAGGTGTAAGCAATTGCTTACAAAAAACTTTGTCAGATATGAATATAAGTACTATATCCAGTATTGAGTATGTCTATTTTTAACAGTACTGCTTCCGAAGTGTGGACTATAGCTATGGCAATATATAACATGCCAAATATAAAGCCGATGTTTACAGGAATTTTATTTTATGGAAGTGGAAAACCACCTTTGGAACTTTATTTACGACAATTTATAAATGAGATGAATAAAATAATAGCGAAAGGCATTAAAATAAATGAAAAAAGATATTGATTCAAATTAAATGTTTTATCTGTGACACTCCTGCTAGGGCCTATCTGAAAGGTAAGATGGGTACTTACTCATGTAGGTACTTACATACTGTTTACTGTTAACCATAGTTAAACATTTGTGGATGGATTAATTATGCATGTAATTATGTGCTAGTGAGCATTGCGAGAGATTTTAAACAAGAATTCCTGAGCTCATAAGGAGTAATAAATGTTATACGGATTTAGGTCGATTTCGTTTTTTGCAATGCTATCGGCTAAAATAAATTAATACATTTTTATTCGTAAAAAATGGAATATGCAAAGTATTCCTTGGCATTTTGATATCCAATTAAATATTATTGATTTATCTCATTTTTATTAAGTGGAAAAACCATAGTTTGGAAACAGATATCCATTACAATGAAATAATCAACCATGGAGAATATTGGGGCCTAACAGGATACGAACCTGAGACCTGAGACCTTCGTCCTGTCAGGCCCCAATGTTCTCCATGGTTGATTTTATCATTAAGTATAATGGATATTGATCTGAGACTGTTTAGTTGCCATTAACTCTGAAACTAGGTGAAACCAAAAAAAGTTTATATGACATTTTAATCTCCAATTATGACAAGGAATACGATGTTAAAATCTTTGGCAATCCTCACGAGCACCATGTACCTATATGTGTATGTACATGTAAACATGTATTCGTTTTAATCATTAGAATAGGTTTTTACAAAATTAAAAAAATGTAAAATAAAATAAAGTAAATATAAAAATCCGGCCAAGAGCATGTCGGGCCATGCTCAGGGTAGGGTTCCGTAGTTTACCGTCCGTCCCTAAAAAGTGTTTAATAGATAACATGCTCAATATTCTTATAATAATTAACAATTCGATTACCTATACTTTCGATCACACCCGTCCCGACCCCATCAACTCCGGAAAATCTTAACAGCGCGAAGTAGACCACGGTACAGCGCCATCTCTCGGGAAATTGGGTTACTAATTTATACAAACTAGATTGGTTATTTAGATTGGTTTGTTGGGTTTTCGGGGGTAACTTTTGATTGCGTTAATCGATTTGAATCATTATTTTTTTTATTAGAAGGAAGATACATGCGGGATGATAAATTAAGTACTCAAGATAAAAAAATGTTTTCATAGACGGTTAAATTACAAACTTATTTCAGAAATTCTTTTGTACAATTTTTACAAAAACCGTTGGACCAATCAAGTTCAAAATAACTTTCAAATAACGTTCTTATTAAGTTCTACTTTCGTAATTTTTTTCGTATTTTTTTAACTCAAAGTTAGAGGGGTGGGGACTGGGGACACATTTTTTAAAACATCTGGAGCGATTATTTCCGAAAATATTAACTTTATCAATAACTGTTTTTAAAAAACCCTCATTATTTTTTAAATACCTCCAATGATATGTCACATTGTAGGTATTTAGTACCTATCCTACAATAGACAAGGACAAACAATACTAAAAGATACAAAATATTTCCAGTTATAAAATTAACATTCTGTATTATATTTCAATGTACAATCGAATTTGTGCCCAGGATTATATTGCGTACATGGGTTAAGTACGCAGATATGTTTTAAACTAAGCATACAATTAGTTAAAATATTTATTACTAAAACATTAATGACTCGAAAAAGTTTCAAAATCTTAATTGTCACATATAACTTTACCAATTAGGGAACCTCTGTGCGTAATATTTATCCTTGGCACCTCTGATCGTAAGCACACCGCCTGCGAGTCGCGGTCATAGCGACGTTGTGATGGCGGTCGCTTCAACCTTAAACGGTTACTCTGCACCATTAGGTCGCAGAATTTAGTATATATTACGTAAAACTGACTTAAATACCAGTAAGTCGTATTTTTAGGTAAATTTTAACTTCTTGGTCGAGCCGACATTTTGTTTTGTTATAATTAGGACGTGTTATTCCAAATTGCATAATTTAGGTATTTTAAAATACGTAGAAAAATAAAATCTAACGGCACTTTTATTGTCATTTATAGAAAAAAAAATATACAGTCAATTTAATGTGTTTACAAACACCGAACACAAATTTACGAACCCCAATTACAAGCAATACATACTACTTATGAGCTTAAAAAAAAGTAATACTTAAGTATTTCGAAAGCCCATCAGTAGTTTTGAATAAAAACCTAACATACTACCCGAGAAAATTTTCAGCGCACAAGATTTCATCGTAATTCCTGCGTATTCGAAATAGATAATTATTTTACGCCAAGTAATGGCCGCCATTCTCGTTGCAAAACTTAAGATTCATTTTTAGTTAGACATTTTGTTTGTGAGCGAAAAGATAATACTCTCGTTATATATTTGTCTCTTTCTCTGCATGCTATTTCATAAAAATAACCTTTCCGGGTAATTAAATGGTAAAAAACACGTTGAAATCATGTTGAAAAATGGTAAGTCTTACCAATTTTGGACATTGCAACCACATGACACGTCGTGGCGACGTTTAATCCACGTCGCAAACGTTACCTATGTAGTAACCAGTAGGTCGCAATGACTAAAATTACGTGGAATCGACGTAGCCGGCACGTGCTTTTTTTCCCCACATTGGTGGATTCCACGTCGATTCCACGTCGATTCGAGGTAACTCATTTTGGTCACTGTCAGATTTGCGACCTATAATAGGTGGTTTTATCGTTATTTTTACCAAAAATGTTTGCTGGGGAAGCACCAATTATTTGATAATGCGCCCAAATATCTCCAACCATCCGCGGCATGTTATTTATTAATACGCAAATGTAGACACTTGAAAATAAAATTAAACAGAAGCCAGCATTCATAAGCTAAGTTAGAACTTTATAAATGGAGTTTAGATAGGTTAGTGGGTAATACGTATGCGTTCACCTTACCAACATACGTTTGCAAATCTAAACATTGCTAACACATACTTAACCTAACCTACTTTCGTTATTTAAGCGTGTCTTATATCATGACAATGATAGATAGATTTATAAATGATGTATATAATTATATTTCATAAATTTACTTATCGAATACCGGCCATAGGTATTTTTGAAAAGTAACTTATACTATTCAGAATAAATGTCCAATGTGACAATAAATGTCGAAAATGACCTGACATTTATCATAAATGACGGTCAGGTATTGAAAGTGACGGTCAGTTTGCAACTCTAGTGGTAAGTGATAGGAATTAGATTACTTTGCCCCACATGTGGATAAAATGCGTTTTCCCACGCTAGTTTTAAAGGACAAAACAGCTCTTTCCGAGCTAGTGAGGGGAAAAATACATTCAATATTACGGCTTTAGGAGCACCACCACAGCGTAAGGATGTATTCTATACACATACAGTGGGTTAACTCCGCCGATTTCTGGGTCATCGATGGGGGGCGCGCGGGGAGGAAATACCGCCGAATTTCTATGAAAATTCGGCGGTCTATTTTAAGGGGTGTAAAATGGAAATTAGTTTGCCAATCAGACTGTAATATCTTCGCATAGTTTTTGACAACCCTGAGCCTCAGCACGACCACCGAGCCGAGCCGCTGGCCGTGTATGAAGTTACCTCACTGTATGGAATACATCCCTACGCTGTGATTATACGTATTGATGGTAAAACGGTGAGGTTAGTTCAATGTATGCAGTTAGGAAAATAACATAAATAAATATTACGGGACAATCTTACACAAATCGACCTAGTCTCACGGTAAGCTCAATAAGGCTTGTGATGTGGGTACTAGACGACGATATATATAATAACAAATATTCGTGATAAACACACAAGTAAATGCCCTGACCAGGATTCGAACCCGGGACCTCCTACTTCGTAGGCAAAGTCGCTACCGACTAGGCTAGAAGGCCGTTAATAATTCCTCAGTTACGTTTAGATTACGTCTACGTTTGTCTTGTAGTTCAGACATTGCCGCGGTCGAACTCGTCGCGTTTTTGCCACGCTTAGTCTAGACCCGACTCAGATGATCGTTACTCAAAACTTACAAGAAATATTAGTTATATAAGCTTTTAATTTAACAAACATTGTACGTAAGTACGAAAAAGGAACTTCATATTGATTATGTGGATGTAAAATAATTGTAAAAAAGTGTTCTAAAATAATACTCACTTGGAAAAACCTAACTATTTCTGCAGTAACTTGTAACGATATGGGTATAAGATTGTTGTACAATATTAAAAATGTCAAAAAGTTAAAACCAAAGTTCAGGTTCACCGCGTCTGAAACAAAACAAAAAAAAAATCGTTAAAATTTAAATTCAATAGGTACGAACTTAAATAGAATATGTACATTGTTGATGTAGTTTATTCAGCTATTAATAAATTTAAATATTATCATATACATAACTGGCTAAGTACATTTACAGTGCAGGGTTCCGTTAGCAACCTACCCGACACACAAACCAAACTTACTTAGACTACAGAATAAGTAATAGTACACAGAAAGTTCACTCTCCTATATTTGCTGACAGAAGTTAGGGCAAAAAATCCTAAATTGTACAATTAGGTACCTTTTTAACACGCTTTTATTAGCTTCACTTGTAACTATGTATGTAATAAAATCTTGGAATCTTAATTTGACACACTTCCCGGTCTCCAATTAAAATATTTTTTTTACGACTGGTCTAAATTAATGTACAAGTAAAATGAATTATCTTCTGAGGTTGGATGTCAGCAGGATGACCCTCTCTACCCAGCGATATATAGTTTGGCTATAAATCCAATCATCCAAAAATTGAAATCGAAATTCAATGTCTGATACAGTCAACTTCAACTGATCACGGACAGCACCAGCAGCAGGATGAACAGCATCAGGATCTGCGTGTTCGTCTGCTTTTCTATCGGTATGTACTCACCCTTGAGCGATATATACCAGTCGCTGTTGCCATTGCCACGGCGGTACAGCCAGAGCACGTTGAAGGCCGCGCTGATCACGGACAGCACCAGCAGCAGGATGAACAGCATCAGGATGTGCGTGTTCGTCTGCTTGTCTATCGACGACCGTTTCAGGGGCGCTGCCGAGACAAAACATTAAAACATGGATTACAAATGGACAGTTTGGCCATGATCTGTTCTCATTCGTGAATAGTCAGAGAGAATCGTACTGTCTTGTTTTGTTGGACGCTAGTATTACCTCACTAAAGAAACGAACGGATCTACTAGATAATTTGAGTTGACTCCCCGGGAAATTATAAAGAGCGATAATTATTTGTCGGCTTAAGGCCGGAACCAGGGACTTTAGATTGCTCGGAATCGGACATGTGGGCGTGTGAGACGACTATTAAAACCAAGGTTACTTTTTATATTCAGTGTATTGATAATAATGAGAATCACTTGATTACAAATCACTTTTGCGCAAACATCAACAATTAATAACACGATAATAGCTGGAGGCACAACGATCCGTCGGAGGTTTGCAATGGAATGCCGGTACGGGCGAAGCGGGCCGGTTTTATGCTGTGTCCCCACCGCTTGCATCGCACCGCTCCGAAGTTTCGTTAGGTGGCGCCATCTAGTCTGAAGCGCACCTTGGCCTCAAATAAGTCAATTGAACAACTCAATTTATTTTGCCGACACGGCCTTCCTGACTTTCGCACGTCCTCGGGCGCTTAATCTGTGAACATTTAGCATAAATTACACGCAAATCACAAAATTACCAAACATCGATTACCCAAAGCATTTCATGACTTCAAATCATACGAGTAGTATCACACTGAATTCACCCCATCAGCTTTCATTCTGCACTTGTTAAAGCTCTGCGCCTCTATCTGGGGGCCGACACTCATATAGAGTGAGGCAGGCCAGAAGATTGCAGCCAATCAACAAGAATGCAGCTCACCTTTGCACAAAACACTGCATCCTCACATTCGGCTAGTCCCAGGGACTACCGGAATGTCATCATCATCATCATGTTCCATCTCATTGTGCACCTCCACATCCACTACCATACGGGTACTCTCTTCAGTGTTGCTACTCTCTTCACTTGCCGACACGGACTCATCCAAATCAAATAGCTCATCGCACATAGCCTCTGCCACTTCAGTTAATCCTGCTCGCCCTCTAGGTACCTCTCGCAAGCTTTCATGGGGGTATTTATAGGTTCTACATGAGCCATTAATGTTTTGCAGTTCATAGCGGTCATTTTCCAAAACTTTAGATATTCTAAAAGCTCCTCTAAACTTCCGATCTAGTTTAGTTTGATTACGTTCGCAACACTTTAGAAACACAAAATCACCTTTTTGAAATGGTTTTATTTGAGCTTTACTTTTGTCAAATCGTTCTTTTTCGGAATTAGCTAAAGAAATAATATTGTCAGCTGCGAATTGCCTGTCTTCTTCTAAATTATCCCTACTGCCGTCGTTAGTTTCTACATCATATATTATCTTTGAAATACCCAACGGATGACCTTTAATGCCCAACATGAGTTCGACAGGCGTAAATCCTGTCACTCGGCATCTTGTTGTATTCAGAACTAACTGGATTTCCCTAAGTTCGTCTCTCCAGACACTGTCATCACTGTTTTCAACTATAGTTAAAAGATTTTTAAGAGTTTGCATTACTCTTTCTACCTGCCCATTTGCTCGACTAGCCCCGGTCGCAATGATGTGCAAATCAATGTTATTTTCGTGACAAAAAGCCTTAAACTCACTACTGACAAAGCAACGTCCTTGATCAACGATTACTCGTTTTGGGGGCCCAAATAAACTAACGGCGTACTCTAACGTGTCAACAGCATTTGCAGAATCTAAACGTAGGGTGTGACGTAACAAAACATATTTGGTAAAAGAATCGATAATTACAAAAACGTACTCTTTTCTTTGACTTTTACCGCTAAGTTTACCACTAATATCGATATGCACGGTATGCCAAGGAATAGACGCCTTAGGGATTGGATGCAATTGGATTTGTTGAGCGCCGGAGGTTCCTTTACAAGTTTTACATATTAAACATGAGTCTACAAATCGTTTTACTGCCTTTGCCATACCCTGAAACCAGTAACAATCATATAGTTTGTCCAATGTCTTCTCATAACCTAGATGTTTGAGTTGCACGTGAACGTGACTAATGAGTGACCAAACTAAGGACCGGGGAACCACTGGCAGCCATGAGCTACGTTTATTGCGCTGGATTTTCCTATACAACACTCCTTTCCTAACATCATACGACTGAGCTACATATTGGGGGAGATCGCCATTACTCCATTTCGAAATGATGTCAGAAATCTCATTATCGCGTTGTTGTTCTACAGCTAACCAACTATGTTGCAATTCAATATTTTGGACAATTTTGTGGTCATCGGATTTAGTTTGTACACTATCGTTAGAAACAGGGTTTCTAGACAAGAAATCAGCATGTGACATATGGCGACCTTCTCTATACTCTATATCAAAATCATAGCATTGTAAGATAGCCCACCATCTGTGGACTCGTGGAGTCAAGTCCCTTTTTGAACTAGAGCTTTTGAGTGCGTTACAGTCTGTTCGCACTGTAAAGCGGCGACCATATAAGTAATGTCTAAAATTTTCTATAGCCCGAACTACAGCAAGGGTTTCAAGCTCATACGAATGGTAACGCGATTCGGCTTCACTGGTACGACGGCTAAAATAGGCCACCACGTGTGGGGCTTTGTTATGCCGTTGTATCAGGACTGCGCCATAACCGAGCGAGCTAGCATCCGTATGCAGCTCTATATCCTTATTGGGGTCAAAAATAGCCAGGACTGGCTCAGATGTCAAAATATCTATGACCTTTCTAAAAACATCAGAATGCTGATTTGTCCAATTGATGGTTCCCTTGTGCTGAACGAGAGGATATAAAGGTGCCATCAGTAAAGAAAAATTTGGTATAAATTGTCTGAAATAGGAAGCTAATCCGATGAATTGTCGCACTTGAGTAGCAGTACGAGGATGAGGGCTATTAATTAAAGCCTGCACTTTGTTTGGGTTGGGTCTGATTTCTCCAGATTGGATGACATAACCAAGGTAAGTAATTCGAGCTTTTAAAAAACTGCACTTTTTCATATTTAGCGAGAAACCTGCCTCCGTTAGGGCATTGAGAACACGGTCCAACCTTTCCATTCCCTCTGCAATGGTTTTTGATGGTATCAAGACGTCATCCATATAAATTTGGGCAAAATCGCAATCTTTTAAAGCTTTTTGAATACATCTTTGGAAGACAGACGGAGCATTTCGTAACCCAAAAGGCATTGCGATATATTCGAATTGTGAATCAGGGGTTACAAAAGCTGTACATTTTATGGACTCTTCTTCGATAGGGATACAGTGAAAACCAGAGGTCATGTCAAGTGAGGTAAAATAATTAGCACCATGTAACCGATCGATTTGGTCAGCTATTCTAGGAAGCGGGTAATTATCAGCGCGGGTATTCGAATTTAGTTCCCTGTAATCAACTACCATGCGATCGCTGCCATCTTTCTTTTTTACTAAAAGAATGGGGCTAGCAAAAGGCGAATTACTTTCTCGTATTATACCTGCTTCTAAGAGTTCGGACACTTTATTTTTTACAACCTGTCTTTCAGCAGCCGAAAGTCTATAAGGGCGTCTTTGTACGGTTTTGTTTTCATCGATCAGATCAATTTTCATAAAGCCAGTATTTACTCTTTTTGTGGGCACTCCCTCGACAAAACTATCCGAATATTTGTTTACCAATTCTAAAAGCGTATTAATGTCGGCCCCTGTAACGTCGGTATCAATTTGAGACAAATTAACTTTTGGAAGTACATTGCAGGATTGAGCGAATTTCGATTGAAAAAATGAGAGCCCAGAATTATCATCAATTTCAACACGTACCCCCATTTTTAGAATATCGCGACCTAATAACACAGGTTCTAGTAAACAGCTATCACTGACAACATATAGCAATATCTCCAATGTCAACTGTTGTACATTAACAACACATCGCAATTGCTCGGTACATTGTACACCCTCGCCAATACCTTTCAAAAGAACTTTATCGTGAAGTTGTGTTCCCTTGATTTGTTGTGCAAAACTTTGTTTTATTAAAGAACATTCCGAGCCAGAATCAAAAATAAAATGACAGCTATTACCTGCTACATTTAGCTCACCAGTTACCGCTTGCTTTGAACACAGGTTAACCTCCTTAATCTTCAAATTATCTTGCTTTCCTTTGGCGGCTTGGCAGGTTGACGAGAGATGCCCAGGCTTGCCACAGGTAAAACAGGTAACAGGACGTTTTTCTTCATGACGTGAAGAGGGCTGCTTCGAAGTCTGTAAACTGGTAGTTCGATTTTGAGGGCAGTTCATTATTTTGTGGCCGATTTCACCACATCGGTGGCAAGTGCCACTACAAGTGCGAGAATCAAAATATCGTGATCGTTTATTATCGGCGTGATGATCAAAATCGTCATGTTTTCTTTTTAGAAGAGATACTCCTCGCAGTACTCGGCACAACTGAGATTTTGCAGTTATAACGTGAGCATTTAGTTCACGTCGTATATTTGGGTCAATATTAGACAACACCGATATGGCAAAACCTGTGATCACATTCTCCGGTAAATCAACATTTGGAATCTTTTCAATTAATTGCCTTAGTCGCACAGCAGAATCAGCGGCAGTTTCTCTGTTATTTATTTGAAATTTAATAATGTTGTCGAAATAATCTTGCATAAGCATCGGCTTAGCAAATTTGGATAAAAGTAATTCCTTTATACTTTCCCATGTAATGCAATCAGTTTTAATTTTTGTCAAGCAAGAGGCTGCGCGACCACGCAATGCATGTGTTAAAGCCAATAATAAATCGGTACCTTCAAGCTTCCTTTGTTTTATTATAACCTCGTTTATGTTACACCATCCTTCGATATCGGCGTCGGCGTCCTCCGGGTCAAAACGAATGAGTTTTAGCGAGGGCCCGGTCGTTGGTGCTGATGTCACTTGCGATTGTAAACCACTTGCCATACTGCGTAATAATCGCACAAAAATATCTGCGTCATTATTGTTTGTACTGGCAGATGGTTGCCCTTGCACACTTTCACACTTGTCTTTGTCGTCATTGGGTCCGTTTAATACTTCTGATGTCGGCTTAAGGCCGGAACCAGGGACTTTAGATTGCTCGGAATCGGACATGTGGGCGTGTGAGACGACTATTAAAACCAAGGTTACTTTTTATATTCAGTGTATTGATAATAATGAGAATCACTTGATTACAAATCACTTTTGCGCAAACATCAACAATTAATAACACGATAATAGCTGGAGGCACAACGATCCGTCGGAGGTTTGCAATGGAATGCCGGTACGGGCGAAGCGGGCCGGTTTTATGCTGTGTCCCCACCGCTTGCATCGCACCGCTCCGAAGTTTCGTTAGGTGGCGCCATCTAGTCTGAAGCGCACCTTGGCCTCAAATAAGTCAATTGAACAACTCAATTTATTTTGCCGACATATTATATAGGTACTACCTACTTATTAAATCGAATAGGTGATCTCATTGAATTCTTGCGCCATGTGTCCCAATGGCAGATGTAACGAAGAGTTATTTGCCATCAGGAAAACTCTGGTAAGCAGATATTTCCTTAATTTTTGTAATTTTTTATTTTATGATGCGAGATTTCTCAATAGAAAATTACAAAAATACCTACAGTAAAATAGTTCTGTTTAAGTTAGAAAAGTAGAAAAAATATGGTTTAAGTTAAATCACATAAAAAATATTCAATTCATAAGCGTTTTTAAGGGAACTCAATAAAAGTTTAGAGTTTATTTTCGATGAATCTCGTATTTATCTATGTATGTATTTATGTATCTATATATACCTAAATGTATTTATGTTTATATAATGTATTTACTGTATATGTATTTAATATTTATAGATTAACTTGTTCTTACTATTTCGGTTTTGACTATTAGTAGCACCGCCCACAAATTTTCTGTTTTGCCTTAAGGTTGACTGGTAGAGAATGCCTTCTGGCATTAAGTCCGCCTTTTGTACGTTAAGGTTTTCTTTTGTGCAATAAAGGTTAAATAAATAAATAAAAAAACTTTGACGACCACGGCCTTGCGCGTGAACGGCGGCCATTGTTGAAACTTGAGAGCGAATGTTCGCAACGCCCTCTCGCTCACACGCATGCCCGCCGCTCACCACTGCCGCCGCAACGCCCTCTCGCTCACACGCATGCCCGCCGCTCACCACTGCCGCGGTCGTATCCGACCCGAGACGGAACCGACCTTTGGTGGAGTTCTTCATGAGTTTGGTCTCGTGGCCCGTGTAGACCACGACGCCGTACAGCCACGCCGTGTTGCGCTGCATGGACCCGCGCAGCATCATCTGCTCCAGCCCCAGTGGTACCGTCCTGGGCAACAATGTATAATTAGTAATAATTAATCTGATTGGTCGTTACGGTGTTATTGTTCCGAATCCGCTGACAATCGTTCTGTCAACGTGTGACAAATGAAACATGGAAAACAATAGTACATTGTGCAAATAGGGCGGTAAGAAGGGCATTACTTACGAGGGTCTATTGCAGCCCGAAGCTGCAGGTGGAGGGCTTTAAATGACCCGAGTTAGTAATCCCCTTACTGCCCGTGGTACACACAATGTTTTTCATCACATTTGCGAGGAAATAAATAAACTTTCTAGACAGGTAAAGAAACAATAACGATTAGCGGTACAAAACGAGGCGAAGCCGAGTTTTGTAATAATAGACCCGAGAGTTTTAAGAACCAAAAAAAACAACAACAGTGCTCATATATTTTCTCGAGACGTGGTGACGCGCGTGTTGGGGCATCTCGAAGACGCGCGGCAGGTCGCCGCGATCTTCTGTGACTTGTCGCGCGCCTTTGAGATGATAGACCATTCGCTTCTTATTAAGAAGCTGTCGTACTACGGCGTTAAAGGTACTTTTCTTGACACAATTACATCCTTTTTAAAAAATAGGAAGCAATGTACTTGTGTCCATAATGTGAAGTCTAATATGGAGTCGATTGGAAACTGTGCTGTGCCTCAGGGATCGGTCGCCGGAAATAGCTTATTCCTAGTCCTCGTAAATGATATCACGACGGCCTGCCCGGGCAACGAGTGTATAATGTTTGCCGATGACACCTGCATCATTGTAAACGCTAACGATTTCGAAAGTTTAAAATCTAAAGTATGTAACGTCATAAATCAATTAAATAAGTGGTTCTCTGCAAATGGCATGTTACTTAACCTGGAAAAAACGAATATAGTCCATTTTCAACTTAAAAAATCTAAGAAACCTAAACTAAATATTGTTCTGAATGACACTCTAATTCCACAAGTAGATTCTGCAAAATACCTGGGTTTCCAGATTGATTCCGGACTTACCTGGGCCCCACAAATACAGGCAACGTGTGACAAGTTGGCCTCTGCGTGCTATGCATTGTCTCGAATAGCACCAAGTTTGTCGGTTGAAAACCTAAAAACTGCATACTACGGCTATTTTCATTTGATCCTACTGCAAGGTGTGGACCTTTGGTGCACAGCTGCCGATCGTGACAGAGTATTTAGGATGCAAAAGCGCGCCCTGCGTATAATCGATGGAAAACCTGAAGACTACCCAGCTCAGAGTCTATTCATAAAACACAAAATACTTACGTTACCGTGTATATACATATTTAACGCGTGCATGCATGCCAGACTGAATATAGACGACTATAGATCCAGCTCTCATCGTCGTGATTCTCCAATGCGCAGGCGACCCAAACTACTTGTCCCAAAGCGCAGACTCGCCAAATCTCTAAAGTCACTCAGTATCATGGGGCCAAAAATGTACAACGCAGTACCAAATGAAATACAAGACTGTTCAACTGATCACGGAGAGGTCATTGACTCAACACTGTCGTACCTAACAAAACTCGTAATAACTTACTGCTTACACGTCACTTATTATTATTTTTATATTGTAACGTGACATAAATAATGTAAATAGAATAGTACCTAAGTAAAAATGACATGTAAAATTATCCTTTACCAATAAATGCTTGTATCTTGTATCTTGTATATTGTATGAAATTCCATAGGAGCAGTGTTCTTATGGAATACCACAGGCAACGTTATAATATATCGCTGTCAGTCTTCTAATTGACAGATAGAAGTGCTGGAGTAGAAAAAAATAATTTAATTATTTCCACATGTGGTCTCCGTCCCTAACCGTCACCAATCGTAGAGGTGCCTGTTAGGCGAATCTTACTGGATGGTGACACTAAACATGACAGCAAAGCCTCAGTCTCCCTGTGTACTCACTTGGAGTTGGCTTCCTTGAGCAGCCCGTTGAACTCGTACAAATGCCTGTTGGGAGGCTCGCATTGGATGGTGGCGGTGAACCTGGCCAACGCGTCGGTGTGGTCCAGCCGCACAGTCTCCGGAGATGCCTGGCGGATCTTCAGATTCGTCTCGCCGTCCAAGTTTGCCGTCTCGATGAACGCGATCCCTTGCGGTTCGCTACGAATCAAGCAAATAGGGTGTAAGTTTTTGTCAACAAAATATCAACATGTGATCTAAATATTTTCAAATTTAGAAATCAACTTGAATAAACCAAGGCAATCATATCTGTAGCGTATTTGGCTTGCGTTTTGATCACATATGAGATAGATGCTCTGTTTTCTCGAAACGGGACGAGTATAAGAACAAATTCAAATATTTTATTTCAGACTCGTGAGTCCGTATATTGTTAGTCACATTTATTTACTTGAGCTATGTTAGGATACAACAAAATTTTACTACGTACTACGCTCTTATTACAATGGAATAAAATGCTGTGGGCCATATTTTTGAGTAAGATGTGTCCACCCATATTTTTACACTTGACTGTACCTACTTGACATATGTCAAAGTAGTACTAACCTGCCTCATCCAATGCCACATTATGGGGCAACTGAATCTATCAGCAATCACTTTCAGAATGCTGTTTTGACTCTCCCTTATGCGACCCATCAGAGATGTGATTTTTTTGCGCATGATCGCATGAAAATCGTCTGTGTGCCTTTGTGTAAACATTTCTGATGCACTGCACTACTTAGGGAGTCTTAACAGCATTCTGAAAGCATTGTTGTACTGAATGCGAAGGGCGTTGTAGGCTCGTTTGGTATACCGAACCCAGAGGCTGTTAGAGTAAAAAGATTATACGCTTTGAATAGCGTTATTTTAACTTCTTCGGAGCGTCTAGCGAACCTTCGAGACAGCATATTTTCTCTCACCGACAACGCCCTTCGCTCTCTCTCGATATAACTGTCATCACGCAGGTCATCTATTTTTATGTGCAAACAAAGCAATCTATACAAACACTAGTAATAGTTTGATCAATCATCACCTAGTGGACAACAGCACCAGGTCGGCGGGGTAGAACTGGTTGTTGACCACCTTGACGATATCGCCGACCACCAACTCGACCCAGCGCAGCGACATCCACCGCCCCTGCCGGAGCACGTCGCAGCGGCGGTTGTTCGTCTCGTCATCTGCTCGGTGACGTTTCTGGAAATTTATTTATGTTTACAAGTTTCAAAAGTATTAGAAGATAATACGCACATAGCTAAAAGATATTTAAACAGTGGAATAGAAAATCTACGAAAACATCAAGTATGACCAACATCTAGGGGGATTAGCTTAAATTTTTTAATACTACGACGGTCACAAACAAGCATACGGTCCACCTGATGGTAAACGGTCACCGTAGCCTATGGACGCCTGCAACTCCAGGTGTATAACATGCGCGTTGCCGACCCTTTAGAAAAAAGGAGGATTCGCTGTGTTGACAGCTAAAGGGGCAAGTTTTACTCCGCGGGTGCCCAGCTGTCAACACAGCGTATCTTCATGGAGCTCTGGCGACCTTAAACACCAACAGAAACACAACACTATGAGTAGGGTCTAGTGTTATTAAACTGCGGTTTTCTGTAAGGTGGAGGTACTTCCCCAGATGGGCTCTGCTCCAGATTTGAGCGAGACGACATTCGTTGTGCTGTGCCACACTAAACGATATGCATCCGCTGTGCCCATACCTCTTAAAATATTGGGCGAGCGAGGCACTGTAACGAGTTTCAGTTTGAAACAGTTAGGTGTCGTTGTAGAGATTAAGCATGACAGAAGACTCACAAAGTCCTCGAGGATCTCCTTGACGGCCGACACGAACAGTATGAAGAAGAGCGGCGTGAGGGTTGTCCACCGGCCCGTGGGGGACACATCGGGGATCTGCTGCAGCAACGCTATCAGCAGGAAGAAGCAGTTGGAGTAGCGTCGGAACTGCTCGAACAGGAACAGTGGCAGGAACGACGCGAAACTGAAAAAAAAATACCTTTGAGTGCCCTAGCTTCAGTGTTGTCATATCCCGATTTACAGGTCAAAAAATAACGGTAGTAAATAAAACTAAGCAGAAAAAAGTAACCATGACTGAACTTAAATATACTCGTACATTATAAATTGAAAGAGATTCATATACTACAGAAAAAGTGACCAAGGTCCGCGGTGAGCAGGGCTGGGATCGAACCAGCGACCTGCTTTCGCGGCAGACGCCCTAACCACTGGGCTCACGATCACGGCAACCAGAGTCCTTCCTTTCTTATTTTAAACGTTTAAGGTGCGTTCCGCTCGTCCTACAGCTAGACTTACGTCCAGTGCTGCCCTCTAGATAATCTTTACAAATCATTTTCATACAGATAAAAGAAAAAAAACGTGTTACATGCAATCTATCATTCTAAACTTGTTTTAGTAATAATTCAAAGAGCTTAGTTCATCGACCCATTTACATCGATGTCTCATTGCGACCCTCAGGGCCGCTCGACACCAGATACGCTGGCACCGGGCCAGCAGCCCGCGTAAACAAATGCCGGGGACATCATAGGCATTGTTTACTGTTTGATAAAGTGCTGAATTTAACGGCCGTGGGACTTAGCAGGTTATTATGGTATTAGATTAAACACTTCGGGTGTGAAGTCCCTGTCGAGGATAAGAATCTACAAGAAGTACTATCAGCTGCAGAGTTCCTTACTCAGTGCAATCTATTTGGGTATAACGTGGGTCTCATACTACAAGGTTAGGGTCCATAGGCTACGGTGACCGCTTACCATCAGGCGGGCCGTATGCATGTTTGTCACCGTCGTAGTATAAAAAAAAACTAGTTTGTATTCAAGATCTTCAATTTAAATCGTGCACTGTTTTGTATTAAGTCACTAAACTTAGAGCGTGCACTAATCACAGGTGATATTGTAGTCAAATGCTTACCTTTTAGTCAATAAAAATTTCGTATTGATATAAGCAATTTATCGCTGACTGTATTCTCTTGCATGCAATCAATTATAGCACAAATAATGAGGTTGTGTTTTATTACAGAGTTCCAGTGGCTAACTTCCAGTTTCATCATTGGATTAGCTCTATGTCATCATCATGTTGCATTTTCACGCAATATACCTAAAACCTACTTCACACGTAAAAAAAAATGAAATTTTATTTGCAAGATTCGATTACCGACAAACTGTAAGTAAAAGCCAATAAAATCTTGTAATATCTTCTAATTTGTTTTTATACTACGATGGTGACAAACAAGCAGACGGCCCGCCTGATCGTAAGCGGTCACCGTAGCCTATGTACGCCTGCAACTCCAGGGGTGCAACATGCGCGTTGCCGACCCTTAAAAAAAGGAGGATTCGCTGTGTTGACAGCTAAATGGGCAAGCTTTGCTACGTGGCTACCCAGCTGTCAACACAGTGAATCCTCTTGGAGCTCTCTAATTATATCGGATTGATTGACTACGTGATAATTAGTGACATCAAAATCCAATTTTCAGCAAGAGACGAACCGTGAAGCGATGACAAATCCATTAAAACGGGCTGGGATCGTCTATAAATTGTTCCATAAAACGTACCATAAAAACCGTTCTATAAAATGAGTAAGTAAGTTTGGCTAGGTCGTTACTTTAGGTTATTTGCCGGCCATATAGGTAACATTTAGGCAATCCGTCGGTTCTCTATAGTCATATAATTTAAACTTTATTATTAAATTGCAACGGTTAACACTCACGTATTTCCGATGCAGTCCAAACATGTCACGCCTATTTTGATAACAATACGTGATCTCTATAGTGGGTATTTCTACCGGGTTTACCTTCGATTGGGTTAAACAACTTTTTTGCCTAGTTTCGGTTGGCCTAATTTCAGTTTACCTAAAATTACTTCCCAATACCATGGTGGAACAATTTTTGAGCTTTCCAGGTAAACATTTTTAAGTCGCTAAGCCATGTTTCCTTTCACTTCGACTAGTTTAAAGGAAACATTTATTTATTTTACTAAATAATTAATCACTAATTCTTTAACAACTAGCCTGATCAAAAACAACACAGGAAATCCAAGGAAGAGGACTTGCTCAGCAGGACAGGCTGGGTAGCAAAAAAGAGAATCGAAACTAGATAATAAATTGTATAACACATGTTTAATTTATAAACAAAATCATTTACTTAAATTAAGTAGTAGGTAGCTACTATCTTTAAAATAACCTACGCTCTCTTATCCTTTCATTTTGGTACGAATTTCACACCGGAAAATGGACCAAGGTCGCTACAATTGTGTCACAGCCAGAGGCAATTAATATGCACAAAAATATTTGGCACGCGATTATGTTGCTAATTGCAATATCAAGTAAGAGTGTAATTCGCGTGAAATTGAGTCACTGACACTGCGAGGTTTTTGGAAGCATGCAGAATAGAGAGTATCCAATAGCTATTGTACGGTTTTGACAAATGACGCTATCACCCAACAGGGTAGATTAGAATTTAGGTGTGCCGCCTGGATGGGCGTCGTACGGTATTGTTTTGTGATAGTTGATGCCCTGTGAGGATAGTACCTAATCATATTCTCTTAATAGGAGTGCACAAATCATGCGAAGTTCTTAAGGGCATACTCTAAAGTGTATACCCAGCTTAATACCTAAACCAATCATAGTCCACCAGTGATTAGGTGTAGTGCTACTCATTCCCCAAATTTTGATATGATTGATTTAACTCGCATGCATCCGTACATGGCGGTACATATTTGTCTGAGGACAAACAAGAATCTTTGGTGCTACAAAGTGCTACTGTAAAGGTTTTACCTTTACAGCCGCCTTGGTTAGTTGGAAGGACTGGCTTTATGTGTATTTCAAATTGAGAACTCTAGCCAGCGCTGTCACACCAAGGGGGTGCGTGGCAGCCTTCGCGTAAGGTTCTGTGATCGATAATGTGTTAATAAAAAGATATTTAACTATCCAATAACATGTGTTGCTCCTCACCACTTGGCCGACCACCCTTTACATTACGAATATCGGGCGGTTCAACATTTCGTCTATCCGTACCTGTATTTTGCGGTAGACACCTTGTTGGATAGGAACTTCTGCGGCTGCGGGCGGTTGACGAAGATTACGCGGTTCTGCACGTCTCCCGGCGCGCCGTCCGTCAGCCCGGACGTTGTTGCCTCGTCCTCATCTGTTGACAAAAGGAAATATCGTCAATTCGAGTAATTTGGAGTTTTCCATTGATTTAATTACATAGACTCTTAATAGTTTTGGCTGTGGTGTATAGAAAACACATAACTTATTGACTATCCTCCATTGTATACCTCGTTTCTTTAAATATTTCCCCTACGTTCCATCAATTATTTCAGTCATCTCTAAATATTTTAAAAAAAAGATTACTTATTTCCATTGTTAACGTTATGGTTAAGAAAATACGAGGCAAATATGCCAGCTTTTAAAATGTTTTCCCAAAAATTGCTTGATTTTTGTAATCCTAAAAATTACGAGGTACGGTACAAGCCACAACCTTACCGGGATCTTAAAGCGTGATAGGCGGAGTATTTTACAAGTCTAAGAATAAAAAGGTCGCTATTAAAAGACATTACCACGCAAATTCATCATTTGCAAAACAAATTAGGTGTTTTGCATAATACAGAGAGCTTACAGTGAAACGTAAGAAAATTTTATCTTCCTCACACACTTCTTATTTCGACGAACGCACGATAGAGATGCAAAATCACGATCGCGGGGCAAACCCTCAGGCGTCTTAGAGGGTGCAACCAGGGTTGCCATCCGTACTATAATATATAGTATAGTATGATATTTGACTCAAATGTACTATCAATTATACAACAACAATATAGTACGCAAAATACCATATTTTCACCACTAAGGAAAAGAGTATACAAATATTACCGATTTCGCATTGAAAGAGAATTCGATTTTTAAAATTAGTGGCGTTTTGTCAACCCCATAACTTTTTTCTTCTGTAGAAAAAAGATGGCAACCCTGGGTGCAACGTGCAATGAATGTCAACGAGATAGGGATATTACGGCATCTATTGTAGATATAGTATATAGTACGTACAGGAGTACGTATAGGAATAGTCATTCATACAGGCTTTCGCCTGAACATGGAGACAGGCTCGCCGGTGACAAACCGGTTAATTTGCAATACCTGTTGCAAATTAGTATTAGTATGTGTAGACCGTAGCACGGGCGGCACGTACAGACCGCTGCGTCTACCATGAGTTGCTATAGATGTCGAAGGATATACAGGGTGACTTCAAAATGGTAATACAAAATCAATGTTTTACACACATTTCCCCTAAACTAAGCCTCTCAATTAAGTATCATGCTTTCAAAATAATCTTAAGAATATTTTTTGTAATTTTTAATTTATCCCATTTTGTTTGACTTAACATGGTTAACCTACCATAATAATTAACAAAGAAGTTTAAAAAATCACTTTCCTCTTTGGTTGTCAATCACCTACCATGGTATTTATGAAGAAAACGTGTTTTGATTAGTAATTGACACTTGTCAAAGAAAATAAGATTGATTTACGGTAATATTTTGATTTCACTATTAAATGAAATGCCTCGACCTTATCCTTATACTAATATTCAAAAGATGGATATGCTTGATTTTTATTTAACATCGCGAAGTAAGTACTGTGCGAGCTCAGGTATTATTTAACGAACGTTACCCTGATTGTCCAACACCTACACGTGTGTTAATAAACATACCATCCAGAATTTACGAGACTATTGTCAGTTTGCAGTTCCGGTGCATGCTCAAGCTCGAAGCCGACGATCGCGGTATTCACAAGCTTTTCGGAGACGAGTGCTCGAGTATTTTAACCACAACCCAGAGGCTAGCACAAGGGACGCTGCTGCGAAATTCGGCACGAGCCAATTGTTTATTTGGCGGCTAATGAAAGCTGAAGCAAAACATCCGTTTAAATTTCAAAGGGTTCAGGATATCGTATTAGCAGATTACCCTAGAAGAGTTATTTTTGGTCGTTGGCTGCAGCAAAACTTACACTTAAATATCTTATGGACCGACGAGGCAACTTTTACAAGAGTCCGCATGTTTAACGTCCACAATGAACACTGGTGGGCTGATCGTGATCCAAATCCTCATGTAACTCGCCGAGACTCTTACCAGACTCGTTTCTCTGTAAACGTTTGGGCAGGCATTCTGAACAATTGTGTAATTGGCCCATATTTTATGAACGGGAACTTAAATGGACCGAAATATGAAGATTTCCTGAGAAACGTGTTACCGATTTTGCTACAAGAGGTGCCGGAGCGAAATTTGGATAATCTTTATTTTCAGCAAGATGGTGCATCAGCACATTTTGCTCTAAGTGTGCGAAATTGTTTGGACAGACAATTCCCTGAGAGATGGATTGGACGCAATGGTCCAGTCGCATGGCCGCCTCGACAGTCCCGATCTGACGCCACTCGACTTCTTTTTGTGGGGCGAAATCAAAAGGAGAGTGTACACACGGGAATCTAATACCGTCCATGAACTTCGCCAAAAGATAATTCGGGCGTTTGATTCAGTAAAAACCAATGAATTTATTCTAGGCAGACTCAAGATCAACCATAGACGGCGGGCGGACTTATGTGTCCGGGAAGGCGGTGGTCATTTTGAACACATCTTAAATTACGTTTAGGAAAAGTAGTTTCACACTTATCTACTTAAACGTAGACATTTTAAGCTTGTAATTTACGGTAGTTTAGGTAAATTAATAAATGATTTTATTTAAACTAGCTCCGTTTATTATTTTCACAAATTTATCAGGGTACTTAAAACTAAACAACAAACAAGTTAATATTGTCTTCTGTTACCGCGATAGTTATTCATGGAAATTAATCGCGTTTATTAACACCATGATCCTACGTTTCGAGCCCTTTACAGCACTCGTTTTCGCAGGCTTAAGATGATGACTGAGCCCTTAACCCTGTGAAAACGAGTGCTGTAAAGGGCTTGAAACGTAGGATCATGGTGTTAATAAACGCGATTAATCCGTTCTAAAGTGTTTAATTTCAATGAACAAACAAGTTAGTTATACGAGTGTCGCTCATAGTGATATCGATAATAACTTGCTTTGATGATAACATCGAGTGACAGGTATGACAGTTAGGTATTGAATGTAGTGTAACAACACTTCGGAACTTTAAATATGTGTTTTGTTAGAAAATTTGCGATAATTAAATACAGCTAATTTTAACGACGGGGTGCATGTATTATATAGTTTGGCATTAACTGAGCCACAACCAAGTGTTTTGTATTACCATTTTGAAGTCACCCTGTATTTCGACACGTTATCACGTTATAATATACGTATTCAATTTTCACCCTTCTTCCCCTGTAATAAGTTCCGAAGCGTATAGATATTTATACCTAGACGTGACTGTACAGTTGCATCCTGCTTCCACTCAAAAGTGCGAGCAAGATGCACTGACAGTGCGTTGACGTAGACGTAGACTTTAGGTTTCTACAGAAGATTTCGTCGCTATACTTACTCAACCTCATATGTACAGCAATCATTTGATGGAAAAGCCACCTTTCTGTCACTAGGAATACGGGTGTTTTCTCTATCAAATGAGATTTGCAGATACGAGGTTGAGTAAGTATAGCGACGATTTCAGACTCATGATAATCACACTATACCTACTATAGGCTAACTGAACAGACCAAAAATTTACAAATCGCAATGTGTCATTTGATTTGAAGCATTTAAAAAGTAAATTACACCGCGATTTGTATTTATTTCATGATGAGATTGATGACTGAGATTTAATCCTGTGATAACCAGTGCTGTAAAAGGCTCGAAACGTTGGGTCAGGATAACCTTACCCAAAGTCATATTGCTGTTGATACTAGAATATTGTAAGTTAAAAAAATACAATTGTAAAGCACGAATCAAATCATTTATTATTTTTAAAAACATGTTTTGATTCATATCTTTCTATTTTTAAGTAGTCACATTTCTTTAAATACTTTATAAATTGCAATAGATGTCATGCACTATAGAAAAAGTAACCAGTTTGTAGTAGTTTATTTTGATTTATAAAAAAAATATAGTTGTCACACTTTTTTCTTCGTGTACGATACTATGTTTAGTAAAATCAGATGTCAGCAAAGGCTAACAGTTTTTTTAGAATAGCAATTCATATTGATGTTATTACTAGAACATTGTAAAGAAGCAGAATTTTCTATTAATGAATTTAAAAAAAGTTGACACATATAATATAATATTAACACAAAATAATTTTGTTAAAGGGAACTACCCTTTTTCCTCCGTGTTCACTAAACTAGTAAACCAGAGATAACGGAATAAAGGAAAATCCTCTCAACACAATCCGGTTCAACTCAAATTAGGTTACCAACTTACCACACTGCAGACGACAGAAATGGATTTTATGTTGAAAATGAAGACGTAATAGAATAATGCTTTTCAAAGTCGCCGTAAGTGGTTATCGATCGCCATCAAGTTCAATTGCATAATCGCCGTAGCGGCAGCTGGTTTTGATTGGGGTATTTATTATTCAGCTGTTTTAGTTCAATCATTGCATTATACGATGGTTGTATCACGTAAAATTACCCGAAGGTACCTACGATTTTTATTGCATTAAACCGAACATTTCCATGCATATTGGAGTAAAAATACTTTATTCGCGTTAAAGCACTATGAATACACCACCACCACGACAATGTCGTTAGCCTTCGAATGTCACCTTTCCTCGTAAACGAACATCACGATCACCAGCTGTAGCCAGTACAAATATCAGTTTGGCCGAATTCCAACTTCTTCAGTTTACTTTCAAGAGAGGTATGGGCACAGCGGATGCATATCGTTTAGTGTGGTAAGTAGCGATGAAAATAACATGAAAGATACATGTATCTTACAAAGGCCCCTGTATTTTTCAGTAAAATACAGTATCTTTCGTTGCGGATCTTCGATTGAATCTTTCGCAAGTTTCAGTTTTTTACGTGTAAAATACATTGTATTTTTCGCATTATTACATTATATTATGAATAGTGACTCGGAATGTATTGGCTCTCATACAAACAGGTGACTTTTCATTTCGCTCAGACTATATCTCGATATCAGTTAACTAAAGAGGTTGAAATTTTAAGACGTAAATTTATTTATTTAAAATTAACAAATTTAGTTCAGAAACATGTCAATCAACCATTAGTCATACCACCGCTCCCCATCGCTTCCGGTGCAAAAGTGCCCATAACGCTCGCGGCATTACCACGTTGAATAGCTATGGACAGCCTTTGCACCAAAAACGACTCGGAGCGGGGGTCATCTCCCTTTTGCCTAAGGCGACGGCCTATGTCGCGCACAAACTGCCTCGCGTACGCACCCCAGCAACCCGCCGCCTGCATCACCGCGAACGGAACGAAGATATACCCCGAGCCAAGAGGAGCACATTTCCGCCGCTTCATGGCCGCCTGATATTCGGCCGCCGC
Organism: Lathronympha strigana; assembly: GCA_949128165.1. Lineage (NCBI taxonomy): Eukaryota > Metazoa > Arthropoda > Insecta > Lepidoptera > Tortricidae > Lathronympha > Lathronympha strigana. The sequence continues at coordinate 2,688,063 of OX421905.1, forward strand.
TCCGGCCACTTGCGTTGTCCGAACTACATGAGATGCAGCGAATGTGCAGACACACGTCGCGTCCCACACCAAACATCTTCCCCTCTCCCAAGGCACCAAGGTTAATCCATCCGGCTGTCTCCCGTCAGAACGGCTAAGTCGTAGAGGCTCAAGCACGGATGGAACCCCTGCCGATCTGAGTGCCTTATGAACCAGATCGTTGAGGGCATAGTGACGCGGATGCCTACCAACGCACCGACGGCAACTTAATGCGTGATGGCCCACGCACCCACCATGGAACCGCAAATGCATATGTGAGGTTGGCATACATCGCAGCCCAGGCGGAGCGGTTGAAATTATCAATTTTGACGAAATGCTTACAAATTGGAATCGTTAATCTATGCTCTATGTGACGTCACCTAGCGAGAGTCTCTTAATATTATTATTTTTTGTATGTTTTACCTTTTCACGGGACCATGGGGTTCTTTTATTATTAAGTCAATTAATTATGAAATTAACATGTAAAATACACAGTATAAAACAGGTATTATACGTATTATACGTGTATATTGTATTTGTCAGACAAACGTCAGTTTTGTTTTTTTCGAAAGTTACATGTAATTTATAAGAAAGATACAAAGTTTCGAAACATACAACATGAATCTTTCGCCATTTTCATCGCTAGTGGTAAGGCACAGCACAACGAATGTCGTCTCGCTCAAATCTGGAGCAGAGCCCATCTAGGGAAGTACCTCCACCTTACCGAAAACCGCAGTTCAATAACACTAGACCCTACTCATAGTGTTATGTTTCTGTTGGTGAGTAGGGTCGCCAGAGCTCCAAGAGGATTCACTGTGTTGACAGCTGGGGACCTACGGAGCAAAGCTTGCCCCTTTAGCTGTCAACACAGCGAATCCTCCTTTTTTTAAACGGTCGGCAACGCGCATGTAACACCCCTGGAGTTGCAGGCGTCCATAGGTTACGGTGACCGCTTACCATCAGGCGGGCCGTATGCTTTTTTGTCACCGTCGTAGTATTAAAAAAACTTGACGTTATAAATCTGTACAGAAAAATTTCAAGAAACGTAAATGGCCGTTACGTTATCAGAATATGAGATATAATGGCACGTTACATTATTTGTAAGTATTGTATATTAACACATAATAAAAATGAGACAAACAGTTGGGTTGTTAAATATAATTAGCATGGATTTTGGACAACTACGCGACATGCAGTCATTCGGAGGACGCGTGACAAAATTTATAAACGATTGAGGATGTAAAACGAATTAAAAAATAAACACCTATACCTATAGTTATGTATGTAAATATTTTAACAAGAATTGTAAGATAGGATTCATAAAATAGACCTCTCTTTCTCCGTTTGGGGTTAAATGGCTGATAAGTGATACTATAGTGATGAGAATTCTTACTAAACTATTTATAGGTACGCAGATACTAATTACATTTTAATATTTATTTCTAACATTTTTTAACCACTCAAATCGGCGAATAAATGAATGGGTACACGTCTATAAGATGACGTTATCCAAGAAGGTCAAACAAGTAACAAATATATAATAAGCTATAAGGTGACTAACATACAGTACCAAACACCTACACATAAACATCATTTTTAACTAAACAATAAACATCCATATTATAGGAGTGTTTTGTAGCGACGATTGTTTAGCTAAATGATAATCATAAACCGGTATTCAGAAAAACTAAACGTGCAAATGAAATGCTAATTGTCCAAGTAAAAAGTAAAGGAGCATTCGTCAAATTAGTATTTCAGTAAGTACAGTCACGTCTATACGTTACACTTCGGAACTTATTATAAAGGAAGAAGGGTGAAAATTGAATACAGATTCATATATATTTATGAAGCCGAACGTACGTTTAGTATTTCGTAGGTTAGGTAACTGTAGATTTTCTTTTCACACCACCTATTCATGAAAGGGTTTTTTCTGTTCAAGCTAGGAGGGATCAAAGTGGCACTTTTCCCTGCTGGGAGGGATATTGCAATTTTTGAAATGTCTGATTGAAGACAGTTTTATTCTTAAACGTTAAATAAGTAGGCATATTATACATGGCTTGTAATACTTTCTTTATTATTAAACGTTAATACATTCTAATTTTTACTTCACGCATTATTCAATCTTATACAGTTTATACACTCTTGATTAACTTTGATTTAGTACTGTGGTCACAAAACTTTGAAATTATGGATGTTCATTTGTTGGATCGATATCCATTCAACGCATTGGTAGAATATTTTTTGAGCCCAATAAATCTGTGGTCACTGGTCAGCTTTGTCAGATTAATACAAAAAATATTGAGAGTTAATATAGTTCCCCAGCAGGCCTTACCACGAACATCGAAAATTGGCATTGACGGGAAAACCTCTTTGTCACACCAATATGCAAGTGCGCAAGAGATGGAGATACAAATCCGCAATCGTTCGATTTTCGTGGTATAGGCTCAGCTAATAGCAAGAGAGTTGAAAAAATGTTCGACCCTAAATATCGTCACAGAGTGTTATCCTCTACAACCTTATGAGATAAAATCTGGCATATATGTGTCGGTTATATAGGTAAAGAGTTACTGCGTTTCATATTTTAATATCATTACTTATGAAATAATCAGACATAATCCGTCGGTCTCTTGCCACCGTCAATGTGCCGGCAGTACTTGAGCCGGTATAGCCAGGGACGATGGTAAGAGACCTGACGGGATGTCCGTGGAGGATGGGAAAACTGCTCACAAACCCTTTACCGGCAAATAGCCAAACGGCTGGTCGACGCAGCTGGGGACAAAAGAGCTGGCACCTATCTCGCTCAAGCCATAAACATTGCGATTCAGCGAGGAAACGCTGCCAGCATCCTCGGCACTATGTACATTTTTCGTTCTATATTTTTTCTAATTAAGTAGTGTTGCTATTTGTTTAGTTCTGTAATATTTTAATTAAGTTAACTTTTAGTTTATTTAAGTCTTTTTAGTTAAGTTTTAGTTTATTTAGTCTTTGTTTGTACCTTTTTAGGACTGAATAAATATTAAGTATGAAATACGTTTTTTTCATACGTTTTGACGAGCCGCTTACCATACAAGAAATATGGCATTGAATTTTGAATCTATTGTGTAAGAAATATAAATTATTTTCGAAATCTATTCTAAAAGAGTACTTTTTACATTTCATTAAAATGGAGGAGCCCTTTTTATTGATATATTGGAGGCTAGTGGGAGTCACAATTGTGAAAAAATTCAGTGCGAAAGTGTGGTATTGAAACAGCTTTCAAAATATCTGAACAAGCACTCTAACGGCTTGACAATAGAGGCGTGTCCAAATATTTGTGAACACCTGGGACGCTCCGATATATGATGGCGACTGTGCGACTCAATTGGTATAACTGGTACGACTGGGCAATTGGTACCCTATCTATATGATCCTATTATCGTATCTGCCATTTAATTATAAGCCTATTTATTCGTACTGGTGATTTTTCCGATAACATAGATATTGCAGTTTTATTGATATCATTAGACAATAAACGAGCCTGTTTATCTTTTGCAAGTGACCTTAAAATGATAATATACTATTCTTAGTACACTTTAACAATTCCATCTACCTATTACGTTTGATAGAATACAACTGTACAACGTAAACAATTTGGTTGCTATCATACATCGTACTCTTTGCAGTAATTGACTGCGTATTTTGCCAACACTCTCAATATCCGATATGGTCTAGTGGCTAGGATACCTGGCTCTCACCCAGGAGGCTCGGGTTCGATTCCCGGTATCGGAATAACTTTTTTTTATTAATTTTGCTAGTTTGACTGTTCTCTGATGACGCCACCATACGCACCTGACAGCATGGCGACAACCCTAATATTTAACCACTAAAAAAACAGACTGGTCGTAGCGGATCAATATTGAAAAAGAGGATGGGGTTTTAATTTAACCGTTTTTTCTAGAATTCATTTATAATGAAATGAAAAAAAATTAAATTATTAGACAAACCTCGGCATACAATTTCATATTATAGTTCGCACACGTTGCTGCTTAAACAAACTTATAATCATTTTCATGCCAATGACAGACTAATGACGTCAAGCATCATACATCATGTTTGAGGTTTTACGTTTGAAAGAATAATGCTGTCATTAAATAGTGTCAAAACTATTGCGTTCGTCGTTAGAATCGAACGTTGATAGACTTTGTCTGTCATTAACTCATTTCGTATTAAAACATCCTGTGTGGATATATACGTCATTATGACGAAACCGGCATGAAAATTACGGGCCCTACTTATAATTAATCGACTAAATTGTAATTCTGCTCGATTCCGTTTCCAGAATGCGATGGGGCAATGTTCCAGTGCGACCACTATGACTATAGTGTTGTAATAGTAGATTACATACCAAGGCCGTTTTAGTGGGAAATGTCTCGGATCCCATGTAATTGTCGGCCGAGGCGAAGCCGAGGTCGACGAACATGTGATCCGAGGCTTTCCCATCTAACGGCCGAGGTTTGTATACTATTTTTCTGCCCGACGGAGCCGGCAGGCGGCAATTTAGTTTTGCGTAAAGTGGCGCTTACCGGCCGGAGGACTGAAAAATATTATTATAGTGTATGTATATAGTGTTATGAGACAGTTTAGTGTTATGACGGGCAGGCATTGTGCTATCTCTATTATAGTACTCGCTCGCCTAAGCCGGTCCTCGGTCAGTATTAAAATAACGGTGATGTATAACTTTGAACTTATGAAATGGACGACATAATAAGTAAAAAATAGTTTGTAGAAAAAATTTGTCTTAATCACCATTTTGTAATCGTTGCATAGTAAAAGGAAACTTTTGGAAAAAAATATCTTTGTTAATTTTCCTTAAAATACTCGGTATGACTATGAAAACAACCAGAATAGGGCTAGATCATGCCGATGCCGAGTATTTTTGGACAACCCTCGTATAGTTGCTCAAGAATTGGTACTTGGAAAAAGTATACATTATAACGTTGTCTATGGTATTCCCTAAGAACACTGCTATGGATTTTCATACAATATATGAGCACTGTTGTAGTTTTTTTTTATTTCTATAGTGGGCACACCCCTATTCTGCCACGTTTCTAGATTTTGCTTTTTACGCTACTTTCGCTGTAGTAGAAAACTAGCGTATGCAACAGCTCATAATTGGTTCTTAAAACTCTCGGGTCTATTTTTACAAAACTCGACTTCGTAACGGCGACCCTCGAGTTTTAAGAACCCTTATTATATCACTGTTGCATAAACTACTATTTTCTACTCCAGCACTTCTATGTGTCAATTAGATGACTGACAGCGATATTTAAAAAGTAACCATTATAACGTTGTCTGTGGTATTCCATAAGAACACTGCTCCTATGAATTTTCATACATTTATATTAGCACTGTTGTTGTTTTTTTTTAATTTCCATAGTGGGCACAACATCTTCCCTATTCTGCCACGTTTCTATATTTTGCTTTTTACGCTATTTTAGCTGTCGTAGAAAAACTAGGGTATGCAACAGCTCATAATTGGTTCTTAAACTCTCGGGTCTATTATTACAAAACTCGGCTTCGCCTCGTTTTGTAACGGCGACCCTCAAGTTTTAAGAACCCTTATTATATCACTGTTGCATAAACTACTATAGTCGCGTTTCAATAACGGTCAACACGGTAATCCATGAACGTTATAGGTATAGTATACCATACCACTACCATGTCAGTCAATCCATTACCTAGGTGACTCATGGGCGAGGTGAAACGAGCAAACTTACAATGTGATTTTACGAGCCCATACAAACATACGACCGATATACATAGGTATTATATGTACTCTTATAATACCTATGTGCCTCTAGCGATAGGTAATGCTACAAACCGTAAATGGTATATAAACATTGCATTGCGCAATTTAGTTACAGTAACGGCAAAAAATCTATCATTAGCATTAGCCATTTATTGCATGCATTTCATTCAAAAATTTGTGAAATTTGACTTTATACAGACAGGCCACGTTTTCTCAGGACTTCACACACCCAATTAATGTAGGTTTGTTATATATAAACACTGAATCAATGATTGAAAATGCTCAAAATCGGATCTTATCAACAATAAAACATACATGGATCCAAACGAACGAAACTGCGAAAACTTGACCAAAATAATTATTTTCAATAAGAACGCTAGTTTGATCTAGTGCCATCATTTGATATTTACCTACCAATCGCTTTTCGGTTAAGGAAAACATCGCGAGGAAACCAGACTAATCCCAATAATACCTAGTTTACCCTCTGGGTTGGAAATTATTAAAGATGCAATAATATCGATCTCTTTCTTCAGTATTTCAAGCGAATGTCACACAGCAAAGCAATAAAAACCACGAGGTGAGTGAGTCGTATCAAGCTGCAAGCAAACTAACTAATCAGACCATATAAACTTAATCTGACACCATTTAGCCGAGCGTTGTAGAGTGAAGTGCAAAAAGATGTATCGACAATACGAGTAGCGTCTCATAAAAACTGTACATACAGTAGGGTCCAATTATTTCAAAACCCACCGTAAAAATAGACTTCAAAAACTATGCGAACACACCCGTGGCTAATCGACTCCACTCCAAACCTCCGAAGACACTGAGTCTTATTATAGGCAGCTCAATAGACAGATTATGAAGTCCTTGCGACACGACATACGCTCTTTCAATACACAGCGTATTAAGGAGACCATTGAGCGGAACCAAGGCTTCAAAGTGTTCGCAAGAGACGCGTCTATTGGGCAAACCCAGCTGACAAAGCTGGAGATCGAGGGAGAAGCGTAACGTCAAGTAAGTCAGAGATGATACGGGAGATAGATAGTCGCCTTTATAAATTCCTGACCGGAAAAAAAAAGTGATGAATAAGAATGTCACGTGCGTGTGTGTGTATGTGTGTGTGCCTCCCGAATAGGTGAACCAATTTGAATGCGGTTTAATCTAAAGCCATATTTGACAGAAAGGTCATTAACTTTATGTTTGATGGACATAGGAGTTGTCAGCTTCATTAATCATTATACATATTTAGTTAACACCGGAGCTAGTCATTTCCACTCCTCAAACGTTACCGTAATCAATATCCATTTAATTCACCATTCATGAATACATCTCAAAATCTCAACTCAATTCTATGAATTAGAAATCTTAATAACCCTTAGGGTCGACGAAGTATCAAAAATAGCATACAATTAAGTTTATTACATTGTAACAACGGCTCGTTTAAAATTAATATGATAATATCATATTTAGCCGATTTGACTTACTTTACTGGATTATCCAGTCTGGATATAAGCAGTTCGTTCTAATCTCACATAGGAATATTAAGCTGTCAGCCGAGCTATAGCTGCGTTGCGAAAGTAGGTAGCTCGGTAGGTATCTACCCCAAGGCCGCTGCATAAGGCCTAGATAAGGATCTCTAGAGCTCGGCTTATGCAACTTAAAATGGCAGCCTTGGATAAACGGACTACTTACTTAACGCCCTACGGACAAAAGGGGAGTTACAAGTAGGGAATGCAAACCGGTAAACCGGTAAACCGGTTTACCGGTAAACCGGCCATATTTGGGGTCGGTAAAAAACCGGTAAATCTATGCTGAAACCGGTTTTTTACCGAAACCTAAATGTACTGGAAATTATTTGATAAAACTCACTTTCAGGGCAAATTGAACTACAGGGATACATATTATTTTAATTAAGATACTCGTGCTTGAACATTTAATGATTATGTACATTTATTGAATGATAGAAATATGATTTAAAATGGTAGTTTTTATTTATCACAACACAAACAACAAATAAGCAAATACATTATAATCCGTAAAAAAAACACCTACAAATAAAAAATATTGGCGTAGGTCCTTAGAGCTAAGGCCCCTAGCAGGCTGGCCGCGTTGCCCCGTTGGATAGCAATGCTGATCGGTCAGCAAAAGCCTCAACCAGGCACGAGGGAATGTCTCTATAAAGACGACGACCGTTTGAGCCCCACGGTCCCAGGGTTTCAACCCGAAACGCCGCAAATATGTAGGCGCTACCAAGGATGGCATATTTGCGACACTTGTGGTTTGCGGTGGAGCATACAGCCGCACCAGCAAAATCTTTGGTGCCTGGAATATGGGATGGCGCCAGGATATTTACACAAGTAGCATCCCAGAAAATAGGACGACCCATACTCCAAGGCACCAACGTCATTCCGTCGGGCCTCTTGCCATCATCCCTGGCCAGTCCATTCGGCTCGAGGACTGCCAGTACCTTAGCACTGACGAGGGCCCTTCGGATGACTTTGTCGATGCTGCTATGGTGAGGGATTCTCCCAGCACTCCGGTCGCATGAGAGGCCGTGGTGACCCAGATCATCGACGGTGGCCCCGCATATCAACGATGGGGCACGTTTGTTGATGCACCTATCCTCAGACAGGTGGCCAAGCGAACAGTGGTATTGTCCCGCAAAGTGCCTATGGTGATGGGAATGCCTGTAGCCTGTACCATAGACCTGATTCCCACTCTGCGGTGGCAATAAGACAAGCCCGATCTGTAGGATTAAGTGCCGTATCTTGCAGCCCCTTGCTAGTAAGACGACATGGGCTCGTCTCATTGTCTTAACGAACAAGGGTTGACTGGCGGGTCAGTGTTGGGGCATGTTAAGGACCATACGTTCTTGGCCTTGGAACAATGCGCGGCCTCGAGGACGCCTATGGAAGGGGTTACAATTTTCCCGATAAGGCTCTGCGCACCGTGTACCGAAAGCCAAGAAAGCAGGTAGTGCCACACTGGAAATATTTCGGATGCCCAGGCCACCAAACCTAAGGGAAGCTAGCCTGGGTCCATGAGCTATAGCCAAAATGTGGGTCTCCCTCGACATCCCTAACTGTTTTATCCTAATGATCAAATCCTTAACTATTTTTTTTATACTACGACGGTGACAAACTAGCATACGGCTCGCCTGATGGCAAGCGCTCCCCGTAGCCTATGTACGCCTGCAACTCCAGGAGTGTTACATGGGCGTTGCCGAAACTTTAACACTCCTTTTTTGAAGAACCCCATACTGTAGTCCTCTGGGAAAACAGCGACAGGGGGGGCTCATTCCACAACCGGAGCGTCCGCGGGAAAAAGTTCCTCTTAAACCGCACGGTACGAGACCATTTAGGCTCCAGGGTATGCGGGTGAACACTCTGCCGACGACGAGCGGTGCGGTGGTAGAATAGAAGTGGTAGAACAATTCCTCAGAGCACAATCCATTGTACAAGCGATGCAACACACATAAGGAGGCGAAGTCTCTCCTTAGGCTTAAGGTTTCGATATCGCTTGTGAGTTTGGGATCGTTGACAATTCGGACAACACGCCTTTGGATCGAGTCAAAGGGCCCGAATTGGTATCCAGGTGCTCCCGCCCAAAGATGGCGAATTATTACCCAAAAACGACTTCACATAGAACCGAACCGCTGTTCGAAAAGTGGGTTATGTTAGGTTAGAAGTGTAACCTCACAGAGAGTCGAATCGCTGCTAGAAAACTAGTTTAAAACAGTGTTAGGGTAAACAATATTAGGACATATGAGTTTAAGACAAATGATCATAATGTCAAACAGTATTAGGTAATGCAAAATAGGATAAAATATTTTAGGGATTCCGAATATTCCGATATAGATCCCCAAAATATATATTCAGAATGGAGGTGAGGGTTTCTAAAACTGAATTGTTCAAATTAAAAGTAAAACCGGGGTGTTTCCAAAATGTGAACCACGAAGAACGTGGGTGAATTTTGGTACAAAAAGACAATGTTTAATGATAGAATATGCTGATTTATGTATGTTGATTTTAGCCAAACAAGTAGAAGAATCCTTAAAATTTTGAATTCGATTAGAACTATGATATACTTACGTTCGTACAAAAACTTAAGAGACAACTGTCGCATCTGCTCAGATCTAAGGTAACTTTTGAAATTGTGAGTTCTGCGGAGTCACCAAATAGGGGAGAAACAATATTCTCTGCTGAACAACCGAGAAAAGATGAGAGCAAGCGCAGAGTGGAAGTCCGTCAAAGGAAACACACATTCAAAAGCTCTTATCCAAGGGTTCAACAACAAAAATCCTAAAGAGCTGCTAGGGCTCAAGGGACACCAAGTCTGAGCGGTAGTTACCTGTGTTGGTAGGCTCATACCTACTGCAACCTTATGAGGCACACAACATTACACACCAAATAATGTGGAACTTTGTTGACGCAACGGGAATTAGTAATGATTTATAAAGGGCTGCCAGGCTCACAACTGGTAGAAGCGGCATCTTCAATAGCCCAAAAGCAATACAATTAGCAATAGTATTTTTAAGTGGCAATCGCAATACTGACATCCTATCATCTTCAAGATAATTGTCACATTATAAACAACAAAGCTTAAGATTTTTGGGAATAAAAAAAAATTTCTTTATTATAAAAATACTTCTGTTACTTTTCCCCCAACTAATATTATTATTTTATTATTGATTTACATAAATATGTGGTTTTATGAATGCAATGCAATGCAAATTTGCATGAAAATGCTGTTTTTTATTTAACACAATAAAAACCGGTAATTTACCGGTTTACCGGTTTTCATCTGCCATAGTCGGTAATTTACCGGTATTGAAAAACTACCGGTTTTTGCATTCCCTAGTTACAAGTTTATATGTTTCACGTGTGAATGACTGGCATTTTAGCTACCGGGTGAACTGATTTTAGTGCGGTTTTAATCGAAAAGCCTTGCTTGTCGGGATGTTCCTTAGCTAGTTAGGTACCTACCTATGTTCTGTGGATATAAAAGCAGTGGTCTCAAAGAAATAGCCACATAATTTCAGGCAATATTGAACCGAAAGTCCCAAATTTTGGTTGTACGTATAGTTTTAGTAGCATTTACATTCCACTCGATGACGGGTGGAATGTAAATGCTGCTGAATGCTGAGAAGAAGAAGAAGTAGCGCTGCGGAAGTGGAGATGGATCGGGCATACCCTTCGAAGAGGAGCAACAAACAGTGCCAGTCTCGCTTTTGAGTGGAAGCCTCAAGGCGGAAAGCGAGCTCGTGGACGCCCTGTACACACGTGGCGGCGGAGCGTGGAGAGCGAGTTGTAGCCGTAGGTCTGAGCTGGAGCGAAGCCAAGAAGGTTGCTCAAGATAGAAAGGCGTGGAAGGATCTTGTGGAGGCCCTATGCACCTCCGGGGTGCCCTAGGACCTACAACAACAACAACATATTCCCACGCCCTGAATTCCACCAATAAGGCCGTAAACATATATTTTTGTTTACCTACCTACTTTATTTAATTTAGTAGTGATTTTATTTATTTTTTATTTAGTACCTAAGTAATAAAATATATATATATATATATATACATTCAAGACTAAGGACTAAGGACGTTGTTAAAGGGCCTACATATTTTAGCCTCGTACCCTGGGGTTTTTTTTAATTTATCCTTAAACGAGGATGTAGATATTGTATGAAAATAATTCTGTTTTGCTGTAACATTTTCCTTCCACTTATTCAGATATATACAGAAGAACACACATTAAAAGATGAAGATCAAGCTAAGGAATGGGGATGACGAATAGGTTGAAATTTATTTATTCTTTTTAGTCCGTCATTTAGAGTATCCAAAATATTAGACACGTATTTTTTCCTTTTTTTAAGATAACTAAAACTGACGTAGATCAGCTACTAAGTAATGACACTATTTATTTGCTGTTTCAGTAGAATACGATTTAACTTCATTAAATAAAAAAAATCAAACATTCACCTGCTTTCTAATTTGTAGCCATTGTTTTAGTTTAACCTAGCCAGACATTAAAAAAGCAAAGCCATTGATTATAATCAAGTAGGTCGTCTAGATTAGAAACCTAGGTCGCGGTCACCAAGGGCGGTCAAGGGTAATATATTACATTAAGAACTATATACCAGATACCTACTTTATGAGAATTTGTAGACAGCTTTTGTAGGTATTATGTTATGGAGTGTTGATACATAATCATAGTCACGCAAACTCGACTGAAATAATATGGGTGGACCAACGGGTGGACTCAAAGCCTAGTAAAAGTAATAATCATCGACATAGAGATAGACTGATAAGTGATAACGTCGAACAAAAGTTATTTAAAAATGTGTTCCGCTTTTTTCGCCCTTAAAATCATAATTTCTTCCAGTTAACCAGTCAAATATACACATTTCACTTATTTAGACCATAGCTATAGGTTAGTAAGTATACTACCTAAAATCATAGTAAAATGTCAAGTTTTCTTGTTTTGAAGTGTTATAATTAGTTCGGCACCATCTGTGCCCCAATTTTTGGGTAGGTAAAGTACTTACATTTTGATGATGATGGATTTATGACACAGGAACGAGACAAGTGACAATCAACTGCTTTTGGAACGTGGACTTCGTCATATCGTCGTAAGTTCTTAATTTGAAATGAATTTGGTTGTCACTTAGGATATTTTAGGTTCAATATTGATAATTCATGCATTTTAGGGTTAATGTATTTTCCATAGGTACTTATTATTTTAAAAAATTAATAATACAGATTTATTTTCCTATGACACTGTTACGCCTGATACGAATGTAATGGGGTCGTTCTCCTGTTTTAGCGACAATGAGCTGTCTCCGCACTGAAAAGTGACTGTTTTTTTTTGTAAAGAGGTAAATGCTTTTGACGGCCTCCTAGCCTAGTCGGTAGTGACCCTGCCTACGAAGCAGGAGGTCCCGGGTTCGAATCCTGGTCAGGGCATTTATTTGTGTGTTTATCACGAATATTTGTTCCTGAGTTATGGATGTTTTCTATGTATTTAAGTATTTATATGTATGTATCTATTATATATATCGTCGTCTAGTACCCACATCACAAGCCCTGTTGAGCTTACCGTGGGACTAGGTCGATTTGTGTAAAATTGTCCCACAATATTTATTTATTTATTTAAATGCCCAAAATTTTGAATTACCTTATCAGTACAGTATACTTGTTATTTCCTTAGTTAGTGACTGTAAACTTACCTACATTATTTAACTCAAAGCACCGTGACAGAGTGGTCAATCGGAAGGCTGTCTTCGCTGAAAAGGGCCACTCTGTCACGGTGATTTCTAGAAAACCACTGAAAAGAAAAACACTTTACCAACGTGAAACGAACTATCAAATATAATCAATACTTTAAACACATTTTTTTAAAATAATTTTTACCGTTAATATCATTTTACACATCACATTATCAAAATTCGAAAAAATCGCGTTTTATTGTCCCCCTTTAAGGCCCCAATAACACTTAACATGATGAAATTCGTCAAGCAATGTAGATAGGTTGTAGGCCGATCGTTGAATACCATAACCCTCATTCTGCAAATGCTTTGGGCAAATTGACAGAAAAAACGGGGGCAATGCACATCCCCTCGGGTATTCCCGTATTATAAATCCCGGTGGTATAAAAAACGTTAAGTACTAGATTATTGTACAGTTTTATTTTAAATGTAATTTGATATTGGTTTCCTTATCATAACGCTTATCAAACTCAAACATAATGAACAAATAAAAATACAGCAAATACATAGTAGAGTTGCACTGAAATACAGTCTAGCGAAACAATAGCAAGTAAAGTAATACTGAAATTTGTACCTACTTAGATACTTTTATACTAGGTAGGGTAAAGTAACCAGAACTCGGCCAGGTCCCAATTTCACTTAAAATGACTAAATTACTGACGTTTCTGGAGTCTTTGCCACCTTTTCTAAGTAGAATTCTAAGTATATTCTAAGTAAATAGATAATTTATTGGTGAATACTTTTGAAAATTGTAACAAGATCTAAGAGTGTTTTAAACAATTGTTGGTAGTTTCTGTAGTTTAAGACATCTCTTTTAATTTGTATATTTTAGTGTGACTACCTACTTAAAATATGACCACAATCAATAAAACAGTTGCATACTAGGGGTGATCCAAAAGTAATGATAACTAAATACTTTTTGTCTCGGTTTACAATAATTGCATATAGCGTTACTGGCAGGAGAGACTCCTCAGTAAAAAGAAGAAAAAAAAAATTAAAAAAATGTATTTGTCATTGAGTTGCAACTGTTTTTTCACGAGCGGTCGGAACAATACCGCAAAAATGGAGAAAATTGAGTTGAGAGCGGTTATTAAATACTTCTGTTTAAAAAAAAGTGTACTAAAGACATATACGCTGAATTAGTGGGGACACTAGCGAACTCTGCTCCGCCGTATTCCACAGTGGCACGCTGGTCGAAGGAGTTTAACTTAGGAAGAACATCCACTCAAGACGAACATCGCGAAGGCCGCCCTTCTACGGCCCTTACGGAAGATAATGTAAAAAATATCAATAAACATTTTTGCGTCGATTTGTTACCATGGATGAGTCTTGGATCCATCATTTTGATCCTGCGACAAAACAACAATCAATGACGTGGAAGCGACCAAGTTCCCCTACACTGAAGAAATTCAAGGTTGCAAGCTCAGCTGGGAAGGTCATGGCTTCCGTGTTCTGGGATGCCGAAGGAATTATAATGATAGAATACCTCGAAAAAGGAACCACTATTACGGGCTCTTACTACGCTGACCAGATACGAAGATTGAGAATAGCAATCAAAGAAAAGCGGTGGGGCAAACTTCGTGCCGGTGTCCTGTTTCACCAGGACAATGCACCCCCCCACAAGGCCGGTGTTGCGATGGCTGCTATTCATGATGCAGGCTTCGAAGTGCTTGAACACCCCCCATATTCGCCAGATCTAGCCCCCAGCGACTTCCATCTCTTTCCACGCCTGAAGGAAGATCTTAGAGGCAACAAATTTTCGGATGACAGTGAAGTGATGGCCGCTGTGGAGGCATTTTTGACAAGTCAAGAAAAAGATTTTTTTTTAAAGGAATTCATGGTCTAGAGAAACGATGGTCTAAGTGTGTAGACTTGCACGGAGACTATGTTGAAAAATAAATTATATTCTTTTACATTTTATGTGTCTTTCATTCTGATTATCATTACTTTTGGATCACCCCTCGTAATAAAGCAACTGATTGTGCAAAAAGTCATGGTTTTGGAGTCCTAAATTAGATTAAATTATTTGCATTACTACTTGAAAATGTTAAGTAAATGTTTCAGGGAAAGGCATACAAATATGAAAAATGCTATGACCTCTGATAACATTACCCCACTATTTTCCTCCAGTTATGCTTCATGATTTACCTCAATTCGGAGGATTTTTTTATTTCCCAAACCTAATGCCCAATTAATTGCAATTCCAAGCAAAAAGAAATACAGTCTCCTATATTTCTTATAACATTCTTCTTCTTCGCCTTGACCGATTAGAATGTCCATTTGGTGCAATTAAAATTTGTGATTGGGATCCAAAATTTATGGAATTATCCAGATCCAACAAATCTTCCATACACTTCAGATATGCATTGCCAACCCTAGGTGTGTTCAAGGGCTATGTCGGCTCTGCATGGGGCCAGAAGCTCCATGGTGCTACCTCATTTAGGTAGGTTCTATGCTAATACAACATACTCGGCCTCTTTCTATGGAGCAAGACACCGATATCCCAGAACCAAAGTCAGGGAGAGAATGTGATTTGAGTCTCATACAGAAGGTGATAATTAGGCTTAGGACTTTTGGGAGCTCGCCGTGGTTCTAGAATCCACCGAGTCGCCATTATGTCAACATTTTTTTTTCGAAGTCAAAGTATAAATACGGTAAGGGTAAGAAACACGTTACTAGCACTGCAATTAATTTTATTAAATATCTATAACCCACAAGTCACAGTTCACACTTTCACAGGTGATGCGATATATGCATAATTGTATATTGATTTATTGAATTATGCATTATCTTTGATATTTGTGTTCAGAGATGTTAACTATTTGAAATTAAAGCATTTTAAATAAAAATACAAAATACCTATTTGGTATTTTAAATACTTTTATCGGAAACCATTTTATATTTTATATTGAATACTAAAATGGTCACGTATTTTGTATTTTTTTATGTTTAAAATATAAAATGTTTTTTGTTATTTTCATAGAATAGGGTGAAATGAATTTATTGAAATTAAACAATTAAAACGGATTACTCGCATTTATTAACACCATGATCCTACGTTTCGAGCCCTTTACAGCACTCGTTTTTACAGGGTTAAGTTGCTGTCGCGATTAATCCGTATTGAAATGTTTCATTTCAATGAAATAATAATTTCAATAATCGCGGAAACAGAAGACAATATTATGAAACGAAATTAATTCATCGATAGATAAAATGCGCTATGGTTCGCATTAGTGGTAATGGACACGTCAATGACGTCTAACTGCCACGAATTGTTCAATCATCGTCATTAAAGTTAAACTTAAGGGGTTGACAAAAGCCAAGTCAGCGCACATGGTCTATGTCGGAGTATAACGAGATCGCATTATGGCGGGCCGGCCTGGTTTTTCTGGCCTGTTATGCAAATAAAGAAAACCGTGGGACTATTTGTGAATTGTAACACGTTGACCGTTTACACCCAAATCATAAAAATAAAAACATAAAATCATTTAATGATCAATTTAAGACCAATCTTTGCAACTACTTTTTTTTATTTATTTTGTACACAGTTTCTGATAAAATTAATAGTTTTACGTGTTTATTATATATGATATAACAGCCCAAATAATCTAGTATACCTAATGTTTTATTTTTAGACTTTGACTTTGACTTCGAAAAAAAATGTTGACCTAATGGCGACTCCGTGGATTCTAGAACCACGGCGAGCATCCAAAAGTCTTAAGCCTAGTGATAATAAATAAATAAGCCTTTTATTTCGAGTCCTCTGAAAAATGTACATGCGTGTCAGGTACATCTATATTTAATATTAAACATTAAAAACAAATAAAATTTATTTGTATGTAAATTTCAGTTTGTCTTTAAGAAAAAAATACCTAGTTAGCAGAAAAAAAAATTAAATGGCTTTTATCATCGGACAGACAGAGTGGTGTTGTCACCTTCGTGGCTCGGGGAGTGATGCCGGACCAACCCAACACACACAACAACAGTTGCAATTTAATATCAGTATGACTCACGAAAGTTTAAATTATAAGCTTGTTTGTGGTCCAGAACCCCACATCGGGTGAACTTTAATGTACAGAACAGAATAACAGGAAATTCATTTTGCTAGCACTCTTGCATTGAGCAGGAATATTGTAACCTCCCGCTGTTGTTGGAACTAATTCAGAACCATGTGTATGAACCAAAACTCCAATATAGTTGACCATGAATATTAGATTAAATTGATGAGTTTCAGTCGTACTTGTAAATTATATTTGAGCCAGGGATTGTTACTTGTATTTTGACTACCTACCGGTTTTAAGGAGGAACCTGGTATAAGGAATTTCAGTATTTATATCTCTAAAGCTCTTATTACCAATGTATTCAATACTGGTTTTCAAGAATATTAGGAGTATAAGTAATTGACAACAATGCCTCTATTTCATACTTCATCCCTAAATTTAATTATTGTAATTCCAGTTATCTGGTCAGGAAATTCCACTATGCCCACTTGTCCACCTCCGTCATTGACAAGTAAGTGGCCGGAGCTATTTCATTGTAGTGTTATGCTGTGGCCATATTGTACACAAATGCCTCAATTGGCAATTAATATGTATTTTACAATGGTATTTATTATGGTAAATAGTGTCTTAAAGCAATAAAAATATATAAGATAAGAACAATAGCACTACAAATATAGATATTACATTTAAATCAGTATTTTTTGAAAGAAATTATAGCAGTATTTATTAAAACCTGATTTGAGCATGTTCATTCACTGGACATATTGCTCTAAACTAACTACTGGACAGGAATACTTTGGTTCTGTAGTATTTGTAGAACACAACTAATTATATCTACGGGTTACTTTAGTCTGTCTCGTTCAGTAATAGTTGATCTGTCCTACTGAAATGTGTAACAAAGTTTCCCTAAAAATTATGACAATGTTAATGGCTCTGCCATGTAGTTCGGTCAGTGGGATACTTTGCTCACGTTTGGTATAATACTGCTAAATACTGCTAATAGTACATTAATGTACTAAGAGCAGATGTACTGCTAAATACTCCTAATATAGTAATAATTAGTACATTAATGTACTAAGACCTAAGGAAACATTAGTTCAAGCATGTATCACTCTTAGTAGTTATTACATAGAGTATACAAGCCTAGCACATGGTGAGGAGACTTACGCTGGTTCATCTTGAGTACCATGGCCCGGTACAACCGCGTGAAGGGGGCCATCATGCGGTCCCGTAACACCCGAAGATCCATTTATCCCTAATTACTGTTCACTTCAACACTAAACAGACTTAACACTAGCGCACCGCGCTGAGATCACTTGCTCGACGTAAACACTAAATTTGACACACATTATTCCTCCCTAAACGGTTTTCTTACAGCAAAAAACAAGCAAAACTAAGCTTTTGAAAAATTACTTGAACCCAACATGGTCTTCAGTTCGTTCGAAATTATCTAAGTTGAGTATCACATAGCATAATTAATTATTTCAGTTCGATTATGGCCGTGGAAGTATTTTTAAATTTTAATTTTTGAGTCGTAATGTTGACATCACAAACAACCGCTATGCGAGCGGAGCACGTATTCCGACACGCTCGGTATCGATATCGACCGGGTAGTATCGCCGCCCACGTCGAAGCGCTGGGATTCATCGTTATCGACATTTTTTTAAAGATACACAAGTACGAATAAATATATTTTAGAACATGAGGAATTTTATGCGTTTATTCAATTCATATAACAGATTATTTTTGTCAAATCTTGTCAAGGTTATGAATTTTTTTAATAGAGTGTAGTCCTTACTTAAACTTTTAGGATACATACTTTTAGGTATTCAATAAAAAAGTATAAACACTAAATTTGAGCACAAAATGTTCAAGTTGATAATTAAGACCAAGTTCGGGTAGTACGTAAAACCCGTGCGGCTAGAAGATGTTAATGTCAACCTCAGCCAGTCTTCTCTGAGACCACAGGGGTAATATCGCGCTTGAAATGTAGAAGGTTTTCAAAGTTTTACATGATTCAGCCCCGTTTTAGTAAATTTATAATAGACTGTAGCCGTTATGTACAAGTAAAGCTTAATTATTGTTTAAAAAATTACATGTACAATATGCAAACTTAATATTATGTAGTATTCTCTACTGACTGGTAGAGTTGTTAAATTTTCGGGCTAAACAGATAATATGTGGGCGGTGCTTTTGTGTAATAAAAAAAATAAGTAGGTACTAGGTACATAGGTACTTTAATTACACAACTGATAAACTAAATACTTAAAAGTAATAATAAATAATACATTGGCATAATACACGCGCATGTAGGAATATAACATTTATAAAAATTATATATACATACATAACATACATTACGTACATTATGTATCAGTTGCCACTTACAAAAGAAAATGCGCGCTAAGAACTTAGGATTCTGCCAGTAAAATTCGCATTTATGTATTGTTTTTTTAAATGATAGAAAAAAGAGTGCAGAACATTGAGGTGCCTCTGTGAAATTTATAAATAGTTTGGCGCAAGAACTTATGCATAAAGTGTGTTGTGCCATTTATAGTGACAAACTATAGCACATGTACGTAAAAAAGATTATATTATATTGTTTTTTTTTAATGTACACACGCGTTCAACCACACACACACGCGTACACTAACCACATATGGATCTCTGATTCGAAATAAATAATTTGAATTGAATTGAATTGAATTGAAAAGTGCATGGGCAATTTATGAATGAATTCATTCATAAACTGCCCATGCGATTATGAATGCGGTACCTATGCAAAATTCAAACATAAGGTTTTGAAGGGGTTTGCGACTTAGAAGGCTTTCAACAATTATCTGTGTAACTTTATTACTCAACATATTAAGAGCTAATAAATAAGTTAATCTTCAAGTATGAAATTTGTTCGTTCCTCTCGCGGTGGAGACGTCGGGCTGCTGGTGCGCGGAGGCAAAGTCCTTTCTCGGGGAGCTGGGTCGTCGCCTGCAAGAGAGGGGCCATGACCCCCGTTCCGGTTCATTCCTGGCGCAGAGGCTGTCTATTGCTGTTCAACGCGGGAACGCTGCGAGTGTGATGGGCACTTTTGCGCCAGGGATGTGGCGGGGGGTCTGTTTGAATGGTTGGTTTGTGGGTAGGGTTTTGTTTTTTTTGTTTGTAAGTTTTGTTTAAATGTGTGAAAAATGTTATTTTATGTCTAAGTTTATACAGGCATCTGATTAATTTAAATAATGTATACGTTAGTGTTATTATATATTAACAAGTATGAAATTGTATAGTTAAATTAATTACCTTTCAGTATCGATATCAACATAACATACATTACGTACATCACTACTCTCTAACTACACTAGCGCCATAGTGATAAAAAATAATACTACTATGACACTGACATTTTGTATCCGGTTGCCATAAATGAATAAATGTTGCCAGCATTATTTATGTTTCCCCTTAAATATACGTAGTATCTCTATTTTGAATTTGATCTCTATACAGTTTCTGCCTGAGTAGAGTCCGTCTAAGATAAGTTTGCATACTGAAAGTGTTAAATAAACGTCATAATTTGATAGAAGTTAAAGATAGGGGTATAAAATAACACTTTAAATGTTTGATACCTAGTTCATTTGCTTTGAAGGGATATCGTGGTTTGACTAATCCGATCTGATCCGGATCCTGATCCTGACTAGGCAGTTGGGTTGGTCCTGTAGAAAAAGATGCTCAGTTTGGATTGGTTTGGATTGTAAAATCAAAGCTTTGGATTTCAAGCCGCATGGCCTTAAAAGAAGAAGAAGAAGACTGCGTATTAAAAAATACTAGCTGTTGCCCACGCTGCGACACCGTACGTGTAGAATTTAGTTTTAATAAATGTTTAGTTACACAATTAGACCTAAAAAATGCATTTAACACCTTGGAGAGAGACGTTTTGTTGGGTGAGGTTAGGGAGAACATTCCTGCGCTCTTTCCTTTTCTTCACCAAGTCTATTGTGTGCCATCAAACTTATTTCACGGAACTGACCTTATTCTTTCACAGGTGGGGGCTCAGCAGGGGGATCCTCTGGGACCACTCACCTTTAGCCTAGCGATCCAGAAGATTATTACCGAGCTCAAGTCTCCCCTTAACGTCTGGTACCTCGATGATGGTACCATCGGAGGCAAACCAGAGGAGGTGGAGCGGGACTTGCTGGTCTTGCTGCCGCGCCTAAAGGATTTGGGCTTGGAGGTGAATACCTCCAAATGTGAGTTTTTTCCCTGTGGTCCGCAGTCTTCTTCTCTTTTCTCTTTCTTTTCTGTTTTGCTTCCTGGCCTATCGGAACTTAGCACTAACTCTTTTTATCTTCTTGGAGCGCCAATTTTTCCTTCCGCAGTTCCTGAAGCCCTGAAAATTAGTAGAGATCTCCTTGTGCTTGCTAGCGGGCGTCTCAAAGATTTAAATCCACATGTTGCTCTGGTTTTAATGCAAAAGTGTTTCGCTGTCCCAAAGATTACCTACCTGCTGCGCACGGCTCCTGCTTGGTTATTCCCTGGGGACATTGACACTTTTGACGCGGTCATTAGGTCCACAATAGAGTCAGTGGTAAATGTCTCCCTGAGCGATATTCAGTGGAAACAGGCGAGTTTACCGATCCGTTACGGGGGAATTGGGGTGCGGTGTGTGCAGGATGTGTGTCTGCCGGCCTTCTTGGCGTCGGCGCATGGGGTCGCTAACCTAGTAGCTAATATTCTTTCAATGAATGGCGATGGGGTAAGTGTACCGTATGTGGACGATGCCGTGAGGGAGTGGTTGGCGGTCAACCCAGGAGCGACCGTCCCGGTTAGCCCCAATGTTCAGCGGGCGTGGGATGATGTGGGCTGCAAGGCCACGTTGAACCTACTTGTGGCTAATGCTTCTGGGGTGACCGATCGTGCAAGACTGCTGGCGGTGTCACGGCCAGAGTCAGGGGCATGGCTGCAGGCGTTGCCATCGCCTCAATTGGGCACGCTATTGGACGGCGACTCGTTGCGAGTGTCCGTTGCGCTCCGCCTGGGCTGCGATGTATGCCAACCTCACATATGCATTTGCGGTTCCATGGTGGGTGCTGAGGGCCATCACGCATTAAGTTGCCGTCGGTGCGTCGGTAGGCATCCGCGTCACCATGCCCTCAACGATGTGGTCCATAGGGCACTCAGATCGGCAGGGGTTCCATCCGTGCTTGAGCCTCCAGGACTTAGCCGTTCTGACGGGAAACGGCCGGATGGATTAACCTTGGTGCCTTGGGAGAGGGGAAGATGTTTGGTGTGGGACGCGACGTGTGTCTGCACATTCGCTGCATCTCATGTCGTTCGGACAACGCGAGTGGCCGGAGCGGCGGCCGAATTTCAGGCGGCCATGAAGCGGCGGAAATATGCTCCTCTTGGCTCGGGGTACATTTTCGTTCCGTTCGCGGTGGAAACGGCGGGTTGCTGGGGTGCGGACGCGAGGCAGTTTGTGCGCGACATAGGCCGTCGCCTTAGGCAAAAGGGAGACGACCCCCGCTCCGAGTCGTTTTTGGTGCAAAGGCTGTCCATAGCTATTCAGCGTGGTAATGCCGCGAGCGTTATGGGCACTTTTGCACCGGAAGCGATGGGGAGCGGTGGCATGACTAACGATTACGTAGTATAAGTAATTAAATAATGTATTGATTGACATGTTTACAATATAAATATTGTTGGTTACACAATTAAATATTCAGGGTATTACTAAAAAAATCAATGAAGGCCATACACGCATTAAGGATGTGTGATGAGCATCGTCAAATGATAATAGAGTGCTGCTGCAAGTTGATTTGGGAACAGTGTGCTTACCATGAGTTGCACGCAACTGTATTCGATAGCGACTGCAGCGCTCGAATGTATATCCGTCTCGCTCCTACCACTTCTTTGACAGGAGCGAGATGGACATACAACCGAACGCCGCAGTCGCTAAGAATACGGCCACTTACAACTCATGGTTAGCGCACTGTTGGTGTGCGGGCAAAATGCCAGCGTCAAGTTAATGCTTAACACAAATTAGCTCAGATAAATTGCACACTGTGTTTCGTTAGCGACCTTGCCAGAGTTTTAAAGAAGTTTTTTCTCAGTTCAGGGGGGACTTTGTTACTCACATAGGTTTTTGGAAAGAAAAGCTTGCGATTTTAGCAACATTTTTACAAAGAGCAGCCTAGAACCATCACCAAAAAACTGACCAAGATCATACTGATCATGTCGGGCCCAGGTCGGGCCATGCTCAGTGTAGTGTTCCGTAGTTTACAGTCCTTCACAATAGGCGAACTTAACCCGTATACCGTACCGTGATCATACCAATAAAAAAAAATTAAGAAATAAATAAAATAATTAATAAATTAAAAAACACTACTTTTTCATGGCATCCTCCCACTTTTCTTTCAAGGGACTCTTGATAGCCTCTTTTTAAGACTTAGGATCTGTAAGGCTGTTTATACATTGCATTCCATACATAGTCGTCGAATTTACTTGGAGGTTTAAGGGTCGACCTTGGCCTTAAGTCGAATCTAGGCTGCACGGTGTCATTGAATGCTTCATCTTCCCCTTGTTCTTGTTCAACAGGGACTGTTGTTTCTGATGAGATTGGATTAAATCCTTCATCTGATGCTTCGTCGTCAGCTATCATCGATCCTTCCGGTCTTACATCAGATTAAATTGAATATTCACCAGCGCTTATCGAATCACAGATTTAAGGCGCTTCATCGGTATGACAAGTAATATCGCCGATGCTTATCAAGTCTTTTTCAATTTCCTCCCTAATTTCGAACGGCGATGTATTTTCTTGGTAAGTTATCGGCTACTCATTTGGTACAGGTTCACCAAAGCTAAATGTTGGACGGTTTTCTGGTGATACTATCTTTATCTCCAACTCATTGGGGTTCGAATAATTAGATTTCTCTGTAGTCCTTATGCTGCAAAATACGAAAGTAAGCACGAAAGTACTTTTTTTGTATTTAGAAATTTGTAGTACCTACTTCCAAATAATTCATAAATACAAATGATATTTTTTTTTAACTTGATATTTAATATACCTGTTGTGGGGTAATGTAGTTTTAGCTTGGGTGTGGGTATTCTTTTTTTTGTTTTTTTTTCCTGTCATTTATAACGGCTTATGGGTCACAGTGGGTAACAGTGGACCGAAGAAAATTATTTGACAGAAAAAAAAGTTAAAAAGAAAGAATATATAATATGGAATGAATAATATGGAATATGGAAACAAAAATGTTGATTAGGTTAAGTTTAGGTTACAGACTCCAGTGTAATATAAAGCTGGGAGGTACAATATTTTTTTGTAATTTAACAGTGATTATTAATATGATATGATTTTTTGTATGTCTTTCCCATCACGGAACAATGGTGTTCCGGACCTTTGGGAGGCGTACGCGGAGCCGAAGCCAACACGCAGAGACCCTTTCGACAATTTAATGAAATGTAAGGGGTACACCGAGCGGATGTTGCACCTGCCCGAGTCATGGGACGCACGCAGAGGCAGCACCCGCCAGGATGTATAGGCTATTGAGATTTAATGGAATCTAAAATATACTGGACTATTAGGATGAAACTGGTGGACTAAATACTGGGTTATGAAGAATAAGATCGGACGTCTGCCTAACAAAATGGTAATCAATTTTATTTCCGGCAGACGGTGACTCGCCCACATAAGATGGGCCCCCACAAAAAGCGATATCTAAGATGGCTCGAGGGCAACACCGGTATGAGGTGTCACTGGACTTTAAACATATAGCCAACTCGCCACTTAGGTTTCCACATCTACCCTCGAGAACACAGCTCTCGCGACCCCACTCTGGACGGCCGGTTAAGGCAAGCCAGAGGTGGAGGACTTGGTCGGACGACGGAGTCCCCCAGGAGCGCTCAGGTACATGGGGTCGCTACTCCCCAACAGCTCGCCACAAGCTGCCCTGCGTTGACTGATTGCACCGGCCGAAACCAGTGGGCGATGGGGTCGTCACATCCCTACGCCAATGATATGATTATTATTAATATTTAGTACGTTTTTAGGGTTCCGTAGTCAACTAGGACCCCTTATAGTTTCGCTCTGTCTGTCTGTCCGTCCGTCCGCGGATAATCACAGTGACTCTAAGTACTAGAAAGCTGTAATTTTGTACGAATATGTATATCGGTCACGCCAACAAAGTGGTAAAATAAAAAGTGGTTATAATTTATTTTTAAGGGTACCTCCCATACACGTAAAGTGGGGGGTGATTTTATTTTCGTTTCAACACTAGAGTGTGGCATATCATTGGATAGGTATTTCTAAAATAATGAGGGCTTACTAATTTTTAGTATGTCATAATATGCTGTCTAATAGTGCAAACAAATGAGTAATAATGTAAAAATATTGCCTTTTATTAGTTACCCACTCTCCCCTTCTTACCTTCCTTCAATCGATCGTTGCATTCAAAGCACAGTGTAATTAACTATAGTCCTACCTATATTTTTAAACCTATAAATATCTTCTTACGACAATCGACCGTGGCTGTATTTATGATGTTCTCGTTACATCATACACACACACACACAGAGAGAGATGCGCACATATAAGTACCTACACACCTTAAACTTACAACGGCCCTTCCTGGTTGGGGTAAAAAAACTATATATGTAAACTTGTATAAATATCATTCTATAGGTAACGGCACCTATAATCGATAGTTGCATTTAAAGCACGGTCTATTTTTAAACGTATGTGATGGTGATAGTATTGAGTAAAAGGTACCGCTTTGCCTGTTGCCGATAATGCGCTTATGTCATAAAGATTCGTTTAGAAATAACCCTTATTAAAAAGCGATAAAAGATTACCTATTACTCAAAACAAGCACATATCTACTGGCAGCCGTAGGTTGTATTTTTAATGCTCACGTGAGAACCGGCACCTGTCGGAAAAGCTACCTACTCCCTTCGTAACTTGTCCCTCTGGACTGGAATAACAGGAGGCCTATGAACAAATTGGCATTGACAGGAAAACCTCTTTGTCACTCCAATGTGTAAGTGGAGATGGAGATGCAAATCCGCAATCGTTCGATTTTCGTGGTATAGGCCTTCTTTCGTTCGTTCCTCTCTTTGCTTCTTTATCATTCGAATTTGCAAGAGCGATAGAGGACAAATCGTCGAGTTCGTGGTAGCCTGGTAGGCCCTAAGTATTAGGGTTTTTTTTTAAACGGTCAAGTGCGAGTCGAACGCGCACCGAGGTTTCCCTAGAAACTTTTATTTTCTTTTATTAAATAAATAATAAATAAATATTATGGGACAATATTACACAAATCAACCTAGCCCCACGGTAAGCTCAATAAGGCTTGTGTTGTGGGTACTAGACGACGATATAATAGACAGATACATATAAATACTTAAATACATAGAAAACATCCATAATTCAGGAACAAATATTCGTTATAAACACACAAATAAATGCCCTGACCAGGATTCGAACCCGGGACCTCCTGCTTCGTAAGCAGGGTCACTACCGACTAGGCTAGGAGGCCGTTTTATTTTCTTTATTGTATACACAACAGAAGTATGTGACACAACAGTATTTTACATTATAAGACATATGTTTACAAGAGTACACTACTTCCTTAGACGCTCTCACTGAAACATACTTAAAATAAACTTGGATGTGAACATACATTCCTAGCAAGTATCTAAACATGCACTAACAAACAGTAACCAGAATGATACAGGGTAAGAGCGGTAATGACGACGCTCCACTAACGATCACTAGGTTGGCTACTAAGAATTTTCAGTATTTGATTCCGGTGATTAGGCTTTTCTTGATTGAATATATCGATGGAAGTAAATTCCTTGTTTTAGTTGCAATTGCATCTCAAATTCGAAATTTGACGTAATCCCCATTTATCGACAGATTGAATCACTCGTTTGCACGGCATAGAGTTAGTATGCGAGTTGGATTTTACTTGATATTTTTTTATCATGTACAACGATTACTTTTACTTTATTTAAAAAACGGTACTTACATGAAATAATGTAAAAAAGAAAACAAAAACGATCTAAAGCGGATAAACGAGAAACGGTTTCCCTAAATAATCGATGTCATAGGCAAATAGACACTTTCCTGCTGCAGTGTTCGTAATGTAAATAGTCGGGAATCCCCGTAGGCACGTTTTGTACGATATTATCAGCGCAGCACCGTGCACAGCGCCCGGAGATAATCATGTCAAACTGCTGCAGTATACGCACCTATACTGGACAGGGCACTGGTAATGGGAATGTGCTGGCGTAAAATGATTCCATAAACTGAATTTGGAACAAATACATCTATTATGAAAGAAGTGGGTATAAACGCAAGAATTTCCAGCATCTAGGAAGATGGAGTTCTTTGGCCACATTGCCCGAAAAGGCGGACATAATTTCAGAATCATTCAAGAAAAAAACCGACCAAATGCGTGTCGGGTCATGCTCAGTGTTCATGGAATACCATAGACAACGTTATATATAATGTAGGTATACTTTTTTAATGTCACTCATCTAATTTTATTGACGGATAGAAGTGCTGGAGTAGAAAAAGGGTTTTAATAGTCACCATGCTCGTAACAATAAAAAATAAGTATCTTCGCAGCTTTTACGACTTATACGCCCTTTTAACCGAGAATAGGTTTTTTGGAAAAATAGCTTAACTGACCAAGTTCAAAATTATTTTCCGTCTTTGAAAGTCTTCATAACGCTCTATTTTCATGAGCTCTATATATTTGCATAAAGCTCTATTTATATTTTTTGGACTTGCGGTTCAAAAGTTACAGGAGGGGGACACATTTTTTTAAATTTTCGGATCGATTATTTCCGTAAATATTGACTTTATCAAAAATATTTCGAGTGAACCCCTATTATTTTTCAAATGCCAATCCAACAATACCTTACACTTAAGGTTTGTTACAAAAAAAAACGGCGCCCACTATACGTGTATGGGAGGTACTCTAAAAATAAAAGTTTTTTAACTTTTTAATTTACCATTTTCTCGGTTAAAGGATGACTCACACTAGAAAGGGACGGGGCGGGACGGGATAATCTGTCAATCTCTATGGATAGCGTCACGTGACATCCGAGGGCTCCGAGCTATCACGTGATTCTTTCTATAGAAATTGACAGATTTTCCCGTCCCGCCCCGTCCCGTCCCATCCCATCAATTAAACACACACAAATTACAGCTTTCTAGTACTAACGGTCACTGAGTATGGTATGATACCTTATGCTATGTAAGTACGTTGCTTAATGTAGGTATATCTAACATATCTTTAAGCATTGGAAGCATTTAAGTGGATTCCATTACAAGACTGTCGGTAAGACATGTTGAACTAAAAGGTAAAATAACAAAACAATGTAATAATGCCTCATTATCAGAACACCAGCTAATAATGGAGTCTGTACGTGTGTAATGTGACCGCAACCGCTAACGACGGCCCAAATGTTAAATGGGTAATTAACTCAGGGCCTATACCACGAAAATCGAACGATTGCGGATTTGTATCTCCATCTCTGTCACACTCGCATATTGGAGTGACAAAGAGGTTTTCCCGTCAATGCCAATTTTCGATGTTCGTGGTAGGCGTGCAGTAATAGTTCTACGTTCACTGCACAGTGTTAAATGTCAATCAATGGCAGAGTTAAATGAGTAGTTTTTCTATTAGGTAGGTACCAAAATGTCCCCTAGGAACATTTAAAAAAATTGTATAAATAGAGTCGCGTACAGGATGACTCACACTAGCACGGGCCGGGGCGGGATGGGAAAATCTGTCAATTTCTATAGAAAGAATCACGTGATAGCTCGGAGCCCTCGGATGTCACGTCACGCTTTCTATGGAAATTGACAGATTTTCCCGTCCCGCCCCATTCCGTCCCGTCCCGTCCTAGTGTCAGTCATCCTTAATAGAGACGAGGGCCTTATTCAAAATAAGTACTAATTTGACAGGAGATTTTCATATCCTTTACAGCGGCTCTCGTGCTTATGTGGTACGAGAGGTGAACAAACTTTGATGCCGAGTGTAATACATACGGTTTTGTCATTATCCCCATGTCAGACGTAGAGGATATGATATGGATATCCGCTGTCAAATTAGTTGTTGGAACAAGGCCCCAGTAGGCTGAACTTGCCCAGGGGCACTCAGGCACGTGTGAATCGATGCGGGGCTTCGCAAGGCCAAGACACTGCACTACCGCATTCATTATCTCATTATAGCGTGGATTGAAGGACTGTCGGCTGTGGTGTATCTTTCATATCATTCATATCATCGTCCTCGTTTCCCGTTCTATTCCACGGTTCCGGAGCCTGGGCCCCCTTCGCTTTGTAATCATAATCAATTGTTTTTAAACAAAGCGAATGCTATATGGCCCTTTGAATATTCGACGCAGGCATGTATAGTACTCATTATCGCCCTAGGGCGGTAAAGTAGCACCTTGTGTACTGTAAATAGTATTTAAGATTGATTGAGCTCTAGAGTTCTATAGCCAGCTATAGAACTCTAAGGTACTCTGAATTCACTTCAATAGGTTTCCTATGCTACATCTGTGTGTAAGTAAATTCCATTTATGATGTTGCATTTAAGATATTGCAGCTGCATGTTTCCGAGATAGGGATTGGTTCTACTAGATCCTGCATCATGATAGGAGTGAACTTGGCTTGCCGAGCACATACTACTTAGAATTTTCGTGTTAATAGAGAATAAAAATGACGTAATTATGTGCACTTAATTCAAATAATAATATATTAACTTTAAAGCCGTGTATATAATGTAAAAAAATATCTGATTTTAAACTGACATGAAGATTGGCTATAATTATTAATATAATTAAAATTCGATGAATATTTCTACGAAAATCGTTCGATCCTGTTATTAGAATGCATCGCGTCACCGCCTGCAGCTCCCATGCGCTGCGCGAGAACATGCACATGTGCGCTTGCACAAAGGAAACATTAAATTTTACCCAAGTTAAGCTAGGCCCCAGGTTCAGGGCTTAGCCTACTGCGAACCATTTTGGAAATCATCTATCTCCTCTGCTTAGTAATTAGTTATTTACGCAGTGAAGGTAATAGACGAATAAATATTTTTCAAATTCAGTAAACGCAATGATCGGCAAGAGTAAATTTACTCTAATTCGCTGGCTCGAGTGGCTCGGCCACCAAAAAAGTTCATGTGGGACTGCGTCCGGTGGGGCCGCTCGATCGATAAAGTCCAGAAAGACCTATGCCAGCTTCGAAGAGCCAATTTTGATTGGTGACAAGGAGGGAAGACTGGCGCAGCTTAAGCCCCTCATTCACGGCAGTCCGCCGGCACCTCCGGCACGTAATATAGCATCGTGAATGTCGTTGCCGGATGCGTGCCGTACGGCAACATCCTGCTAGCTCTGCCCACCTCCTTGCAGTCCGAATTGCACTAAATTACAGTAACAAACAATTGAGAAATGCGGCTATGCATAAAATATTAATTATTCATTATTAAAAATGATATAAGAGATGGCGGCATTTTTTAAATTCGAGTACAGTGTATGCGCTACAACGCAGCGCTGCGCATCTTTCAACGAATAAGTGCGAATTGGACTGCCAGGCTGGGCCACTTGCACACCGTGTGTGCGCTACATCCAGCCATGCCGAGTACCGGCGGACTGCCGTGAATGAGGGGCTGTAGCGTCGGAGGCCAAGATCCACTTCGGGTCACTGAGCCAGCGTTGTAAGTAGGTAAGTAATGATCAGCGCGAGATTTCCTGCTCCATCTATAGTGTGCAGATCTGTGTTCTCAGAAAATCTCTGATGCAATGAAATCAACGTACATTTACGTTGCATTCTGCAAATCGTAACTGAACATTCGTTAGTAATTTCTCGGTAAAATGGAAACCGGCGGTTTCCATTTTATCGAGAAATCTGGTTTAAATTCAATTCCTCTCGGAATCTGTTCGTTTCAGGTTCCCTTATTATTATTTGATTTCAAACGTTTCAAATTTCTTAAATCAGGAGGCTATTTTAACATTAAAAGTAAACTGGTTTTGTTACAGTTACGATAATAACGTGGCTCGCATTCATCGTATTTATACGCATGCAAGATTAGTACATTTCGATACTAGTGCGGAAAGTATATGTCATTACTTCACACGATCCGAGTATTGCCACTCGCCTACAGCTCGTGGCAATACACGGGACGAGTTAGTATTTAAATATCCGCAAGTGTATTGAACGACGTTTTTCAATACAGATGTGAATAAAATAAAATGCATAAGAACGGATTTGAAAGTTTTTTATTATTTCTGTAACACTATTGTAATACAGATCTATTAAGAACCTCTTAAAAATGTTTATCTTATATTCTTCACTTTTTCATTTTCGATCTCATAATCATTATTTCTCATAAACAAAATAATAAATCGCATGTGACAAATCGTATCGACATGTCTAATAGAGCGTTCCTTCCAACATGTTTACCTGTTTGAAAAACACCTCTACTTTGACAGACGTTTCGTTAGCTCTGTTCCGTTTCATACACACAGATTTAAAAGAACTGTTTTCAATGTTTAATATTTTTAATGAATGATAATTATTATGATGAAGAGGTAAATATTGAAATATCAATATCTTTAATATTTTTGCGTCAATAGTATTTAGTATTATTACGTCTCGGTAAAGTCAAGGAACAATTTAATACTCTTCGGTAAAAAGTCATAAATTGGAACACAACTAAATTAAAAAAAAATTGAAAAGTAAAGGTACCTACTGATACACATGCTCATTAATAGCATACTTATTAGCAAGCGGGTAAGTGGGAGGGGCCCCGCTTCCATCTCTTGCTAATAAGCACAAGGCATGCTAGTAATGAGCATGTGTAACAGTAGCTTAAAAAGCACTAGCTCGCAAAAACGAACTTTACGCACGCAAAACGGTAAAAAAAGGCACTCTTTGAGCAACTGTGTTGAAAAATAATTGACATAATGCGCTAGATATCTCGCGCGGACCACTGAGCGATCGTATCATTACCAAGTTTACTGAAGCTGTCAATAAGATGCTCCGGGCACTTGAAACGGCAAAACTACACTCGCAGTCAAATTGCAGTAAAACAATTGTCATAAGTACCTGTCTGGAATGATAGTTTAAGTAACTAGGTAATTTCTTGCATTTATTCGTGTTATGATTTCCACAAGTTCACTTGAACCGGAACTCGAAATCCACCACAAAAAACCGACATAATCTATTCATTCTAGATTTCAATGTATGGGAAAAGCGGCAAAATTAAAGTTTTGTTGCTGATATAGTATACCTATAGGTCAGTACATTATAGTATACAAGTCTCCCTTCACTTCCATCTTTGGCATAGCTCCACTATAGCTTGAAAACAATAACTCGTATCAAAATGAATATGCGGACTTTTTTTTAGTAAAATTGATAAATAATTTAGTATTTCGCTCCTTTCTTTTAGTTTGTATCATTATCTGTTAATTTACAAAATCTGTAAAATGGAACACCCTTCTAAGTGAGGCCAAATTTGGAAGAGAAGAGAGAGTAGTTCACTATAATGTAGTCACCTGTAGGTATAACACAACCGCACCTATTATACCGCCCGTGATACATACAATGTTTTTCATCACATTTGCGAGGAAATAAATAATCTTACTAGGCAAATAAATTAACAATAATTCTATAGTACTGGTGGGTGAGCGGCGGTCGGGAGCGGGGCCCTCCATGGGGGCCCCCGGGCGGGCGGTAAAGTACTGTGAAAATCCATTATGACCATGGGCTTAATACAGCTCATTAAGTCTAATGCTTGCATTAATATCACCATTTACGAGCAAGTGTGATGAAAATGTTTATTTCACGTGAATTTTTTTTTTATTATTTTTGCCATCACGATACAGATTAATGGTGTAATCAGTATCGCTGGATACACAAATGACAGATAACAAAAACGCAGTAAAAAACCCGTTCATAGTGGTATTACAACAAGATCCCAAGTTCAATGTCTATCAGCCGTAGCACTTCCGTAGCAACATGCTACGGCGTAGCTCGTAGCTGCATCATCTCGGTGGCATAACGCTGTAAGTGCTTAACTATCCGGAGCACAGTCTAACATTTTTCCATGCAGCGGTACTTATCGAAAGTGAGCGAAGTAAGTCGAGTGCAAGGTTTCCGACTTTCCGCTTACATAAAAAGTATGGTGGATTAGATTGAGTCGAAGTGGACATATGTAGCAGTAGTAAGTACAGTAGCCAGCATCATAGGTACATTGTATATTATTGTACAGCTTTGACAGAACAACGTTAACAACTTGCGCTGTTCGATGCTTCTTTTCGAAGGGCATGTCCGATCCATATCCACTTCCGCAGCCACTACTTGTTAGTCGATAGGAGGTAATCGGCGTAATAATCCATAAACCCTCATTTCTTACGTCTTCGGAAACGTAGAGGCCAAGGGCTTACTGACAAACATTTGTGGCTTGTGTGTCAGACCCTTTGTCACTCTGTTTCCGCAGAGCAGCACGGATTTGACAGTGGATTCGAAAAAGATTTTAATGCAATAAATCGCCATTATAAATTGAAAGAGATGTCATATACTACAGAAAAAGTGACCAAGGCTGGATGAGCAGGGCTGGGATCGAACCAGCGATCTCCTGCTTTCGCGGCAGACGCCCTAACCACTGGGCTACCCGATCACGGCAGCCAGGGTCCGAAATTTCCCAAGTATATGAAATACTTTCTTATTTTAAACGTTTTTAAGGTACGTCCCTCCACTCCTACAGGTCAGACTTACGTCTAGTGCTGCCTTCCAGATAAGCTTTACAGATTATTTTGCTTTACAATTGTAAATCGCCACAAATTAAAAATAAGTCTTTATTATTATTTCAAAATACCTTTGCCATATACGATCGGGCATTACTAACAGATCTGCCAATATAGATTTATCCGACGGATGCCCGGCGGACATACAGATGCAGATCCAACGGATTGTCCGAACGTACGAGTATATGGCTGGTTATTCCAATAAATTACTTGTTTCAAACTCGTTAAGGTCATTTTCGTGTCACGGTATAAAATAAAAAACTATTAAAATGAGTAATTAACTGCCAGGGTGCGTAGCCAAGATGTCAATCGCTCACGCTCAGTCGCTAACGAAACGCAACTGTTATTGTCGAACTAATAAGGAAGATTCATAGAGAGAGGTAGCTGCGATACGTTATTAAGCGTGAGCGATTGGAATCTTGGCTAAGCACGCAGGTGCACTCAATGCGTTCATATAGGGTGAGTATCCACTGGAGGCAAGGGAGGTATAGGAGTGGTGCAGGAGAAAAATCCACCAGTGTTTTGCGAATAGAAGCACCCTGCTTTAATTTTTTACAGACATTCCATTTTAACTGAATACATACATATTTCAGCGATCTCAGAAATAAGTCTAGCGTTTTCAATGAAAATTTGTATTATGGAAAATTGGTATTGGGGGCGAAAAATCCTCACTCCTATACATAAAATTTGGTCACTTTTATACGCTCCATTAAGATATGGGGCTAGGATTGTTTGTTAAACATGTTACTGAGTCGTTCTTTTTCCTTAGCGACAATGATCTGTCTCCACGCTGAAAACCGTCTCATTTAGAATTTAATTAACAGCTAGAGGTCGGCGGGGGTAAGCTATTTTCCTTATAATTTGACATGTCGTACGTCATGTTATAAGGAAGGACAATAGCTCACCCCCGCCGACCGCTGTTAATTATTCTGTTTTTTCTAGGAGATGAATACTCGAAGTGTTAGTTAACCTTGTCAGAACAGTATACTTGTTACTATTATTTAACTCTGAACACCGTGACTTTGTGGTCAGTCGGAAGGCTGTCTTCGTTAAAAAGGCCCACTCTGTCACGATGTTTCCTAGAAAATCACTGAAAAGAAAAATACGTTACATAAAACTAATAGTTTTTTAAATATTTTTTACCGTTATCATTTTACACATAATCAAACATCAAACAGACAAACGGTTCAAAAAATGTAAACTCCTTTATTACTGACTCTATTGCGTTAAAAATTGCATGGGCAGTTTATGATTAAATTCATTCTTAAATTGCCCATGCACTTTTGAACGCGTGTGTACCTCTTACTGTTTGCACGTGTTTAGATTTCGAGACTTTTTTAGACTTATTTAGCGAGATGATTTTTTCACATATTTCGAACTAGCGACGCTACGGCTTCCCATGGGATATAATTATACATATAAACCTTCCTTTTGATCATTCTATCTATTTTAAAAACCGCATTAATATCCGTGGCGTAGTTTTAAAGATTTAAGCATACATATTTACTTACAGACAGCGGAAAGCTACTTTGTTTTATACGATGTAGTGATTACCAGATACCGGTTTTTTTATCAAACCATCGCTCATCAAGTTTTTCTAAACTCCCATCATATGTAGGTATCACACTCAAGTCTAACTCCGTACATCATTATCAGGGTCTTAACTAGCATGGTGAAACTGTAATACCGCTATGTGTTGCCCTAAAACCTAAGTCACCACATAGCGGTATTCATCTAACACTCACCTATCCGCTTGAAGTTCTTCCAAACGCCCACCAAATGCATCACACTAAATTCCTCCATTAAAGAACAGTTAAATAATAGTCTATAACGTGAGCAACATAAAACACTAGGCACGTAGCGAGGTACATCATAATCAGGATTTGAACCAGCATGGTGGAGAGGCGCGGGTCGACTGGGGGAAGCCCGACAACATGTCTTGACAGCATTATATAAATCGTATTGGGGGTTAATTAGTGTAAAACGGATACTGTCTAGTGATTTTAGCTTATGTTTAGCGGCGGCGATGGGTCATGTGGGACATATCCAATGCCGAAAAACGACCATTCTTTGTCTTACCCAATTATTAATCATTTCATCTTTACTCAAGTTTAGCGAGTTTAAAAGGGATTTTTAAACCGGTCGGGTTTATTCGTGATCTACATAGAAACGGTTCTGGAGTGGAAACTGCATACCAAAAGCGTGGGAAGGCCTCCAACAGGGTGACACTTGGATATAATACTAGACCGCCGCGAGCCGTTATATGCAAGTGGCGCATGTGCACGCTGGTATATCGAGGAGACCCATCCGCTATTGTCTCCAGCAGTAGACCTTCGGCTGAAATGATGATGATTAGATTGATGAGACATTTATCGATTTAAAAGTTGTTGGTGCATAAACCGGAGCCTCCAACGCTCAACCTAATATATTATTCTCCATTCTCACTATTCTCAGGAGATCTGTTAACTTCACTCACGCTAAGGAACCTAACAACTACCAGAACTAATTAAAGTAATTAAGTAGAGTTTGGAATTAAGTTTATACAACAGATTAAGCTAATTATACTTATATAATTAAACAGTTGTATTGTACAGTCGAGTTCACAAACATCTGTGCAGCTGAATGCACAATATGTAAACACTTACACACCTTATTGTCAATGTCCTAACGGTGTACAGATTTTTGAAGCCTTGGAAATGCCCATATATTTATGAACTCGGCTGTACTGATAAACTACGTACCTACATGTTGTTAACATGAATGTGGAAGAAACTCCACCTAAGTAAGGATTTTTTAAACTTTAAGCGCTACTTGCATCACCCGCATAACTCTGGATTAAGGATGATTCACACCAATGTTATCCGATCCGATCCAATCCGGGACGATCTGTCAGTTTCTATAGAAAACGTCACGTGACATCCGAGGGCTCCGAGCTATCACGTGATTCTTTCTATAGAAACTGACAGATCATCCCGGATCGGATTGGTGTGTGTAATGTGGCGTTTACTGGCAAATGAAATAAACGTTTAACCCCGGGTTAGTTGTATAAGGTGGTCGGTGCAAGTGGCCCTAAGGAAATAAGATAGGAAAATAAATAAATAATATGATTCAATTTTTTTCGTCCGAAGAATACCTATGGCAAAATCCGTGATTCCTCACAATAGGTCTCTCAAGAAGGCTGAAATACAGGACATGATTACAGGGAAGTTGGATGAGAGGGTTTCAAGCCCGATCGTTTATTTTAGAAGGTAATTGTCCTTGGCCAGATGCATGCCTGGTTGGCACAGCACCAACTAGGCTAACTGTTCACACGAGCTCCAACTAAACGAGCCATAATGTACGATTTTCCAACTAACCTTTTAGGTAAGCATGCTCCATTCCGTTCTAGACTGTATCAGCGCTTAGGTGCCATCGGGTGAGATTGTAGTCAAATGCTTACCTTGGGGTGCATAGTGCGTAGACATTAGAAAAGATGCCAATCGTTAACGCTCAGTAGCGAACGAAACGCAACTGTCATTGTCACACTAAAGGTAGAGTGATAGAGAGAGATAAGTACGCGAGGATTGTCGTTTGTTACTCAAGGCGGCGATGGCGTCTCTGGAATACTTTTTTGTTTTCTGTTTGCAAAATGTTGTTTAGTGTGTAATATTGATAGCTAATTGTGCAGTAAACTAACGAAGCAGTATACAGCTAATAAAGAATTAATCCTGAAACGAGTTCAGATTATTTTCAACTAGAAGCGAGAGATGGCGCTACCATACTGTATGCATATTATTGCTGTATTGTACATTTGTGATAAGTTTAGTACATTTAATCCACTAAGGGCCACTTGCACCACCCGCTTAACTCAAGGTTAGTGGGCTGTCAACTGTCAAATTCAATATACAAATGGTGGGTTAACCTCAGGTTAACCCTCCGTTTTCGGTGGTGCAAGTGACCGTAAGTGGATTAAATGTACTAAACCCTAAAAAAAATTATAACCACTTTTTATTTTACCACTTTGTTGGCGTGACCGATATACATATTCGTACAAAATTACAGCTTTCTAGTACTTACAGCCACTGAGATTATCCGCGGACGGACGGACAGACAGACAGACAAAGCGAAACTATAAGGGTTCCTAGTTGACTACGGAACCCTAAAAACCGCATCAAAATCCGTTGCGTATATAGTTTTAAAGATTTAAGCATAATATGTATATACATACAGACAGCACGAAGCGACTTTGTTTTATACTATGTAGTGATGATATTACACAAGTAAAACGTGTACAAACATGACCTTGCCAATTTAGATCAATACTAGTTACAAATAATAATTCGGGCACACTTTTGCTTACACTTCACACCTTTTAGTATGGAACTAAATTGACTTTGATTAGAGAGGGTCATGTTTGGAGAGATTACATGCTTGTCGACCTCAGCTTCGGTTCGGATGACAATTACACGAGATCTGAGACATTTCTTACTTTACAGGCCTCGGTACGTAATCTAATATATAGAAAGATAATACTCGCAACTGAGATGACTCACTGAAAATGTGAGTTTTGATTTTGATTGAAATATCGAATTGACACATGACCCGAAGCGAAGCTGAGATCGACAAACATGATCTGAGGCTTTCATATTTACTGGCCAAGGTCTGTATACTATTTTTCTGATCTATGCAGTCGGCAAGCGGCGGCGTAGCGACCTGAATTGGCTGCTTGCCGGCCGGAGGGCAGAAAAATAATTTTAAAAGCGAAGAGTTATAGTAATTAAATGTTAATTTCTGAATAAATAACTTTGGGATCACGATGTGCAAATCAATTAAGAAAAGTAAATACCACAATACTTATGGTGCCTGTACAGTATCGTTCGAAAGTTTCGGGCAAACGTCTCGGGACACCAATCTCACGCATAAAGTTAGATTTCAAAAAAAAACTGCCCCCATCGTAAAATGCATTCCACGTGGTGCAAGAAAAACTGTCGCAAACCATTTAGCAAGAGTAATTGATAATTGGGTACTCAAAACTCGGCGTCAAGCTGGTAAAACCTACTGTCATTTGCTTATAACACTGCATGTAGCTAAAGACCACGACAAGTTTCTGACTTTTAAAATCAAATCCAACTGTACACGCCCCCAAAATACACACCCGATTATGACCAGAACACATGCCAGCACAAACTTAGCAAAAGAAAAAGATTAGTCGAATCTAAAATAAAATGATGGCGATCTCACAGGTGCCGCTCAAATGCTATTGTCCAGTGACACTTCGGCTCCAGACACCCCGAAAACTCTTGCTGCCTTACAAGTCCTGCACCTGCAGTACCTGACCTTCCTGATCCAAGTCCAGCCTTATCTTACCTGTCATGCTCCGAAGATGTGCCACTGCGGGGTCGTCCCCGGGAGTCAAACGTTTCCCAAAAATTTCCAAAAACCATTTGCATAAACACAAGTGCTGGGTTAGTCTTCTTTGACACTTCTCTCATTACCCGCCCGCTCTGAATACCCCACGTAGGGTAGCGTAACCTTTGAGAAAAATCTTTTATTTTGTTTATTAGGTAAATTCGCATTCGCTTGTATTCAGAAACGCGAGGCTTGTCGACGGATATTAAGTTAGGGAAATAGTAGCTCTGCATATATACGACTGTTGTTGTGCTAAATGGCGATCCTGTATCTACAAGGTTATAAACTTTTAACTTACACCGGGAAAATGTTTGCTGACCACCCTATTTTGCCGACTGTTCCTACGCTTGTATTAGCAAACGTTTATTGATTAGTTGGTAGAGGTTGTAGAAATAGTTATTTATTATACAAGGGGGCAAAGTTGTTTGCCTCTCGGGCATATACATATTTAGACCCGAGCAAGCGAGAGATTCTAAAATTCAGTTCAAAAACTTGACAAAAAGTTGACGACCGGTTGGCGTAGTTGGTAGTGACCCTGCCTGCTAAGCCGATGGTTCTGGGTTCGAATCCCGGTAAGGGCATTTATTTGTGTGTTGAACACAGATATTTGTTCAGTGTCAGACACCTGAGTCACGGATGATTTCTATGTATTTGTATATTATATATATCGTTGTCTAAGTACCCGTAATACAAGCCTTCTTGAGCTTACTGCAGGACTTAGTCAATTTGTGTAAGAATGTCCTATGATATTTATTTATCTCAAGGCACGAGAGTTGAACAAACTATGCCACCGAGTGTAATACAACATTTTTTACCTCACTATATCGCGAGGAAAGTAAAAACTACATGCGATTACAAATCTTATCAAAATGTAAGTTAACGTCAAGAAACCTTTCAAGGTCAAAAAGTGTCATAGAGTTACTCCTAGTACTTAGAGGGTTGTGAGTCATGGGAATTAACGTAAGGTCAAATTACTTTCCCCACTAGTGGATAAAATATGTTACGCTAAAGAGCGCTTTCCAACCTATTGAGGTGAAAATTCCTTTTTAATACAGTTGCTCAAAAAGTGCGCTTTTATTAAAAATATTGAATACAGAAAAATAGTTTTTATTAAGTTGTGAATGAAACGGAACAAGGCTGTCAAAGTAGATGCGCGTTTTTCCTACTGGCTACTGCAAAATGTTCGAAGGTCTTGCCACGATTTGTCACATGCAATTTGCATGACTCGTGGCTTTTCAACACACTTGCTTGTAATGAGGTCCTTATCGTAGCGCTTTTAAGCTCATAATCCAAGATATTAACACGCGTAATTTTTCATTATACCTATTATTGAACTAGTGCGGTAATGAGATAACCCCATCGAATTAAGTTTGTGCCCTACGAGACTAAGTTACGTACAAAGACAATAAATTCAAATTTTGTTGGATTACAATTTTTTTACACTGTTTTTAGCCATAACCTACTTATGGCTTAATCTACTTATGCCATAACATACTAAAGCAATATCTCCGTATTAAGTTGAATACATAGATTAAAACCTTCTGAATTATTTAATATATGTTTCTTTAAATTAAATTATTCACAATTTACAATAATTAGTGCTTTAAACATAATTTTTTTGTTTTGGTTGTTTCGCGGGCTTTTGCTCCAAATTTGCGAACGTAAGTCGCGCAACGGGGTGCCCCTTAATGCGCTTCAATGGTGCGGGCGTCGCGTTTACGTAACTTGCCCTAACGTTTACGTTGTTTACGTCAAACATTTGTAGCCGTTTTCTCGCTTTATTAAGTATGATAAAATGCAACTATAAGAGAATTAGAAGTAAAACAAACAACCACAAACCGCGAGTGTTACCATGAAAAGCTAGTTGTAGAAGTGATTTGGAGCCCTGACGGATCCTGACCCCGTGGCAGATCAAAGAAGCGATGGCAGATGTTTCGTAAAGGCCGACATGAGCGTAAACGGGCTCACAAGGGAAGGGAGAAGGGAGAAGAAGATTTGAGTCAATACAGGTCAATCCAACACATATGCCAATTAACATCTAGGCAGGCATTCTAACATGATTCTGACAATTAATTTAACGTATTTAACTAAAGTTAATAACCACAAATAAAATTTTGATTTCCTCACAAGTGTGTTGAAAAACTACGTGTGAAACGTGTGTGCATGATCATTATACAGGCTTCCTTATTGCGTACTCGCTTTCAGATCTCGCGCACAATATCGCTTCGTATATAATGAGATAATGACCATCATAGCACACTTGTATCACTATTATTTGAAACAGATTGTTCTGAAACACCGAACTGTGACAATTGTTCAGCTTTGAAGTAATTTTGGGAAACTATTTTGCTTAATTGTGTGTCTGTTAATAAAGTTTCTAACACCATCATAAAACCAAAAGATTCAGATGAAGGTCATTGGCAGGGCCCGTAATTTTCATGCCGATGACAGAAAAATGACGTCAAGGTTCATA
This sequence comes from Lathronympha strigana, assembly GCA_949128165.1. Taxonomy (NCBI): domain Eukaryota; kingdom Metazoa; phylum Arthropoda; class Insecta; order Lepidoptera; family Tortricidae; genus Lathronympha; species Lathronympha strigana. The sequence goes on from OX421905.1 coordinate 2,729,796, forward strand.
CATCATGTTTTAGGTTTTACGTTTGGAAGAATAATGCTGTCATTGAATAGTGTCAAACCTATTACGTTCGACGCTAGAATCGAACGTTGATAGACTTTATCTGTCACTAACTCATTTCGTATTTCAACATCCTGTGTGTCAATATACGTCATTATGACGAAACCGGCATGAAAATTACGGGCCCTGGTCATTGGGGTTGTGTATCTCCTTAAAACTTAAACACTTACTCGTACTTTCCGCTACTGGCGTCTCGAGCACAGTCCCCGGCGTGCTGAGCGTCTCGAGGGTATCTCGGCTGTCCACGGGCCGCAGCGCTAGCTCCACCGTGTCCGGCGACCCACCCGGCCACGCCATCTCCCATCACTTCACTCCGCTGCGCTCATCACAAACACACGCGGTATTACCGCCAACACCTTTTATAATAAGTCAGTAGAACACTTCTAAGCACTCATGGTTCATTTGTTTTAAACTAAAGCGACATCGATGTTTGATTAGGTAGTTCAACTATTTTAAATATCTAGTAAAAAATAAACGATTTTGCTGACGCTCAATCGAAAATGTTATAGGCGTGACAAGCGTACCTAAGCGATATTAACGCGTTGGCGTTCACTATAAAACTCACTCTAACAATTTTACCAAACTAGATCAATACAAATATCGACGGCTCCTAATTAAAGAGTCGGATCTGTAAAATGGTTCCTTATTATGGCAGGATGTGGTCAATTTTTTTCAAATAAATTTGTTTGAGAGCAATGATGACTAATCTTCTTATAGCTATCTATATACATACGAGTATTACGAGTATATAAATGCGTGTGAACTGAATGACTCACTTACTGACTAATCAACGCAGAGCCAAAATTACTGAACTTAGAAAGTTGAAATTTGCACATAGGGTTCATTTATAATGTGTACTAGTAATAAGAAGCGATTTTGAAAAATTCAACCCCTAAAGGGTTGCAAAGGGGGTTAAACGTTTGTATGGAAATGGCGTAAAATTTTAGTTAGAAATTTGAAACCTTGTCTATAGAATACTTAATAAAATACAAGAAAATGTTTTCAGGGTTTTGAGAAATTCATCCTTTAAAAGGGATGAAAATGGGTTGAAATGTTGTATGGAGGCCGTATGATTTTTCCAGTGAGAGCTTTAAAAGTTGGTCCATTGACTGCTTATTGTGTAACAAGAAAACGAATTTCATCGTTTACTGATATTCATTCCCAAAGGGGATGAAAAGGGGTTGAAAGTTTGTACGTAGAGTTCAAATTACTGAAGCTAGAAAATTGGAATTTGCATAGCGGGGTACTTATACAACGTGTACACATAATTAGAAGCGAGCTTAACATTTTCAACTCTTCCCTAAAGTTTAAAAGGGGATCAAAAGTTTCTATCGGGATAGTGTACAAGGTTTTGTCAGGTGAGAGTCTTGGAAGTTTGTCCATAAACCACTGATTGTAAAACAAGAAAACTAATTTTCTAAGAAAGAAAGAAAAGTAACCTCGGCCGGGACTCGAACCCGCGACTCTGGGATACCATCGCACCGCTCTGTCAACGGAACTAACGAGACCACACCCATGGTCCCGATTTCTCTCTTGTGTGCGCCTAAGAGGGGCGCTTAGCAACATCTACCGTAAGAAAGTACTTCTTAATTCTTAATCGGCAAGTGGAGTCTCAAGTTATATTGAGAATTCGCCACTAACGATGTGCTTCCCCATACTAAACTATTATTTCTAAGCAGAACCGATTCGAACGATACCAAATTTCTCAGAAAGAAAGGAGAAAAATTCATGACCTCGGACGGGACTCGAACCCACGACTCTGGAATACCAGCCCACCGCTCTGCCAGAGTCGACGGGATAGCGACGGGATTTTTCTATTATACTTACTCCAAATATTTTAATGTCTAAGAACATTATTACAAACAAAATTCAAATCTACGCGTACGAAGTCGCGGGCAACAGCTAGTTATTTTTTTTTACTAGGCTTGAGATTTTTTTTATGTGATTTATCGTTAGCCACTGTCTACATAATTATAGACTTTTATAGCAATTTCGTTAAAAAAACCCTTTCGGCCGCGTACGTAACAGAGTTTTGTAACCAGGTACAAAATAAGTTTTTTTTTTCTTTTCTCTTAGCCAGTTACCAACTAAAACTTTCTCGGCCGCTTCTGTAACTCTGTTTTGTAACACTGTGAAGTTACAAATGAAGAAAGTTTTATCTTTTCTCGTTTACAGTTCCAAATTAAGATTATTTTATTATTTTTACGTAATTGTTTTCCCAGTTATGATATCAGATTTTCTATTGCTTGTTGGTAACCAAGTTGTAATCAAACCTTCAAGTAGGTACGATTCTCTTTTCTGAATGTTACGAGTACCTACTGGCCATAAAGATAACATTCTTTGTATGAAAATTGATAAATAAGTAATTGTCACATACCTACATGCAATTGAGATAGTTAGTCATTGATAATGATAAAGTGCAATTTTCTATTACGATTTCCATCTTGAAATAAGTGATTTGTGGTAGCAATATTTGCAATGTGCCCGCACCCTAAAATACAATTTATAACAACAAGAAGAGGTGGTGTTCTCTTACTTCACGATGTACGGCGATTCCATCGCAGAAAAAAAAAATATAAAGATGGAAGCTCATTCTGACTCTGCTATACTAAAAAAGGATGTAAAGGGAGTGTAAAGTTAAGTATAAAGAATAAAATATTAAAAACGAATGTGCACGAATGGGCGGATGAGGATAAAAATCAATTTTTCAATAAAATTGATACACAGAAACCAATTACAAGTTGTAACTTCGAACCCTTAGAAAAACAATACAATAATATGGTTTGTGAACTGAAAGTTAAGGGTTTCCACTTGCTTTATGATATTCCAACTTTTAAATGTCAAGACAGGGCTATATAATAACCGTAACAAAATTGTTGGTGCCCCAAAATTACGTTTCACTTACTCTGAATGTTGTGAAGTAGTGGTACTACAAAAATTCAAAGACTTTATTCTTGCTGATTACGTATACATAGGTGACGACGATACAATAATTATGCTACGCAATTTGCTGCAAAGTTATATGTATAGTCATATATTATTTATTCGCGGATGGCACGTTTAAATCATGCCCATCATGCTTTAAGCAACTTTATACAATACACGGATTTGACAAAAGTAACAAAACGATTGTACCATTGTTTTTTAGTCTGCTACCCAACATTTGATAAAGTCGCAAACTGCCGAAATTTTTAATCCGCAAAAAATAACCTGACCCGGGTATGTCCTAAAACTACGACCAAGACCATCGGGGGATGGGCAGCAGCATCCCTAAGTTACGGTGGAGACATTGCGATCGCCAACCCGCATGCCAAGCGTGGCGATTACGGCAAAAACCCCCCTTATGATGAGTACACAAAAACCGCGGCCCCGAGGTTCCGGCGACCCCCGGTGCCCTGGTTATGGTAGCGGCCAGGATGCTAGCGGGGTCAGGGGTGCTAAGAATCTCCGGCAAAGATCCGGCTACCACCACCGACGACTCCTGGCCCTGGCAACATATAACACGCGTACACTGCGGACCGACGAAAAGTTGGCGGAACTGGAGGAAGGATTGAGCAAGTTGCGTTGGGACGTCGTGGGATTGTCAGAAGTCCGAAGAGAGGGCGAGGACACGATAATCCTAAAGTCCGGCAACTTGCTCTATTTCCGGGAGGGCGACCAACAGTCCCAGGGAGGTGCCGGGTTCATCGTCCACAAGTCCCTTGTAAACAACGTGGTGAAGATCGAGAGTGTGTCGACTAGGGTGGCGTACCTTATACTCAGTGTATCCGAGAGGTATTCGTTAAAGGTCATACAGGTGTACGCGCCGACTTCGGCACACTCCGATGAAGAGGTGGAGGCTATGTATGAGGATATTTCAAAAGCCATGCATAGCTCCAGAACCTACTTCACCGTTGTTATGGGGGACTTCAACGCGAAACTAGGCAAGAGAGATGGTGACGAGCTGAGAGTGGGGTAATTTGGGGTTGGACGTCGGAACCACCGGGGGTTTCTTGGAGAAGGAGGGACTCTACATGATGAACTCTTTCTTTAAGAAACGCGAGCACGGAAAATGGACCTTGATGAGTCCCGACGGTGCAACTAAAAACGAGATTGACTTCATCATGTCGACGAAGTGACATATATTCAATGATGTTTCTGTGATCAATATTCAGATAAAACTCTTTTAATTGGGACCGGCGATATTTGATTAGGTACCGTACCTGAATATAGTTTTGTGAACTTATTTTAATTCCTCTTTTTAAAATATCTGTAGCTATTTTTTGCTTTGTAAAAGTTACTCGAACACTTCTAAGCACCCATGGTTCACATTTTGATAATCTAGAGCGGCATAGATGTTTGATTAGCTAGGGTACCTACCTGAATACAGATTTGTGAAATTATTTTCGCTATTTTAATTATCCAGTCACAATATAAAACACCTTTTCTGGCGCGTAAATGATTTGAGCTTTTTTCAGTACCTACAACAATTTCAACCTCCCCTGTTTCGTATTTCGATAAACCAAAGCGGTGTCAATATTTTGATTCGCTTTTGTATTTCGACGTTTCGTGAATTTATTTTCGCTATTCAATATATCCGGTATAAAACAAAAGCTTTTTCAATTTGACCTGACCTGACGCGGTTATTGGAATAACATAGCATATTTGTATGTGAATAATTCAAACTCAATTTCTGCACGTGGACAATGAAACGAGCAAGTAGGAAATACTTTGTTAAAATTAATCGAACCATTAAAATTTTTATGTATTGTGATTTGCAAAAGCGTTCGCGATTAGCGTTCACGGTATACGAAAGATCTTTAGTAGGACATTATGAAACAGTTTTTTTTTAAAGGTGGAAAGGAAATGATTTACGAAGTATTCAATAATTCCTTCTTTATCTGCTCAAGTTTACCAAGAATAAATTACAATTAAATCAGGACCAGTACAGTACATAACCAGTAAATAATAAAAAATTGTTAACCCTTTTAAATGATACCCCACACGACCCAATAAGTAAACTTTTGATTTTTGCCCCCTCTTTTATCGGGCATTTATCATTGAAAATTAATAAAAAATATATAAGATCTTCTCTCAATGTGTTTGGATTAACTTTGTTTATAACTATTCCAAATTTCAAATCGATAGCTCAAGTAGTTCTCGAGATATTTAACGATGTGACAGACATACAGACTGAGTCGCACCATAAGGGTTCCTTTTTTATCATTTTGGAACGAAACCCTAAAAAAGTAATAAAAAAAATTAAGCCCATATAACAATAAAAACCAAACAACTACTTCTAAAACCTAAAACCCGTTCTGCGCCATACCTCGCCCAAAGGTCCCCACCAGTGATTCTGTTGGACAAACCATGACCCAGAACGTATTATGTACGTATTTTTTTATAGAGGACCAGTCAGTCAATCTTGTCACTCGCAGGAATGGCACCACCCTCAACGTCTACTTAAAGTCAAATTCATGGAAGAATGGCTCAACCGTATTGTTATCGTGTTCCAATTATTGACGCACGATCAATTATAAAACCACAAGCGACACCGGCCAGACACTGTATTCATTACTATATTGCCATCAGTGAAATTACCTGTAGTAAAAATAAAACGTACACTATCCGTGCTGCTTGCATCGGCTGACTAACTTACCAAAAACAGGTCATATGTAATAGCAAAATATCGACCGATCGAAAATGTGTATCTAGAATCACTTGTCTTGTTTCACTTGTCGGACGCCAGTACGACAAGATCTCCTGCATCTCCTGAGGATGCCTCGTAGAGAGACGCAATACGTGTCCAATATTGTATTATTGGTGGTAGTGTGTTATATCTATTTGCGTATTTATTTTTTGCGGCGGGAGGGTGGGAACATGAATGGCATGTAAAAAATACGCAAGTAGGTATTTCACGCAACAATAAGGTAGGTGTGGGCCTTAATTTTATTATATTATCAATCAATCAAATATATGTTTACAAAAATGCATTAAATTAATATAAAAGTAAGAAATAAGAGTTTACAAAATGTATGCAAACGGCGGCGGCGACGCGGGCGGTCAGTTCATTTGGCGCGTCGAATCCCGTAGCGCGCGGTTGTTATATGCGATAAACGCTGCGTTACACGCAATGTGATAGACGCAGATCATTTCAAATCAGATAGTATAATTATAGACCATTGTTTTACGCGGTTAACGCAACAGGTGAAACATACGGGGCAAACGCAGTGTCATACTTCCTGGCGGTGACATGATGTCTTTAGGAATTCAAAGCCACATTAAAAAATTGTACGTAATTTGTACGTATTCGTACGGTATTTAAAAAAAATTGTACTACACGTACTTACGAGAAAACAACGATCAATCTGTCACCGCTGGGAGGGATCCTTCCTGGCGGGCGCTATAAAAATCTAGAGAATTATAACTACAAAATATAGAGAATTAATATTGCCAAAATGTATAATTATAAATTTTGGACATAAAAGGAGGAAAAACGTGACGACATGTTTCCATTTCCCGTTATTTTTGTATCCCATATGAGCTACATTCGTGGCAATTTTCATGCTTGCACTTGCATGTACCCGTGCTATAAAAATGTAGGCATTTTAATATATTATTTCCACGTAGCTGCCATTTCTTAGCATCGTTGGTAACATCACAGATCAAATATACGTAACATTTTTAGGGTTCCGTAGTTTACTAGAAACTCTTATAGTTTCGCCATGTCTGTCTACTCTGTCTGTTCGTCCGAACGGCTTAGCTCAGTGACAGTTAGTAGTAGAAAGCTGTAAATTTAATTTGGTATGAATATACGTATCAATCTTGCCGACAAAGAGGTAAAATAAAAATTGTGAAAAAAATATTTTTTAGGTTTTTTCACGTAAAGCTGACTTTTTTCATTTCAACCCTAAAGTGTGAAGTATCGTTGTTGAAGAGGTATTTGAAGAAGAATAGGGGTTTTGTTGGAAGTAAAACGCTGGCCCTTATAAAGTTTTAATTTGAGTTTGTCAAGGCCCGTATTCTTTCTGTCTGTCACTCTATGATTTTCCATTCGTAAACATGCAATATCATACATAATGTACAATTTACTATAATATATTAAATATTTACATATAATATCTCACTACGTCATCACTTTACTCTGCCTACATTTTAAAAGGTTTGCTACAATCATTTTTGAAAAAAGTGATTATTTTCGGAAATAATCGTTCCAGAAGTTTAAATAAATGTGTCCCCCTTTCTAACTTTTGAACCGCAAGTTCAAAACGGACTTCCAAATGGACGGACGGACAGACAGACATAGCGAAACTATAAGGGTTCCGAGTTGACAACGGAATCCTAAAAATAAAACTTTCCTAGTTTAAATACACTGATGTTATTAAATTTTTAAAATAAGGTGTTGTCTGAGTCCTGATAAAATTTAGCAATGCGGACGCTCCGGCTGTGGAATGTGGACGCCAAGCATTCCCGAAGGACTACAGTATAGGGTTCTTCAAAAAGGAATTTACAACGTTTTTAATAAGTCTGTACGCGTAAGTGACACTTATGGAATTGCAGGTGTCTATAGGCACAACGTAGGGATGTATTCCATACAGTGAGGTAACTTCATACACGGCCAGCGGCTCGGCTCGGTGGTCGTGCTGAGGCTCAGGGTTGTCAAAAACTATTGGAAAGATATTACAGTCTGATTGTCAAACTAATTTCCATTTTACACCCCTTAAAATAGACTGCCGAATTTGTATGAAAATTCGGCGGCATTTCCTCCCCGCCTCCTTCCCCGCGCGCCCCCCATCGATGACCCAGAAATCGGCGGAGTTAACCCACTGTATAGAATACATCCTTACGCTGTGCTATGGGATACGGTGACCGTTTTCCATGAGGTGGACCGTATCCTTGTTTGCTACCAACGTACGTGGTATAAAAACTGTCGCACTATAAAATCTTTAATCACAATCCGTCACCCTTGGCTATTGCCTCACTTCGTGTTTACCTCATTCATTAGAAGGCGCCAACATGTCTCAGTCGATGACAGTGTTCACCATAAAGTCATCGACATAGAAATAGATAGACTGATACTTAATTAACAAAAGTCGTTTAAAAATTTGTTCCACTTATTAACCCAGGAAATATACGGTTTTGACAGACATTAAATTATAATAGCCTGATTTTCTCAAATTACGTTCGAATGTGATATTTATTGATAATGTATGCAAAAATCCTACAAACTTTTCTTCCGGAAGTAGGTAAAAAGTAAAAAATAAAACTTATCTAAGTCGAGTTTTGAAATTTACGTTGGTAAATATTTTTCTTGTTTGTGGACATGACGACATATTTGTCTTGTATGTGTTAAAAGCAAAACCGAAGAAAAGTTATTCACGTAAAACGGTAAAACTTACAAAATGTACGGCGTGGGTGATAGATGTGTTATTTCGCTAGAAACAAGTGGTAATACGTAAAAAATGGTCCTGACCCATTTTAAACACCTAAAAAAATATAAATACAGAAAAATCTCACAAGAAAAACGATTGACACATGTGTGTACAAACTTGTGACGATTTGCATGAAACGATATTTGGTTGGATTTTGGTGCCTACATGATACTAGACTCACAAATTATCCGTTACGCTAAAAAATCAGGTATTATTAATTATTTCCCAAAAAATCCAAATTTCCATACAAGCTGTCAGTTCAATGACTGGATTATTATGACGCCCTTAAAACCATAATTTCGTCTAGTTATCTAGCCTCAGTTCTAGTTAACATACAAATAAACACAAGTTACTACACAGGCTTACACACACCAGTTACTGACACACACACTTCAGTTATAAAGACAAGAGGTATTAAAGTATACTTTTTAAAACTATAATAAAATGTTATGTTTACTTCATTGAATGGTAATAATCCGTACAGCACCACCAGCTGGTCAAGTCAATGTGAGCCGGGTGCTATCCTCTTTCTTCCTTTCGAGAAAGCACTGTTATAGTTTATCTTTGTCACAGATTTAGATTTGCTCTCCATGGTTGTTATTTCTGTCTCGTTCTATAGTCTCTGCCTACGCCAATGGGACACAGGCGTGGGTGTATGTATGTTTGTTTCTTCCTCTTCTTACCGTTTTTCCGGTTTTTATTTGTAATTTCCGGAATTTGTAAGAGCCGGGGTTTGAACCCATGACCTTTGGATTGGAAGCCGCTCTTACCGCTGAGCCACCAAAACGTAATCCAGTCATTGAACTGACAGCTTGTATTGAAATTTTGAGTGTTTGGGAAATAGTTGATAATAGCTCATATTAAGTAGGCAACAAAATCCAACAAAATATCGTTACATGTTAATCGTCACAAATATGTACACACATGTTACAAACGTTTTGTTGTAAGATTTATATATATATATATATATATATACGTTTTTTAAGCCGTTTAAAATGTTCCTGGACCAGTTTCTACCTATTAACATTTGTTTCTAGCGAAATAACACATCTATCACCCGCGCCGCACATTTTGTAGATTTAATGGTTTTACGTGAATAAGTTTTCTTCGGCTTATCTTTTAACAGATAGAAGACAAATATGTCGTCATGTTTACATACAAGACAATTATTTGCTACCGTTAATTTAAAAAAATCGACTTAGTTTAGTTTTTTTTATTTTACTATTTACCTACTTCCGGAAGAAAAGTTTGTAGGATTTTTGCATATATCATCTACAAATATCCCGTTCGAACGTAACTTGAAAAAAATCAGGCTATTATAATTTAATGTCTATCAAAATCGTATTTTTCCTGGGTTAACGCTCCTACTACGAAAAGATCCTAAGTATGATGGTTTTTTTCCCAAAAACGATAACCCACTTGAATTAGTTTGAGACAACGCAGTTTGTTTATAATAACCATAGGCTCTAAATTATGTTTTTTTAATTAGTTGCATTTTGACAATTTTTTCGCCTATTTCTCATAACGAAACTTGCTGGCCAAACTATCTACTTAATACTAATACTAAAAATGCAAAGTCTCTTGTAAATGGATGTAGGATAGTTTTGTTCTAATTCTACGCCGACGATGTTTCGGCCAAAAGCTAGTATAAAACAAACGTTACTTTTAAACGATCACTGCTTTTTAGAGATGTCACAAACTTTCGCACTTTACATTCGTAGCATAAAAGTATCTCGATAAAATTCTTCCTTGCACTCGCGTATAACTTATTTATACCATTAATAACGATAATACGACACCAAATGCCGGCAGCAACTGAAGGAGTTCCCAGCAGATAGCAGGATAGTGTAAGATAAGATAAACGTAACTTCAACCCGACGATAAGGAGAAAGGCGATGTGTAGAATATAGGTCGCTGTGCGTTATATTAGCCCAACACGGATCGGTGTTTCAACATAAAAAACTAACATAATGGACGATCAGTATTTTTACAATGTATGCAGCTACAATACCATGCAGTTACATGCATTACGTAAATGCAAAAAAACTTTTTTTTTAATTGCGCTTAAGTACAAACTTATGTACGAAATACCATATTTACCTACCAATCGCTTTCCGGTGAAGGAAAACATCGTGAGTGTAATAGGCGGAACCCTGGGCAGGGGTTCCATGTGATATGCGGAGCCCGGGGTAGGGGTTTAAGCACCAAAACACACAGAACAGCATTACATCTTGTATTGTCAGCCCCGTACACTCCACTCCCCACTGCTTATATTACTAACCTTATATATAACTATCATCCTACGTGTCCTAAGAGGCAATCCCTTATCATGTGGAGAGGTGCTTAATCGATACTTAATCTCTACTACATTGTCTACGTGATCAACGTGTAGGAATGCAACGTGCTTGCCTATCACATGAGAACGGATTAATTCCAATCCATCCAAGGCATCATCTTCCCTCTGCATTGAAAGGTCAGATGGCAGTCGCTTTCGTAAAACTAGCGCCTACGCCAAATCTTGGGTTTAGTTGGCAAAGCGGACCCCAGGCTTACTGAGCTGTAGCTTAAGCCGGAAATAACGCTAGGAAGAAGAAGATTACGCACTTGTTAAATTATAAAATCCTAATACCTATTCGTCCGTGTAGGTACTGGGCTATCTATGTCTTTTTATCGGAGTATTTTAGACACAACGTCTGAAAGAGGAAGTGATAATCAGTAGTAACCCAGGAAATATACGGTTTTGACAGACATTAAATTATAATAGCCTGATTTTCTCAAATTACGTTCGAATGGTTTATAGATAATGTATGAAAAATTCCTACAAACTTTTCTTCCGGAAGTAAGTAAAAAGTAAAAAAATAAAACTTAACTAAGTCGATTTTTGAAATTTACTGTAGTAAATATTTTTCTTATTTAAACTTTCACGATTTTCACATATTATAAATTTACTAAAACGGAGCTTAATCGTGTATAAACTTTGAAAACAAACCGCCGACGTTTCAAGGGCGACATTGCCCCCGTGGTCCCGGAGTCTTTCTAAAATACTCCGATAACTTTTTATCACATTATTGGCGTGACCGATATACATATTCGTACAAAATTACAGCTTTCTAGTACTTACACTCACTGGGATTATCCGCGGACGGACGGACAGACAGACAGACTTGGCGAAACTATAAGGTTTCCTAGTTGACTTCGGAACCCTAAAAAATAAATATACTTACAAAAAAGTTCCATACAAGCTGTCAGTTCAATGACTGAATTATAGAGTAGGGTGGAGTCAGTAGACCGTATTATTTGTCTGTACCGCTCTATTACTACTCGAATTTGTGTCTTTGATTAAAATATCTGGGCTAGTGAGCGATGCGCAAAAACCCCCGTTTCCTCAAAGATTGAGATGCCAATTTTGGTCGCAATCGTTAGATCCGTTTCCGAAATCACCAAAATATACGTAGGTATATAATGTATAACGTGAACTGCTTGTTTAAAGGCAGAGTATAAATATATTAGCGTAGAGAAGTACAGGAAAAATATTTCGGAATTTACGTATTACGTATTAAATGTTTACAAGTGAAAAGTTTGCCCAAGTTGCCTTTCCCTCCTACCTACCTACCTCACTACCTACCCCTACTAGCTTATCTATTGTGTATGTAAGTTGATCATGGGTGTAGAATTGTAGTGGTCAGATCGTATCGCGAAATTAAAGACAGTTTCATACATTTACCGCGTCAGCCTTTGCAAATCGATCTTTACTCCCATACACATATTTTTATTTTATTTGGTTAAACCCTGAAGTGTGAGGTTTAGTTGGATCGGTACTTGAAACCAGGCGTTATTAAGACATTTTTTGATAAAGTATAATAAAATTATCGCGAAAGAAAAACTATATAGTATTATTGTTTCTCCCCTCCTCTTCCTTGTTGCTCTTCTCCCCTCCTCTTCCTTGTTGCTCTTCTCCCCTCCTCTTCCTTGTTGCTCTAGATGGCATCATGCATCTTAAAACAGCGAACAAGCGCCGCGGCATAGAGTGGGGGCTCACCAATGTCTTAGAAGACTTGGACTATGCCGATGACCTATGCCTGCTGAGTCATACACGCGCTGATATGCAGGCCAAGCTGGACGACCTTCGAGGTGAGGCAATGAAGACGGGACTCAAAGTGAACACCCGGAAGACCCAGGAAATGAGGTGCAGAGCGACAAGTAGGTACCTTGCCGCTGCTTATTGGCACAGAGGTTGTGGAGCGAGTCCATAAATTTACCTACCTCGGGAGCGTCGTGTCGGATACTGGAGGGACCGAAGAGGACATCGCTTCGAGGATCGCCAAGGCAAGAGCAACCTTCGCACAGCTTCGCCCTGTATGGCAATCAAGTAAACTGACACGGAGAGTTAAGCTCAGAATATTCCGTTCAAACGTAAAAACCGTATTGCTGTATGGGTGCGAGACGTGGAAGGTCACAAAGGATATCTCGCACCAGCTTCAAGTCTGTGTCAACCGCTGCCTCCGCCGGATTCTCGGTATATACTGGCCCGAGAAAGTATCCAATGCCTTGCTGTGGAAATACTGCGACGAGACCCCGATCGACCAGCAGATCAAGCGCCGGAAATGGAGTTGGATTGGACACACACTCCGAAGGGATCCTGAACACATACCGAGGCAAGCCCTAGATTGGAATCCCCAAGGAAAGAGAACGCGCGGCCGTCCAAAACAAACCTGGCGAGGGACAGTCGTTGCAGAGGCGAAGGTTATACGGAGAACATGGAGCGAAGTCAAGCGCGAAGCTCAAGACCGGTCGAGATGGCGGCGTACTGTGGACGCCCTCTGCCCCACCCAGGGGACATAGGAACTTAAGTCAAGTCATTATTGTTTGAAATTAAATTCTCAACCTGGCAACACCGATGCTAAAAGCCGGCTTAGACGGTTGGGATATCTTCACTATATTAGGTTTCCTAATATTATAAACATGTTGGGGGTATATAAGCCCACAGCACACACGCCGGACTAGGCGCGGCCGGGCGCGGCAATCACGGCTTGCGTCAGACGCCGCGCCTTCCCTGGATATGAAACCTGCACAGATTGCCTATAGGGCCTTAACACACTAACAATTTGGGCGAGTGCCGCAGCGAGCGCCGCTCAAAAATACATTGACATAACAGTAAAATGCCGAAAATCAAAATAATGTAGTTATCGAAAAGATATTCCAGACGCTGTAAGCCTTGGACATTTTTTGCAACCACTGTAGATAATATTTCGGCTGGACTCATCGCCCATTTCGCAAGACACGCAATGTCGATCAATAATGTAAACTCATGTTGCCTAATTTCACAAGCCTATATATTCAGCAATTTTTAAACTAAATCCCCTCCACTTATACATGTCTATGGATTATAGTTTGTGATAAATCTAAAAAATTCATTCGCGACATTGTGAAAGCTATGCCTACTTATTATAAATCTTAGAGTTTTGTGTAAATTGTTTTTTTTTACAAACATTTGCGTTCGTGTTTTAAAACGCGAATATTTTGAAGACGATTCGGTTTATTTACTGAAACATTGTTGCGGTTTTCAGTTTTAATAATATAAAGTATAGTTCGTGTAACGCTAAAAATAATGATATAAACATTATGTCGACGAATTTATGGGCACCCAGTACAGTTTTGAACTTCCTGCGCTTCGGACTCTAATAATATTAGTCTCATACTGTTCGAGAAATGGACCTGAGGACACATTTTATTTGACAGTCAACGGACATTAAATCGTATGGAAATAAGTTTACATCTTCCCCATGCCGTGCACTGTCGTAGCTTTAATTCTCTTACCTTCACGCATAGCAAATACAAATATCTACAGATGTTTCAGCTAAATACCATTTTGGTATAGATTTATGTTTTGGTTGCATAATATCTAAGAGTTCGAACCATATTTGTGTAAGTTGCGGTTTATCGAGGGGTAGTAAATCGCCCCGAAATATACTAACCTAATCTAACCTACAAAAAACTAAATCGTACCATCTGAAATACTAACTTTGCGACTGTTCGATGTGCGACTAATTCGCACGGTTAGTGTTTTAGCCGTCCGTTTAGTTTTTCTGTTTACCGGGTTTATTATTATCCTTTTTCGAGCTGTTTTTGAATTGAAATGTATTTTTTTTAAATTGAAGTACTTATAAATACTTAACTATTATTTAGAAGCAGAAGCGTCTGCGAACGATACCAATTTTTCAGAAAGAACCGTATTCTCACGTTCGGTTTCTTACGGTTTAATAAGGGTAGCACATTGTTAGTGGTGAATTCTCAATGTAACTTGAGACTCCACTTGCCGATTAAGAAGTACTTTCATACGGTAGACGTTGCTAAGCGCAGCCCTTAAGGCACATACGAGGGATATGGTGGAGAAATTCGGGGCCACGGGTGTGGTCTCGAGCTCAGTTGGAAGAGCGATGAGCTGGTATCTCAGAGTCGCGGGTTCGAGTCCCGCCCGAGGTCGTGAACTTTTCCATTTGTTTCTTTCTTTCTGAGAAATTTAAAAATACTTGCCTCAAAAAGGTTTCGCTAGCCATTTAAATACAATTAAGTATGTGAGTGTTTTTATATTTGTTATTATAATTGATTTAAGTACATAAAATAATGTATTATGCATTTACTAAAACGGGGCTTAATCGTGTATAGATTTTGAAAACAAACCTCCGACGTTACACCTATACACGATTAAGCCCCGTTTTAGTAAATGCATAATGTGTGAAAATCGTGAAAGTTAAAATAGGTGTTTTAAAATAATGTAGATGGGGATTTAAAATTAAGTTTTGTTTGTTAGACTGATCATGAACCTTGTAGGTTAAGTAAGTGTTTTTTTGTAAACAAGTAAGTAGTATTTAACAAAAATAGGGGATTTTTTAATTAGGGATGTTTCACACTGCACGTGCGACAATAACGCTGCCGCAATCGCCAGCGAAGTGTTACGTCAACATTGCTAATGCGTTTAGTTAGAGCTGCCATCCGTCCGGGATTTTTCTAATTTGCCCTAGTTTGGAGCCCGTCCGGGGAGCCGGATTTTTAAAACTATGCGGGATTACCCCGGACATTTTTGGTTATAGTCAATCCCTAGCAAAATAAAATACCTATTTCTACATTTAAAATTGTTTTCTTTAGTGTCTGGGGCGAGAACGCGATTTTAATGAAACGTTCGGGATTTTTAACTTATTGCCCGGTTTTGGCAATGTCCGAGATGGCAGCCCTACGTTTAGTCTATGTTTTTCTGCAATTGAATAGTATGTAAACTGTAATCTCACATATCCCGGGGATGTCACGTACGTTTGAACATGTATTGCGGCAACCTGATGAATTTTGCGGCATTTGCATATCCGAACATTTACAGGAAAATGTTTACTTTTAGTTTGAACCCGTATAGCAGTAAGGAAGAGCAAAAGCGCTGAAAGTAATTTGATGTTTTATTATTCCTTGGAAAGTGGAATAAACATTTCAAATAAAATGTGATAATAGGTATCCTTATTTATTTGTATGTGGTTAGGGTGGGTAGAACCACATCATGAATAAACGAGTCTCTGCCCAGCGCCCGTGTTTGATTGACGAATAAAATGAGTCTACAATACAGTTGAGTTCTTTTGTTCAGAGTGCCGAAAAAATGAACGACTGTGAAGGTGAACAATTTGCCGATTCTGTGGAGGATATTATCGAAGATTATATTATACAAACATGGAGTCTGTTTTACAACCACCACCGCCATTTTCATTCGACAACAATCTGGTGAACGTGACATCTGGCAATTTAAGTGCTGAATGGTAATTCGATAAAGTCGTTTAATAGTAGATTGTTAACCAAGGGCTGAATAGCACGCATTTCCATTTCATGAGGTAGTTTATCGCCAATAGTGCGAGTCAGAAATGGGTGCCTTTTACCCAAGTTAAACACTCTACTTTTAATTTCGAATGCGAGGAAAGTAAAAAAACTAACTATTAAATTAAAACTACTCCTTTAACTTCTTGAAGAAAATCTTGAAGGAAGGCAGGAATTATGGTTGCCGTTTATTTAAATCATCCGGCAACTTTCATATTTTGACCCCTCGATACGCTAACGCGGTCGAGAAGTTAATGTCGTACAATTTTATACTAGGCCTTCAGTGACTGGTCAGTACGATTAAAAATGATAAATAAAGGGCATATTGACTTCAATGTGGACAGCGGAGCGGCTGTAAATGTCTTGCCTAAAATATTTAACTGAAACGTCAACTAAGTTGACGGGTAATTCTGGAAGTGACATTAAGATAGTCAGTAAAATTAAAAGTGGGTCACAAGGGTAAAACATACTTTTTGAAATTTATAATTGCCGATGTTGACTCGGCTCCGGATTCCGGTACTTGGCAGGTATTCGAGTGTAGAATTAAATTTAATTAAACGCGTCATGACTGTTGACGAATATTTGCCAAGTGGAAAAATATTAGATGATTTTTTGTACATCTTCGAGGGAATGGGTTGTTTGCCGGGGGAATACGAAATATAATTAAATGACAATGTGTCCCCAGTTGTTCACGCGTCCAGAAAGTTACCGTTGGCATTGAAAGATCAAATAAAAAATAAATTGGATGAAATGGAAAGAAAAGGTAAAGACCGCATCGTTAATTATGGAAACAACTTTCCTTGGCCGTTTTTTAATTGTATTTAATTTTTATTTAAAATTAACACATCTGTGTTTGGAATGCCACCTGCGTGAGTACGTTTGCCGCCACACATCTTGGGCGCACCGTGCGTTCGGCGGGAGCGGCCGCTGAACAGGCGGCTTTGCTCAAAAGGGCCAAATACTCGGGCCTGTCGAATTATTTGTTCGTTCCTCTCGCGGTGGAGACGTCGGGCTGCTGGTGCGCGGAGGCCAAGTCCTTTCTCGGGGAGCTGGGTCGTCGCCTGCAAGAGAGGGGCCATGACCCCCGTTCCGGTTCATTCCTGGCGCAGAGGCTGTCTATTGCTGTTCAACGCGGGAACGCTGCGAGTGTGATGGGCACTTTTGCGCCAGGGATGTGGCGGGGGGGTCTGTTTGAATAGTTGGTTTGTGGGTAGGTTTTTGTTTTTTTTTGTTTGTAAGTTTAGTTTAAATGTGTGAAAAATGTTTTTTTATGTTTAAGTTTATACAGGCACCTGATTAATTTAAACTAATAAATAAATTTATTACACATATGTTTAATTAGTGCTTTATTAAGGTTCAAATTTCATCCTGTGGGTTCCATGTAAAGCATACTCTCTCGAGTAACAAAAACAAATACTACAAAAAAAATGCGGTATGCGAAAAAGACGATGTTATAGTAATAAAAATCGTACTATGCAATACGCAACGACACATGATTTGTAAAGCGAAACATATGGTCATAGTTTTATCATATTATTTTTGCTAAATATGAGAATCTGAATCTGTGTAATGGTGGCCGTTTAGAGAATATAGCATATTACTAACGCACCTCTGACTTTAATATCGAATATATATATATATATCATATAGCGGTTCTATCGACCTGCTCTAGCGACGGTTCAAAGGTTCAAAGCCTTGAATGTCCGTTAGGCGTTGGTTTGTAGCTGATTCTTTTATCTGCGTTCCTCAGCCCTCTTGTATCAAAAGTTGACGGGAATCCAAAATGTTGCTCAAAAACTCGTTTTTTTGCATAAATATAAAATCATCGCATTTATTTTGTGGATGCTTAATCGGGCAATCACGAAGAGGACTCTTAGATAATATGTTTTGGCAGCATATCAACCTTTTGTTTCTTTAAATTATACCAAGGAGTCAGTAAAATAGTCTGAAATTGAGATCAATACTTTTGTCCATGATATATTTGTTAGATGATATTGAAAGCACCATAAAGTCCCTCAAATTAAATAAAAATAAAACTGCTTTCTATCAGATATCATTTGTAATAACCCTCAGATCATAACCCTAAGAACTAAGTAATACAAAATAATACATATGTAAACAGTTACACCAAATTTTATCTGTTTCCATATATTACGATACGGTCCTTATTATTTCACAAGTAGAGGGTCCAACAGACTGGGTTAATAGTATGACGGTAGTGAAAAAGCCACTTGCGTATTTGTCTGGACCCTCGCGATTTGAATAAAGCAATTAGGCGCTAACATTTTAAACTTCCAACCTTTGATGAAATTACGGCTGTTGTTGGGCGCAAAGTATTTTAGCACATTAGACGCGAAGCAAGGTTTTTGGCAAGTAAAGCTACACAGCTAAGCTTGTAAGCTAAGTAAGCTTGTACAGATCTTTGTACTTTCAATACGGTATTTGGGCGATATCATTTTTTAAGAATGCCGTATGGAATCTCATCGGCGTCTGAAGAATTCCACAAACTATTATACGGTCACTTTGATGATATCGTTGTGCTATTTGTCGATGCCCTGTTAGTACACGGCCCGACTCAGGAACTTCATGATCAGAGATTGAGAGCAGTATTAAATAGATGTAAAGAGATAAACATTACACTAAACAGACAAGAATTCAGAATAGGTTTAACTGAAATAAAGTCTTTACTTCGCCCCCCTTCTCCCACGCGACTACCTCGATGCGCTTGCGCAGGCACAAGTATGTGCGATCGCGGCTACTAACTCCTTAACCGATACACACTTATTGGAAATACAAAAATGCACAAAGGAAGATAACGAACTTCAAACTTATAAAAACAAACTTAACGATACTTTTAATTATTATTGGAATATCAGAGATGAACTAACGACTATGGCGAGTAGGTTGCTGGCCAGTGAGAGCGTCGATCGTGAGCATTCAAGCGGCTGACATAGCCTATTTTGGCAGCAGTGGCCACACCTAATGCATGTCAGCACTCCTCCAATGAAATTGTTGTTTATAATAAATAAATATTATTGGACAATCTTACACAAATCGACCTGGTCCCACGGTAAGCTCAATAAGGCTTGTGATGTGGGTACTAGACGACGATATATATAATAGATATATGTATACGTATAAAACATCCATAACTCAGGAACAAATATTTGTGATAAACACACAAATAAATGCCCTGACCAGGATTCGACCTCCTGCTTCGTAGGCAGGGTCACTACCAACTAGGCTAGGATGCCTGATGTTTATGATCGCAGGTCTTTAACTCGTCGCGTTTTGCGTCGAGAAATGAAACGAAATGAAATGAAATTTATTATTAATAACAGAGTTACAGGTCAATCATGTCACAAAGTTAACAATTATAATCATAATTATTTAAAAACATTCGAAAATATTAGATATACCCACGATATATTTGTAATAAAACTTACAACATTAAAGGTAGTTTCAGAAAATCATCATAAGTGTAAAATAATTCTTCCAATAGCCATTTTTTCAGTCTTATTTTGAAAGCCGCGGTGGAAGTTGCATTTCTTACAGTTTCGGGCAGGCGGTTGTAAATAGACGGTCCAGAAACGTAAACGGATCGCTCTGACTTAGCAAGCCTGTGGGCTTCGGTGACCAGCCTATTGTGGTGTCTATTGCTGCGAAGGTTGTAATTAATGTTTATGCCTTTGCAATTAAACGTGTCTAGATTTTCGCGCATGGAAAGGGCAGAATATTGAGATCCCGGAAGAGGTCTCGTGCTGGAGAATCTGCTGGCTTGCCGGCTATAGCGCGAATGGCACGCTTTTGCATTGAGAAGGCACGTCTCCAGTCGGAGGCGCGCCCCCACAGTTCCAATCCGTAGGTCAAGAGCGAGTGCACCGTCGCAAAGTAACACTCTCGGACTGCGCTCCGCCCGGCTGTGCTAGCTAACCGCCTCAACGCAAAGCACGCGCTCCCGAGCCTCCCACACAGTTCATCAATGTGCGCCTCCCATGTAAGCGCATTGTCGAGCTGGAACCCGAGCAGTCGTGTGCTGATCACGTGCTGTAGAGGGGCACCGCCTGCACACACTCTCATGGTTGGGCTTGTATGACCGTTCAGTTTAATTGTCATGTAGCTTGTTTTTTCTTTATTTAAAGCTAGGCCGTTTGACCGAAACCATTGGTGTAATTGTTCCGTAACAAAGTTAAGCGCCTCTTCCAACCCTTGTTCAGCAGTTGAGCTGACGACTGCAGTGACATCATCGGCGTACATGAATATATCGGCACCTTTTATTGCCTTTGGCAGGTCGTTCAGCAATATGCTGAAAAGTGTGTTGGAGAGGCAAGATCCTTGAGGAACGCCCATCAAGTTTTGTAGTTCGGAAGACACAACCTTACCTCCGTCGCCGACGACAACCTGGGCCCTACCAGTCATAAATGACAGTATTAGTTTAGAGGCCGGGCCCCGAATACCGTAGTGAGCCAGTTTGTCCGCGACTAGTGCGTGGTCCGCTGTGTCGAAGGCACGCGACAGATCGCAGCAGATGACAGCTACGGGTCTACCCGTTTCGCGTGCGCGCAGTACACAGCGCACCACCTCTCGCAACAGGTCTGTAGTTGACCGGCCTTGGCGGTAAGCATATTGGCGGTCTGATAAGGTGTTCCTAGGTGCCCAGAAATTTAATAACCTCTTATTTAACCCAACCTCAAGACATTTGCTTGGACCTGGGACTAGGGATATGGGACAGTAAGACTTTATTAGGGATTTTTTTCCTTTCCCTTTATAGAGTGGGTATATTTTCACCTTTTTGAGGCACTCTGGATACACTCCAGACCGCATGCAGTCGTTAAACAGGTCGGCTAGGACATTGCTGATAGCTGGGCTAGCTCGCTTTAACAGTTTAGCGGAAAGACCATAGACATCCGTGCTGTTTTTGGGTGCAATAGACGTTTTAAATATATGAGCTACTTCGTCCGCTGTAAAGGGCCAGAGTCTAATCGAACAGTCACTGGTAGAGCACTCGTCGGATAACGAGGCAATACATTGGCAGCGGTCGGCAGTGGGCGCGCCGCAAGCGGCGGCTGCCGTTATAAACTCGTGATTGAGCGTGTCCACCGCGAGCTGCTTGGTCGCGAACGGACGGCCTGTGCTGTCCACCAGCAGCTCGGTGTAGTCAACACGCTCGCGAGGCACCCGAGCTAGCTCGGTATTTATAGCGTTCCACATTGCCTTACTTTTATTGGGGTTATTAGTAATTAATGAATTAAGGTACGCTTTACGTTTTCGAGTTTTGTTTGTCTCTATTTCTCAAAGGCCTGACTTCACTTCATACTCACTTCACGTCATATATCTATCTCGGTGACCGTTAGTACTAGAAACCTGTAGTTTAGTACGATTATGTGCATCAATTTGGTACGATTATGTGCATGGCGATAAAGTAGAAAAAAGTGTGTTTTTTCCCAAGGAAGGGTTACGTGTTGAAATTGTATTTTCCTATGTCCATTCTCAGGTTCCCTTGTAGCTACTCAAAGGCTCAGCCTATTTTAATAACCTATTTTTACATCACACGTCAATGACATTAGATTTGTTATGATGAGTTGTTTCGGTACTTACATAAAATCAGGAAAAATAACAAAATGGCGGATTTTTTGCACTATGTGCAGGCTGTTTCTTTCCATATCAAGCCTCCCGTCAAAACTGAAAACATCAAAGTCATAAACCCGTCCTTCACTTCCTTACCAAGTAAAGGAAGTGACAAAAAGAGATGTATATATGATTGTTATTTCTCCGATTCCGTAGGTTGAAAACAGTTTTGCTGATCTCTTTTGATGCAATTCGTCCAAGCAGCCAAATTAAACACATCGTTGTATTTTGGTAGTCGGTGCAATGCATTACAACATAACTTGGTCGCATATTTTGATAGTGGATTTTACAAATGTCGTAAGAGGCACGTAATCAAGTTAGACTTACGACATTTGAGAAATCCACTGCCAATTTCTAGGCCGCACCAAACTGTTCTCATTTGACAGTTATCGTACTACTTCCACGCTTTAGTTATTCTTCCGTGTTCCATATCAATACCTTTCGATGCGTTCTTAGAATGAATTTCTTTCATTCTCACAGTGCTGAATAATTAATAGGTTCCATGAAGTTCCATGAACCTTAAGCACCCTTCAGGCATAGCTAAATGCAGTACGCTGTATATTGATTGCATGTACGTTGCGCGTTAAAAAGTGCATCCACGTTGCCTAGTAAGCACTCAAGTACCTCCTCGAGAATGCATTGTTTACACTGACACCTTACAATACACAAAAGACGTTTTTTTATAGTGTTTCTAATGGTGGCATTTGGTTCAATATTTTAAGGTATTTTTTTTGACAGGGAAAATTCGAATTTTATCTGTCATCATTCAACCATGTGATGTGACAGCGAGTGCGGTAAGGAGGACTCTTAAACAGTTAATACGCAGTGTTTCTTTTGAATGAGTACCTACTAATAGCTGTAAGTTGAGGACATATTATTAACATTCTTACAAACATTGACTAAGTCCCGCAGTAAGCTCAAGAGGGCTTGTGTTACGGGTAATCAGACAACCATATATTTAATATACAAATACATAAATACATAGAAAACATCCATGATCCAGGAACAAATATCTGTGTTCATCACACAAATAAATGCCCTTACCGGGATTCGAACCCAGGACCATCGGCTTAGCAGGCAGGGTCACTACCAACTACGCCAACCGGCCGTCCAAAATATATATTTACCGCCTTATTCATAAAAACTTAACAGACCCATATCAGCTAAAATATGTTTTGTCCCTTTTCGACAAACGCAACTGTCAAACTGACAGATAAGGACAAACGACAAATTAGTTAACGGAGGTTTGATGAGCGTTTATGAATAACGGCATTAATATTTAAAGGTTATCCATCGCGATTCAACGCGGTAATGCCGCAAGCGTGATGGGTACCTTAGCGCCGGGAATGACACGGGGCGGGTTATTAAACTAAAATAGTATCCATGGTTTGTTTAAACTTTATTTTTATTGAGTGTAATAATATATTATATTAAGAATTAATAAATAGTACATAATAACATAGCTTAAGCGTTATGTAATTAGTAGTAGTAGTAGTAGTAAGCACTTTATTGTACACAAAATAAATCGCATTAGTTAACATTATATGGATTTGTCTTTAAATAAGTATAATAATAATACTATTTATTCTGTATTTTAAATTATCCCAGCACCTATATACCCCCTATTTAAATATTAGAAAACGAATATACTAAAGAGGATGTCTGTAGTGATAGGTGAGTTGCTTCCTATGCTATGCTGTTCAGTCATTAGGGCCGCGCCCACCGACTTCACGATTACGCCAAAGGCCACGCATTGTCGGCGGAGTGTGCGAAGCGGGAGCGAGCCGAGGGCTCAGCTAAACCAATCCATCGTTATCGGGAACTTACACTGTTATCACACTGATACGTAAGGAAAAGTGGAAAAAAACTTTCTTTCTAAGAAACAGTATTATTATCGACGGGTCTTGCAATCGCCACGGTGTTGCAGCGTCGTTCTAAAGGAGGTTGGTCTTTCTATATGCTATAAAGGCTCGACAAAACAGCCACGGCAAGTTATCTTTCGAATATCACATTTGACGGGCATGGGTTAGCAGTAAACTATAGCGGGTGTTTTGTTGGTAGTTTGTTGCAAAAGTTCAGTTTAGTTGCGGGAGTCTGAATTGTCGGATCGTCTGACGGGATCTAACCGTGTCCACTAAATCGTCACCACACATTATAATTATTCTCGATAAACTTAACCCTCTTGTAGCAGTCTGGCAAAAAACGTACGAACAAACGAAGATTGCATATACTAGAGAAATTCGCCGGCATTTCGATAAGACCAGTTGGCCTAGTGGTTATGGCGTTAGTCGCGTAAGCTGAAGAACCGAGTTTGATCCTCGGATTGGCCTTCGTCGGTGTTGGTCTTTTTCTTTAGTATATGACATCTATTTCAATTTATAACAAACGAAGTGTGTCGCATCAACTCTGCAAGTGACCAGAATAATAAACCATTATTTCAGCCGGACACGCTTTTCACCGGACACTAATGGAACCAGCTATGTTCTGGATTGATTAAATTTCGCTCGACTTTAATTGTTGATGGCACGAGCATGACATGCTTTGTGATTCGACACGACACGCTAGACGATTGACCTTACCATGACGTACAGTGTCACAGGCGTTAAAATTCAAATTAACTCTTCTAAGTGCGTAGCCAAGATGCCAATCGCTCACGCTTAATAACGTATCGTAGCTACCTCTCTCTATTACGCTTCCTTATTAGTGTGACAATGACAGTTGCGTTTCGTTAGCGACTGAGCGTGAGCGATTGGCATCTTGGCTACGCACCCAGGGGTCTTACATCTGGTGACTCAGATGACGACCTAAACTGAGTCACTTCCAACTCAACCTAAACTGAATCCAAACTGAATCGCGTTAACCCCTCATTAACAAAAAAAAAGGGATGGTCGTGAGTTCAAGCTTCCTCGGCGCTCAATAGTCCTAATGATTCTGGCTGGTAGAAAAAAAACAAAAAGAGGGTCGAAGAGTTTGTATGACCTGTCATACATTACCAAATTAAGGGTTAAGACGTCATGGTAAGGGCCGGAGCCTTATCATGCCGTCTTGATTTACCATGCCGACTCAGTTTAGGTCATGACGTCATGGTAAGACCCCAGAATAGTTCATTTGACTCCTGAGCGCCTACCACGAACCGCGAACGAAAGTATGCCTCCCTTTCGCACTTGTGATTTCTCACTCAAGTGCGACAGAGAGGTGAAATTTCGTTCGTGGTTCGTGGTAGGCCTTCTGTGACACAGTTATTTCCGACAATGGTTCTAAATTAAGTGTGACATAAATCAGGACCTGAATTTGAAACGGGTACATGATTCTCAAATTTCATCAATTTCATCTTTCTGTTAGAAAACAAATATTTGTTACAGAAAACACGTTTTCTAATCAGTAAGCTACTAGAGCTCCAAATTTCGCAGAAAAAAATGATACAGAAAGGACACAGGATACAGAAATTTGGTATCGTTCGATGAAGTTTCTGCAAAAAATTATAATGCACAGGGTGCGTAGCCAAGATGCCAATCGCTCACGCTCAGTCGCTAACGAAACGCAACTGCCATTGTCACACTAATAAGGAAGAGTGATAGAGAGAGGTAGCTACGATACGTTATTAAGCGTGAGCGATTGGCATGTTGGCTACGCACGCTGGAGTACGTGGAGTACATGTCAACTTATGTCAATGCCAACAGAATAGATAGATGGGTCTCAATGGCATGTCGAACAGCTGGCGTGATCGCGTATTAAACTTCGAATATTTAATTTTATCTCCGACGTTTCGGCGGGGACAATTTTGGGCTGTGAAAGTGTAGTGTGAAGCCATAACTATTTTAAATTCTGCAAGAATATACCCGACTCTGGGTTGGAAGATCAGATGGCGTAAAAACTAGCGTCTACTCCAAAGCGGACGCTGGAAAGAAGACCTACTGATCCTTGTCGGAGGTAAATTAAACTAGTTTAATCATCGATTGGGTACGCTGACGGCACGAAACGGGGAAATATGCTTGAAAGTCGCCTCGAACACGGCGGGCGCAAAAGGGCTTCAGGTTATTATACCGTAGGTATTGAACACCGTTCGATATTAAATACATTTTCTAGGACGGGAAATGTTTTCCGTTGAAAACTTACTTACCTAGTAAACGTGTAGCTACTTATTTATTATCAAGTACGATTAGGTATTCACTCAATCATATACAGATAATCATACTCTCTTTTACACCTGTTGTATCCCTCCAAAAGAAGAGACGAGATGATATTTTTCAAACAAAAACTAGCTACTTAAGTTTAAGGCTATATTAGTGTTAGATAAAATTGTTTTTTAGAGAACAATACAAGCCTACAGGCAGGCAAGCGTACACGGTCAGCTGGAGAATCAATTATTCCGTGCGTAGGAAGTAAGTAAGTTATAAACACTTCATTGCACAAAAGAGAATATGCGATTACTAAAAGAAATAAATATAAAAGTACAAAGGCGAACTTATCTTTACTCGTACCAATTAACGTAGGTATACAGCAAGAAATACAAAGTAATTTAATACATTCATGAAACTCCAGTAGTCTATGGAAACAGGCAAACTATGATATCCCAACACCACGATTCCCCGACGTGCATGATCCTACCAAATCGGAGAAATAAAGAAACTAGAAATGCGGTAGCGAAAGTTGTGTATCAGGATATTGGCAAGTTAAAATCCTTCTTCGCTTGGAAAACATGCGTACTTAACTATATGTATTCAACGTCGGTGTATTATAACAGAAATATAAATACAGCGCGTATTTAAGAAGGTTCAGCCTTGGAAGAATAATGTGTATTACCGCTATAAACGTATACCTAAGTACCTCAAAAATTGGTGCAGGCTAGTGTTTATTTTTAAAATCCAACCCAAGTAAACTTAAAAGTTTACTACTTATGGCTTAAGGTAGTTGGTATTCTTTAGTATCTGTTGTCTACTTAAGTGAGGTGTGTATATTTTGATTGGTTAATTAGAATAAATTATAGTTTTAAGAGCGTACAATGTGGATCATATTTTTAAACAACTCTTGTTCAGCGGTATCATTCTATTTATTAATATGTCGAAGGGTAATAAGGTCTACTTAGGCGACCTTCGCCAATTCAACTTCTTAATTAGTATGTTGGTATGGGATACAATCTTGTAAGCTAGCTTAGATCTACTTCCCCTAATTCGATTAGGCTGACACGTGACAAGTATAATATTATGGATCTGATGATGGAGACAGGAGGCTGACCTAGAAACTTTCTAATCTATCGACGAAATCTCAGTGTTTGGGGTTCAATTATTATCAATTAGTTTACTGTTTCTTGTTAAAATGTGGTACATTTTTTTTCTAATCACATGCTATCGATTATGCCCTTGAAATTAACGGAATCCCAGAACTAAACGGTATATGTATAATTTAACATCTGGGCGACCGAACGAGGATTGGAAAACTCGAAAACCCGCCTTTTCTCAGATATAAAACCGTATAACATATTTTGCCGAAATCGTTAGAGCCGTTTCCGAGATTGGCGAAATATATATAGGTATATATATACAATAATTACTAGTTCAAACGTATTAGATATACAAGTTCACTCTTTGTCCACGCACAGTTGTTATTCTCGAGGTCACATTACACTGTTTTTAATCCTTTTTATTCTGAGAACATTCGTCGTACTATGGAGTAAACACAAGAGGTCTGACAATGTCATATATACAAAATCGCATCCCTACGCGGCAGGTGCCAGTTTCATGATTTTGGTTCCGTGCCCCTGAAAGGGCCTTTCGTTTCAAGCTCAGGTAGGGCAGTAACATTTCAGTGCATCCAGTGAATAACAGCATAATACGAAATTATTTTGTATTAAGCAGAGACGTTTGCGAACGAAATTTACGCGTTTATAATTTAAAGAAAAATAGAAAAATTCTTCGCGTCGAGCGGGATTTGAACCCACGACCTCTCTGAACACCATTGAGCTATCGACGCCCGATCAAAAGAATGATTGAATTGAACTATGAAAAGAAGATTTTTAGTATCGTTTACGTGTTCAATACACTATTTTACATTTTTTTTTTTCATTTCATTTATTTATTGATAAAATAATACAAGTCATTTTACAAGTCATAATAAATTAAGATTAATATTAATAATATTATATATATACAGGTACATTATTAATTTATGACTAAGTTCTAGCTTAGTATTATATTATTAGGTCAGCCACACCGCCCGACAAATTCATCGATGCTGTAACACGCAAGGTCGGTTAACAGCGTTTTGAGTTTGCTTGCAAATACTCGGTCATTTGGTACATCCAATATTTCAGAAGGAAGGGAATTGTACAGTTTAATTCCAGTGACACTGACAGACTTTTGAGATTTAGCAAGTCTACATTTAGGAATTATTAGAAGGTTACGCCTACGAGTTTTTTTACATGGGTTGTGAGACGTAACGAAGCTTTGTATGTTAGCTCTAATATACTTACATGCAGTTAAGATATAGACTC
Organism: Lathronympha strigana; assembly: GCA_949128165.1. NCBI lineage: Eukaryota > Metazoa > Arthropoda > Insecta > Lepidoptera > Tortricidae > Lathronympha > Lathronympha strigana. Next base: position 2,758,233 of record OX421905.1, read on the forward strand.
CTGGCAGCGTAAGTATTTTGGATTCCTTGAAAAGGACTTTCGCAGGGTGGTCATAGGGTTTACGTTGTATTATTCTTATGGCACGCTTTTGCATTTTAAATGCGTTTTCACGATCGGCGGCAGTGCCCCACAGATCTACCGATTGGGTTAATAAAGAGTGAAAGTACCCATAATAAGCCTTTTTGATGTTTTCATATGATAGACTGGGGGCCAGTCTAGAAAGTGCAAAGCATGCTGATGCTAGCTTATCGCATAGTGACTGAATATGAGGTGACCATGTGAGACCAGAGTCTATGGTACAACCCAGGTATTGGACTTCATCGACATGCGGAACTTGGATTCCGTCAAGAGATATATTTAAATGTTTGTTATTTGATTTTAATTTAAAATGCATGACGTTTGTTTTTTCTACATTTAGTTTCATTCCGTTAGCAGAGAACCACTGCGACAGATTAGACATTGCGTTTTTTATCTTTAGTTCTAATGTTGCAATGTCACTGGCATCTACCAACACACACGTATCATCTGCGAAAGTTATGAATTCAAGGTCGGGACAAGCCGTGGGGATGTCATTTATTAAGATTAAAAATAAGTTGTTTCCCATTGACGAACCTTGGGGAACAGAACAAAAACAACATAATTATTTAAAACATTTACATTTAAAGTGCTGCCCGATCCTGTAAAGATGTTGATTATTTTCCGTGTTAATTATAAAACCGGTCAAGTGCGAGTGTCATTTCAAGAGACCGCAGACTTGTGTATTCAATTCCATTTGATTTGATACCCTTACGCGCCTAGATAAAGTGTATTGGCAGACAGACCGACGGAAGGACGGACGGAAAGACGGACGGATGGACGAACGGACGGACAACAAAGTGATCATATAAGGGCGGAACCTTATTATTACCCAAAATTCATTTCATCATCATTTTTGATTGACGGGGAGAATTCGCATTCCCTCAGTCATCATCTTAACCCTGTGAAAACGAGTGCTGTAAAAACCCTACGTTTCGAGTACGGTTTAATAGACGTGATTAATCCGAGTGCTTAATTTCAATGAATAACAATCGCGGTAACAGAAGACAATATTATTCTATAGAAGAAATTCATCAACACTAAATTGTTTAAATTTACTACAATTAATACAATTGACCTAGAAAGGTCATTTATAGGCTAAACTGGATATTGTTTGTCACCCAGGCGACGAAAATGAGAATCTGAAAATGTAAAAAAAAATTGACCGTATATTTTGCAAGGTGGTATCTGTTGCAACAGGCAATATTTAAGGAGGTGATTATATAGCTGATACAGAACTCATATCAATAAAAAAAGTGTACCTTAATTTTACCCAATTTTTTCCTAAATGTTCATAAATCATAAGTGTTTTGTGTTGTATGTGTGTTGACGAATATGTTGCCTGAATCGCCTGAGCAACTCGCCCCGCGCGTGACGGCATCGTGTCATTTCATTATATATACAAGGCCAGAACGCAAGGGTGTGAAACTAATCGCGTAAGTATACATATTGGAAATCACTTTTTTACTACGTTCTTCCAATCTATACACGACTAGTACGCAAATGTATGCGTATACTTCGTAGTGACCTAAGGAACTAAGCTTGTTCCATAAAATACAGTGTCAGTTCGCTTACGGGATTACGGGCTAATCGTTAGATCGGTATAAGTGCGCCGAATTATACAGCGTGGGTAAATACCCGTATCAAATGATACGGGCGAATATATTAGTGGCGAATATATTAGAATATTTTAATGACGATTACTATTGGACCTAGGGAACCTATTTACATTAATTTCTTTAGGAAATTAAGATGCTTTTCTTTCATACATAAAAATTCAGCACGCAAGGTATTGCATCCACATAAATTAACGTAGCTATCTAAACGTCATACGAGTATCATGCCAGTGTCATTTATCATGTCAAAAAAAGTTGGACGACATAACTTGCAGCTCTGTCGCACCTTAGAAAAATCATTACACCAAATTAATAACACAATTTAACGAAATTATTATCCCATACGATTCATATGAACAGGTACTATAGCTGGATTAATTATTCGCCCGTATCAAATACCCACGCTGTATAGATTCTCATAACTCGTACCGCGTAACGGCCTTTCTTATACTAATTCTTTGTCATATTCACGTCCTAAGCGGCAAGTGGAGTCTCAAGTTACATGGATTGGTAGATGTTGCTAAGCGCACCCGTAAGACGTATACGAGGGATATGGTGGAGAAATTCGGGGCCACGGGTGTGGTCTCGAGCTCAGTTAGTAGAGCGATGAGCTGGTATCTCAGAGTCGCGGGTTCGAGTCCCGCCCGAGGTCATGAGTTTTTCCAATTTTCCTTTCTCTCTGAGATATTAGTGATAATCATTGTTGATAAATAACATCATTATTGTGCATGGGATAGTATATTGTAGATAATTATTGATATCAGACTTTTTTTTAAAAGGTTAGGTTAAAGCTAGGTACCCTACCAAATGAAAACGAACAGCTGCTAGAAAAATTGGGTAAGTTAGGTTAATACTGCGAGACCCTACAAAAACAAACGGCTGCTAGAAAGGTAGGTTAGGTTAGGTTAAAACTGCGACAACATACAAAAACGAATTGCTTCCTGAAAAGTAGTACCTACATAATATTTTTAATAACGTTGGTTTTTTCCATCTAAAAAAATACTTTTAGCTTAGTATACAATACCTCTATTTATTTAATCTTACACAAATTAAGCTAAATACGCAAATACGTTCAAATATGCATCCATTATTTCACTTAACTATCTTCCAAACTCTTGTCGTAAGTAATGTAGTATATAGTCCGGAACCAGGACGCACGTATGTATAAGTACGCAAAATTCGTGTATATATCGTAAACACAAATTTAAAATTAACATTACAATTTTAACATATATTTTATTGAATGGAAGTTATTTTGACAAGGTACAAGCGCCGTACGAAATAGTTGGAACGTGGAAACAAAACCCGCGCTAGCCGACGTTTCAGAATTTCGTATACGCAGCCCTTTCGCTAGGATAAGCAAGGGCGATAAAGAGAGAGATACGAATTTTATCGTTCGATATTCGCCGTAGTACCTACCAGAAATAATTTAACGAATATAATATTGTTAGTCCTCTTGTTCTATTTGTTTGTAGTACCTGTTTAGCCTATGCATAACTTATAAAATGTATGCCGCCGAGCACGCGATTCAGTTGAACAAGCAAGCTCTGTTGAATACAATTCCATAGTAAAACAAATAACGAGTGCCTTTGATGTTTGTGTGACGTATTGATCACAACTTAAAATAGACAAGAATATATTCTGAGAATTTCAAACCATAATGCGGATAATTTAGAGTAAAGGATGACTCACACTAGCACGGGACGGGACGGGACGGGAAAATCTGACAATTTCTATAGAAAGAATCACGTGATAGCTCTGAGCCTTTGGATGTCACGTGACGCTTTCAATGGAACTTGACAGATTTTCCCGTCCCGCCCCGTCCCGTCCCGTCCCGTTCTAGTGTTTCACCCTTAAAAGTGGTGGTTTGGGTAATTTACTGCTTGTTCATATGTTTAGCCATGAAAATATATGTTGTATTTCTAACACGTAAAAATATAATGATAGTGATTTTATCTGACTAAAAATATGGTAGGAAGAAGACGTAATACCTTTCGGCACTGGTCCCACCGCCGGCGAGTGCGATATGAACTATTAACTTTTTTCTAGCCCAAGAAACGAACAAAAGATAATCGCTTCCATGTAAATAAAAGAGAGAGATATATATTTATAGTTCATCGCTCGCTGTTCACACTGCCAGCGAGGACACTCTCCCCAACGCCCAGCGAGTAAGCTATAATTCCATAGAATGTTTACTAGCCTCCCGCCGATTGTCAACTGTTTCTAGTACAGAATTTTACTAGTTGCTCGCCGAGCTCGCCGATATCTGGCGGTGGGACCGCTGTTTACTAGTTGACCGCAGCGATAAAAGCTATCAACTATAAAACTAGCTCAGCGGTACAAATACAAATACAAATAACTTTATTTCGCTAGAAACATGGCACATAAGATGGTCAGACAATATAATAAATAGGTAACACATATTTCACCAGCATCTGGCATGCAAAAATATCACACTTACAACTAAAATTATATTAAATTAAAATTAAATGATATGACTCGCCGATGCTTGCCTGTGTTTTTCACCTTATGCTGAGCCACGCCGGCTGAGCTAGCGGAGCGAGTGGTCGCCCACGGTGGTGTCCGCGAACACTCGCTTTATAGCCGAGCGTCAAAACTATCAAAACTTTACTCGCTTCTCGCTGCTCGCCCACTCTTTTGTAGTTAATAGTTCTAGTAGCTTACAGTCTGTAGCCGGCGGTGGGACCAGTGCCTTAGCATGAAAACGTTACATATACATATTCTTTATTTAACGACCGGTTGGCGTAGTTGGTAGTGACCCTGCCTGCTAAGCCGATGGTCCTGGGTTCGAAACCCGGTATGGGCATTTATTTGTATGATGAACACAGATACTTGTTCCTGAGTCATGGATAATTTCTGTGTATTTATGTATTTGTATATTATATATATCGTTGTCTGAGTACCCGTAACAGAAGCCTTCTTGAGCTTTGTGCGGGACTTCAATTTTTGTAAGAAAGTCCTGTAATATTTATTTATTTATTTACGAGTATATTATTGGTTTATCACCGCTGTTTTCCATGGTGACTCTCTTTTCATTAACAAGTTTAAAAACAACTTGGAAATAGTGGTGAGAGAACAACGACCAAACATCTATGCAAAGCATAACTTTTCGAACTCAATTTAAAAAGCTGTAAAAGTATTAGCAAGCTAAAAGCAACAGGCACCCCGCGGAGAACGCCTATCTTCGTGTCACTAACTTTTGCTCGCTTAACTTTCGCAGCGGTCTATTCGAACTTTTAAAATCACCATATATAAGTATTATTTCAACGGCCTCCTAGCCTAGTTGGTAGTGACGCTGTCTTCGAAGCAGGAGGTCCCGGGTTCGAATCCTGGTCAGGGCATTTATTTGTGTGTTTATCACGATTATTTATTACTGAGTTATGGATGTTTTCTTTGTATTTAAGTATTTATATGTATCTATCTATTATATAGGTCGTCGTCTAGTACCCACAACACAAGCCCTTCTTGGGCTTACCGTGGGACTAGGTCGATTTGTGTATGATTGTCCCGCAAATATTTATTAAAAATATTTATTTATTTATTGTTATTGTCAAAATTAACATGCGCCGCAGTGCATCTCGCGTAAGCAAAACGCGTACGCAAACTTTGGCAATTTTTCTTAAATGTTATCTATTGTAAAAAAAGTATACCGGTATCTTAACATAATTCGTAGCAGCGCGTGCTACTGCTACGCGCTACGAGCGTAGTTGATAATATAGGGAAGTGCGTAGCATGTTGCGAAAAACGCCTACGAACAGCGAACCCGGAAACGGGTTATTAGCGATCAAGTCAAAATTATAAAAGTTCGAATAGGCATCTAACTGTAGCAACTCTCCAGACACCAACTGCTTGGAATATAGACACTTTTTTTATCTTGGTGCCTGTATTTTTACATAACCCTAATGTGTACGTAGGGTTACTAGAGCTATACATTGTAGCAAAATATCTACCTACATTTAAGTCATATTTTATAGTAAGCACTTAAGGTGAAGGGGGCGAAGTGCGCCAGCCGTCTAAGTGCGCCTATTACTAGTAAGTATCATTCCATGATACCAGCGCCTATACCACGAAAATCGTACGATTGCGGATTTGTATCTCCATCTCTGTCACACTTGCATATTGGAGTGATAAAGAGGTTTTCCCGTCAATGCCAATTTTCGATGTTCGTGGTAGGCGTTCAGGTAGGCGCACTTAGACGGCTGGCGCACTTCGCCCCCCTCACCTTAAGTGCTTACTATAAAATATGACTTAAATCAACAGTTACGAAATTTCTAATATCAATCTAACAAACAACCAATGGTGTAATAATGAAATGCCATTAAAAATAGTATAATTGATGTGAATGAAAGTATAGAAACATTAACGACTTAAACAAATGACAATAATGGTACCTACTCGATTTATGGTTAAGGTCTAACAGTTAAATAAGTTAGCTAAGTAAATAATCACTTAACTTGTCATTCTCTATTACGCAGGCTACGGCGTTAATTAGTTAAATGATGACCAATGACCAAGTCTATTATTACCTAGCGAACTAATTTTTCAATTGAATAGCATGCAAATTTGAATAGGTGGCCTACTCTTTGTGCCTACATTTTAATTTGATACCATAAACCCGGATTACTTAAGCCCTAAGTTAAAAAAAAATAATTACTTAATTCTTAAAAATAATACAAAATCTATTAAATTTCAAAAGGGTTAAAACTCACGTAGTAATATCACAATATTCGATACATATCACGCCTATCATCATCATCATCATTTCAGCCGAAAGACGTCCACTGCTGGACATACGAGTAGGCCTCCCCCAAATATTTCCACAATGACCGGTCCTGCGCCACCCGCATCCAGCGGACTCCTGCGACCTTCACCAGGTCATCAGTCCACCTTGCGGGGGCCTACCCACGCTGCGCCTTCCGGTACGCGGTCGCCACTCGAGAACCTTTCCGCCCCAACGGCCGTCGGTTCTACGTGCAATGTGCCCCGCCCACGCCTCAAATACGCCTATCCTATATCGCAATCACGCCTATAATATGTGAGTTTTAATATTTTTGAAATTTAACGTTCAGTATCACTCACCTCACGGAAGTTTAAATGTCATGATAATTTTTAAGAATTTAGTTATATAATAACATGTGTTTCTATCGGTGGGCAATGTAACCCCCTAGGGTTAACAAAGTAATAGTACATTGTGCATCTAAGGTGGTAAGAAGGGCATTACTTATGAGGGTCTATTGAAGCCCGACGCCGAAGGCGGAGGGCTTTAAATGACCCGAGTTAGTAATCCCCTTACTGCCCGTGGTTCACATAATGTTTTTCATCACATTTGCGAGGAAATAAATAAACTTTCTAGACAGGTTTCAGGACAGAAACAATAATGATTAGCGGTAGCACAGCGGTATTTAGCACAGTCCACAGTACTCCGTAGTGACTACGTGCTGCGAGCGCGTGGGGGGCAGGTGCTCGGGGAGCTCCGGGCGGGCGGGCGGTAAAGTAGTATGAGAATCCTTTAAAACCATGGGAGTAATACAGCTCTTTAAGTCTAAGTATGCTAGCATATAATATCACCATTTACGAGCAGGTGTGATGAAAAACATTATGTGTACCACGGGCAGTAAGGGGATATATTTTACAGTACATATGGCGCTACATTACCGCACTTTATATGCCTATGTCAAAAAATCAAAAGCCCATATCTACTGGAAAACGTCGTACGATACGTGTGCAAATAGCTAATTCGCAACTCGTGTCGACTCAAAACTTATAATTATTCTATCGCCACTCGTTGCGAATTTTTTCCAATTCGCACTTTTATCGTAATATACTATTGTCTTTTATTCGAAGAATAAGTATAAGCAGTACATTACGATACAAACAAATCGAAAAAGAGGAAATTCGCAACGAGTGGCGATAAATTAAAACACGGCTCTTCGCACGTGTATCGTATGACGTTCTAGAGTACATATGGCCGTTTGGATATTCGACGCAGTCACGTAAAGTGCTCATTATCGCCCTAGAGTGGTAAAGTAGGACCATGTGTACTGTAAAGGTTATACTTCTATTTTTTACAAACACTATAATATGTATATTAACTTCGGTTAAATACCTAGAATAGTATAGTCGCCATCCGATAAGTATATCGTACTTACAATTACCTTACGCCTTTATTGTTAAAGCGTTTACTTCTGGCCGTTCCTATATATCTGATGGCGACTGTACTCATTGAAATAAAACATTTGAAAACGGATGGATTGAATGGATGAACGAATTGATGACAATTGATGAAATGACAAAGATTATCTCAATAAATAATATTCCGGGAAAATACATTTATCATCTCTCTATCCCTCGTTCCTACTCCTATTCTGTAAATGTAAAGGTAAATTATATTTTTATTATTATATAATTAGTTATACCTATATCTATATAAAATTGACAAATATTTCACAAATCATAATTTTAACATTGAATGAAATATTTACTTCAACAGTGACATGTATATTTTTGATAATGCATGATAAATTGATGACAACTGTACTATATCCTTATCCACAATTACGAATGCATTGTATATAGTATGTACTTTAATTGTAAGTTAATTGCAGTGCCCTCTCAGGGTTGTGTTGAGACATACCTACTTTATTTAATAAGACCTATTGTATACACACAAAGCAATGAAATAAATGAAATGAAATTATTCCTGAACTGATCATATACGCAATTTACTTACTTAATCAGTTTTAAAGTGGTTCATTCCATTTGTACAGACAATTATACATGTAATTTTAAAATGATGTAACTACCTTCTTCGTATGTGAAATGTCCATTACGATAATTTGCTCTATTACAATGCTTTTGTTATGTATTACTAATGATTTTGAATATATATTAAGATTCTTTGATCTATTCTTATCGTTATTATATGATTATTACACCACACCAAATTCGTTTTTTTTAAGATTACCAGACAAATATTGCAAACAAAATCAAACTTTTTGACATAATAGCTTTTCGTCAAAGAAGATTCGTTAAACGGCAACGCGCGGTCTTATTTTGTAATTTGAATTTGTCTTTCTGAAGACATGTAAAAACACTCATCCTAATCCTTTAATTCGAAATAGTTATACACTAAAACACTATTTTTGCGAGAAAATACGTGTGACTCGGACAACATAAACACATGTAATGATATATCATGCCGCTGGTGGCGCTGTCGTGCCGAGCACCTGCGCCTACCTACCCGCCGGGCGAGAGCGAGAACTTTTTTTAATATTATACCTCTAAATGTGTGACAAGGACAGAACATAACCGTGTACTGTTGCTAGTAAATATCTGTAATCTTCGATTTGGATACGAAGTATAATACCTACTAATGATAGCATCAAAAAGCTTGAAATAAATAGAAGTCAGCTGATACAAGTGCTTGGTGCAGCACTTCCGCTTATGATCCACTAGCTTTTGCCCGCGGCATCGCTCGCGTTAGAAAGAGACAAAAAGTAGACTACGTCACTCTCCATGCCTTCAACTATCTCCACTTAAAAAACCACGTTAATTCGTCGCTCCGTTTTGCCGTGAAAGACGGACAAACAAACAGACACACACACTTTCCCATTTATAATATTAGGTTTATATTATGGTGACAACAGGAGAGACGCATAACGCTAACTTCTCTGGTTTACCAAACGAAGTTTTGATCAATAATAAAAAAAGAAGCAAGCTTAATAAAAATCCTTTTATTACTAAGATTTAAGGATCTTGAACTTTTCAGAAACTCTTAACTAAAGCCCAATTAAGGATTCTCAGGGAAAAATTGTAAACACTGTTAAAGTAACGTAATCAGGGGATCTCAGCAATATGCGTAAGGGCACGCAGAACCGATCTTATTATTTTGTGAGAAGAACCGTGATTCAGTACTTACTTAAGATAAATACAAACTAAATTACCCGCTCACTCGATTGAAAGCTAACAATAATTACACAGAAAAGCCATCAATAGGTTTCTTTTTACCCAACTGCACAACGCAAAGCCGGGTAATGTGTTTAACGGTTTTTATATGTATGTATGTATGTTTGTTCCTTTGTGGATAGCTAGAGATCAAACGCGTGGGCGGATCTTGATGATTTATACGTCTATCGATTCGTCTTATTTGTGCGGATATCACTAAAGACAATTTAAAAATGACGACCATGAGACGCCATAGATTAAAAAAATAAAAGTCGATGGATGGGTAGTTTTTTTTATTTTTATTTATTTATCAAAACACAATGTACAATGTACCTATAATCTAAGTTTCGCCAAACTGCAGAGCAGTTTGTTGGCGATGCTAGGTATATCGTTGGGATATCGTTGAATATAGGGATTTGAAAATCATTGGTTATCCTTTATCATTTTTAATTTTAAATAGCCATTTGGGAACAGTAACGATTTAAAGTTGCTTAAAGGCGAGTAGGCACTTGCACAGATATAATCTCGTAACCGGAGTTAATACGTCAGCAGCTGGCTCTCATGTAAGATATGTAAGATATATTGTGGACCACGAAGTACCGTAATACATGTAGGTATGTACCAACACACCTGCGCCAGTAGTCAAAAATTCGCTAGGTGGCTGGATCAAGGGTTAGATGAAAAAAAAGTGTTCAAGCCCCAATCTGCAGCAGAAGTAACTACTCAATTTTGGTAAATATGTAATTCTAAACCCGTTTTCATTAAACGGTAGTATTTAGCTTGCCCCGCTTATATATGTATATGTCAGCAGCTGGCTCTCATGTAAGGTATTGTGGACCACGGAGACCGTACAACAACTACCAACACACTCGAAAAGTGTTCGGTTTCGGTTTAAATAATTTATTCTCAGAACAAAATATACATGTTAAATGAGAACTTACAGACTTTTATTATTTATTATTATTATGTTTCGTACTTTCTTTTTCTCTCCTAAGTGGAGGTAATTTTACTTCCATAATCGCGGGCTTTTGGCCAAACGAAAATGGAATTTTGCGTTTTACTATTCTAAAGATAGAAATTTACGTACTAATCTGCAAGTATTCATAATAACTGCTTTTCTGATTCCCGTTGAGTCCAGAAAGTTCCAAATTCTTTGGGCTGTAATGTTGTGTATCTCACAGGGTTGCAGTTCGTGCCTACCGAGGTGGATACTTCTTTTGTGCATTAGTGGTCCGCAGGAGCAGAGGATGTGCATCGCAGTTTCCTCTGTTTCCTGGCAGAACCTGCATGCTGCGTCTTGTTTCTTACCCATTAGAACTTACAGAGCTTACAGGCTTAAAATATGCTGTATAAATGGAAACAAAAACTAAATTTAAATTAGGTACGTTATATACTATTTTTGAAGAGATTTGTGCCGACTGGGTCCCGACTGTTTAAAATCTTAAAAGGTAGCGCCAACCCAATTATAAAGGCCAGTATTATTTTACAAGTTTTGGCTATGAGACTTGACTTGTTTCATAATTTTGAGTTCTGTTGTTTCATATTTTTAAGTCGACTTCGATTTATGCATTATTTGACCGTCCTCCGATAAACGACAGCCAGGCGCCAGTAATAAGCTTTATTGCGTCGCTCTCCTAGTAGCACGTGGTTGATACAAGGATATGATTTACAAAAAATACCGTATGTGGTACTAACCAGTCCATGCTTGATGAATTATGCATTAAACGCCGGTTGTCAACGATATGGAAGGAATGAACGTTCTTATGTTATTCGGGCACCTCTCACGACGTTCCCATATTACTTGGAGAGAGTCATAATGACGGAAAAAGTGGAATGCAAGAGACCGAGGGGCCCTCCTACTATATGAAGCTCCCAAATAAATGCCCCTATGCAATTAAGTCTGCACGAGACAATGCGTTTGGCGAGGGATGGGGGAATCTGCCCTTCAGGAGAATGACATGATGTCACGATTCTCACCGTTGAGGGAACTACTAATAATATTGATGAAGCAAGGAACTCCCTGTGTAACGGCACCGGCAGAATGATGCAATAAATACATAGAATTATAAATCAAATGCACCTATGATTATAAACTCATTCTTTTTATACGAGGGTCACCAGGAAATAAATGAGATGCTCGAAATATGGACATGGTATGGTAATGTATTCTATGTTTTTAAAAGCTTACTTTATGTAAAGTAGATTACTAGTAGACAGATTTGTCTTATTATATAAATAAGAATTTTACAGCCATTTTAGATCACCGATTCGCACGTTTTCTGAGACACGGTTGGGCTGAAACGAGCACATTTTCATGCTATTTTATTATACAACTTTTAATTATTTAAACCGCATTCAATTATTATATTCGGCAAAAAGGGAATCTTATTCCTCTAGTTTAGTGATTTTTTGACGATTTTGTGCCTTCAAAAGGGGTATAAGTAACTTCACTTAGGACCATAGAAGCGGCTAATCTCTAAAAGCAGTAGTTACGATTGTGTGCCTGCGGAAATATTTGTTCAAGAAGATCTAGGAATCTCATATCTGAATAAAGAGAAGGTCCTAAAGATTGTATCCACGCGTTGGGAGTGAGGAATTAAGGCTAATGACCTGGAGTTTTACATATTCATACAATTTTTTTTTCGCGAGTCTATTCCCAAAGTAGCAAAATAACTTCATATTGTTGGTGTTTAATTTACACTCCAAAATGCTATTGAAACATATAATTTTTCCATGGATAGATTTAGAGCATCTCAAAACTTTCCTAGCGACCTAAGGTAATAATAATAATTAAGAAACATTAACTGAAATAGATGTCATATACATATCAAAAAGTATATCTTTGTACATATGATAAAAACGTGACCAAGGCTTCCAGTTTAGTGCCCAGGGCAGGCATCGAACCTGCATGCATATTGGTTTACAATTGTATAATATTGGTTTATAATTGTACAGTGGTCTCGGCGCCGAATATAATTTTGTTCCTTTCGGCGTCGAGACCTTTGGTCCGTGGGGCCCTAGCGCTCTGAGTTTCTTCAAAGACCTATCGAAGAGACTCAGAGACGCCACAGGAGACCCAAGAGCTGGCAGCTTCCTCGCTCAACGGATAAGTCTTGCAATCCAGCGAGGAAATGTTGCCAGCGTCCTCGGTACCATGCCGCAGGGGCCTGTTTTAGATTTATTTTAGTTTTTATTTAGTTTTATTTTAGTTTTTATCTAGTTTTATTTTAGTTTTTAGTTTAGTTACACTTATAAATTTAAATTTGTGTGTTTTAGTTTTAGTTTATTACTATATTGTATAATAAAGAAACAAAATTGCGTGTTAAAATAAAGCACTTATGAAACATAAAGAAAGACAAATAAAAATAAAAATCATTGCCTTAGCTGGCCGTCCGGAGCGGGGTGGTGGGGAGGCGAAACCTAAGTGGCGAGTTGGCTCCTTGGTCCTTTTCATGCTTTTGTAAGTTCCAAAAAACTTACTGGTGCGAACTTCTATTTATAAGTTACTTAAATATTTATCTGAATAAATAAAGCCACCTTTAGCGATCACACAATCTCGGAATATTGGCGCAACTTGGCCGCCTGGGTGTGTCAAGACGGTGATGCCAGTGCAATAAATAAAATAAGCGAACAAGGTTTTTATTTTCCTGCTGATAAATAAAAATGTATGTATTCAAATGAAGTTTTCTATCAATAAAATTAATTATTTTAAGGCTGAATCAACGTCGATTTCACATAAATATGTGGAAAGTGAATATTGGACACGTTTCTTTTCACCGGGGACACCTTTGTTATTAATTTCCCCGGGAAAATTTTAATCCGACTTTTAGCAATTCTTAACTTACTTGTCTCTGTTTATGATAAGACGTTGGTAAACAAGCATATGAACTGCTTGGTGAAAGGTTGCCACCGTAATCTACGGACCTACAACTCTAGTGTTATTACCTACGGATTGACCCTCTAAGAGCTGTTTATTCCGTTTTTGAAGGCGACACTTCCTGTATGCTTTAACTTATGAATTACTTAGTTTTATACTACCAACCAAACAGCGATACCGCTCCATACACCACACTTTATTATTAATAACCGAACACTATTAACTATTCTGATAAAACTCACACGAACTTGGTAAAATACCTAAAAACATCTATAAAGTTGAACCTCATAAAAATGTTTTAAGAAAAAAGTCCTTAAAACGCTAATTATAGTTGTATAGTAAACAACAAAAGTTTATGTGAGTAGGGCGGGCGCGGGCGTAAGGCGGGCGGCTCGCTCGCCGCGCGGAGTCCCACTGCCGAGCTTCCGGGCTTTCCCAGGAACTTATGACCGAACGAGCGGAAGCATTCGAGATTACGTTTAGTAGCTAGCTCGTGCTTTAGTTCAAAATTAAAAAAAAGGTTGCTACTAAGCCGCGGTCTAGCCGTCTGTCAGGGGGTTGAGTCTCAACAACCGATATAGATGGCGTATCAAATTTTTCGGAGAGTGTTTTTATAATTGTCGCTATAACAACAAAATACAATTTTAAATTAAGAGAGATTTTGTTTCCATTGTCTCAATTCCTTCCTCTCGAAAAGTTTGTCAGTGTATGGAACCCTCGGGGCGCTTGACTTTTTCGTTTTCATTCCTTAGACTTTGATCTTGATTTTTTGTTTTCTTTATGAAGAAGTTTTTAAAATCATCTTTCTTTATAAATTTACTAAAAGTAACCGCCGATGTTTAGTGCAGGGAGACATTGGCCCTATGGTTCCGAAAAAATAATAAATTGACGAGGATAATGTCATTCTAGAAACGTTTAGAGGTTACTTTTGAAAGTGTTTAGTAAACGTCGTAAAGTTTGACGTTTAAATAAAATAACGCTTTAAATTTTGCCAGTTTATTGGAAAAAATAAAGTGGTTTGACTCTACACTACAGTCTCCTTCAGTCCTATGAATAAATAATAAGCAACAAGTACGGTTGATTCACGGAAAGCCAGAAAAGGCAGGTATATTACCTGCGTAACTACGAGGAATTTACCTTAATATGTAAATACTTCTCATTCATAAAACATAATTGTTATTTATGTAAAATGCTAGGTACTCCGCTCCCGGGGTTAACCGGATAGGGGCCGCCCAAAGCCACAAAATACAACTACAATCTCTCGAAACATTGTAACATTAACATCCTACTAATATTATAAACGCGAAAGCTTGTAAGTATGGATGTTTCTTACTCTTTCACGTATAAACTACTGAATGGATTCTGATGAAACTTCACAATAATAACATAATAAAAAATCATTTATTTCGAGTAAGTTACACTCATATCTTTACAATAATATAGCTTATATACGTACATCTTAATAACATTACGCAGACAAAGTCGCGGGCACCAGCTATAAAGGGATTTCCAAAGAAATTTTTACAAAACTGTACCTTGCCTATTCAAATAATGTAGAAAAGTTGTAAATGCAAACCTACCTACGATTTCGTTTGCGCGCCGCATAGAGAATGTCCGCTTATTTACATATCCTAGGCTATTCGTATATTAACACTATTTTGTTCCCTGAGAGGTTTCTTTTAGATTTCGAGATGAAACTTCGTTGGAAATAAATGTGCCCAACGGAATCATTTAAGCAGTTTTCCGATCTATTGCCGATAAGGCACTAATGCCATAAGAATTCGTTTAGAAATTACCCTTATCAACTTGACACAATAACCTTATTGTGGCTAGTTGATAAGGATTAGTAAAAGGTACCTACCTTTCACTAAGAACAAGCACATATCAAGATCTTATGATGATTAACTTTCACATTAATTACGTATTCACTGTTAGGTAGGCACATCATCATTATCATCATCATTTCAGCCGAAAGACGTCCACTGCTGGACATAGGCCTCCCCCAAAGATTTCCACAAAGACCGGTCTTGCGCCACTCGCATCCAGCGGACTCCTGCGACTTTCACCAGGTCATCAGTCCACCTTGTGGGGGGCCTACCCACGCTTAGGTAGGCACGGTCTGCGTAAATTCGTCGCTATAACTTGTCAGCCTGTATATAATGCGACATTTACAAATATTTATACATTTTGCATATCTGCAAAATTGTGTGGCAAAAAGTCAAGAGACGAGGACCACTACTAATATAATGCTGCTGATGCCTCAGATTCAAAGAGGTACTTTAGACAACACGCTCAGTCGCTCAAGATATTAGCCTTGTATGAAAGTGCTATCCAACGGTGCAGAGCCCATCGGGGATTGGCTCTGTTGTTGGCACCATATTGTTATAGATTCTAAAGCCTCCTCCGTCAATAGACACTTCAAAGGCTCTATGTATGCTCAATTCTCGGAACTATCGGTGTTCCAAATTAAGTCCCTCGAATTGCACTGCGGAGAACTTTTGTCTTATATATTATACGAGTAGGTCTATAATGAACTGATGACTATACAACTGACTTGCGCAAATGCGTAAATACTTATCGAAGCTACAATTGCAACGCCACCGGGACGTGCTCCAACCATCGACACAATATCAATTGATTGGTAAATATCATTATACTATCGACGTTACATCCTCGAGATTTAATTTTCACTATGTAGTACACTGTTTAATGTACTAGGCATCCAGCACAATATTTAGATCAGAATATAAAAAAAAGTCAATTGATCCTCTCGTTCCCGCCACCGCGCCCTCTGTCGGCGCGCGCGCGTCGTCCTCATTCGCTTTTTTTGTGCGGGCATCGCAGTACACTCTCGTTCAAACTATTCTAATTTAAATACTAATACTGTGAAAATAAGTGTTAATATTATCGTGCACGTGTAAATAGTCATCAAGATAATATGGGGAAAAGAAGAAGACGTCGTTCGGAAGATATTAAGCGGAAAATAAAACGACTAAAACGTAGTCTAGATCGCCGCCATTACTATAGTGACGAGGAAGGTGAGTTCAAAGATTAATTTTATATCGCAATGCATTTGGTAAACCTCCGCTGTCCGTTCTGCTACCTACCGCAATATCTTAAAAAATGTAAACACGCCTATACATCTCGAGTTGATTAGAACCTTGTTACATACTCATTAAGGCGCATTTCGTTAATCTTATTACGATAACGAGTAAAAGTTCATCCTGATTTAACTACTGTTAAATCCTATGCTGTTTTTGTGCTCCTAAGTGTAAATTGTATAAGGACTACACTAAATATGCGTTATTTAGAACCTCGATGCGATTGTGGTCAATAACCTTAGTCTCGAATTGCGATGCGATTGCAATCAATGACTTTAAACTGTTAAGTTTGACAATAAACTTATTTATTTCAACCCTCCATACCTCGACTATTTATACAAATGTTATTTCGAACCGTGATGCGATTACGGTCTATAACTATTTTGTATTATGCATACTTACCTATTGTTTGTTTTGAGTCGTGATGCGATTACGACCTTATTTGGAATTAAGGTAAAAACTATTTCAAGCAAAATACTCATTATTTCGAGGTATGCGCAAAATGCACGGACAACATCCAACTGACTTATATATATATATATATATATCTACTCACAGTTGTTTGTTACATGGGAACTAATTATTACAGTATCCGAATACGACTCTTCGGCGGAAATTTATCATTCCGACTATGAAGAAATGTCAGAGGCCTCGGTATCGGACTACTCTAATGGCGATGAACTTAAATCGGTAATAATACCGGTAGGAACTCCGACTGATAAAAATCCTGCCCAGGCTACTCATACCACGACACCCCCCACCCCCGGCCCCGTTGCAGTCCCTAGCACCTTATCGCCGCCGGAGGCGTCGTCGGTACCGCTGCCGGATAATATTTTGGAAGCCCTGGGTGGATCAAAAGAGCAAGAGGAGAAATTTGGACCTAACGTTCCAGAAGAAATAGCTAAACGTTGGGGTCAGATAATAATTGGGGGCTTAGGCAAAGAAGAAAAGGAGGAACTTACAGAAAAATTTCTAGTTCCGGAAAACTTTAAATTACTCAAGGCTCCTAAATTAAATGCTGAAATTTCAGCTGTGATGTCTGAGTCATCGAGGCATAGAGATAAAAGGATGGAAAAAGCTCAAAACCAGTTAGGGCTTGCTATTGCGGGTTTATCTAAGCTTACAGGTTCTCTGATCTCAGAAAATTTGGAAAAACTTGCTATTATAAAGCAAATTGCCAATGTAAGCCAATTATTAGCCGATCTTCATTCTGAGAATACCACTAGCAGAAGAAAGATTATTTTACCAAGTTTGGATAAAAAATTTTCGAACATGATACAAGACGTAAAAAGAGATTCGTATTTATTTGGGGAAAATCTCGGGGAAAAAATCAAAGCTTCGAAGACAGCAGAGAAGTCAGGACTTCAAATTAAAAGGTCCTACACTTCCAATATGCCTTCTACGTCAAAGAAATTTACCACGCGGCAGGGAAACTGGAAGGCCCCACCCAGGCAACAGGGTTCGCGAGCGAACAAGCCGGGTGGGTACCGGACTCGTGCTCCTCAGCATCCTCGGCGGACGACTTCGGAGAAATACCAGCCCTCATCGTCCAAGAGAGACAGCCGGCAGCCACGCAAACATCATTAGAGGTAAAGCTACACGCTGGCAGACTTCAGTTTTACATTGATCAATGGCGCGACATAACAAATGATCCGGTTGTTCTGCAATACGTTGTCGGGTATAAAATACCATTTAATTCGACGGTTGTACAAGAAATTGAACCAATGAACGGTGCTTTCTCCCCATCAGAAAATGATGATATGAAAATTGCTATTACAAAGTTACTCGAGTGCGGCGCGGTCATAAAATGTCATGACTTACCAGAACAGTTTATGTCAAAGATTTTTCTTACTCCTAAAAGTGATGGGTCACTTAGGTTCATACTTAATCTTAAAAAACTAAATAAGTTTATTGATTATCATCATTTTAAGATGGAGGATATTCGAACTGCCACAAAACTGGTACCTAAATTTGGATACTTAGCAACAATCGATCTTAAAGATGCATATTTCTTAATCCCGATTCATAAATCAAGCAGGAAGTTCTTAAGGTTCAAATTCCATAATGAAACCTACGAGTTTACGTGCCTAGCGTTCGGGCTCTGTTCCGCGCCGTACGTCTTTACTAAACTCATGAAACCAGTTATTACACATCTCAGAAGTAAAGGCTTACTGCTCGTAATATATCTAGACGATATATTATGTATAGGTCGTACCTATAAGGAATGCCATGATACCGTTACAGAAACAGTATCTCTTTTAAAGAAGTTAGGGTTCGTAATAAATGGAAAGAAAAGTAAATTGCTGCCAAGCCAGACATGTACTTTTCTAGGATTTAACATAAATTCTCGTGATATGAGTCTAAAGTTACCCTACAAGAAACGAAAACATATCTACGACCAGTCAAAAAATATTTCCAAGCAAAACATTTTAACCATCAGAGACTTAGCTACTTTTCTCGGTACTCTTACCTCTGCTTATTTGGCGGTATCTTATGGATGGGTATACACCAAACGTTTAGAGAGAGAGAAATTTCTTGCTTTAAGGAATTCAGGCGAGAATTATGATAGTAATATGACATTATCAGAAAAAGTTCAACCAGATTTAAAGTGGTGGCAGAAAAATGTAATGACCACCAAAAACCCGCTACGATCAAGCAAATACGCGTTGGAAATATTTTCAGACTCATCACTCACTGGCTGGGGCATATATTGTAATGGTAAACGTTCTCATGGTTTCTGGAATGCTACCGATAGAGAACATCATATCAATTTTTTGGAATTGCAAGCAGCTTTTATAGGGCTTAAGTGTTTTGCAAAAGAATTGTATAATGAAGAAATTTTGCTTAGAATTGACAACATGACCGCGATCTCTTATATTAATAGAATGGGCGGGGTTCAATACCAACATCTTAATAATATAACTCGTAAAATATGGCAATGGTGCGAAAGACGCAAACTATTCATTTTTGCATCATATATAAAATCAAGAGACAACAAAGAAGCCGATCATGAGTCTAGGCGCACCAATATTGACACTGAGTGGGAATTATCAGATGACGCTTATAATCTAATTGTTGACCATTTTGGCGTCCCTGACATTGATATGTTCGCCACCCGAATCAATTCTAAATGCCAGAAATATATCTCTTGGTTCCCAGACCCAAGTGCCTTCAATATCGACGCGTTTACAGTTGATTGGCACCCGTATTTTTTCTACGCATTTCCGCCCTTCTCGTTGATTTTAAGGTGCTTAAATAAAATCATTGCCGACAAAGCAACTGGCATAATTGTTGTTCCATACTGGCCTAGTCAGCCATGGTTTTCGCTTCTAACAACCTTATCCAAATCAGAACTTCTTTTTTTAGAACCTAGTACTGAATTGCTGCTATCCCCTTTCAGGACTTACCACCCACTCTGGAGGAAGCTTACCCTGGTGGCGACGCGATTATCAGGAAAGCATTTTCTAAGCAGGCATTAACGCCTCAAACTATCGACATAATGATCTCATCCCTGTCTTCCAACTCATTAAAACAATACAACTGCGCCTTGTATAAGTGGTGGCTGTATTGTAAAAACAATAAGTTAGATTTGTTCTCAGTTAGCATATCCATAGTATTAAATTTCTTAACAGAGCAATATCAACAGGGTTCGAGCTATTCAAGTTTAAATACTTCTCGATCAGCTCTTTCTTTAATTTTAGGTGAACCGCTTAGTAAAGATAAACATGTGTCTCGGTTTCTAAAGGGAGTCTACAAAACCAAACCATGTTTCCCAAAATATCAAACCACCTGGGACCCAAATATAGTTCTAAATCATTTAAGCAATTTGTATCCAAATGAGATTATAAACCTTGATTTGCTAACACGAAAAACCGTAACTCTGCTCGCATTGTCAACTGCACAACGAGTACAGACGTTATCATTGATTAAGCCTTCCAACATCCAAATTAATGAAGACAATATAAAAATCATTATTGACGATTTAATAAAAACATCTGCACCCGGAAGGCCAATGCCACGCCTCATTATTCCGTTTTTTCCGAATAAAATTGAAATATGTCCAGCAAGGACATTATTGGCATACGTAGATAGAACCCAAGTTCTTAGAAACACTGCCAATGCAGAGCGACTCTTGTTAACAATAAAAAAGCCTATACATAGTGCTAGCTCTAGTACAATAAGCCGCTGGATAAAACAGACGATGTCTGACAGTGGGATTAACACAGACTTGTTCTGCGCTCACAGCACAAGGCACGCTGCTACTTCAGCAGCCAAACGCAAAGGCCTATCTGTTGAAATGATTAAGAAAACGGCAGGTTGGTCTGGAAATTCTTTAACGTTTTCAAAGTTTTACAATAGACCCTTAACATCTGATGTTAGTGTTGACAATACCTTTGCTGAAGCAGTCTATGGAGTCTGATTAGGTATATGTAGTAGTAAATTAAGGAAAATAATATATATATATTTTTGTACAAAAGCCACTTTATATAATCACTTCCACTGGACCTTTGAGCTACTGATTGTTATATTTCATTCGGAATGATGAGCTTAATGTTATAAGTCATTAATTAATATAACAAAAGGAAAAAATAAAACAGCTTGTGATTATGATAATGTTTATTTTTCTTAGTCTCACCCCACTCTGCGAAAGAGCGCTAAACATCTACATAGTGAAAATTAAATCTCGAGGATGTAACGTCGATAGTATAATTAATGGTTAAACAAACTTACCTGAAGTGAAGTTTGGCCATAATTATACGAGACGTTACATCCGAAGAGATTTAATGTCCCGTCCCACCCCGTGTGAATAGAAATTCGTTATTGCACTTTACCATTCACCCCAGAATTTCGCAGAGGGGAGGCTATAGCATAACTCTCTAAAGTAATGAGGACGACGCGCGCGCGCCGACAGAGGGCGCGGTGGCGGGAACGAGAGGATCAATTGACTTTTTTTTATATTCTGATCTAAATATTGTGCTGGATGCCTAGTACATTAAACAGTGTACTACATAGTGAAAATTAAATCTCTTCGGATGTAACGTCTCGTATAATTATGGCCAAACTTCACTTCAGGTAAGTTTGTTTAACCATTAATTTTATACTTACAAAAAGGTTAGAAGTCCTTACATGCATATTGAATTTTCAACTTTATCCCTTGTTGAATAAGAGAAAAACTGGTCTTATCAATTGTAACAATCCAAGCAGCCGAACCCCGCGGCACACCTGTTATCTCGGCCCAAAAGAAGAAGGATAATTGGGTGCCATGATACCATATAAATACTGATAATTCTATATTTTTACCCTATCTAGATCATAAGTTATATAATCACGAAATCACATAAAAAGTCGACTCGAATGTCGAATCGAATGTCGACTCGAATGTCGATTCGAATGTCGAAATCGAAGAAGACTCGATGTAGAGTCCGGCAAATTTTTGCACGCACCAGTCGTATAGCTTCACCAGAAATATATGACCATTGTCAAGAAGGCTTTGTTCTTTTCATTTATATTATGGCTACAATTCAATACATGTCATTTGTACTGCCGCAATAATAAAACGAACGATAAATTATATCTCCCTCTCTGTTGTAGGCAATCACTACTACGAGCGAAAGGAATTACTAACGAAACTATAATACCGGGTGTTGCCAGTAACAGGAGCAATAAATTGAATCGCAGATAGTACTCCTTAACAACTTTTGTTCAACAACTTAGAAATTATGTACTCTGTCGGTTTTCACTTTTTCATACATTGAAAATAAGTACTATTGTACATATTTTCAATGTACAGTAACATCAGCCTAATTGGCGTCTCTTGTCATAGTACAAAAATGTGAAAATTCGCAGTAGATTGCGTCTTAACAAACTTAAAGTGTAATAAAAGTCAAAACACACGTTATTTTTAAAAGTCGCTGAACAAACGTTGTTCAGTTGGGCGAGGACTACCTACAATTAAATTTATTCGCCATGTTACAGGCAACACCCGGTATAACATTGACAACTGTCATATAAATTATTGAACAGTGTAAGATATTAGTTGAGCCTTCCGCTTGATACTCAAGATGGCGAGTCGTCTCTGGAATTGGATTTTTTTTGTTCTTGTCTAATAAACGCTGTTTAATGTGTAATATTTACAGCCAATTGTGCAGTGAACTAACGAAGGAATGTGCAGCTAATGAAGAGTTAATCGTTAAACGCGTTTAACCGTCATCACCGGTAGTACCAGGATCTCTGCCCCGTGAGGCACTAATTGTAACGTTTTATAGCTATCATTTTTACAAATAGCGAGTGTCGCCCTAGTGGCAATATATTATATTATATTTATACGACATACTGATATTTTAATATATTTACTTTGACATTGGCAATATTCTCCAACTCTTGGACAGACGCCATTATTATTATTATAAGAAGATATTACTTCCAATGAAATTCCGTAACATGGCGCATGTAACAGTACGAACGAAATGCACTGCGTATAAATTAATCAATACCGTATCAGTAACAAAACCATAACAGATTATTTAATTTAAATGCCACGCCTGTAATGCTGTAATTGTACACACGAATTGATCAATTTGGTTTGATTTGATTTATTTATTTATTTGATTTATATATTTATTTATTGATTTATTGTTAATTTTATGATAATTCATATACTATATTCATATACTAATGCCCATGCAATTTTGAACGCGATGGTACATATAGTTTGGTAAAGCTAATGTTTGACCGAGCGAGCGAAGCGAGCGAAGTGTCTCCGTTTTCAGCTTGGGCAAAAATGCTTTCGTGTGTCTGTCCATTTTGTTATCCTCTACAGGTCGCATTTATCGAGAATATTTTTTTTTAATTTTGTAAGCACGTTTGTTAATTTTACATAAAAAAGTAGTCGATTAAATTTTTTGAAAGTTCTTGTGAAATGTTACGAGTATACTATACTTGTAACTTGTAAGTTCTATTCAGTTTTTGAAAATTTTCAAAATTGCGGGAATAGGTACAAAGGTCCTAAGCGCCTTGAAGGTCTATAGCGCTTAGGACCATTGAGATTTCATTGTGATAATGAAATAAAAAAGGAAGTATTTCTTATTTATACATGTTTGACCAAGCGAGCGAAGCGTTTCCGTTTCACTTTGGCCAAAAATGCTTTCGTGTGTCCGGCTGTCTGTCCATTGGTTCTCCTCTATGGGTCGTATTTACAACCAATTCTTCTGAAATTTTGTAAACAAGTTCGAAACTTATTTCTGATGATGGGACCCGTGAGTAATTGAGAGAATTCCTCAAATATCGAAGGCACGTGCATGGTGATTGGGATGTTTTCTAAAAACTCAAGCATTTCTTTACGAAAACTATCAATTTGGATAAGTCGACCTGATAATGAAGACCAGGGATGGCATAGAGGAACTGCTTGGTAATTTCCAGCTCTATCATCCGATTTTAATCATTCGTCTTTTGTTTGTAAGGTCCTTACAGTTACCTTCAAGGTGAGGTGGTGATGATGGAATTCATGAGTAATTGAAAAACCTCCTCAAATTGTCACGGCACATGCATTATGATCTGAGGGATTTTTTCTTTACGGACGTCATAATTTTGGTAGATTGAACCTGATGATGAAGACCAGGGATGGTAAAGTGAAACTGCTCGATAAACCTAGCTACCGCTAAATATGACATGACACGCGCCTAAGACTTTTGATTTACCGTGCGTAAGCGAAGGTCTACCAATTCTCGTGAAAGTTGTGTGAGCAGGTTTTATAGCTTAGTAGGATCTTTTTGTCGTTTACATATTTGGAAAATATTTGAAATCATAGAATTTGACACAGAAGGATTAAGCGCCGCACAGGTTTATGGCGCTTAAGACCAGATGGTCGCGAGGTCTACAGGTGTTAGTCGTCACACTAATAACTAGTGGCTCTGTGTGCTCACAGAGCCACTAGTTATTAGTGTATCGACTAATAAAACAAATTTCAGTTTATATCGTAATTAAAGTACCTAATTAGGCTGTTTCAAAACTTTACGGTTAAATGGTACAATGTCGTATAATTATTAGACACTTTTTCACAATAAACTTTCCTTAAATGTAAGTCGTTAGAAACAGTCTAAGATTAATCTAGAATCGATATTTTTGAGGTATGTAATGACTGGTTACATTTCAACGCGTCAGGGTCGACGCTGATGATGTGTCAAGGATGGTTGTCGTCATTCATTAGTCATTACCCTTTGACAGTAATACCATGATATCCAACATCAACCTTTTTTGTCTACAATTTTTATTTAGTCTTCTCTAAAACACCTCAACTTGCTCTTAATTGATTGTTATGTACGTAGTTAACCGTCACTGTCCGTCACAATAAGCAAACCTAAAAGGGGTTTTATCAGAAACCGTGGTCATACGTAGCAAAAAGGAGTATATTCGCACACTCACGAGTCACGACTCAACCCGATATGAGCCGAAGTCGAAGTCGAAAAGTGCTGCGAATATCCTTAACGGGGCTTACGGCTCCTTTAACACCCGGTATACGCTCATATTTAGTATTTAAATAAAATATAACCGCGACGGAGGTTGGACTTTGCCATCGGCTTGGAAACCAGTGCTTCCTAGAGGGAACGTGAATTTGTGTGGTGACGATTTAATTGACACTGTTAGTTCTGTGTGCTTGGCGTTGATCTCGTCAGACGATCCGACTATTCAGACTCCCGCAACGACGGCGCCGGATTGCTCGAATCAGCCTGCTTCGTCGCGCGCGACCCGTTAATACAGAAATGCTCGGGTAGTGATACCCGAGCCGCTAAGGTAACAACATCACTCTGTTATATACGATTTTAAGCTAACATGGTCATTTACACTATAATTACCTACTATTTAAAACGAAATATTTACCATGTATATTTGTTTTTATGAGCTCACTCACTGTGGGATCACTCTGTTAGTCCGACGATGACTGCCCGATGCAGTCGAAACATGTCACGCCTATTGTGATACTAACCGTTGCAATTTAATAAAATATAACTTTTTACAAAAATATTAAAATGGCTTAAGTAACTGATCAAGTTCAAAATAATTTTCTTCCTATGTCTTTATAAAGCTGTATTTCCATTGGTTTTTTAAATCTGTTTGAACTTGCGTTTCAAAAGTTAGAGGGGGGAAGGGGGAAGATCTAAGGCTAATAAACCAATATTATGGGGCATTTTCTATCTTCGCGGTAGGCCTTCTGTTGACCTCGCCGTTATATTTGACTCGCACATTTTTGATGGACACACGACGGGGAGCGGATATGGGTGAGGCCGCCGCAGTATTAACTTGTACGATATAACATAAAATAAAGCAAAAAGTCGAGGTTAGACAATTTATTCTAATAGAGTAGTGACTCAACCAAGTATTAAAGTGAATTGCCAAAAGGTTTTCCACTATATTTGCTAAAATGAAGGTATCAATTGCGGCAGTAAGGATACCGGTATGGTATAAAATCTCTGGGTATACATGTACAGTCAAGTGTAAAAATATGGTGGTGCACATCTTACTCAAAAATATGTCCCATAGCACCTTATGCCGGTGTAATAAGAGCGTAGTACCATATTTATGAGTCGATTATGTTGAACCATATTTTTGCACTTGTCACACGCGTTCAGAAATGCATGGGCAATTTGTGAATGAATTCATTCATAAACTGCCCATGCAATTCTGAACGCTATAGTACCTACTATCTAGTATATTATTTACAGTACCTAAATATTCCATGTACAGTAGCTTCACAATTCACGAGCCAGCGTTTCGTAGCAAAGCTACTGCCCATTCACTCACTGATAATGACGTCACGTTGTTGTCTCGCCGCTACGCACCGCTACAGCGCGAAATGGATATTATCGAGACTACGAGAATTCCTTAGCATTGAATGGGTTGAACCAGACATTGCTACTCCCGTGCCGTAGTTTACTACGCGTTGCGACTCCGACTGGAGAACTGGTTAATGTTCCCGAACTCAATGTGTTTAAAGCTTATACTTCTTCTTCCTAGGGTTTTCCCGGCCGACCGGTCAAACTGAAATCGCGCACGGCGTCGTTTATAAGGATCGCCTACCGCGGCAGCGTTTACGTTGCGCCATAATACAGAGTAAACAATGCTTCCATGCTTTATCTGCGTTCACTGATGGAAATATTCCGTTTATTCAAATTTTACCTTTGTTGTTTACTTTCAAGAAAATACATTGTAAATACGTTTAAACAGGTGTTTCGTCCCACATAATTATTGGTTCTCGTAAAAGCCCGTGTTGCAGAAACACGCTACACGTGAAACCTTAAAGGTTCCACGTAAAATTAACGCGAGACACGTTGCGAGTTCAAAGCGTTGTCGTGTTTATTTGAATTACAGGATGCAAATGTATGATTCAATATATATCTAGGGAAAGTAACTAAGTAGAATTTGCATCAAGAATAAAGGGATCATGCAATAAAATGGTGACTCATGTTACTTTTGCCGTGGATGGAACAAAGAGAAAACAAAAAATCATCATCATCATTTCAGCCGAAAGACGTCCACTGCTGCACATAGGCCTCCCCCAAAGATTTCCACAATGACCGGTCCTGTGCCACCCGCATCCAGCGGACTCCTGCGACCTTCACCAGGTCATCAGTTCACCTTGTGGGGAGCCTACCCACGCTGCGCCTTCCGGTACGCGGTCTCCACTCGAGAACCTTTCCGCCCCAACGGCCATCGGTTCTACGTGCAATGTGCCTCGCCCACTGCACTTACTTTGGTTCTGCTGCGGATGGTCTCATTTCTGATACGATGTTTTTTGTTTCTGTTTCGTATCAGAAACAAAAAATGTTTAAACATAATTAGGATTTTTGAGAACTCGGACCATTAGCGGGTTAAAACAGGTTAAAAGCATCAACGGCATCGACGCAGGCAAAATCGCGTGCCGGAGACAGTATTATACTTAATGGGTATTAAACTAACAGACCCACCTCTTTCGCCTTCGCATTCATCATTTATTTGGGACGAGGCCGGTCGGGAGCGCCGAAAAATTAACCTTTATTTTCAGTTATAGCTTTTTTGTTAAGAGGGCCCACAGTGTCCAGTCGCGACCTCGCAGTGGGAAAGTGTTTTCTGGTCAATATTTCCATATCTCTTTGATCCATGGTATCATCGTTGTAGTCCTACTAATTCTCCAACTTTTCATCTATATGATTTAGTTTTATATTACTTACTTTCGGCTTTATCGCTTTAACGGAAAGTGTCAACTTTTCGCAGTTTGGATGTTAAAGCAGAAAATAAGTATAATCAAATTATTTGTCTTATACCAAAGTTGGGGAATCAATACCAACCATGGATTTTAGAGAAATTGAAACGTTTACTTACACGAAAACACAAACCCCTCGATGAGGGCGCCACAGGACGCTCTGCGCCCTCGAAAGATTATACCTACTTCCTCTAAATAAAATGAAAACGAAGTTACCCCCTACAAACAATGCATATACCTACCTTTAATATAATAACCTACCTACAAATCTTACAAACCCATGTTATTGTCCACATTTAGCCCACATTTAAATAGAAATAAACAACGATACGTACTCGTACTCTTACTTTCGGTATTCCGAACCTAAATTTGAATGTCATTTTATCAATTCTACACGAGTGTCGGTCCGTCATAGGCATTGATATAAGTAAAAGTCAATGGTCATAGGTCGGTCAGTCAGCATTGCTTAAGAGCGAGCAGGAAGGCATGTCAAACCACGTCAAACGCGCATTTCAAGAAAGGAGAGGAGACTTAAGTGATTAAAATATATTTTCTTGTCTTAAAATAATGATTCCTAGACCCCCCCCCTGTTACAATTTTAACACATTTTTGCCACCACCGTTTACTACGCGCTACGGTTGTAGGCAATCTCAAAATCAAGTGGGAAGAGCCCTCTATGGATTCAACGAGTTTTATTGTTGTTTGCGGATTAATAATATTAATCTAATATCGTTTGAGAAACCCTAGCGGGTTCTCGGTTATGAAAATGACTATTCCGTTCGACGTGTAGGTACGTCGTAAATTTTCGAGGTAGACGTAAAAAAGTGAAAAATGACAGAAAATTTAGCAGTTACTTGACTCTGAGGAGTCAAGCTCAACTTCTGGAATTGTGCAAACTCGGTTACCACGTCTTTAGGACCTAATGAAGGTAATAAAACGATATCCAGCTTGCTGGGACAGACTCCCAGAAAATTATCTAATTTGCTTGGCATATTCATGAAATTCCATTATATAAGCTTTTAAACCGACTTCAAAAAGGAGAAAACTAAACTACTTACATGTATAGTCTGATAAACTAAACCTACAGTTTTTTTTTTATATGCCGCCCTGTTTTTCGTAGTGAAAATAAGGCATAAATTAAAAAAGAATCTTCAGCCAGAGTTGGTTTGTCAAACTATACCGGGTGTAGCCTGTAATAGGAGCAATAAATTTTATCGTAGGTAGTTAGTACTCCTCAAACCTAACAATTTTTGATCCACTACTTTTAAAAATGATGGACTCTGTAGGTTTTCACTTTTTCATACGAACTAAATGACTTATTGTTTTAATCATCCATTACATATGCTCATCCACCTGCGCACCTGAGGAAGAGTGCTCTGCTTAACAAAAACAGGGTTGACAGCACTAACGACTTCTTTGCAGACAAAATCGCATGGGGAGACTATATTTTTATTTTATTTATTTAGAACATTAACAGCAACAACAACATTATATTATGTATATAAGGCTAACAGACCCACCTCTTTCACCTTCGCATTCATCATTTATTTGGCACAAGGCCGGACGGGAGCGAGCGGCGAAAAATTAACCTTTCTCTTTATTTAAAGGTTTTACTGTCTTTCTTCATTTACTTGTCATTGCTTTCCCGACATTCAATAAAATCATTTTTTTTTGTAATTAGGTACCTACCAATTTTTTTTAGGGCTGGGCGCACAGAAAGCTACACATATAGCCTGCCCTGAGAATAAGGCGGGATCTTCAACTTAGCTTCGCCCAGACGAAAATACCACTCGAGGTAACATATTGTTAAATGTGGTACATTTGTAAATATTTTGATATATATTGTATTTGCATGCATGTAAATGTGTTAAAAGCAAATAAAATTTGAATTTGAATTTGGTTAAGACTCCGGTCATGATTCAAATATACGCGCGAGATACGGCTTTTGCACAGTAACGCGCGAAAATACAACATTTACACAATATCTTAATAAACAGGCATACCGTTGCATCACAACGATGAAACGGGTTACTAAGTCACCCAATATTTCGATATCCACTTCTTACACATTCCTACAAAGCGCGAAGCAACATGATCTGATCGCACTCTATGAGTTGAGCTCTGAGGACGGAATGAGCATTCGTAGATCACGTCGCATATGTTATAGCGAAATTTAGAGTGATTTGAAGTGCTGTTGAAGAAAAAAATACTAGAGGTAGGTCTAAACAATCTAAACTTTATTTGTGCATATTCATTTATAGAATAAAAATAACTGTTTTGCCAGAAAACTTGGCTAATGTGTATGTATTTCTACTAACATTTACGAAATGTAAAGTTTTTTTTACTGAATCATTTTGTATGGAAATGTTGTCTACGGAGTAAATGGAACACCATTTATTCCGTAGAAGACTATAAAAAAACTTAAACCTTAAACTGTTTATTTTAAAATATCAGTACATAAACATGACATAAACTTAGTTAAAATCTTTTAAATTTAGGATTGTATTAACTAAGGACGGAATAGGGATTTTATCCCTTACATAATCTGTAATATGCATCTGTAATATGGTAAGGGTACCATGATGTCTTAAGGCGATTCAGTTTAGGACCTAAACTGAATTGGGTTAGGCGATCGATCGTGGTAACGTCTGATTGTAACATTCCAGGGGCCTTACCATGACGTCTTTACGCGATTCAGTTGACGATCTAAACTGAGTCGCTTCCATACAACTGAGCCTACACTGAACGTAAACTGAATCGCGTTAAGACGTCATGGTAAGGCCCCTGGACAAACTAGTTAACAGAGCGTATCAGAAAACCAATTCAATTAGTCACTATGACGTGTTTTCACGAAACCGTTCCCGCGGAAATCACGGTAACATTTTCATTTTAATCGGATTGCATTAAGCGCCATATTTGCATGTCCATTTAACTAGCGGGCCGAAGATAAAAGGATATCTACATTATTTCCATAAATGTAGTTAGGTGTGTATGTATTTGTATTGTTGGTACTTAAATTTTGTTGTTAAGTCATACTCGTACCTATTGGGAACAAATTCAGGAGAAAAAACTGATCTCCACCTCCGAAAGGAACAAACACTAAAAACAGAATAAAATAAATATTCAAGGAGGCTGCCATACAACAAATGCAATATTTAGCTCGATATTAATAACGGCAACATTCAGTCACGTGTTTCCTTCTCAGAATATTTAAGGTTCATAATTTACTGTTAAAATATACCTATAATTAAAATAAAATAAAACAAATAGTTAAGGGTAATAGTGAAGTACCATACAACAAACGTGGTATCGAACCTTTCGTGCGCGAGTCATACTCCGGCCGGTCTTTTAACCAAACAAAATAATTATTTAGTAGGTACCTACGGATTTTTTAAACTTGCTTTATTTGCCAAACTATAGTTTAGCCACGCGCGGCCTCACATAACTGCACCCATGCTCGCTATACGGTTTATAAAGATTGTTTTTGCGACCTTTACGCCAGCCTTGATATTTCCTGACATTCAGAAAAAAATGCCAGAAGTTTCGTTTATTCGCTGTCTCTTTGACAAGGGCCGTTGGCCGCGAATGTGATTGATAAGCTACGTTGTACTACTTTTAAGAGATACCTACGAGTATAGGTAAGGTAGGTAGTTCCACTAGAGTTGATGCCACGCACACAACAACATTGTCATGTAATGACATCGAATTTTTGAAATTAAGACCAAAAAGTTTTTATACCAATTCAAAATATATCTTGAAGTGTTTTCATTGACATTAACGTTCACTCATTCATTTCATTCATTCGCTTGTTTTGTAATGAGTAGGTACTTTATGTAGCTGTGTGTGAAATCATTCACTTCAACTCTCGTGAAACCTATATGCTTTGGTCGACAGTCATAGATGTCATAACATAACTAACTAATTCGGTCTGCCGAGAGGCGCGATTGATGTGTTTACCACAGGCACCCATACCCCGAGCTACGCCCCCCGATACAACTTGGATCACAATTTCAACTCCCGCAACGACGGCGACGGATTGCGCGAATCAGCCTGCTTCGTCGCGCGCGACCCGTTACCTACGCCGGTCTCGGGCAGTTATACCTGAGCCGCGAAGGTGACAACACCACTCTGTCCGACGACGACTGCCCGATGCAGTCGAAACATGTCACGCCTATTGTGATAAAAATACGTGAGTGCCGTTGCAATTTAATATCAGTATGACTCACGAACGTTTAAATTATATAACTTGGGTCACGATCGAGACCAGAGGCGGCCATAAGCTCTGTGATAAACAATTAATTATTTTGTTAGACCATTGAAAAAAAAAGTGTGTATGAATATCGCGAATCCGAATCTGTGTGATGAAATATACTTCGGAAACACACGCAACTGACAATGACATCACTGTTTCCGAGAACGGTGCGTGTGATTCGAATGAATGTTATTAATTAACTGAGTACCCATTTCATGTTGAAGCCTCTGTATCTGGGTTCGCGTTAATTAATTAGCATAAAAGCTTTACGAATAAAATCGCATGATTATAATGACATTACATGTCCCCAGGGTGTTTATTATACAAGCTTTTGTTCACTTGTCGTGTTAGTATGTAGTTTAACGAGTGTGAAGCATGATTTGAGCCCGCGCGCGTATCCGCATCAGCTGAAATTAAGTACACCTATGAGACTTGGACGATACAATGTCGTAATAACACGGAGCAGATTATAATTAGATTGATAACCGAAGTGGCCATAGAACCTCTGTGCAGCGTACTACGTGAGTGAATGAAACCGATTGCGGTGCGGTCCGAAGGAAACAAGTCTTTTATATGTATCGAAGTTTCCTATAAATAAAATAAATAAAAAATAAAATTTGTTTATTTCAGACAAAGTCCATATACTTAAGATTAGTTAGTAAGGTAAAAAAATTAAAATTTAATTAATTCTTAAGTCCTAATTTTAATTTAAGTATCTGCCCCCCTCTGGAACACCTGGAACATGCGCATGCGTTCGCACCCAGTGTCCCACAATGGGGCAGTCCATCCTCTCGCTAATGAGCCTCAGGATGGCGTTGATGGCGTCTTACCATGAGTTGCATTCGATTCCGACTGCGGCATTCGACAGTATGTCCGTCTGGCTCCTGCCAGAGTAGTGGTAGGAGCGAGACGAACGTACTTTCGAATGCCGCAGTCGAATACAACTCATGGTACGCACACTAATTTATCTGGCGTAATTTCATCCAGTGTGGGCTTGTGAGAAAAATGTTAGAGAAAAATAATAGGTACTTACTGTTTACCTGCAACTTGTATAAGTGTAATTGTGTTTTTTGTACAAAATCTACAATCTACATTGTACCTACAATATATTATACAATAAGGTAAAAGAGCAATTAAGAGATATTGGGCAATAAAATATTGAATTTAATTAGGTAAGAGAGTATAAGTACACACAGAATATTTCTAAGATAGTTTGATATTAGAATTCAGTTTCTATTCAGAAAATGTATTATTACCACTACTCTATTTTTTATGTATTACTTTAGTTCCTTAGTTACCTAGTTAAGTATAGTTAAATAGCTTAATATAGCTTGTTTTGTTATTTCTTTTAATTATCATAAGATATTTATACTTATAATAATTTAATATATACCTAAAATGTCAATGTTCTTACCTCAAGTTGCCTAAGGAAGAGCGGTGTCTCCCAACACAGGCATTTATGCTTACAGGGAGGCTCCATCCCTTGGATCATATTTTACGTGTTTTTGTTAAATAAATAATTTTGAATTTTTTTTGAATAAGTAATATGACAGCGGTATAATCAAAACTTGCAACATACATAGAGGGCTCACCGTCAATGAGGTTTTGCGTCTCTGTTGGACTTAGGTATACCTAGTTTCAGACGCAGTGTACCTAGCTACTCGTACGTATAGACAAAAAATAAATTAGAAATGGAGGTCTAATGGGCGTTTATGAGTGAGTTTAAGAGAGGCATGGGCACAGCGGATGCATATCGTTTAGTGTGGTAGGTAGGGCACAGCACAACGAATGTCGTCTCGCTCAAATCTGGAGCAGAGCCCATCTGGGGAAGTACCTCCATCTTACAGAAAACCGCAGTTTAACACTAGACCCTACTCATAGTGTTACCACTTTGTCTCTAGCCGATAAGGTATTGCCATAAAGATTCAGAAATTAACTTCATCAACGATCGACAAAGTGTGGTACCTTTTACAAAAGCGATCATATATGTGGCTTACACTCTATCAGAGCGCGCTGCAGAATCCGCATCGGTGTTAAAAAAATTACCTACAAGTAGGTACTGTAAAGGTTTTACCTTTACAGCCGCCTTGGTTAGTTGGAAGGACTGGCTTTATGTGTATTTCAAATAGAGAACTCTAGCCAGCGGTGTCACACCAAGGGGGCGATGGTTGATTGTTCATTCTATCTGATGAACGCGTGAAGTGCTCGATAGCCCGCCGTTATCCGGCCGGGCGTCCCTACAATACATCTACATGTAAGTACCTATATCGTATCCTTTTTAATCCTATACCGCTGTAAATAAAATAAACTTACCTTTAATGAGCTCATACTCGTAACTCCTCTGGCACCACGGGAGCCACGCCATGAGAACTTCACACAACATTTGCATGATACACGTTCACTTTGTAGTAAGACACACAACACACCAATGTTGTTAGTGTATACATAGCTTGTAGGTAACTTAAACCGCACCAATGTAAACAAGTATGCAACATCAGTAGGTAAGACATACCCAACTGAGTTAAAAGTTTGTTATATTAAGATCACTTATTTATACGCACGCCTAGCTTCACCCTTGCATTCGAATACATTTTTGTATCTACCTAAGCTTTCGTCTCTGTTAATAAACCACACTTCACATAAACAGTCCAACTGCTGCGCACGAGAGAGGGATGTACTTCACATAACTGTCAGTTAACAGGATACATGTTCGAATATAACTACTAGCAGAATATTATATTCGATGCGTCGCAACACCAATATATTTACAAATGCTATTTGTTTGCGTGGGGCTGATAACAGCGGTGGTTATCAAATAAGTGACATTAGTCGCTTATAGGTAGCTGTAATTGTTTGCTTATGTGTATAGGTATACCGAATAAACGACATTATCACGAAAAGGCGGACGGCAGATGTAAAATATGGCAAATGCCTTAATGTTATGTCAAAGTTTGGCATTACCGTAAGGAAAATAATTTAAGGTTTTCATCACACCTGCTCGTAAATTTGCAAGCAAACTTAGACTTAAAGAGCTGTATTAAGCCAATAGCCTTAATGGATTTCCATACTACTTTACCGCATGCCCGGAACAGGGACCGGAACCGGTTACCATAACCCGGGTTTTTCATAAGGTTATTTTAAAGGTTGTTTTCAAAACACCTCCAATTCGGTTAACTCATGATACGGAAACCTTAATCATTCGGAAACCTTATCGGTCCAGTTAACCCCAATTAACCTCTAACCAGTAACTAACAGCAATGAATTCTGTTAGTGTTTTATTCTGTTTTGAACAGTTCAAACGAAAGTAATCTTTATACGCCCAGGAATTAGACTTAATATTGAATGACCATGGCTAGGAGTTAGGACGTTGTCGCTCGCTGTGGAACCAGGTTTGTTTTGCTCTTAGTGTGGCATCGTTTCTTTATTTCCTTACTATATTTAGGCTAGCCTAACATTTTTATTATCATACAAAGAAATGAAAGCGGCGTGAGCGTTTGTTTCTACTATGCTCAAGTCTATTTATGTTTCTTGTAGTTAATCAGTCAAATATAGGTAGAGTCGTAAATAATCATCATACATGGGTAACTTAGCGCAATTATTCTGATATTATTTAAAAACAAAACATAACTATTAGTCTCAGATTACGAAGCGATAAACTTCAGCAAATAGTGCTATTTTGTGAGTACATCTTGTGACGGCTGTCGGTAAAGTTAAAGCTTTTTAAAATCTCGACATTGTTATCCTTTGTAAAACCAACAGCTAATTACCTGCACGAAATAGTACCATAAAGAACAAGAGATATTTTATTAATAACAACAGTATTCCTTTGGCAATAAAGTTCAAATTGTCATAGCATGCACTCAACGTATAACCTTTTGAAATTAAGAACCGAGGCGCGGTCAACCAGGTGTCTGTTTATTTTTCATAATTAAAAATTTGATTTGATTATTGTGTTAAATTTTGCAACTTACGTAGGTAGATATTAAAAAAGTGGGGACAGATTTCTTATCGATTTGAGGATATTGTGCAAGCTTCAGTCGCTACCAAGTACCGGCAACGTTAGCTACACTGTATTCTATTCCCGATATTTCTTACAATCGACAACTGGCCTACTTTTTGGATTTTTAATGCATTTGGATTCTTGAATTTTTAATCCCTGCTTAGTTCATACACTACTCAACTAGAGCAAAAATAATATAATAAATACCACCCTCTAACTAAGACTTGCAAAACACGCTACCGGAGGCCTATTGCATAATCAGTTGTAGCTTGTACTCGTAATATTAGCGGAAGTCTCTTTTCAATCCCTTTTATTAGAAAGAGAGTTCCGCTAATATTATAAGTTACAAAATAAATTATACAATTGACCCCAGGTGGTCAGATCATATTTCATTTCTAAAAGGTTTTATGTGAAATGCGTCCTATTCCAATTTGACCCTTATTCTTAAGACAATAAATTTGTATTTTATATTACAGGTTTTTGTATTACTGCATTTCATTTTCTGCAGGTAATTAGAGATTGGGTTTAACAAAAGACACTACAATGCTATTCATAGCAGATAAGTTTCAAGTGGAAATCGTGATTTTAAAATGTTTACACTATAAAGCGGTGAATAGTTTTTATCTTTCCTTAATTTCTCACATATGCGTCAAGAGTGATAATGCGACAATAAAAGTCTTGTTTATTACCAATCTTAATACGATTTTGCCGGCAATTACTTTCTTTTCTTACCTAGGTGCGTAGCCAAGATGCCAACCGCTCACGCTCACTCGCTAATGAAATGCAACTGTCATTGTCACGCTAATAAGAAAGAGAGATAGAGAGAGGTAGCTACGATACATTATTAAGCGTGAGCGATTGGCATCTTGGCTACGCACGCTGACGTCTGACGTGTTTTCACTTGAGACCGCTATTTGCTACCATTGGCAAAACAAAAGTATGTATTTGAGTTAATTGTAAGCAAGTGCAGCAAGCGGTGCTCCAAATGATTATGACATACTTTGATATTGGACACTTATTATTATATTATTTTTTCGTATCTCGTATTATCGTAGTAATGAGCAAAATTTGTATAATCGTACGAGTTTGAGATTAGGGCTCCCGATTACAAGAGTACACGCTGACACGTGGCTCCGTGTACACGAGTCGTGTCTTAATTACACGTGGCCTAATGGCATGTTCCAAACAGAGCAGAAAACCGGTATCGTGTGTGACAACGACATTTACAAGACGCTTCTGTAATGTGTTTCAATTAATTTGAAAATTTACCGACAGTAAATGAGTAATTAAACATCTATAATTTATTTTATTACATTACAATATCGCATCTCGAGATACTCTGGGTATAACTTTTTTAAGTAGGTATATATTCACGGAAATACTACTAAAATTACAGTCTTTCTCCGGGACCACGGGGGCAATGTCGCCCTTGAAACGTCGGAGGTTTGTTTTTAAAGTTTATACACGATTAAGCCCCGTTTTCGTAAATTTATAATACTAAAATTATAATAACAATATCTAATTATATACAAAATCTAACAATGAACAAGAGTTTTCTACTGATTTTATTTCCTTTAAGAACTCTCATATGTACAGGAAGAATAATTATAATATAATTTGATGGCCATAGAGTTAAAATTTTTTTGAAATAGTTTTAATGTCTGATGTGTCGGTATTTAGATCGTGTTTATATCGTTTTTCCCTTTCTTTCATTTTAAACAATTCTATATTATGTTTTACGAATAACATAACAAATACATATAAGGATGGCAAGGGTAGTACACTTTTTTAAATAATGGCTTGCAACTATCTAGGTAATATGCTCCACACAAAGATCTTAAACACTTTCTTTGGGCTAAGAAAACCTTATCAGCATCTGATGAGTTGCCCCATATTATTATTCCGTAACAGATTTGCGACGATACATAACCGTTATAGGCTGCCGTTGCTGCCGCCTCAGAGACGGTTGCTCGCAGACGGTACAAAATATAATTAAATCGATGTAGCTTATTACAAAGGGTATTAATATGGGCTTTCCAATTACAAAACTTATCATTCTTAATTCCTAGAAAAACTGTACTTTCCGTTTCATTAAGTTGTACTTACGCCATTACAATCGGCAGATAATCTAATTGATTTGCTATTATAAGTTTGAAATTAAACCAGTTGTGTTTTGGTTAAGTTAACTTTGAGATTATTCTTTTCTAACCAATTTGTTACATTTGTTAATGTACATGTAATAATATTTCTTAGAGAACCATCTGTATTTTCTTTAATTACTATGGTTGTGTCCTCTGCAAATAGTATAGTGTCATTTTGTGTGGTGCCAGGTAAATCGGTGATGTAAAGTAAAAACAAATACGGCCCTAGTATACTACCCAATGGCACGCCGCATGTGTTAATGATGAACGGCGAATTATACGTTTTGTTAAGGTTTTTGACTATTTTTGTAACTTCTACACATTGTCGCTGTCCATTGAGATAGCTTTCTAGCCAACAGTACGCTTGCCCTCTTATACCGTATTTAACTATTTATATTACTTTAATAGCAATGTTTCATGGCACCCTAGATCCATAAAGCCATCCAGGATCTAGATTTCTGCTCATTCTATGCATTCGTGTACATACACACAGAAAACATAGAAAAGCGGAAGTGTTTACCGTGACACCAAATAGTAGGTATAGGTATCGGGATACAAAGTATCAACTCAAAATATGTGTAATAATAATTTGACTGGATTACGTAAATTGTAAGAATATTAATGTAAAATACCAGACCAAGATAATATAACACATCGCGGCTTAGACATTGCCGAGATTCATTGTTTATGTGGAACCGATAAGGGCAATAACAATAAGCCTGCACTCGGTCGGTATTCATCTTTGTGCACTTAAATGTCATTGTCTCATGAGAGTCATTAGTAAAAACAATGCAAGTAAAGTTTTTGAAGCAGGAATTTTAGAGCTGCTTGCAATATTATCATTTTAAATTGCCATAATTTTTATAACGATACCCTTACCAACAACTAATACCTATCCGTAGTCTGCACGTGCAAAGCCATTTTTTTGTTTTATAAACGAGCCTTTGTTAATATGAGCACGTCGGCTCCAAAAGCTAATCCTAATAATTACCTACCTACTAGATGTGGAAACTTAAGTGGCGAGTTGGCTATATGTTCAAAGTTTAGTGACACCTCTCTACCCCCAACCCTCATACTGGTGTTGCTCTCGAGCTCTCTTAGATGTCGCTTTTTGTGGGGGCCCATCTTATGTGGGCGAGTCACCGTTTGCCGTAAATTAAATTTATTACCATTTTGTTAGGCAGACGTCCGATTTTATTCTCTATAATACAGTATTTAGTCAACCACCTTCACCTAATAGTCCAGTATATTTTAGTTTCCATTAAATCTCAATAGGCTATACACCCTGGCGGTGCTGCCTCTGCGTGCATCCCATAACTCGGGCAGGTGCATCATTCGCTCGGTGTACCCCTTACATTTCATTAAATTGTCGAAAGGGTCTCAGCGTGTTGGCTTCGGCTCCGCGTACGCCTCCCAAAGGTCCGGAACACAATTGTTCCGTGATGGGAAGACCTACCTATTATGAAGATTTAAGATTTAACACAAAAGTGTGATATTATTTTTTACTATCGTTGTAGAATTGTTTTTGCTGAATATTTTGTATTTTGATTGTTGTTCACATTGATCATAATATGTACGGTCTAATTTTTTGTTTGTATCCCTACTCTTTATTTTAATTATCATGCACTGTTACTTTACACGCCAAGGGGCCTTACCATGACGTCTTAACGTGATTCAGTTTAGGGCCTAAACTGAGTCGCTGCCATACAACTGAGCACAGGTCCCTTACCTGAACCTGAACCTTTACTGAATTGCGTTAAAGGGCATTTTCAGAAAAAAGTGCACCCTTTTAATGAAGATGGGTCCTCAATTTTGTTAAAATATATCCAAATAATCTGAGTATCCTATATCCGGTCGGCCGTTGCATTTCTGCTGCATTACATCTGAAATGTCGGCCGTTGCGGCTTAGGCCGGTATAATATATTTTTTATCCTCCATAAAAAAAAAAATGTCAGGTTTGTAACGGCCCATACGAAATGTATGAAAAAAATGCGTTACAAAGCTGACAAAAAAAACGGGACACTATTTTTCTTGTTTCCAATAGTACTCGTGATACTGGTTACAAAAAACCCAAAACTTCCTATATAAAAAAAAATATGAAAATGGTACCCTATTTTTGAAAATGCCCTAAAACGTTATGGTAACGGCCAAGGATGGGTTAGGTCCGCGTGTATTTAAGATCTGTTTCTACGAGTACCACGGATACTCGGATCTAAATTACACGCGAGCCCGACTTGTAAACTTGGCTACCTAAGTTGTTTAATTATCATTGCACGTGCAGTATTAGACGATTTATTCCTATTCGTTCCTACTACAATGGTTTTGAATGTTTTGATTAAATAACTTAACAAAATATCACCTACCGACGTTAGTCGTAAGACTCGTAAGAGATATTCACTAAATTCGTTGAACAAGTTAAATCCGTCAAAATAAACACTACGAATAACTTTAAATCACAACATGCAAGCAAACGTAATGATGTTGCAGTTTCATTTATTGCAATTTTGTTTGGTACTACACTTTTAATTTTCGAAATCTTAAAAAATTCACGGAATTGATAGAAGTATATTTATTTATTATTACGTGAATTGAAGTTGTAAGGTATGACATTTTATTTAATGAAATAAGCTAGTTCAATCTAACGGGTTGTTGTGTATTTGAAGAAAAATAAGAAATTAAAAACACGTACCGTTGCGTCTTCGCTTTAATTTGAAAGTGTAAGACGTAGAAACCGCTTGTTATTATTAATACGACTCTAGCGTAACGGCTTATGGTTCAAAATTGATTGAAGTGACAACTATGAAACAAACCTGGGTTATTCTACCTGTTGGACCCAAAAAAACAGTGCAAGATACAAATGTCCTAAGTAAGAGGTTTTTATGTGTCCCTTACGACATTTCTATCGTTCACTGTTGACACGGAATTGTCTTTGCCGATGCCAGCCTCTACTGTTATTAGATATTGAATCTAATTTACTTATATGTAAAGAGTATACTCGTTTGTTATAATAAGGTTAACAGTAACCTAAAGAAAACCCCAAACAAAAACCCTATCGGGATTGGGTTTTGCAGTTAACCGGGTTAATGGTTAGTGTTACAGCAACATTTCGCTTACCGTTTGTATTC
Source organism: Lathronympha strigana (assembly GCA_949128165.1). Lineage (NCBI taxonomy): Eukaryota > Metazoa > Arthropoda > Insecta > Lepidoptera > Tortricidae > Lathronympha > Lathronympha strigana. The sequence goes on from OX421905.1 coordinate 2,799,621, forward strand.
GGTTACTGAATGTTGCTGTTACAGTATCATTGTGTAACAGATATGATTAGGTAACCAACTCGATAGGCTTAAGCCTAAAGAGGGGTTTTCCGGTCCCTGGCCCGGAACTCCTGGAGGACCCGCGCCCCACGCGAACGCCGCACGTTGTCACCGCTCACCTCGGTGTACTGTGGACTGCGCTACTATACTACCACTAATAATTATTGTTTATTTATCTGCCTAGTAAGTTAATTTATTTCCTCGCAAATGTGATGAAAAAAAATGTGTGATACACACAATACAATAATTACGAACTCGTGCTAAAATTCATGCTCGTTCGTAGTTTCTTGTTTACCGCCTTTACAGTACCTACCTACACAATGTAGGTACCGTAAAACCACCCAACTATGGTCCAAAATCTTCTAATTATGGTCCAAAAATCACTCTAGTATCTATGTTTTAATGTGACTATTATTTGAAAGAAAAACAATAGTAAATTGTAAAATAAGCTCACCCATAATATAAAATAACTTATTGGCATTGATGTTTAATTACGTTGGACCATAGTTGGGTGGTTTTACGGTACTGATTGTTTTCCATCCGTCTTCCGCCCATTAATTATCACAAATACAGGAAAAAATCCGAAAATCGGGTAATTGCCGCGCACTGAGAGTTCTGTGCCATTACTTTCTATCGTCACTTTCTTTGCTCTGCATTAGCATCGGTTACAAGCAAGCTCTGGAACAACGAAGAAAATGATGACACTGGTTTGTGGTGAACATATCGATTGTGTAACCAAGAGTGTTCTGGAACACGATTACACACTCGATATTTATCACGACCGAGTATCGTCGTAGGTACCAAATTGTGCGTGTAACTCGTGCCATTCAGATCCTATGGATCAGAAGGTTTTGCGATCGTCCTGTAAAGTTTTCCCTTAAGGTGTAAGGAGCATGCGTGGATTGCAAGTTGATCCAGAGACCTGTCGCCATTTCATCCTTCCCGCATTTAGGTATTACTGCCGTCACTTTGGATCAATGAAATGTATAATTTTACTATTCATTTATTCAGATAATAAATACTATATTTTACACTTGACTATCTTTCAATACTTTACTTTTATTTCGAATTTCAATTGTCAATAAAATACATTCCCTTAATTTATCTATAATAATTCCATATTACTTTATCGAGACAGGCACATCCCCATAATAACCCGGTTAGTGTGCTTGTCCGTACACAAAAATGATTGACGTGTGCAAGATTTGTCTTTGTAGGTATGTGTATATTTTTGTATGTATTTGTGTCGTCATTACAGAAAAAGGTCCGTATCTCGGTGTGCGAGAAGTGAGTTTGTGTGCACGTTTCCCCCCGCAAATAGTGACGGAAAGTTTTGTATGGTAACATGTCGCTATGCCGCCTCCCTTCCAACGGCTTCCAGCCTGTGTTGCTCGAAGACGTTTAAAGTACGAATTTAGAAAATCGAATTGTGCAGTTAATTAACATAATTATGATTTGATTATAAGTGTGCAGGATTCGGTGGTTACCAGGGCTTTTTCAATGAAGACGTTTATTTTAAACTTGGTAAAGTGGTTTATTACAAAATTATAAAGTATATCGCGGACAAGTGCATATCGTGCCGTATATCGAGTCGAGTGAGTTGGCGATAGTTAAACGCGGAGAGGGGCGGTTGGAGAGTTGCCGTCGCAGCGTCGCTAGGTGTCGCTAGCAGGTGCGCGAACATGCCCCCGGCCTTGGGAGTACCAGCTCCCAACGAAATCTTCACTCGTCGTGGACTGCCGGCTCTGGTAGTAGCGGGCAGATTTTTGAAAAGCTGCGTCGTATTGTGCCTGTCGCCGTACGAATGTCAGCAACACGGTTTACGCCATCGTTTCCTGGGTACAGACGCGTCACTCGTCCTAACCGCCATTTGAGAGGAGGCAGGTTATCGTCTTTGATTAGGACGAGGCTGTTCAAGGCGATGTCGTCCTTCTTTGTCTTCCACTTAGTTCGTCGCTGGAGCTCCACAACGTATTCCTGGGACCAGCGGCGCCAGAAGTGTTGACGTAGGGCTTCGATCCTGGCGTAGCGTGTCAGGCGGGAAGGCTGCTCATCTGTCAGGTCCTCGCAGGCAGGGCAGGTCAAAGGCCGACCAATTAAAAAATGGGAAGGCGTGAGTGGAGTCAGGTCGGTAGGGTCTGTGGACATAGGTGACATGGGCCGGGAATTTAAGAGGGCTTCAATTTGTATTAAAACCGTGTTAAATTCCTGGTATGTTAATCTAGCATTACCCATAACTCGTTTCAAATGAAATTTACACGCTTTTATTCCAGCCTCCCACAATCCGCCAAAATGGGGGAATAAGGAGGAATGAAGCTGAATTTGATGCTGTCATTAGAGGCGAAATCGACTATTTCCTTGGAATTATTTTTCAAAAATGTTGAAATCTCTTTTTCGGCTCCTACAAAACATTTTCCATTATCGGAAAATATAACATGAGGTTTTTCTCGTCTACCAATAAAACGTTTCAGTGCTAACAAATAATCGGCAGTGGAGAGACTCGTAACGAGCTCCAAATGAACGGCTCGTGTGACCATACATATAAACAAACAAATATATGATTTTATAAGCTGAGCCCCTCTTCCCTTTCGATTTAAAATGAAAATTGGCCCACCATAATCGACTGCCGTATGAACGAAGGCAAACCCAGGCTCTAAGCGTTCAGAAATAATATTACCCATGATAGGACTAAGTACTTTACCTCTCATTCGAATACAGGTAACGCATTCTCGAACTATTTTCCTTGCTAAATTTCGTCCGCCTAATGGCCACCAGATTTCACGCAAAGTAGATAAAAGTAACTGCGGTCCGGCGTGGAGCAGCCGCTTGTGTTCATATTGAAATAACAACACCGTTAATTTATGTTTACTGCACAATAACATCGGATGTTTTTTGTTGTAATCGAAATTTGCTGAATTACACAACCTACCACCGACTCTAATCACTCGTAATTCATTATTTTCGTCTAAAAACACGTTAAGGCTCGATATACGATTATATTGTTTACAATTAGTCTTTAGCGGTTTGTTATTTAATAAGTTATCGTAAACGTCCGGGAACGACTGCATCTGTGCGAATCTAACTAGCATGCGACGTGATGCGCCCAGCTCGTCCACTGATAAAGAACCGGTTTGGCGGAGTTGTTTACGCTCAGAGTTAATGCGTGAGTTTAATATAAAGCGGAGTACATACGCGCCGATTCTAAGTAATTTTGTGTACGATGAATACCTATCAAAGTTAAATAGTTCATCAGGCTGATTGCAAACTAAACTTATGGTAGTCGATCGTAACTCTGGTATCTCGTCAATAATCGTATTTTGATTCGTATTGTCACGTATAAAATCCGAATTTAGGTCATGCAAAAATGATGGTCCGTTCCACCATAAATTACAATCAATTAAATTATCTAGGGTTACACCTCTAGACAATAAATCGCTAGGGTTGTCTTCGCTTCTCACATGCAACCATGTCGCATTGCCGGTGAGTTCGTTTATTTGAGTAACTCGATTTTGAACGAACGGCTTTAATAAATGCGGAGACATGCCTAACCACGCAATAACTATGGTCGAGTCACACCAAAAGAACACTTTTGTGAATATTAACCTTAACGAGTCCCTAATTTTCTTGTAAAGTTTAGCGGCAATGAGCGCGCCTGAGAGTTCGAGTTTTGGGATTGTCAATGATTTTAGGGGTGCGACTTTAGTTTTGGCACACAATAATTTGACAGTCACATCTGACCCTTCCTCATATGTCCTAACATATGCGCACGCGCCGTAAGCATGCAACGCTGCATCCGAAAAAATATGTAGCTCCGTATGACCAGTGTGTTCACTCCTTACGTGACGCGGAATACGCAAATCGTTTAAACGGCTTAACGTATGTATGAAAGTATTCCACATCGAGGAAATATCTTCTGGAACAGGGGTGTCCCAGTCAATACGACTTAACCATAATTTTTGGAGCAACATTTTGGAAATTATCACCGCGGGAGAAAGGAGACCTAACGGATCGTAAATCTGTGAGATAACTGATAACATAATTCGTTTATTTAAGAATGTCGAATTAGCTACAGGATCGATTTTAGTAGTGAAATAAAATTCATCGCGCGCATTGTCCCAACCTACCCCGAGTGTTTTATTTTGCGTGTGTTCACCTACAAAATGCTCTTTAGACTTCTCACGTGTGACGTCACAGTTGAAAGTCCATTTGCGTAAAGGGAAACATCCTGATTGCAGAACGTCATATGTTTTTTGACATATGTCAAGCAAGTTTTGGAAATTGTCATCTCCGGTAATTAAATCGTCTACGAATATATCTTGGTTGATGACGCGCGCTATGACGTCATCACCACATTCCAACGCTAACTGTCGTATACATCGTTGACTTAAATACGGTGCACTTGTCTGACCGTAAGTCACAGTATTTAGTTCATAAACGTATAATGGATCGGTGGGTTTTTCTCGCCAGAGGATCATCTGCAAGGATCTCTGATCAGGTTGAATTAAAACCTGCCGAAACATTTTCTCCACGTCAGCGCAAGCCACGTACTTGTATTGACGGAAACGTAATAAAATTGAAAAAATATCATTTTGAAGTGCTGGCCCCGGCAGCTGAATATTATTTAACGATTTATTTGTGGTAGTGGGGGTAGCACCACTGTACACAACGCGTAGTTTGGTGGTGACACTTTCCCGAAATACCCCGTGATGACAGTGAAAGTAATTCGGTGCACCATAAATGGTAACACGAGTCATGTGACCCATATTTTCGTACTCTCGCATAAAATCACAATACAAACGTTTATATTCCGGTAAACGTTCTAATTTACGTTCGAGGGATAAAAAACGATTTTTAGCTAACGTATAAGAATCGCCTAACGTATCAGCTGATTCTTTAAGTGGCATTCGAACGGAGAATCGGCCGTCCTCTTCACGTTTAGTCGTATTGATAAAAATATCCTCACATTTCTGCTCGTCAGCTGTAAGAACACTATCTACCTGAGGGATATCCTCGATCTCCCAAAACTTCCTGAGTTGAGTGTCAATCGCTTGAATAAAATAACAGTGAACTTGATTATTAATGCGCAAGTTTTGTGTAAAAATCGGACCAGAAATAAGCCAGCCAAATTTCGAATTTATGAGGTATGGCCCAGTTGGTAATCGGATTTTCTCGTCTTCTACAAGGTCCCAAAATACGTCCAAACCGATAAGAATATCGATTTCCGAAGGCACGTTAAAGGTGGGATCTGCTAATTGAATGTTATCAGGAATACGTATAACGTCTAAATCTATGTAAGTCGAGGGCAAACTGGACGTTATGCGCGGCAGGACGAAACAAGTTATAGACGTAGAAAAATCGTTTATTTTAGAACGTATATTTACATCGCATGACTGATTCGTCTGTGTGGCTATTTGACCCACACCCGAGATATGAATAGTGGACTGTATAGTACTCGCATTTAAACGGTGTCGTAATTCTTCCGTTATGAAACAATGCTCACTTCCGTTGTCTAAAAACGCACGACAAGTATGGAAGTGACCGTTCGCGTCGGCTACTTCTATTAACGCAGTACTAAGCAGCCGCCTGGAAACGAATCCCCTACCTTCCGCGCCGCCTTGGAACTCGGCCACAGGCGCGCGATCAGCCGATGCATAATAGCTGGATGTACTCGGCACTGATAACGGCATTGCGCTGTGTGCAGGCGCACTCGACGGCCTCACACACACACTCTCATCGCGAGTACTCTCGATATGCAATAGGCTATTATGTTTTTGTTGACATTGTTTACACGGGCCGAATAAGCAGTCATTTAAGGAATGCCCTTCGCGTAAACAGTTATTGCACAAGTTTTTATTACTAACTAAATTTAATCTATCTCGGACAGGTAAATTTAAAAACTTAGCACACGTATAAAGCGCATGATTTTCGTTACACATCGCACAGTTTCGATAACGTTTATTATTGAAAGTCTTTGATTTATTCGGATTAACACTAGCAGAGACACAACTAACTACTTGCGCGTGTTTGTTGGACGTGTAACTAGGCTTCACATTAGTACTAATAGCTGGTGGCGCCTTTGAGTGATTCGAAGTTATCATTTCTAACGTATCCGCCCGATTTCTAAGAAATGATAAGAGATCGTCTAGCTTAAGTTTCTTTGACTCATTATTTATTGACTTATCCGAGATAGACCCTATGTGAGATTCCCACTTACGCTCCGTGGCCGCATCGAGTTTCGACACAATTAAATGAATAACTAACGTATCCCACGAATCGGTAGGTTCATCTAGCGTTTTTAATGCGCGTAGATTACGTAACACGGTGTCTATTAGTCTACGTATTTGAGTCGCAGATTCTTGTTTCAAGGCTGAAATATTAAATAACGATTTAATGTGGTTATGCACTAATAGCCTGGGGTTATGAAAGCGAATTTCCAGTAATTCCCATGCTTGAATGTAGTTTTCGGCAGTAAATTCTAAGGCACTAATTACTTGTAAAGCACTACTACTAAGCGACGATCGAAGGTAATGGAATTTTTGAATCGCATCGAGCTCTGGATGCCTATGAATCATCGTTTCATATGAGTGTTTGAATTCGAGCCAACGATCATACGAACCATCAAATGAGGGTAATTTAATTTCGGGAAGTTTGATTTTCGAAAACGGTTTGTTCATGGCATGAGCACAACTAGCCATAGTGCCGTTGTTTGTCTCCACACCTTCGATTAAACAGTTAGCACTTGCCATTGAACCGAAATATAACTCTTCGAGAGTTTCTACGTATTCGTAGTTAGCATACATGTCGGGTTCTGGAGTACAAAGATCAATTTGACTCTCAATGTCGTTAAAATTTTTAAATATCTCTGTGGCTGCTTGCATGCGCAATTTTAATTCGGCAATTTGTAATCTGGAAGGAGTCACCGCAAAAAAGGAATCAACGTATTTTTTAAATTGCGTAAGCCGGCCTTTCAAGTTACCTCTTAGTTTGCGGAGGTCTGAAATGGAGGCCTGACTGTTTCCAGATGATCCTGATCCAGAAGGAATAGTTGACTTAGCACCAGCTTCATCCCCCTCACCCATTTCGAGAGATTAAAAGAGATTGAAAAGACTCACGTGTATAAATCCAAACGGTGGGGTAGATCGCGAAGCTGCCGCTGCGCGACTTACGTAACGAGCTGCACTGGAATGCACAAAGAAACACGGTTTTAACACAAATCGTTTAGGGATAGGAATAGACGGGATTGGTAGACCTGACCGTTCACTGCTGCAGACGCTGACAAGTTGCTGGTGTCTTCTCGCAGGGGTATTTCGTCTTCCTGACGAGCCGACTTCTCTCGCAGTATCCGTGCACGAAGGTCCAAATTATGTGCAGGATTCGGTGGTTACCAGGGCTTTTTCAATGAAGACGTTTATTTTAAACTTGGTAAAGTGGTTTATTACAAAATTATAAAGTATATCGCGGACAAGTGCATATCGTGCCGTATATCGAGTCGAGTGAGTTGGTGATAGTTAAACGCGGAGAGGGGCGGTTGGAGAGTTGCCGTCGCAGCGTCGCTAGGTGTCGCTAGCAGGTGCGCGAACAATAAGTGCAATTATAATTAATATCAATTGAACATAGGTATAGCAGTTTAAAAAGATGCCTGATTAATATATTAATATAAAATATATTAAGACGTTAATATATTAAGACTGTATTCTAAAATTCATTGAAATCGCTAAAGCCGTGTTTGAGAAATTACAATTTCTCCTTTTTTCTTTATTCTAAGAAATTAAAAAAACATCGGCCTTCTTCTGTACGTATTATATTATTATAGCGGCTCGGTAGGTATTAGAAAAACACTGAAACAGAACAATTTTGATTAGGCTGTTAATTATCCTGGAGATGGGGTTAAAATGTTGTATTACGCTCGGCAACACAGTTTGTTCGTCTCTTAACCTTGATCTTGAGACCTTCGCGACGCTCAAGATTCCATTTATTGCGCCTACATAGAGCTATTCCTTCCACTCTTGCACCGTACTGTTATATATTAAAGTCGACGAGTAGAAAAAATGGCTGGTTTATGCATTTTTCAGTGTCATACAAGTTATCTAATCGTAAGTCGTTATCTGACACTGAACTGTCCTACTAATTAATATCAATGATAACTGCCTCGATTGCTTTAATATACCTATCCATCAAGTCAGTAGTTAATAGTAGTTTTTTAATTGTTAAATACCCACAGGAAAAAAACATTAAATACATTTAGCTACAAGAAAAAAAATACCATTTGGATTATTTCATAATTTGTTCATGTTATGACCATCTTAGATGTAATGATATGAAATTTCAAACAAAAATTAGGCTGTTGTATAAACTTATAGAAATCTGAATTTCATAGCTCGATGTTTATTATGCATCCTCACTGAGAACATTCGCTTCGCTCGCAAGCATCGAAAATTCGAGAGATGTGGACGATTAGGCAAGCCGAGTACCTAAGTAGGTAATAAACACTTTATTGCAAAAAAACAGGATATACGATTATGAAAAGGAATAAATAGAGTGCAAAGGCGAACTTATCCTACGAGGGGTCTCTTCCAGTTAACTAAGTTTGCATATCTTGCTTGCTCTCAGTGATGACGATATTACAGAACTGTGTTTAAGTACTAAGTTACAAAGATAATAACAAGCCTCCATATTATGCGACAGAGACGCACTTATATCATAGAACGAGACATCATTACTTTGATATTGCCTGGTAACATATCTTAGCTTATACTATTGTTGTTCAAAAGTGGCGCTGAGTCTTCGCAATCCGACTTTTCACTGTCACTCGTCGCTGGAAAAAATAAAAAATACGTAAAAAATTATATAAAACTATAATAATATCGGTTAGTAAGCGGAAGCAATAGAAAATTTAGATTCATGCAATAATAAGCAATAAAAAAACTGCCTACAAACTATAGCTAATGTAGTCTGACAACCATAGGCTCCAATAGATTTTTTTTTATTTACATGCCTCCCTATTTTTTGTACTCGGAAAAATGGGACATACCTACATCGATTTAAAAAAAAAAATCTACTGCACCACAGGTTATCAGACTATGTTTATGAAATATTAGTGCCTAAAATATTTAAAAGCGTTATTTTAATTTCTTACATATTTTCTTTTTACTATTTTTATATGATTATATCTGATATATTATCTGAAAGAACGATACTGGAAATACAAAAATACATGACTTGTGTGACACAATATAAGGGTGAATTGCAAATCGTTCGAATCTAGATATAAAGGCCTTAATTTAATATTAGTTTTCGTAACACAGAATCAATGAGAGGATTTAATGGAGGCCTTAACTAGGTACAAAAGATTACTATGTCTAGTGAACAAACTACATTGAAATCCATCATTTTATGTAAAAAATACCCAAGTTTTACAAACGGAACTACAAACTACTTTATAAACTAAGTTTGATGTCACGAGCGTTCGTTAATTCCTTTTACTATTTGTTACATATCATAACGAAAATATCGCTTTAAATAGAGGATAGGGGAAACTAAAAAAGTATAAAGGTCGGCTAATATGACACTGCAGGATACTACTAAAGAAATATAACTTTCTCACACTTAGCTATAAAAAATGGTTAAAACCCAAACAAGCGCAAAGCTACAACTCCAACTAACCTTGCCGGCGCGTAACGTCAACAACAATCCAACTGGGACCTGCTGACGTCGCTAACTACATTTACACTACTATTTCTGGAGTTTTATATATAAAAGTACACAAATGTTAGTGTTTACCTTATAGGGCTAGCATATAAAACACAGCAACTATAGTAAAAATAATATTCTCAAGTGAAATTACTAATTTTATTGCGCATATATGTTTGTTGTTTGTTATATGCAACATATAGGCGTCTTTCGTAAAGAAAATAGGGTGAAATAGCTCATGTTCATGAACATTATTCTGATGGGTGCTTTGTGTACATAGATAAAAGCCAACAATCACAAAAAAGTAAGTGAAAAAACAAGCAACAAGGGACTACAATGAAACAAGATATCGAAATGTACATTTGCTTATATTTCACATAAAAAACACGTCATATGATACAGCCATCTTATGTGACATTACACAATATATAACATATGTATATACAGTGAGCGCCGCTCCTACGCTACTCTAACTGTTGAGCAACCCGAGGGTTCCGAATCTACGCCTGTACACTTAGCAGCAAATACTCGGCTGCGCAGACATGTCAGTTATAAACTAACAATACAGTCAGCAGCAGAAGTAACAAAATAGGCGAGGTGTACAATTATCTTGGCACAAATGCTTATATATTAATAGAGAATCTTACAGAAATAAACCTAGTCCCACAGTAAGCTCAATGAGACTTGTCTTATGGGTACTAGACGATGATATATATAATAGATATATACATACCATCAGGTACAAATATTCGTGTTAAACACACAAATAAATGCCTTGACCAGGAATCGAACCCGGCACCTCCTGCTTCAGTGTCAAGTTAATTTTAAATACCCCACCTGTTCAGCTACTCGCGCTGCTGACTGTACCCTTTAAAACAAATCCAATAGAATCCTAACAATGTGATTCTACTCACAATTTTCACAACAAAAAGCAATATCACTGTATTGCATTTAACAATTCATAACACAAATATTGTAAGACTAGATAGAGAATGGACTGAAGACCTAATCGCAAGTATCAAGGACACCTTATATAGTATATAGCGCTATAAATATTATATAGAAGTAGGTAATAATAAACACTCATAAAATCCGAAACTGTTTCAGCTTTTGACCGGTACAGTCGGTAGGCCGTCATCAGAAACTCCGTAATTTTTTTTAACAGTACACATGCTATTTTAATTAGAAAACTCCCGTGAGTATCAGACATATTAAAATTCTCATAGCGGGTTACTCACGTCAATAAAGTCGAAAATAGCTCGACATGTTTCGGAACTCTCTAGGCAAGCAGCCACGTGCAACTCAATGCCGCACGCCGCGAACCCGCTAGGCGGGCAAGCGGCGGACGTAGCGAAGATGCAATGCTTGCCCGCCTGGCGGGTACTTTGGCGTCGCGTGTAGGTTTATAGCTCTTGCCTGCCTAGCGGGTACGGCGTATCTGAGTAAAGTTTACGAGTGCCCGCGTGGCGGGTACGCGGTGTCGAAAGTGTTAAGTACAGATGTAATGTATAATTATTTTCTTCGTATTATCACGGATACGCCCGTGTGATGCTATTTCAGTCAGTATCCGTACTAATCACTAAAGAATAACTAAAGCATGGAAGTAGAACAACTGTCAAATGACAACAGTTTCTAGCGGCCTTGAAATTGGCAGTGGATTTCTCAAATGTCGTAAGTCTAACCTAATAACGTGGCTCGTACGACATTTGAAAAATTCACTATCAAAATATGCGACTAATTTAAATTGTAAAGCTTTGATGAACTACCAAAATTACAACGAGATATTTAATTTGGCTGCTTGGACGAATTGTATCAAAAGAGATCAGCAAAACTGTTGACAACCTACGGAATCGGAGAAATAACAAACACATACATCTCTTTTTGACACTACCTTTACTTCGTAAGGAAGTGAAGGACGGGCTTATGACTGATGTTCTTAGTTTTGACGGGGGGCTTGGTACTAAAAGTACGTTGATTGAAGTAACATGACAAATACGAGTGGTTCCGAGAAAATACTCATTATGAAAATAGTCATTATGTACTGTCGACCTTGGGAATCGTAGCATAACCTTGGAACAGACTCAAAAGCTTTTATGCGTGTTTATTATTATAGATGCAGCCAACACCACAATGCCTTGATTGACAAGATAGAATAGCAGAAAGATCACGTACTCACTGTATTCTTTAGTAGAAAACAGTGCGAACGCAAACATTGCAGTTAGTTTAGCACAACTTAAACTAGAATTAGATCATACGGGCATTTTCCTAGGTCGCTCGAGCGAATTACCTACAACACTACAACAGGGCTCAAAATATAAAGACAGGATATAAGAATAGGGTTCTTTTTACTAGCGTCTACTACCCAAGTGGCTACATTGAACTACCTATTTAAGGTATGATTTGTACATTTCTGACGTGATTGAACAGTTAAAAAAAATTGGAAATATGTTAAGTTGCCGGATAAAAGTACCTAAAGGCCGGAAGGCGCTTACAACGCGTCGCATTTGAGTAGGGGCGTCGTTAACCCATTCAATGTCGACGCCTCATATTTCTACTTATCATGCAGTGTCCACGCGACGACGCGAATTCGCGTCCGCGGCATTACGTTAACATTTCAAGGACGCGAATTCGCGTCCGCGGCATTACATTATCATTTAAAGGATGAGAATTTGCGTCCGCGGCATTACGTTATCATTTAAAGGACGCGAATTCGCGTCCGCGGCATTAGGTTAACATTTCAAGGACGCGAATTCGCGTTCTTGCATCCGAGATAAGAATTATGAAAATTACTATGCATTGAATCCAAAAACCAGCAACAATATAATATTATCTTTCATAAATAAAATAAGACTTTGGTATCAGCTTTTACAGTTTTCTAGCAACTAAAACACAAATATCATGAGGACGCGAATTCGCGTCCTCGGCATTACGATTACACATATGGGACGCGAATTCGCTCTTCGGCGTTGAATGGGTGGAATTATGGTGTAAACGTCGGCCAAGCTTATTATACATTTACCGGCGAACCGTCACATATTCGTTAAGTGTTAGCAATACCACACACTTACTGATCGTTGGTGCCTATGAAAACTTCGCAACAATTATTACCCACTCCCCGCGGGGGATCTAAAACAATTATAGTCTTAGTAGAAACTATCAGAACTCCTAGTTTTAGCTACTTTCTCATTGCTATGTTTTGCTATACCTTGGCACGGGAATCACAACTGTATAGATAGGTGTTTAGTGAAGACGTATTTGAAAATAAAGATAAAGCCTTTCTGCAGTCTATAAAATCGTACGGGTAAACACGCAACAAAAGTAATGGTAAGTACATACAATCACAAAAGCGGTGAGATGTTCGAAATTACCTGACACAATTAAGGCAAGAAAATCGTATCTATCTCATTGACTGTACAAAATAAATATTAACAAAAACTGGCACCTACAGTTCATAGCAAAAATATTTTGATCGTTTGTTTTTTGGCTGCCTAATACGTGGTTTATAGAATATACAGGATTCGGTCTAATTTTACATTATTGTAAGGGCATTTACAAAAAAAAAGTGACACTTATCGAAAATATACAACGCGGTGAGATTGATATACCTACGTCGCTATTTTTTTTTTTACTTTATTAAGATTTTTTTTTAACATAATTTTGTTTTAAAAACGGGATATTTAAAAAATTAAAGGACCTCGTATTTCTGAGCATAAATAATCATTATTTTTTGTTTGGGGACATTTACAATCGGAGAGCAGTATCTCGTACCTGGTTTAGTGATGCTAGAGGATAAATTGTAGTCTATACATAATTAAAGTAAGAATTGATTTCACTTTTACTAGTTTTTGGGGTCTTAATTACATTTTTAGATATAAAATAATCACTCACAATGCGGTAATTAAGTACCTTTTAACCAAATTTTCTTGTTACAATTTGATATAAATGAAACATTTTTTCAAATTAAAGCTTTTAATAGGACGTGAAGTAACTTTTTTACGTCAACTGTTCTTGTTGTATATTCTAACAACGCCGCTAACACGTAATTTAATAGCTATTTATTGCTTCGGCGATTTGTGCTTTGTTTGAAACATTCCAAACAGTCCTATGCGTCTAAATTGTCTTTGCTACATTATGACGGTTAATTTTCACCATCTGGCTTGTTGAAGCTACTATTTTTAAGTAGGATATTTAATATTCAATGCCTCCATATGTATGAATATATTAACAGTAAAACCATGTAACAATTTCACATGCACATATTCACTGGCTTAAGCCAATCATCAATCAAATATGAATGTATGTTGGCGCACTCAAATATGCCAGTTTCAGTATTCGAGGCGAGTTTTTTAAAATCTTTATCTTAGGCATATTGTTAGGTTACATATCACTTTGACAGGCTACGGGGTACCCGAGACTAGTCTGATAAAAAAGTACCCTAGTGTGACTAAGAAACGTATTAAAATCGTATTATTTTATGGTACTTTTTTCCTACGATGCGTCTGAGTCTAAGAGCTCACCGGCTCAGTAATAGCCTCATGCTTCAAAGAGGTTGTCAGGGAATCCGCGGTAAAAACGACGAGGTAAATCGTTTTGTGCACTTTTCCTACCATCTTATGAGGGGCTGAATTTATATTGTCAACTACTCTTTGAAGGCCTGTTATGTCTAAAATTAACTGCGGTATAAGTTTTACTTATACTTGACGAGGCCCTGATAGGTTCGAAGTTTGTGGCTACAAGTCATTATTTACATTTTTTTTAAGGTGTCAACTATCAAAGGCGCCCGTTTCCTTTCAATATAGCTCGAGCGCGATATAAATCTTAAGCCGTTAAGCGATTGCGTAGACTAAAAACTACTGCGACCTGCGTTTTCTCGCACATCCTAACCAGCGTGCGTAGCCAAGATGCCAATCGCTCACGCTTAATAACGTATCGTAGCTACCTCTCTCTATCACTCCTCCTTATTAGTGTGACAATGACAGTTGCGTTTCGTTAGCGACTGAGCGTGAGCGATTGGCATCTTGGCTACGCACCCAGACGTCCTACGAGCCTCTGAACCCCCAGTGCATAATATCTACGAGTGCTGAGTTCGCTTACGCGCGGACACGCGGCGGGCCGTACCGTTGGCGGGAGCGGGCGCGGAGGCGGAGGCGGAAGCGGGCGGGTAGGGGATGCGGAACAGCGCTATCTTCAGGTGCGCGCAGATCTCCAGGCAGATCTGCCCACAGTAACGCACTAGGTCCACGCACACCCATATCTGAAAATACAACGATCACTTTAGACACGACACCGAAGCATCGAAACTGAAGTTGACCTGCATGTGCGCACTAAATAGTACCTTACAATAACATCAGCCTAATTGACGTCTCTTGACATAGTACTAAAATGACTTAATTCGCAGTACCTACATTATTTTGAAATAAAACGTTAAAAGTCGCTGAGCAAACGTTCAGTTTGGTACTCCCCAACTGAACAACGTTTGCTCAGCCTACCTAGTCAGCTCAGTCGGTATTAATATTCCTATTAAAGACTTGCCTTACGATTATCGTCAGTATTAATCGTATTCCTCGTAAGAATTTATCAAAACGAATATCTTTCGCTCAAGCAATTCGTACATGACATTGCCAAGATTAGACCATATGGGCCGTGCTATGTATTTACAGCAATTGTAAAATTTCTGAAAGTTTATAATTATATTATGTACTAAGTTGAAAAACGCAACTTCGCTTCAAATGTAATGTCAATTACGGTGTAAATACCCTAACTTTGTTTTTTGTCCTTCACAAAGGCCTTAGGACTCCCGAGTCCCGAGCCTAGAGGCCTCTATAAAGGACAGAGGAAGTTCTCGAGTATATGCAAAAGTGTAGTTTACCGTGCAAAGCCATAGCACGTAATACTCGGGTATGGCGTTGTTGAAGTACTGGTTGAGGAACAGCATGGCCGGGCCCAGCAGGGACCAGTCGTAATAGTCCATCTCGCTCTTCGTCATATGCGCCACCTGAAATGGAAAACGCACCGGCATTTAACTTTTTAATTTTAATTAGACTGCACGTTTCATTAAACAAGTCGATTAAATAGTCGGTGAAATATTGGAGACTATCTTATTACGACCCTACTGTATGTCACTCCCATGACTGAGCCCAATCTAATGACACATGACACCTTCGTCATGTCGCTTGGTGTAATTAAGGAAACAGAATGGCATAGTTAGTTTTATTAAATTCTTTATTTTTTCTCATACAAAATAAAGTGGCAACAACCGCTAATGTAAAACGGGCATTAGAATTAATATAAATAGACAATCTGTCTACTAGTGTTCTACTTGTGATTTAGAGTGAAAGAAAAGTGACATTTTCATCAAGTGACTATTGCAGATACGAAGTTTAGTAAGTAAAGCGACGATATGGTCCTATGAAAGCGACCATTTCGGTCCGATTGTCGGATAAGACTCATAAATAAAATTACATTTACCTAACAAATATTTCGTAAAATGTTTAAAAGCGACTCACCACCAATCTATTTGTGACCTTCGCTGCGACCATCCCGAACGCGAGGATGTAGAGCGCTGGATGGTTCTCATAGACATGAGACTCCGACTTCTGGAAGATGATGAAAGCCGGCACCACCACCAGCGAGAACGGTATCACCGGAGACAGGATGCTCGTGCCCTGGGTGAACTTAGAGGTGTACCGTGGTCTTTCGAGAGGGGCACTGGATTGAGCTGATAATCTTTTTTGTATTTAAGAAAGGTGTTTCTTTGAACGCCATGGCCACTTAAGTGTTGTGTGCTGGCTTTACGACATTTTTGTGTATGATGAGTAGCGTTTAAAAATTGCTTCACCCATATATATATACAGCGTGTAATCATTAAGTGTAGCCAGGCTATTATTAGGTAAATACAGAGTGATTCATAAGACGTGAGCAGGATTAACATTACGGTTTCAGTAAATGATAATCTGTTATTTCATACTAGTCTTTAAAAAAAACGTTCAATTAAATTAATTAAAATTCAATATGAGGACAGGAAATACAACGTTTAGAATTATACCGGATCAAAAATAATTATTACCTAACAAAATACGTACTTTAAAGATTATCAGCTTCAATATGAAAAACAAATGGGCTTCAGAGATGTAATATTATTTAACTTTAACCTTATGACTCCAGTCGTGCCTGTCATAGGAAAGTCCTTCCAATGACGCCAAAGGCAGTTACAGCTGACACCTTCGCCAATACAAAGGCTTAGGCCACTCCGTAAGTTCAATCGCTTAAATACACGGCATATATATTTCTTAGACGTCTGGCGTTCAAAAAGTTAAAGTTAAATAGTAACTTTAAAATCAGGGGTAAACTTATAACTAAGCAAATCATGCATTATTCTAATAAACTCATGCGATTAGAAGCAACGACAGCAAAGTGAGTAAGCGACACCAACTGTTAACCAAACAACGATCACCTATGTTCTGAACCATGGTTATATTTGTTCAATGAAAAGTACAAATAACATCGTGAACGATAAAGTCTAGAGGAATGATGTCGAATTACTATTACCCTTTTATGTTTCTGTAATTCGCCATTTAAAATTACTAGTAAATCCAATTATTTTAAGGTCCCGTAAGTAGATGTAATACATAAAGACCTTTAGGAAAAAGACACCGGAATAGAGGAAGGGAAAAAAATCAGGAGACTCTAAGCATATCATACTAAAATTTCGTGAGATTTTACCGAAAAAAAAAACCCCATGTTTGCTGCGATGTCCTTTGTATGTAATGTATGTGATATAACCCCGAAATAGAATCGGCAAAACCGTAAGTTTTAGTGTTAAACAAAATATAAGTATAACCAATATAATTATGGCTCTGCCTAACCCAAGCCGGAGTAGCAAAATCAACGAGAAAACTCGTGCCGTGAATATGGTAGTTTCATGTACAATCGGTTAACCTTTTCGACGCCATGTTAAATACAAACGCTTTCGTTCAGACTTCATGTAACCGAAGTGTCAAAACTGAAATTGAACTTTATACAGGGGTCTTGACGCCAACTACAATTTTGTTCTTTTTGGTGTTGATACCCTTGGTCCGTGGGGTCCAGCGGCCCAAAGCCTGTATAAAGACTTGGCCAAACGTCTGGTCGACGTCTCCGGGGATAAGAAGGCTGGCAGTTACCTCGCCCAACGCATAAGTATTGCGATACAGCGAGGGAATGCTGCCAGCATTCTTGGGACCATGCCCCAGGGGCCAGTTTTTTTAGTTTAATTTTGTTCTTAGTTATTTTATTTAAGTTAATTTTAATTTATGTTGTTGGAGGTATTTAATGTTGCCAATAAATATACTTTATGTGTGTTCATTAAGGTCTACTGTTGCTCTGTGGTATGTGACTGATTAATCGGTCTTTGGCGTTGAACCTGCGGTGCCAATATCCAGTGTAACAAAACCTATATGCCATACCTATATGATATGCTGGTGATCCGTGAGCCTTATTAAAATGTGATAATCACCTGCATTTTTTACAGCATGTATATTGGCACCGCATTGTCTTTGGCGTGGAAAAGGTTAACAATGCATCTTATGATAATTAATATATTCCTAGCGGCAAAGTCTTGCGCCTCGCAAACAGTGTCGCGGCTTCGAAACCTGTTTCGAACCAGTAAATCCCAATATAGCAGTTTCTAGGGGTTAAAGGTGTGATAAAATTTTACAAAGAATAGCGTTATAAATGCGCCATAGTCATCAATTGTACACATAGACATTTTAATTATTTAGTCATATTCACGGAACGATTTTTGCCTTGATTTTAGCAGTCCTCTCAACGACGGCCCCTAACCGAAGCGCCACCCCACAACACAAACTAGAACTAGCCTCAATCCCTTCTTCGCGTAGCGACGAGTATATTTTATACTGCTGATTTTCATACAAAATTGCGTTCATCATCGTTATACGCAGTGTTTGGTCACTGGCCAAACTCTAAGTAATTAATGTAAGTAAAAAAAAAATGCTGTTTCATACAAATTGGCGGCATCACGCCGGAATGTACAAAACAGCAATTTTCTTTTATCTCGTAATAATCTTATTTGATTAAATTTAATCGGTTCCGCCTACGGACTTTGAAATATGATGAATATTAACATATATTTTTGCAAAATTAAAATAAATAGTTTTTCTTACAAAACATGATGTTGTTTTGTGCGGCAATCGCAGGGTTTAGACGCTTGCGATTAACGGAATGCGTTTGCCCCGTATGTTTCACCTGCTGCGTTAACCGCGTAAAACAATGGTCTATAATTATATTACCTGATTTGAAATTATCTGCGTCCATCGCATTGCGTGTAACGAAGCGTTTATCGCATAAAACAACCGCGCGCTGGTGTTGTCAGCCCTTTAAGATAACCTTACCTTAAGTAAGTTAGAAACGATGAAGCGTGTTCCGATATTTCAGAAGGCCTAGTATAAAAATTGTACGACATTAACTTTTCGACCGCGTTAGCGTATCGGGAGTTCAAATTATGTTTGCCGTTTATTTAAATCATCCGGCAACTTTCATATTTTGACCCTTCGAAACGCTAACGCGGTCGAGGAGTTAATGTCGTAAAAATTTTATACTAGGCCTTCAGGAAATTACGAATGTAGAGATGTGTCAGAACACACGTGACACAACACTGATGATTAACGCAATTGTGTACGGAGACAGTCAGTTCAATCAGCAGTCCTGTTAGCGATTTTGCTAGATCGTCACGTTCTTACAGTACTTTGAAGACAGGAATTTAGGCTTTGGTTTCCCGTTGCCGCTACTTAACACTTGACACGTCTTCAGGCTAAAGGTCACATCGTTGGTTGCTAATAATTTGGAAATTATTTTTACTAACAGTGCTTGGACAAATACCAAAATAATTTTATATACCCACATATCATTAGCCCTCAATAATGCGTTCAAATCAAATATTGCATATAAAGGCCCCCATAATAATAAACTTTTTTGTTTTCGATAATATTATTTTTGTTCAATTTCGAACACATCTGACACATGGAAATTTGATTTGACCTCTATTCTAATATCAGTCGAGATGACGTTTATAGTTTGAAACGAATTGTCTATTGCATACAATGACGCACGCAAGTCGCACGTTATTTTGATATCGAACGCTATAAAAATTGGGGCCAACTCTAGTTTGTCTCTGAATTTAAAAAATATTAATGTCAACATTTGAATGTCAGAAAAGTTTTTATTCCCGAAAGTCGCAATGATAATCATGATATGTGTGTATATAAAGCGGTGTAATGTAATTGTAAATAATTAGGCATTATATACAATCACATAAACTACTATAAAAAATGCAAGGTTGAAGGAATTTATCAACAACCGGCGATGAGGTAAAAGCCTGATAGCGTTACTATTGAAACGCGTGCATCGCCACCGGGAGACCAAGATCGTTTCACACGTATTTGGCGTTAGTAAACAAACTGTGCGTTATGATCGTGTTAACGGCACAAGGCTGTATGCTCAGTCTTACTGCGACGGTGGAGCCGTTTTTCCCCACTCCACCCTTCATAATGATATTAAGGTATCCCAGTATGAGGTAGAGAGATAATAGGACGACCGCGGTATTGGAGGCGAGGCGCACGTCGAGCCCCAGTGGTAACTGCGCGCCATGCGGCCATGACAGGAACAAAATGGACATGCGTTAATTATTAGAATGGTTGGTACCGTGTGCTGTCTTCACTCATTGCTACATATCCCCGCCCGTTATATACTATGAGCACTCGCTCAATGATAAGTGTTTAAATATTGGCACAGATACAAGGCCTAGCTACACTGCAGTGTGTATACATATTTAGTACTTACACGAACCTTTTTAAAATACAGCTTGAATCTTACAATTTGAAACAATTAGAAAACTCCCGTGAGTATCAGACAGATTAAAATACTTATATCGGGTTACTCACGTCAATAAAGTCGAAAATAGCTCGACATGTTTCGGAACAGTCAGTGTCCCTTCTTCATGAGTCTAGCCGCGGTGGCTGCTTTACGCACACACATGTCGAGCTATTTTCGACTTTATTGACGTGAGTAACCGGATATAAGTATTTTAATTTAAAATATTTTGTAGTAAGTAGAGGATAATTACAAAGATTGCACCGAAACCGTTTGGGCCATATTGTAACTACGTGGAAGGTGTTTTAACTAGGAGAGAGCTAACGACATTAGCACTAAACATAACGTTTTAGCATTTTTTTGCGTTAACAACAGGGTAAAATATAGAACAGGTAGTTAATAAAGCAAACATTTCACCGTGTAGGAATTGTAATACATTTTTATTAAGATTCCTGGAAATATTTTTGCTACCACCGATTAAATGGATTTAAATGCCAACCCAACTAGCATATACAAGTCATGTCGTAATCGCTTTAGCATTTATATATAAGTTATAAAGAAAACAATACAGAATAATTGGAAATAAGTAAGAAACGCATTTAATTCAACGGGGATTTTCCGCTTTGGGAAATATGGTAGGTACCTGTGGTACGTTTAATATATAAATAATTGAGACAATACATTGAGGATCAATTAATCAATTTAAAGGTTATGCGAGTAGGCGTACATTGTTGATTTCATCTCCGAACAAATCAAGGGTCAGGTTAGGTTAGTACTGCAACCACCACGCTGACAAGTACCAATCTATTACAGATTTGAAAACGAGTATCTCCGATGATATCCGATATTATAGCAGGAGTATGTTTCATTAAATTCGATAATTGTATACTGTATTGTTTTCTTTACTTCTCATATACTTCGGCTATCCGATCCCAGCCCCGACCAGACCCGAGCACCGGCTTACAGCGACGGTAGATCCATTCTTGCCCGCGCCCCTCAAACGGAAGGTGGCGCCAAACTGCAGTGCGATGTGGAGCTGCGCCGCAAAACACATGCTGGTCATCGCCAGCGAGCAAGGCACCACAGTGTACGGGATCTGTGGTAACCGACTTGTCCAATTATCGCTACCGCTAGGTGGCGCGGGTGCACGGAGTGCGCCTGCGTACCCACTCCGTGCAACACGCAGGTTCAAGTATAGTTTGAATTCTGAGGTAAATTTAACGGTTCGAACCAACCTAAACAATGGCCTTTGTATCATTTTTGCAACCGCCATAGTAACAATATAATTAAAAAGCGTCTCTATCGTCATAGTATTAATGTTCAAATTAGTGTAATGAACATTCTGGTGAAGTCCTAGAGTGTCTAGTACTTTTCAGTTAGCGCTGCACATACTATTTTTCGATTGACCTACACCCGTGCCAGCTACCGGAGACTACAACATAGAATGAAAATTATTTTAAGTTGAGTTCAGACGGCCGAGCGTAAGGCGGGGTCGAAAAGTGATACGAGACCTGAAAGCTTCGCTATACTTAAGTGTAGCTGTGTGAGTTTAGAGACGGAATTAGAATCAATGTTATTTTGAGCATCTTCGGATGTTTATGGGGACCTTAGGACCTTGTAATGCAATTGTAAGTGATTGGTCACATGGGTATCTTAGTATTTTGTAAACCAATGTATACGAAAGTTGTTAGAATATTTCACTGATAAAGCTATTACTCCACAAGTATGTTTCGGAAAAATATGCAAGCTCAACGTCAACATTTACTTTCACAGTATATGAATAGTACCTACTTATGTTTACTTGATGGGAAATTCCACGAATTAATCAAAGGTTAACACAATACATATTAAAAGTTCATCGATTTCCGTGTATCCAGTAAGCTTTGAGACCGAAGCACACCGTACTCCCTTTGCAGTACATTGCTTGTGCTGTGTATGAGTACGGAACAAGAAAACAATGTATCACGCAGAGAGACGGAGCCATGCTGTATACGAATGCGGTGTGCATCAGCCTTTAGTAACTTGAGTACTACTTAACATATTATTGGCATTTATGCATATTGTTTGACCAATGTAACCTAATACTTAGTTTTAAGATTAGTTGCCATTACGATAGTACGTTGCGGTTATTGATTGTAAATGAGTGAAGACCCACAAGGAAAGTGAGAATAAAACTAGCGACGCGTATTCATTATAAGTATAAATAACTAACACATGACAGTTACCAAAACCTACATATAACGAGTACCAGGCATGCCGCTACTTTTGTCGCGTGACAGACACAATGTCGGGACACATAAAACTAATAATAGTGCTTTTGGTTTAATTTTTAAAATACAGATGGTTGCACGTTTAAAAAAATACTTATATTCTTTTGAATAGTAGGTATAGGCAAGCCTGCTATGATGAAAATTCAAATGTAAACCGTTAAATCAAATAAAACGGTTCTCATTTGTATTTTCTCTCTAATTAATATTATACTTGCTCGTTGTTACAAATGAAAATAACAGGAGCGCTCTAAAACGAATTGTTTGATAAATGAACGAGTCATGCTATTAAAAAAACCCACATGATAAGAAGCGATGGACTAGAATCGAAATCGACAAACAAAAGAAGCGATTTATAAAAGTGACGATCACACACGGAATACGTAAGTACGATATTGTCGAATGCTCAGGCGCTGTGATTTAAGATTACACTTGTCAACATTTTGAGATAAGAGTGTAGTTGTACTAAAACCTACATGGGCGTTTTTATTTTTTGTTGTAGAAAAAAAACTTTTTGCTAAATTAGAATTTTTTATTTGTTTTCTATTCAGAATCGCGAGCTCTCTCAATCCTAGTAGGAGAAAAAAAGTGTCCCAAGATTAGTTTTCCACCACCATTATTTCATAGATTCAGTATGCGCTAGCGCAATGGAAAGTTTGAAAATATATGAAAATTTAGGACACTTTTTTTCTCCTACTAGGAATGAAATAGCTCGC
Source organism: Lathronympha strigana (assembly GCA_949128165.1). Lineage (NCBI taxonomy): Eukaryota > Metazoa > Arthropoda > Insecta > Lepidoptera > Tortricidae > Lathronympha > Lathronympha strigana. The sequence continues at coordinate 2,823,199 of OX421905.1, forward strand.
GATTCTGAGTAAAATAGAGAGAAAAGTTCTCAATTTATCATTTTTTTTTTCTACAACAAAAAATAAAAACGCCCAAATACCATAAATCAAGGTGGTAAGTTGGTAACAAAAAAAGTTAGATTTAAACTCATGAAATTTTAATATTGTCTTCTGTTACCGCGATTGTTATTCATTGAAATTAAACACTTTAGAACGGATTAATCGCGTTTATTAACGCGATTAATCCGTTCTAAAGTGTTTAATTTCATGAAATTTTATAAGAAAAGTATTATAACATAATGTGACTTCAAACTCCTGCGACGAGTTTTGAGTTTTGCGCTAAAATCAGCCACTTAAAACACTCCTATAACTAACTTCAAAGTTTTTAAAGGACCATGTATTATAATAGTTATTTATGATACAAGTGTAGAAAAGTAGGCTGTTTCCCGACGACTGCCCGTTACTATAAAACACGTACGAAATTAGTTTTTTAAACCGACACGAGATGAAAGAAAGCCTACATTTCAACACGTGTATCATGCATTTTACAATGCATTAGCTCGAAGACTAATCAATATCAGTATTCTAATTCCATTGACAAACTTTTATTATTAATTTTTTTAATAGATATTAAAAACAGCGCCGAAAAGTGTAATTATTGTAAGTAAATGTTGATCTTTGTAATTAGTCGTTCTTACTATGTTTCGTGTGTAAGCGTCAGTACCTTTACGAACTAACATAACTAATATACCTATCTACCAATTTTTACTAATACGGTAAATAAGAATTTATGAAAGTATACATAAGCCCAACGCATTCACGACCTTTTTAACTGCTGGCAGGGGAGATACATGACTTCAATACCAGACAACTGGATACTATTTAATTATCTATCCATCCTTCTATACTTGAGTCAGTCAGTTCAATCAAATCCTCATTATCGTTTTTTCGGTCATAAATCCAACTGTCCTTTAGTGTATTTATCTGTTTATCGAGTAGTAAGCGACTTCGCAATCGAATTCTTCCATATACGTTAGTGATTGTCTGTCCATTTGTTGAATCCAACGGTGAGTGAGATGTTCCATTAGTAAGCGACTCCATACGTAAGAACATTAACATTCCAGAAAGAAATCCGAATATTCGTAAGTTTATTCATTCGTTTATCTGTACTACGTACTAAGCAGGTTCGTCTATCAATATTTGTGATCATCCGCTCATCTGTATGTAGGTATGAGTCAGTCAGTCCGTAAGTATGCAAGTTCGCAAAAACATTGTCCTTCTGTTAACAATTAAGTGCATCAATCACTCATTAATTGCGATGTCATAAGTCCATCCGTAAATACGTTCGTTCGTGCATAACTGGGGATTTTTATTTTTTGTTGTAGAAAAGTATTTTTTTGCTAAATTGAATTTTTTTATCTCAATTCTATTCAGAATCGCCAGCTCTTTCAATCCTAGTAGGAGAAAAGTGTCCTAAACTTTCCATACATTTTTCAAATTTTCCATTGCGCTATCGCCCCATACTAAATCTATGAAATGATGGTGGCGAAACGGAAAACAAATCTTGGGAAACTTTTTTTCTCCTACTAGGATTGAAAGAGCTCGCGATTCTGAATAGAAAACAAACAAAAAAATACAAATTTTCGAAAAATGATTTTTCTACAACAAAAAGTAAAAACGCCCAACTGTAACGTCGCTGTGAGTACGTCAATTTTACGACATCAATGCGCATCATGAGTCTGTCAATCATTGTGCCAGTATTTTTTTGTGTCTCGTTGTATTATCAGTCACGTATCCCCCAAGCCTATACGGGAGGGAGAGGGAGGGTTGCTCACAGCGACGGTGGAGCCGTTCTTGCCAACGCCGCCCTGCAGGATGGCGGCGGCCAGCGAGCCCAGCGTCAGCACGCTGCCGGCCACGGCGCACAGCGCGAGACTGTAGCGCAGCTCGACCGAGCCGCCGATCTGGCACATCGGACACGTCAGAACCGGGCACTGGGCACCGGGCACCGGTCACACGCACGGGCGGGCCGAAGGTAATGCAACCAGGATTTTTTAGTAGGGTAAAACCGACACAACCCCGTTGGGATAGAGATCTTCCGAATGTCCCACCGAAGAAATAGTTGTAGGTACCTATATCCCTCCTATTTATTGATGTTCGCGTGTATGTTTGAAGTGGTTTTAAAATTCCTTCTTTAACATATTTATTAACAGGGAACTTAAAGAAGTCTAATTTTTTTTTGGTTTTCCCTAGTGTTTAGTAAAAAAAAAAATACATTTTAAAATAAGTTTTGTCATTTTATTTCAAAACCCATCTATCCTTTCCAGTATTTTTATGACGAGGCATATATTCGGACTAGGCGTCTATCCTAGTGATGGGAAATTGCAGAGAATATTTCCGACTGCGAGAATATTCTCGGAAAGATTACGGTAATATTACCAAAAGTAGCAATTTACTTTGTAACTTTTTTTTTCGATATGAAAATCCAACTTTTTGTAATAACGAAATATTTGCATATTTTCATGTGCTTCATGCTCGCGGTCAGATACATTACTTAAAACTTGTTAGAATGGTATATTACCGTAAGTTACCGTAAATTACCGTAAGTTCTCTTAAATTTCATGGAAATTTCTTAGGAAATATATTTTTTGTTAACGAAATATAGTGGTTACTATGGAAAAATTAAAGAACATTGCATTATTACTTCATTGCATTTTGTTGCATTTCAAATAAGAATAATTATTAATCACTACAGAGTATAAAACAAAGTCGCTTTCTCTGTCCCTATATCCCTATGTATGCTCAAATCTTTAAAACTACGCAACGGATTTGGACGCAGTTTTTTTAAATAGATAGTGTGATTTAAGAGGAAGGTTTATATGTATACTAATAACCCGTGCAAAGCCGGGGCGGGTGCCAGTTAAAAATAATCAAGAAATACTTTCCAAGTTTGCATTGTTCTCTTGTTCTCGGCGTACCCATATTCTATACTATTATTATTTTATTTAAATATATGTATAGTCAAGTCAAGGGACTTTCAAATTGTAGTAGTTAAAAAAGTAAACAAAATGTTTCTTTAGTTCAGTTTTTAATATAAGTATATATTTTAATGGCAAAGATAGAGCGGCACAATATGGAATGATATGAATCACTTAATTATTTTATCCTATAGCATGAAAAGTGCCTGTAATTCTTTATAATTTTTTTTGTATAGTCTATAACCCTGCATATAAACAATTTAAAAGCACGAATCAAATCATTTATTAAATGTAATAAATGTTTTGATTCATGTTTTGGTGTTTTTTTTTAAGTAGTCACACTACTATATATAAATTATAAATTGAAAGAGATGTCATATACTAAAGAAAAAGTGACCAAGGTCCCCGGTGAGCAGGGCTGGGATCGAGTGATCGGGTAGCCCAGTTAGGGCGTCTGCCGCGAAAGCAGGAGGTAGCTGGTTCGATCCCAGCCCTGCTCACCAGGGACCGTGGTCACTTTTTCTTTAGTATATGACATATCTTTCAATTTATAACCTGCATATAAATTTTGTAGTAATACAACAATTTCGTGAATGAGAATGAGAATGAGATTTTTATTGGTAAAATTACAAATTTTACAAGTCGTTTCTTATATATATGTACATGTACTTAATGGAGATTAAAGCCTATTTTAAGTAACATAATTATTATATTTATATTATTACATAATTTATAATTGCACATTCATTGGATTTATGGTAATCATTGAATTATCTTATATTATTTATTTCAACCAACATACAGTGAGATATTGAATACTTGTAAAGTCGATGTCAAATATATATTCACACTTTTGAGCCTAGCTTAATGAAATAAGGTTGTAAAGTGACTAAATTTACACTCGCTGAAATCTTATTTCATAATTTTTTTTTCGGAAATAGTCATGAACTTAACAACTTTGGCTTTATGGCAAACCATTCGTTTTTCACTAACACAAATCACAAATTTACGACTCCGAATCCGCATAAAACGACCAACCGGTTTTAGCGACGTAGGTATAGGCAGATGGTTGGTTTTCATACAAGTCACTATTTGTGCATCCGTTTAGTACGACTGCTTATATCGACATACCGCTTTTAACGACGGGATTTCACGCGCATATGTTCGGTTACAACGGTGACGGTGCATTATAACCAAACAATACATACAAGATAGAATCTTTGTTCGAAGCGAATGTTCTGAAACTTAAGCGCGTAAGGGTTTCATCTCGTGTAAAAAAAATCTCCGCAATTTACAATGGCTTAAATTGCAATGTAGTCAGGAAGTACGAGTAAATAGGTCAATGGTTCAACAGTTTCTTTCACTAAAGAGCAAAATATTCTTAATTTCAATTATTATGTGAGTAACATTGAACCATTGTGAATTATAATGCATGTGTGACTATTAAAATCGAGAAACAACTTTAAAATTGACAGTTTGTTTAGTACGACTTCCGGTTAGTACGACGTAATATTGTCGGTCCCTTCGGCGTCGGTATAACCGGATTCTACTGTAGATGGTTTTGCCACGACTGTTAAAACAGTACAAAATTACAATTAAGTCGACTACTACTGTCTTTTCCGCGTAGGCAGTGTGCACTGTGCATGGTAGTTTTTTACTACATACTTGGCCTGAGCGTTCGCTCGACCCGAGCGTGGCCTAATTGATGCGAGTTTTACACTCAATTGTATTTTTGTATCACTTTCATTACATTTGAGCTAGTATTTATTAAATCCCTCGTATTTGTAATAAATTTCTAGGTTTCGTTTAAAATTGCACGGTAATTTTTCACGGTAACTTACGGTAACTTACGAGAATTTATGGAAATTTACCGTAATTTACATGTAACTTTTTATTTTGCTCAGTAACGATATTATCCTTTTGCAATACAATTAACGACGTCTTTGTGCCTCTATTTTACCTAAATGACATGACATTAGACCGCAATAAAATATAAATTTCTCTATCTTTCACATCACGAGAATATTACGGTAATATTCTCTGTAAATTTCATTACGGAAAGTTTCCCAAATAGGAAACTTTCCGCTTGCCCATCACTAGTCTATCCTCAAAACATCTTAACGAAAAACAAAGAATGGACTAGCTTATTTCATTAAAATGACTCTTGGTAAAATAATAGTTACAAAGTTATAAGGCTTTTTCTAAAACTGGGGCCTTACCGGGTTTTACCCTATAAAAATAACCCGGATTTTCTTGTATCCGGTTGCATTCCCTAATGCGAAGGTGGTAAAGTTGTTTGTGTGAAAGCGGTCTCAAGGAGCATTGAGTGTCTATGAGATTTCTTTCATACACAAATGTTACTATCGCCTTCGCTCCGCTACCGTAGCATGAACGATACAGTTTTTTTGCCAATCGAATGATTATAAGCAATCTGGGTTTGGGTTTTTTCTTTCATATATTTACTCTTTAAGGCCATCTTGAATATCTCCAATATTCTCGTAGAAGTTTATCGAAGGTTTTCCTATACCTCAGGTACGTGGATAATACTGAAAGTTCCTGGAATGACCCACATAAGTAAAAAAAATGTGTTTTTTGAAAATACAATTTAGTATCTATTTTTAAAGATATTCCTTGATCAATTTTTTGTTGAAACAAATCTAATTATTTAGTACCTAGTAACACTACTATTTATTATATTAATTATAAATTGAATTACTTAGATGTCATATACTAAAGAGAAACAACTTTATTTAGTATATGACATCTATTTCGATCATTTAGGATTTTTAGCCATTAAAAAGTGTAGGTATGTACAAAATTTAACAATTTTACCCAATTATTTTTCTTGTGTAACAATATTACAACTTTCGATGTGGGCTCAGTAAATAAACTATAAATATATATTACACAGTAAAGTCCACTTCTGGTACAACTGTTTCTAGTAGGTATTAGGTGGGCGTTTTCAGAAAAAAGTGCACCCTTTTAATGAAAGTGCGTCCTCAATTTTCCATACAAAATTTTTTTGTCAGTTTTGTAACGGCCCATACGAAATGTATGAAAAAATGCGTTACAAAGCTGACAAAAAAAAACGGGACACTCTTTTTCTTTTTTTAAATCAATAGTACTCGTGATTCTGGTTATAAAAAACCCAAAACTTCCTATATTTTCAAAAAAAACGAAAATGGTACCCTATTTTTGAAAATGCCCAGGTACACTTTTATGCGCTTTAGATTTTTTCTTATGGGTGAATATTGAAGGAGGCCATTCAACAGCCATCCCCTATTTCAAAAATTTCAAAACGTATTAATCCGGTAAATAATAAATATTTACAATCCCCTAATTTGAAATCGTATCCGGTAAATAAAAAAGAATTACAAAAATAGTAGTTAGGTTCCAAAAATGAGTCCCGTGAAAAAAAAATCTGTACAAACACTTTTTCTTAAAAAAAGTATAATCGCATTAATGAAGCTCAAAATGTACATACAAAAATGACCTAGTAAAAATTGGCAGCGAGAATTTCAAGTTGGATCGTTCGTTTTGAAAATGGATAGGTACTCGTTGTCAGAAAGAGTTATGAAAGGTAAATAATTCATAAGACTAGTTGCATAATTAATAAACTTAAAAACAGGATCTTTCAGTAACACCTAAGTACCTCCTAAACCTACTTAGATAAAACGCCGTCTTTTTATTAATAAACATTTCTAGCAAAAGATGAAATCTCTATAATAGTACATTGTGCATCTAGGGCGGTAAGAAGGGAATTACTTACGAGGGTCTATTGAAGCCCGACGCCGTAGGCGGAGGGCTTTAAATGACCCGAGTAGTAATCCCCTTACTGCCCGTGGTACACATAATGTTTTTCATCACATTTGCGAGGAAATAAATAAACTCTCTATACAGGTAAAGAAACAATAGAATGAATTGATAGAATGATCAACGGTAGTGTAGTTGCACAGTCCACAGTACTCCGGAGTGACTGCGTGCTGCGAGCGCGTGCGGGGCAGGTGCTCCGCGAGCTCCGGGCGGGCGGTAAAGTAGTATGACAATCCTTTAAAACCATGGGAATAATACAGCTCTTTAAGTGTAAGTATGCTTGCATATAATATCACCATTTACGAGCAGGTGTGATGAAAAATGTCTTATTTTTTTTTTTAATACATGTTCTGGCACAAAACAACAATACATGTATCGTTACCAGTTACGTTGTATTATATGTTGGGTTTTATTTCCATAACACTTAGTTGTGCTAATTGAGTTGAAGTAGATTATTTTCTCTCATAACCATGTCGAACTTGTCACAAAATGCATGACCCTCTTCTACGCATTCAGTTAACCATACCTATACACGGATTTATTAAAAAATAAACTTATTATAATAATATTTGCTAAGACTAACTGAACGTAATCGTCTTGACCAAATATTAACTGATCTCATGTGGGTGTTTTTAAACTAACATTATTTTGGATGTTGTAAGAATTGTCGATAAACACGTAATATTTTATAACACAAAGATTTTTTTTAAATAATACACTAGAACGTAGGTTAAATCGCTAATAACTGCCACCAATAATTAACTTTGTTCATAAGTGCACAGAATTCATTTTGGCCATTAATCGACATATTATACTAAAATGGTATACAGAATTATTATGTATTTAATATAAGGAGGCCAGTTATTAGAAATTGGTCAGTAACTGACGATTTATTTTGTGTCAAAATAAAGGTACTAAACCGCGGTGATGAGCACTAAATTATAAACAAGGTACCTACGTCCCAGTATTATTTAAAAAATGCTAGATGTAACATTACCCTTCTTAAATTAGGTATAGGTTTCTATGTCAATCACTAAATCTATACGATCGGTTACATCGTGTGACACGATATACATATAATATACCACGAGAAACCCATAAAAACTATAATCGCGTACTTATATCTAGATACTTGTCTTTATGTACTTAGGTATGTCTTACTTATGTCTTATAGACGGGACATGTTTAAACGGCATCGGGCGGTCATCGTCATTACATTTTATAATTTTATTTTTAACGTCTGCTAACGATACCAAAGTAACGAGACGGATACCCTATCTCACGCACGAGATACCGCCGTGGCACTCTTATGCCTATGCCTACTTATCATATTCAGAAAGTAAAAAAATATTTCTAGCTTTCTGTGATCACCTGAACAGCCTGCAATTTTTTCAAACACATTTTCTTACCATGACTTCAAAGCTTCAAACAACATGGGCTTGTAAGTTCCAACATTGGAAGGAAGAAGGCAAAGCGACATGTTACTGTATAATTGTTTTTACGAAGATTATAGGAAAAGGTTGTAAAGGGAAGTAGCTAACGGAGTTTCAATACAGCTGAAGCCACATGACCGATTTGGTCGCTGGCTCTTAGACTATTTGCCTTCTCTCACATTGCAAACTAAAGCCAATCTGTAATGACGACACTAAAACATTTTAGTCAAATGATACAACTACACTAACAAATATTACACAGTTCGAACTATTTTTGTATACAGACTAGTCACAGCACAAACCCGCGTACCTATGCCTTTTGGGCTTGTATTTCGGCATTGGGGAAACGGTACGTATGTGAATTCCTGCTGCTGTTGCTTGAAGCTACAAAGTGATAGTCGGACTTCGCAAAAATAGTCACTAATAGTTTTTTAAATAGAAAAACTCCCAGTGTGCGCAGAGCAATCGCCGCAAGCGCTTCTCACTCATGATTATGGGACGCGGACCGTTCCGAAACATGTCGAGCTATTTTCGACTATATAGACGTGAGTAGCCCGATATAAATATATTAATACTACTAGTTTTTATGTGCAAAAGTATTAAATAAAATACATACACCAAAATAAATAGGGAAGGTGACGTAAACTCAAATAATATTTATGACCTTTAAGCCCAAGAAAGCGTGGTTAATATCCTATGGGTTCCTCGTGGACACATGAATAGATGAGTTTACCAGGAAGGTAGAGGCATTGCAAATATAATAATACTTTTTTATCGGTAAATCTGTAGGTAATCAATTTATTGTTATTACGATACTTTTGAATTCTGATTAGATATATTAATATTGTCTTGTGTTTCCGCGATTGTTATTCATTGATCCGCGTCACGATTCGATAGATATATTAATTTAATTCCATTCAAATTGGTCATATCACTCATGTAGGTACTAAGTAAGGTTACATCTAGCAACAAAGGTCATTAAACACATATGTGTCACACATTAGCACAGTCTTTGTCCTAAACTACACGTGTGAAAGTGGCGAATCAAGTGAAATACGATTTTCACACTGAATTTGACCGGGATTCCTGGATTTACCTTCTACTCTTATGGCAGTAAAATGTAACGCAAGTTACCAATTCATTGAGTGCATGTTTATTTATGATGAAAATAAATTTTTAAGTGTTTATTTCTCTGCCTATATATAATTAATTTTATGAAAATAACTAAAATCAATAGGAAAATTAGCGGCGTGCAAAAGTAAATGCTCGAGTTACATACTTAAAACAAATCCAACATAACCGTGAATACGCCCTCCAAAATTGAGGAGCTCCCCAGTTCTTCATGGAACCTTTAGAATCAAAATGGGATCACTTTGGAGGTATCTCCTTCCGAACAAAAATGAATCATCAAAATCGATTGATGATCGCGTAACAAAAAATTATAAAAAAATATCGTTCGGTCACAAAACACTCGGATAATTGATAACTTGCGTTAGGGTGATATCAGACGGTTAATTTTTTTTCATTGTATTATTTCATTTTGCATCATTCACTCAAAGTGACACGTCCGAACACGAAGTGAAATAAAACTGCCGAATGAATTCACTAGTGAACCAATCCAACAATGTTAGATATTGGCATTAGGCATAATCCACTCCTACTCTGAATGAACAGTCTGAACACAGAGAGAATGTTCACTTGGATTCGGCCAGAAGCAGACCGTTGGAATTCAAATTCTATGAAATCTCTTATATGTGATTTAAACTTGTTACTGAAGACTTTAAACACAAAACATTAAATGCAAATTAAACTTAGTCAAAGACACACGACTTCATTGGCCACCATATTGAAAGAAAATATTGTTGATTGTTAATTTCTGTCATTCCGGCTAAGTTGTGTGAATGGAATGAAAGAAAAAAGAATCATTCACTTGAGTGAACATGTGTCGAAGTGAACCGTCTGATATCACCTTTACGCTCCGTGGAACTCCTTAATCTACGTGGCAACGGTAGCGGCAAGCGGCGGCTTCAACCTAAGATATCTCAGCTATAGCTGCTAGTCACCGCTACCGTCCCGCCGCTTCTAGATCCTTATTGGTAAATCGTGCAACGTGCGCATTACCTGCGTGGCCCAAAAGCTGGCGCCGAGCGTGGCAGATACGAGGTGTATGATGATGATGGAGTACTGCGCCTCCGTCACGTCCACGCGGCCCATCCGCAGGGTGCCCGTCACGTACGCCTGCCAGTGCGCGCAGTAGAACAGCGTCATTGCGCAGAAGCACTGGAATACACAAAATGGTAGTTAAGCTCAGGAATAATAGGTTTGAATATCATGAACTCACTTACACCAACCGGAGTTAGCCACAACCCGGTTCGTTGACAAAAAAAAACATTTACTTACAGAAGAGTCAATAGGATACAAACAATGATCAAATGGTTACAAAATGTGTGGACAATGGACCCAGGTAATGTATTAAAAAGAAAATAACAATATTTATTTATTTATTATTTATAATAAGAGTAAACACAAAATTAAAACGAAATCCAAGGTAACAAATTTTAACAATCTGTACATAATGAAGGGCATCACGACACGAGTGTGGTTTTATACATAATGACATCACACGGGTTTTTTAATGCCTAATTATTTGTAATTACATACACTGCTTTATATACACACATATCACGAGCTCTCCGTGATGCGTTCAAAGCGCATGTATATCTAACGCCATTACGACTTTCAGGAATAAAAACTTTTGACGTTCCACTTTTGACCTTTTTATTTTTAAAATTAAGAGACCTGCTCAGACCATCAGAAGTAAGCTGCAAAATAAAACGTAGAGCAAACCTTAAAACTGCTTGACGGGGAAATGAAGTACGCTGTAATGACGTGCATTATACGTGCTTAAGAACATATTTAATGCATAAAATTACTGAGTTAATTACTTCAGTGCCTTCTTTTTGCAGTCGGTTAATGGTCTTTGCAACATCCTATAAAGTTTATTTACATTTTTGACAGTGCATACGTACTCGTATATCGCGTATTGCATACTGTTGATATGAAACTAGGGGCAACTGATCAACATTTACGTTGTCATTGGCAACGCTCATGCGCTTTTGGTACCGTTCATGAGTAACCTAGATAATAATGTTAATAACGACTGTAGTCATTGGCAAGGCGCAAGCGCTTTGTGTACTGTTTATTTTTAACTAGGCAAAAATTCAGGCCTTAACGAGTTTTGACGCCTGCCTGTCAGTTGCTAATTTAGGAGTTGTCATTTTTGTATATTAGACTATCACAAATAATACAGCAGGGGAGGTACAAAACTATACCTAACATTTTTTTTATACCTCACGTAAAAACTGTCCTAGTTTGTATAAATTGCGTAACATGCTCTTATGTCTGATATAAGCATCGACGGGCTTCATTATTTACCAATTGTTTGGATACGTACTATACAATACAATCTAGAGTATTTAGATCATAACAACCGCCTTATAAATAATCCCGGTTTTGGTAAAAACTAATCACTGAGTAATACAGTTGGCGGCCAGCCAGGCAAGTTTCCGGAATTGCACAGTGACTCTATTTCAAACAGAATGTTAACTTCTTAGCTCTCTTACTTCGTCTCTAATTAAACCTACTAGTCTACTGGAAGAATCTGGCGTTGGCATGTATGTTACTTCGACGAAATTCGAGTATCGTCATGGAATTTGGCAAATGACAAAAATAATTTACAGTACATATGGTGCTATATTATCGCACTAGTGCGATAACGGGCACTTTATGTGCATATGTTAAAAATTCAAAGGGCCATATGTACCGTAAAACGTCGTGCGATACACGTGCGAATAGGTAATTCGCAACTCGTGTCGATTTAAAACAGTCTACGGTCGTGTTTTATTCTATAGGCACTCATTAGGAATTCCTTATTTTTCGCACTTGTATCGTACCTAATGTACTATTCTAAGCTAAGCTAAATCAGTCAAGGGGTTGCTGAAATACAGAATGAATGAATGAAGTTATTTATTTAAGACAACATAAGGTCCACATATTGTTAGTTCAGTGTCTATGTCTATGTTAGTAAATTAATAATAGATACACAATAAAGATTTTGTCCTCTGACCCATTTTCCACATTAGAGGACAATCAAGCTTGTTAGCTATCATGCTTAGGATACCGTTGCTACTCCCGCGCACTCTGTCTAAAAGCGAGGCAGTTTTCAGAAACCTACATAGTTTTTATTGTTTATGAGAATGAAAGTGAAATTTGAGAACAACCGCGGATTCCACGTGCTGCGCCAGTGTCTGTGAAAAACAACGATATTCCACTACAGCGATGTTACTCCGGCACTGCGAAAACCACATACCTACGATGCGAAAACCGCTTAAGTTCGTATTGGGCGCCGAGTTAAAATACTGGTTTACCCGATAGTGCCGTGCTACTGGCATCTGTACTTGGCATCAAAAGCTGCTGAGAAATTTCTAAAACACTTATATTGTGTAACGACGATGTTTGCTGACGCGACTTAATACAAATATAATAAGTATATTAAAAAAACAACAATAGAGGAATATAATGAATGTGCTGTTATAACTAAACGTATAACCATCACTTGGAGGTTTTAGCTTCAATATCGGCTGACATCCGATTTGAGCTAAAACTGTTTTATGTCCCAAAAACCACGCCGAAAAACAAGGCTCGGTTTAAAAAAAACGACAGTCAAACGTTTTTCAGGATTTCACAGAATATTGATTGAGTACGATTAGTTTTGCTCGCATTTTCTAATTCACTGTTGTCGGGGTATTTTCAACGTTTAATTTAGGTATACCAGTTTACTACTATCAATAGCACTTAGGTCATGTCATTCACCTTTATACGGCAACCCCTTAAGGTTTGACCGTCCTTGGGGAATTCGGTACCAACACCTAAATAACACGAAACTGTCTAGACAACCTTATCTATATATAGCTGTCAAGGGCACAAAAATTTTAAAGGACGGCTTTTTAATTTTAGCTGGTGTTCTATTGTGCCCTTCATTTGAAAAGAGTAAGGTGCAAAACAATGAACATTGACGTCAGTTACAATAATAGCTCTTAAGCAATGGACTTGAGACAGTTAAGATATACGCCATAGCCCATAGGCCTGAATTAAATGAGCGTCAGTGAAATCAACACGCGGTTGGCAAAGGTCAAAGGTCTATAGGCAAATAAGTTAGACAGGTTGGCCGTGGCTTTGCTACTGATGAAATTACGACCTTACTACGAGAGCCATAAAGTCGACATTCATAGTCCGCGACGTCGCGTTATAGTACAAACAAAACAGTTGAAAATTAAAGAACTGCCTTGATCATGGAATTATGAAAGGAAAAATACTTCAACTCAAATCATAGGAATAGGTCATTTTAAACGACAGTGTATATAATACTCTGATCTTTTTAGGTAGTAAGAGACTTTGATCTTTTTTTTTAGACTTAATACTTGAATTTATTTTGTGTTATAATCGCGGTAAAACCCGATTTTTAGCTAAAATTTAGTAAATTTCGAGTAATTTTTCAAGTAAGATTTCTCAATACTTTACTTCTATAAAAACTACATATAAATTGTACTATTAGACTACAATAGCCCTGTGTAATATTAAAAGGTAGAAAATACTATGATTCACGTTAAATCACACCGAAAAGGTACTAAATTCGCGAGCATTTTTAAAGGAATAAGAACTCTTAAAGTTTGAATCTCGAGGCGCTACAATTTTTTTGTCTTACTCTTACCTACTAGAATACTAGATGAAGGCATGGAATAAAGAAGTCTGAAGTATTTTTAGAGAACTTCATACTGTAGAAATTAGGGACAACCTAGGAATTAGTACCTGACTCATTAAAAAAATCGGCCAAGTGCTAGTCGGACTCGCGCACCGAGGGTTCCGTATAAACTTTGCAACTACATCTAGAAGTAGAAATTTGACATCAGCCACATTTATCTACAGATTGTTTAAGTCGATTGTACGGCTTGGAGTTAGAATGCGAGTTTGTTGTTTTTTGATAACGGTAGACTGTATATTGTGTAGTAAGGTCTTCAACAAATGCGCCGACTATCGTATCATAATTGGATCATTATAGGATATTGCATAATTAACTTCCAGTAAAATTGGCTCTATTACTCAGTAATCACCACAATTAGCCTAGGTGAAATTATAAGGATCGGTGGTATTTCCTGGTAGAACAGTATTATCGATTTCTGATTCATTGTTAAGTTAGAAGCTATGTATGAAAGACGACAATTATTAAGTAATAGACGCTTATATACAGGCAGATGAAAAAAGTTAAGCACCCCTACAGTTGCAATGGCACCTTGACAAAATTCAAGTGACATTATTAGTAAGGTCCGACTGGGATCTCGGTCTCGGCTGTTTCGGCCAAAATTGGAGCCGAGATCTCGGTCTCGGCTCTCGGCCGAAAAGGGCCGAGATACTCGGCCTTGGCCGAATCTTCCATCTTGACACTTTTTGCGATTTTGGTGGGTATTTTAAGCAATTATAGTGTACCGTGTTAAATTATAACTTTTTTTCTCAAGCTTTGACTGTAAATGTTGTGTTTTAGTTATGGCTATATTAAACAACACCTTAATTCTTGACTTAAATACATGTTTTTTTGTGGAAAATGCGGGTTTGACGTATTTATTATAAAATCTCGGTCTCGGCCGAGACAAAAAAAGAAGTCTCGGTCGGACCTTAATTATTAGTACTTATACATACCTATGTACGTATTAGGTACCTACAATATGACTGTGTCGTCTCAAAAATATTATGTACCTTAATTGGCAATATCGTTCAACGAAGCGAATTTTGATAAGTTGAATTCAGGCCGACTTATATTCAGGGACCGGAAAACCCCTCTTTAGGCTTAAGCCTATCGAGTTGGTTACCTAATCATATCTGTTACACAATGATACTGTAACAGCAACATTCAGTAACCGAATACAAACGGTAAGCGAAATGTTGCTGTAACAGTAACCATAACCCGGTTAACTGCAAAACCCAATCCCGATAGGGTTTTTGTTTGGGGTTTTCTTTAGGTTACTGTTAACCTTATTATAACAAACGAGTATACTCTTTACGTGTAAGTAAATTAGATTCAATATCTAATAACAGTAGAGGCTGGCATCGGCAAAGACAATTCCGTGTCAACAGTGAACGATAGAAATGTCGTAAAGGACATATAAAAACCTCGTACTTAGGACATTTGTATCTTGCACTGTTTTTTGGGTCCAACAGGTAGAATAACCCAGGTTTGTTTCATAGTTGTCACTTCAATCAATTTTGAACTATAAGCCGTTACACTAGAGTTGTATTAATAATAACAAGCGGTTTCTACGTCTTACACTTTCAAATTAAAGCGAAGACGGCAACGCGACGGCACGTGTTAATAATTTCTTATTTTTCTTCAAATACACAACAACCCGTTAGATTGAACTAGCTTATTTCATCAAATAAAATGTCATCATACCTTACAACTTCAATTCACGTTATAATAAATAAAAATACTTCTATTAATTACGTGAATTTCTTAAGCTTTCGAAAATTAAAAGTGTAGTACTAAACAAAATTGCAATTAATGAAACTGCAACATCATTACGTTTGCTTGCATGTTGTGATTTAAAGTTATTCGTAGTGTTTATTTTGACGGATTTAACTTGTTCAACGAATTTAGTGAATATCTCTTACGAGTCTTACGACTAACGTCGGTAGGTGATATTTTGTTAAGTTATTTAATCAAAACATTCAAAACCATTGTAGTAGGAACGAATAGGAATAAATCGTCTAATACCGCACGTGCAATGATAATTAAACAACTTAGGTAGCCAAGTTTACAAGTCGGGCTCGCGTGTAATTTAGATCCGAGTATCCGTGGTACTCGTAGAAACAGATCTTAAATACACGCGGACCTAACCCATCCTTATCCGTTACCATAACGTTTTAGGGCATTTTCAAAAATAGGGTACCATTTTCATTTCTTTTTGAATATAGGAAGTTTTGGGTTTTTTGTAACCAGAATCACGAGTACTATTGGAAACAAGAAAAATAGTGTCCCGTTTTTTTTGTCAGCTTTGTAACGCATTTTTTTCATACATTTCGTATCGGCCGTTACAAACCTGACAAAAATTTTTTTTTATGGATAATTGAGGACCCATTTTCATTAAAAGGATGCACTTTTTTCTGAAAATGCCCTTTAACGCAATTCAGTTAAGGTTCAGGTTCAGGTAAGGAACCTGTATTGAGTTGTATGGCAGCGACTCAGTTTAGGCCCTAAACTGAATCACGTTAAGACGTCATGGTAAGGCCCCTTGGCGTGTAAAGTAACAGTGCATGATAATTAAAATAAAAAGTAGGGATACAAACAAAAAATTAGACATACTCGTAGTACATATTATGATCAATGTGAACAACAATCAAAATACAAAATATTCAGCAAAAACAATTCTACAACGATAGTAAAAAATAATATCACACTTTTGTCTTAAATCTTCATAATAGGTAGGTCTTCCCATCACGGAACAATTGTGTTCCGGACCTTTGGGAGGCGTACGCGGAGCCGAAGCCAACACGCTGAGACCCTTTCGACAATTTAATGAAATGTAAGGGGTACACCGAGCGAATGATGCACCTGCCCGAGTTATGGGATGCAGAGGCAGCACCGCCAGGGTGTATAGACTATTGAGATTTAATGGAAACTAAAATATACTGGTCTATTAGGTGAAGGTGGTTGACTAAATACTGTATTATAGAGAATAAAATCAGACGTCTGCCTAACAAAATGGTAATAAATTTAATTTACGGCAAACGGTGACTCGCCCACATGAGATGGGCCCCCACAAAAAGCGACATCTAAGAGAGCTCGAGAGCAACACCAGTATGAGGGCTGGGGGTAGAGAGGTGTCACTAAACTTTGAACATATAGCCAACTCGCCACTTAAGTTTCCACATCTAGTAGGTAGGTAATTATTAGGATTAGCTTTTGGAGCCGACGTGCTCATATTAACAAAGGCTCGTTTATAAAACAAAAAAATGGCCTTGCACGTGCAGACTACGGATAGGTATGAGTTGTTGGTAAGGGTATCGTTATAAAAATTATGGCAATTTAAAATGATAATATTGAAAGCAGCTCTAGAAATTCCTGCTTCAAAAACTTTACTTGCATTGTTTTTACTAATTACTCTCATGAGACAATGACATTTAAGTGCACAAAGATGAATACCGACCGAGTGCAGGCTTATTGTTATTGCCCTTATCGGTTCCACATAAAAAATGAATCTCGGCAATGTCTAAGCCGCGATGCGTTATATTATCTTGGTCTGGTATTTTACATTAATATTCTTACAATTTACGTAATCCAGTCAAATTATTATTACACATATTTTGAGTTGATACTTTGTATCCCGATACCTATACCTACTAATTGGTGTCACGGTAAACACTTCCGCTTTTCTATGTTTTCTGTGTGTATGTACACGAATGCATAGAATGAGCAGAAATCTAGATCCTGGATGGCTTTATGGATCTAGGGTGCCATGAAACATTGCTATTAAAGTAATATAAATAGTTAAATACGGTATAAGAGGGCAAGCGTACTGTTGGCTAAAAAGCTATCTCAATGGGCAGCGACAATGTGTAGAAGTTACAAAAATAGTTAAAAACCTTAACAAAACGTATAATTCGCCGTTCATCATTAACACATGCGGCGTGCCATCGGGTAGTATACTAGGGCCGTATTTGTTTTTACTTTACATCACCGATTTACCTGGCGCCACACAAAATGACACTATACTATTTGCAGATGACACAACCATAGTAATTAAAGAAAATACAGATGGTTCTCTAAGAAATATTATTACATGTACCTACATTAACAAATGTAACAAATTGGTTAGAAAATAATAATCTCAAAGTTAACTTAACCAAAACACAACTGGTTTAATTTCAAACTTATAATAGCAAAACCAATTAGATTATCTGCCGATTTTAATGGCGTAAGTACAACTTAATGAAACGGAAAGTGCAGTTTTTCTAGGAATTAAGAATGATAAGTTTTGTAATTGGAAAGCCCATATTAATACCCTTTGTAATAAGCTACATCGATTTAATTATATTTTGTATCGTCTGCGAGCAACCGTCTCTGAGGCGGCAGCAACGGCAGCCTATAACGGTTATGTATCGTCGCAAATCTGTTACGGAATAATAATATGGGGCAACTCATCAGATGCTGATAAGGTTTTCTTAGCCCAAAGAAAGTGTTTACGAGTAAGATCTTTGTGTGGAGCATATTACCTAGATAGTTGCAAGCCATTATTTAAAAAAGTATACTACCCTTGCCATCCTTATATGTATTTGTTATGTGTATATTCGTAAAACATAATATAGAATTGTTTAAAATGAAAGGAAGGGAAAAACGATATAAATACGATCTAAATACCGACACATCAGACATTAAAACTATTTCAAAAAATACGTGTGGCACTCGGGGACTGCCGCGGTAAAGCTATTGCATATCATTTTGTATCAACTTATGCAATTATAATTATTTATTTATTTTATTCATGCAGTATTTCTTTTTCTTTGATATTAATTCAAGTTACACTTTTTGAGCGTGGTGACCGATAAGAAAACAAATTTTTCTATTATTTAATAAATAAAAAGTTAATATTGTTTAAAATGTTTTTATTATTTTACAATACATGTGGGTTTTATTATCTTACAGTAGCTGTTGGTTATTCAGGAATATTTATCATTAAAACTATAGGTTTATGATAACTGAAATAAGAAACATAAGTTTGCGACTTAATATCCTCTAAATACCTAGAAAATACCGCGTCAATGGTGATCCCATATTTTGTTGTAGACTCTTGTGGATCATTATTCATTTTCAAATTCAATATTTTTGATAGAAAAGTTGTCAACATTATTTTACAATACATGTGGGTTTTATTATCTTACAGTAGCTGTTGGTTATTCAGGAATATTTATCATTGAAACTATAGGTTTATGATAACTGAAATAAGAAACATAAGTTTGCGACTAACATATTTGATTTTGGCGGGACTAAAATAATAATGTTTATTTTGACGTTTGACATCGCCGTATCTCTGGTAATAAAAGCTACTGTCCTCAATATTTTGTATAGAATATGACACTTAGCGACATTCGTTTGGAGATATATCCTTTCCCCGATAAAGAACTTTGTAACAAAGTGAATAAAGTCGGTTTCGGTCCGTCGGAGGTCGGGGTGGGGAGCGTCAGGTTTTTTTTCGTTACGGAATTTCTGGATTCAGTCCCCGCGCTCAAGGCCCGCGATAGAAGCTATGCAATAGCTTAAAAAAAAATTCTAACTCTATGGCCATCAAATTATATTATAATTATTCTTCCTGTTACATATGAGAGTTCTTAAAGGAAATAAAATCAGTAGAAAACTCTTTTTCATTGTTAGATTTTGTATATAATTAGATATTGTTATTATAATTTTAGTATTATAAATTTACGAAAACGGGGCTTAATCGTGTATAAACTTTGAAAACAAACCTCCGACGTTTCAAGGGCGACATTGCCCCCGTGGTCCCGGAGAAAGACTGTAATTTTAGTAGTATTTCCGTGAATATACCTACTTAAAAAAGTTATACCCAGAGTATCTCGAGATGCGATATTGTAATGTAATAAAATATAGATGTTTAATTACTCATTTATTGTCGGTACATTTTCAAATTAATTTAAACACATTACAGAAGCGTCTTGTCACACACGATACCGGTTTTCTGCTCTGTTTGGAACATGCCATTAGGCCACGTGTAATTAAGACACGACTCGTGTACACGGAGCCACGTGTCAGCGTGTACTCTTGTAATCGGGAGCCCTAATCTCAAACTCGTACGATTATACAAATTTTGCTCATTACTACGATAATACGAGATACGAAAAAATAATATAATAATAAGTATCCAATATCAAAGTATGTCATAATCATTTGGAGCACCGCTTGCTGCACTTGCTTACAATTAACTCAAATACATACTTTTGTTTTGCCAATGGTAGCAAATAGCGGTCTCAAGTGAAAACACGTCAGACGTCAGCGTGCGTAGCCAAGATGCCAATCGCTCACGCTTAATAATGTATCGTAGCTACCTCTCTCTATCTCTCTTTCTTATTAGCGTGACAATGACAGTTGCATTTCATTAGCGAGTGAGCGTGAGCGGTTGGCATCTTGGCTACGCACCCAGGTAAGAAAAGAAAGTAATTGCCGGCAAAATCGTATTAAGATTGGTAATAAACAAGACTTTTATTGTCGCATTATCACTCTTGACGCATATATGAGAAATTAAGGAAAGACAAAAACTATTCACCGTTTTATAATGTAAACAGTTTGAAATCACGATTTCCACTTGAAACTTATCTGCTATGAATAGCATTGTAGTGTCTTTTGTTAAACCCAATCGCTAATTACCTGCAGAAAATGAAATGCAGTAATACAAAAACCTGTAATATAAATTACAAATTTATTGTCTTAAGAATAAGGGTCAAATTGGAATAGGACGCATTTCACATAAAACCTTTTAGAAATGAAATATGATCTGACCACCTGGGGACAATTGTATAATTTATTTTGTAACTTAAAATATTAGCGGAACTCTCTTTCTAATAAAAGGGATTGAAAAGAGACTTCCGCTAATATTACAAGCTACAACTGATTATGCAATAGGCCTCCGGTAGCGTGTTTTGCAAGTCTTAGTTAGAGGGTGGTATTTATTATATTATTTTTGCTGTAGTTGAGTAGTGTATGAACTAAGCATGGATTAAAAATTCAAGAATCCAAATGCATTAAAAATCCAAAAAGTAGGCCAGTTGTCGATTGTAAGAAATATCGGGAATAGAATACAGTGTAGCTAACGTTGCCGGTACTTGGTAGCGTAGCGACTGAAGCTTGCACAATATCCTCAAATCGATAAGAAATCTGTTCCCACTTTTTTTAATATCTACCTACGTAAGTTGCAAAATTTAACACAAGCTACAATAATCAAATCAACTTTTAATTATGAAAAATAAACAGACACCTGGTTGACCACGCCTCGGTTCTTAATTTCAAAAAGTTATACGTTGAGTGCATGCTATAACAATTTGAACTTTATTGCCAAAGGAATACTGTTGTTATTAATAAAATATCTCTTGTTCTTTATGGTACTATTTCGTGCAGGTAATTAGCTGTTGGTTTTACAAAGGATAACAATGTCGAGATTTTAAAAAGTTTTAACTTTACCGACAGCCGTCACAAGATGTACTCACAAAATAGCACTATTTGCTGAATTTTATCGCTTCGTAATCTGAGACTAATAGTTATGTTTTGTTTTTAAATAATATCAGAATAATTGCGCTAAGTTACCCATGTATGATGATTATTTATGACTCTACCTATATTTGACTGATTAACTACAAGAAAAATAAATAAACTTGAGCATAGTAGAAACAAATGCTCACGCCGCTTTCATTTCTATGTATGATAATAAAAATGTTAGGCCTAAAATGTTAGGTTATAGTAAGGAAATAAAGAAACGATGCCACACTAAGAGCAAAACAAACCTGGTTCCACAGCGAGCGACAACGTCCTAACTCCTAGCCATGGTCATTCAATATTAAGTCTAATTCCTGGGCGTATAAAGATTACTTTCGTTTGAACTGTTCAAAACAGAATAAAACACTAACAGAATTCATTGGGGTTAGTTACTGGTTAGAGGTTAATTGGGGTTAACTGGACCGATAAGGTTTCCGAATGATTAAGGTTTCCGTATCATGAGTTAACCGAATTGGAGGTGTTTTGAAAACAACCTTTAAAATAACCTTATGAAAAACCCGGGTTATGGTAACCGGTTCCGGTCCCTGCTTATATTATTAGTAACCCTGGCCATAAGCAATCCATAGGTCTTCATTGAAGGCACTATTGCACTCCAATCGTACCATCGCCAACACTGTTAGTGTTACCTGATCAATTATATTCACTATTGCGGCATAAGCTCTACCAATGGCTAGTTAAATGTGTCGCTTTATGTACGCTTCAAGAGGGCTAAAGACTGCGCTCAAGGACGGGATACGCGCAACAGTAAGACAAAGCTATATCAAGCCGCCGAACACGCGGTGGTTGACTCTTGATCTACGAGCGAATCTAAGCTTTATTGGCAACGTTCCGGTTTCTTCACGATGGTTTCCTTCACCGAAATGCGATTGGTATATGTCTCATAATACTTCGTATGTAAGTTTTGAAAAACTTATTTGGTGGGGTATACACCCGCGACTTTCTAATCGAAAATCGCACGCATTAACCGCCGGACCACCAACGCTCAAATGTAAAACTACCGTAAGGTACATTGATCAAGTCGCGACGCAAAAATCTGAACCAGAAATTAGTATTGTCTGAACCAGCGGCGGAGCATTTATTGAACTCGGTACCTGCCGACTTGCGTAACCCAACCAAGCGTTCCTTATCGACTCAACAAAAGCAAGCCAAATCAGCTACGGCTTCCAGAAAGAACATTCACAAAACATTTGGCGACCGGTTGGGGTAGTTGGTAGTGACCCTGCCTGCTAAGCCGATGGTACTGGGTTCGAATCCCGGTAAGGGCATTTATTTGTGTGATGGACACAGATACTTGTTCCTGAGTCATGGATGTTTTCTATGTATTTGTATATTATATATATCGTTGTCTGAGTGTGTAACACAAGCCTTCTTGAGCTTACTGCGGGACTTAGTCAATTTATGTAATAATGTCCTATAATATTTATTTATAACGCACCACTGTGGTCTACTAGTTTTAACATTAGTTACCTGGAAGAACATCCACGTGGGGTACTCCCCGAGCTTGACGGCGGTGCATGCACCCAGTGCGATAAACACTGTGGATATGGAGTCGCAGCCGTGGTCGAATAGCTCGCCCAGGGGCGACTGGCTGCCAGTGCGGCGCGCCTGCTTGCCATCGATGGCGTCCAGGCTCTGGTACACGAAGACGCCAAGCGCGCAGAGCAGGCACGCCCACCGCGGAGGGTCGGTCCGCGCATCCGGACTGTACCTGGGATTATACCGTTGAATTACATAACAATGTCTACATACAAGGATACTTATAAGGTTAAGTTTAGACGACCGGTTGGCGTAGTTGGTATGACCCTGCCTGCTGGTCCATATACCATCGGCTGGTCCTGGGTTCGAATCCCGGTACGGTTATTTATTTGTGTGATGAACACAGATATTTGTCCCTGAGTCATGGATATTATCTATGTATTTATGTATTTGTATATTATATATATCGTTGTCTAAGTACCTACTCGTAACACAAGCCTTCTTGAGCTTACTGCGGGAACTAGTCAATTTGTGTAAGAATGTCCTACTAATGTATATTAAAAGGATAGGTCAGTAACTGGGGAGTAACCACCATAGGTAGGTACTGTCAGCAGCAGAGTCAATAGACCCCTCTGCATAGAAAGTTTGTATGCAGGCATTAACTCCGGATCTGACTGTACATTGCCTTGCAAAATGCAAGAAAGATTTAGATTTTCGACCGCGGGGCAAGGTGGGTTGGGCGCCATCTTAGATTAAAGGCTATCTTATGGCCGTAACTAGCTATGAAAGTTACAAAGTTCTAGATTTGGTTTAATATTAAGGGTAATAAGGATTTCATAGAAAACTAACTAGGTTTTAAGGTTTTTACAACTATCAGGTTGAGGTTATCAGGTTTTTACAATCGATACTACATGGATATTTGGTTCTCAACTTCTCACAATTAATAAGTTTGATACCATTAATAAGTGGCTTCTACACGGTGTTTTCTCGAATTGCTTTAACTTCAGCATGTAGTTTGGCAAAATTAAGGAAACGGAATGGCATAGTTCATTTTATTAAATTCTATTTTCTTTATTTTTCATACAAAATAAATAAATAAATATTGTGGGGTCATCTTACACAAATCAACCTGACATTGAAAGAATCACGGAAAATTTGCAAAATCACATTGCAATTCAGTTTCGTTCCTGGGTTAAAAAGTATAACTTTTATCACCTAAAGATAAGCTCAATGTCATTAAAATATTGCATTGTCACTCGTCCATCATAAGCATACCTACATCTCCAAGCAATTCGCATTTAGTATTCAATATTTGACTTAGTTGACCTATGCTAACTAACTTAGTGTTACATAAAACCTTGTAGAACTTAGCCAATTCAAATCAGGCATCATACATTGTATCATTCATATTTTTACAAGAAAAGCAAACCAAAATCCACCTTGCCACCCAGCCACCGAGATGTTTGGTAGTAATACTTATCATTAGAATGGTCAGTAGAAACATAGGAGACAACTATGACGTGGCAGACTAGAGCTCCGAGCCAGAGTTGCCTTCACACTAAGGTACAAACTCTTAAGGCTGGATTTGACCAAACTTTTTAACCAAGAGTAACGCTCACTCTTGGATACTAATGTCAAAATCCCATAGTAATTTGACGTTACTATCTGAGAGTAAGCATTATTCTCAGAATAAAAATTTGGTAAAACGCAGCCTTAGTCACAATCAAACCATCAATATCAATCATCTATGAATCATCATCACATGTTACTGGTTTCTTGTTTATCCATTAACAAGCTAACAAACACTTGTCATGCCATATTACTATTTACTCTTTCATTAATGTAAATACACAAACATGTTAGTTGTTTATCTTGAGTATCAATTCTTAAGAATGCTCAATGAGTAATAGACACAAAGGCATAAAATCTAGATTCCCCCTGATTGTGATTGTTGGTAAAACAAAACTGTATTATTTCCAATGTTATCATGATATTTTCCTTTCCTTACTAATGGTACTTTGATTTGCTTGTCTTTGTTTTGCAGTCTACCCCTACTTCGTACAGTCAAAATTTTTACCACACTCTCTCAGAATATGAAGTTTAAACTCTCACAATATCAAAATACCTCTAGCTAAATGCCTCGGTGGCCTAGAAAAAAAGGATTTGACCATTTTTGGTAGTACCTGTACAATATTAAATTAGTTGTGTTGGAAAATAATTAATGCTGAATAGCTTTTGTCATTTTTGTTGCTAGTGGGAGCAATACCCACATTTATGTAATAGTATCTCATCTCCTTTTAGTTTATAGTCAGGTTGTTAAGCAGTCTAAATTCTCTTCCCTAATTTTATACATTGGTACAGCAAATCCATGACAGCACTATACCCTTCTTCATAATGAAGTATCAATTAGCCAAGTTATTTCAAACAATAATAATATTAATAATCTACACTACTATATCCAGTTTTTTATGTCTGATCTACTAATTGATGTCCTACACTACTGTTGAAGTTTAATATGGATTCAGCAAGCTAAAAACTGAGAACACTGGATAAAACTGGGGCAGGCGTATACGGAAATAGGGGTTCCTATCCAAGAAACGAATTGTGATGAATATCAAATAGCTTCAAGGGTTTATTTATATAATAATATAAATATTAGGTGTATGGGAAATACAAATATTATTATTATTTGTGTACTCAGTGTGTGTCTATTCTAACAGCTTTATATTAATACCATAACTGCCGTAACCGTAATTCATGTTACAATTTAGTTCCTGGGTGTCATGACACTCAATAACAATATTATTTTGCTTGGCAAAATATCGATATTATATAGGGGTTCTTGTTTAATATAGGTATTTTTATATGTATATAGTTATAAAAGCGTGAAGTATATTGTTACAACATAAAGATATTTAATGAAAATAACAATGATGCTTCTCTTGCATAGTAGTTTCTGCTGGTATAGTAGTTTTATAACAATATAATTCTTGGTTTATCAAATTAACCACTCTGCCTGTCAACAATCACCTAGACATAACCTTTGGAGTTGTAACTTTGACTGCACAAAACTTATCTATCATTGCTACCTATTGCAATATAACCCCTATATTAAGAGATAGTATCTCTTGATTACTCATGGGCACATTGAATTACTGCAGACACGAACGATGTCTTGTAGACTATCTTATCGTGACGGTGGTACGAGACGACCGACCAATCACGAGACGATATCAGACTCAGACTCACTGTAAACAATAATCGAAAGCTCAAGTCAATGAAACTGCAATATTGGCTCGCTATTAAACCACTTTACGTGCCAAATGACGACCTAAGTAGGTTAATAGAAAGTGGCCAATGCAAAAACGAAAGTCGTTCCGCTAGTGGATGCTAGAACTTCGCCGCACTTACCAGACTAATATGAGTGTAGTGACGATATTAACTATTAATCCTAATATTGTAATGAGATTTGGCGCCAGCCACAGCGGAGTCTTTGACACCAGCCAACACCACCACGGCTGGAGCCATGCATCCAAAATACTGCTACTCGTACAAGAATATTTGTGTTCACTAAGTTTCTTTAATTGTGCAGCATTTAAAATCCTCTCCTTATAGAACTGCATTGTCACTGTCACGACATTAACACCTAGAACTACACTAAATTAGTTACACTTAAACTTTGTCGTTAATGTTCACGTTTTTTTAATAAAAGCGAAATATACGCACGACGTTCATCATCACATCACCATGCGTGTCATAGACAATATTTTTGTTTTTAAATCTCGACGTATGTTAAGCCGATTGTACACTGTGTACAATCGGGCACATGGCTCGGGTGATTTATAAACTATGAAACTAAGCATTCATTAAATCATTCGTTCAACCATTTCATTATTCAAAACGCAAATGCAAATGCAAAAGACGAGAGCGGCGAGACGAAACGTGACAAATAAGTGCGGATCGAGAGCTCCCTGACCTCCCTGTTATTTCGTGTTCTCGAATGCAAGTGTAATGTCGGCTTAAACTTTTTTTGAGGCTTAAAGCCCCTCATTCACGGCAGTCCGCCGGCACCTCCGGCACGTAATAAAGTACCGTGAATGTCGTTGCCGGATGCGTGCCGTACGGCAACATCCTGCTAGCTCCGCCCACCTCCTTGCAGTCCGAATTGCACTAAATAACGGTAATAAACAATTGAGAAATGCGGCAATGCAAAAAATATTAATTATTCATTATTAAAAATGACATAAGAGATGGCGGCATTTTTTTAATTTGAGTACAGTGTATGCGCTAACACGCAGCGCTGCGCATCTTTCAACGAATAAGTGCAAATTGGACTGCCAGGCTGGGCCACTTGCACACCGTGTGTCCGCTACATCCAGTCCGCCGGCACCTCCGGCACGTAATATAGCATCGTGAATGTCGTTGCCGGATGCGTGCCGTACGGCAACATCCTGCTAGCTCCGCCCGCCTCCTTGCATTCCGAATTGCACTAAATTACGGTAATAAACAATTGAGAAATGCGGCCATGCAAAAAATATTAATTATTCATTATTAAAAATGACATAAGAGATGGCGGCATTTTTTTAATTCGAGTACAGTGTATGCGCTAAAACGCAGCGCTGCGCATCTTTCAACGAATAAGTGCGAATTGGACTGCCAGGCTGGGCCACTTGCACACCGTGTGTCCGCTACATCCAGCCATGCCGGAGTGCCGGCGGACTGCCGTGAATGACGGGCTTTTGACGTTAAATAAAACAAAACTGAATAAAACCATAAACAAGAAAAATCGCGTGTGACGTTTTCAAACAAAATGTTGCTATTTGTGAGTATACTACCACATAAGTGGGTAAAATACACCTATAAATAAAATAAATCTAAGCACCCAGGAATCTACGCAAGGGATTGTACTTTCCCACTTTTTGCCAGTGGCCATACTAAAATGAACGAGACAAAACTGTCCACATGAGACTAAATCCCCCTGGAGCTTTGTCTCACTCGAATATGTTGCCAATGTTAAAAAGATACTATTGTGGGAGTATTTATATCAGTTTACCTATAATAAATACAAGTATCTTCCATTTTATTTTAGCACTATTATCCAGATAAGGATTTGTCTATCTTTTAGGTAATTTGTAAATAATTGTGATTTTCATATTATTATTATGAGTTATGGACGTTTCCCATGTATTTGAACTATTTATATGTATCTATCTATAAATTTTTTATATGTATCTATTATATTTATATGTATCTATATAATCTGCCCCTCTGTTTAGCGTTTGTGGACTACGAGAAAGCCTTTGATTCGATCGAAACCTGGGCGGTACTACAATCTCTCCAACGATGCCAAGTAGACTACCGCTATATCGAAGTGTTGAAGTGTTTGTACGAGAGCTCCACTATGTCAGTCCGACTCCAAGACCAGAACTCGAAGCCTATTCCGCTGCAGCGGGGAGTCAGGCAGGGAGATGTCATCTCTCCTAAGCTGTTTACCGCTGCACTGGAGGATATCTTCAAGACTCTGGACTGGAGAAGGCTAGGCATCAATGTAAACGGCGAGTACCTCACTCACCTTCGATTTGCTGACGATATAGTAGTCTTGGCTGAGACCATGGAGGATTTAAGTACGATGCTTGTTAGCCTCAGTAAAGCCTCCGAGCGAGTTGGTCTTAAGATGAACATGGATAAGACGAAAATCATGTCGAATATCCATGTAGCACCAACTCCAGTGACAATCGGAGACTTTACACTCGAAGTTGTAGACGATTATATATACCTAGGACAAACTGTCCAGTTAGGTAGGTCCAATTTCGAGAAAGAGGTTAATCGTCGAATCCGACTCGGTTGGGCATCGTTCGGGAAGCTGCGACACATCTTTTCGTCCAATATTCCGCAGTGTCTGAAGACGAAAGTCTTCGATCAGTGTGTGTTGCCAGTGATGACATACGGTACTGAAACGTGGTCGCTTACAATGGGCCTCATAAGAAGGCTCAAAGTCACCCAAAGGGCAATGGAGAGAGCTATGCTAGGAGTCTCTCTGCGAGATCGTATCAGAAATGAGACCATCCGCAGCAGAACCAAAGTAACCGATATAGCTCTCCGAATCGCTAAACTTAAGTGGCAGTGGGCGGGGCACATTGCACGTAGAACCGATGGCCGTTGGGGCGGAAAGGTTCTCGAGTGGCGACCGCGTACCGGAAGGCGCAGCGTGGGTAGGCCCCCCACAAGGTGGACTGATGACCTGGTGAAGGTCGCAGGAGTCCGCTGGATGCGGGTGGCGCAGGACCGGTCATGGTGGAAATCTTTGGGGGAGGCCTATGTCCAGCAGTGGACGTCTTTCGGCTGAATGATGATGATGATGATGATGATCTATTATATATATCGTCGTCTAGTACCCACAACACAAGCTTTATTGAGCTTACCGTGCGTGGGACTAGGTCAATTTGTGTAAGATTGTTCCACAATATTTATTTTTTTATTTTATTTATTTAATTTTATTTATTTATTTATTCTTTATTTATTTCAATTCTTAGGCTAGGTTATTTATAATATGATTATAAAAGTAAAATACAAAAACACATACAAAAACAATACAAAATACATAAAAACATATTATAAAAAAACCTAACGGGAGTTCAAATTATGTTTGCAGTTTATTTAAATCATCCGGCAACTTTCATATTTTGACCCCTCGATACGCTAACGCGGTCGAGGACTTAATGTCGTACAACTTTTATACTAGGCCTTCAGGCTGCCGGTGGTTAGGGCCGCAGAGAAAGAAACCGCCGGACTATACGCGCCGTGTCCAGGATTACCGCCTTCTGAATCTGACCCTTGATCCAACCACAACTGCGTAGCGAGAGCCTCTCGAGATGTTGGTCGAGACTCTTCGCTATAAGACCTTTACATGAAAAGTGACAACAATAAAAACATATTTCTATAGATTTTTAGTAGACATTAGCTATTTTTTGTATGTTAACTGGTATCCCCAAATTTAACATTTTCAATTTTCAAAATACCAACATGAAAGGCGCCGTTAAGTAATTATCAGTTGAAAGTTCGCTAATATTGTTAGAATATGTTGTGTATAGGGCTGTTCTGTTTATTAGATATTTGTGACGATTTGCATGAAACGATATTTTGTTGGATAATGGTGCCTACATTACATGGTACTAGAATCACAAATTATCCGTTACGCTAAAAAATCGGCTATTATTAATTATTTCCCAAATACTTAATAAAAAATTCCATCTAAGCTGTCATGTCAGTTCAATGACTGGATTATTCGTCCAAGGCTTCGTCATCGAAATCCGAGGGGACTCAAAAATGTCATAATATGAGCAAATACCTATGATCATGTTCATTGTATGGACTGACGTTTATCTGACATAGCTATATGTACGTTTCGTACGAATAGCCGTACATTTGAGGTTCCCCTCCCCGCAAAACTCAGCAGACTTTTTTTGTATAGAAAATAACAGTCGACATAGCCAATACGGTTGATTAAATGGTCGGGAATTAATGCTATGCTTTTAGTATTACACTGGGGCCAAACGCGTCGCATCGGCCTGTGTAATCGACGAAAGTCCTAGGGGGTCGAGGGAGGGATAGGGATGGGCAGGGTACCCCCGAAGATTGGCCCCGACGTATCGCACCATGTAATACCCGTTTTAGGAAGGGGTCGGTCGGCTGGAAAGCCGATGACGTCAAATTTCGAAATTTCATCATTATCGTTGTTCCAAATCGACTTGCGGCGTTAGAAAATAATTTTTAAGAAAAAAAAACCGACTTCATTTGGTTCCCGGTAAAAGTGAAATTAAGAATTTGTTTGAGTTAGCCAGTTTACTTCACAAATATCCAATACACCGCACGTATACGATCGAAAATTGAGGAGCTTTCTTAATGTCCTAGGGCTTCCATCATTACATTTGAAGTATAATCAAACGGAACTCCCTTGTAGACCTTTAAACAAACAAAATAACAATGTGTTAAATTGGATGACAGACTGTAAATTAACGAGCATATTCATTATGCCATCCCTGATTATCAACATCAGGTCCACTCCAGCAAAATTATGGCCACAGTAAGAAAATGCCTAAGCTAATTATGAACACCCTCTAATCACAATTAACCTGCCGTTCAAATTTGAAGAGTTCTCTGAATTCTTCTAGAACTCCATCATCAGAATATAAATCAAATCAAAAAGATGAATGTCACAACTAGGATAATAAGTAGAGCTAGGTTTATTAACCAGTTCCACTTTGCGATCCCTGGTCTTCATCATCAGATCAAGTTCATCAAAATTTTGGCTCCGCCAAAACACTGTTTTAGTTACTTAAGGAAACCCTCAAATCAGAATGCATGTGCCGTTAAAATTTGAGGAGTTCTCTCAATCCCTCATGAAGCCCATCATCAAAATAGAACTATAATCAAATAGGACTATCTTGAAGGTATTTCTTTACAAAGAAAAGATGAATGTCTCAAATCGGATGATAGAGCTGGGAATTAACAAGCAGTTCCACTTTGCCATCCCTGGTCTTCATCATCAGGTCCACTCCACCAAATTGATGATGTTCGTAAAGAAATGCTCGAGTGTCTTAAGAAACTACCCAAATCATCATGCATGTGCCTTTCAAATTTGAGGAGTTCCCTCAGTTCCTCATGGATCCCATCATCAGAAATTGATTTTGAAAAAAACGGAACAAATCTGGAACCATCTATTTTCAGAAAAAAAAATATTTTTTTTCCTGGGAATTACCAAGCAGTTCCACTTTGACATCCCTGGTCTTCATCATCAGGTCCACTCCACCAAATTGATGATATTCGTAAAGAAATGCTCGAGTGTCTTAAGAAACTACCCAAATCATCATGCATGTGCCTTTCAAATTTGAGGAGTTCCCTCAGTTCCTCATGGATCCCATCATCAGAAATGAATTTTGAAAAAAACGGGACCAACCAGGAACCGTCTACTTTAAGAAAACAAAAAAAAAATTCAAATCGGTTCAGTAATGACGGAGTTATGAGTGAACATCCATTAAAAAAAAAAAAATAAAAAATAAAAAAAAAAATTCAGTCGAATTGAGAACCTCCTCCTTTTGTGAAATATTGAAGTCGGTTGAAAAAGTAAAAATTAACGTAAAGCTTTATTTCAACAATAATTACACTTACAGTAATACAAATTTTGTTTAATAATATTATGAGCTTTTATCCATTAATCCAAATATTTTCATATAATGCAGGTATACAGGGCGTCCCAAACTTATGGGACATGAAGGGGAAGTACCTTAAATATCGTAGATAGTGAATTTTGCTCAAAGAAGACTTTATGTTATTTTTAAAAGTTAGTAATTCTGCATTCATAGATTTTCTAAAAATTACTTGCTTCGTCTGGGAATCGAACCGACTAAAATGTGAAAAAAAAAATCACCCTTTTTTTATGATGCCAATCGAAAGAACAGCTAAAAAATAGTAACTCTGCTTAAGTAACATAGTATTTTAAAAGAAAGGAACACCATAAAATGATTGAGTCAAATTTCAAGAAAGTTATTTATTGCCGAAGACGACGTTCGAAAAGTAGCGATATTATCATTCTAAAGATAGCATTGATTATTCGTAAATAAGTACCCACTTCATAAAATAGGTACTGGCATAAGTTTTCCTTATTATAAGTGCACGTGTGGATAAAATGATAATTTGATAAAACTTAAATTTTAAGGGATAAGATAAGAAACCTTTCCGCGGCGGAGCAAGAAAACTTAATTTTCCAACAAGATGGAGCTCCGGCTCATAATAGTCGGAGAGCAGCAGATTTTCTAAATGAATGTTTTCCTACATGGATTGGTACAAATGGACCGATTAGATGGCCGGCCAGATCCCCGGACCTCACACCATTAGATTTCTTCTTTTGGGGATACGTGAAAGATATGCTATACAAAAAGCGATACGAGAACGTAGGCGAGTTGCAAACAGAATTGTGCCATATCACATCGAGTGTTCACCATAAAATGATAAGAAAATCAACAGGCAGCGGGCTTATTACAAGATTGGCGATTTGCGTAAGACAAGAGGGATCACATTTTGAGCATTTAATTAATTAATTTACAAAAAAATACCTACTTAACTAATTGACTACGGCAGTTTCATGTATGTTTTTTATTTGATTAAAATGATTAATTTCACGTTGTTCCTTTCTTTTAAAATACTATGTTACTTAAGCAGAGTTATTATTTTTTAGCTGTTCTTTCGATTGGCATCATAAAAAAAGGGTGATTTTTTTTTTCACATTTTAGTCGGTTCGATTCCCAGACGAAGCAAGTAATTTTTAGAAAATCTATGAATGCAGAATTACTAACTTTTAAAAATAACATAAAGTCTTCTTTGAGCAAAATTCACTATCTACGATATTTAAGGTACTTCCCCTTCATGTCCCATAAGTTTGGGACGCCCTGTATACTAAGATTTATAATAGGTACCTACATTGCGGCTCTTATTAGCTACTTATCTACAAGTCTGCTTACTTTATTTTAATATATATAGGTATATATGTTTTTGTAATTTCTTCGAATTTACCTTTTGCTATAGGGACTGCGCTATGGCTGTCACTTTGAGAAAATATCGAAGTTTTACAGGAACACACTTCATACACTGCGCGCCCTATAGACACAAACTATAAATAAAACGAAAAAGAAAACCAGAAAATATATCAAATGCCATCCTTTTTGCGAGTAAGCGAGCGTAAGAAAATGAAAAAGTCAGGGATTTTTAAACATTAGAGACCTGCTGAATTGTCTAAATGTTATAGGTAGGTATGTATTACTGTCAAAACTGCTGTATAAAAAATCTCTATCTTTCTATTGTCTTATTTAAAAACCATTTATATTCTTGTTTTCTACTAGTAGTAGGTAGTTAGTCATAATTTTAACACCAATGTTCAATACTGATACTGTCATCATAAACACTATTATCTCTATAAAGCTAAGTTTTAAAAATACTATTTACTGTAGGTAATATTCTGTTCACTTGCTATCTGCTTTTAGTCTGAGACTTCCTAGTCTCAACCCTCTTCTGGAGCGTAGTCAGTAGTGCGCCTAGCACGTTGTGCCCGGGTAGTCGTTTGCCGAAAAGTAGTCGTTTCACTGAGTCGTCATATGTGAGGAGAGCTACCATGTTCTGCAGAAGGAAACCTTGACAGTATTCAAGTAGCTGTGTTGCTCCATAAACCTTTAAAAAGAAAACAGAATTTTCAATTAACTTTCTGGGAAGAAAAAAGTTGGCTTTTAATTTACATTGTGAATATGAATATGAATAAAATAAATGTCTCTCTCTCTTAAATGTCTCTTAAAATAAATTTTGAGTCCTCTGTAATTTTAAAATACAGCATAAGTAAACATATTGATACTATGAACGACGCGAAGATTCAACAATGTGCCAATTTCGCACGCACATAATCGTATTTTTATTTTTTGTTGTAAAAAATATTTGTTTGCTAAATTGGAAATTTTTATATATGTTTTCTACTCAGAATTGTGAGCTCTTTCAATCCTAGTAGGAGAAAAAAATGTCCTAAAATTTCCATACATTTTTGTCAGTTAGATTATCGAAAATGATTAGACACGTATTTTTCCTTTTTCAATTTACCTAAAATTGACGATTCCAGGGTGGGGGTTGTGATGTCACTACTAGTTAAGAATTGTACCTAATAGTGACGTTACGTGAAATTCGAACGCACTGTATTTTCATCATTTTTGATTTGACAAACAAAACAAAAAATACGTGTACAATATTTTTTGATAATGTGAAAGACGGACTAAATAGATTTTTTTAGTCGTCCAGCCTATTTTCTGGCGTACCTTGGCATGAATATACACGGACACCAGGTTATGCAGGCCCACGGACTTGGCCGCGCGCGCCTCGCAGTGTCGCTGCAGCGGCAGCAGCTGGAAGAAGGACGCCGCCGCCAGCACCTCCAGCACGTCCGATTCCGGAATCTCCAGCCCGGAACAGCCGCCGGAGTACAGGTACTTCATCACTTGCTGTCAAAACGAAAATCACTCTATTGATGCAACTTTTTTTCTCATTCTCTGCGAGAACGAGTGCTGTAAAAGGACTCGCAACGTAAGGATGCAATAATTAATATAAAATATGCGATTTAATTAGCTATAAAGTCTATTTGGGCGTTTTTATTTTTTGCTGTCCAATATTTTTTTTGTGTTTTCTATTCATAATCGCGAGCTGAGTAAAAATTTGATTAGTAAAAATTTCCGATATAGGTAGCAAAATAATATTCTTGGACAACAAAAAAACACCCATTTCAAACTTGTTTGTTTGCTTGTTGTTTTCAAACTTATGTGTGTTAAACATAGTGTAGTATGTTTGTAATGTTTTAAACTAATAAGCAACGAAAAAAATGATTTAACGAAATGTTAAAATTCTCATAGCGGGTTACTCACGTCAATAAAGTCGAAAATAGCTCGATTTTAATATGTCTGATACTCACGGGAGTTTTCTAATTAAAATTTAACGAAATGATTTACTATTAAGGCTAGACTTACTACCGCGAACATCGAACGCTTAAAATTTTGTATCTACTTCTTTATAGCACTTGAACACTCGAGAGAAAGAGATGCAGATACCATTACGAACATTCGTGTTCCCGATAGGCCTTTTGATCATTGTGTTCTGAACCACTGACCTCGAAGATGTGGTATCGGATGTCGTTGATCTGGACCAATGGCGGCGCGGCGGGCGCGGGCGCGGGCGCGGCGTCGCTCGGCGCGCGCGCCGGCGCCAGCATCGCGCGCAGCCGCGCCGACTCCGACACCAGCACGATCTTGTGCCCGTAGAACAGGCGGCCTTCCACCCTGCATATAATACCATCATCAAACCATAATTGGGACACACTAATATTAAATTGCAACGGTTAACACTCACGTATTTTTATCACAATAGGCGGGACACGTTTCTACTGCATTCACTCAGCATCACTCAGTGATGCCCGAGCCGTGAAGGTGAGTGTGGCCCATAATTTCCGGAAATAATTTTTTCTTGGTGTCCATTTTTCCGTTCCCATATTTTACCATTGGTATGTTTTCCCAAAATCATTATTTCTCGGTGGCATTGATTCCGTTCCCATATTTTACCAATTATATGTTTCCCCAATCACCTATTTTTAATATATTTTTTTATTTACCTTTCCCATATATTTTCGTTCTTTTAATTATCTAGGGCAGTATTTTCTTGTTACCGTATATTAATAAAAATACAGAATGGTGTTAGTGATGCCCCAGCCGCGGAGGTGATAACACCCCTCTGTCTGTCCGACGATGACTGCCCAATGCAGTCGGAACATGTCACGCCATTGTGATAAAAATACGTGACTGTTAACCGTTGCAATTTAATATCAGTATGACTCACGAAAGTTTAAATTATATGATTGGGACAAACGTTCAAAGGGCAGGCGTATAATAGTCAACACGCAAAGACCTTTTCGGTATTTAACGAAATTTAAAGGGCTCACCCAGTGGATGCTGCACGAGTCATGGAACGCATTCAGAGGCACCATCATTGTAATCCTTATTATAACTGACTTGGTATTAGTTAGTATTGATTAAATTTATTGTATCTACGTATATATTTTACCTGTTAGAGCTCATTAAAATGAAAACTTATCATCAATAAATTAGAAATTCTAATCTCCCTAATAAACTTTCAGCACTAGAAACAGGCGGCAATTTCAAAAATGTAGACGCAGATGACTGGCCACCCGTAGATAATTTAAATTTTGCGGCGGTTCCAGCACGCCCGGCACTGGTTTCCAGTATAGCACACGCAGAGGTTATCCGCTAACAGCAGCACTGTGCCCTCTATCTGGCCGGAGAATCGATATGTTACCTGAACGTGACATCTGCGAGTGAGGGGTTGTTGACGTACGATGGGTCCACACGGGCGGGAGCGGGCGCGGCAGCGGGCGGCGGCTCCAGCACGCCCGGAACTGGCTCCCAGCCGTAGCACGCGCAGAGTATGTCCGCTAACAGCAGCACTGTGCCCTCTTTCTGACTGGAGAATTAATATGTTACCTGAACGTGACATCTGCGAGTGACGGGTTGTTGACGTACGATGGGTCCACACGGGCGGGAGCGGGCGCGGCAGCGGGCGGCGGCTCCAGCACGCCCGGCACCGGCTCCCAGCCGTAGCACGCGCAGAGTATGTCCGCTAACAGCAGCACTGTGCCTTCCTTCTAGCCGGAGGAATTGTAATTAATACTTATAGACAAAATACTTTTTAAATTCAGGTACTTTTCAAATTCTAGTGCAGGGTTTCCCAATTTTATTTGCTGTTTGCCAATTCGTTCTTCAAAAATGAAGACTATTGATTCCGGAAGAACGCGCTCCATATTATATACAAAAGTAGTTGACATGGATGGAGCTGATATGATACCCTGGTGAATTAGCAAAGCAATGCAATAGATGCAGCTAGAGCAATAACATATGTGACACATTAATACAATATTCATAGGTAAACATAGGGCTGTGATTCAGATGTAAATATGTCTGAAGTCGTTTGTTAAGCTAGCTGTATTGTAATTTTTATTTACCTTGCTGTACCGCAGAATATTGAACAGCAATGGGAGACACTCGTATATGAACTGCTTGCTGTAGTGACTATCGTCCGACGGGCACACCTGTAATTGACAAGTTAATCCAATTATAATACTTATAAAAACGTTATTTCAAACAAAATTAAATAACTACATCATCGCCAGTCGGTGACGCGGACGTTGGTGTTAATTAATTTATTTTATTTGTTAATCCTAAACATATGTATGACACTCTACTCAATCTACGTCCACAATAGGCGTGAGATTATTTTTTTGATAAAATTTGGAGCTCTCAACTATCAAGCAGAGCTCCAAGAGGATTCGCTGAGGACCCACGGATCAAAGCCCTTGGCCCGTTTAGCTGTCAACACAGCAAATCCTCCTTTTTTTAAAAGGGTCGGCAACGCGCATGTAACACCTCTGGTGTTGCGGGCGTCCATAGGCTACGGTGACCGCTTACCATCAGGCGGGCCGTATGCTTGTTTGTCACAGTCGTAGTATTAAAAAAAATAAACTTCTCAGAAATAAACGAAGGGTCATAGGATATGGTGGAGAAATTCGGGGCCACAGGCGTGGTCTTGGTAGTTCAGTTGGCAGAGCGGTGGGCTGGTATCCCAGGGTCACGGGTTTGAGTCTCGCCCGAGGTCATGTATTTATCCACATTTCCTTTCTTTCTGAGATATTTTGTATCGTTTACAGCAGTCTCTGCTTATAAATGATAGTTTATAAATATAAAATAAAAAATATAAAATGCATTTATTTCAAGCACCATGGCTCATAAGGGTACAGATTACAATAATGAATTAAAATAATAAAATAATTACTAATAATACTAACAACTAATACTTATTATATACAAATCTAGCCTAACATATTATTATCAAATAACAGATGTGTCTTCTTTCCACCAGAGCACCACAACAGAGCGAGTACTGTACCTGTAAAAAGTCCTGCAGCAGTTGGTCTATGACATGATCCAGGGCCGCTTCTGCAGCAGCTGCTAATGAGAGCGTCCACGCGTGGAGAGACCAGGGCACTCCTAAGGCACGCAGTTCTAACGTTATATCTGAAACAGGAGTAGTATTTTTTGTTTTAAGCTAACAATATGTTCAGAAATATACCTAGATCTAAGTTTAAAAGTGAGGAGTCTAAAAGTCAGTCATTATACTTTTGTAAAGGGTGTGGACTATTTTGCTCTCTTCATTATCCTTTAAGAGGGAATACGTAGGTTTTCAAAAAACGGAAAATATATGGACATACTCGTAGGAATGCTCTTAATTATCTATATATCAAACTATTTATATAGGTTTAATTATGGAGGGACTACGGCACCCTTAAATGCAATTTTTATAGGAGGGACCACAATGGGAGCTACCGTATTGTCGCCCACCAGGCGGCGTCACTCATGCGTGGGTCCTGTGTCAGTATGAGAGAAATGTCAAAGTAGAAAATTCCGCAGGACCCACGTTCCACTAGCGCCTAAAATTGACTCGTGGTAATCCTCATTCAGTCTATGCTGCTATTTCCTCTTAAGCGTAAGGATGAAATGTAAGTATAGTTGCCGATTTCTAAGTCTGAACTTTTGACACATCGAAATACCCATAGAACGTAAACGCGCAAGACACTTTGGAATTATAAACAAAATCCCATAAAGACATTACAGCTAGTCATGTACATAAACACAATATTTCACTTTTCATAAACATAATGTGATGAATGTTACATTTTTTCATACATTAGTTATTGAATATTTTACGATAACAATTTAGCATGCCAACAGTTACGGTCTACGTCGTTTTTTTTTTAAATTTAGTGTTGTGACCATGTCTGCTGTTCCAATTCATACAACTGTCTGTTAATCGATAAAAATCGATCTTGTTGTCAATAGGCAATACAGTAAAAAATCAAAACAAAACAATTAAAACGAAAATAAAACTAAGTACGATGTGCAAAAAATGTTATTTAAAATAAGACAAAGTAACTATGAAGATTTTTATCTTACATTTTAAGAATTCAACAGTATTGATTTCTGAACGAAACTAAGATGACTTTGGAAAAAATCGTATGACAAATGCGCAGTTTGTCGAAGTTTCTCGGTCTTATCAAATACAAATCCGTAGTAGTAAAATCGAATCAAACAATTCATCGCTAAAATCAATAATCGCTGAATTTGACAAACGATTTGTCTTAGCCTCATCACTAAGTACGTCAATACTCAAGTGTCAAAAGTTCAGACTTAGAAATCGGCAACTATAACTTCATGATATAACGTACCTAAATGGTCAGTCTCAGCCGCATAGTACATGGCGTCCTGCAGCGCCCGCTGCTGCTGCTTGGAGAAGGCGGGGCGCGCGGCGGGGGGCGCGCCCTCGGCCAGCACCTCCTCCAGCGACAGCACGGCGCCCGCGCCGCGGGGCCCCGCGCCCGCGCCGTCCGCGCCGCGCACGCACAGGCGCAGGCACGAGCGCGCGCCGTGCGTGCAGCACACCGCCACCGCGCTGGGCAATACACAAGCGGATCATGACACAACTTCAATTTATTTATTTATTGTGTCAAAAAATGTACACAGCATTACAGCGAACTAATACACTGCGAAATTTATAATATACATGCATTATTTATACAACTAGGTACATAATACAGACAAGAAAACACAAAACAGAAGAAACGTGAGAAAGGAAAACTAATAAAAACATAACTAAGATTTAGGCGACGTAACAGCGTGGCTCCGTTGCGTCGTCTGAACCGGCGTAGGACTCGGCAGGTTGCCCCGGAACCGCCGAAACACGACACATTATTTAACACATTGAGTGCTAGCGACTGCTACGCGCTACCCTCGTAGCCGATCCCGTAGTTTTCCCGCTTTAGCGGAAAGCGACCACCCACTGAGAACTCCCCTAGCGGGTTCCCGGCGCTCAATAAACTCTAGACGTAGGCCTAGTGGTTTGCCTAATTTTTAGTCACCTGCTTCCGGGTTTCATGAATATTTTTGACACGTCACCACTGGTTCATATTTGGTTAAGATATTCTTTAAATATTATAAATATAGTGTCTACGAAATATATCAATTAAGGATGACTCCACTAGAACGGACCGGGACGTGGACGTGACCCGGCCGGGCCAATCTGTCAGTTTCTATAGCAAACGTCACGTGTCATTCGAGGGCTCCGAGCTATCACGTGATTATTTCTACAGAAATAGACAGATCGTCCCGTCCCGTCCCGTTCTAGTGTGAGTCATCCTTTTCTTCTGTGACTTTTCTAAGCGACGATTGAGTCATAACACATCATCATTACACAGGCTACCTATTAACATCTTGGTTGCGTTCCTTGTCTGTGACAGATCTCAGGTAAATTTAAGTAACTGGCGTCACCCAAGTATCGCCGTCTGGCCAACTCTATGGCTGCGGTACCCATCGTAACACGTGACGCAACGATGGCGTACCTATATATATTATATAGGTTGTTCAAGATCGAGGTGGGCACACAGATTACAGGGGTGAAATAGTCAATGGTCAAGACAGCACATACCTTTCACTTTCTCCTGAGGCAGGAGTCCACACAAAACGTAGGGCACTTTCTTCTATAGGTATAGGTACGTATCCCGAATTTACATGGGTCGCGGCGGCACAGCACGCGCGGCTAGGTGCATGTCTTTTTATTGTCTGTCATAGGTGTCATAATTAACAAGAGGGCTGCGCGGGCGGGGTGGGGAAAGCGGGGGGTTATGCTAAGAAATCTACCTACATAAAACAAATTAAACAATATAATGAACATACCCCCGCCCTAAACATAACCATGTTTACGAAAGAATAATTTAATACTAAGTATGTAATATGAATATGCTTGCATTCTGGAATAAGGTTAATTTAAAGTTTATCAACGGGTAAACGAATAATCCGGTTAGTAGGTCTGGTTAGTACGCCGGTAGCCGTCCGAACATGTACTACACGCACGACGCCGTCTTTTCCTGGGTTTATTGATATGATACGGCCACGTCTCCACTCTAAAGGAGGGACGTTGTCTTCTCTGAGGAGAACCAATTCGCCCACGGCCGGGGGCTCAGTATGGGATGCCCATTTAGGCCTTGTTTGCAAGGTACATAATTATTGAGTCTGCCAACGTGCCCAGAAATTCTGCAGCATCTGTTGAACTAGTTGAAAGCGAGTGAGTTTATTCGTTTTGACATTCTGAAGCGGATATTCGGGAATGGCAGTCAGAGGTTCTCCTATAATCAGGTGTCCTGGTGTCAGAACCTGAAGGTCGTTAGGGTCAGGTGAAAGGGGACACAGCGGCCTGGAATTTAAAACCGCTTCGATTTTTGTGAACACGGTCGTTAGTTGTTCATATGTTAGGGGGGTATCTCCAATAACACGTTTCAAATGGGCTTTAGCTGATTTTACAGCTGCTTCAAATAGACCGCCCCAGTGAGGAGTGGTCGGGGGATCGAATATCCAGGTAACATTTCGTTTTGCCATCTCGGAACCTATAGTATATTTGTTTGCATTTAGAAAACTATGGACTTCACGGAGATGATTATCCGCGCCTAAACTCTATATATTTGGACTTTAGGCAAGGATCGGTTTGTAGCCGCCTTTCTAAATTAAGGAATCTTTTTTCTGCTATACCAAAACTCTCACCGAGAGAGGGAAGGTCACTCAAAAGGGGTAATCTCGTAACGAAAGTACCATCAGGGTTTCGAGTTGTTGTGGTTTTAAACAACATTTCACATTCAACATCTAGGGGGTTTGGTTGGGGTGACTCAGGGGCTTCCTCTATTTTCCAGAACTGCTCAACTACTTGAGTTAGCGAAAGGGCACTCATAAGGGGTCTTGGGCTAGGGAGGTTTGTTACTGGTCCAGATAAGATGTAACCGAAAATGGTGGATATAGCTGTCAAGCCACATGGCTGTAGATGACTAACGTCTGAAAGCAAGAGGGAGCCGAAAACATCAGCTCCTAGTAGTACATCTATTTGGTCAGGTTTATAAAAGAGATGGTCGGCGAGATGCAGCGATCGCGCTGCAGATCGGGCCGAAAGTGGCAATTCTATATCAGGGTGAGTGCCGGCAATGGTATCTACGACCATAGATGTGGTGACCGTAGTAACTGGGTAAGGGGAGTTCACGGGTTTGAAATTCAGAGGGACACAACTACGCACAGTCAGTGCCGGTATATTTCCAAT
This sequence comes from Lathronympha strigana, assembly GCA_949128165.1. Classification (NCBI taxonomy): domain Eukaryota; kingdom Metazoa; phylum Arthropoda; class Insecta; order Lepidoptera; family Tortricidae; genus Lathronympha; species Lathronympha strigana. The sequence continues at coordinate 2,866,047 of OX421905.1, forward strand.
GCCATAAAGTACCATTGGAGACGAGGTAGGGGGTTGTAAATGTAAGTTGAGTCGGGTTACCGCTAGGTTGCAAGTAATCATACAACCCTGGGCACCATTATCTAACAAAGCCCGTGCTTCAACGAAATAATTGTTAGAAGTTTTAACATGAATAATAGCAGTGGCAAGTATGACCAAATCAGGATTAATAATGATTGAAGCACGGGTAGGGAGCAGGGGGGAGGGGCAGTCTAGTTAACGTTGGCTCTCATGGCGAGAGCCATGATAAGTATCAGGCCGGGGAGAGTGTGGTGACGTTACACGCCTATTTCTACTCGAGGTGAGTATAGGGGAACGCACATCACGACGCGGGGGTGGGGAAGCATATCGCGTCGGTGAGTGTGTCGGGGCACGGTGCCATGTACGTGAAGGAGATGGAGGGGGCGAACCTCGAGGTGACTTCGGTGAAGTGGGGCGGGGTGGATAACGGTTCATGTTGTAATAGCGAGCGCCCCCGCCCGTGCGAGAGTGGGGCGAGTTCGGTCTAACTGGTTCCGGAGAGCGGCGAAACGCAACCGACCGATTCTGCGGGTTTTCACGAGGATAAACTGGGTTTCGTGGGTCATTAAAACACAGGAGCGTGTGATGCGTCGGGCGACGACAAGTACTACAACGGTAGTCACGTGTACACGATGCAATAGAGTGTTTGTCCAAACATCTATAACACAGACCATTTGTTTTGACGAAATTCGACCGGTCACGGGGACTCATATCTAGGAAGTCTCGACATTCTCTTAAATAATGGGATTGGCTCAAGCACATGGGGCACTTAGACGCGTGCGAGTCGGATTCGACGACGAAGGCATGACGTGGGGCTCGCGGTGCTTGAACCGTTTTAGAATAGGAGGGCGCTGCGTCAACTAGAGAGGTATTTCCAACGTTATCGTGATGCCGGCATTCATCTTCTAAGAAATCTATTAGCTTGTCAAAGGTAGGCAGTTCCTTTTGACCATCCCCAAGGCGGCGCTCAAAACGCGACTTTAAGTCCGCTGGGAGTTTCACGAAACAAATATGAACAAGGATATATGACCAATGTTTCACTGGTAATTCGAGTCGCTCTAAACAGCGATAGGCCGTAAGCAAAGGGTTAAGGAATGTGGCTCTTAGACCAGTCAACCGAGAACTTATTTCGGGCAAAGATATTATTTGGGCGATGTAGGTATCAGCGAGGACTCGCGTATTATGGTATCTTCGTCTAAGAAGGTCACGGGCTACGCAATAATTACCGGCTTCAACTTTCAAATGTTGCACTAAACGTTTTGGTTCCTCAGATAAGGCACTCATTAAGTAATGCATTTTTTGGGTGGGTAACAAGTCAATTCGAGTGTCAACGACACTGTCAAATTGGTCAATGAAACTAATCCAAGCGTCGGATCTCCCGTTAAATCGCGGGATGGGTAGATCGGGTAATTTCTGGGGCCGCGGGCGGTCTAAATCAGAGGCGATAACAGTAGGGCGATCAGACGCCGAACGCATTGGGGTACTCGCGGCGAGAGGGGCGACTATTTCGTTACGTTTAACCTTAATGTCTACAACTTGCTCGCGCACTATGTTGATGAGGCCTTGGACATAGGTATATTCCTCGACGTCTATGGCCTGATCCAAACCACCAAGGAGCTGGGCACTAGCCTCCCGAAACTCCTTGTACTGTTCGTCCAAGTCATTTAAATAAACCATAAGGCGGGCGCGGTCCGCTGTATTAAGTTGTGAATGCGCATTCGAAATCCACTCACTAGTTAATCTTAAACTCCCGATAGACTTTCTGTAATCCGGAGTTTCCGTAAACAACGTCGATCTAATTGTTTCATTGTCCTCGCCCATTTTAACGTAAGAGATAAGGAGCACCTAACAACAGGAAAACAAATAATACCTATATCGTAACTCACTCTAATTTGAATCTTGTTACCTTGCACACACGGGTCTAAATGGGTAATAGCGGTTTCTTAGTAAAATGTATTTATTTACGTTAACAGTTCAACTTTATTTCAAACTAAGATAATATCGAATCCTACTAGGATTATGGAATGCAAACTAATCAGATCACTTATTAGGAAAAGGTTTTTAACAATTAATCTAAGTTCATTTTAAAACCACATGTTAGCTATGGCGTACCTACCTAGGACGTACAAGCAAAATAGGACCGTCAATCTTTGAGATAAGGCGCTAATTACCGTACCTATTGCCAGCGGAATGCAACGACGCGACAATTGCAAGATGCAGTTATTTTGAGGTTATGAAATGTATTCCAGAATGCAATTTTACAATTAAATATCTAACAAATTTGGAAAAGAAGGTTTAAAGGGGGAACTCGATGTAGTTTTTTAAAGGGGATGAGATATTAAATTAGAGAGGGGATGTAACCACGCTCTGCTACCAAAATGTTCAAGATCGAGGTGGGCACACAGATTACAGGGGTGAAATAGTCAATGGTCAAGACAGCACATACCTTTCACTTTCTCCTGAGGCAGGAGTCCACACAAAACGTAGGGCACTTTCTTCTATAGGTATAGGTACGTATCCCGAATTTACATGGGTCGCGGCGGCACAGCACGCGCGGCTAGGTGCATGTCTTTTTATTGTCTGTCATAGGTGTCATAATTAACAAGAGGGCTGCGCGGGCGGGGTGGGGAAAGCGGGGGGTTATGCTAAGAAATCTACCTACATAAAACAAATTAAACAATATAATGAACATAGGTAAACGAATAAAAACATCTATTTAGTCCGCCTTTTAGATTATGAAAAAATATTGTACACGTATTTTTTCTTTTGTTCGTCAAATCAAAAATGACGAAAATACCTACAGTGCGTTCAAGTTTCGCGTAACGTCACTATTAGGTATAATTATTACCTAGTAGTGACGTCACAAGCCCCCACCCTGGAACTTTGATGCTCTTTACATTCGTCAATTTTAGTTAAATTGAAAAAGGAAAAAATACGTGTCTAATCGTTATAGATAATCTAACTGACGGACTAATTAGAATGATAGTTTTTCAACCTAGTCGTCATCCCTATTGGCCAGACGGCGAGGCACGGTAGAGGCTATGCTAAGTGACATAGCACTGTAATACCTGTAGCATCCATATTGGGCCGCAGCGCTATAACACAGAGCGTCGTTGAGCTGCGTAGAGAGGAATGGGTCTGCTCCGTGAGACAACAGGAGTTGGACCAATTCATGGTTACCAGCGCCACATGCCACCTGCAATATTAACAACCACTTCACTTAGTACTGGCTGTGTATTGACTCCTCTACCCAAAGGTTGTCTGGAAGAGATCGCTTCTTAGCGATAAGGCCGCCTGTTGTCTACCAGTGTTTATATTTTAGTGTTTAATGTATATAGTTTTTAATTCCTTGTTGGTGAACAATTTAGAGTATTTGTATTGTATTGTATTGTACTGGTCTCCTGACTTTTGGAAGCTTAGAGTTCACTTCTTTTTCACTAGCCAAATTCTAAGAAGCCGTTTAGACCGTAGAACGTATATCGAAACTGTATTGTTTATCAATTGTTGGTACAGAATCGTATCCAAGAGGTGTGTATGAATCGTATTAAAAAAAAACAATCTAAGTTAGTTAAAGTACAAATTTAATTAAAAAAGTTCTTTTTATAAGAAAAAAAAATAAGTTTGGGGTCAATGATATATATTTTCCTGTAATATTTAGGATATTATTAACGTTGTGTAAAGAAAAGAAATAATATTTTTCCTTCATAAACTTGGGGATTTCCGTTTATAACTAAATCAAAAATTTTCATTGTAAAAAAATATAAAAGTAAAAAATTGTTTTAGCATGTGCAAATTTAGCCCTTTCAAATGATTAAGTAGTTCTCGAGATATTTACCGATGTGACAGACAGACAGACTGAGTCACGCAGGGTTCCTTTTTTACCAATTTGGTACGGGACCCTAATAAGCACCTGTAGAGGAGTGAGCGTGCAGACGTCTTCGCCGCGCGCAGGCGCGCCGTCGACGCGTGCGCCCGCGCCCAGCAGCTTGCGCGCGCACTCCACCGCGCCGCCGCCGCCTGCGCCGCTGCATGCGTACACGAGCGCAGTCCAGCCTGGAACGTTGCACAGAGAAATGAGTGGACGCGCGGAGCTATTGGGCCCTTTTATACTCGGTCTCTTCACGTCACGACACGGTTCTGTCGTCACTCATCATCATCATCATTTCAGCCGAAAGACGTCCACTACAGGACATAGGCCTCCCCAAAGATTTCCACAATGACCGGTCCTGCGCCACCCGCATCCACCGGACTCCTGCGACCTTGTGCGTTACGAGACTGTTGGCGAGCAAAATGTAAGGGGTTGCGGGACGCTTTTATATTTATCGTGATCGTTACCCACAAAGAGTCGTGACCACACAAAGTCTTGTGGCGTGGAAATCCACGACCCAGTATAAAAATACCCATTAGCGGAATATAGTATGTGAGTTGCCATACAGTTTCCCTTATTACGACTTAAGAAACAAAAAAATCACACGAATTGAGAACTTCCTCTTTTTTGAAATTTTGAAGTAGGTTGAAAAAACACGATAACAAAGCTTAACATTACAAAATTGACACAACTCAGTATAAAAGCCAACGTTAATCTTCCGTAAGGCAAAGTCAATGTACACACGCGTTCAGAATTGCATGGGCAGTTTATGAATTAATTCATTCATAAATTGCCCATGCAATTCTGAACGCTATAGTACAACCAGCAACAATCCTTAAGTAACCATTGGCAATAGGGATTACAAATGGTTAGTTAACAGTGTTGGTACGAACCGGCAGTAGGCGGCGTGTAGACTGCAGACTGGTTGCCGGCGGGGGAGCCCGGGGAGCGCGGGGAGAGGAGGGACGCATGCGGTGCGGCGACGCCCGGCGTCTCGATGTTCGGATCTGCGCCTGACTCCAGAAGCATCTAAAATATAAAGTAGTCCTTTTGTGTCAAAACGGCAGACGAACGAACCGATATCACGTTTTCAGTTCATCACAACATTCTCAGCTATCTTCTCGCCTTAACAAAATGGACTCGAACCATGATTTATCAATCTCTGTATTTTGTGACAACATTACTACATATGTCCACACAGAGGCCTTTAGGGCCTACGCTAAACGCGGATTACCTGGAACGGACGCCCTATTAAGAAATTGTATGAAGCTAAGTGAAGCGGGCCCACGGAGCGGGTGCACCATACTTAATCCACCCGTCGCGTGCACCCGCTCCGTGCACCCGCGTCAGCTAAACGTAGGCCCTTATGGTTAAAAAAATATAGGGTGAAGAAAACTTACAGCTACAATCTGATCGTCTCCAGCGAGCGCCGCCTTCATGAGCACCGTCAGCCCATTAGCGTCAGCGGCGTCGATCCCCGCGGACGGCAGCAGCGCCTTGACGCCGCTCAGCAGCTCCGGCCGGCCGCTCAGCAGCGCGCGCTGCGCCAGCCCCAGCGCCGCGCGGGACAGCTCGTCGGCCGTGCGGCTGCAGCGGGACCATGCTGGTTCTATTGTTTCTTCCAATCTGTCAAACAAGTTATCAATAATTTCTAATCCTCTGACAACAGTAGGAAAAGGTAATCAACAAAAAACGTATAATCAACAATATTTTTTAAGGGGTTTAGCTTAATTATTTGCTGATATCTTTTCAGTCTAGTCCCAATTTTAGCTGATACCTACATATATTTGAGACGATTGCTTGAATATCCACTAAAATCGTACAACGCAAGGAACATCATGACAAGGTATTTTGCAAACCGGAACACTTAGAGGTTAGATTCCAAGAAGAGTCACAGGTGGAGGTGGGGGTCAGCATGGGGGAACGGCTGGCGGATGCCGTAACGTGACCTGCGAAGCAATAAATTCAACAGAACGAACGCAGTTCGGCAAAACTGTGATTCTTACGTGACAGGGCGGGGCGGGCAGTCAGCATGAGGCAGCAGCAGCCTGGCTGCTTGGAGGACGTCGTCCGCGTCCGGCACGGCTGGTGGAGGCCGTAACGCAGCATGCGCTCTGAAATAAGATATTTATAGCCGTTTAGTGAAATCTGAAAGTTTTCTGTAGAACATAAATCTTCCAATCAACTTTGGTCAGTAATTTTTTTGTTGGCACGTGATGACGCGCACTCATTTGCCAAACGAAAGCAGAACACTGCCACCGCGTTCGCCCCAAGAGTTCGTAAGCACAGCTGCCGGTCGAAGTCGTTTTTGCAATTTTCTCATTGTGCTCCAACTGCAGGGTTACTAAATAATCAATGGAACACACCTGATGACACGCACCCACTCGCCGAGCGGAGGCAGGGCTCCGGCACCACGTTCACCCCAAAGTCCGTTAGCACAACTGCCCGTCGATGTCGTGTTCAAATTGTGCTCCAACTGCAAAGTACAACAACGAATTTGTCAGAGGATTCACAGAGCTTGTTTAGCCAAGTGTCAATAGGGATGACGACTAGGTTCAAAAACTATCATTCTAATTTGTCCCTCAGTTAGATATAGAATATATTATGTCAATGTAGTTTGCCGAAAATTAATACAAGGTAAACGTGGTAAACTGTCATTTGACAAATCCACTTCATATTCCCTACGTCATTAGCATGTCATATTGATCATTTCCACGGAAGTTCGCATCGAAATGTCACTTAAACACGTTCGAATAGGTCTCCTTGCCATCTACTTAGAAGGCTCATTCGCTAATACCACAGCGTAGGGATGTATTCCATACAGTGAGGTAACTTCATACACGGCTAGCGGCTCGGCTCGGTGGTCGTGCTGAGGCTTAGGGTTGTCAAAAACTATACGAAAGATATTACAGTCTGATTGGCAAACAAATTTCCATTTTACACCCCTTAAAATAGACCGCCGAATTTGTATCACTATGCCTCCTTCCCCGCGCGCCCCCCATCGATGACCCAGAAATCGGCGGAGTTAACCCACTGTATAGAATACATCCTTACGCTGTGCTAATACCTAGACAAGGAGCATTCACCTGCGAACACCGCATGAAGTAGTAGAGCGCGCGCTCGGCCTGCGGCGACAGCGGCGCGTGCCTCGGCGCCACGCGGCGGAGCACGGCGCGCAGCTCGGCCGCCGACCCGGCGCACGTGGTCAGCAGCACCGACGCGCCCGAGCCCGTGCTGCCGCCGGAGCCGGCGGACGTGCCCGACCCGCCTGAAAAGGCCACTATTTATGCATATACGATAAAACAGGCGACTATTTAAATTTTGCTTCAAATTATGAATAAGGTGTGTTCACAACACTTTTTCTAAACGTTTTACAAATTTTTATGATAATTGCTACAAATAGAAAACAAATAGGTAGTAGTTTATGCATCAGTGATATACCTACTAATGGACTATTATTACAAAACGGTGACCCTCACGTTTTAAGAACCAATTATGAGCGGTTGCATACGCTAGTTTTTCTACGACAGCTAAAATAGCGAAAAAAGCTAAATCTTGAAAGGTGGAACAAGGTCGTATGCCTAGTATAGAAAAAAAAACAACAGTGCTAATATATTGTATGAAAATCCATATGAGCAGTGTTCTTATGGAATACCATAGACAACGATATAATGTATACTTTTTTAATATCGCTGTCAGTCATCTATTTGACAGATAGAAGTGCCGGAGTAGAAAAAAATATTATGTGGGTACAATACAAATACTAGAAGCATGGCAGATGGTTCCTATTCCAAAACTAAAAAGTTTATCAAGAAAGTGAGACAGATTGGTGCCGGCCCTAAAAGTCAACGTAAAGTCTTACCAGAACCATTGGTGGTGATGCCAGAGTCGTGGCTGAGGCCCAGCTGCCTGTGCTCCGGGCGACAGGCGCCAGATGACGAGCCCGAACCCATCGAACTCATAGACTCCCATCGAGAAATGGACAGCGCTCCTGTTGACGGTAACATTTAACGACGATTATAGGTATTCTTTAAATCCCCATTCGGAATACACTGTACCTACTTATCAATGCTGAGGGATTTGATTGCTTTGAAATTACACATAAATGGCCTGAAAAAATCTCATTATTAGAGCCTGACGTGCCTGTTTTTAGCGACGTGTGAGCATTGTGCGGAGCTGGCTATTTAGTAGCTCCCGCAATGCATCATATCAGTACTGCAAAGACACAGTGAAGGAAACCAATTATGTACTAAATTCAGGCGGCCACGATCACTGCATAAGAGTGTACGACTGAAGAATCTTTGGCAGCCGAGTTTACCTGACGCGACGCGCCCCGCGTTTAAGTGGCTGTAGGGCTGCAGCAGTCCCCACAAGTCGGCGCAGTTGGCGACGGCGTGGTCCACCACCGCCGGCGACACCGGGCCCGAGCCGCCGCCCGCGATCAGCGCCATCTCTTCGAGGAGCGTCTCCATGCCGGCGCAGAGGTATATTGCCGCGTATCTAGAAAATGCGAGGAACTGTATTTCTGTAAAATCTTTTAGTTAAGTGAACTTCATCAAGAACTGACAATGTGTTACAGACAATGACTTTTATTTGTGACCTACTTAAGGTTGACAGGTTTAAAACTGTATTGAAATTCAGAGGAAAAGTGTAATTGTCCCCTACTGCACTACTCAAGAGCTTGCTCGACCATCTCCATGTGAAGGATGATGGAGCTCAGGGGTAATGCTCTTGAGTTCCTTTCGCTCCAGATATCCTGCATCAAAGTCCTTCATTCGTTGTCTGGCAAGCGTAGAGGCAATACGCTCAGTAAGCGCCTCTTGTGAAGCCTTCGTTGGTGGTTTTAGATGGTAGTCTATCACTGGTTAGGTGGCCTCCCTCTGGGACTAGCAGCATGCGTAATCACAGTTCAGCAACGTTACAAAGAGCCTTACTCGTGGACGAAGGAAGCTACGCGCACATTTAGCATCCAGCGCTGGAAGCGGCCCGGGGCGAGGCTGGTGCGTGCGCGCGCCGCCGAGCCCAGCCGCCGCGCCGCGCTGCCCGACGTCGCGTACATTGTTGCTGCGCGTTGACAACCCTGAGGGTGGCATTGTGATATTAGTCTGCTTACTATGAGTTTTACATAGCCACGAGTCGATAGCGACTGCACGATTCGAAAGTATTAGGTTTAGTACCGTTTACAATTCACTTTTTACGAAAAATTAAAAATTACACTAAATAAAAATAATGAGCGTTATGAAAATAACAAGAGGGTATAGTCTGACAACCCAGCGAGCGCAGTAACAGTAGGATAGAGAGCATCACACTGTATTTTTCTTACGCTAGTATTACCACCCTGAAAAAGGGGATGGATATAGTTATTTGTCCTACTGTTACTGCGCTCGCTCGCTTGTCAGACTATATCATTTATGGTGCGTAGGGTATGATATCTACATTTCTGGATATGGAACTTTGTTCCATGGACGTTAAAAAATAAATCCATTGACCTTGCGTTGTAGTTGCTTACACTTAGCGCATAACCTAGTCTTAAGACAGGATAAATGTGGCTCTTATCACTTATTGTAACACAAATAATAATGAAGGTTACCTTAATGCAAGCATCAGCGAGTGAAGTGCTGAGAACAATCCTGAAGGCCCCCGCGACCTCGTGCTTGGAGCAGAAACCGAAGTTCTGCGACAGTCTTTGGGCTTCCCGCGATATTCGGACCAATGCTCTAAAACAGGGAATAAATCGTGTTATTCAATAACAATTTTGCTCATATTAATATTCGTAAAATCATTCTCCGGAATTATTTTGGAATAAACATCGTTTTGTTTCACATTGCCTTGTCGATCGGCGGTCAATGCAGGGGCACTGACCGCTGATCGCCGTCCACAACAAAGCTTAGACAATGAACCCCTGCATTTATACCTCTGCAACAGATAGGCGAGTCTCGGCGGCGCGTCCGGTGCCAGCCTTGGTGCGAGCTCCCTGCACCGACCGGTCTGCAGGGCTCGAGTCACTTCGCTTGCCGTCCATGGTACACAGCGTAACTCAACTAATCTGGATCAGAAGCGACATCAAGCTTTAGTATCAAAGTAAATGCCTTCATTTTAGAGCGTGCCAATCTGCTTAACGGTAAAAGTTCTTGGATGTTGAAATATCAGCATAACAGGATTTAAAATTGTCCTCGAACTAACAATATTGCAACAAACCAAACTATGAGAAATTGGTACTGAATGTTACGCAGAGCACCCGAAAAACTTTTAAGCAAGGTTAGAGCTATTAGTTCACCCTAGTGAGGTTAAGGTTACCTGTTGTGTGAATCCACCCAGACAAACTCGTCGGCGCTGGTGACATTTGTGCACACGGTGTCCAAAGATGGCTGCCGTACGAGCGGAGCTCGGCGGCGGCGAGCTTCAGCTGCGCTGCCGTTATCTGAAATAATTTTCAAACATACTTAATCAAGTTTCTGATGAAAAGTAAAAATTATAAACTATTAAAAGGGAATATTTACCATTTAGCTATTTATACACAGCGTACACATTCCTTGTTGACTAAGTGACCAGCTTAATATCTCATAATAAATGCGTCGAAATGTAGAATGTTTCAAACACTTTCATCAATCCTGCTGTGCCTTAAATAATTACGCTTAAAAATTTACTGGCTGCTAGAAGCAAGCATTCGTTTCATGTTTTCAGCCATTCCGTTTATCCATACCGTGGGCCCCGTTGACGCTGTTGGTAGCCGTGTGCTGCTATCCCTGGAGCGGAGCGTCAGCTACTAAATGGCTGACCTGATGTCCTTGAGCCCCCGCCTCCCGGTCATAGATTGTCACTCCGGTAAAAAATCAAGGATTCATGTCCCATACCTTGGGCCCCATTGCCGCTGGAGGCGCCGCTGGTAGCCGTACTGCTGCTGTCTCTGGAGCGGAGCGTCAGCTGCTTGATGGCTGACCTGATGTCTTCGAGCCCTCCACCTCCCGGCCATGGCGACTGTAACTGTAAAAACACAATAATTTATATTATTTTAATACTTTTATGTGACTAAATTATATCATACAAGCTGACATATGACCACTCTCTTTCAAACATCCTGAACGAGAGTTGCTGCTTCACTATGGAAAGAAGGTTCATTTGCCGTATTGTATCGGGTATGTTGTAGTAGTATCTTTTCCTATCCGCGTTTACTCAGTTAGGTTCAAATTAAATGTTAACAAGTACAGCTTTGTGTCCAATGTTGTACAGCTTGCCCCATTACTTATAGGTACTTAACTGGTGTTGACTTCTTAATTTTCTTGCCAACCACCCACTACATTGCTGCTACCAGTCATATTAAGGCCTACTGTTGGCCTCTCAATTTCCCCCCATCCATCTACATCGGTTCGTGTGTGTGCTCCTAACTCCTCAATTCTCCCGTCTACACACCGTTGCAGCTGCCGACCAGTTCTCATCATAGTTACGGATGGGTATACCTTGTTGTGTGGCCGGTGCTTGCCCCGCACGTGAGGCTGCTGGCGGCTCCTTCGCGGCTCTTCGCGCCCCGCCTCCCCCGCACCGCCGCTGTCGGACATCGACGCATGTCCTGACGATCTGTTCTCGTCAGAACTGCTGTGGCAGTCGCGGACTCCATTCTGAAAATGAAAAGGAGAATAATTAAATATACTGGGACACTTTATTATGTAAGTTATCAGAGGGGTAACGCCGCCAGCGTTATGGGGTCGATGCAGCAGGCAGAGCTGCTGGAAGGGGTTTTTCTTTTCATACTATATACCTAAGTGACTGGTTTTTTTAGGTAAGTATTTTTTGGGTTCCTTTTTTGTTAGTTGGTTTATAACTTAGTTTAATTACTTATTATCATTTTAATTAAAGTTTTTCTTATTATTATTTGTGTTTTTATATACACTAAACATGTGTTCAATAAAGCACTTTAACAATAATAAGTAATCTAACCCATCAAGTAGGTAAGAAGTGTACCTGATGTGATTATTTAAGCGAAATTGAACTTGATGGAGTCCTGTGTCCGTGGCAAGACTTACCAATACCGGCCACAGTCGACTATGGCGGTCAAAGGTTTAAAAACCGACACATATTTGCAGCATAACTACTAATAAGCGAGCAGCATGTACCTACAGTGCGACGGACTCAAATTACCTACTCCATAAAAATTAGTCATATTACGAAACACATCCACAACTTTAAAGATACGCCCATTGTCGCTCGCTTTCGCTTTCAGCTCGACTTTTAACGTTTCCCACCGATTACGCTTTTCCCTATCAAGAGATCGTGGGACTCGGGCAAAGACAATAGTTGTTTATTTTTTACTGGCAACACTTTCCCTGTTACGTGGGTATTGTTGTAATTATTACGCTTCTGTTTAATTATCATCAGATCAAGAGTTTGATGAATGCTGTATAAATTTAAGTGACGGAAAATTAAAGGCTGATCTTTGATGGTTTTAGGTTTTTTACTGTTATAATAATAATAATAAATAAATGTTTTATTGCAGGCATTTACATCCCATAGATCTTATCAACTAGCTTAACTTAAAATACAAAAATAGGTAAAATATAACTGAATAGGTATTATTTACGGTTCTCGTTCTGATGCACAGAAAGCCAGTGCCTAAAAACATGGCTGTCAGGGTTCTCACTAATAGCTCTTAGTATGTTATTTTTAGAGTTTCTTATCGTTTCCCAGAAGGAGGCTACCCTAGCTCTCAGAATCGCGAAGAAATCAGGTACTCTGGCCGTCGCAAACATTTCTGAGGCGCTACAGTATCTAGGCATTCTCATCAGGATACGATATGCATCATTATATTGTACCCTGATGCTACTGTATGCCCGCCTAGTATACCGAGTCCACAGCTGACACGTATAAAAGGTTTGGCAATATGCTTTGAACAATGTTACTTTTACGTCGTCAGAGCATCGACCGAATTTGCGAGCCAGCATATTGCAACGGACAGACAGAGCCCGTCTTTCTCTTTCGATGTCGGCGTCGTCACTCAACTTCTCGGTCACAATGTGTCCTAGATACTTGACGGATGTTGCAACCCGAACCAATTGGCCATTTAGGAATACTTGCGGGATCCTATCCGGACCCTTTCCACATCTAAACACTAGGAGCTCAGATTTGTTTACGTTATAGACTAATCCATGATCCGTTGCATAACGCTCACAAATACCCAGTAAGTCACTAATACCGTGAATCGACGGGCTGAGAAGCACCATATCGTCAGCATAGCTAAGGTTGTTTAAACAAACGTTACCTATGTGACAGCCTATCCTGGTGCCTCTCAGCTCCTCGATCAGGCCGTTGACGTAGATGTTGAAAAGGTCCGGAGAGGTTAACCCTCCTTGGCGCACGCCACATTCTAACCTGTAATCGTTAGAAAGTGCGTCACCGTATAATACAAGGTGCTGTCTCATTAGATTGTCACTGAGGTTTTTTACCGTTACAATACAAAGTACTGTTATTAGAATATTGTCACCGATAAATATTGTTTTAATCTTAGTACCTAATTACCTAAAATTTAGATGATTTATGTGATATGATTGAAATAAACGGCATTACTCACATAAAAAAATAATAAACAAAATAACTAGGTGCAGTCGAGTGCTTGAGAGCATCTCGAAGGCTTGAAAAATATATGTACACCTTTAGAACATTGACAATAAGGTGTGTTTACATATTATGCATTCAGCTGCACAGATATTAATAAACTCGACTGAACAAATATACAAAACACGCAGAAAGTCTCATGCCTATAATGTCTGATTACAAAATAACGATCTATACGACCTTACCTATATTTGTACCGGTCTAGTTCACGAAAACAAACGATTGCTAAGGGGTATAAAGACGACATTCGAAAACTCACGGCATTGTCGTGGCCGGCTTCAAGATTATCGCGAGAAATGTCAGTTTCCTTGAACGTAGTGATGTGTATATCGATTTGTTTCTTCTCACAAACGGTTTTTGAATGGTGGTTTTTAATAGTAGATTACGCACCGAGGCTTGTAAAGGAAAAAAATACCTCAGAACTCGTGTGTCGTCCGAAGCGACATGTGATCTGAGGCTTTCTTATTTAACGGCCTCCTAGCCCAGTTGGTAGTGATCCTGCCTATGAAGCAGGAGGTCCCGGGTTCGAATCCTGGTCAGGGCATTTATTTGTGTGTTTATAACGAATATTTTTTGTTTCTCAGTTATGGATGTTTTCTACACGTATGTATTTAAATATTTATATGTATCTATATATTATACGAGTATATATCGTCATCTAGTACCCACAACACAAGCTTATTTAGCTTACCGTGGGACTATTAGGTCGATTTGTATAAGATTGTCCCAGAATATTTATTGATTTTATTCATTTACTGGCCAAGGCCATTTATTCACTATTTTTCTGCTCGACGCAATCGGCAAACAGCGGATTTTTTTAGCATAGCAACCTGCAATTGACTGCTTGTCGGCCGGAGGGCAGACAAATACAAAACAACAGTTTGTAACCACATAAACATTGCTAGGTACTTAATATCGAGTATTTTTAAACACCATACCCGTTAGCAGGTTTCCCCATGATGTTACAGTATAGCAAAACCGCAACTGCGTAACATGCGGTTTTGTCTATCAACGGGCCATTATGATCACTTGTTGACCGCCAGCGGGTTGATTTCTCAGTTGAATCAAAAATCCCATTTAAAATTTTGAAATCATAGACAAAGAAATCGCCATTCATACTGCATCCACTCGGTTTAATGCTGCGCGCGAGATATATTGAGAGTACGGTCGAAAAGTTCGAATGATTGCATCAAGTTTAGATTTTTACGTTCTTAAAGTAAATCCAGTTGGAGTACGTACGATCTACCAGGCCGATCAGAGCTGAGCCCTAAGTATATCAATGGGTACTCGTAGTAGGTAAAGGAAACAGGGCACGGACAGGCCCCAGAAACCGCTTTCCATGACACGGGTTGAGGTTGTCAGCATTTTTGTTACCAACATGATATCTTCATAGCTTAAAAGTATGTAGGTACTTACTTATACCTATTAATTTGCTGTATGCAGCCGATTAGGCATGTTGCCATAAGTATGGATTATGATTATACTTACTCTATATAGTGTTGTAATCTGCGGTCGTGTTCAAATTAGCTACTTACTTAAATGCTCGCTTGTATTGGATATTATGGTTAAGCCTTCGTAACAGGGTTTTGGTAAATAACCGCAGTGAGTTTATGTAACTCTGGTTTCTCAACTTTTTCATATACCTACTTAGTAGATTTTTTTGTGTGTTTCACCGATGGACCTGATTTCTGGACCTTAAACTGTGAATAATGTTTATCCATATATTTTACTTAAAATTACAAAACATGAACTTAATAAGAACTTTATTGGAAAATTATTTTGAACTTGATTGGGTGAACGGTTTTTGAAAACTTGTACAAAATAATTTCTGAATTATGTCTGTGTTAACCGTATATGCAAACATTTTTTTTATCTTGAGTACTTAATTTATCATCCCGCATGTATCTTCCTTCGAATAAAAAAGGAATGATTCAAATCGATTCACGCGATCAAAAGTACATACATAACCCGTCTAGTTTGTATAAATAGTAACCCAATTTCCCGATGTTAAGATTTTTCCAGAGTTAATGGGGTCGGGACGGGTGTGATCGAAAGTATCATCGAATTGTTAATTATTATAAGCATATTGAGTATGGTTTCTATAAAATAGTATTTATTAGATAATAAGAATACATGTCAACATAAAATAGTAAAAATAAAACTTAAGATTAGCTTAAGCCTAGTCAAAAAGCCCCCCTCGAGTCGTCCCTGGAGCAAAGGTACCCATCACACTCGCCGCATTCCCACGCTGAATAAACGCCACGCTGGTTTCTATTAAAACACTTTTTTAGGTAGCCTATTGTGACGGACGGTAAACTACGGAACCCTACACTGAGCATGGCCCGACATGCTCTTGGCCGGTTTTTTGTTCTTACGAGCATGGTATCTATTAAACACCTTTTTAAGTTCGCCTATTGTGACGGACGGTAAACTAAAGAACTCTACACCGAGCATGGCCCGACATGCTCTAGGCCGTTTTTTTCTGTATTGACCAAAAAATCTCTGGACACAAATAATTAAGAATACATTGATGTATTTAATACCTGCCATTCTAATTTTAGACCATTACGTATTTTGATGTTTGCGGTCCCACCATGCTTGTTGCAATAATTGTGATTATGATTATATACACCAGTTCAGTACCGCCTGCGGTTAAGTTCGAATTACGAGTACATATAGGTACTTAAGTTCTCGTTTGTTTTAAATATTTTGTGGATTATACATATACTTATATGCATTCGTAACAAGGTTTTTCTAAATAACCGCAGTGAGTTTATGTAACGTAACTATTTCAGATTTATACATTTTGTAGCTGTTTTAATTTTGTAAGTATAAAAACAAACTGTATACTTTCTAAGGAATCCAAATGTTAATACAGTTTTTCGTCTCAGACTGTGAAGGTCAGTCACTTTGCTAAAACTAGTGCTTGGTTCCATTTTTGGGACTAAGTGGCGTAAAACAGATCCCGGGTTCAGATGCATTCAGAGTGCATTCGTATCCATGAAAATACCATGAGTGTTAACCATTGCAATTTAATATCAGTACCTATGACTCACGAATGTTTAAATTAAATAATAAAATTAGTGATTAAACTCGGAAAACAGGTCGTTGTTAGCCTAAAAAAATAACGTTAAGCCTACTTAGTGGACAACAATAGCTTATCAAGTTATCATTTATAACCCGTGAAGTTAATCCAGCTCAACCAACCTGTATGTATATACAGGTTGATTTATAAGACGTGCAGGTTGATTTTAAGCGAAAAGCCCGTAGGTACAATGTAAATGGCACTTTAACGAGTGGGCTCTTAGGGACCTGAGATGGTCTGTATTATATACCGTCTACTTACGTAATGCTACGTATGTACCTATAAAAAACTCATGATTTTAGCTTCTTTCAGTTAGGACTGACCTGAACCGTATGCGCGTCGGGCGGGCGGTGGTGATGGTCGTGGCGCGGGCGCCGCTCGAGCGCGTAGCTGGTCTGCGCCGGCGCACCGCGCACTGGCGTCGACGCTGCCGTCAGCGGGGACACGCCGCTCACCGCCTTCAGCGCCACGCCTGCGCTCTCCGGCGAGGGCTCGTCGTGGCTCGCCAGGGCTAAGACAAACGATTGTTTTAAAATATGAAGACTTATCAATATCAATAGGTGAGAAATGAAAAATTTAGAAGATCTTAGCGTAACACTCAAGATGGCCACCGAGAGGTTGGTGCCGCTGATTAACGCCAACAGACGGCGCAAATTGTTCTCAGCTTGATCAAGCAACACAGGGAGGGAAGTACCGCTTCTCCTATGTCGAAGTACAAGCCCAAATTGGCATACGCGGGTCCGTGTTGTAAGGGCCTACGCTAGCTGACGCGGATTACCCGGAACGGACGCCCTTCTAATAAGAAATTGTATGAACAGCGCTAAGTGAAGCGGGCACACGGAGCGGGAGCGCCATACTAAATCCACCCGCCGCGTGCACCCGCTCCGTGCACCCGCGTTAGCTAGCGTAGGCCCTAAATAGATAGGTTTTTGTATGTAATGTTTGAGAAGTGCATGTGTCCACGTTTCCCCCCGAAGAAGTGACAGAAGCATTTGTACGGTAATATGTTTTGACGTCTCCCGTGTTGCTCGAAGCCAGTTAGTGATAGCACAGCGTAAGGATGTATTCTTTACAGTGGGTTAACTCCGCCGATTTCTGGGTCATCGATGGGGGGCGCGCGGGGAAGGAGGCGGGGAGGAGATGCCGCCGAATTTTCATACAAATTCGGCGGTCTATTTTAAGGGGTGTAAAATGGAAAATAGTTCGCCAATCAGACTGTAATATCTTTCGCATAGTTTTTGACAACTCTGAGCCTCAGCACGACCACCGAGCCGAGCCGCTGGCCGTGTATGAAGTTACCTCACTGTATGGAATACATCCCTACGCTGTGGTGATAGTCAGCGTGTCGCTAAAAGCAGCCTAATATCAATAATTGTTCATGGTATTCACGTTTGGTGTCGACGTCTACAGGCGGCGGCGTGGAGGCGCGGCGCGCGGGCGGCGGCGGCGACAGGCGGCGCGCGTGCGCGGGCGCGTCGCCGGTCGCGCACACCCGCACGCGCAGCGCGCGCGCGCCGGCCACGCCGCACCACTCGTCAGGCCGTCCGCCGCTCGATGGTCTGGGGGCAAATTTACATACATTTATCTTAAGAAGCAGATAGCATAATTTAATTTTGAGAAAACAATTCCATATAGTTAAAGTTAACGTATAGCTGTTTACCCCTTTGACCGCCAAGAACGCCTAAAGGCGTCGTGTGCTGTCGTACCCACGACGCCAGCAACGCCTAAGCCTAAAGTTGTCTCAGTTAAGGTGTACTTCGATCATGAATAAAATCTATTTAGAATCGTTTTGCACAGCACTACGAGATTCGTCATTTTTGGTCATCGTAACGTGCTTGGCGTCTGACTGATCACTTCATTCAAATATGAAAGCGGTCAAAGGGTTAACCAAACCAGTTCAAATGACAATTGAAAGGAAAATCGCAATTTTAAGCCGTACTAAATACTCTTGTCCATCACCAATTATCCTCAAAATTACCATTTTCTCCTTTATGATTTTTTCCCATGGTTTAAAAATACCTACCTAATTAACTGTTTTGCGATTCCCGCGCTAGTAAGCTATCATAAGAAAGTGGATTTTGTTTTATAGGGTTCCGTGCCTCAAAAGGAAAAACTAAACCCTTTTAGGACCACATTGTTGTCCATCCGCCTGGCCGTCTGTAGAGACCCATTTATCTCGGGAACGCGTAGAGGTAGCAAGTTGAAATTAATAAGTACCACATATACCTACATACATACAGGTCTCAGCAGGACCCTTAATGCTGTGAAGAACCCTAACTGCTACGACAACGCAATCAAAAGATACAGTAGTTTATTTCGCATTTATCATTCATTTGCAAAGGGAATCAAAATGTATAGCGTATAGGGTACTACTCGTTAACTTAGAATCACGAAAGGCAAAAAGCAAGAGCTTGTAGGACAAGTACAGGAAAAAATCCAAATACGTATAATTGCCGCGCACTGACGGTTCCGTGCCACCAGTTGTCAAGACCCTTGGGAACGCGTAAAGATATATAGCTAGCTAATATAGTTCTGTGGGAATATGAGGTACTAGCTTTTGCTCGCTTCGCTCGCGTTAGAAAGGGACAAAAAGTAGCCTAATATGTCTCTCTCCATCCCTTCAACTATCTCCACTTAAAAGATCACGTCAATTCGTCGTTCCGTTTTGCCGTGAAAGACGGACAAACAAACAGACACACACACTTTCCCATTTATAATATTAGTACGGATATATATAATATAATTGTGAGTAGGTACCGTTAGTTTATAAACTGTAAACAACCGGATAGCTTAGGTTGGGTTACTTTATAATATCCCTAGTCAAAATTATAATCTGTCGGGAGTTCACAACGGTGACATTTACATTTTTTCACTGGAATAGTGCGAACAATTAGCTAAGAATCCACAGCGATCCTAACTGTGGTTTCGGCGAATAAAACAAAAAAGTGCAAAGTTTTAGAATGTCTGATTTTCGACCATTTCGGATAGAGCTCGCGTGACCAAGACTAAACTAACTAACCGTACCTCGGCCAAAGGCTATCGGAGCGCGAGTTATTTAGCTATGCCACCTTGCACACTCAAAATGAGCCTGTATTACAATTTTTTGTTAACCGACTTCAAACAAGTAGAATTTGGCTCGAGAAATATAAAATCTCGGTCTTCGAGATGTAGTGCAGAAGAATATGGTTTAGTGCAAAATTTCCGTAGACGATGTCAAGGACAGAGTGAATTAAGTGGAGGAGGCGTGTTCGGAAAGCTGATCCCACCGCCATGTGGAATATATAGCTAGGAAGAAAAATATACCATTCCCGTCTGTCTGTCCGCGGCCCGCAGCCCGGCCTCGATAATACATCGCGATATGACATATAAATGTATGTATTTTCAACCGACTTCAATATTTCTAAAGGAGGAGGTTCTCAATTCGTCTGATTTTTTTTATCTATGACATACTCGTACCGCAACGATCCGCAACGCAATGCAGCAGTGGAGCCCCACGTTACACGAAAGCTGTGGTTGTTTTCGTTTCAACCCCGTCGCGCATTTGGATGTCGTTGAAAAAATAAGAGGGGTATAAAACAAATATGCTACTTATTCAGTAAATATTTTCAGAAAGTGTAACTTACCTACCTACCTCTACCTACTTTAAGTGTCTTATCTCAAACATGCTTGGCCAATGGTGACCGGCGGCGTGTCGGGCGAGGGCCAGTCGGCCATTTTTTCTCTAGGAGTAAAATTAACCATACAAATTGCATTATTATCCGCTGTCGCAGCAGGCCCCGAACGCAACGGTTAGAGAATTTGATACTTTACGTCTTCTATCGCGACCATTTATGAGCATGTTTGAGAATATTCTATTGTATTACGAATTGCTCATGAATACTTTTCAGCCTGCTGAAAACGCTTCTAAGGCATGAAAAATCGCATTCAAAGTTTTGATCACACCACCGGCGACAACAATACTATAGAATTAAAATACTTGGATTATGACTACATTGGTTTTGTGAGCTGTAAAATTAAAAGACTAATTCTTATCACTGGTTACTATTACTCATCCGGCTCAAGTCCGAGGGGTAAGGACTTTTAGTATGTTTGTCTCCTAACATTAGTTAGGAGACAACATACCATAGTTGAACATTCTGCTTTCCACCATTCCCCCTATTTGAGCACTTATTGACCAGGCTAATGTAACACTACGACCTCTATTTAAGTACTAACATATTATATATCTCATGACGCAACAAACGTCAGAACAAATTAGCGAACCCAGACGAGTTTGAAAAGTAAAAACTTACTTGAGCCGACACGATACTGTTTGAAATAATCAAGTAACTAGGAGGGCGATATTGTAATCGCTATTCAAGTCATGGTTTCAAACATGGTTCCGATCCTTTAGGTTGATTAATAGCCATGTCATACTAGTACATTGTGTATTAAAGGCAAGGTGCCATACTTGGCAACACAAAGTTTTTTTTTTCACGCTTGCTTTGCTTTGGTCCTGGCCTTGACTCCAGCAGTGAAAATCCACACCTAATGGAAACTGGAGACAGGGTCTAAGATTGAATTCACCGAATTAGTGCCTATTTACTCTTGCTCAACAGAGACTGAGATCTTATTTGCCAGGGAAGACAGGACTCCACTACCAAAACGCACTAAAAAATATGTGACGTATAGTTTTGTGTGGACAAATGGAACGCTACATACGAACGGGTGCATTCGCTCCTCGCTTCTGAACGGTCGATGAGAGAAGGGAGAAGGTGGGATCAGGTCATGCATTTCTCGTGCGCACTCTCCAGAATGTATCCGATAGAATACCCATTGATAAGCGAACAAGCGACGATAAATCTATTATTTTATAACGGACCTGAAGGTCAAGTTACATTGGCTAGTCTCAATTTTCCTGCGTCCGCGCAGTCCAGTAGAATATACGAATCTTGGTAAACAAACCAACGTGGCGTGTAATAATTGTCACCCATGCATGAACACAATGTGTAGCACACCAGGTAAAAAAATAATTACGCGATTTTCAATCTTATTTGTGGGCAGGAGTGTGCAAAATAAGATATTTGTAATGCTTCCGCTTGTCCTTGGTGGTCCTTCACGGCCTTTTAATCTTAATGGGTTTGACCTACCTTCAACTAGGGAATGCAATACCCGGTCATTTTTAGTACCCGGGTATTATCCGACTTTGTTTTACAAAACCCGGGTTCTACCCGGTCTCGGGCAAAATCATTATTAAATATAGATTTTTATGGTTTTTGACGGATATTTTATTCAAAAATTGTTACATTTGTATATTTCATATATTATGTAATCAATAGGACTTCCAATAACGAATAAATTGAAGTAATTAAAAATTCTATACCTACTTGTGAAAGTCCAATTTAACACTGTCACACTGAAACGTCACGTATGAAATGAGCATGTCACATACAGCAAATTATGTCTTCACGTCGTCTTCTGTCTGTACTTCACTGGCTGCAGGCGCAAATGCAAATTAACAAACTAAAGGGGTAAAGGGCTAAGTAACATGTGCTCCGGTCATTGTTGTTGTAAAAATGTTGTATCGGAACATTCGGAAAGTTAAATTTTAAGTAATACTTGAATTTTTATTGGGCAACGGAAAACATTGTGAGGAAATCGGACTTATCCTGATAAAGGCCTAGTTTAACCTCTGGGTTGGAAGCTCAGGCGGCAGTCGCTTTCGGAAAACTACCGTCTACGATAAATCATGGGATTAGTTGCCAAAGCGGACTCCAGGCTCCCTGATGAGCCATGGCATAAGCCGGGAAAATGATAGGAAGAAGAAGAATACTGAGATGAGACCTTTCACAGCCATCGATATAACTGAAACGATTGAGTTTCTATAACAAACAATTTTTTGCCTCCATGATTTTTCACGATTGTCACATTTATATTTTATTTCAGTTCGGAACTAAATTTACGGGTGTTATTCCAGTACTACTTTTTGAAGTCACGAAATTTTCCAAGTTATCCCGTTGTATTATGTATATGCGGCAACTGAGTTACGTTTATAAAACAAATAAAATAACAAAATTTATTAGTCTACTAATTAGAGAATACAGCATAAACTTCTTACGAGCGAGATAATCTATTCGTTACACCATTAATTAAACAAGAAAGTGTTGATAATGAATCAACAGATTCCGTAAGAAGTGTTAAGACAAGAAAACTCAAGTAGCGTTGTTAATAATAGCGCTCACAAGGAAGCTATCGACAAAGAAGCGTCAGGAAATAATGTAACATTGACAGAACAAAAGAATATCTCAATATTTTAACAGGACCTTTAATTCTCCGAAGTGATAGGGTTGAGAATTGCGTAGGTTTCGGCGAAATGGACGATTTATATTGGCGTGAAGCAGAAGCTCGCACGAGGTCGCCGACCGTCGATTGTTATCAAAAGAATGGCTTGGCAATTAATGCTGAGTTCCCCGCAAACACTGGTAAGAAAGGCCAGGAATAACTGTCTCATTGTGACTTGACTATTCAAGAGGCTAAGCCTGAACATTATTATGCATGGAATGAATTATTTACTCAAACGAAGTTTCTATTTCAAACTCCCATGCAGTGATGTTCATCTGAATGCAAAAGTAAAATTTTTATAATAAACAAGTACCTACCTATAACCAAAATAATTGAAATTATTTTTAAAATATCATAGTCCAGAGTAACTAAGCACATTTTAATTCAACTTTCTTTTTAAATATCTAAAACGCGAATAAAACAAAACAGGGATGCCTAAAGTTTAACATGCCGGTTGCCACATTCTCTAAATGTCTAAAATTATTTGTTCCTGAGTTATGGACGTTGTATAAAGATTTTTTAAGGTTGTCTAACTGTTTATATTATTATTTTGCTCGTCCGCCGGTCAGAATACCAGTTTACGCGAGTTTCATTTTGATATTATTAACGAACTAAAGAAGAAAAATACCTATAAATCATCAATAGTGAGTGACCAAGCACCTAAAGGCCATTACACACTAACGTTTCAGCGTGAGGAAACCGGACTAATCTCAATAAGGCCTTGTTTACCCTGTGAGTAAAGCTAGGAATAAGACACACTAGCGTTTTTGACGGCTTTATTGTAGGGGACCGGGAACGCAAATAATTATGTACAGGCACTTATGTTACATAAGTGCCTGTACATAATTATTTGCGTTCCCGGTCCCCTACAATAAAGCCGCCAAAAACGCTAGTGTGTCTTATTCCTAGCTTTACTCACATACACGTACCTCAATATTTTTTTGGTACCAATATTACAAAACAAAAATATATCGTCTCAATATTTTTTTGGTACCAATATTACAAAACAAAAATATATCGTATTCAAACTTATTTTTTGAAATATCAATATCAGGATAAAGGAATATTTTATGACTAGACTGACCTGACTTGTCTATTGTTATTTTTTTTTTTTTTTTTTTATACTACGACGGTGACAAACAAGCATACGGCCCGCCTGATGGTAAGCGGTCACCGTAGCCTATGGACGCCTGCAACTCCAGGGGTGTTACATGCGCGTTGCCGACCCTTTAAAAACTTTAACACTCCTTTTTTGAAGAACCCCATATTGTAGTCCTTTTGTTATTTCAATATATACGGTATACGTAACTCCTATTGTTCTTTTTTTCTAAAACAATGTTACATATACAATTTACACGGCGTTACTTGAATGAGAAACCGGAACACTAAGCTAATTACTTAATAGTTGAGCTTAGCTTTATCTTTATACAAAAAATCGTAAACTTTATCGCGACAGCACGCGCGCTTCCCGAATGAACAATTAACCGTTTTCCATTACTAGCTGTTCCGCACCACACGCAAAGAGTTAGGCAAGGTCCCAAAACCGGGTCAAAACATAAACAGCTAGCTTACCGTTTCCGCCAATCTTGTATGAAACTCCAGTCACAGTTCTCATCTTCGTCCAGCACTGTCGCCTCATGGTGGTCAGTTCCTCCGTGCACCATGTCCACCAACTGCCGAGCCCTCTCAAAGTTACCCTCAAACTCTACTATCAAGAACCCGTCTGAGCTCATAGTCCCGAACACATCTTTCTTGTACGTCGCGTCGTTAATGGTAACCATTTCAGACGGATCCCTGTTTTCATCCAATTTGATCTCTGAGTATATTGCTTCTGGCACTTCGACTTCGGAAACGAGCTGCGTCCCTCCTTTATCCACTTCCCTGCTTAGACCTAAATTTCCAGTTTCGTCTAAGAGACGATTTGCATAAATCACTTCCTCTTTATGAGGTGTTTCTTCATTACTCTTTTTTTCTTCTGCCATTCTTTGTTCACCGTGTTTTCGGATGATAGAATCTCCGAAATATATTACTACTTTATTGTTGTTTTGTGTTATTTTATTAGCCAAACCGCCTTCAGTTAGGGGAATGTTCGGTTTTTTCATATTTTCTTGCGAAAGCCTCTGGGCTAGCTCCTCGTAGCACGCCGGTCGACCGCTGTAGATTTTCCTGTCAGCAACCGATCCTTTAATTTCTTCTTTTCTTTTCTCAACACTTTGATACACTGGAGGTCGGCAGCATTCGTCAAACTGTGAGGTCCAGGGTCTAGGCTCACTGTAGATGTGTTCCACTGGTCCCTGCGGGAGAGGAACATATTTCTCGTGAATATTTTTAGAGCTGGGTGGATCATTCTTTCTGAAATTTAGGACACTACGTCGAACTTTAGATTCGGACGCATCACTGCTGCTTGCTTTTTTTAGACGTGAGTTGCCAAGCAGCTTGAAGACACTCTTGTGCTCGGATGGGGGCTTAACGCGATCCGTGCTCGGGGCCCTTCTCATCCCAAAAACTCCTTCCTCTTCAGAAGGATGCGGGTACAGCTGTTCACAGCTAGTGGACTTATGAGTGGCGAGCCTGGTTTTGGCCGGAGTAACTGGTTCCCTATTCTGCCAGTGTCGAACTGACAGTCTCGCGGCTCCGCGTATGAACTTCATAGGCTCCCACGCCTCCGCTTTCTTTAGAATGAAGTTATCGCACATCTTGTTGGGCGGCTTGCGGGCGTCGGCGGCGCGGCAAGACTGAAGCTCGCGGCACAAGAAGCAGGAGCAACGCGCGGGGCACAGCATGGTCGCGCGAGCGTGCCGGGCGCACTGCCGGCGGCGAACCATTGTTGCCGCCACTGCTGCGTCCCACCACCATGCGCGGACGCGGCCGTGGCGCCATTCAAAGCCTGTGGTTTTCGATCGTGACCGGATCACACAATTTTGGAGCAGATACCAATTTTACGGTACCGTGAAGATTTATGACAGGTTAAAAATCCGTTGCTCGGCTGATCATTTTAAAAATCTTCTTTAAGATATTATTTTAGGATTCATTTATTTTAAGTGCATCTGCTCATTATCGCATTAAGTGCGTCTGGTTTATTCTTGGAGCCGTCGATACTCACGCATGCATACGCATCGGGAAGATACGCAACGGAACCATCGGTTGTTTGCTAAATATAGAGCATACTCCAACGGGGGCAATTACGAATCGCTCGACAACATAATCATACGAGACCGTTGAACTCGCATAAAACAAATTGCCTTCGTTACGCTGCGATTTTCATTTCTTTATGTAAACGAAAGTGTTGTGGGTTCATCTTATGATAATTGAAATAACTTTATTGTGTTGCAATCGTGAAGTTCTGATTACCGTAGCCTGTTCTTGTTTTCGGCGATTATTTTTGTGAACCGCGAACGAAGTTTTGCCTCTGTGTCGCACTTTGGCAAAGGGACAGCCCATTTCTCCATACAAATTTTGTATTTCTTTTTTATCCACTTTTTGTTTATCTTGCATTTGTACAATAAAGTGTTCAACTACTACTACTACTACTACTACAAACGTAGTAAAAGTATACCTGCGACGTTTCCTCCTTGAATCTAGAGAAAAAAAAATTCAAAGTCCGACACTGATATTGATAATACACACAGATGGGTGGTTTGAAAAACTCATTGCTCTATCTTCGAAAAGCAAGGATACAGTCGTATTCGACTGTATCCTTGCTTGCACGTTTGTATGGAGGAGTGACCGTTAGAGTGGTATGTAAAACTTTGTTCGTGGTTGGCGGTAGAGCTTAATATTATTTTGGTAGGTACCTATATCAAAATTAAGGATGACTCACAATAGAACGGAACGGGACGGGACAGGACGAGCTCTGAGTTTCTAAAGAAAACGTCACGGGCTTCCGAACCATCACGTGATTCTTTCTATATAAATTGACAGATCGTCCCGTCCCGTCCCTTCCTAGTGTGAGTCATCTATAAAAGGAACAAACATATTTACAACTAACTTATAGTAGCTAGGTAATTATTAACTTCATGGTTTCGAAAAAACACTAGCACTAAATGACTTTAAATAAGTAGTTTAGATTGATATAAATTTATAGGATACATTTTTTAATTTAAGTAAACCTGTTTGTTCACCTTCGCGTTATGCCATAAGTAATTTAAAAAAAAGCAAAAAAAAACGGAAATAATTAATCGCTCCTGAAGTTTTAAAAATGTGTCTCACCTCTAACTTTTAAACCGCACGTTCAAAAATTATGATAAAAAAAATCATAGCTTTATAAAGACATTCAAGGAAAATTATTTTAAGCCACATAAATTTGTTTTTTGCACAAAATCATATCCTCTGAGTAAAAAGGCGTAAGTATATATTATTATGAGCCGTAGACTGTTGCAAAGATACTCCTTGTTGCTAGTTATGGTCAGTCCAGTCATCAATATTAATGTCAGTATGACTCATGAAAGTTTTAATTGTAGGATCACACGATTGTTTTTAAGGCCAAATTATATACAGTTGCATACACTACTTTATACTATATAATTAGTGTTCTAAAATGGGTTTAGGTTCACAAGTTGACGGTACTATGATTCGGGTCAAAAGCGATGGCCCCATTACAAATGAAATAAGATTGTGTAGGTTCGTTAGGTATCTTCAGATGCTCGAAGGGCAAACTGCATAAAAATACGGCTCTGTCAAGTTGAGGGCAAATAGCAAAAAATATTTATTATTCAAAAGCAGTAATGGGTATAGCGCATGTTGAATTTGCGTATGTCATTCGCGTGTTAATTGAAATGGTCCTGCGTATTGGTCGATATGCGTAGAGACGGATTTTTCTGCATAATCATTATTTTAGCAGAGGGGAAACAGGGCGATGACATCCATTGTATTTGTCATCCATTGATGTATCCATTATAAGTTCGGAAAATCCGTCAGATCTCCATTTTATCGGCAGATCTGGCAGATATACCCGAACGTAGGTATATGGCCAGCAATTGAACTTAATGTTCAAGTCGGATAAAGTCATTTATTTATTTTTTTATTGGGGAAAAGGACATTTGACTACAATCTCACCTGATGGTAAGTGCCGATGTATGCCTAAAAGATGTCTATTCACTCGCGATTATAAAGATCTAAGTTACAGTGGGCTGGGAATATATTCGCAAATAGAGAATTCCACTCCTTAGCTGTTCGCGTAATAAAGCTGGAGGCAAAGCGTTTTGTGTGAATCAGCGGCAGAGAGACCACGTAAGGGTGGAACGATTGTCCGCGTCTAGTTACACGGTGGCAGAACGGAGTTGGGGGGATTAGCTCGTGCAATCCCATCGCACACTCCCCGAAATGCATCTTGTAAAATACAGATAGGCGGGCTACTTTTCTACGATGTTCAAGACTTTGTAGCCTACCTTCCACTAGTTCCGAGTTTCCAATAGGCTTTCGGGCGCGTCTATCGATGGAATCTAAGGCGGTCAGCTGGTATTTGGCGAAACCATCCCATAAGTGGTTGCAGTACTCCATACACGACCGGACTTGAGCTACGTAGAAGCTGTCCCGGGGAGAAGTACCGCTTGACCTTATAGAGGACGCCCATCCTCCTAGCCGCGGATTTGGCCCATGATTCGATATACGCCCCAAAGCCTAGGTTGGACGAGACACTCATGCCAAAAAGTTGAAGATGGTCAGAGATCGCCATGTTTTACCGTCTAGTTCTACGTCAAGTTGCATTGCTGTATAGTGTGTATCGCACATTAAAGCTATAAAAATAAGTTGGTGCAAATTAAGGGTAGATTAGTAGACTTATTTTGTTAGTTATATTTGTTAGCTAAAATTTGCGTAAAATATGTTCATTAGATCTAAATTCACCATTTTTTGTAGGCGAATTGGTTCTTTTTTAGATTTTTTTTGCATATACCTAAACAAAAGTGCTAAACGGTTTCAAAATTAGGCAAGCCATTCCATACACTACAAAGCTACACTTCCCCCAATCCAGTACTAAAAGCAATTTTATATAAACCTTCCGAATTCATTGAAAGCGTTAATTCATATGGGAAATTAAGAAAGTATTTTCCAAAAGCTCACTCGTCTCTTACACAATAAACGAATGCGAAGACTTTCATTGCATCAAGTCCCAGGGTATTGTGCGGCGATTCCCATCCCAAGGTTAGCGAAAGCAAGCATTGTGCGCTACGTAAGCGCAATTCCACTATACCATCGGTTGGTGTATGAATCGATCTCCAACCAAACCAGTGTGCTTACCGTGAGTTTTACTTAGCCACGAGTCGATAGCGACTGCGCGATTCGATGGTATTTTCAACTCGCGTACTTACCACCAGTTTTAAATCTACTGTACATATAATATTGTCTTCTGTTACCGCGATTGTAATATTCATTGAAATTAAACACTTTAGAACGCATTAATCGCCTTTAATAACACCATGATCCTACCTTTCGAGCCCTTTACAGCACTCGTTTTCACAGGGTTAAGATGATCACACCTATACGGTAGCGACTATAGATATCTATAGTCGCTAGCGTCTACGTACGCACTGTCAGTGTATCTTGCTCGCACTTCCGTGTGGAAGCGGGATGCAACTGTAGATAACGTGTCGAAATCTGTCCTTCGAAATCTATAGTAACTCATTGTAGAGACAATGCTTACTCCGACTTTTACGTAGCCATAATCCATTTAAGATAAGATGAGTCCATTTCGTGGCACTTTTTTATTATTATGTTCTTTTCTTCTAATTGTACTGTACGAGTAAATTTTGTGTTTCATCGGAACAATTATTTCTATTAACTTAAGAAATATTAAATAGTATTTGATGGTGGGGTTTAGCTCCAAAACGGCAGTTGGGTTTTCAAATAATTATAAATCGGTTGTTTGTTAATTACTTTTGCGCGTGTTTAGCCTAGTCAGCGGTTTGCATTTGCAAGTGCCAAGTGTCAAACGTAGATTATGGTTTCTAGTGTTACACAGGAAAACCTAGTTAAACCATCCCTAATGTAACTCTTTAACCAAATGGATATGTGCAAACATCTTTATTAAATCTTACTATTCTTATTCTCTATTATTTACGTTGACTAGTGACATCGGTCAACCTGGTGAAACCCGAGGTGGTTGCCCGATCGAAAGTCAGCGCTAATAGCTAAGTGCAGACCTAATTGGTAACTGAACTGCTTCTACAATGGTTTTCTAATCAACGCTATGCAAGTATGGTACGTTTCTGTAAATTCAGGGTCAATAGAACTTCAAAATGAGTTTTTCTACTCCAGCACTTCTATCTGTGAATTAGATGACTGACAGCAATATTAAAAAAGTATAAATTATAAATTTGTCTATTGTATTCCATAACAACACTGTTAAACGATGCTCCTATGGATTTTAATACAATATTTTAGCGTTCAAGATTTCGCTTTTTTCGCTGTCGTAGAAAAACTAGTGTAAGTACATAATATGCAACAGATCATAATTGGTTCTTAAAATTCTCGGGTCTATTATTACAAAACTCAACATCGTCTCGTTTTGTACAGTGACCCTAGAATTTTAAGAACCCTTATTAAGTATGTGACTGTTGCATAAACGACTACTTTCTATTCCAGCACTTCTATCTGTCAATTAGATGACGCGATGACGATGAGCGTTATTAAAAAAGCATACATTATATTATAACGTCGTCTATTGTAGGTATTCCATAAGAACACTGCTCCTATGGATTTTCATACAATATATTAGCACTGTTGATTTTTTTTCTACATACGATATCTTCCATACTCTGTCACCTTTCGAGTTTTTTTTTCGCAATTTTAGCTGTTGTACGTAGAAAAACTAGCGTATGCAACAACTCATAACTGGTTCCATTGGTAACCCTTATTATACCATAAACTACTATAAACAGGTGCCTAAGTAATAAAATAATAGACCTAAAACATACATCCAAATAACTTCTAAAACCAAAGAAACTATTTTTATATAAAATAGTTAACGTAACTTAACTTATCATATTATTCTCCGTTATTCTAAATATATGTACCTGAACTAATTCACGCAATCAGTACCCAGCTTAACTTAGCCATTATAATTTTTACTCGATTTTTTAGATTACCTACACTAGATCCCGCGTTGATTAAGTAGGTACTTTAGTTCCACAGTTCTTCTAAGTAAACATCTAATAGTCATTTAATAGTCTTTTGGAAATACACAGCAACAACAATATGAATGAATGTATCTCTTTCAAATGATTTTATTTAGCTATAGTGCATGATAGATTAGTAACCTGTATACAAAGTGTAACAATACCGGTGATTTTGACCGCAATAAGAGAAATAGTGGGGGATTGGTCTATTAACAAAATTACAGAGAGGGTTAGTCGTCCTGCGTTCATAATACTATTTAAAAAAAAAACGATATAAAATGTTTTCTTACATTTTCCTAATTACAACATGATATTTAGTGACTAATGGATAACTTTACAAAGTAATTTCATTCATAAAATTCATACAAAACTATTAAATTTGTTACAGTAAATTTGGATTTTAGTGCCGAAAGTAGGTAGGTACTTACGTCATTACTACACGAGATTCGAGCTATTACAAACTCTACAATTTTTTTTCCAAGGAACGCAAATGACAAAATTACTATTAGAATAGGGACCAACGATTATCAATGGCATTTGTTGAACTTAACAGAGCTAATCCGAACGAAAACGCGAGTGAGTGAATTTGCTTGTTGGTACTCATACTCCATGATCTACGAGTATCTAGTTTTGAGTGATCTTTGTTTGAGAGTCGCGCGGCCGCGTGACCAAAGGGTTAGACACGGCTTGTGGAGGGTGCTGTTACATAACCCGATCTCAAATAAGCACACTTTTAATGATGAAAGGTACAAAAACATTGCAGTCTTGATGAATATAAAATATAGTCCCAATTAGCGATGCGATTGTATAGCGATGTGGATATTCGGGCAATAACAACCATGCGTCAATAAAACTGCATACTGACAGTATCCAAATATAATATAATGATGGCAATGATTTCTTTCCATAAGTATTATGGTGTAGTGTATTGATTATATTTGCCGAGGCCTATACGGTTATTCAAGATTTCTAGGAGGAAATACCAATTCTGAGCGTAACTACTGAACGGTACGACAGTTCAATTCAGGCGCACAGGATTGAATATGTCAGATTTAGAGTAATTATTTAGGTTTACTAGCTCAAAACAGCCCGAAAAACGGTCGATATAGTTATATGCGAGATATTGAACACATTATGGAGAGCGATAAGTGTGTATATAAAGCAGTGTATGTAATTATAAATAATTAGGCATTAAAACACTTTTTCATCTTGCTGTAAGGTAACACTTTTCCGTTTTATTTATTGCATCGCCACAATTTTGAATGGCTCTGTTACATTGCAAGTATTGCAACGTATATGTTTTCACCAGGGTACGGTCAGGGCCGGTTTTGGTGAGCCCGCGGCGCACGGTAGCGGAATGCTGCAAATGACTAAATGATGCGCGCGCGCATCTTCCAGGGTTGTCACTTTAATACAAAATAAGCAATTTAACTGACGCATTTTTTGTGTTAAGAGCATAATTATTGGATCGATCTTACCATAAAAAAATATTTTCTGCGTCAAATTTTTTTTACTCCTTTTTACAATAATTATTACCTACTGATTATACTTTTAAAGAGAACACCAGTGTTTTTGATATATCTTGTAAACACTGGAACACTGGGAAGACCGTAACATCTCCAATAGAACTGAGATATTGGTGCACTCACTAGTCTTTCCAATCGCTCTCTTTCCCAATCCCAACACAATCAAACTTATAGTTAATATTGTCTTCTGTTACCGCGATTGTTATTCATTGAAATTAAACACTTTAGAACGGATTAATCGCGTTTATTAACACCATGATCCTACGGTCATCATCATCTTAACCCTGTGAAAACGAGTGCTGTAAAGGGCTCGAAACGTAGGATCATGGTGTTAATAAACGCGATATATCCGTTCTAAAGTGTTTAATTTCAACAAACTTATAGTTATTAGAATGAACAATACGTCTTCTTTTTTCACTTGTCATTTCATCTTTAAGAGCAGTGCATCTGTAAACCTTTTGCTTGTATAATTACTTAGGTGTGATTTGTGTGTTGTGACTTACTTTTCCATATACATTGCGAAAAATAATATTTTTCGCAAATCCTTAAATTGTACATCCCCATACATGTAACTAAATGTCAATTTGTTTTTTTTATATATTTATTTATTTAAACTTTATTGCACAATTATATATAAATGTATGTGCCGCTAAAACAGGAGATCGTTGGTTCGATTCCAGTCCTGTGTACTGGGGCGGGGCCTTGTTCACTTTTCAATTTATAGCTCAACTCCTGGAATTGTGGAAATTCGGTTGACATGGCTTTAGGACCTAATGAAGGTATTGAAATGATTCCAGCTTGCTGGAAATTATTTGCGGGAAATTATCTAATTTTCTTGGCCTATTATTAAGATAGACGCAACGAAGCTTACGGTGTAATACCCAGCAATTCGAAACAATTGACTATTCAAAATAAATAATTATGATATTAATAGGTACGGTCCGCTTCATAAATATATATTTACCTGTATTCAATTTTGAACCTTTGTCCTCTGTAATAAGTTCCGAAGTATATAGATATTTATAGACGTGATTGTACTGTTAATGACGTGTCTTCTATAACCGTCGTTACCAAATCATCTGCATGTGTACAGTCAACTACGAAAATATGCATACAGCCAAAGTGCCAAAAATATGTATACAGGACTTTATTGCCTGAACATTAAGGTTGCATATACATATATTTGGCACTTTGGCTGTGTTCATATATTTGTAGTTGACTGTACAATACAATACAATACAAATACTCTTTATTGCACACCTCAAATGAAGCACCTATCCTATCCTGTACCTATCTATTCTGTAATTATTTTTAAATTTGAATTGAATTATTTAGTTCGTTACCTACAGCCAGAGTTGTACCGTATCCTTATGTTAGATCTGGATACGTATTCGAATGTGCTAGACTGACATTTGACATCATCATCATCATTTCAGCCGGAAGACGTCCACTGCTGGACATAGGCCTCCCCCAAAGATTTCCACAATGACCGGTCCTGCGCCACCCGCATCCAGCGGACTCCTGCGACCTTCACCAGGTCATCAGTCCACCTTACGGGGGGCCTACCCACGCTGCGCCTTCCGGTACGCGGTCGCCACTCGAGAACCTTTCCGCCCCAACGGCCATCGGTTCTACGTGCAATGTGCCCCGCCCACTGCCACTTAAGTTTAGCGATTCGGAGAGCTATATCGGTTACTTTGACATAGTCACTTCATACTCCCTACTCCCTACGTCGTTAGCATGTCATTTTCATCAGATCCACGGAAGTTCGCATCGAAATGTCACTTTCTCACGACACGACACGTCACGTCACGACATTCTGGTTGGTGTCGTCACTCAAAACATTTAAAGAAAATTCATAGGTGCGACGTGCGTGCTAATGCTAACTCACCTAACTCGTGCTAACTTGCACGTTTAGCATTGCAGCCGCTTCGCACCGTCACGAGTGACACAACATGCGGATTAGCGATATATTTATGGGTTCTGTTTTGTTTTATGCAGTAGAGTTGTGGCCGCTCGGTCTTTGAAGGGAGCGCTCCCATCTCGTTCAATCGGTCAAAGAAACTAGTTCGGTCTTTAGTTCGTTTAGTTCAGTGCGAATGTTGACGTCTGGGAATGAGAACCGGGTTTAGGTATATACAGAGCGCGGAACTAATGATTGGGTAGCTCTTCACCGCGGGTATTTGCGTTTTGCTTCTCACTCGCACTATTCACTTTTCCTACGGTGCGAGCGAGAGGCAAAACGCACAGTCACTGACCTGAACTAAAGACCGAGAACCGATTTAGCTTTTTGGCGAGGAACTAGTTCCTTTCGGTCCGTGATGGGTTTTCATTCCTTGTAGTTCTTAGTTCCTGACCGACACAAGCCTATTATGTAGTCGTTCTCATTTTTGATGATAAAGCAGAATGATGGAACACAACCGTTGGTGCAAATTTTTGCCGAAAAATCCAACGACCTAGTTTAGATGAGAAATTGATAGGTAAGTAGATGCGCAGACGACTTAAAGAGGACAATCAGCTAAAAAACTGTGAAGGTACGGTGGTACCTTTGTTAACTGACCATTTGTAATTATAATTGCAACTGCAAAGTCTACCGATGGGCAGTTGAGGGTGTTGCTGTTTGTACACAATAAAATTACGATAACTTTACCAACGCCATTAAACAGTTGACGATTCTGAAGGCCTAGTATAAAAAATTTACGACATTAACTTCTAGACCGCGTTAGCGTATGGAGGGGTCAAAATATGAAAGTTGCCGGATGATTTAAATAAACGGCAAACATAATTTGAACTCTCGATACGCTAACGCTGTCGAGAGGTTAATGTCGTACAATTTTTATACTAGGCCTTCTGAAGTCTCACCTCCTGGGCTTCGGTCGTAGGATCTCGTGCGGCGCGGAGCGGCGCGGTGGCCAGGCCGCGCACGCGCAGCCCCGCTCTCCCCCCGCGCCGGCCCCCGCGGGCGCGCTCAGCGCCGCCGGCTCCGCGCGCGGCGTACACGCATCCTCACTGTTGGGAAAACACAATGCTCATACCAAAGATCTATAGAAACAAGCATAAATTAAAAATTCAAAAACCCAACCGACATATAATACAAAATGCTACTAACATAGTTAGTTTAGGTAAGATTGAACCATCCCGACAAACAGGCCTAAATTTTAAAATTAAACCGTGGTGTGCGTTACGGATGCGTCGGGTTAATTCAAATATATTCAAATTCACATTTTCAATGCTCACCCATAGAGATAGGATCCAAAAACATCAAACTTTGCTAAATTACTGTCGACTGACTTGTAGTAACCAAAGGACCATGGGCAAAAATGGTCCAAAAACTAACAGGGTGTCTTTCTATCGACATTCGACACCAAGTTGAATTCCATCGCAGAGCTGAGATATTTAAATTTTTGTCAGCCATAGTAAAGGATCACTCACACTAGAACGGGACGGGACGGGACAGGAAAATATGTCAATTTCTAAAGAAAGCGTCACGTGACATCTGAGGGCTCCGAGCTATCACGTGATTCTTTCTATAGAAATTGACAGATTTTCCCGTCCCGCCCCGTCCCGTCCCGTCCCGTCCCGTGCTAGTGTGAGTCTTCCTTAATTGGTAAGTAAATGCATGCAGCGAGGCTGTCATTTAATACCTAATACATGTAGTACCTACATGGAATTCGTAAAATAAAAGGGATGTTGCCTTGCATGAAATAAGGTAGGTAGTTCTGAGTTTTGATATGTTATATGACTATGAAGTAATGACATTCCCATGTTTTCGACCTCGGAAGCCCTACGGATTATTGTCAAATAAATAAAAAGTTTGTATGGGGTGAAGTAAAATTTTAAGTGAGAGACTTGAAATTTTGTTCATGGATTCATTAATAAAATGTAAGAAAAGTGTTTTCAGGGCTTTGGAAAATTTCATCGCTAAAGGAGATAAATAGGAGTGAAAAATATAATAGTTGAAAAAATATCCAAGAAGTAAGTAAATAACACTCTTTTAAAAATCTAATGAGAAATATTTTTAGACTCTACCTCAAAAATACACAAAACATGCAGATTTTGCATCCCTTTTTATCCCCTTTAGAAATAAAATTTTCCAAAACCACGATAACACATTTTTATATTTTAATAAGGAGTCCATTAACATAATCGACAGAGGAGGCGGTATCAAGCTTACTTCTTACTAAAGCATTGTAGAGCACTTTTATGGTGCTTTGGTCAGTATGATGGATTGCAACGAATAAATTCCCAATGCCTGCTTTCTTAGCAATAGAAACTCTAGAATAGACGTATGCGAAGTGTAATTGGGATGCATCTCAAGGGACGCATGTCCGGGCATGACGTGGACGACTGTTCTAAAATGTCGTAAGAGACAAAATGTTGAATGAAGCGTGTAAACTACCACGTAGGTCCCAGTGTTGATAGTGTGAGCGAATGCTTAACTGTCACTTTACATTTAATTATACGAGTACCTACCTGATACGTGCCGATAGAGCATAATACGCACCTATTCAAAATGTGCCATTCTGTCTGGGTTCTGTTTAAAATTTAAAAAAAATCCCCGTCTTTGTATGTTTCGGTTGTAGTAACAATAAGGCACCGACCCGATGGCAGCAAGCATTATTAGCGACAAGGCTAAAATGCTTGCTGTAATCCTTACTGTAATCTTGCACCTCGAGGTACGATTCTGGCTCGTCATCATAGAATGGGGGAGGATCGGGCAGTCAAAGGAGCGTACTTGGGGCGATCAGCCGGGGCCACCGGTCGTCGATCGGTTGGCCAGTGCAGTGGAACCGCGCTGGATCGGAACAGATGACCTGCTCTTATTTCGGAGACCAAGATCTTTTTGGATCACTAAGCCAGATCAGTTAGCTAGATATTCTGTATGTTCACTTTTTTGCGTCCTTGTTTTTTTTTACTCCGAAAAACAGGGAGGCATATCTACTGCCAGCATGCCTACCACGAACATCGAAAATTGGCATTGACGGGAAAACCTCTTTGTCACTCCAATATGCAAGTGTGACAGAGA
The DNA here is from genome assembly GCA_949128165.1 of Lathronympha strigana. Taxonomy (NCBI): domain Eukaryota; kingdom Metazoa; phylum Arthropoda; class Insecta; order Lepidoptera; family Tortricidae; genus Lathronympha; species Lathronympha strigana. The sequence continues at coordinate 2,903,632 of OX421905.1, forward strand.
TGGAGATACAAATCCGCAATCGTTCGATTTTCGTGGTACAGGCCCTGAGTTGGTTTGCCAAAGTATAGCTCTATAGCGCCCTCGGAATTGCAATGAAACAAAATGATGCGGCAATTGAAATGAAATGAACAACTGCTGTCCCACAGACAATGAATACTTAATTCGATTTACGACTGTTTCCATAGCGAAGTTGTCGTTAGCCATTTATATTTTACCGTTTCACTGGAAGCCAGGGCTGGCCAACATGCAAATGGGTAATCTACTAAACTCTAGAGGTCGCCGATCGGCCAGAGGCGATCTCATGAGCGGATTGTATTTAATAATAAACTTGATTCTGTATAATCCAAAATTTATTAGTTGTAGTCATCTGAATTCCCTAAATTTTGGTTTAATAATAATACCCGGTTATTAAGCGTGAATCTAACGTAAATAAAAATCTTCATGATACGATACTACGGCCGTGGTCGATGATATTTATTCGGACATAAATGATGTATCGTCCACAGCCGTCAACTTATCATGGTATTTATATGATGGCAGGTATCTTATATCACTCAATTTTATAGTGCCACAGAAAAAGTTTCTGGACAACTCCAAACTTATGCATCATTGACATTAGGGGCGTAACGTGTGTTGTGACACAACACGGTTGAGACCGTTACGGTTGTAAGCCGTACTGCCAGTTGCCACAATAGGAGGATTTTGTTTCAAAGCTATTATGTACATACATCTATATCCGTATATGATAAGAAAAAAACGATGGTCCTTATTTGGTGCCCTAGTTTTATGTTAGTTACATTTGGCTTCATTACCTAAATAGAGAACGGAGACGAGCAATGATGGCCCAGCGGTATGACGTGAGACTTATAATCCGAAGGGCTTCGGTTCAAATCCTACCGGCTCGTACCAATGAGTTTTTCGGTACTTATGTACGAAATATCATTTGATATTTACCTATCGCTTTTCGGTGAAGGAAAACATCGTGTGGAAATTGGACTAATCTCAATAAGGCCTAGTTTACTCTCTGGGTTGGAAGGTCAGATGGCAGTAGCTTTCGTAAAATTAGCGGCTACGTCAAATCTTGGGATTAGTTGCCAAAGCGGACCCCAGGCTCCCTGAGCCGCGGCGTGAGCCGGGGAAAACGCTAGGAAGATGAAGATCTAAATCGAAAACGGACACTATTTTCTGTTTAGATAATAAACTAAAAGTTACGCATAAAGTATGTAACGAAAACCAAAAAGTGGGGGAATTAAGGATGACACACTAGAACGGGACGGGACGGGACGGCACGGGACGGAACGGAGCGGAACGGGACGGGGCGGGACGGGAAAATCCGTCAATTGCCATAGAAAGCGTCACGTGATGTCCGAGGGCTACGAGCTATCACGTGATTCTTTCTATAGAAATTGACACATTTTCCCGTCCCGCTGTCCCGTCCCATGCTAGTGTGAGTCATCCTTTAGTAGGACAGCAACTACTAATTTATAATATAATACCTTATCCGCTACGCTGGTTTCGTCATATAGCAAGTCAACAACAAGCTTTGTTTGGTTTATCAGAAAAGTTAATCCCCCCATGAGTATCTCCAATCCAATCGAATATTAACTGTTCAATTAAAATTGAAATTCTCTACATACTATTACGATCCGAAAAATGAGGGGGCTACGAACTGCACTCTCCAGTGAATTGTCTCCGGAAATTATCAATTATGTTTCAGGGTTTGTTCGGAAGCCGCGCCTGCCTATTGGCGCATGGAGACAATGGAATTGAATGCTCGTGCAACCCATTTGTTTACTATAAACAAGTATATTGAGCTAGAGCTAGCTCCGGTGAAACATACACCATTTTGTGAGAAACGTAACTCGCCATAATAAAAAAATATGAAATTCACTGCACTCTTATACTGCACACTATGATAGTGACACTTGTATTGTATACAATCGTGACATAATTAATAGTTTTTCAGACGAGTACCGTGTTTAGGCCACAAAGCTTGCTGAGTCGCGTTAACTGTCAAATTCCATACTAAAAAACCAGCCAAGAGCATGTCGGGCCATGCTCAGTATAGAGTTCCGTAGTTTACCGTCCGTCACAATAGGCGACCTTTGTTAAAAAGGGTTAATAGATACCATACTCATAAGTCTCATAACAATAAAAAAGGAATGTGTCTTAGAAATTTGGTACCGTTTGCAGACGTTTATGCAAAAAGTGAAAAATGGCCTAACTGCCCAAGTAAAAAAGAAATCTTGAAATTTTTCATTAAGCTTTGCATTATATTTTTCATATTTTTAGGACGTGCGGTTCAAAAGTTAGAGGGGAGCAGGGGGGCGATTCTTTTTTACTTCCGGAGCGATTATTTCCGAAAATGTTCACTTAATCAAAAAAAGATTCTTTCTTTGACACTGACGTTTCTCTTCTTCACTCATCGTTATGTATATATATATTATGTATGTATGTTTACGTATGTATTTATTATGTATGTATGTTTATGTATGTATGTTTTATCGTATTATTATTTTGGTATGTATATTTATTGTGTGTGTTGTTTGTGTGCTTTTGTTGATCTCTGTGCCACCTAATACATTTTTTCATTTGATCTGTACTCCACTACCCAAAGGTTGTCTGGAAGAGATCGCTCTTTAGCGATAAGACCGCCTGTTGTTACCTCTTACTGTTACTGTTCTGTATTATTATTTTCTCTTGTAACTGTATTTCATCTGTGTGAGGTGTGCAATAAAGAGTATTGTATTGTATTGTATTCTTTCAAACCCTTATTTTTTTTTAAATGCTTATCCAACGATGCCTCACACTTTAGGATTAAAACGAAAAAAAAATTACCCGCCACTTTACGTGAATAGGAGGTACCCTAACGTGAAAATTTTCCGACTAGTTACAAGCTTTAACTTGCAAAGTATGTGCTTTTGTGTGTTGGTTAGAGTCAAATCTTGGAAGCCGAATTAGGACCTCTTCCTCTTAACTTAGATCTTCGAAATTTTGCATTCTTCTTCAATTCTGATGACAATACACTAAAATGACAAAAAAGTCCTTGCACTGCACCCAGGATTGCCTTCTCGCGAGGGCACTCCTCAACGCTTGCCTAGTAGCATAAAGACGACATTTTGCACAGCCGTTTAATTTCGATTGCTGAACACGAACTACACTATGAACTTAATGCGGCACCCCGGATTTACTCTTCACGAGGGCACTCCTCGACGGTTAGTAGCATAAAGACAAAATTTGGCACAGCCGTTTAATTTCGATTGCTGAACATAAACTACACCATGAATTTAATGCGGTAGCCCGGATTTACTCCTGACCTCATGAGCACTCCTCGACAATTAGTAGCACGAAGATAAAATTTGGCACAGCCGTTTAATTTCGATTGCTAAACATGAACTATCACTACATGAGAACACAACCGAAATCGGGATCGAAACCTATCACCTTGTATTCAATGCCCAATAAGGCGAAAACGGACAAATCGCGGGCGCAAATCAATAAATTTAAAAACGAAGGATAACTCCGGAACGAGACCAGAAGTGAAATAAATTCTAGGCTCAAGAGTCCAAGGGCCGTTATCCGAGCAACAGCATATTTTAGCTGGGGACCGGCATCTCCGGTATTCAGGACATGGAATAATCTCTCATCCATTCCTTTAGTATACCTACGGATTAACTCTGTAATTATTTTAAACAGTTTTTTTTGCTGGATTTGAATACTATAGGTAAAACTTATTGGCATATGGAATGGACAGGCATTTCAAAAGTAATTCTGACCCAAATTCTTTGATGTTTATCTTTGTGTGTCTATAGTTATTTTAATAAGTCACTGACTCCCGCAACGACGACGTCGGATTGCTCGAATCCGCCTGCTTCGGCGCGCGCGAGCCGTTACCTACACCGGTCTCGGACAGTGATGCCCGAGCCGCGAACGTGATAACACCACTCTGTCTGTCCGATGATGACTGCCCAATGCAGTCGAAACATGTCACAACTATTGTGATAAAAATCTGGTAGTTTGAACCGTTGCAATTTAATGTTACAAAGAAATTGTTTAGAGAGTTATTCCAAAAATTATAACATTAATTAAATTGGTGGGTACACAGTACACACAAGTACCTACGTAATCTAACGAAATGCTTAAAATTATACAAAAGAAATACCTAATCATATTAGAATATAATCTGCAGAGCCGATACAAGCAGACAATGAGAAGAGTAGGTACCTGACAGACTTGCAAATACAATTACCACTATTAGAGCACTTACCCATCGTCTCGCTTAGAAAGTGAAATCAGCAAAAACAACTTCACTGTTATCGTGGAAACACTTCTCCCATTGGGTATAGAGATTGATTCTCGAATGAAAATGTGACTGTCGATATTAGATCAAAATCTTATTCCACGCGTTTGTTTGGGTAAACACGCAAAAATATGTTGTAACTGTAAGACTACCCACTTTAAATCCGAAGGTAGGTCAAACCCTGGCTCGTACAGTCGGCTACAAAGACGCATTGGCTACATACAGTAAAAGTGCCAAAAATATGTATACAGGACTTAATTGCCTGAATATTTAGGTCATGTATACATGTTTTTGCCACTTTGGCTGTATTCATATCTTTGTAGATTTTCGGAATATTAAGATAAGATAAGATAATATAAGATAAGATAAGATAAAAAGAACTTTATTGCATTATCAACTTAGGTACAATAATTAATTTAGCCGAGGGCTATGCATAGCAGTGAGTGTACAGAAGTTGCAGGGGTCCTCGCACTAGGCAAGGCCTGTATCGCGGGAGACCAGTGTTAACAGTGGTGTCATGCCTTAAACTAAATGTGAACAGAAGAATAGGAAATTGAGGGTTTTAATTTAAACTTAGCAACGCTTATAATAAAACCTATAATAAAACTGCGGACAACACTCGTTTTTTATATTATTTGATATGTACCAGTTGTTGTTCACAAATCCACGACATTCATACATCCGCGATGACATTCTGGTCTATGTGAAACTCCAACCCGCGTCGGGCCAGCGTGGGGACTATAGTCTCATGCATAAGAGGAGGCCTGTGACCAGCGGTGGGAAGCACATAGGCTGCAAATTCTCTATTTCCTAGCCGATTTAAAAAGGCGCACCATATTTGACGGCTTTCGGGGACCACTTTTTAACTATAATTATATTATTATCAGCATTGCGATACAACGAGGAAATGCCGCCAGCATCCTAGGTACAATGCCTCAAGGACCTACTTTAGATTTAAGGTAGGTAGAGGTAGGTAGTTAGGTAAGTTACACTTACTGTATAGGTACTCGTATATTTCGAAAATAAATGTTTATTATTTATATTATCAGGGACCACTTAAAACTATAATTAGGGATGTATAATAGGTACTTAAATAACATGTATATCCAATAGTGGGTTCATGGAGAGCCAATGAGATTTTCTGCGCAATTACGCATTAATCCAAAGTGATTCAAGTGCAGGTATAATTATTTATTAAGTATAGATTATAAATTTAAAGAGATGTCATATATTACAGAAAAAGTGACCAAGGCACCCAGTGCTCATGGCTGGGATCGAACTAGCGACCTCCTGCTTTAACGGAAGGACTTTATATATATAGGTAGTAGTGTGACTGCTTAAAAACATGAATCAAAACATTTATTACAATTAGTAAATGATTTAATTCATGCTTTATCATTGTATAATTAAGCATAGGTTTTAATCCAGACCAGTTAGTAATGAGTATAAAAACGAACGCTGATAAGTCCAAAGAGCTTACCGCGAACCGGGAATGAAGTTTAGTGTCTGCGTTTATTGCACTTGAGCAAGAAATTATAAGTACGAGGAGGATGCAGAACGTCGTCCGTGGTTCACGATACATTCTCAGGATGGATTTCCTCTAAAAAACTGACTGGACATATGAGCTCTGGATACATGTCCTAGTGAGCGGTTTGATTAAATCTAATAAATATAAATAAGATTAACATTTTTAGTTTGAGAATCTATCCGCCGGTTGCACCCGACAACCCTGCATACCGTCAGTCGAAATTTAGCATCCGATAAATCCTAACTCATCGACCACCGAGTCTTATTTCTCATACCCCTTTTACCTCCAAAATAACAAATATCTAATTGCCATAATTGATATTGGTTTATCTCGCAGAAACAATTACGCTGGTTTTCTGTATTGCCAGTAGTGAAGTGGTTTCAAGAGCTTAAGTAATATTAAATCAACTCCCGCGCACGCTCCTACCGTCATCCGCCAGATTGGAATATGTAGTTTAGATTAGCAATTTCTTAACGTATTATTGTATTCTCAACAAGTAAAAGATTTTAATATTATGTACATTAACAATCTTATACAGATTAATCTAGTCCTAAGGTAAACAAAGATTAAAAAACTCATAACGCATAAATCAGCCGCTATCTAAATTTGACAGTCTACTTTATTGGACTATCTGAGTTTGACATTATGGCAAATCGAGAAGAAAGACGTCGTGAAAGTGTGTGTAATTTTTACGACACTCACCCAGGCTAGGCTAAGTCAAAGGTCGGAGAACATTTCACGAAGATGGGGGAGAGCAGAAGTACTATTTATAGTATTTTGTCATCGTATTCCTTGCGAGAAACAAAGACTAGAAAAATGGCAGCCACTCAGTTTAGGTCCTAAACTGAATCGCGTTAAGACGTCATTTTAAAGGCCCATGCCCGGCCCCGCCATACTTTGACAGATTTGTCCAACAGAAGAACGTACAATAAATATTGCACATCAGGGGGTTATGTCGTAATGAGAAATCTTTGTACTTACAGATTTAATGAACGTCTATCTCGTAAGACTGTCATGGATTCATCAAAGAAAATAATTACAGCCATAATAAAACCGATACCTATCTGAAGTATCAAATCCACAAGTATAATCACTATTACTCCATCGAATACTCATTCATGAAGCGTTAGAATCGACAAGTCTTTAAAACACTGGAGGCACATAAAGCTTCTAAAAGCAGTCCAAGGACATGCGCGGCATTTTGCTATCGAATGAAGTCTCTGCTTAGTACCTACCTACGTACAAAATAAATTTGAGACGTGTTTTATCGGCTTCCAAATTGCTCACAAAGGACCCCGGGCTTAAAGTATGGAGATTGTGGTTTCAGTTAAATGTCCTATGATTTTGATATGTTGTACCACGGTTTCCGAATCTCTTTCAATGTTTCGATGTAAGTACTTGACAGCTTCATGAACTATGGTCTTTGGTATAAACAAACTAACTTCACTGGCTCAGCGACCCGAAATGAGTCTTCTAAATAATAAGGTATAGTATAACATTAAAATTAAGTTAATAAACAATCGTTGTCAGTTAATGTAATTAATCGGATGTTAATTTTTCTTTTTACTTTTAGACATTGATTATATAAAATGTAAAACGTATATATAATACAAAATACTTTAGTTTCGATTGCTGAATCTTGGAACAACATTAGGATGTATCTGCTATCTCTCCCAGAGCCTTTCAAGTCAGAAATTTGTTCCAAGTAGGTACTTACTTAGTTGTCGTCTTATGGTATCGTCGGATGTCCATGATTGCCAGTCCTTATAACTAATGTCTCGGTTGGAACCCGGTCCCTGCAAGCACGTAGGCACTCCTTTTATAAATTAAAGAGGTGTGCCTTTAATTTATGGAACCCTGGAATGCACTTACGATAATTTGCCTGTGATTAAACGATGCCACCGGTTTCGTTTGCCATGAGGCTGGATTCCGCAAATATTTAGTTAAATGTGAGTTTCTACAGCCAAGTGCCATCATTTATTAGCTTTTGAATGCCAACTCTGAAGGTACTCTAATTTGAAAACTACTAGATGGTGACAAAATATTTTGACGCGATAAAGGATGACTCGCACTAATCCCATGCGATACAGGACGATCTGTCAGTTTCTACACGTGACCTCCAAGGGCTCCGAGCTAGCACGTGATAAAAGAAATCACGTGATAGCTCGGAGCGCTAGCACTGTAAAAAAGTAATAAAAAACCCTTTCAAATGATACCCCACTTTCAAATCGGTAGCTTTAGTAGTTCTCGAGGTATTAAACGACGGAACAGACAGATTAAGTCACACTCTATAAGAGTTCCTTTTTTACCATTTTGTAATTTTTGCATCTCACTATTGTCAAATTTTGGCCCGCAAAATTAGAACTACATTTACAGTTTATTCTACGGCTTGCTGAAAATTCCTGAGTTGCGTTAAACACAGATGTGGTATACAGTATTATTGCCAAAAAAACCTTTTTTCTGGTAAAAATAGAAATATTGTCATAGCATGCACACATTGGACTGTATAAATAAATTTGTCTATAAATGTGTTTCTGGGCAAAGATACCTCTGGTAGCAAAGATAGCGCATTTGACGATACATATACATAAAATAGAGTACATTTAGATCCCATTTGACGTCTACTTAATATTCTTAATACAAAAGTATGTCAGCAGAAACCCGCAGGGATCTGCCTTAATCACATGCAAGACATAAATGGCAGACTTTTCAAACGTAGTGACTTGTGAATGCCATAGATAGAGGACCCCGTGATACACCTACTTGATGCAGACCTAAATACCTAGGTAACTAGCTATGAATAAGAAACCCCGTTTTAGAAACGGTACAAGTGCAGTATAGATAAGTAAGATACAATAAATTTCAAGAGTAAGTAGGCATGTAACTGACTTGGCTATATTTAGATATACAATCGTTTCGTATGAACAATATCGAGATTCATTATAAATCCCGGGATTCTCCATACAATCCAATACCTTGATTGCATGCCCTACTTGGTAGGTAGGTATATAGAGATATAATAGAAAAATATAATCAATTTGTAAGGATATCGAAAATCGTGTAAAAGAATGAAAGGTTTCCCCAACTTCAAAATATAATACTGATAAGATTTGGAGGAGTAAAGGCTCTTAATACCACGAGTCATTAGACTGTTAAGTTATTTTTGATTTCTCTAACCAAAACAAATGTTTTGAACCAATGCAATATTAATATTGTCTTCTGTTACCACGATTTTCCAGGCAACTGTGTGGCATTTTACAATAAAGTACCCTTGGAGGCATGGGACTTGCCGTTCACTTCATTCAAGTTATATATTAAGAATGCTCTGTTTAAAAAGGGGTACTATAAAATCGACGATTACTTAGGAGACAAGGAGCCATGGCCAAGTATTTAGTCTCAAAAGCTGTCTTATCAGGCTAGCAGTGTCCCGGAGTGGTTTGCACGATGCTCAAGGCGATGCTGTTACTGGCTGTTACATTATATTCTGACGCTTGGAGAACCTTTACACCTCCATTTATTATTCATATAGTGTTATTACATATTATGTTTCTGACCTTGGGGACCTTTTACATCTCCAAATTTAATGTACATATTATTGACTATAGAGACTTTACATCTCTGTTGGGTTCATAATTTTGACCTGTTAGATACATACTAGTTATGTATTCTGTAGCATTAGATCTAAGACTGTTAACTTAACAGTCTGATGACTTGTGGTATTTATATCATAAAGATATTATATTTTTGACGTTTGGAGGCCTTTACACCTCCAAATCCTATTAGTATAATTTTTTGACTATGGGGACCTTTTACATCTCCAAATTTTATTTGTATTTTTATTTTGACGTTGGGGGACCTTCTACATCTCCAAACTTAATTTATTATTAACTATAGAGACTATACATCTCTTGTCATATTACTTAGTACATTTATTTTAATATTGTTTACCCAGGTTTTGGCTGTTGTATTATCAGTATTTAGATTATACTTTTACTTCTCACTATATATTGTAAAGGTTTGTACATGCAAATGCTTTATTGTAATGCTTACTGACTTGTAAAAGTGCCCTTGAGGCCTACTTGCAGAATAAATTTTTGAATTTTGAATTTGAATTTTTGAATTTTGATTGTTATTCATTGAAATTAAACACTTTAGAACGGATTATGCAATGCAATATTGTGATTACGTACTGATAACCATTTCGCATAAATAATTATTTATCGTTCGTCACGAACTGAAATTGCTTATGTGTGAAATTGCTGCGATCTAATGAAGATTTGGCAAAGGGAAAACTCTTGAGTCTAAATGTCCAAATAAAATAAAATAAATAAGTAGTGTGTTGTCAACCCGGGTGAAGGTATAGATAGATATATACTACAGGTACAACGATTGTCTCAATCGCGGTAGGTATGTGGGACAGAGTTCGTTCCTTTCTACTACCTAGTATTTTGCTCAAAGCTCAAATGCGCCATGCGCCATTAGGGCCGTATTTGAAAAAGCTGTAGGTTACAAGTTTGCTGTTTGCCTCTCTTACTAACTACCGCTGTTAAAAAGAAACAAACACAGTATGTGTATTTTAGACATACACATACACAGGTTTTCATAATTCGTGACTTGAATTAATATTTCAAAGAAAATTGTCTATGGCCGAGAAATTCTGTCACTGACTACCTGGGAAGGAATTCCGAGGAATTATGGGACGTAGGTAGGAAATTATTCAGTAAACCACGATCAAAATCCAAAGACAAGGTAACACAGGGAAGGTGACCCAGGGTTATCGATTAGGTACCAATAACGAGTGTTGTGAAGGACTTCAAACGTATAAACGTTTCATGATTAGTATAGTTTACTGATCAGCGTTTATATAGTATGTCCGTCTCGCTCCTGCCAGTGTAGTGGTAGGAGCGAGACAGATACACTTCAGAAACGCGCAGTCGCTAACGCCTACGGTTAAGGACAACTCATGGTAAGCACACCGAGGCTTTAAACATCGAAGACCGACACCCTTAACATTGGCAAAATTACGAACGGCCTCTTAGCCTAGTTGGTAGTGACCCTGCCTACGAAGCAGGAGGTCCCGGGTTCGAATCCTGGTCAGGGCATTTATTTGTGTGTTTATCACATTCCTGATTTATGTATGTTTTCTATGTATTTATACGTATATATCTATTATATATATCGTCGTCTAGTACCCACAACACAAGCCTTATTGAGCTTACCGTGGGACTAGGTCGATTTGTGTAAGATTGTCCAATAATATTTATTTATTAATTATTTATAATGACCGAATTCAGTTGATGTCATCGGCCGGCTCGCTTCCGTTCCGGTTTAGCCGCTTCAATATTTTGTTTACTCCGATTAATCAAAATACGTTTAAATTATCACGCTGGTAGCAAACTGGCATCCCGTTAGGGCAGGCAGAGCAGGCGTACATCTGAATTCCGAATACTCTGCATATGGACACTTGTAATAACAGCCCAAAAACTCCACGATTTGAAATACCTACCTATTATGCATAGGGATATTAGATATATGGATGAAAATAAGGTTTTAAAAATTTTACCCAGGAAAAGTCGCGGAGGGATGCTAGTGTGTACAATCAACCAATTGGAACCCTAGGCCACTCTAGAACCATGTCAAAATAACAATCAGTAAGAGATTACTTACAATCTCAATTAAAGCGTCAATATGACATAGTCCTACAGCGGCCTGGGGTTCCAATTGGTTGACTGTACCTAATTAGTAGTGTAGTAGGAATAAAGTGCACAAATATTTTATCTCAGAGTTTTACAGTCTTCCAACAGTTTCAACGAATACCTAATAGAAATATTTATTATGAAAATGTGTAGGCAGGAGTTTATAGGTAGGTATTTACGGGCATACATGCCTGTAGATATGTATTTATGCAAGCTGGTATACACTTGCATAGAAATCAGCGATAAATCGGTAAATTACTGGTTATCCATATTAAACATTTATCGGCTGCATTCTCAAGTTTTACGTTGGAAAGAAGCCGTTTTGTTTATTTGTTAGTAGCTATACATAAGTCTAAGAAATGTGTCGCCTGATTGTGGTTAAATTGTCAATTATTTATATACAGACCGAAACAGCATTTAATTGCGTAGTACTCTTGGAAACCAAAGTTTAACAGTAGCTTTATTAGCAAATTTAAACGATCACTTATTTACTCTGAATTCTGAAAATGAACCTTTTTTTAAAAGTTTTAATGATTAGTTGACTCATGCATATTATGTAGTATTAAACTCGATATTCTTGTTTTTTGGTCAAAATATTACAACTGCATGATCAGATCAGCTCTGTGTTACTCGTATATACGAAACCCTGCACCAATCAGACACCAGAAAATGACTAAAAATCATCAAGATTTAAATCAAAGTAGCTAAGTTGATCAGATTCAAAGGAACCGATCTTACTGGAATGATACTTTAAATTGGATTGTACAACAAAAATATTTAGGAATAGAAGCCACTCGTTTACTATCACAAAATATGTATGGGGGCCCTACAAGCCAAGTTCCCAAAGAAATGAAATAACAAACCTTGCCATCCATTCCAGTGATACTTGCACGAAACACTTGCACTCACAAACTTTTACTTTTCCGTTTCGGGTTGGACCCAGCCCGCGCCGCGAGTCCACTGCCGGAGCCCACGACTGGCTCTCGAATAAATTCTTTACAAGACTCGTGCGCCAGCCCTGTACACTTGCGTACACACACCCTGGAGCCCTTACGAGCTTTAGCCTGAAAGCTTGGTAAAACTCGAAACTCAAAAATTTGCACTTAACGTACTCGTAATACCGTTGATTGTTATTTTTGTACCAATTTTGGTGCAGCATTGTTGCAATAAAAGCATCTGTATGCGCTATTCTAGCTGGGATAGCAAATTAGAGTTAATAACACTAATGTTTGCCTTAATCGATCATCTCCCTAGATTTTTTGTAGAAATTCCTTTATTTCTGCTATGCTGCCCCGAAATTGCTACACAATATACGGTCACTGGTAATAACTGTATCCAGTGACTATACAAAGTAAAGCTGATCATCAGCCACATTGTGGAAACCATACATTTTAGCTTCCAAATAAATGTTATTGTGTTTAGTAAGAGGTACGTTACCACTTCGGTTGTCGATAAGGCGCTAATCCCATCAAGATTCGGACTAGATCGACCGGTCTAGTAAATCTGTTCTTAAGAACTATTAAATAATCTGTGGTGGTACCTAGATTTTACTAAAAACAAGCACAAATACTGATGTCGCCCCTTACTTTTAAGATATGTATGTAAGCAACGAGAATGAAGTATTTATCAGACTTATATACTACCTATACTCAACGTTCCTACACACATGTACCAAATGCACTTGCACGTGATACTTTTATGAAGTTTTGCAATTATAAAATACTAGTTCTCTTAACAATCTAAAAGTAGATTAAAAAAAAAAGAGGTAATTATTTCCAAATTATTGTTAAAATGAAACCTGACAAAGTCACCCATAACGTTCCTTGGTAAAGAGATTTGTGGGTAATCAGATTCATTTCTCAGACTTCTAATACACAAGAGTTGAATTCTACAAAGCTTGAAAGTTCCCACAATTAGGCCACGTGCTCCGACCAACCACTTGCGCGCGCGCCGGTACCTCGCGGCGCGCGCGCTGCCTCCGGTCGTCGCTCGAGCAACCCGTCCGACCGCATGCTCGCGTCCCGCGCGCCCCGCTTCCAAACTTTACACCTTTAACCCGAAAATCAACCTACAGTAAATGGAAGAAGACTCAAACTCACTTGATCTGCCCTGGCAATTAAGTTTTTTTGGGTTCAAAGTCGTTTATCGTTGCTATTTTGTACGACATGCCATACAGGGTTATCTATTTGTCCAAACTTGGACAATGCACTGTATGAAGGGGCGGTAAGACCGATTTCGGCCGGCTGGCCGGTTCGAGTGGAATGCACCTGCAACGTAAGGTAGGGGTGTGTTTTTTTCGGAGCGTTATTGATTTCGATTTTAGATGAACATAGATCAAATGAATACACAAGGTGAGGAATGTTGCTACTTACTCTAGAATTTTTCTTGGAATAGTATTTTATTTTATATTTTAAGTCGTGTTAAGTCTATCTTTAATTTAATATAAATATCGATACGCGACACATTGGTCGTGGTGACAGAGGCACTTCAGGGTAAAGTTTTTAAAAATAACGATTTTATACTTGCTAGTAATTCATTAACATCATCGTATAATTCTCTAATTTTCTCTGCAACATTACATGTGATGTGACATATGTTATATTTGAGAAAATGCTGTTTAGTGTGCTTTGAATATATACGGAGCTTCATCAGTGAGAAATAATGCCACTCTTTCATGATAATTATCACCGAATAGTTTGTTTAACGAGTTAATTTGCCGTTATTCATGAACGCTCATCAAACCTTCGTTTAATAATTTGTTGTTTGTCCTTAATTGTCAGTTTGACATATGCGTTTGTTAAAAAGGGACTAAACATATTTTAAGTAATATGTCTGTTAAGTTTTTATGGATATGGCGGTAATTCTATAAATGTGACGTTATTTGTTTTGTCAAGAACTTGACAAGCGATAATATGCGGTGTGCTCGCGTTGGTTTTTTTTCTTGTGTCTTATCAAGACTTATTAAGTCAACATAGGAATTACCAATATCTTGCCGTATAGAAGTGTAAGTATTTTTTTGGTAAATAATGTACCTAATATTAAGTTTGCTTCTGATGGTACTTACAGTATTTGCATATTTTCCGCGTATACATTTTTCAAGAAAATTTGAACAGTTTTTATTTTGTTATTATTTCAAGGTAGGTATATATGAAGCTATCATAAAATTTGTTAAATCCATGTTAAAATTATATAGTGTCATATTCTCTCGTTCTCGTTCAATGTGCTTTTTTGTTGTCAAATGTTTCTCTATATAGCTTGCTTTTGTTGTTAAATTTTGCTGACAGCAGGAGCACTACATTTTTTCATTTGTTACAATCAAAAAAGTAAACTTCTGCAAATACGGCTGCATAGACTCTATAACGACTTCCCTCACGCGAAGCAATAATACTTTGGTTATATTTATTTACAAATTACAAATAAAAAAATATTTATTAGAAATTGGTTGTTGTTTCCAAAAAAATGTTTTTGACATGACAAGAACAATATTAAATTGAAAGAGATGTCCTACAGAAAAAGTGACCAAGGCTCCCGGTGAGCAGGGCTGGGATCGAACTAGCGACCTCCTGCTTTCCTGCTTACAATTGTATGACAAGAACAGTTAGTTATGTGGCCTGTATGTATGAAAACTCTCAACTTAAGTTTCTATATCAGTAAACTAAAGAGGACAATGAGTTGTTATTTGGTATCCATAATCTAGATAAAAACACTCTGTATACAGCTTGACGTCATCCGTCTGTTATCGGCACCATAGTTTCGCTCCCTGCTTATAAGGGGACACTTCGTGTTACCTTCTGATTCTCGTACGCTTTCCAATATTACCCCATAATGATCGCGAGATAATGTAACAAGTTATGAGTAACAACATAAAAATAAAAGGTTCCGACGAATTGAGAACTTCCGCCTTTTCGGAAGCCGATTAAACAATTATATACCAGGGTGCGTAGCCAAGATGCCAATCGCTCACGCTCAGTCGCTAACGAAACGCAACTGCCATTGTCACACTAATAAGGAAGAGTGATAGAGAGAGGTAGCTACGATACGTTATTAAGCGTGAGCGATTGGCATGTTGGCTACGCACGCAGTACGTTTCAAGGTTTTACCAATATTTTTGAGCATCCTAAAATTGAAAAAAAAAAATGAATAGATCAATCAGAAACACGTGGACAAAGCCTTTTGGTTCCTTGTGGGCATCTTGAAAATACTCAGACTATATAATAAAAAAATCTGCACCATGTTTGCTTGACGGCAGGTGGTAACCCTAATGAGCGGCTACCGGGCACCGCGCAGCATTGAAAATTAAAGCAAGGACCGACATAGGTGTGTGTGCTCTCCTTATTTAAAGGGTCTATAGGCCTGGCAAACAATTGCATGCAACTTTGCTTTACTGACTACGACGACTTGGGTACTGAGCTGCAACGAATCCAATCGATCTATTAAGACGACACAATGGTACGGCTAAATCATATGGGATTTGTTGCAAGTTAATATAGCATAAGGGGCTTCAAGATAATATGAACTAGGACTATATAACGGACAGAATCATCGATCTAGGAGCTTAGATTTGCCATACCATAGGTACCTTGATCGCGCGTCAACTCTGAATTAAGGAAATAGAGTTACGCAGCGACGCGGTGCGGCCGTTAAAATCAAACTTTCAGAGCCTTTACCATGAGCTGCCATAAAGTGACAGTCGCTAGAGACTAACGCTTTCTAAAGTATTTGCAACTCGCTCGCACCAATGAGAAAGAGCAGGATACAAAATACTCTTGAATCGAAACAAGCTAGAGAAACGTCATTGTCAAATGTGGAAGTGTCCTACTACTATAGCGGTCGTTTCGCGAAGGCGAAGCGGCGCGGCGCGGTGTGGTGCGGTCTAGTAAAAATAATCCGTACTGGGCGATTGACCCGCGGGAATCACAAGCCGATAACAAATATGGAAGTGTTCTACGTCGGCGATCGATACGCGAAGGCGAAGCGTCGCGGTGTCATTTGATCACAATGTATCCAGTAGGCCAAAAAAAAAACATATACAGTAGAATCCGATTAGTACGACTCCGCGTAAAACGACCAACCAATTTTAGCGACGTAGATATAGGCAGATGGTTGGTTTTCATACAAGCCACTATGAAAAAAGTGCATCCGTTTAGTACGACTGCTTTTATCGACATACCGCTTTTAACGACGGGATTTCACACGCATATGTTCGGTTACAACGGTGACGGTGCATTGTAACCAAACAATACATACAAGATAGAGTCCTTGTTCGAAGCGAATGTTCTAAAACTTAAGCGCGTAAGGGTTTCATCATGTGTAAAAAAAATCTCCGCGATGTACAATGGCTTTAGTTGCAATGTAGTCGGGAAGTAAGTACGAGTAAATAGGTTTAGTGTTGTGGGTAGTTTATGTTTATAGGATGTACCCGCATTGCTACGAATAAACCAGTTGTTGTTTTACATTGACGTGTTTCATTACATGGTGGCAGCGGTGGTAGTTTTTTAATCGATTTGATTGGTGTGACGATTAGAAACAAGCTGAAGTATAGTGGCCGATTAACGGATAATTGTTAATAATTCAATTACTGTGTGTACGACAGTGTTACTTAGCTAATTGTACTATGGAACACGCCAGACCGCCACCGGAGTTAAACATGGAGGGCGGTTCCGTTACCCGAGCCGATTCGAAAAACGGTGCAAACAGCAATTCCTACTTTTTGTGAAGGCCTCCGGTGTGAGCAGCGAGGCCGCTGGAGTACAAGCCAGCCTGCTTGTCAATCTGATTGGTCCGGAGGGTTTTGATGTGTTTCAAACATTTACATTTGGTGCGGAGTCAGAAAAAGACGATCATTAAAAAGTTTGACGAATATTTCGGCGCCAAAGTAAATACGACGTTATTGAGGTACAAATTCTTCACACGTAACCAGCAGGATGGCGAGTCGATCCAAGCTCAACAATTTATTTCGCATAAGAGCAAAATATTCTTAATTTCAATTATTCTGTGAGTTACATTGAACCATTATGAATTATAAAATGCATATGTAACTATTAAAATTGAGAAATTTACCTTTAATTTAACTTTAAAATTAACAGTTTGTTTAGTACGACTTCCAGTTAGTACGACGTAATATTGTCGGTCCCTTCGGCGTCGTTATAACCGGATTCTACTGTATCATATAAATTTTTGGAGAAAGTCGAGATCACACGAAAAAAGCGGGCAATGTTTGTGCGTTTTACGGTACCTAAATGCAAATATTTATTTTGATGACGCATCGTACGTAGTTAATAAATTTGCTGTCATTTAATACTTTCTTGTCCATCTGGTGTAAATTGCTGGCAATTAACATTTTGTTAGAAAACTAGTAACGTTGGAATTCTTGTTACTTTAACATCCTTAAGTAAAAGCCCAGGTGCTGTTAACACACTGTATGACTGGCTAATGTATTTTACATGTACATTTTACTTATAGGTTTTTTGTAAATAGTTCTCTTTCCCGACTCATTTGTCATAAATTTATCCGTCTAGGCGATTAAAATCGGATGGATAATAATTAGTCGAGGTGCCTACATATACAGGGTATATTTATTTATTTAATCTTTATTGCACAAAAGAAAATACTTATAGTACAAAAGGCGAACTTAATGCCATAAGGCATTCTCTACCAGCTAACCCTATTTTAAGGTAGGTAGAGGAAGGTAAGTTACACTTAGTGTACAGGTATATTGTGTTAGTTATGTTTTTGTAAATAAAAATAATCATATATAATAATAATGAGTTTTGTATGGGTTTATAGATCATAACTAAATGTCTAAATTATCTAAATCATAAATTTCACTGGCCAAGAAAGGACGAATCCTTACTTTGTTGGATGAAGGAGTAAAAATTACACACAGATACATAAGTTAAAAAATCCTAAATTTAAATTGATATAGGTACTTCCAGTGTCTCTACATGAGTTGCGATAGATTTCGACACGTTTTTTCACGTTTCACGTTTGACACGGCTTTTTCCGCACGCTACGTGTACGGAAAAAGCCGATTTCTGCCCGAATGTAGGCATAAAATGATGTACCTAACACGTGAGGTAATAAATAAAGCCCTTGATCGCATATTTACGTCCCTCGCTAACAGCTCGGGTCGCAAACATCTGCGATCTCGGCCTTTCTTTGTTTAACCGCACTCGTTAGGTAATGTACTAATTTCGCATCTGTACCTATTGAAAAATGTCGTTTGATACCTACATGTGCGTACATAGGTCACGCTGAAAGTTTCTGGATTCTCAGAAACTCTATTAATTATACGACTATTTTTTTAATCCTCACCTTTTTAACTCTTTCTGACAACATGAACAAATTTTCAGTACAAATGAACCAACCTGAGAAGCTGACAGCCCATTTTTCCTAGGTCACTTCTTGTATGTAAATGGGTTCTCAGACGTTTCTATGGGGTTTATGGGAAGTTCATTGAGATTATAACTTTTTCAGAAAAAGTGTTTAAACAGGATTTTTTTCTCGTGACTCATTTGGATATTTAAGGTTCTCCAAATTTGCTGATTGGCAACTTTTTTGTAAATCGCCATTACCTAAACCACCGCACCGGTATTCACCGCATAACTGCGATTTGAAATTAAGGATTACGTGTTGAAAGACGTACATCTCAATACTCGTCCATAAGAAAAAAAACGGAAACAATTAATTGAGTAATATCTACTACAAATAGTCCGACAAGAAGGAGGCTTTATTATAAAATCATGATCTAAGCCCATTATTGCTTTATTGTTGACTGAGGCCACATGAAACTGGTATTAAATCATTACCTACTAAAAATTCTGAGTGAAAATAGGAAACACGCACGACATACAATATTTAAATGGCTAGAAATCCTAAACTACAGGTGATACCCGCATAAATTATACCTGAAAATAGCTACAAAATTATATTTTTAGAAAAAAAAAAAACTACTGGGTGATCTCTAAATTGGTCATTTTAGGAACTTTCAGTTTCGCCATATTCGCCAACGTATATGTCATTTTCACTCGTTCCGAGTATTGGGGCGCTGCTGAGGTAGCGACCCATGTTTTGGATATCGATGATATTTACGCTTTCTTACTTATTATTCTTTAATGGGTTCCTGTCGTAACTCTTCCGATTCAGAAACATAAAAAAGACAATAAAAACCAATATCATCATTAGTCCTAATGATTATTAGAATCACGATAAGCATAGATTTATTAACAGCTGTGTTATAAGATTATTATGTCATGAACTAGGCGTTAGGAAGTTAATAGACGTTCAGCATGTGGATATCACGTCTGTCGTTTGCTTTAATAATCATTCTATTTACTCAGTCAAATGCAAAGTTAGAAGCAGATTTTAAAAATATTTATGCGTCAGCAAAGGATTGTGTCAAAAGAATTATTAACACACATTATAATGACACGTTTATAACATTCGTTGATTTTAATGCAAGATTGAACATTTTACAAGGCATCCATGAAACAAATTCCATGTCCATTGTAACCAGAAAACCGTACGCGAAGATTCAATTGCGACACAGAGGATATGTCATTTGTACGTTAACTGTTGAAGATTTCCTATTACATTTCTTTTACCTGGCCCGTGAAATGACGTGGAATCCAGATGCGCTCTTCATAGTAGTTGTGCAGCATCTTGACCCCGAAAGGCTCCGCCCTATGTTTGACAAAGTGCTGGAGTTCCGCGTCAGGGACATAGTTATAGTTGACGCGCACACAACTAATGCATACACCTACGATCCCTTCAGGGACCATGGATGCGGGAAGCGCTTTAATACTGTCATAGAGTTGGGAAACTGCTTTAACTACATACCTGAGTTATTTTTAAATAAAAGTATTATTTCTCTTCGAAACTGCACCTTACAGGTGATAGCGACTAACTGGCCACCGTTTACCATAGACCCTGCAAAAAATTATATGAAATTAAGCGGAATGGATGAACTTTTGCTATCTCTAGTGGGTGAGATGGAGCATTTTAAGGTCAATATCACATATACAGACTATTTACCTAATGCAGTATCATATATTTCGGATGACATGGTAGCAACGGGGCCGCTGGCATTGCTGCAAGCCAACAAATTCGACGTAATGACCGGGTGCCAGCTAATACTGCCGAAGCGCGCTGCAGCATTCTCCTACCTTTACGGGCATCTCGCGGTCAACGATTACTTTGCAGTGTTGGTACGCAGAGCCCGTGTCGTGCCCAGATGGAAATTGCTCTTAAAGGTGTTTAACCCAGTGGTTTGGTTGCTGCTTTTCCTGACTTTTATAATCTTTATTATTCTGATATTACTCGTAAGTCAAACCAAAAACAGGGCCCTAGTAATATTCTGTTTAATAGATAATTTGCTAATGCACACTTGTAGGATTCGCAGAACGAACAACATATATTTCTTACTTTATAATTGGGATAATATTTTCTTTTCTAATCACGTACATCTATTTATCTGGTTTGTATAGTTTAACCGCTAAGCCAGTGCGTGATTATCAAATCGGCGATTTCTCAGATATATCTAAGTATGGGATAAAGCCCTGCATTAGTAACGCGATTCAAATATGGCGCATTTTTACTGAAGGAAATATTACCCCCGTCAGCGACCCGAAGATAAAACCAACCAAGGGGTGTGAGACATTAAAACGCAGCCTCAAATCGGTTGCTAAATCTGAAGACCTATTCACTGTGATACCGTATAATATGTATTATACATCAAGGTATGATTACTACGATCAATATGGACATCTTCCTCTTTACTCGTTCCGCCAACAATTAAGCCAGATCATCTACGGGACTTTTTTGAACAAAGGGTTTCCAATTTACAACAAAATGCATTCGCTAGCAATACGTGTGAACGCCGCCGGCCTCACTGCCAAAATTTGGCGAGACTATGATGCTCTGCAGAAAAAAAATTATGAAACAATGAAAAGAATAAAAAAACCATATGAAAGTACGATGATAGTGCCTTGGAAAATTTTAATATTAGGCTCCTTTATAAGCATTCTATGTTTGCTAGCGGAATTGCTTAGTCATAGTTTTTAAAACAAACACCACGTTAAATAATTGACCAAATCACGTAAATTAGTTTATTTCCAGTACACATTTGGCACGTTCGTTAAATATTGACATACCCCCCTGCTGCCCAAAGACCTACCTACCCAACCACCACCATGTATTGAATTTGGATAATTTCTGAACTATTGTGTCAGATTTGACGTTTTGGATAAACGTCAAACTGTCAACCATTATCCGTCAGTTTTGAGTTAACCTAAAATAAAATGGCAAGGCGTCGAGGACGTGGTAAGTAAATCCATGATATTCTTTGCTATCCTGGTTGATTTCTGTTTTTTTTATTGTAAATTATACCAAAACTGTTCATCTTTGTTAAAAAGTATATATTTTGTCAATAATCTCTATATTTTTGTAAATACAACAATTTGTAGTCGGGTGACCTACAAGAAGGCATGCGGGCGGCAACGTGCTTTGTGATTTGAATTTGAATAGGTCGTAGGGCTAAAAGTAGCTAAGTAAGGTAAGCGCAATAAAAATTTAATTAATTTATACCTAGTGGTTTTTATTGATATTCCCCTAAAATCTAACACGAATGACTTTTCATAGTTTTTGTAAGAATTTACAACGTGTCCCAAAATTCTACGATAAGCCGGCACCACAGAATGGAGCTGCTAGTGATTAGTCGAAAAAAAAAAATGAAAAAAAATCTCAGTTTTTTTTAGAAATTGCAGAAAAAAATGATATTTATCGAAAATCAATATCCCTAATGATATTTTTAACGACCATGTCTACACTTGTTTTTGTGTCATTATAGCTCTTTTAGTAATTCACAGCGTTCTGCAGTTAATTAATCTATATTAACAACCCTTATTACCCTCACTGTTGCATAAATTACTATTAAGCTTACGGAATTTGCATAAAGTTTAACATCGCGGTATAGAAATTTTCAATCAAGTTCCATAAATAGAATTTCCAACTCACTTAGATAGGAACTCTATTGCTATTATAAATAACCCTCTAAAATGTATCTGCTTATAATATTAATGATTAATGGGATAGTGTGATAAAAAAGGTTTTGAATAAAACTCATAATAAAACTTGATATTTCGAACATTCATACTCAGTTTTATTGACCATGTGCTCGTTTAATCATATCGGCCAGTTTCTCTCCAATCATAATACAAGGTGCATTTGTGTTTCCACTGGTGATAGTCGGCATGATGCTAGCGTCTCCTATTCTTAAACCAGTAACTCCTCGTACTCGGAGTTCAGCATCTACAACACTCTTACTATTCGCGCCCATCGCACAAGTTCCCACTGGGTGCCACAAAGTTGAAGCTATGTTTAAAACGTGACACCTCCAGTACTCGTGTGTATTGAATTCTACACCAGCACATTGAGGTATTTGCACGTCTACAACCTTAGCATTTAGGCTTTTCATGTACTCGCTATCTAAAACACTCAAATAATCTTCTATGCTGCTTGCGTGTTTATCTAAATCAGTATCATTGGAATAATAATTAAGGAAAATTTTAGGTTTGTCTTCGGGATTGTTACTTCTAAGCTCAATGTGCCCCCTGGAGTCTGGATGCAGCAACGTAAATACCGTATAAAGAGTCTCCTCTAATTGTCCCGCGTTAGCAACAGCTGTGCATATCTGATCATCAAGACCGAATACAAAGGTACAAATTAACGTTGACAGAATAGTGGCGGGTGGAAACGGGAAAATTAAGGTCTGGTAATCTGGAACTGAACTCGTATCTGTCAAAGTCGCATGTCCCATAATAGTTGGAGTAGGAAATTGGTCTAAATTAGTTAACACTTCAAGGTTTTGAGGTGCTGATTTAATGCCTTTCCTACCAGTTAGCAAAACTAGCGCAGTAGGATGGTCTTGTAAGTTTCTACCGACCAGCGGTGAGTCTACCAGTACTTCGATACTCAATTTATTCAAATGATATTTAGGACCAATTCCCGACAGCATCATTAACTGAGGAGTGTTGATGGCGCCGGCTGATAAAATGACTTCTCTAGTAGCGTAAACGCTAATAATTTGTTTATTGGGCAATTTCACTTCTACCCCGGATGCCTTGTTGTTTGCATCAAAAAGCACTTTTGTGCATAAGGTATTTTTGAGAACACACAGGTTTTTTCTATTTTTGATTGGCCTGAGAAAAGAAACTGCAGTGCTTTGCCTTTTACCGTCAGATATTGTATACTGTGGAAGAGAGTAACCAAGCTGCTCGTGTCCATTGGTGTCGATGAGGATTTTATGTTTTTCACCAAAAGCATTCAAATATTTGTCAACTCCACTATCCCAAACAGGTCGAGTAACTCCCAAGGGGCCGGCAGTGTTGTGCAATTCACCTGACCCGGCTTGCAATACTTCTTGGCTTCTGAGTCCTTCGCT
Organism: Lathronympha strigana; assembly: GCA_949128165.1. Lineage (NCBI taxonomy): Eukaryota > Metazoa > Arthropoda > Insecta > Lepidoptera > Tortricidae > Lathronympha > Lathronympha strigana. The sequence continues at coordinate 2,927,595 of OX421905.1, forward strand.
CTTTTTAAAGTAATGCGTGACGTTTTCCCAATCCCATCCATTACCTCCCATGTCTACCCAGTTCTCGTAGTCGGCCTTGTTTCCTCGGACGTAATACATGTAATTTGCACCGCTGGACCCTCCAAGCATTTTGCCTCTAGTTAAGTGTATTGTTTTCGTCCTGTGGGCTTGACTAGAGTGTCTGTCATTTTCGGTGTAGTAGTTCCAATCAGCCATAGAATAGTCTACAAACGGGAAGAGAGCAGGAATCTGAAAAAAAAAACATAATACTAAACTAAACTTGCACTATTTTCTCACATTATATTTACCGCTGAAGTTTCGAAAACATTTCTAAGTTTTACGGGACTAAGTCCCGTTTTGGTAATTTATAAAGTAATTTTTTTTAAACCCCAAAATGGAGAAAAAGTAAACTAATGCTTAAATCTAATAGGTATGTATAGTAAAAATAACAATTATAAATACTTAACCGGAGATTGAAAATAAACAAAACAATAATAATATTTAAATTAAAAAACGCCCTCCAGATCGTTGCCAGTGGGTAGTGTGCTCAGAAGGCTAGCCGCATTGCCTGCTGCTGCAGATACGGCATCGCCAGCAATAATGCTGGTGCCAGGAAAATGGGATAGTGCGAGGCTACGAATGGAGTGTCTCTGACCTTGGTCTTCCCATCTTCCAAGGCACCAGCGTCATACCATCGGGCCTCTTACTGTTGTCTCTCGCCAGAGCAACCATTAATTCATTGTTGTTAATATTTCTATAAAAACTATGTAGCTTATATCAATAATCAATAAGTAATCTAGTTTGTTACTTACCACTGCATCTACTGGAGGATTGTCCCCAGCTTCAACGAGCAAGACGTTCCAGTCAGGTACCTCCGAGAGCCTATTGGCGATAACCGCCCCGGCGGAGCCCGCACCTACTACGATGAAGTCAAACTGTTGCCCATCTGTTTAACAATATTTAAGGTTGGTAAGATAACATTATTATATGAAATTCATGAATATCGTTCACATTAATTTCTGCCGAGCAAATTTTTTATTTCATAATTATTATAGTTAAGGTACAAAAAAAAAGTGTTGAGCAGAGTAGTAAATCTAGCCCTTTCGAATGATACCCCACATGACCCAGTAACTAAATTTAAATTTTTGCCCCCTCTTTTATCGGACATTTTTCATTAAAAACAAAATTAAAATATGTTATATGTTATGTGGATGTAAACTATCCGAAATAAATTCTTTCATTTCATGTTTCATTTCATTTTATAACTCTTCTCTTAATGTGTCTGCGTTAACTATGTTTATAATTATAACTATTTCACAAATCGGTAGCTTAACTAGTTCTCAAGATATTTAACGATGTGACAGACAGACAGACTGAGTCGCACCTTAAGGGTTCCTTTTTGATCATTTTGATACGGAACCCTAAAAACGACCAAGGCATGAATGCTAGTTTCATCCGGATAGGTTCGTTATAAAAAAATTGTAGATTACGAACGCAAGGTACGGAAGGTAGGAACGTAAGGGGGTCTGGAAGGCGGAGACGCCGGAGACCCCGCACAAAAAAACAACCACGGTATGACTGCTAGTATTACTCGGGTAGGTTTGTTAGTAATCTTTTCGAACGGGCGAGTGAAGCGAGTGAGTTCTCCCAGTCGACAGTCTACTTGTTAGACGATAACTCGAGCAAAAGAGAGCGGGATAGATCTATAATTGTAAGAGTACGCGAAAATCTAAAAGGTGATAGTAGGCATGCTCCTCAAAGTAAACCGCGTAATCAGATAATTGCTGTTTACAACTAAACTACGGTGTTTAGTAGGCAAAAACTTTTACCAGATTTGATGACTATTTAACTAAGAATCATGTTTATAAATTCAAGGGTTACAGCGTTCTGACCAAAAACATGTAAAAGAACCTATGTTTAAAAAATTTAAGTATCTTTTGCTAAAATCATATTTTCACTCACTTCACGTTTACCAGTTTGAAGGAGTTATGTTGAAGTTTTATGTATTTGAATATCAAGGACTTGTTATGCCGTCTGAATAATAATAATTTGACCACTGTGTTAGACTGTTTAGAAGAATAATGTGAAGCTACTTATAACTCACTGTAAACTGTAGCTTGTGGAGGGTAGTTGTTAGCGCCCAGGTGCAAGACCGAGAGGGCCGCCAGCGCCAACTGTATGAACCTTACCGTCGGTTCCACCGCCGCAACCTCTAAACCTGATGCAAAAGAGGTGGCTGCACCCATCTGGAATATTATTTTGTAATTAGATTTGTAAATGTTAAAAATAATAAATATCTTTATTTTTCAATTTAGGCACATTTCAATGCAATTATGGACTTCAGCTACTACCGGTCCTAACCTTACACCGAAGCCCGAGAAGATTATTACCGGCGGGACTTATTTTTTCGAAACAAATTACAAAAATACTCGTAGTAAAATATTTACAATATTATTTATTAAATATTATTATAAATATATTAAAAATAAGAGCTGGCTTTTTTATTTCACTAATCGATAAAGTCAACGTCAAGGATATTATTTCTATAAGACAATAAATAGGTATTTTAGTCGTCTCTCGTTCAGGATATAAAAAAAGAATATCTCATTGCCTCATTTTATGTAACATTACCTAACTTTACGGAACTTAAGCATTTAGGACACTTTCCATCAAGAGCCCATTATTTTTTTTCTCACATCGATAATTCCTTTTTTTATGGACATGCTAAACGAGTGACGAGTGTAAGACCTAATGTCTCATCGAGAAATGTTATCTTATCTTTGAACTTTATTATTAGTATAATAAAAAAGTTTTTTTTTAATGTTTACCTGGTTCGATTCCCGGATCAGACAAGCGAATTTAAAAAAACTTTGAATGCAGTTTTGTTTCTTTTTAAAATGAGGGAATATTTCCTTTAAGAAAAATGAGCTAACTTAAGGATTTAAGGTAATTTCGCTCCAGGGCCCGACTTATTTTTCCACACTGTATATAATATATATATATATATATATATATATATATATATATATATATATATATATATATATATATATATATATATATATATTTATACACCCTGTTTTTTTTATTTTCGTTACCTCATGGGATTCTTCAGGTTAACTCGAATAAACGAGTGTTTTAACTAAGTATGACTACAGTTTTTGAGACCTTACTAAAGAATCTACTACTAAGCTGTGCTTTTGGCATGTGCTGTCATGTCTAAAGTTTCAGCTTAATCATACTTGACACTTCCTTTCGTGTAACTCTAAAGGACCTTTTAAAATTTAATAATCATTTATTTTAGACGACCGGTTGGCGTAGTTGGTAGTGACCCTGCCTGCTAAGCCGATGGTTCTGGGTTCGAATCCCGGTAAGGGCATTTATTTGTGTGATGAACACAGATATTTGTTCCTGAGTCATGGATTTTTTCTATGTATTTATGTATTTGTATATTACTTATATATATCGTTGTCTAAGTACCCGTAACACAAGCCTTCTTGAGCTTACTGCGGGACTTAGTCAACTTGTGTAAGAATGTCCTATAATATTTATTTATTTTGTCCTATAATATTTATTTATTTTGTATGAAACGACAAAAGCGATAATTCAGCTATTAACGTACAAAGCAACGTGTCGAACAGTGTGGTTCCGTAGTTTACCGTCCGTCACAATAGGCAACCATAAAAAGTGTTTTAATAGATACCATGCTCAATATGTTTTTTTTTTTAATAAAATAAATTAACAATTTGATGATACTTTCGATCACACCTGTCCCGACCCAATCAACTCCGGAAAAATCTTAACAGCGCGAAGTAGAGCACGGTACAGCGCCATTTCTCGGGAAATTGGGTTACTAATTTATACAAACTAGACGGGTTATGTATGTTGGGTTTTCGGGGCTAACTTTTGATCGCGTGAATCGATTTGAATCATTCTTTTTTTATTAGAAGGAAGATATGTGCGGGATGATAAATTAAGCACTCAAGATAAAAAAAAATGTGTGCATATACGGTTAAATTACAAATTTAATTCAGAAATTATTTTGTAAAATTTTTCAAAAACCGTTCAACCAATCAAGTTCTAAATAATTTTCCAATAAAGTTCGTATTAAGTTCTTACTTTTGTAATTTTTTTCATATTTTTTGAACTCATAGTTCAAATGTTAGAGGGGGGGGGGGGGGCACAAAATAAACTTCTGGAGCGATTATTTCCGAAAATGTTATTTTTATCAAAAACTGTTTTTATAAAACCCTCAATATTTTTTAAATAACGAAAAAAAAATTACCCCCACTTTACGTGGCAGGAGGTACCCTAAAAAATTATAACCACTTTCCATTTTACCACTTTGTTGGCGTGACCGATATACGTATTCGTACAATATTACAGCTTTCTAGTACTTACAGTCACTGAGATTTTCCGCGGACGGACGGACAGACAGACAGACTTGACGAAACTATAAGGGTTCCTAGTTGACTACGGAACCCTAAAAACGGTGTATAACTTAGGAGACTTACTCTTTATGATCCAACTACCTCTGAAGCCGACTATCCAGTAACTAACTGATTTCAACTAGATACCAGTTAAATTCATATATAGGTGATCATGATCTTATCAAAAACATTATATGTAAAAAGACACAAGTCTCGCTCCGCAGTTCTTACGATGCGAAAAAGTTTTGAGATGTAAGCGAATCCTCCTTATTTTTAAAGGGTCGGCAACGCGCATGTAACACCCCTGGAGTTGCAAGCGTCCATAGGCTACGGTGACCGCTTACCATCAGGCGGGCCGTATGCTTGTTTGTCACCGTCGTAGTATTTAAAAAAATTTTAAAACAAGTCAATAACGGGGAGTCCATAGAACGCGACTTCCACCGATTTGCCTATTTTATTTGAACCCTGTGTTCGTATCGTAATCGTAGAGACGATTTAAAAACAGGCAAGGCAAGGAAAAAAGGCATTACGTATGCAGTTGGTATGGAATTTCCAACTTTTGATAATTTTCTATGAGTTGGTAGGCTATAAACTACTCATATTTAAAATTTTGAGCTTCTGGGCCTGCTAGAAGTAGGCTAAGAGTTTTGATGATCGGTGAGTGAGTTAGCGAATGAGTGTTCAGGGGTCTGATGGATTTGGCGAAGGAAAACTCCAGGTTTAAAGTTTGAGACGTGTACTCTCTTAGCAAGTGGTTAGCGAACAGTGACATGCAAATTTTGTTACTATATACTCTTAAAACTAATGGAAGTGATGCGCCGCGCGCAACGCATTGCTCATGCATTTGATCAGGCGCTTTTCTGGCTTCCTAGGCCCCAACAATGAGTGAGTGTCCAAACTAAGGAACTTTGACGTTCGATAGTTCTTAAACTACAAGTTCCAATTGAATGTTATTTTGAATATATCATTATTCTGTTATAACCTACAGGTCCTTGAAAATTTAGGGTTCTAGCTTAAACCAGCGCGAAATTACAGGGGCTTGAAAATCGCCTGAACTGCTTCGAGAAAAAGATGATACGGCCGTGCCTTTGTTGGCTAGACTTGTCGGAGGCACTGTCGTGCCCCCAGAAAAAAGTATTAAATTTTTTTGTTTGCTGAGAAATTACCACAATGTGATCTTTTACACCTGTACATGCGTAACTTGTGTCCTTGGGTCACGTCTTCCGAATGCTTATTGTTACACACAGACGAAACCCTAGTGTTACGTTGGTGGTGTGATCAAAACTTTAAATGTGATTTTTCATGGCGTAGAAAGTAATAGAAACGTTTTCAGCATGCTGAAAACTGATTTCAGGCCGTTCCTGCGATGGTTTCACATACACATGGTGGTCACATACTAGAAGATTCGAAATTTACCCCAGTTGCCGTTGTTTTCAGGTCCTTGAAACATTTTTTCAGTTCGTTTCGGGTCACCAGGTACAATAACCTGAAAACTCGTTTTCAGACAATTTCAGGACCTCTTATTCAGGGCCTCTGAAATACAAATCAGTATATGGCGAATTTTTCGAAGGACTGAAACGAAGAACGGAAGAGACGGCAGAGTCGAGAATGTTCTGGAATACTCGCGGATACAAGGCCTCGCGATGCTTCCAGACGCGGCTCGGTACAAGTCAGTGCTTTGCACCCAGCCGCGTCGGGAAGTATCGCGAGAAGTACTTAGGTACAGGTCGATTCACGAGAGCTGGCATGAATGAATTGACCGAAAGTAATGTCACTTGTGACTGTTAGTGGCAGTTTGAGTGCCGTTCTTATACACGGGCCTCCTAATATTTGTAAACATGTTAGGTACATGTAAGTCGCTAAACAATAGTTGTTCCGTTTGAGGAGTACTGCCTAAGATTAAATTTATTGCTCACCCGGTATATGTTTTTTAGTCGTTTAAAATGAGTCAGGAGCAGTTTCTACCTACCTATTACCAAATGGTGGAAACAAATGTTTCCAGTGAAATAATACATCTATCACCCGGGCCGTACATTTTGTAGATTTAATGGTTTCACGTGAATTACTTTACTTCGATTTCGCATTTCCAGAAAAATATTTATTACCATAAATAAAAAAATCGGCTTTGTTAAGTTTAAGTTTACTATTTACCTACGTCCGCAAATTCTTGATTTAAAAGTAAATCGGCGATATTTAGCTATGTGCTCGTGTGCGCTCCTATTCAAAATGCAGATGTCTTGTGTTATGCCATGGAAAATCTTGGATTAACGTTATTATAACGTAGAACGTGGAATCTCTCTTGTATCGAATTGGTTGAAGCAGAATCTCCTTACTTTGAATACCTCTAAAACTAAATATCTTTGTTTTCACAAAACATCCGCTTCATCGCCAAGAATTCAGCGCAACCCTAAAGTTCATAGCCCTAATTGTCCACAATTTTTAGCCCATAATTGTTATTGCGATATTATGACTAGGGCTAATGAAACTAAGTACTTAGTAGTTGTAATAGATGACAAACTCACCTTCAGAGAGCATCTGGCCGCTGTTTCGGGAAGAGTCCGGAAACTGATATAGGTATACAATGAAAATGCTGAGGGAGTCTACCAGCCTTTACATATTAAAATCTGTTTATCTAGCTCTAGGGCAGTCAATAATAAATTATTGTATTCTTGCTTGGGGAGGAATGGAGGAACCACATCATCCGCCCTGTTAAAATTGGAACGGGCGCAAAGAGCTGTCTTAAAGATAGCTTTTCAACGGCCAATTAGGTATCCCACATTTAATTTATATAATGAAGCTCAGGTGCTAAGTGTTTGGAAGCTGTATTTGACGAGGGTAGCTTTACACGTACACAAATCAGTTATAAACTCAGCCGAATACAATACCTTGCTTAATAACCGAATATTTAAAATACCAATCACTTCTGTCAATACTTCCTTCTCGCACCGATTTGATTTTCTTGTATCCCCGTATCTACAACCAACTAGATACATTTTACCATTTTCAAAAACACTCTGTCCTCGAAGCAAAAAGACTATTTTTAAAAGGCATGTTACACTTATCCTACACTGAGGCAGAAAACGTCATAAGGAAACATTATGAACACACTTGCATTTTCCTACTGTGTAAATACCACACACTCACACATATATTCACACATAAATTCACATACACATCCATTGTTAAATGTTACCTTTTCCATTGATTTCAGTTTGTATTGCCATTTTAGTTTTAGTTTTTATTTAAAAATGTTTAACTTACTTGTATCTGTTAGTGCTTATTGCAACTATGTCGAATTTAAGTAATGCTAGTATTTTTCTAATTTTCCATCCACGTGCCGCTTCCTTTTGCGTCATAACGCGCTCGCAAAAGGAGGCCATCGCCTTCCAGGACCTCTCCCCGCTTACCATGACTTCCACCACTGCTGGCAGGGAGAGGTCGCTCCCAACTACGGCCACAAGTGCGGCCCGCTGCTCCGCCCACACTGGACACACCGCCAGTGTGTGTACTTGTGTAGCGCCGTGTCTTCGGCGTCGCCGCACTCGTGGCATTCTGCCGTCGGTTCTCGTCCCGCCACCCTCCACAGGTATCTCCCGAAGCAGCCATGCCCCGTGAGAACCTGCGTAAGGTGGAAGGAGAGAAACCCCTTCTCTCTGCCGACCCATCTATCCAGGACGGGCCGGATGGCTCCGATGGTCCAGTGGCCAGCACTTGGCGCCTCCAATCTTTGTTTCCACTTCCGGAGGAGGTCTTGACGAGAGTCAAGCCTCCATCGTCTGATCTCCTCCGGAAGGTGGGCAGCCACCTCGCTGCCGCACCTCGGTGACACGCCAATATAAATCGGCCAGCACCGCAGCGTCCAGGTCCCAGGGCGGAGTCCCGGCCAGCACGCAGGCCGCTCCGTGGGAGACAGTGCGGTATGCCCTCGCGATTCGGGTCGCTACAACCCGTTGCGGCCTCCGCAGTTGGATGTGATTTTCCGCAGACAGGGAATCCGCCCAGATAGGCGCCCCGTATAAGGTCATTGACCGCACCACTCCCGCGTACAGTTTCCGGCAGCTTGCTTTTGGCTCACCAACGTTGGGCAAAAGCCGACTGAGCGCTGACGCGGCTCCAATCAGTTTGGGAGCAAGAACCTTAAAGTGCTCCCAGAACGTCCAACGGCTGTCAAAGACTATGCCTAGGTACCGCATTGTCGACTTGACAGCAATAGAACCCCTCGCTAGGAACGCCTCCCACCACTAAGCTGGAACCCGCCGGAGGGGCCTTTCAAGCCCCATGGAAACACAGGGCCTCGGATTTGTTGAGCGCCACCTCTAGCCCCAGCTGCCTGATTCGGGCTACGACCGAAGCTACTCCCGCCGTAGCGCGGATCGTTGCCTCTCGGAGAGTGCTGCCACGGGCTGTCACTAGGGTGTCGTCAGCGTAGCACGTCACGCCTACTAATACAAGGTAGCCCTATTCCAACCACCCTCCTCCTCCTCCTCCACGAAACCTAGCATCTTTTTTAGGTAGCTAATTGCTTCCTTTAGTGTTTCTGGAGTTCCCAAATACTTACTTTTGTATACTTCTACCTGTCCGCATTCTAGGAGAATATATTTTGTCGTTTCCTCTTTTTCCATGCACGCTCTGCACATAGGACTGTCTGTTATACCCATGTGATATTAATGTTTGTTTAGTGTGCTGTGTTCTACGAACAGTCCTACTATTTTCCGCAGTTGGTGTCTTGGAGTCCTCTGTAAGGTTTTTGCGAGCTTGTAGTTTAGCTCCGGTAGTATTTCTATAGTTTGTCTACATGTGTCCATGTCATTCCAGTATTTGTTGTGAAGTTGTTTGTGATATTCGTTCAATTGTTTTTGTTTGTACGATAAAGGTAGTGGTAAGATAATTATCTTCTCGCCAGTTCACTCTTCACTCTTATTCAATATCTACACAGAGTGTACATGAGGATCATTTTGGAGCAATGCGATAGGGGAGTCTCGATGAGAAGTCGACAGATATCTAATTTAAGGTACGCTGATGATACAACTCTGCTCGCTCATACAAAACAAGATAATCGCACGCCTAGATCTAAACTGTATCAACTCAAAAAAGACGTTTTTTCAGAAATCACGAAAAACTGATCTTGGCGTCTGTATGAGAAAAACCAATCTAATTTAAAGATAATTATCTCAAAGGTCAATACCTAAAGTGACCAGAATTAAAACTTTTATAATTATTTAATAATACTAGATATAAATAATGATTTTTAAGTTAATACCGTTTCGTATGCTAATTTCTGTATTATTTGTGAATGATTTAGAGTGATAACTCTTTTGTTGTTTTTTTTTCAAGTTGTTACATCTTATTTGTTTTAACAAAGTACTACCTAATTGATTCACAAAAACAGTATTTTGTAAAAAATAAAACAACTTTATTAGGCTACGGGTTTTATTCCATCAAACTTAAAGTTTTCTGTCAGGTATTTTCAGGGTTTCAGGGTTTTAGAACAGCTAGGTTCTGCATCAGGTATTTTCTGTTTTTACCGCAATAAAAAGTGGATTTAAACCTACTCCCGAATCATAATTACAGGTGTCTTTACTTGTTTCCGATGGCTTGATTTGTTTTGGTTCAAAAGAAAAGCGATTGTCATCCACATCAGAATCAGAAATGTCACTCTCGTCAGAATCTGGCTCTATTTCTTGTTTTTGACTTACTGTATCAAGAGAAACAAATGTCGGGTCAGCATCCGAATCATCCACATCACTTTCATCACCATGAACTAGTGATAAATAATAATCCATTCGCTTATTTGTGGTATCCCTTTTTTTGGTTAGAGCTGTTACTGATGAACGAACCACAGGCTTAATTTGATACGGAATAATTACCTTTACCATTCACTAAGTTTACTAATAATTTTCCACGCCGCTTTATAATTCTAAAATAAAACCATAGTGTGGGTAGGTATTTTTATGTATTTTTGAGTTTATTCTGTTTTCATGGTTACATGGTAACCTATGGATGATGATGATGTGGGTAGGTTACCATGTAACCATGAAAACAGAATTAACTCAAAAATACATAAAATAAAGGGTAACTAGTGTTTATATCTTGCTACCCATATTTCATAATTGTTATGGCCGAGAATAATTTGCAATTTTTCTTAATAAAGACTCCATGCGTTTCGTTTCAGAAGAAATAAACCTGATTTTTGGAAGATTCAACAAAACAGAAATAACTTAAAAGTGACGATTATTTTCATTAAAACCGGATTAAGTCAAAATATAGAACAAAAAATATTTCTTACCTCGGTGCCTGAACTGTTCTAACTCGAAATACAACAATGACTTTTTCTGATAATATCCATCAATAGCGTATCAACTCAAAATAATCACTAACAAGTGGCTTCTTTGAAATCAACAAGACTGTAACAAGTTGAAATAGCACTATATTGCAGAATTGGTTTACGTCGACAATGCGGAGCAACTGACAATACTGCGGTTTAGACGGTACTAATAAAATAAAAATAAGTGAGTAAAAGGTACTTAAACGGCATTCAATCGCTGTGCGGCGAAGAAATTATTGCACCGGTTTTCGTGGCTTACGCGGCTTGATTAGTAGAATTTAAATATGTAGCTAACTAAAAAGTGAAGTTTTTTGAGTTAATACTCTTTAGATCTAGGCGTGCGAATTATGTAGCAATTGCTGGTAAGCCTAGAGACCACAAGCCTATCCTACGAACTCGCGATCAACAAAAACAAGACCAAGATGATGATTGTAGACCGGGCTGAACTAACCTTAAATCTAGAGATTGGCAAGATTGGCAATTCAGATGATTTGCAACTGTGAGGTTGTTCAAAGTTACCTTGTCTCTACGATTACAAACACTGGTGGGTGTGAGGACGAAATTCGTAGGAGATGTGCAATCATAGGATCCGCTGTCGATAAGCTGAAGAAGGTCTGGCGCAACCGGAAAATAACGAAGGTCACGAAAGTCCGCTTAATGAGAAGCTTAGTCTTCCCTTTATTTCTTTATGGCACCGACTGTAGTGCCACCTGCTGAGTCCAAAAAAAATATATCTTCAGTAATACAAATATCAGTAACTGATAACTGACACCCCTTAGTTTAGTAAGTTGAAACCAGCTGAAATCTGCCACGTCGTCACTTGTTTTTTCCCGAGATCGGCTCAAAGTTTTGTTAGAAAATGGACAACACGGTATACTTGGGTGTACAGTCACGTCTATAAATATCTTTACACTTCAAACCTATTACATTGGAAGAAGGGTTAAAATTGAATACAGATGCATATATATTTATGAAGCCGACCGTACACTGGAACTATACCGTGTAGTCCATCTTTTTAGATTCAGCAGGTGGTGCTTTAGTCGGGTTTTTAATACAAAATAGTCTGTTATTTAAGTACGTCCTACTGAATATATGAAAACCCAAGTCAATATAGGGCCCTGGAGGGAAAAGTGCCTTAAATCATTAAGCTACTCATTTTACTGAAATTAAACATTCCTGTAGGTATTTAAAAAATTGCATTTAAAGATTTCATGCAATTCGCCTGTCTCCTCTAGGAGTTGAACAAGGTAATAATCGGCTTTTATTCTCTACTTAAAAATGTGTTTTGTTATTTGTTCGTGTCTCCGTCACTGTTTCCACGTAAATAGTTCAACCTTGAGAAAGTATTTGGTTAGGTGTGGCAGTCATCCACGTACAGTTTTACATTTTCGGCAACTTCGAAAAATGAATAAATATGTTTTCTCCAATATGCTCGGAAATGGTCACATTAATGTAGCGAAATTGGTACGAAAAGAACCTCCTTATGTACCGACTCAAAAAAAAAATCGAATTCATTATTTTACCGTTTTAGCGGCCAGGAAGTTGTACTAAAATCCATTACTGTATTGTTTTTTACTTTTTAAATAAATATTTGGACTCAATATTGCAAACAGCCAAATATACTTTAGCCGCGACCAAACGGTCTGCACAGACGGGACAATCTAATTGACATCAAATTGTAAATCTGATCATATCGTACTTAAAAATGCCCCGTCTGGGCTGGCTTTGTAGTAGTGTAGTAGTTCTAGAGAGAAGGAGATCAAATGCTTGGTTGTCTCGTTCTATCGCGAGTTGCATACGGCTCACTGTGCAAGGTCGTGTAGATACGGCTTAATAAAACTAAAGACATTTCAACTTTTTTTATGAACACAACTGTGCATTAAAAGAAAGTTTAGGCGGGAACCTTATTTTTCCTTTCAAATCTTATGCATAAATACATTTTATTTCCTTTCATGTTTGGAGAAAAGCACTATATATGCCTCGGACGGAAATAGAATTTCGTGGATTCGTATTTAATTGTTGGACTCAGCTTCGCTTCGTCCGACAAAAAATACTCATCCGCGAAATTCGGTTTCCCGGCCTCTGCAATAATGTACTAATTTAATTATTTTGAATTTTAGGTTAGGTATTTATAATTATGATTATAAATGTAAAATTGAGAGGTTTTAGGAATAAAACACAGGAGTAAATAGTATAGCGTGTACTGGCTGGTTACAGACTGACGTACTTGACAAGTTTCTTAAAACTACCCTATATTATAAACACTACAACCCTCCACCTATAGTTATAAAACTCCCTATATTCTTATAGGCCTCAATAATCAGGTTGTGGATTTCTGGTACTCCTTAATGGAAATCGCCGTGTAAAAATATCTGGATCGGGCTCAAGAGGTTCCTCCTCGTTTATCACAGGGGGTATATGAGTAGGGGGTGGTATTGCTGCAGACGTATCTTGTGGTCGGGGCGAAGACGTTGGCGAAACTAGACTCGCAAACGAACCGTCGTCGGACAAGTCGGTGTCGTGATCCTCCTCCCCCCTGGACGATGGCAACGGCGCCGGAACGGGCGGTGTCAATGGCGGTGATGCTGCGCCTCCCTCGAGTGAGAACCGCGACTCTTCTCCCTGCTCACTCTCTCGTAGTACGGGTACATCGCCATCGTAGCCATTATCTTGGCAACGCGTACTGCCCCTGTACATTAGCAACTGGTCGACGTGTTTTTTAGCCGTCACCTGAAGACTGGTAATGTATACATTGTACATTGACGAACCAATAGCGTTCAAAATTGTTCCTTCCAGCCACGTATGTTTTGTTCCGTTTTTAAAATAAGATTTCACGAGTACATTATCTCCAATTTTAAATTGTATCAGCCTTTTTCCGTTGTAATATTTACGCTGTGAGATCTGTTTTTGGAGTACATTTTCATCAGCCGAGGATACTGACGGACCGACATCGTTCCCTGCCTCGGATGGAGGCGCGAGCGAATCGAAACGACAGCGCAGTGGCCGCCCTAGCATGAGCTCGGCTGGCGATTGTCCCGTCGTACCATGAACGGAGTTTCGGTACTCAAAAAGAAATAAATTAATTTTATTATGAAAGTCAACTTTCGAAAGATTTTGTGCTAAGATTGTTTTTAAACCTTTTTTTACAAATTTAACACAATTTTCCGCTAACCCATTTGACGCTGGATGGTAAGGCGCAATTGTTAAGTGTTTAATGTTATTACTTTTACAAAAATTCTCGAACATTGCAGAAGTAAAATTAGTCGCATTATCCGTTACTAACGTTTTAACTAGACCAAACCTAGCGAACATATCGCATAATTTTGTTATGACACTGGCCGAGTCAGTGTTAGACATGAAATACACCTCAACCCATTTGGAATGAGCGTCCACGGCTACAAGTATACGGTGGCCGGCCAGCTCCGCCATGTCGAGGTGCAGGCGCTGCCAGGCCGCGCGAGGCCGCGGCCACACCGCTAACGGCGCGCGTGGGGGCGCAGCGCGGATTGATGTACAAATACTGCAAGATCCAATTTTTTCTTCTATCTGTTTATCAATATTTGGCCACCACATGTATTTACGCGCGTTGCTTTTTGTTTTAACCACCCCAAAATGTGAATTATGCAACTCATTCAACAAACGTTCCCTATAAACATTAGGTATAATAATTTTATGGCCCCTCATTAAGCAACCTTTTTCAATACCTAGCTGTAAACGGCAATTAAAATAAGGTTTAAGGTCCATGTCGACTACTTTTCTAGGCCAGCCATGCATGATAAAATTCGATATTTTACCTAATACCGGATCCTTAAGAGTTTCTGTTCGTATATTTTCGACGGAAATTGGATAAATGTCTTTATACATGAAATTAATAAATAAAGCTTCATCCTCCACCAAGTTATCCTCCTTAGCAACAAGCTGCATATCTTTTATTGCGCGCGATAGGAAATCTGCTACGTTGTCTGCGCTTTTAATATATTCTATTTTAAAATTGTACGCAGATAAAAACAAAGCATAACGTTGCAACCGATTAGCGGCAAATTCTGGCACGCCGTCTTTGCTACCAAAAATTGATATTAACGGTTTGTGATCTGTTCTTAAGATAAAAGGCTCAGGTCTACCGTACAGGTAATGGTGGAATTTCTTAATTCCAAATATGATAGCTACCGCCTCTTTTTGTATTTGAGCATAATTTTGCTCACTTGCTGACAAAGAACGAGATGCGTAAGCCACGACGCGCTCGGCACCGTTCGACTGCGTTTGTGCTAACACCGCTCCCAAGCCCTTGGGCCCCGCATCCACTGTTACAATCGTTGGCAAATCTGGGTCATAGTGAGCCAATACCTTTTCGGAGGCGAGCTCCTTTTTGATAGCTTCAACCGCAGCAGTTTGCGCATCGCCCCATTGCCATTTGCAGTCCTTTTTCAATAATGAATTTAATGGACTTAACAAACTTGCCGCATTAGGTATAAACGTCCTATAATAGTTCAACATGCCTAGGAACGATTTTAATTCCGTCACATTCTTAGGTTGTTGACAGTTTAAAATAGAATCGATTTTTTTTTTGACTTACACAACCCATTTTTGTCTATTACAAAACCTAAATATTCTACGGAATCCTTAAACAATTCGCATTTTTCCTGTTTTACACGCAAACCGGCATTATTAAGCCTGGTGAGAACCTGTTCCAATCTAGCTACGTGCGTTTCCCTATTTGGCGCCGTGATTAACAAATCATCTAAAAATATACAGGTGCCCTCAATACCGGCTAACAATTTGTCCATGCATTGCTGAAAAATACACGGGGAACACGATAAACCAAAAACTAAACGGGTGTACCTAAATAGCCCCTTATGGGTATTTATACAAGTTAAATTTCGAGATGATTCGTCCAAAACCAACTGATTGTAAGCCCTAGAGAGATCTAATTTTGAAAACTCCACCCCACCGTGCAATTTAGAAAATAAATCTTCTATTCGTGGTAACGGATACTTATCAATGAATAGATTATCGTTTAGTGTTACTGAGTAATCTCCACAAATACGAATATTTCCATCCGAACGCAACACGGGAACAATAGGCGTAGCTATCTCTGAATGCTCGATTTTCTCTAAAATTCCAAATATATTATTTAAAAAAAAACCGGCTAAGTACGAGTCGGACACGCGCACCGAGGGTTCCGTTCAAAGTTTTAGTTACAACATGTCAGCCCCATGTATTGATAAATTGTATCACTCGTTTTCGCATACAGTAAATAATCGAGTTTGTTTTTCCGTGATAATTTATTTTAACTTTGTTTTAAAGACGGTACCTACTTGTGGAGGTCAATATTATATTTTTCCTGTGTGCGTAGCCAAGATACCAATCGCTAACGCTCAGTCGAGAACGAAACGCAAGTGTCATTGTCACACTAATAAGGTAGAGTGATAGAGAGAGATAACTACGATACCTTTCGGAGCGTGAGCGATTGGCATCTTGGCTGCGCACGCTGTAGTATTGATAATAACGGTAACGTTGTCTCCAAATTTCATATTTCGTCCTTCGTAAACTTCGGATAAAATGTATTTATAAACTCTTTTCAAATTTGTTTCGATCTAGGACTTTAAGAAGGCAATGGTGGCGATGCGCTTTAAATCCAAAAATTGGTACCTCTCACGATTCTTACAAATGAAGAAAAAATATTAAACCCATTTAGGCCCCCTAAATTGGCCCTTTATAACAAAGATAAACTGTCTGACGCAAAAACTTTGTAAATGTCAATAATGTCTGTTGGTTCCTATTTGTATTATGTTAACATCTTTGTACACAGTTATACAATAAAATATTATCTTATCTTATCTTATCTTATCTTATCTTATCTTATCTAATATTTGCTATAGCTACCTAACTATTTCAAATTTTAGCTTTGTACTTACGTCAAAAAATTGCTAGTAATATGCCTTATTGAGCTTACTGTGGGACTAGATCGATTTTTATTATTTAATGTACCTAATATATACATATATATATATATATCTCGGAGACGGGAAATCTTTAGTTCGAGACTTCAATTGACTACAAGACGCAAGCGTGGGCATTTGGCGAACTACCTTGACAGCACAGCAGCAGCAGCTTGTATTGATGACAGCGCCATCTCTCTCGCCATACCGGAACCCCTAAGTGATTTGGATGGTAGTACTAAGCAGCGTCGCTTGTACTTCGAAAAATGGCCACGGGTGTCTTGTCTGTTACTAAGATTGCATATACTCGAGAAATTTGCCGGCATTTCGACAAGACCAGTTGGGCTAGTGGTTATGGCGTTAGCCGCGTAAGCTAAAGACCCGAGTTCGATCCTCGGATTGGCCTTCATCGGCGTTGGTCTTTTTCTTTAGTATATGACATCTATTTTCAATTTATAACTTTGACATTGAAATACATTGAAAATGAAATACCTAATACAAATTGAAAAAACGCTGCAGCGTTTGTTAATTTCATTAACCGAACAGAAACGTCAAGTGGTTAAGTTGATGAAGTTGTGAAGTTGGTGTGAGGTTGGCAGCACTCTTGTTAAGTTGGTACATCTGTCAGTCAAACTGAATTACGATTGTAAATTCCTGTGGTGGGAGGTCACTCCCATAAAAAGAAGCACACAAGCGGAGCGCATCAGTAGGTTCTCATTTATTGCTCATTATTAACTAGTGGCTCTGTGAGCTGTAGACCTCGCGACCATCTGGTCTTAAGCGCCATAAGCCTGTACGGCGCTTTATCTCTATATGTCAATTTCCATAATTTCAAATATTTTCCACAAAATTAAACGACAAAAAGATCCTACAAAACTATAAAACCTGCTCACACAAACACGACCTGTCGAGTAGAACAACCATTTGTGACTAAGCTGAAAAGGAGACCTTCGCTTAGGCACGGTAAATCAAGAGCCATAAGAGCGTGTCACATGTCATATTTAGTGGTTATGTATTTACCAGCCAAATAAGTTACTCTTTAAGAAACCTCAAGACGATTTCGTAGGTAGTCTAGATACTATCATAAAGCCTATTTATTTTTTTATAGTCGAAGTTAGTATAGTTAACGTATTCTATGGCGTGTCAATTAATCCAGGTAAGATAAACATATACGTAATTTTAAAAAAACGACTTCAATTGGCCTTCCAAAGATTACTTCAAAAATATTAAAATCACCATACTTGTGCCTTTGAAAATTAAGGACCTTTCTTAATGTCTCATAATATTATCTTTATGTCATCATTCGATCCGAAGTTAAAGCTACCTTGGATGTACTTGCTCAGAAACAAAATAAGAATACTTGAAATCGATTGATAGATCTAGAAATTATCGGGAAATTCTATCTTGTCATAACTGGTTCTCATCATCAGGTCACCCCTCCAAAATTATGGTTTCTCTGAAGAAAAAAAACAAGTTACTTAAGAGAACCCTCAAATCACATTGCATGTGCCGTTAAAATTTGGGGAGTTTTCTCAATTCCTCATGGATTCTATCATCAAAATAATCCAATAGGACTATCTTGAAGGTCTTCTGGTCTTCATCATGAATTCACGCTTCAGCAAGAAAATGCCCTTGCTAATTATGAAAATCCTCCAATCACAACGAACGTACCGTTCAAGTTTAAGGAGTTCTCTGAACGACTCAAGAATTCATCAGAATATAAAACAACACTGACATGGTGGCGGTGTGGTGAAACAGGCGCTCCAATGGGGTTCCAATTGGTTGACTGTACATTTATTTTCTACATCCTACAGCCCGCTCAGACTTTACGCCACAAAGGTACCTAGAAATTAAACCAACAAATCCCGCTCATTCATTTAAATATACATATTATCAACGATAGTTGAACGTTTCTAAGAGATTGAATCTTAGTAGTAGTGTTTTAAGCTGGCTTTTAATTTAACAGTTTTTTTTGCATGAAATAAAAATTGAATATAAACATTTATTTTCGAAATATATACAGAAAGTGTAACTTACCTAACTACCTACCTCTACCTACCTTAAATCTAAAGTAGGTCCTTGAGGCATTGTACCTAGGATGCTGGCGGCATTTCCTCGTTGTATCGCAATGCTGATACGTTGTGCGAGGAAGCCACCAATTTTTTATAAAAATTGACGGCTGGTAAGGCTTAGTTGTATGGAAGCGATTCAGTTTTGGGTCATCAACTGAATCGCGTTAATAAGACATCATAGTAAGGCCCCTGATCTGTTCGCATTCGTGCATAGTCAGAGAGAGTCATACCGTCTTTTTCTTACGCTTATATTGCCACTCGGAAAAGGGCCGAATATAGAGTTTTTTTTAATCTACTCTGCCATTAAGTTTGTCGTACTATACCTAGGATAATGTTCTTTGTTTGTACGTGGATGCAACGATTTACGTTATATTCCTGTTATAAATTCAACGCTGATTCCGTTGCCTGTTTGCAGGAGGTCATTTGGATATATAATTAGAAAGTATACTTAGGTTTTGGCATTTTTTTTGGTAAGTGGTAATAAAAACTCTTATATCAGTTTCTTTCTTATTTATTGACCAAAACTTTAAAAAAACAAGACATAATTTCACTTAACATTTATACCTACTCAGTTTTATTGACCATGTGCTCGTTTAATCATATCGGCCAGTTTCTCTCCAATCATAATACAAGGTGCATTTGTGTTTCCACTGGTGATAGTCGGCATGATGCTAGCGTCTCCTATTCTTAATCCAGTAACTCCTCGTACTCGGAGTTCAGCATCTACAACACTCTTACTATTCGCGCCCATCGCACAAGTTCCCGCCGGGTGCCACGAA
This sequence comes from Lathronympha strigana, assembly GCA_949128165.1. Classification (NCBI taxonomy): domain Eukaryota; kingdom Metazoa; phylum Arthropoda; class Insecta; order Lepidoptera; family Tortricidae; genus Lathronympha; species Lathronympha strigana. The sequence goes on from OX421905.1 coordinate 2,947,140, forward strand.
GTTGAAGCTACATTTAAAACGTGACACCTCCAGTATTCGTGTGTATTAAATTCTACACCAGCACATTGAGGTATCTGCACGTCTACAACCTCAGCATTTAGGCTTTTCATGTACTCGCTATCTAAAACACTCAAATAATCTTCTATGCTGCTTGCGTGTTTATCTAAATCAGTATCATTAGAATAATAATTCAGGAAAATTTTAGGTTTGTCTTCGGGATCCTTACTTCTAAGCTCAATGTGCCCTCTGGAGTCTGGATGCAGCAACGCAAATATCGTATAAAGAGTCTCCTCTGATTGTCCCGCATTAGCGACAGCTGTGCATATCTGATCATCAAGACCGTATACAAAGCTACAAATCAACGTTGATAGAATAGTAGCGGCTGGAAACGGGAAAACTAAGGTCTGGTAATCTGGAACTGAACTGGTATCTGTCAAAGTCGCATGTCCAATTATAGTTGGAGTAGGAAATTGGTCTAGATTAGTCAAAACTTCTAGGTTTTGAGGTGCTGATTTGATGCCCTTTCTACCTGTTAGTAAAACAATCACAGAAGGATGGTCTTGTAAGTTTCTACCCACCAACGGTGAGTCTAACAGTACATTGATACCCAATTTATTCAAATGATCTTTAGGACCAATTCCCGACAGCATCATTAACTGAGGAGTGTTGATGGCACCAGCCGATAAAATTACTTCTCTAGTAGCGTAAAGGCTAATAATTTTTTTATTGGGCAATTTCACTTCTACCCCGGATGCCTTGTTATTTCCATCAAAAAGCACTTTTGCGCATAAGGTATTTTTGAGAACATGCAGGTTTTTTCTGTTTTTGATTGGCCTGAGAAAAGAAACTGCAGTGCTTTGCCTTTTACCGTCAGAAATTGTATACTGTGGAAGAGAGTAACCAAGCTGCTCGTGTCCATTGGTGTCGATGAGGATTTTATGTTTTTCACCAAAAGCATTCAAATATTTGTCAACTCCACTATCCCAAACAGGTCGAGTAACTCCCAAGGGGCCTGCAGTATTGTGCAATTCACCTGACCCGGCTTGCAATACTTCTTGGCTTCTGAGTCCTTCGCTCTTTTTAAAGTAATGCGTGACATTTTCCCAATCCCATCCATTACCTCCCATGTCTACCCAGTTCTCGTAGTCGGCCTTGTTTCCTCGGACGTAGTACATGTAATTTGCACCGCTGGACCCTCCAAGCATTTTGCCTCTAGTTAAGTGAATTGTTTTCGTCCTGTGGGCTTGACTAGAGTATCCGTCATTTTCTGTATAGTAGTTCCAATCAGCCATAGAATAGTCTACAAACGGGAAGAGAGAAGGAATCTGAAATAAAAACGTAATACTGATTTAAACTTTCACTATTTTCACGCATTATATTTACCACGGAAGTTGTGAAAAAATTTATAGTTTTACACAACTGAGCCCTGTTCTGGTAATTTATAAAGTCAAAAAATATGTTTTTTAACATAATTGAATTTTTTTTTAAACTAGACGGAACAGTCATACTAATGCTAAAATAAAATAACAATATAAATACCTAACCTGAGATTCAAAATAAACAAACCAATAATAATATTTAAAAAAAAAAACGCCCCCTGATGGGTAGCGTGCCCAGAAGGCTGGCCTAATTGCCTGATGCTGCAGATGCGGCATGGCAGGCAATATTGCTGGTATCAGGAAGATGGGACGGTGCATCATCGGGAGCATCTCTGACCTTGGTCTTTCGATATTCCAAGGCACCAGCGTCATACCATCGGGCCTTTTACCGTCGTCTCTCGCCGGAGCAACCATTAATTAATTGTTGTTAATATTTCTATGAAACCTATCTAGCTTATATCAATAATCAATTAGTAATCTAGTTTGTTATTTACCACTGCATCTACTGGAGGATTGTCCCCAGCCTCAACGAGCAAGACGTTCCAGTCAGGTACCTCCGAGAGCCTATTGGCGATAACCGCCCCGGCGGAACCCGCACCTACTACGATGAAGTCAAACTGTTGTCCATCTGTTTAACACAATTTTAGGTTAGTGAGGTAACATTATTATAGGAAAATCATGAATATCGTTTCACATTCAGGCCAACAAGGAACAATTTGGTTTGTAAAATATTTCAGCGATTCTTTTATTTTATATTATAGTTAAGGTAAAAGTACTAGTGCCTGACGATGCACTAGTATTCGTCATGGGCACTTTACGAGTATGTCAGAGAAAGGTTTACCTAATTTGAACAACGAAGTTTTTTCCAAATTCAAATTCAAACCTTGTCACTTTGACATTTGGCAGGCCAAATTGGTCTCAAAGAAGCTCGGTGTGCTCAATAGATCATGACAGTATTTCACGCCGGCCCATCGCCTAAAGCTCTATAAGGCGCAGATTCGCCTACTTATGGAATACTGCTTTCATCTTTGGGCAGCAGGGGCACCAAAGTACCCAGCTTTTCCCTCTAGACCTCATCTAACGGAGAGCGGCTCGAATTGTCGGTTGCCAACGTATAACTTATCGGCTTGACCCCTTGGCGTTGCGTACAGGTGTAGCCTCGCTCTGCATTGTCTATCGCATATATAACGGAGAGTGCTTCGAGGAATTATAACATTTAAAACTTTCGCGATTTGAACACATATTTAAACATAACATAACAAGTTAATTCGCGTTAGACCCGTTTAATAATTATCTTCGAGGAATTGTTCGGATTAATCCCTGCCGCTTCTTTCCGCCATCGATTTACGCGACAACATTTCCATCCTCACCATTAAAATGGTTGGCAGTCCTCAACTGTGCGTTTCTCCCGAAACTTCCTGCCTCGCAGTGAAGTTCCAGCTAAACTGTGGAACGAACTGTCGCCAGCGGTATTTCCTAACCGACACGACCTTCAAGAAAATAGCCGGTAAATACCGGTAACGCACTTCCGACACCTCTAGTGTTGTGAGAGTCCATGAACGGCGACCAGGCATGATCAGACGATTTGTCTGCTCGTTTGCCACCTTTTTCATAAAAAAAGACAAAGTGCCCATGTCGAATTCTACTGCAGCATCGAGCACTATTACTTTTACCTTAATTATTCTTAATGTATAAAAATCATTACTCTGCTCAACACTTTTTTTTGGATTGGTGAAATTCTTTAGGGCGACAAGGTTGTAGGGTACAAATTGAATGTACAAAAATTTCAAGTCGATTGAATTCATGAATATCTTGAAAGCTTATAACAAGGAGCGTTGGTGGAGCGCGCGTCTTTCAATCCAAAGGTCGCGGGTTCAAACCCCGGCCGCATCAAACGCGATCTTGATGATTCATACGTCAATCCATTCGTCTTATTTATGCAAAAGTCACTAAAAACATGGCAATAAACATAATAATTTGTTTGACTACTGTGGCCTCTTAAAGCTGTAAGTAGAAGATTAATGTGAAGCTATTTATAACTCACTGTAAACTGTAGCTTGTGGAGGGTAGTTGTTAGCACCCAGGTGCAAGACCGTGAGCGCCGCCAGCGCCAACTGTATGAACCTAACCGTCGGTTCCACCGCCGCTACCTCTAAACCTGATACAAAAGAGGTCGCTGCACCCATCTGTAATATTAGTTTGTAGTTGAACTTATACGTAAACATTTTTAACTTATTTTAAGAGTTGTTATTACCTGAAGTTAAAAAACCTTTACTTTAGTTTAATGGGAACAATTCTTAATGTTAAGTTTAATTAGACACATACCTAATTGGCCACTTTGTGTTAAATCGAATACTTGATTGTCAGTGTCATGTTAAAAATCTTGTCAGTGAAATGCGCATAGTGATATTTTTAGATAGTATTTTTGTTTTTGTTGTAAATTAAAAAAAAAATCTTTCATTAAAATTAATTATTTAAAGGAAAAGTATCACGCCTTTAAATATCGGTAGCTATTTTGCTAACACCTTAAATATATATATCTATATAGGTATAGGTATGTAGGTATACTTCTTTTCCGAAAAAAAAAAGTTTTTTCGAATTCGACAAAAAAATCATAAATCAGGTAGCTCAGCTCCTATTAACGTACACTTAGGAAACTCACTCTTTATGATCCAACGACCCCTGAAGCCGACTATCCAGCAACTAACTGATGTATTTATTTATTTATAGAAAAAAAAACACATTACAAAAATAAAACAAGAGGACGCTCACTTAAACAACTCAACTGGATAACACTATTAATTAATCTAACCATGATAATAAGCGTTCATATTTTTTATTTGCTCAGAAAATACTTCAATAAGATCTGTTACACCTGTACATGTGTTGTGACTTGGGTCACGTTTTCCGATTGTGAATTGTTACTAACGGGCAAAACCTTACCCGAGCAACCATTTTGGTCGCAGAATCTTTATTTTCATACTTATACTTACATATTTTATTTTATTTTATTTTTTAAAAGACACACCAACAGTACATTAACACCACAAGTTGAAACATTGACTTAAACATAATCGACATGAAGAATATTTATGCACCAATAACAGGTGTGCATCAACACTTAAACTGTTACTTAACAAAGAATATTCAAAACTACCTACATATTACAGTTATTTATAATAATATTACGTATAACATTTCATAATGGAAAATGGATAATAAATTACAGAAAAAAGTGACCTAATTGAAGTTACCTAATTAAATACAAAATAAGAATAGAAATTATAAGATAATTATAATAATTATAAAATAATTATAAAAATTATAAAATAATTATAAAAGTTATAATTTTGATAAATTATTTATGTCGAACATTTCGTCAATATTTTATAAAACTTTTTTACAAGAAGTAAAAATCGATTCCAAAAAGTGGAAAGTAAAATGTATTCATTTTTATTTTCTGTAAGGTTCGGAAAGAATGAGTAATCAAACAAATGGAGGTGACACCACAGCGCTACTAACTGATACGTTTGAAGTCGGTGCCAAGCCAAAACGCTATTCTATGCAGAATCGGTTCAGTAATAACGCTTATTATCCAACATAAATACAACATGAACAAAAATATCAAACATAGGTAACTGTTGTCAAATCGCGAAGTCGAATCGCGAGAGTAATGAACCGGCTGTCTTTGGTGATTTATCTCCGAAACAGGTGGCAGACTCTTTTGCCGAGTTCTTTCAGAGTGTGTTTTTAAATAATGCGCCTACTCTTGTTGCTCACAGCGCTATCGCAACAGCTAATAAAAAGAGTACTAGCCCAATTAACGTAGACATTGAGCGTATTGATTTAGACGAAGTTCGCAGAGCTTTGAAAAAACTTACCCCTAAATTCACTAAGGGACCAGATAGTATACCTCAAGTAATCGTCAAAGATTGCCACGAAATTTTTGTTGCACCACTTCATTACATTTTCAATCTTTCAATCAAAGTAGGGAAATACCCTTTTGTCTGGAAAACCTCGAAAGTAATACCCATACATAAAAATGGTTCGAAGTCTGAAATATGTAATTACAGGCCAGTTGCAGTTTTGTGTGTCTTTGGAAAGGTGTTCGAAGCGGTAGTCCGCACAATGCTTTTTAAACAGTTTAAGGGCCACTTTTGTGAAGAACAACACGGTTTTTTACCCCAAAAATCAACTACGACAAACCTAATGAACATCACTACGTTTATTTTGGGTCTTCTTAAATTTTTGGCACACTATCTGATGGAGAGGAAGCAGTATGTGCACTATCAGGGCTTTACATCAAAGCATTATCAGGTTACTTCCGGAATAGGTCAGGGGAGTAACTTGGGACCTTTATTATTTTTAATTTTGATAAATGATCTCCCAGAACAAGTTGCACACTATTTTTGTCTAATATTTGCCGATGACGTGGAACTGGCTTATCCTGTAAACAGCTCGGAAGACACCGCTTTACTTCAAGCTGACATAAACAGGGTACACGACTGGGGCGTGGTGAATGGTTTAGCGCTTAACATATCAAAATGTGCAATAGTTTCATACACACGTTCGAAACATCCAATTCAACAAGTATATCACATAGTGGGTGAAAAAAATAGCCGGGTCTCGCTGGTCAAGGACTTAGGTACTTGGTTTGACACACAACTGATATTTCACCACCACGCACTCGAAACCTGCAAAGTAGCTCATAAGCGCTTAGGTTTCATTAAGCGACAGACCAAACACTTCACAAATAGACAACCGTTAGATTTGTTATATTATTCATTCGTACGAAGTAAACTCGACTGAAATGCTATAGTATGGAACCCAAGTGATGATAAATACGAGTATATCCTGACAGTAGAAAAAATTCAAAAGTCCTTTGTAAGATACTTGTATAAGAAAATATATGTTTACTATCCATACATGTATCCGACGTCGTATGTGCTGGGCATGGTGGGTTACCAGGCTCTTGAAGCGCGGAGAAATATCACCTTGGTCCGTTTCTTTCTTCGCTTACTGCTACCTCTTATTACAAGTGTGTCTAAACGTTCCACCGGTTTCAAGACATAACTTGCGCCCTCGCAGGTTGCCCTTCTTTAACCTTCCGAACGCTGGTACCAGGTCTTACAAAAGCACACCTCTATACCGAGCTTTCGAGCTGATTAATAGGATACTAGACCACGAGTTAGACAATGTTAGACAATGAGTTAGATATATTCTCCACTCCAGAACCGAGATTTTAAGCGTCAGCCGGGCACTGCCTTGAGGCTATTGTGGCCCCTAGCACTATAAGTACAATTTAATACCTACGATGAATTTCTATTGTATATTATGTAAGACTTAAATTTAATATGTATTTCCATGTCATGTTTGGTGTATAGCTGTAAGTGACATTGTGATGAATAAATAAATAATAATAATAATAATGGCGTAGGGATGTGACGACCCCATCGCCCACTGGTTTCGACCGGTGCAATCAGTCAACGCAGGGCAGCTTGTGGCGAGCTGTTGGGGAGTAGCGACCCCACGTACCTGAGCGCTCCTGGGGGATTCCGTCGTCCGACTAAGTCCTCCGCCTCTGGCTTGCCTTAACCGGCCGTCCAGAGTGGGGTCGCGAGAGCTGTGTTCTCGAGGGTAGATGTGGAAACCAAAGTGGCGAGTTGGCTATATTTTAAAGGAGTTTAGAGGAATTATCGAACGAAAACAAAGCAAAATAACAAATCACAATAATTTATTACTAAATTTTAACAATTATCGCATTAACCAAGGAACAAATCGCACATTTCCTACAATTTTAATCAAAAATAACACCAAGTATGGAACGATAACAAAATAGCTCACGCGATCACGATGGCAGCCGATGGCAAAATGGGGCGAGCAACGGTTTGCGCGGGTTTATATGCATGCGGTAGGGTAGATGAAATTAGGGGTTGCCAACAGTATGTTTAAAGTCCAGTGACACCTCTCTACCCCCAGCCCTCATACCGGTGTTGCCCTCGAGCCATCTTAGATGTCGCTTTTTGTGGGGGCCCATCTTATGTGGGCGAGTCACCGTCTGCCTGAACTTAGTACATGACATGTTACATGTAGACACACGAAAGCATTTTGTCCAAGCTGAAACCATCTAAAACGCAGACACTTCGCTCGCTTGGTCAATAATCGGTTGTCATTCCCTACTTAAACGTGTTTTGTTATTTGTTCGTGTTTTAGTTACGGTTATTTGGTTAGGTGTAATGGCCGCAACCACGTATTGTTTTATATCTTCAGGCAACTTCGAAAACTGACTGAAACATATTATTTTTTCCTTTAATTATTTTGCATCGTTTTGCATCTTAGGTTAGGTATTATATATATAATATGATTCCATTGCCCCAAGAGCTTCGTAAAATATGGAATTATAAAAAAATGCACTTAATTGCTATAAAACCTTAATAAAAATATGATTCGTGTATGAAAACACTAATCATATTTTGGTCAAAAAATTGTAAGAAATTTCACAGATTTTGACAGTGCGTTATTTATAGAAGCAGTAGGAGCTGGCAAAACTTTGCTGCATAGGGGTAGGTTCGTTCGTTTTTGTTATCAGAATCTAATCATCTGCGGTGCTCCCCAGTATGCTTAACCTCTCTAGTAAAGAGCTACTAGTTGGTGGATCAGAGCTTATGTATGTCGGACAGTTTCTGTGATTTTAATACGTTTGATTCATCTTCAGAATCCGATCTATCATCCAAACATGAATATATGCCTACTGCTTGTAAAAACCAAAGCCAAGGTTCTGTGCGCTCGAGTCAGTTTTCAGCATTGTCAAAGAAACACAAACATGCTACAGCATACCAAAAAGATGCAAAAAACCACAAAAGTGTGTAATAAAAAAATATACATATTTCTGACAAGTTGGCAGCGGATAATAATAATAATCTTAGTACCCGTTGTTTTGGACCCGTAATTTTCTATGTAACTTGCAACGGCACTCCTGTGGTACATACAAACGTTTCGCTTGCCTAATTTTTGAATTCGGAAGGAAACATGTAAATTCGTAATTATTCTCATAGATTAATGTTTCTTAATTAAGATTCACACATGACAAATTAAAATTACCACACAAAACAATTGAATAACTTACCAAAGGTACCGGCATGAGTTTTATTCACGAACGAATTTTAACATAGATATTTGTTTCTAGGTATTGATAGTGTTATTTAGTTTTATACTATTAACTATAATATACCTAATGAGTTGCCAGTAACTTTATGTGCCTATGTCAAACATCCATATGTACCTACTGTAAAACGTCGTACGATACACGTGCGAATAGGTAATTCGCAAGTGGTGTCGATTTAAAAAACTCCCTTCAGTCGTGTTTTACTCTATCACCATTCATTGCGAATTTTCTCCTATTCGCACTCGTATCGTAATGTACTATTTAAATCTAGTTCAGTATATTTTTTTAAGTCAACGTACTACAGGTGTCGCGGTGCCAATTTAAGGGTTTGCAGCTCAAATAGTTAATTTGCTGACCAAATTAATTTAAAGCAGTTCAGTATGACATTAAATGTGAACTTATTTATAAATTTAAAGCTGCTGCTACAAATAGCTATTTTACTGATAAAAACATATTTCTGCTTACCAAAACACGACTATTTTTCCGCCCGATTAAATGATACCCGTACAATAGTAGTGAACCAGAAGTATAATGTAAATAATATTTACGTATGTGTCACATTTGCGAAATTTATTTTGTGTGCCGAGTAAAATGGCGTCGGACCGTGGATGTTTGAAGTGACATTTTACAATAATTTAATTTTACCTAAAATCCGATTTTATCGTCTACTTACCTATGGAATGTTATTCCAAGGGCTTTATTTGGATTTCTAGCATGCACGAAGACATTGTTTTTATTTATATGCTTTTTGTGTGTCATCCGTGTGTGGTAAACTTCGTTGATAATTGCAGGCTATCTGAATTAGAAGAGAATCAGACGAACTGCGGGGCTAAGATGCCAAGCTAATATCCTGATAATTGCTGGATAAGACGATAGTTTGTCGGCACGTTCTGACAATTTCTGATAATTTTAAATAGTTCTGTCAAATGTCTTTGCATTAGGCAGCTGTCACCGTCGCGCTATCCGTGCAACTTGTCAGTTTATCAACTTATAGCATTATTCGTGGATAACCATCTTAGGCCCGCTGCTGACAGATGTTGTTTGGGATGACGTGTGTAGTAAGTCAATGATAAAAAATTAATTAAAATCTCATTTCACTTAATAGGTAATTATAATTGATGTAACTATATATAATGACAGGTATCAAAGAAAATAATGTGTTTCATAATAACATTACACGTGCTTCATTATTTACAGTTATCTACAGTTCTACACGCATATCGTAAGGTATCCAGGACCTTGCCTCCACACAATCTCAAACTTGATGCAAGGAGCTCTTAACACCATACTTAAATGGTGTAAAGAAAATGACTTGTCTATAAATCCGAGCAAAACGGTTGTAGTGCCGTTCACTAAGAAGAGAAATCTGGAAAAACTCGGAAAACTACAACTTAATGGACATGTAATAACACTTTCAAGTGAGGTTAAGTATCTAGGGGTCATTTTTGACCAAAAGCTAACATGGAATCCTCACTTGAAAAACATCACACAAAAAGCTAAAATGGCCTTATGGTCATGTTGTCGAATGGCAGGAGCAAGGTGGGGATTAAGACCCAACATTGCTATGTGGCTTTACACAGCGGTAGTGCGGCCCATCATTACATACGCTTCCGCAGTTTGGTGTAGCAAAGCCAACCAAAAGACAACTTTAAACACCCTGAATAGCCTGCAACGCACGGCTTGCTTGACAGCAACAGGGGCCTTTTCCTCAACACCGGGGGCAGCCCTAGACGCACTGCTCAACATCACACCACTCCACCTGCAAGTGCAAAAGGAGGCCAAGCAGTGCGTCTACAGAATAAGCACGCTAAACAAGCCTAAATGGCGCTCCCAAGCGCTAACCAAACTCAGGGCTTGCGTTTTCGAGAACAAAACCCTCAGCATGCCTTCAGATGACATTTATACGGAATGTCATTTTACCAGACTGTACAATGTGGAAATACCCCAAAGACACAAATGGACCAACGACCAAATGATTGTCGAAAAGGGAAGCCACATTTGGTACACGGATGGTTCCAAGAAAGTTGGAAAAGTAGGATGTGGTATCTATGGTGAGAGGCCTAAGCACAGAGCCAGCGTCAGCATGGGCAAACTGGCCTCAATCTTCCAGGCAGAAGTCCTTGCCATTAACATATGCGCGGAAATCAATCTGGACAGAAACCTAAGAAACCAACACATCTACATTAACTCGGACAGTCAAGCTGCTCTGCTAGCACTAGAGTCCCTAGAGGTTAACTCTAGACTCGTCCAGAACTGCAAAAATAATCTAAACGCCCTGGCTCACACCAACAAAGTTACACTTAGATGGGTACCAGGACACTCCAACACTGTTGGAAACGAAGCAGCGGATGAACTTGCCAGAAAGGGCGCGGACACGCCCCTAGTTGGCCCGGAACCGTTTTGCGGAGTTACAAAACGAGAGGCATACTCTCTGCTAAACAATCTTGAAAAGATGAGGGCAATCGCAGAGTGGAAATCCGTAAAAGGAAACACACACTCGAAAGCTCTAATAATAGGGTTCAACAACAAAAACACTAAAGAGCTCTTAGGGCTCAAGAGGTACAAAGCCTGTGCGGTGGTCAGAATTCTGACTGGGCATTGCAAGTTGAACAAGCACATGTTTCTAATGGGTAAGAAACAAGACGCAGCATGCAGGTTCTGCCAGGAAACAGAGGAAACCGCGATGCACATCCTCTGCTCCTGCGGACCACTAATGCACAAAAGAAGTATCCACCTTGGTAGGCACGAACTGCAACCTCATGAGATACACAACATTACAGCCCAAAGAATCTGGAACTTTCTGGACTCAACGGGAATCAGTAATGAATTATAAAGGGCTGCCACAATAGATCACATCTGGTCGACGCGGCATCTTTATTAGCCCAAAACTACAATAATAAATAATAATAAAAATAATAAGGTATCCATGATGTGTTCAAGCCGCATATTTTGACCGCCATTACGGCTTCCACGAATGAAAACTTTTCTGACATTTTTGTTTTAATTTGTTTGTTTTAAATTCAAAGATAAACTAGAGTTGGCTCAATTTTTATACCGTTCGATATCAAATAATATGGGACTTGCGTGCGACATTGTTTGCAATTGAAATTTCGTTTTGAACCGAACTTCATCTCGACGGATATTACATAGAATAGACGTCAAGTCTCAGATGTGTTCTAAATTTGAAAAAAAAATGTTGTCGAAATCCATGTTGTTATTTAGCTATTATTTAGTATTTTCATAGATAATATAGATAAAATAGGTTTTTTCTAGCAACAAACAAGTTTTTATTACGTGGGCCTTAATATGTGGTTTTGAATGCACTATAGAGGTCTAATGATTTATGGATATATAAACAAATGAACCTCATCAATTCTTCTTGACCTTCTTTTTTTCATTTTTAACGGTTTTTCCTCCAAAAATTGAGTTTAACGCTATCTTCACAGCGAGTTTGAGCAACTTCAGGACGACGTATAGCGCTACCAATATAACTGCTAGTTGGTCGACCATGTAGCGCTCATACCACGCGTAGTGGTACGTTGGTGATCGGAGGTGGAGAGCGCCTGTGAAATAAAGAACATTAGTTAAAAAAAAACATTTATTTTCGAAATATATACAGTAAGTGTAACATACCTAACTACCTACCTACCTTAAATCTAAAATAGGTCCTTGAGGCATTGTCCCTAGGATGCTGGCGGCATTTCCTCGTTGTATCGCAATGCTGACACGTTGTGCGAGGAAGCCACCAGCTCTTCGGTCACCAGTAACATCAACCAGACGTTTCGCGATTTCTAAATATATTTCTATATATTTATATTAGTTAAATATTTTTTTTTATCAGAAACATATGCGAACGATACCATAAATGTTAATAAGAACTCGTGACTCTTGGATACACGCCCATCGCTCTACCAACCAGCGGCCGAAACTCACGCGTTAGTTACGAATTTCGCAACAATATCTTTTGTACATGCGCCTTAGGCAATGCGGCTTCGGCCTTTATTTCTATGAAGATAATCAACTTTATGTGTAGGTATTGTAAAAAAAGGAGCTTTCCTTTTTCGTACATAATATTAATAGTCGGTGTTATATACAAACTTTCCATTTAGGAGGAACGCATAGACTGACGCACACATACATGAAGTCACGCCTGTTTTTCCAAAAGGGGTAAGCAGAGGACATCCAATTGTTCAAGGGTTCGGCGACTATTTATAAACATAATCAGTTCTCTAGTCTTAGGTGTTCTTGATATCGACCATAAAGTTGTACTTTCTCGAGAACGTTCTCTGTATTATATAGGGAATATTCTCGAGCGAGAACATTCTCCATACTAATCGGAGAACTAACTAACATCAATATCTGTTTTAACAGATGGCGTTGCATTCCTTCAAAATTTAAACTACGGTACGGTAATGCCATCTATTGGACAGTGCTTGAGTTACTTCGCAATGTTTACTAGACTTAATGCTACTGCGAAAGAAAATCCATAGATAATTCTAGAATAAACACCTGGCATGCGATATCGTATAGACATTATTCATTGAAATTAAACACATTTGACATTTGATTTGATTAGAACGCATTTGACGGGGAGAATTCGCAATCCCTCAGTCATCATCTTAACCCTGTGAAAACGAGTGCTGTAAAGGGCTCGAAACGTAGGGCACGGTGTTAATAAACGCGATGAATCCGATCTAAAGTATTTAATTTAAACAAAGTAAGTTATCTATTAATATACTTAGACCGGGTGTGCGCAGAGCAATCGCCGCAAGCGCTTCTCACTCATGATTATGGGGCGCGGACCGTCCCGAAACATATCGAGCTATTGTCGACTTTATAGACGTGAGCAACCCGGTCTAAGTATACTAATATGTCTAATACTCACGGGAGTTTTCTATTTAAAAGTAAGTTATAACAAAAAATAAAAATAAACATTTTTGATGCATTTCGTTGTACTTTTCTGTCAACGATCAACTTTAAATAATCCATCAAGACAAATTTTACCATTTTAATGAGGTTGCGTTATTTTATTTCAAAGTTCCTATGGCTACCTTCCGGCTCTATCACCCACTCCATGTTATCATAATATAGATTGTCATTCGATTTACATAGCCATGCAACATTTCAGTTCAATCAGAAATTGGGTCAAATTTGACATGGAATATTTGATTACAGACAATAATAGGACAGAGTGCGTAGACAAAATGCCATTCGTTAACGCCCAGTAGCGAACGAAACGCAACTGTCTTCGTCGCGCACTTATACGGAAGAGTGATAGAGGGAGAAAACAAAGCTATGCTAAGGTGCGTAAGCAATTGGCATCTTATCTACGCACCCTGGTGATACTGAGCTAATAACAGTTCGTATTTGTAATTATAAGTAATGTAAAAATACCTTTGGTCTCTATGGCGAGCTCCACGTAGTGTGATATTAGCTTGGCGGGCGGCACCGGCCGGTTATTGAACAGTCGAGACAATTCTTTAGCTTTGTTGTAGTAGCTGCAAAAAAGTTTTTTTATATAGGTATAATTAAGACAAAGAGGCATGAATTACGCAGATTCCTGACAGGACGTTAGGGAAACGACTGGTGATATTACCAATAAACTTAAAAATGGACATGATACAGTCGTAGCTAGGGGTGTGGTTTTGAGGGTTCAACCACATAATTAACCCCGAAATCAAACTTGGATACGAAAACTGTCCCCAAAATTTAAACCTGGCCCTACCTTCGGAAATTAAGAAAAGGCGTACTTTCAGATAGAAACCCTACCGGTGACCATCAAAACTTTTGGGTTTGCTAATAACGGGTAGGCTCTTCAGTTTTTTTTTTTTTGGCTTGCGCGGTGTACAAGGGAGGTGAAAATAACTCTATTCAGGGCGTTTTGCACCTCCCTGTATACGTGCAGCCTGTGGGCGTTCTACACGCAACGGGCCTACGGAGCCCTCCGGGTCCAGTTCAACAACGCGTTCCGGGTGCTGGCGGGGCTGCCCCGCTTCTGCAGCGCATCGCAAGCGCTCGTGGATTGCTTCCATACAACCATGAGAAAGCTGTGCACGTCCCTGGTGCGCCGGGTGCGGGCCAGCCCCAACCCCATCCTGCAACTGATAGCGGGCAGACTAGACTGCCCGTACATGAGACACTGCGGCGATAAACACATTTCCAGCAGTGTCTTTGAAATTTAGGCTAATTAATAATTTTAAGGAATAACATTAGGTATTAAGTTATTTTGTTTGTAATCTAACCACCTATGTATGAGTCATCTGATACTCGAACTAAATATTTTTCATTTCATTTCATTTAAGAATAAGAATAAGAATAAGAATAAGAAACATTTATTCGTGACGATCACACAACACACAACACATAAAAAAAGAACAAAAACTGGAAGACAGAATTGTTGTGTGCATCACGAAATGGACCCAACTCAGCATAATGCTAGTTTTGAAGCCAGCGCTGGTCTTCCGTAGGTCCATTTCAAATACCTACGTCATTTCGTAGGCGAAATCACATACGTTATCTTAAAGAAAAACTATCTGAAGTTGATAACAACGTTTTCTAGCTGCACGGGTTTTTAGTACTTCCCGCTTTTGACCTTGATTATCAACTTGAACGTTTAGTGACGACAGATGAGACACATTCGATACACATCATAATTACGTACTAATAATGTGCGAAATCGTGCAAGTATAAAACGGTCTGCTCCGATCTAAACGTGTACAATTTTCGCATACTAGTACCACACACCACACCATACCACAGCATCTTGCCCGGGACCTTCACCCATATTTACCGCGAAGGGCAAACTGAGAGCATAGCCTTCGCGCTTCGTTCGCACGGAGTTGCCGGGCTGGTCTCTAACACTGGTACAGCTAGGACCAGGAGTGACTGCAGGGTACACACCTGTTGTCTGATAACATTTTGTCTAATGCCACCTTCAGCCTGTCTCCCATATCTACCGCGTAAGGCACATTAAGGGCGTAGCCCGCGCGTTCAGCGCGCTCGGCATTCCCAGGCTGGTCTCCAAAAACTGGTACAGCCAGAAGAGGGACTCCGGCCTGGATTGCTTCCAGCGTGCTGAGGAGACCACCGTGAGTGATGAAGAGCTTCGTGTTTGGATGCGCTGGAACATCAAGATTTTTTATAAATAAATAAATAAACTTAGGCGTTTAATGTTACCGAAAGGGATACAGCACATGTTCTGGTAGTTCCAGCTTCACTTCCAGCATTTAAGGAATTTAAAATTAACGAAAATATGACGTTGCAGTAGCAAATTGCTAATTCAGCGCCAACAACACACTTGAATCCATATCCCAAGACTTGTTCATTTACGAGTACAGGAGAAAAAGGGTGGTAAACTTCTTATTCCGACACAGATAATGTATTAAAATAAATAAATATTGCCGTGCCGTGCCCTATAGAATGCGTCACATCATAGCTCGGAGCCCTCGGACAAGTCGGACATCACGTGACAATTTCTGTAGAAATTGACTGATCCGGCACGGCCCGGCTTGTCCTAGCCCGGTCCAATGTAAGTCATCTTTAAAAGACCTTGTCCCACGGCACACAGTACTTGAGTTAACTTCTTATGTGGCTATAGAGGATGACTCACACTAGAACGGGACGGGACGGGGCGGGACGGGACGGGGCGGGACGGGAAAATCTGTCCTATAGAAAGCGTCACGTGACATCCGAGGGCTCCGAGCTATCCCGTGATTCTTTCTATAGAAATTGACAGATTTTCCCGTCCCGCCCCGTCCCGTCCCTTCCCGTCCCGTGCTAGTGTGAGTCATCCTTTACGCTGCATGTGGTAGTGAAATTCACAGTTAAATCAACTAAAAAACTTTACTAGATGTAATTTCCACATGAGTTTAAAATAGACTTTTGAATACGTACAGGAATATAAATTGGAACACAATTCCCCAGTATGTTGCAGGGCCAAGTCGCCAGGATTTTTAGTAGGACCTGGTGTATCCTCTCGAGCACTCCAAGTAGCCATACTATTACACCATCTATTTATTGCTTCTTACCTACTAGGACCTGCAGCACCATGGGACTATTGCTGCTGCTGTATCATCCATACCTATTATAGAAGAACTCTCAGGATTTTCAGCAGCTCCGCCTCGATGTCGTGATCATGGATCCCTTGCCTACTATACCTTCCTACTTTACCTAGTATAGCTGGCTGCGGCATCCAAGGCCTGATGTGGACATTATTCGGCAGCCCCTGAAGAGGCTCTTCAAACTTCCACAGCACGGTGCAGGGCAACGCCCCCAGGATCTTCAACAGGTCCTTCCTAGTCGTCTCAGGCAGCGCCGAGGCCTGTACCACGGAGCCCATGCTAAAGTATACCACGCCGTTCTTGGAACTGTCCATGAGCTCTTGGAGATCCTGAAAGAGGTTTTTTTAGTAAGTCACATGTGTTTGATATGACTGGATAGCTGGACAAACCAAATCCTACTATTTAAGGCGTACGAGTACACACCGCAATTCCTTTAACTAGCCATCGGTAGACCTTATGATTTTGAAATAGGGAATGTGATTACAATTGGTTAGTTAACAGTGTTGGCCACACATATTACAATTTGAAAGGTAGGGAGATTAAAAAGTCACGGCCGGACCCTCGGCTCTCGACACTAAATGCTAGAAATTGGTACTGGGTGTAGAGGCCGTAATAATTCATATATTTTTTTGATTCCGCCAACTGCACCGCTGCTTCAGCCATGGCCAAAGAACGAGGCAGATGGGACGGTGCACGGTGCCAGAGTGTCGACTCATGTAGGTTAAACGGTAGGCAGTCCCAGCACTCGTCTTATCTTCAAGCGTATTAAGCTCATGCCATCTGGTCCATTGCTATCGTCCCTCGAGTATAGAATTATAAATTAAGCAGGACATATAGTAGAAATTTTTACGATAGTTTTTTAAAGAAAAAGTATATACAATTTGTCCTAACACGTATACCGATACCTTAGCTTGTCCGAATTTACTGATTTGCAACTTCATTGTAATTCTCCATTTCTTACCCCATAAATTCGATCTAAAATTAGGGACGGCTGATAAAAAACATTTCTTAATACTCATTCCTAACAAAAAACGAAAGCAATTAAATGTATAATACAAATCGGTTTACGAAAGCTTAAGCGTATTAAACATTCGCGTTACCCATTCATATAAATAAATATTGTGAGACTATCTTATTTACACAACTCGACATAGTCCCACGGTAAGCTTAATAGCGCCTGTGTTGTGGGTACTAGACGACGATATGTATAAGAGATATATACATATAAATACTTAAACACATTGAAAACATCCATAACTCAGGATCAAATATTCGTGAAGTAAAATTTGTCACTTTTCTCGGTAAATTATAGTATCAATCAGAGAGCCAAAACGCAGGTTGCCTGATCCTATAATCGCTATATGTTTATACTCAAAAGTGACCTAGGAAAAATGGGCCTTGAGATTCTGTTGTAAGGTCAGATGGCAGTCGCTTTCATAAAACTAGGGCCTACGCCAAATCTAGGGATTAGTTGCCAAGGTGGGTCCACCTCCTTGAGCCATGGCTTAAGCCAGGAAAACGCTAAAAAAAAGAGATCACCTGGACGGCAAAAAGTGGATACTTTTTTCTGTTTAGGTGATAAAGCCAAAAGCAAGTAATATAAAACTATATTATATAGACGAGCAATTGGGGAATTAGCAGGACTATAATGGACTATAGAGAAATGGAAAGTTTATTAGAAAACACAATTCCCCCAATGAGGGTGCCACTGGACGACACTGCCCTCTTAAGAAAGGTGGTAATAAAAAAAACATAATCAAATTCTGAGAATCCAGGAACTTTCAGTATGACCTAAGCAAAGGTTACCTTAGGTAGCGGCGTGTGAGTATCAGCAATATGGTACCCAGCAATATCCACCACATTGGGGGGTACGCTGATGGCCGGCGCGAGCGACGGGTGTGAGTTGGAGAGCAGGATGGAGATATTGTAGATTGCTTGTGAGTAAGGGGGAAGCACGACGCCCTTCTTCTGGGCTAGGGGCTCGAAGAGCTCGTGGTAGTATTTCTCGCTCACTGACACGTCCCATCTGAAGAGAAGAGTATTATTTTAAAGAATAGTATTACAAAAAATTTAAGTATTTTTACAGTACAACACTTTACGTGCCTGCGTTGAATATTTAAAGGGCCATATGTACTGTAAAACGTCGTACAATACACGTGCGAAGAGGGAATTCGCAACTCGTGTCGATTTAAAACACTCCCTACGGTCGTGTTTTAATTTATCGCCACTCGTTGCGAATTTCCTCTTTTTCGCCCTACTATCGTAATGTACGATGTGTTTTGATATATCAAAACATAGTGTTTTTAGTGAAAAATGCCTTCAAGTGTTGTGAAATGGTACAGAAAACATTCAGACAGTTATTCCAACGACAGTGGAACTACTTTTCAGAGAATTCAGTTAGTCTATGGGGATGACCTTACTCTATTGTAATATTTTGTATAGTATCCGTCTATGCTAAGTTTCCTAGATTATGATATGCACAGACTGTGACAGTTTTAAGCAAGCGTTATAATTTAATAGAAATTTGACGTTTAAAATAACACTAAAATTTTAGCTAACAGTTAATTTTCTTGGAAGAGATAACGTAGTTTGACTCTAATTATTTTCAAAAACTCTAATTTTCAAATCTAATCTAATCTATCCTATTAATCTATCTCTTCTGGTTATATCTTAACATAATGTTACCTTATCGTAACGCACCTTCTCGTAACTTAACTCATCTGATCATACTTTATCTTATTTTATATTCGCTTATCATATCTTAGCGTATCTTATCTAATTTAAACCGAATTCATTTTCTCTTACTTAAAAGTCACCTTATATTATCTTATCTACTTACAATTTTACCGCGGTCATGATCGCCAGGAAGGCGGTGTTGGCCATCCGCTGCCACAGGTTCATGGGGATTGGGAAGGTGCTCATCATAGTTGGTACCAGCGCGGCACTAGTCACGTCAGCCACCATGGACTCTACCACCGAGTTGATCACTGTTCCGCTCAGCACGATCCAGGGCACTTGGAGAACTGCTGCGAAACTGTACAACAAAAATATCTTTTAGGTAGACAGACAGATAAACGTTGCTTGGTATGGAATTAGAAGTGTGAATGATAACAATTTGACCACTGTGGCCTATTGAATATGCCGCTGAAATAAGGAATACTAATGGTGAGTTAACAGTGATGGCGATGGTACATACCCTGCATATAGATCACCGAACAATGCTTCAGTAATCACGGCGTCGTATTTCTGCATCAGCGCCAGCTCCACGTCTTTGTTGGTGGCGGCGAGGACGCAGACGTTGTGGCTCATGTTCATGATTGAGCTAATACTCATTACCTTCAGCGGGTCGATATCTGCCAACAAGTCGTCTAAAATTTAGCTATCTCGTGGTTCAAATATCTCGACAATCTTTAACCGATTGGGCTAGTATTTGAACTTATGTTGTTTGAATCATATTTCCCTGAAAATTTTCACTACGATCCGATCATAATACGTCGAACATATACGTACATACAAACTCTGGATTATCGGAGACTCGGAATCTCCGCTTTGCTAGCTTGTTCGAAAAACGCTATTGCGGTTTTTTGGCGCCAAAATGTATCATTTTAATTTTTAATCGTTTAAACATATCCAATGTTCGGGGGGTTTATGTTGACCGACCATATCAAATCTAGTGTGTCGGCCGCAGAAAGCTAATGCTCACGGCAAGCTGTATAGGAGGAATTGCAACGTATCGTCAAGCGAGTCGCTCAGAAAACTAAACAAGAGTTGGTGGGTCAATTTCAACAGTACTAGTTTTTTGTGTCATTCCGGTGTAATTCTTTATTTACGTTTCTTCGATGTTTCTTTTAATGTCAATCGACACCTCAGACTGTTCTTTGATAAGCCTCTTACAGAGCACTTGATATCTTAAGCCTTTTGAGAATTATCGGAGATTAAAAAAATTGACTCGCACGTGAATGATAAGTATACACAGGAATGATATAACACTCCACCTGAATGACATTTTTCCCAACGGAATGAAAAAAATAAACACAGGAATGATATCTATACACTAAAATGAGAAAAATGCTGAGAAGTGCCAAAAAATCAGCCAAGTTCAATAATTAACCAAAAATTTATTTCTAATGGCCATGTTCAATCTAGCATATCGAGTATTTCTTTAAAAAGTGCCACTTTTACTAAATTATAAGGACAATTTATGGTACTTCTACTCGAGATAACAAGCTCTTTCAATTTAAAAACGAAAAAATTGTCCCACAAATTTAATAGGTAAAATTTTAGAATTTCCATTTGAGTTACCGCAATACAAGCCTATAGAAATAAGCAATACAGTAGAAAAGAACTAAGCACATTTTTGTTGGAAATTAAAAAAAGCTCGTTATTTCGATTTGAAATACATAACATAAAAATTATGTACCCAAAATGTATATTTCATAAAAGTGAAATTTTATTAAGAATATTAATACAAGCTGTGCCTGAGCTACCATCAAAGCTTAACCGTCGAGCCTGACGGACGCTAGTAATTTAAAGAGTTACCCTTAAATACTAAGCTTGAGTTGGTAGTCTAGCTTGGTATTTAAGGGTAACTCTTTAAATCACTAGCATCCGCCCGTTGACCACCTACAAGTCATCAGGAAGTGTCACCTCCACACCCTCTAAGCATGTATTTGTAATAAAAGAATCGGAACAGAATGAAAGGAAAAAAGGGTAGGAATAAGCTTCATTAATAAGAACATTAAGAGGCAAAACAATCAAATAGGGCTTCTTCTCATTAAGCGTTTAAAAAAAAAGTCGATGTCTTCTTGGCTTCTTCAACCATATGGCTGTACGATGCACGATGAACGATGCAACGTCGACGCAATAGCGACACAACGCTTTCTAAAGTAAGTTGAAGACCCCGAAAAGACGTCGACGATCGATCTCGAAAAACGCTAAATATGAGAGAGCCCATAGAGCCGTGACAAAAGCGAGTTGAGATAAAAAAAGGAAATTTACCAATTTAAGAACAGCATTGTATGTCCGTAACAACAAAATCAATAACGCGCAATATCAAACAACTACTAACTAGTACCTACTACTAGTTATCACTTATTTACCATGTTTAAATGAAGTAACATTTGAAGGCTGGGGGAGCAAGGGTATTGACGTTGGTGGAAGGCGATTAACAAATCTCCGTTTCACCGACGACATAATCTTCTTCTCGTCCTCACCTGCGGAGCTCGGCATCATGCTAGAAGACCTGAGCACGGCAATCCTTGAGGTAGGATTAATGATGAACATGTCAAAGACCAAGCTCATGAAGTCATGACTAACTCCTCGAAAACAACAGAGTGGTAGTAGATGGTGAAGCAATGTTATGTGTCAATGAGTATATATACCTGGGCCTGGGAAAATGCCTGGAGGAGCTATTGGTCTATGAATGATCAGATGAAGGGTGACCTTCCCATATCTTTAAAAAAGAAACTCTTGGACATATGCATTCTTCTCATCATGACCTACGGAGCACAGACTTGGTCTTTGACAAAAGTTAAGAAATCCACCCTCAAGGTTTGCCAGCGAGCCATGGAGCGAAGTATTCTTGGCGTGAAGTTAACTGATCGCATCAGATGTACGGTACTACGCTCCAAGACCCGAATAGCCGACGCAGCAGAAACAGCCGCCAAACTGAAATGGGACTGGGCTGGACATGTTCGCCGTATGCCCGATGAGTTGTGGGCTAAAACAGTAACCAAGTGGGTACCACATAATAGAACACGGGACTGCGGCAAACCTCAGCGGCGATGCCGAGACGACCTGGATGCTTTTAGTAGGAACTGGTGGGAGATGGGGCAAGACAGAAATACGTGGAAGGAGAGGAGGGAGGCCTTTGCCCAGCAGTGGGACACTCTAGGCTCATATAAATAAAATAAATATAAAAACATTTGAAAAAAAAAGAATGGTACTATAAACATCACTGAAGTGTTTTTCGAAAAATAGTTTTGATTAATAATTACCTACTTGGAGTAATTTTGTCAAAATTTGCCAAATACAGGTGTTTACCAGTTTACCGAGAAACACCCAATTCAGGGGTCTAGCTTTACCCATCATAAAACGACATGAGGTTTAATGGCTTGTAGAAAAATATGATACAGCCGGAATCTTATTTTGTCGGACTTGGCGGGGGCATGGCAGTGCCCCCAAATAAAACTAAACACAAAAGTGAAGCTACTTTTGATATCATTCCGGTGTTATTTTCATTCTGGTGGGTATTAAAGCCATTTTACTACACCGAAATCACCGGAATGAAATTGGTGGAATGATAAACCGAGGTGAAATAAAATTATAAAAAAATAACTAAATCCCACATTCTTTAACTATCGCGACATTTAAACTCACAAGTACAAAATACACGATCTGTAAATATTTGAAAAATAACAAATATGAAACAAAAAACATATAGCAAACTCCGGAATGATATTTTTTTTGTCCCCGTTAATCGAAATGACATGACTCGCGTGTGTAGCGGATCTATTCAGCATCACGTCGACATCTTCTTGCGGTGAGAGCCACTGCACAACTGACTCCTCAAAGTGCTCAGGAGACGGGGGGTGTACGAAGTCAAACTTAGCCAATAAACGTCGATGAAATTTGTCCGCGGTAATAAGGATTATTTTGCCGGACAAATTTCTTTACGCATAATAAGGGGGTTTATTAAAGAGTTAGTAAGGAAGTAATATTTTAAAGGGTTCTTTATTGATATGGTATTATAATGAACTAAAAACTAATTTGATATCTTGTATAGTTTTCGAGTTATGCGGCATTAAACAAGAATAACTGGGTCCCGGACAACCCACCTGAATGAAAAAATGGGCCTTTTTTTTTTTCAATAATTAAATTATTTAATATTTTAATATTAGTTATTGCCCGAGGTCGATAGCTAAAAGATGTTTCCTAAAAAAAATAGTATATGACTATTTTGACTTTCTGCACCAGCGTTTTCAGTCTTGCCATCAAATTTGAGTGCTTGGGATATTCACCCTGGTAAAGAGTGTATCGAAGAAGAAGAAGAATCTTCAGGGGAACATCGTACAACTTCGTTCCAAGGTGTTCCGGTTACACGAAATAAAGTTAGCTACTTACAAGGTTTCATAAACAAGAATTTGACTAAATACTTAAAAAAAACAATTGCTCTGAAATACTAGAAAACTATGTATGCAAAACAAAACAACATACCCGATTTTAAATTGCAACGGTTTCGACATGTCACGCCTATTGTGACGCCCGCAACGACGGCGCCGGATTGCGCGAATCACCCCGCTCCCGCTTCGTCGCACGCGACCCGTTACCTACGCCCGTCTCGGGCGGTGCCGACAGTCCGACGATGACTGCCCGATGCAGTCGAAACATGTCACGCCTATTGTGATAAAAATACGTAAGTGTTAACCGTTGCAATTTAATATCAGTTTGACTCACGAAAGTTTAAAGGATGACTCACAGTAGTCCGTTCCGTTCCGATCCGTTCGTTCCGTTGTATCTTACGAAAGCAAATAAAGAATCTGAATCTGAACCTGATCCGATACGGGAAGATCTGTCAGTTTCTAGGTACAAAAAGTCACGTGACGTGACGTCCGAGGGCTCCGAGCTATCACGTGATACATTCTATAGAAACTGACAGATCATCCCGTATCGGATCGGAACGAAACGGACTAGTGCGAGTCATCCTTAAATTATAACATACCTGATTCTTTAATCTCCGTATTAATAAAAATCACTAAAATCACTATCGCATCAGGAAACTACTGCTGATTTCGTTCACTTAATGAGCCTTAGATAGGGGAGCGTGTACAAGCGTTGCGTTACTTTAACTTTTGAGGTTCGTTTGAGGTTATACAGGAATTATTTATACCCCATAAAAAAATAAAAAATACTTCATGCGTTTTTTTAGATATGTCCCAAGGGCAGCCCGCCGAGATGGTATAAGTGTGAGCTTACCTGCCATAAGCTTGATGGTCTCACTAAGATCGATGTATGTGAGGCCTTTTTGCGCCTCCTTCTTCGGGTAGGGAGTAGCCCACGTCACCTGTAACCAAAGATATAGAATAAAAGAAGTGTATACCCAATCAGCCGAAACAAATGACGCCTCAGGAGTACCGCAGTTGTGATAGTTTTTCATATAAACTTGTTTGGAACGTGACGTTTGTAAAGTGCCAACGGCCTGTAAAGTTTTAACTGTGTACGAATTTGACCCTTAATGCTTACATAAGTAAGCTCTTTTTTGTACGAAACATTTATCGTTTGTATGATCATCAATGAAAACACTCATACTCATACTCATTTATGAATAATACTGAAATATTACATATTTTTGACGTTTTTTTTCTGCTTTGTGTGTAATTTTTTTTATAAGTTAATTCCTGTAACACAAACCTTTGTCAATAGTCTGATCACATAGAGTTTATGCGTAGGTTTGCCATTTATCTGTGAACTAGCTTTTGCCTGCAACATCGTCTGCGTTGAATTAGAATTTTTGGTAGTGTATTTTTATTTGTATAAGTATTAAATACCAAATTTTGTTGAAATGAAAACTGCTAATTAAATTCCGGGACCGTATTGAATAAACAACTTACACACTCGCATTTACACTAACCTGTAATTCAATATCTCATAAAAAAGTGTTATCAGTTTTGTGTTTTTGTTGGGAAAAAATTGGAATAAAAGCATGGAATAGGTCGTCCCAATAGACGATGTCGTGCGAGCGAAGCGAATGTGCCCCGGCAGCGGCCGACAAAGCGCGAGAGCCCGAATTATTTGACTAATAACAAGCTCCCAGTGTCACCGTTAGGTACGACGACGAGCGAAGCGAGAGGAGTGTTAGGGTTAACTGCAACCAAACAGTGCGCGAGCTGAGCGAATGAAGCGAATGTACCCCGGCAGTAGCCGGCGAAGCGCCAGAGCCCGAATGTTTGACAGAAAACAAGCTCCCTGAGTCACCGTCAGGTACGACAACGAGCGAAGCGAGAAGGAGTGTTAGGTTAAACTGCGACCATACAGCTGCGTCCATGATGATGTACACGGATTACAGTGTAGCCAATTATTAAGTTGCCTTTTATTTAGTTGAGCAATCTCGAAGCGGGCCTATAATCATTTTATGCTGACCCAATAAATCATACCCAAATTAAAATATTTTGCTTACCCACTTGCTTGCCAATATTTAATAAATGGTGGGTCGCTTAATGCAGCTCAAATAGTTAACTTAGGTACTGACCAAAAATAATTTAGAGCAGTTCAGTGTGACATTAACTGAGAACTATTTTATAAACATGTGCTGACCATAATTATACGTGTAAGGAACTTTGAAAATTAAGGAGATTTCTTAATGTGTCATGAATTCCATCATAACATCTGAACATATTTCAAGTGATCCATAATATATTAATACTTATACTGTAGACTTTAAAAACATTTATTCTCGAAATATATATACATCTGAACTAAAATCATATAAAACTACCTTGGAGGTCAAAATCGATTGGTAGATCTGAATTGGATTATCGAGAAGTTCTACTTTGTTATCCCTGGTTTTCATCATCAGGTTCAATCCACCAAAATGATGGTGTCCGTAGAGAAAAAATCAAGATACTTAGGTACTTATGGAAACCCTCAAATCTAATACATGTGCTGTTAAAATTTGAGGAGTTCTCTCAATTCCCCGTGAATTCTATCATCAAATTAGAATTATAATCAAATGGTACCTTGAAGGTATTTCCTTACAAACAAAAGACGAATGTCTCAAATCGGATGATAGAGCTGGAAATTACCAAGCAGTTCTTCTATGCCATCCCTGGTTTCATTATCAGGTCAACTTCACTAAATTGATAGTTTTCGTAAAGAAATGCTCGAGTTTCTAGAAAACACCTAAATCATCATGCATGTGCCTTTCAAATATGTCCGAGCCTATATCCGTATGTACCCACTCAACAGATGGTAAGAACAAAACGCCTGTGCAAAAACTAATTGCAAACATTTAATAAATACAATGCATATTTAATCCACGGATTGCATTGATTATTGCACTTGCTTCGTGAATTCCTTATCCTTTTTCACTTCTGTTTGGGATGATTTTCGTAACAAAAACTATTCCAGGTTCTTAGGAGTTTAACTATCCCCATATCAAATTTCATCATCATCCATTTATAGTATGAAGAGTTAACATTACAGACCGACGGAGTTACTTTAACATTTACAATATACCCGTAGTAATTATAGTTGGACAAAATTTTATAAAAAACTGTCCTGGTTTTGTGACTGCATCGTTACGATTACGAATAATCAGTTTACAACATAACATAATAGGTGGCGTTAATAAGCAAAGTGTACTTATCTAATTTCTAATTAAGAATGCTTTATTGCAAAAACCCAATTATTGTAAAAAATTTTTAGAAGAATATAGGAGGTACCTGGTGCGAAGCCCTGTAATAGACCTGTAATACATAAATGCCATCCCAATGGAAAAGTTGTGCATTCAAAATTTCTTTGTTTCTTTTAGCCTAAAGTATCATACGAAAAATTCCAATATATGTGCATGTTGGGTGTTGACAGCCATCATGTATTGAGTGGCCGTCGGTGTAATGGTAGGCGTCCGCGTCATCATGCCCTCAATGATATTTTCTGGAGCCGCCGGGTTTCAGCCGCACTGATAGCCAGCAGCCGGATGGAGTGACGCTGGTGCCGTCGAAAACGGGGCTGTTTGCGTCAGCACATTTTTGGCAACCCAATTCATATAACTCGCATTCCGCTGCCGAAACTCAAGCGATGGTGAGCCGGCAATAGTATTCACCCCTTGGCTCTAGGTACTAAATATATCTTCATGCCCTTGGCGGTGGCGACAGCGGGCTGCTTTGGGGGAAGCGGTTTCTGCGTGACATTATTTGTCGGTTTGGATTTAGTCTTGTCATAATTTTTGACGTGACAACGTCACAATCTCGATGGAGCCGTCTGCAGTCTGCACGCACGAAAAAACATGACTCATGCGGCGTTACCTTGCTCTGAGGCGTTCACGATGAGTAAAAAATCAATGGTTTTACTTATTCGATCGTTGTCACGTTCAACTATCGTCAGTAAACCGACTTTACAGACAACCGATTTTTGTTTTTAATTTTTACTTTATCCTCGTCCTGCCCATTGTAATTTTTAAATGACAATTTATACTTCACGGGTCCCGCCTAAACAAAAAAAAATTCAAATCGTATTTCCGCCCAGTGTGTTTCTTGAAAATCACATTTTTAAATTTCGTGGTTAAACACTCAATTGACTCTTGACAAAAAATTGCTATCGACTTAGACAAAAAGTGGAGAATCCCCGCTCTGAGAAATTCCGTGGCCATCCAGCGTGAAACCAGTTCGGTTTATGACAACACAGCTCGACTAACCTGGCTGTTTACAATTATATACAACAGTATTAGAACATATTAGAGCCAAACCTACGCCGTTGGATTGATATTAGATTAGTTCGCCGCTTAAGTCGCATAAAGGATGACTTACACTAGAAAAGACCGGATCGTGACCGCGCCTGGCCGACCTGTCAGTTTCGATAGATAAACGTCACGTGACCTCCGAGGGGCCCGTTGGGCTCGTCCCGTCCCGTCTTAGTGTGAGTCGTCCTTAACTCTTTACAATCCTATCAGAAATCGATGGGCAATCACGGCGATTTTACTTGAAACTTGCTCGCAACGGTGTTAAGGCTCCAACTCATGTACATCTTCAACGTTTCAACAAGGAAAAGACTTATTGCCATGTTATTGCCAACCATTTTATCCGTAAAAAGATAAAAGAGTAAAGACCCTCGACAATTAAATATTTTAAAAATTGAACGTATAAAGGTAAGCCTTGCCGCAACGGCGTAGCCAAATTTTAATTTGAGGAAGGTTTTCGTAGCCAAGGGGTAATTTCGGGGTGTGGCCCGCAAGATCTTAACATTTCCGCAATTTTGCAGCGAGCGAGATAAGTTGAATTACCAATGTACTAAGTAACGATGCCCTGCTCCAAGTGGTTATGGCTCTTCGATAGCACCATTGATGGCTCTGGTCATGTAATCCCATGTTGCCGGTAGGGTTCCTACATACCTCATGCCCCGCCTCGCCTTTACCAACGCCTCAACGATGGCTCGCGCCGAGTGGCTCCTGGGTGGTACTGGGGAGATAGTCCTGATCGTGTACTCCAATGCTGTCATCAGGTTTCTACATACCTCATGCCCTGCCTTTAACAGCGCCCCAACGAGGCCTTGCGCCAAGTGGTTGTGGCTCCTGGGTGGTACTGGGGAGATAGTCCTGATCGTGTACTCCAATGCTGTCATCAGGTTTCTACATACCTCATGCCCTGCCTTTAACAGCGCCCCAACGAGGCCTTGCGCCAAGTGGTTGTGGCTCCTGGGTGGTACTGGGGAGATAGTCCTGATCGTGTACTCCAATGCTGTCATCAGGTTTCTACATACCTCATGCCCTGCCTTTAACAGCGCCCCAACGAGGCCTTGCGCCAAGTGATTGTGGCTCTTAGAGGGGAGCGGTAAGATGGCCAGGATCCTATACCCCAATGCTGGCGTTAGCAGCGACAATGCTGCGAAAATGAGCAGCTTCATCTTCAACTGGAAATAAGGCAAAAAGCTATGATTTTCGTAAAAAAATATTGATAGCCTATTTATAGTTTATTGAAGACTATTATAGTAGTTTATGCAATGCAGATATAATAAGGGTTCTATAAATTTAAGGCTCGCTGTTACAAAACGAGTTATTATTGGGTATTATAATATATATAATACTGCGAGTTGTTACGGCGTGTGGGTAGACCACAAATAAAAATTCGCAGAAAATCAATAATACCGTGAACGCTTGTAACAGTGCCGAAATAACGGGAGCTCATTAAAACCGCTATACGTTCGTGTTTGATTTAACAAACCAAATATACCTTTTTCATTGTAGGTATCAACTAACAGACAGTGAGATCAAATTATATGGTAAACTAGCTGTTACCCGCGACTTCGTCAGCGTAGTATTATTATAATGTTTTGTAGTGTATTTTTATTAGCATAAGTATTAAAGACCAAATTGAATTGAACTGTAAATTGCTAATTAAATTCCGGGGCCGTATAAAACAAACAACTAACTTGCAACTACAGTAACCTGTTATTCTTTTTTCTCGTAAATAATTCAGGGTATAGGTACCAAAAACACTGGTGATCAATATTGTAATCTGATTTGGAAAAAATTGGACTGAATGTTTTTTTTTGACAAACATTTTTCGTTTATTTTTCTCCTAATTACAATACGATACTGA
This sequence comes from Lathronympha strigana, assembly GCA_949128165.1. NCBI lineage: Eukaryota > Metazoa > Arthropoda > Insecta > Lepidoptera > Tortricidae > Lathronympha > Lathronympha strigana. Next base: position 2,977,054 of record OX421905.1, read on the forward strand.
TTACGCATTTAATCGAATCACCAGCATTTTTGTTACAGCTGTATGTATCTTTGTATCTACCACATACCTATTAATCTTTCAGTGGTTGGATACGCTGTAGATATGGTAAAAAGTACGTCCAAGCTTACATAAATTATCTTTTAATTAAATAAGTAATCAAGGCCAAGTGAGTGGTTTTGATCACGGTTTAAAATACTGTCTTAAGTTCACTGAATTTAACCCACAGAATGTCATTCGATACCTGATTACAACTTGCGAAGAAAAACATTGCGAGGATACCAAAATAATTACGTCGCGCATATAAACTTTCATTAGTAGGTAAGTATTATTTACTCAACATAAGGTAAAAACAAAACTGCTGTAAAAAAAGTGCACTGCACAGGATTGAATTAACTATTTCACTTGCGTCCTTCCCCCTTTGCAAATCTATACATGGATGGATGATTTTCGTAACAAAATACTATTCTGTCCTTTTCTAGGAGTCAAAACATCCCCATGCCAAATTTCACCTTAATCCGTTCGGCGTTTTTAATTTGGTGTGAAGTGGTAACAGATAAGAATTTAATTCAATTGAAGAAACCATTATCATTTATTTTTGCGCAAAGTTAAAATAATTTTAATCAAATCAATTTAAGGAGGATATAGGCGATACCTAGTGCGATTAGTGGCATATAGATAGAACTATAATAAGTGCCATCCTAATCCATCAAGTTGTGCATATTCAGTAATTTTTAGCAATCCTACGAAAAAATCTAAGCTTAGCCATATTATACATTGAGTTGCTGTCTTTGTAGTGGTAGGGTTCCGCGTCACTAAGACCTCAATGATATTGTCCTGAGGTCTCTTCAGTCAGCGAGTGTTCATTCCGTTCTGGAGCCATTGGGCTTAGCCGCACTGTTAGCAAGATGGAGTGATGCTACATGCGTCAGCACATTTTCGACCACCCATATTACTCGCACTTCCCACGTGGCAGGAGCCCTCTACCGAAACTCTAGCGGCGCGGCGGCGAAGCAGCAAAAGTGTGCGCTTCCTTCTGGGATAAGATCCTAAACGGATAGCGTGATACTTACGTGATAAGACAACACTTTGTCACCTTTGTATGACAATTTCTGATAATTCTATATAGTTACTCACATTTGACAGCAATCACCGTCGCACTATCCATGCAACTTGTCTTTTCATGAACTTATAGCATTATCTTATCATTATCAGATGACATTCGTGGATAACCAACTTAGGTCTATAGGACATGGATATAATACATGTTCATGCGCTTTGGTGGTGGAGACAACGGGCTGCTTTGGGGGGACGCGAAATTGTTCTGCATGAAATAAGCAGTCGACTCAAACAAAAGGGAGAGGAGCTCCATCAAAGGTTGTTCGTAGCCATCCAACATGGAAACACCGCTAGTGTTCTGGGCTCTTTTGCACCAAGAATGGCGAAAGACGGATTATTATAATAAGACTTGTGTTTGTGTATTTTTTTTTTTCATATGTAAGTAATTCAGTTTTTAAGTAACTGGTTGTGATTAATTTTTCAGTATATTCAATTAATATCATTAGGTTACCCATTTAATTTCATAGATTTTGTTTAGCAAAACCTACTAAACTGTTAACAGCGCCATCTACCAAATCTTGAAGACTTCGCGGCTTAGTATGTTTCCCTAGAACTAAACAGTTAGATACCTACAGCTCTTAAGTAGTTGTACATGTAATATATAGGTGGCAATGTAATAAATATAATATGAACGGGAAATTGTACCTTTTATGCCTCTGTGCCCATTTCATCCGATAAACGTATTAAATGTGGCACAATTTTATTTAAAATAAGGTTCGTTGATTAGCAAAATATTGCCATAAAACCATGGATTTGTCGTGGCATATTTACTTACTTCATATCTAAGCAAATAGATGGCGCCAGTGTACCTGTGTTAAAATATTTCTTGGATTTTTGAACATTATTAATTACTGTTGGAAATAATCGAATTAAATTTACCGTAATATGCTTGTTAAACGGGAAATCACGTAGTAGTACACGTTTAAAGTATTTGAAGCATATATGGAGTTTGCATTAATTGCAAATGTTCTACATCACGGTATCGACATTTTTAAAACACATTGCATAAATACAACTTCCAACTTACTAAATTTAATACTCTATTGCAACTTTCAAAAACCCTCTATAACTTCTTCGCTTATAATATTAGTGGGATAAAATGCTTAGGAAATGGTCGATTGGGGTTTTGGGGTTAAGTAGTGGTGCAGCGTGCGTAGCCAAGATGCCAATCGCTCACGCTTAAAAACGTATCGTAGCTACCTCTCTCTATCACTCTTCCTTATTAGTGTGACAATGACAGTTACGATTCGTTAGCGACTGAGCGTGAGCGATTGGCATCTTGGCTACGCACCCAGGGCGTAAGCCATTTACAATCCACCACGCTGGCTTGCCGATTCGCTCACATGAGTTCTTCCCACTCATGCCGTATAATATAACCGTCATATAAAATAAGTTAGGCTTAGGCTCCATTGTATTACTGGCTAATAAAAATATAAATGTATACTTCTTTTTTTGCCATTTGTATTCCTACTGATGTTTCATGTCACTTTTATCAATAAAGTCTATAATAGGTACTACAGGCTCCAACACGAGTCGCTTCGCTGATCCACAAGATGTGGAACAGCTTTTTGGTAGTAATTGCCGAAAGATGGCACAATCCTATCCTATTTTTCTCTGTGAAAATGCATATATTTTGAAGTTGCATCACTCCTTAAATATCAGTATACTTAGTATTGATTGACTACCATTTGTTTCTATATTAAAAAAAAAACATTTTTATTGTTTAAGGTTGTAGACCTACAGAGTGCTTTCTGTGACTCTCTGTGGTAGGTACTCCCTTAGCTCAATTGAAGCATTTTAAGTATTTAGGTCACTGGGTCACTAATGATTATCTGTCAAAATACGGACATGAAGAGATAACGCAGTGCTCTGGCTGTTTGCTGCAACATGGTGACTCGTAAGTTTTCACGATAAGATTAAGACGAATAATAATAAGGTAAGACTACGCTTTTTTGGGTTGTCAGTCCTTCTACACATGCAGTCTATGGACCAGCTATTCTTAACGAGCATACAGCGCTCTGAAGATAATGATAAATTATGACCTCAATAAATGCCATTTATGAATTAATGTACGAAATGACATCGTCCGTGGTAGAGTGCGCAGATAAAAGAAATTCTCGAGCACTATACAAAGGCCAGATATGATATTTAACTAATCTAAAGATGATAAACACGGATGACATTTCAATCAAAATGACACTGTACTGTCATTACTATTAAGTTGGAATATAATATGTACCTATATCAGATAATATTCTACTACGATTGTTACGAATGTCCAAATAGTAGTTTATGCAACAGTGATATAAGAACCAATTATGAGCTGTTGCATACGCTAGTTTTTTACGATAGCTAAAAAAGCGTAAAAAGCAAAATCTAGAAACGTGGCAGAATAGGGAAGATGTTGTGCCCACTATAAAAATTAAAAAAAAAAAACAACAACAGTGCTTGTATGAAAGTCCATACGAGCAGTGTTCTTATGAAATACCATAGACAACGTTATAATGTATAATATTTTAATATTATAATAAAATAATATTATTATAATATTATAATTAATATTTAAAACGGGATAATTACCGGATTATTGGATGTTTGTTTTATTGAACACCCGATATTTCGACACCGTTGCAAGCGTCATGTTCACGGAGTAAACTGATGAGCTGCGAGTTTTTAGTTGTGATCTACCCACATGCCATAGCGATCTACCCTCTTAATATATTTTCTTTAATATTGCTGTCAGTCATTTAATTGACAGATAGAAGTGCTGGAGTAGAAAACTAATCAAGAAGAACCCTGGACGGCTGGTGTTATAATTATATGTATTAACTCATGTATCACTGAATTTTAATCTGTTTTGAAATTAAGAGAAAATGAATAATACTCATACTTCGATATTTTTTTATTTATTTTATAGGTGCTCCGAGTTAGTACAGATCTTATCATAGAGCATACTTTGTAAATCTATTATCTATAAGTAACTGGACTTACGAAGATATCAAAGATTGACTTGCGATTAGGATTGTCGTTTGTTTTTCAAGATGACGATGGCGTCTCTGGAACATTTTTTTTGTATTTTGTTTGCAAAATGTTGTTTAATGTGTAATGTTGATAGCTAATTGTGGAGTAAACTAACGAAGCAGTATACAGCTAATGAAGAATCAATCCTGAAACGAGTTCAGTCACTCCTTTAGTCACCAAGCGGCAATCTCGGAACCTTGGCCCCCTGAGAAGCTATATTTTAAGTCTTTTAGCTATAAACTTAACATATAGCGAGGTCAATTACCGAACAACGTCGCCCAAGTGGCAATAAACTATTCTATGTATATAATATTGTAAAATAATAATAATATGTGACACTGGCAAAATTGTCCAACTCTCGGACTGAAGCCATTATTTAAAAAGAGAAGAGAAGACTTATGATTAAATTTATAAGTACTGTTGTGCTAACTGCACTCTTGAATCCCTTTCTCATCGCGGTTTGGTAATAAATAAAAATAATAAATAAATAAATATTACAGGACATTCTTACACAAATTGACTAAGTCCCGCAGTAAGCTCAATGAGGCTTGTGTTACGGGTACTCAGACAACGATATATAGAATATACAAATAGATAAATACATAGAAAACATCCATGACTCAGGAACAAATATCTGTGTTCATCACACAAATAAATGCCTTTACCGGGATTCGAACCCAGGGCCATCGGCTTAGCAGGCAGGGTCACTACCAACTACGCCAACCGGTCGTCAAAATCGTAATATGTTCGCGGGGCGGATCGACGGCTTCCACGCGATCATTAGGAAGCGATGTAGCTCGCTGCTGAATGAATTGGTGGCGCGCCAGCTAGAAGGAAGACAATCCTGTGTGTGTTGGCTGACCGGTGGAACTCACCATGGCTAAAGCACCCTTATGCATCAACTTATATTAATGTAATAACAACCCTAGATTTACCTAAGTATTACTTTGTTACTAACAAGATATGAATCTGTGTTAGAATCAAAATTATTTTTAATTTCATTTATAAACATTTATCAAAGTGAATATTCAAATATTCCCCAATATTCAAGTCTTCAAAAAAAAATGTTAGTATGGCTAGGTGAAAAATATTTTAATAGCGTTAAAGGATTTGTAAATAGGTATTAGATAATGTATGCATGTTAGACTAAGTTAGACTAGAATAGGCTAAATTAAATTTGTACGCCAGTATAAGGCACAATGTGGAGTATCTTTTAAATAAATGTAAGACCCACTATTGACAAATAAATATATTTCATTTCAATATTTACGGAAATAATCGCTATAGGAGTTTAAAAAAAATGTCCCCCTCCTCTAACCTTTGAACCGCAAGTCCAAAAATTTAAAAAAATACTCCTTTTTGCCAGTTATGGTCATGGTGTCTACTATAACCCCTTCTAAGGTTCGCTTTTTTGTGACGGACGGGTAACTACAGAACCCTACACTGAGCGCGACCCGACATGCTCTTGGTCGGTTTTTTTATTATGGAATTTGACAGTTGAGTCCGGGTTAGTTGGTTAACCCTGATTAGCGAAAGTGGCCCTAAGTACTTACTTGAAATAATCCAGTAAAATATCAGGAACAACTAACTCACTTAGTTATTTAATAAAATAGTAAAAGGTAGACGCGGCATGCACCGTTAACGTGTTAAAGCGAACTGAACTGAGTTATTATGACGCGAAATGTTATACACCGTGTATTTTTTTATTGCATTAACTTTGAAGGAGCATTCTTCATTCATTCAATCTTTAGCTTAAAGGGTTAATCAACTTTTTCTTGTCAGTAGTTGCCATGCGGTTTCCTGGGTCATTTTTAAAATCACGGTTTCATTCCAATAAAATTCAGAATTATTTTTTGGTTTCCGTCCATTCCATTGGCCATCTTACAAGCTTGGCAGTAGAACATACTACACGTTCCTTCTAACAAACTGTGCTTTATATTAAGTTGCAACGGTTAACACTCACGTATTTTTATCACAATAGGCAGCAATGGGCAGGATGGGGCAGTGATGTCCAGCCGCGCAGGTGATAACACCACTCTGTCTGTCTGACGATGTCTACCCGACGCGGACGAAACATGTCACGCCTATTGTGATAAAAATACGTGATTGTTAACCGTTGCAATTTAATATCAGTATGTCTCACGAAAGTTTGAATTATAAAACTGTGCTTTATTTTTTTTCCCAGCTGACGGGAAATAATAAAAACAAGAAATTGTTTATAAGAACAATCTAAACCTAAGCAAATTATTTTAGGTGCTTACTAATTTTATTTCACAAAACACACAATCATTACACAAGTCAAGAATTACAAATTGATTCTAAGCCTGATAAAAACTAAAACTACAATACTCTAACTAACAGCCAACTTAAACTAACTATGTATATCTTGGTCCGGCTCTCACCCTGCCCAAACGTACCAAATATGCTTGCGACACTGCCGCGCTGGATGGCAAGCGATATTTGTTGAACATGGTAGGAGCCGGATTGGGGATCGCCACCTCTATCGCGCAACCGTCGCCCCAGGTCTTCAACAAGCCTTGTGGCTTCCGCATACCATGGCCCAGCAGTTTACACGGCAATTGGAACAAAATCGTATGCCGGTTCCAAGTTTAGTATTACTTAGAATGTGTAAGAGCGGCCGCCTTCCCCGAGGCCGCTCCTGCCACCCTGCCAGTGTAAGGAAGGTGAGATGGAGCAAAGGTATTTACGCAGGTAGCAACCCAGAGCAGGCAGCGACCTTTGGCCCATGGAACCAGCGTCAGGCCATCCGGCCGCTTACCGTCCGAATGGGTCACGTAAGACACATTCACCGAGACCATGGCGACGTATCAAGTCATTGATTGCATAGTGTCTCGGGAACCAACCTTCAGAGCGGGAGCAGCTCAGGCCGTGGTACCCATTCATAGAATTAACTGAACTAAGTTGGTATGTTACAATAACTATGACCTGAAGTCGGCGGGGGTGAGCTATTCTCCTTAGTTAGCTCACTTCTGACTATGGCAAATCAATTTCATGTCAAATACCATATGAGATCAAATTAAATTATTGATTATCTTCTAAATGTAGCTAATTACAATATCAGTAATTTTGAGAAATTAACTTAACTTTAATGACCGTTATACTTTAGCGGTTAATGTAACATGTAGGTAATTTTTAAATATTACAAAAGAATGTCAGGATACAACTTTGCAAATGCAAATTGCAAATGAATACTAACTAAGCCTAAAAATAAAACTAAAAATAATACACACTAACAACTATCATAAACTATTTATACACCGCTCCGGCTCTCACCCCGTGCAAACTTACCAAATATGCTCGCAGCATTGCCGCGCTGGATGGCAAGCGATACTTGTTGAACAAGGTAGGAGCCGGATCGGGGAAATTAAATTTCCAAATTTAATAAAACTTACTATGCCTTTTTGTTTTCTGATTTATAACAAGCTATGCCAAAGTTACAGCAATTAAAGAAAGACACGGTGTATGTTGAGGCCACAAATGTTATCAGTGATTGATACTGATTCGATTGATAGACTATGAATTATGATTAATACTGATTCGATTAAGTAGTAGATTATATTACTCATTGGAATTATTTAACTAATCTGAAAACCATAAGATTAATAATAAAGATCGTATCGATAAGTAGGCGTAAGGACAAAACAAAATAACCTAAACATGTGTAATATTTTGTACATATTATTACTTTTTTCTGAGGCTATAATCAGATTTTTCCTAGGCGCGTGTATGGGGCAGTGGACCACCGTAATTTGTCAACCAGGAAGCAGGGATGATCCCCTAGCCCGCAGGCCTTTATAAGAAAAGAGCGAGGAATATTCCAGGCTGACAATCTACATAGCTTTAAATACTCTCAGCACCCTATTGAAGGATTCGGGACTAGGTTGCCGGCTTCGGAGAGAGGGTGAAGTCATTTCTCACCTTTTGTACATGGATGACCTGGAGCTATTGCAAACCACTGAAGTTTTTAATAGTGCCATCAGAATTTGGTGTCGATAAGTGCGCGTTTTACATGTACAGCGAGGGAAAGTAGTTAATTCAACAAATACAACTTTCTGCGACAATGTCGTTCAGATCTACCTCTGAAGCAGAAGCCTATAAATACCTTGGTATGTCACAGTCGTTGGGTATTGAGGACACGGGTATTAGACAGGCGACGAAGGAGCGCTTCTTTAGACGGCTGACAAAAATACTAAATAGTCTTTGGCAACAAGTAGCTCTTTGCTACATACAGTCTCCCTCGGGCCACGGCCACGGGATTAGCCCGCATCGGTAAACTGGTTTTGATTTTTGGACTGGATCGGGGACTTCTTCGGAGAAACCGGTTTTGTCTGTGCAGTTGCGGTCGAAGTTGTCATGACGAATAACTACCGGAAGTATATCCTGAAGGATGGTATGGTCGACATTTGTCGAGGATGCCGCCGTTCCGGAGAGTCACTTAGGCATATTATTTCCGATGGTTTTTGTCTTGCTAACGGCGAGTACTACCACAAACATAATCTCGTATACAGGATTATTCACCAGCAACTTGCTCTTAAATACGGTATTGTGGACCACTAAGTACCAGACTACAACTACGCACCTGCGCCAATTCTCGAAAATGGCTAGTGATCTCTTCAAAGGGTTGTAAATGTTTATAAGCTTATTAAGCTGCACCCACTCTTTTGGTGATATATGAGGGATATTATGCTTGCTCTCATAAAAGGCTTACATTTAGGTTACATCATGTAAAAAGTGCTATTCCATCTGTAAATAAATAAAAGAACAATATATTTATATAAGTGCTATCTATCAACAAAAGAATATTACAATACCTACTACCTATTGCTGTTAATTAACCCATTAATGAGCATAGCTTTTCAATATTGAAGCGTCGTATATTATATTGACATAAATGTCCACACGTTGAGAAATATGTTTATTGCCTCTAACTCATAAAGGCTTAAACAAATTAATTCATTGTGAGTACGACTTTGACGAGGTAATTTAAAAGTAAATTATATTTCACCTTGCAAAGCTTTGAAAAAAGCGACATCGAGCTTCTAATCCGGGAACCATGGTGCCCTCTCATGAAGCTTGCGTATTATTGATTCCAGCGCCCTCTTGTCGAGGAATGCCGAAGCACTTTGCAGTTTTCTGTAAGCAGCATAGTTACACTTCGCTGGCATTTTAATACCGCACCCCTGCTTCGTTAGTAACAAGTTTGGCGGAGAGATGTCGCGATGAAATAATGACTCTGGAAATTGTAATAGTGAATTACTTATATTTTTCGAAACCGGGCAATAAATTATTACATTTTGTATCTTAATCACTTGAGTGCAGCTATACGTGTAGACTATTCTATCGAAAGTTGTTGCTCCAAAATTTTCATTGTTGTTTTATTGTAGTGGTAAAAAAAACTATTACATCGTTTGAATTAGTAAATCATTTGTTTACATTATATTAATTTACTCGAATTTGTTACTTTTTTTAAACATCACATATTAGTGTCACGGAATGCACTGAGTTTGTTCAGTCAAATTTGTTTGGCATCTTTAGCACATCTTTACATAGCACACAGTAAATGTTTATTACTTTTTTGGTAACTATGTAATGTAAGCTTTGTGATATGTCAATAACCCGAAAACACAAAAAAATCTCCTTCAATTGGCCTGCCCTGTTAAAGCTAAAGTTAACCAGTTTACTTCAAAAATATTCAAATGACCATCCATACCTTTTACAATTGAGAAGCTTAGTTAATGTCTCATGGATTCCATCGTTAGGTCTGAAGTAAAATCAAAAACTACCTTGGAAGCAGTACCTCATAAAACAAAATAACAAGGTATAATAAATCGGATGATATAGCTGGAAATTATCGAGCAGTTCTCCTGGTCTTCAACAACTTCCCCAAAGTGTTTTAAACTAGGGTGTGACTATGCAAGTGTTAACAAAATACAACAAACAAACACGTACCAATTGGGAAAACGTACAGACAGAAACAAAATAAAACCGGCGTCATATTTATTTTACCCATTGAGCCGTGAGCCGCGATAACTTGCGGCTGGTCCACGCCAACCCACGCCGGAAATTTACTTTTTTCTATAATTTTAGATTGTTTTCCAAAAAATTTGCTTTTGAACAATGTTTTTGATGTTTTATATGAAAGCGTGGTTCATACATGTTGATACATGACGACCGCTTGGCGTAGTTGGTAGTAACCTTGCCTACTGCTAAGCCGATGGTCCTGGGTTCGAATCCCGGTACGGGCATTTATTTGTTCCCGAGTCATGGATGTTTTTTTATGTATTTGTATATTATTAATTTATTATATTTTATATATCGTTGTCTAAGTACCTACCCGTAACACAATCCTTCTTGAGCTTACTGCGGGACTTAGTCAATTTGTGTAAGAATGTCCTATAATATTTATTATTCACTTTATTCATTTTTAATCTTAGGTTAGGTTGTTATAATATGATTATAAAAGTAAAAACCAAAATACATACAAAAACAATACAAAATACATATAAACCACCACCTACAAGTATGCCTGCGCCAAATGGCGCAGGTGTACGGTGCTTCATGGTCCACAAGATTGTATTTAAGAATAATTGCTGGTGAAAAATCCTTGCTACGAGATTGTCTATGCAAGTACTCGCCGTTGGCAAGATGAGAACAACCAGAAGTCTGAGTGACTCTCCGTCCGAATATATTTCCGGTAGTAATTCGTTATGATAACTTCGTCCGCAATTGCACAGACAAAACCTTCGGTTTCTCCGAAGAGGTCCCCGAATCGTAACCAGTTCACCGACGCGGGCAGATCTACGTCGGGGTCCTTGGGCCTTGTAGAACCGCCCGTGTAGCTCTTTGGTCTTCCATATCGTCTTGCGGTCCTCTGTGCTTAGTACCACAGGTTTGCGCCAGTTATTGTTTGCCAAGGAGAGCGGTGTGAGATTCTCGTCTACTGCCACCACATCACGATGCATCCCACACTCGTTGTTAAGGAAATAATTCCTGAGATTGTACACCTCATGGTTGTGAAGATTTTGCTGTAACGTTTGGAAAAGATGAGTAATCAAACAAATGGAGGTGACACCACATAGCGCTACCAACTGATATGTTTGAAGTCAAAACGCTATTAAATGCAGAATCGGTAAAGAATGCATAAATATCTAGTTTTCATTAGTGATTGTAATGTAAATGACCATGTTAGCTTAAAATCGTATATTATGCTTAGGTAGATAGGTAGGGTAAGATAGGTAACGTTATTCTTGTTTGTGAAGGTACCTACGTCAGATAAATAAGAGTGTTTATCAAATCATCGTGAGTTTGCTTGATCTAGTGGAAAGTTTTCCGCTTGGTTGTAATGTTTGATTAGTGTATTAGAAACGTAACTACTTACTCTACTTAGAGCTAACATATGTCTCAGTTAATATGTTTGTTATTATGGAATAATCTATTTTAAAATTTCAGTGATTGATACAGTAAGGACTTACATTTATTATGATTTATAATACATATCATACTTTATTATTAAATATCAATATCTGAGCAACCGAGCGAATAGTAAAAGACTCATAAAAACTCGAAATTTTCATAATTTTTAAAGTTCTGTACCCAAAAAGTAAAACGGGGTCCCATTACTAACACTCCGCTATCCGTCTGTCTGTCTGTCCGTCTGTCCGTCCGTCTGTCCGTCTGTCTCGTCTAACCGACCGTCCGTCCGTCTCTCACCAGGTTGAGACTGCATAGCTTAGTAGGCTGTGCCCTAGATTGAAATTTTTTTGTTTTACCAAATGACTATTGTATTGTATCGTATTGTATCACGGGCTGGTTTCCGCAACTCGACGGCTAGCGCCTATTTTGCGTAGCAAGGATGACGGGATGGCTAGTCAGCTAGCCATCCCAACTCCTCGAGAAATCCTATCAAACCTTTGGTATTCCGTAGGACCTCGGGGAGATCACTCGGAGATCCGAGATGTTTTGCCCTGTATGGGGCCACTCCGTTGCATTCAAGCACTACGTGGGCAGCCGTTTCTTCTGTCTCCATACACCGGTATAAGGGACTGTCTGTAACACCTAGGTTAAAAAGATATTTGTTAAAAGGTCCATGCCCTGTTACGACACTGGTTATTGTTTTTAACCTGTACTTGCCAAGTTGGAGGAGCGTCTTTGTAAGTCGATCGCTGATGCTGGGCAAGGCCAATTTGGCCTGCCTGCAATCCTCCTGGTTTTGCCAGTGTGCTGTGTGGAGCTTCCTGGTGCGTTCAAGCAGCAATATACGAACCTTGCTAAAGGGCGTCGGAAGAATAGGTTCTGGACCTATTGCCCCTGCGCCTGAACCCTGTCTGGCAAGCTCGTCTGCAGCATCATTCCCGCGGGATCCGCTGTGACCCTTGATCCATTGAAGAGTTAGCTTGTTATTTAGACCTACCTCCATCAGTCGTTCATGAGCATGACATTCATGCACAAGACTTGATGTAATAGTGTGACTCTTCAGAGCCATTAGCACTGCCATGCTGACGGAGAGTATACGGATGGAGGATCCTACTACCTTCCTTGCGTCGATGGCGACCAAATGACTAATTCTTACTGAAATGAAGTGATTTCCGAAAGTTATTTTTTTTAAACTCATCGTTGACTCAAACCTAAACTATGATATCGATTTATGAGTGCCCCCTCCCACTCGCAATTGAAATGACCAGGCTATTTTTGACAATTGATGTATGTGGCACCTCCAAAATGTGTCTTTTAGATAATAAGCACCGATGCTCGTCCATGATAATCATTTGATATTGATCATTTATTGAAAAATAAGAAATGACAAAGTATGACTTGCAAAAATACGGCATAGTGATAGTTAATAGTGATTTATAGTCATGGTGACATTTTTAACACCGATCATTTAAATGTCACCGGGTAATATTCAAAAATCGCTCTCCAGGTCCACAAAGTTCGATGTCCCAGGTTCAAATACGAGAAATGGCAATTATTTGTCTGTTTATTGAGAATATTAGATCAGATGTATTAGAATTGAAATGGTTCAAACTCACGCCAGGCATAGATATCACATCAGGCATCACTCAGTGATGCCCGAGCCGCGAAGGTGACATCACGACATTGTCTGTCCGACGATGACTGCCCGATGCACTTGAAACATATCACGCCTATTGTATTAAAAATACGTGTGCCTGAACCGTTGCAATTCTCTCTTAATTTGAACTCTTGATATGCTCACGCGGTCGAGAAGTAAGTTTCAAATATAACAACTAAAAATTTCAAATAGGCCTTCAGAAATTGAAATTATTCGCCTTAAAAAACTAACTAAAAAGTGTCTGAATTAATATGTACTACCGAGAAATGAGGCTGGTAAGTTTACAAGCACACTGAGACACAATAGTCTACTTCATTTTACCTACATTGTCAGCCCCTCAGGTGGAACAGAGACAAATGTACGGGCTGAGAGGATTTAATGTAATTTATTTGCACTCATGACACGCCCGTTCCAAGCGATTTTCTCCCAAGCTCTTATACCGTAATGAATGTTTAAATTTGTTACGTTTATGTAATGATGTCAATTTCTGGGAGTGATTGATGTTAAGGAGGTGGCGTAATTTTGAGAAGGTTACCCGAATATGTTGTTTGTTAATACTGATAAATAAAAGAATTCGGTGACACTTTGATCTAATACAATTGTTATTTACAAAATACAAGCGAGTAAGAGATCTTTCTCCTATTTTTCTAATGCTTTTATTGAGACCCAAGCAAGCAAATGATTTCTAAATTCAAAAGGTTTTCAACGTTATAAAGGTTTCAATACTTTGAAGGCACTAACGAAATCCTTCGCATCATACGAATAATAAAACGTGTTTTTGCAGTATTACATTAATATGTAATACTGCAAAAACGTACGTACAATTGTGATTCGGACATAACCTAGTATTTAGTCCACCATTATCACCTAATAGTCTAGTATATTTAAGATTCCATTAACTCTCAATAGTCTATACACTATACACCCTGACGGGTGTTGCCTTTGCGTGCGTCCTACTCGGGCAGGTGCAACGTCCGCTCTGTGTACCCCTTACATTTCATTGAATTGTCGAAAGGGACTCTGCGTTGGCTTCGGCTACGCGTACGCCTCCCAAAGGTCCGGAACACCATTGTTCCATGATGCGACTTCGATAATGTTATTATGTTCAAATAAAAAAAAATAGTGTCAAAAATGTAACATCAGAACATTTCATTCATCAAAGCTGTAATGGCAGACATAATATGCGGCTTGAAAGCATCATGGAGAGCTTATGATATACTGTGTGTAAGTATATAAACCAGTGTATTTGACCGTAAATAATTAATTAGGCATTATAACACTCCTGTCATGTTATTATAAACCCAGACTCGATGTTATACCAGAATCTTGCAATAAATAATTTCGAGTACAGACATTATTAATTTGTCTTTATTCGAAATTGACTAAATTAACTTAATCCTGAAACAGGCATTCCTTTGCGAAATTCCATATTTATTTATAACGACAATAATGTCATTTTGCTATTAGCACGTTTGGCAGAATAGCAAAGTTAACCTTATTGTCGTCATTAAACTAATTACCGAAATTAATTTTACTAAAACGTGGCTTGATCGTGTAAACCTTTACGACGAAAAGTTTTGGACGATTAAGCCCCGTTTTAGTCAATTTATAATGTGTGACAATCGTGAAAATTTAAATAGGTGTACCTAAATTAAACTTAAATACAGCTAGTCTGTTATGATCGGGTTTTTATCGAATACCACCATGTCTGTTATGTTCTGACAGGTAGGTAAGTGTGAAAGTGACGCATAGCGTGATAGTCGATAACATGGCAACCATTTTACCCCTTCTGGTTAACGTTTATAACACGAGAGCGGTATACACGCGTGTACCTTGAATTATATTTAAGCCTAAAAGCGTCGTAATACAATTTACATTAAAAGCGAGTGTGTCAGAAACGAAACATTTCAAGGAGCAAACAAGTGTAAATACGAAACGAAATATGAACTGTTCACGCTAACAACGATCTGTAGTTTCGTTGGCCAACCACTGCTACTCAAAAATACTGATTAACGCTTCAAGCACACGATTACGATTAACGATTCTTAAAACTCAAAGTCGCTCAACGCGCTATGGAGAGGGCTATGCTCGGAGTTTCTCTACGTGATCGAATCAGAAATGAGGAGATCCGTAGACGAACTAAAGTCACCGACATAGCCCTCCGGATTAGCAAGCTGAAGTGGCAATGGGCAGGCCACATTGCACGCAGAGCAGATGGCCGATGGGGTCGAAAAGTGCTTGGGTGGAGACCACGGCTTGGCAAACGCAGCGTAGGACGTCCAGCCACAAGATGGACAGATGACCTTATGAAGGTCGCTGGGAGACGCTGGATGCAGGTCGCTTCCAACCGGTACTTGTGGAGGTCCAAAAGGGAGGCCTATGTTCAGCAGTGGACGTCTTATGGCTGATGTGATGATGATGATGATGAACGCGTCAAGCAACACAGAAGGGAGTCCGCATACGTACCGTTTCCCTTCTGCTGAAGTGCAAGCCCAAATGGACATATGCGGGTCTGTGTTGTGACTAGTCCGTAGGCACACAATAGTACATTACGACACAAGGGCGGAAAAGAGGAAATTCGCAACGAGTGGCGATAAATTAAAACACGAGTTGCGAATTACCTCTTCGCACGTGTATCTAGGGCGGTAAAGTAGCACCATGTGTACTTACTGTAAAAATAGATAGAAGTGTGCAAGATTTATTAGTGTAGCTGTATGTGTGTGTTAAAGTCGTCATTCATTACAGATTGGTTTCGGCAGGCTATTTGCGGTTTGTTAATCGATAATTTTTGACTCATTTGGATATGATGCATGATATTTTGATAACATAGCCAAGCTGGCGAGAGGAAGGTGCTTAGTTCAGCATAAAGTACGAGAGGCTATCAAGAAAGCAAGTGTAGTTGTTTAGTGCTCAAAGTTTAGGGTAACTACGCTAACCAATATTTCAGGATAATGGCGGCGGCTACTATCCTGTAGCCCTAGTACAAGAGTTTCGCGCACCTTTCACCATCTAACTGTTCGGATAAGAGAATGACAGAAGGCCTAGTATAAAAGTTGTACGACATTAACTCCTCGACCGCGTTAGCGTATCGAGGGGTCAAATTAAGAAAGTTGCCGGTAAATAAACGGCAAACATAATTTGAACTCCCAATACGCTAACGCGGTCGAGGAGTTAATGTCGTACAATTTTTATACTAGGGCTTCTGATGTCTATCTCGAGCTTCGAGTGCATACATCACGAGCGCACAAACCGATAACGCAGACCTGCAGTTTTCGTCGGCCACTGCGGACAGCCTATATAATCCAGTCATTGAACTGACAGCTTGTATGGAAATTTTGAGTGTTCGGGAAATATTTGATAATAGCTAATTTAAGCGTAACGCATATATCGTGATTCTAGTGTTAAGTAGGCAACAAGATCCAACAAAATATCGTTACATGCATTAGCATGTAACGATATTTTGTTGGATCTTGTTGCCTATCTATGTCTTGTTGTCTGTGACGATTACGTCACAAATATGTACACACATGTTACAAACGTTTATCGAAATAACACAATATCTATCACCCGCGCCGTACATTTTGTAGATTTAATGGTTTTACATGAATACGTTTTCCTCGGTTTCTCTTTTAACAGAAGACAAATATGTCGTCATGTTCACATACAAGAAAACTATTTGCTACTGTTAATTTAAAAAAATCGACTTAGTTTTTTTTTTTTTAATAATGACTCACAAACGCTGCGCCACGCCATGCATGTACTTGTAAGTGTAAGGTCAGATACCAGCAGTAGGTATAGATAGTCGTAACTCGCTATTTTTGTTTATAACATCTGACATTAATGTATTTGTGTGTTGACATTATTAATTGAATGATTTATTATTTATCTTTACTAACATAGCTTATAAGAAAAATTGTTACTAACACCTATGGACTTCTGCTTGTAATGAGTAATATGTTGTCTGAAATAAATAATTTTTATTTTATTTTATTTTATTTATTTATAATAACATTTATTAATATATTTATTGGCAACATAAAATACCTCCAACAAAATAAACAAATTAAAAATAACTTAAATAAAATAACTAAGAAGAAAATTAAATTAAATTTTTTATTATTTTACTATTTACCTACTTCCGGAAGAAAGGTTTGTACGGTTTTTGCATATATCATCTATAAATATCCCATTCGAACGTTATTTGAAAAAATCAGGCTATTATAATTTAATGTCTGTCAAAATCGTATCTTTTCTGGGTTAATAATTAGGTATAGGGTAGTTTAAAATAAATCTATTGAATTATACCAAGCTACAAACGACTTAAACCGTGAGTGACCCTGACTTTCCATAACTATGTTCCAAGTTCTAAATTAAAAATAGAAATCATTAGAATTGATTCCCGACCCGATTAAGTACCTTTACTTATAAATTGAAAGAGATGTCATATACTACAGAAAAAAGTGACCAAGGTCCCCGGTGAGCAGGGCTGCAGGAGGAAATTCGGACTCTGGTTGCCGTGATCGGGTGGCCCAGTGGTTGGGGCGTCTGCCGCGAAAGCAGGAGGTCGCTGGTTCGATCCCAGCCCTGCTCACCGGGGACTTTGGTCACTTTTTTCTGTAGTATATGACATCTCTTTCAATTTATAATTTATATATAGTAGTGTGACTACTTAAAAACATGAATCAAAGCATTTATTATGTTTAATAAATGATTTAATTCATGCTTTAAAATTGTACCTTTACTTACTTAATTTTATTGTGGTGGGCGTGTAAAGCGTTTGAAGACTTCGAAAATAAATCTTCGCCAAAAAATAGTTAAGTGCTAGCCAAGTTTAGTGCCGCCTTCGCGACTGGGCTTGAGATACGAGTTCAAATACCGAACACCCTCTGCCAACGCGTATTCGAATTGAAATTGTTTCCTATATTTACTGTCCAGCGGCTATAAAACGTGTCAGCGAGGCGTGTGCCAAATG
Source organism: Lathronympha strigana (assembly GCA_949128165.1). NCBI lineage: Eukaryota > Metazoa > Arthropoda > Insecta > Lepidoptera > Tortricidae > Lathronympha > Lathronympha strigana. Next base: position 2,995,254 of record OX421905.1, read on the forward strand.
TGGTGCTCGTTCAAAAGTGTTCCAACACAACAGTTATACAATGAACTTAGAGCCTTTTTGGTATTTACACCCAATGTGCAAGATTCCAACAAAGCGTTACGTGTATCAGTGGTAAGTAATTTGATTTATCAGTGCAGTGTCAGAATACGTTAAGTCGACGTGGATTGTGTGTAAGTAAGGTACTATGCTAAGGTACCTCGTACGTTATCGGAATTAAATACTTAATTATGATTGGAATATTTTGTTACTGTATAAATTTGATGTTTGACAATTTGATGACAATTTTTTTTACCTAGGTACATTCTATTTCTATAGAATAACGGCTATTAAAAAATTACAATGTGCTGTATTCTCGCAGTCAAGATTTAAAAAATATTTCTTAGTAATTATTTTAGACCGAAAAAAAGATGGCGAGACGATCTGGAGGCGTTCTGCGCAGATTGGTGGGACACAGCAAATAATAGGACCGAATGGAGGAGAAGAGGCCTTTGCCTAGCAGTGGAACACCTAAATTGGTTATATATAAAAAAAGTATTATTTTCTTTCTTACTCTGATTGAACAAATCCAAGCGTGCTATAAAAATGTTCGTATTTATTCTAAAAATAAAAACAATATTTGACAGACAACAATAACACAGGTGATGGGATTCGATCAGTTTTAGAGCATGAAATAAAGGATTGTCGCTACTGGCTTGGATTAAAGCGCACTTAGCTATATTTGATTTGCGTTGCGTCATAGGCTTTTAAAACGAATTGAGGTGCACGTGGATTCTTCAATAAACTCAATTTAAATGTTTGAAGCTTTCAGAATATTTCAATAAAGTGTGTATCAACAAACGCTGTCCAAAACGTGGGATCCAATGTTAGGAATAAACAATTGAAACACCTGTAAGCCTCTTACTGAGTCCCAGTAGTGGTTAAAAATGTAGAAGAGTACATAAATAAAACCCTAACGACTGTAGGAACCCATGTATGTTAGTAATTACGAGTTTGCAACAGTTACTAGCTGATACCCGCGACTTTGTCCCCGGATAATTTTGTTTCGGTGAAATTTTTATAATTAAAAATGATAAACCTACCCGGGAGAAATGAGAGCCTTTTTTATTCCTTTTTGTAGGTGGAGGGGGGGTCCATATGAGTAAATAAACTAATTCCTGGGTCACTTTTAACGATTTTATGGCCTTCACATCCAATAAACATGATTTTTGTTATATACGAGAAATATTTTGGACTATAATAAAAATATCAATCGCTTATTACCTAAATACCTATGTATTGTGTTCGTTACCTAAGTAATCCACGGGACTCAAACCCGCCACTCTGGTAGAGCGGTGGTATACCAGAGCCGCTGGTTCGATATCCGTCCGAGGTCAAGAATTGCCTTTCATTCCGAGAAATTCGTTATCATTTACAGAAGTTTCTGCTTGGAAATAACAGTTTAGTATGGGGTAGCACATTGCACGAATTCTCAATATAACATGAAACTCCACTTTCCGACTAAGAAGTACTTTCTTACGGTAAATGTTGCTAAGCGCCCCTCTTAGTGGCATACGAGGGATATGGTGTAGAAATTCGGGACCACGGGTGTGGTTTCGGTAGCTTAGTTGGTAGAGCGGTGGGATGGTATCCCAGAGTCGCCGGTTCGAGTCATGATTTTGGTCCTGATTTTTATTCTCTTTCTGAGAAAATTAGTTTTATTGTTGTACAATCATCTATCATCGTCTATGGAAAAACTTTCAAGACTCTCATCTGAAAAACTCCATAACCTCCATACAATCTTTCAACCCATTTTCAACCCCTTGTGGGATGAATTTCGAAAAACTGTAGCATCACTATTCTTTTATTTTAATATGAAATCTATACAAGGTAAGTATGTCACTTAAAATTGTACACTATCCCCATAGTATAGTAACTTTAGTATAGTATAGTAACTTTTAATCCCCTTTTTAACCCTATAAAGGTTGAAAATATCAAGCTCACTTTTAATTTTGTGTATACGTTGTGTAAGTAGCCCGCTGTGCAAACTCCAACTTTCTAGCTTCAGTAAATTTGACTCAGTAGTTTGACGTTAATACAAACTTTCAATCCTCTTTTATTCGCTGGGGAGAAAAACGTATAAAACGCTGACATTCCTTCCTTGTTTTAAAATTAGTAGTTTATGGACGAACTTTCAAGACTCTCACCTAAAAAGTAAGTAGTGCTGTGTAAATCTAAACTTTCTAGCATCACTCGTTTTGACTCTGCGTTAATACCATTTTATCCCTTTTGGGGCTGAATATCAGTAAACGCTGAAATTAGTTTTCTTGATACAAAATAAGCAGTTAATAGACCAACTTTAAAGGCTCTCACTTGAAAAATCATACAGCCTCTATACAACATTTCAACCCATTTTTAACTCATTTAGGGGATGTATTTCTATAAACTCTGAAATTACTTTTCTTGTATTTTAATAAGCAAACTATAGGTACACAATGTTTCAAGTCTCTACCTTAACATTTTACGCTATTCCCATTCAAACGTTCAACCCCCTTTTTACTCCTTTAGGGGTTGATCTTTTCAAAATCGTTTCTTGTTACTTGTACACATCATAAATTAAACCTGATGTGCAAATTTCAACTTTTATAACTTTAATAGTTTTGGCTCTGCGTAGATTAGTCAGTCAGTAATTGAGTCATTCAGGACACACGCATTTAAATACATAGATATTTCCTTTCCATGAAGGGCCATCTACCAAGCATGTCAGTAGTACATATTAAAACGTTTCTTGTAACAAACTGTGCTGCATTTGTCCCCTGGCTGTCGGCACAGAATAACAACAAGAAATATTAATAAACACTGTGTTATTCCGGAACCGTTCTGTATTACTGCATTTTCAAATTCCTATGCGTTTTTCAATTAAGTCTGAATGCCTTTCAGATGATTGCAAGGGTGTTATTTCGAGCGGTGGCCGAGTGCAAGCGGATAATAATATCTACAATTTACAGACTAGTATTTAGTCTGACCTCATAATACGTAACGATTATTTTTTGCATTTAGTCGACGATAACAATTTTCCGTAATTTACGCTTTTGATCAAATTCACTTTTATTGAAGACTAGGTGGTGCCCGCGACTTCGTCTGAGCAATATCTTTATAAATTGTAGCTTATGTGTTATTCTGATGTATAGTAGTAGTAGTAGAACACTTTATTGTACAAATGCAAGATAAACAAAAACTGGATAAAAAAGAAATACAAAGTTTGTACAAAGGCGAACTTATCCCTATGTATAAACTATATTATATTGTAAAGTTTCAATAAAATCCATTTAGTACTTTTTACGTGAAAGAGTAACAAACATCCATACAAACTTTCGCGTTTATAATATTACTAGGTTTTTTACGTACATACATTTAAAAAAAAATAGGACATTCTTACACAAATTGACCAAGTCCCGCAGTAAGCTCAAGAAGGCTTGTGTTACGGGTACTTAGACAACGATATATGTATATATAATATACAAATACATAGAAAACATCCATGACTCAGGAACAAATATCTGTGTTCATCACACAAATTAATGCCCTTACCGGGATTCGAACCCAGAACCATCGGCTTAGCAGGCAGGGTCACTACCAACTACGCCAACCGGTCGTCACATTATACGTAAACTCCTTTGGGCATTAATCCAGCCAGAGTAGCAATCGACAGGTCTACCCCTCTGCCAAAAGAGTATGACAAACACACATGTTCATTGTATGGGCTGACGTTTATCTGACATAGCTATTTGTACGTTACGTACTTACGTACGAATAGCCACACATTATTTTTTGTAAAGAAAATTACATTGCCGTCAAAGGTAAACTCACGCTTGTAATCCCAAAAGAGGTAATAGGCAGAGCATATCAATATTTCCGTATTGTGGCATTAAAACTGAACTGTTTTATTGTTCAGTTTTAATGTCACAATATGAAAATTGCAACATTGCAGTAACAGGTAGCTAGTCCATCGCCTACAGCTCACTTAAACCCTAGCCCACAATCCACTTTTACGGTACCCACGGGAGGAAAGAGGGTGGTGAAATTATTAACCCGTCAAAACGGTTCAAGAATTTTTGAAATTTAAAAAAAATGTAATTTCTTTAGTTATTAACTTGATTATTGCAAAACCTATAAATAGTAATTCATTTTTTCTAAATTAAATTATGAAAAAAGTAAGTATTATGAAATATAAACATTTTGTTTTTACATTTAGATGCTGTGCGAAGATTACTGATAACTTACTAAAGAATATACCTATTACCTACGTATATTGAATATTCAAACTTGGAGTCGTTCAGGAGGATGGCCGTCATGATCTTAGTTGCCATAACCATGCTGGGCGTTTTTCACGTCACCATGCTATAAACGAGGGGGTTTCCCGGGCTTTGGTCTCGACCAATGTACAATCGCGTTCAAAAGTGCATGGGTAATTTATAAATGAATCCATTGATAAGATAAAGATAAAGATAAAAAGAACTTTATTGCATTATTAACTAAGGTACAATAATTAATTTAGCCGAGGGCTATGCATAGCAGTGAGTGTACAGAAGTTGCAGGGGTCCCCGCACTAGGCAAGGCCTGTGTCGCGGGAGACCAGTTTTAACAGTGGTGTCATGCCTTAAACAAAATGTGAACAGAAGAATAGGAAATTTAGGGTTTTAATTTAAACTTAGCAATGGTTATAGTAAAACCTATAATAAAACCTACCTATGATAAATTAACTTTTTCTGTATCAATAAATATTTTCTACCGTTAACAACTGGATTTGTAATAATGTGCTTGTTATATAGTTTTTTTTTTTTCTTTCTCGACATTTCTGTATTTTCTATCTATTTTACGTATTGGGAGATTCCAGTTATAATTTCTATTGAAATAGAAATCAATCAATAGAAATCATTTGGATTCCTCGATATTCCTTTTAAATTATTCTCAGTAAGGTAATATTTAACTGTGTAATACTTAAATTTAAGAATGAAGAATCGATCCTTATAGGGTGACAAGACATGGATTTAAACTATTGTTTATAATCATGATATTTATTAATTGGTATAATTTTAACATTCATGTTGCAAAATGTAGTGTATTTATTATCGTGAAAATAAAGCTCTATCTATTATTACCGTTAATTAATATTGAAACAACACACATGTACCTACTGATATTAGATACTGATACGATACGATTTCTTTAGAGAAATCACTTGTCACTGTTCGTAAAGCTATTGCAATAGCCTTCCCGCTTCAAAAGACTGCACTGCACTCGACGCTGTCAATAAAGAGAAAAAAAACAGGCGAATAGCGCACCAAGGGTTTCACACAATGCTGCACACCTTGTTTTCTGTCGATTTTTGTCCGTTTTAAGGGTAAGTATACATATTCCTTAGCTTGAATAAAGTTAATTTCTCAAAGGCACAGTAGTCTCATTAAGACTACTGCTAGACTACCAGTAGTCTCGTTAAGAGGAAGCTTAAAATGGTGTATATATAATTAATAATACTACTAATAATATGATAAGATAGTTGCGTTTTTACTAATACTCTATGGATGCATATGTTTGTCCGAAATAAAGAATTTTCATTCATTCATTAGCTCCATTTTGGAGATTTTCCCTTATTTCATTAAGTAAGTACATTAGATAATGCCTTAGTAACTGTAAGTGTGTATACATACGGAGTATGAATGACATTGATGTGTCATAGTTGTCACGTTCACGTACTTAGTAGAGAACCTACGCCCAGTGTACTGTCTCGTTCAAAATGCGTGCACGAACAATTTATGAATTATTTATTATAAATAACAATTATAATAAATAAAAACACTGACGCCGTCAATGTCAGATGTGTTATATAATTTTTTCCTTTATATATTTTTTAAATTATGTTTTGAATGTGCAGAAAGTCAGAAGTAACGACTGAGCGAGCGTAATTTTGGTGGCGATGGGAAGAAAATTACGAAGTCTTCTCAAGGAAGCAACAGATGCAAACACCTTCCTGCTCATCTCGTTTAACCGAGGCACCCAAGAAAAGGTTCAATCCCTGGTGGCACCAAGGTTTATGACTTAGGAGGAGTAAGGAATGATACCATTATTAAAGTAATTGAAGGGAGATTGTCATAATCAAGCCTATTGATCAATTTTGAGCTTCCGATGATTATGCATTGGGACTTACACGGATTAACCTTCAATCCGTAACTATGACTCGCATTTAAAATAGTAAGTAAGTCGCCGTTAATAGAAGAAATTACTGATGGAAGATCATGATTACCTTGAGAATATATCTAGAGGTCATCGGCATAAAGTTGAAAGGAAGAAAAGAGCTCGTGAGCAATGGAGTTGATAAAAATCGAGAACAATAAAGGGGACAGCACGCCACCCTGCGGAACGCCAGCCAACGTGCTGCACCATGAAGAACTCAAGATTTTAACACAATATTCTATTGTAAATTAATTAAAAAACTTCCTTTGTGTGCATTTTAGTAGGTATAATACTTTCTGAAGTCTAAATACTATGTCATGACGTCACAAGCTATGAACTGAAGTCACCTACAATATAGTAATATTACCCAAAAAGCGATTTGTTCAAATCGGTCAACAAATAAATTCCGGGAACCAAACGTAGCGACCATCCATATATTTTATTTCCACGTCATTTGGTCGAGATACATCGTTTCGGGTAAGTAGGTACCTAAGGAAAATAGAAGAACGTCAATGATATCTTTATTTCTCATTCTGTATTTACGGAGGATTTGATATTTTATGTTGTTATAGAAGTAGTTATATTGTACCTACTATTTTTATTGGTACCTAAAAAAAAATATTTGATTTGTATTGCAATTTCGAATATTATACAATGAACTTCTTAACTATGTAAATATGGTACCCATAAATCAAAATATACCATAAAATAAATATCAGGAACGAATTTTCGACTTGGGCAAAGACTTTATCTCCTGCGATTAAGCTAGAGGGATATTAATAAGATATAATACGGATGTACGAGCTACAAAATATGCAAGAATTGTTTCAAATCCGTTATATTATGACAGTAAATTAATGTGCCTAAAAATATTAAACTTGAGGACCTTTCAATCATAGGTACCGATTTAGTCAGGTAAAGTATGACTCACACTAGGACGGGACGGGACGGGGGCGGGATGGGACGATCAGTCAATTTCAATAGAAATAATCACGTGATAGCTCGGAGCCCTCGGATGTCACGTGAAGTTTTCTATAGCAACCGACTGATCATTGCAAGTATTGAACTTTTAATATGCAATATAAAATTTTATTAAAGCTTAACTTTTGGGGAGTTAACGAGTTCTAATTATCACAAGACGAATAATTTATATAAAGTAGTTATTAGTAATCTCACTAAAGCTGCATTAATCGATTTCTATAATGCTATTATTACTTCTGGATATTGACCTGCGTTACCATGGCCATTAGGGGCAGCAGTCCATTAGCAATCTAACTTCCTGTTAACTGTTAAGCAGGATTGACGGGGATTGAAATATCATGAAGAATTGACAGTTATTTCACTGCTTAAGTGCGTGGGGGCTTTGGGACATTATAAATAATAATAACATTAAACTGTGCCCCTTTTCGTCCGAAAATATTACTGATGATGATGAGGTTTTGACCTGAAAAGAAACCGACCAAGTACAAGCCAGACTCCCGCACCGAGGGTTCTTTACAACCTTATATTTACCGCATTCGTCCATAAAATTCAGCAATAATCTGTATTTCAAAGGGTTCACTATTGTGATGTAGAAGTTTATAATCATATTTTTATATAGCATTATATTACTTGGCAGAAAAATCATTTAGCGGTATCATCTTTCGCAATGTAATGTTCCGTAAAAGTCACTTCGTATTTTTTTTCAATTCAGAGTCATATTATAGCATAACATAGATGATCATAATAGTCTGGTGGACGAAACTGATTTCAGAGATAAATATTTTGTATAATCACTTATTTAAACTTTCACGATTTTCACACATTATAAATTTACTAAAACGGGGCTTAATCGTGTATAAACTTTGGAAACAAACCTCCGACGTTTCAAGGGCGACATTGCCCCCGTGGTCCCGGAGAAAGACTCACCGAGACCACGGGGACAATGTCGCCCTTGAAACGTCGGAGGTTTGTTTCCAAAGTTTATACACGATTAAGCCCCGTTTTAGTAAATTTATAATTTTGTATAATATTAGCGCATAAAATTAAGTTTTTGTAGGAGGTCGCAGTTCTAACCTAACCTTCTATTTCGGAGTTCTAACCTGATCCTGGAGACGGACTGACACAGTGGCATTTTTTTACAAGCACTTACTACATCGATGTACCTGTAGTCGATTTGGCGTCGCTGGGAAGACTTTAACACCGCGTCTCGATTGAATCGAAGGCTTCCTCATAGTGTACAAACGCTAAACATAATGGCCTGTTATATACCTCTACTCTTCGGTCTTTCATACAACTTGCCGCAGCGTATGTATGTGGTCTACGGTATGGGACTGGAGGCTGGAAGACGTCGAACCTGCAAGTGACACGCTAAGTGATGAACCTCGAAAGAAAACAGCTTATATATGTGACTCAAAAGCTGCCCTTTTCCTAAAAAATGTTTCGCACACTTTACAAGAATCTTTTCGCAAAACGAGTAGGTACCTAGTTTAATTTTCAGAATCAACGTTTGGCGGAATTCAATTTCGAAATTTATTCATTTTCATCAAATTGCCGTATAAAAACTTGACGAAATGTAAAAGTAATTACATTTCTTCAAAATTTTATAAGGTAAATGTTTGTTGAGCTAATTTTTTATATTGTCTAGTACTGTATTCCAAAAAAGATTTTTGTTCAAATTGTTACAAATTATGCACATTCAGCTCGGAGTATAGATTTGAAAATGATTATTTATTTATATCTCCGGGTTAGTTGGCTAACCCGGATTTAACTGTCAAATTGCATAATATGAATTATACTTTTATCTTCGAGTTAGTTAACTGCAGTAGTGCAAGTGACCCTTAGTAAACTACACAAGAATCCAAAAACAAAAAGCTCCATCCTATGGTACCGGCTTATCGTTGAGTTTTGGGACACGTTGTACATGTGTGTTGTAAAGTTTTTTAAATGTAGGTAATACACATTTCAATTTGATGAAGTGATAAACACCGTGCATTTCCCACGTTACCAGAAATAGCATCTGTAATTATGGACGATAAAACATAAAAGTGACACAACCTTGTCCTATTTACGAGTATCTGACTCGTCAGTAGAGCACCTTATACACGTGCTTAAAGGGTATTCAAATTACGATATCACCCTAAGGTTTACGCGGACGAAAAAGGGTAGGCCTTTTTCGAGCAAACCATAATGAAAGAATCTCGAGGAATGGAGGTTAAAATGGAAGAAAAATTTCCCATTAATTTCCTGCGAATGGCATTTGGTAACAAACTTCCTAAAAGTAAAAGAAAAGAGTTAAGTGTACTTAAGGAAAGTTTTAGAACGTTAGAGAAGAAAAACAATCGTAAAATTGGACTTTAACTAATTTTAAGAGTTTCTTTGTTTTCAATCTGGGCCAAGTCTTAATCAGTGATTGAAAAAGTAAAGAGAAAGACTCGAGTTGTGTGTGTTTAATAAATTAAATATTGTAAAAGTAGGTACGTTTTTCAAATTTGACCTTAGAGGAAACCTCACAACAACTACACCACGAGAAAACAGTCGGGGGTAAGAGGAAACAGTCGGGACCCAGCCGGCATCAATCTCCTAAATTATGGGTCCCGGCTGTTTAAAATCACGATGTTTACATAATATTTTTTCATGTGATTATCAATCAACAAAAATAGTCAAAGGTTTAGAGCAAAACAAGGTAAAGTAGAAATTATTTCGGTTTTGTGTGAAAGTTGACTTGTTTCTTTCTTTTCAGTTAGGTTTTACGCAGTCGGGTTTTTTGATTTTTTTAATTAAATTTATGTTTGTCCTTAGGACCTTACCTCCAAGGTAATCCATTCTATTTCAGTTTTGATTTAGTGATGAAATCGGTGAGCAATAGGTGTAGTGTCATCCAACAAAGTGGACTGACTATCTAGTCAATATCGTGAGAATCCATCTGCTGCGTGTGCCGCTCGATAGAATATTGCGAAGATCCATGAAACACTCTGTCAAGCAATGGATATCTCTCGGTTAAAATGATGATGATGTCGATGAAGCAGCTTCTTTTACTATTTTTGTATTCAAAACACTTTATTCCTGAACAAGGTTTGCAAGTGTGTTACATAAACATACTAGAAATTGTATAGGTAAGTCAATCCCGCTAACGAACTCTTCGGATGCATTGGTAAAGTAAAAAGTTTTTTGGCAACGCTGCTAATCTAGCGTATTGTGCAGAAGAGATTCTCTTGGATGCAGTGAGCGAAAATTAAAAACTATTTTGGCAAGCAGGTAGATGAATCTGTTCATTTTGTTTGCTGAATAGGAGCAGTTTTATTAACGGAACAAAGAAGTTGTTGAAACTTAATTTATTGTCTTCTTTGCCAAACTTAGGGCTTCTACTTTTCAATTAGATGAAGAAAATGTAATGGAATGAAATGTAACCTTTATTTTTACGCCTAGATATAATTGTGGTTGTCTGGATTACATATGTTAAACAATACTTCAATAATACATTAGTAATAAAAGTAAGTACATATAAGGCACTTATTTAAACTTTCACGATTTTCACACATTATAAATTTACTAAAACGGGGCTTAATCGTGTACAAACTTTGACATACCCATATTGTCGGTGGTACATCGTCTTTCGTGAAAGACTCTCGTCACTTTATAGACATTTTCAAAGGGATAACGCTGGAACCGGATAATGTAATGGTGAGTATCGATGTTGAGTCGCTTTTCACCGATATTCCCGTTAAGGAGTGGCTTAAAGTTGTCAGGAAAAATTTGTGCGAGGGTGGTATATCGGAGTCGGTCATGGTGTTGCTAAGGAGATGTTTAGGGGGCAGCTTCTTTTTATACGGTGGAAAACAGTACCTTCAGATTGATGGGGTTGCCATGGGTAGTCCTGTAGCACTGATTTTGGCAAATATCTGGATGGAACATATCGAGGCCAGTATGAACCTGCAGCCTTGGGCAGTGAGTGTGTGGAAACGATAATTATGTGGACAATGTTTTCTGTATCATAAAAAGTGGCAATCAGGAGGTGGAGCAACTTCTCCGGTATATCAATTCGATTCAGCCTAAGATACAATTCACGTATGAATTGGAAGCCTCGGATAGATCTCGTGCGTGGTTTCAGCTAGATTGCTAAACTACTTCGCTGGCGACGGCTTTAAGGCTTTATTGCAGCACATCTTTTCATGAGCGACCAGTAAATCTTTTAAAACATGTATTGAACTAAAGCTCTGTAATAATTTAGGGATCAATATAATAGGCTGACTCTTTTCATAAGCATGTTGGCTCAAGTCCAAAGACTTTCAGGCAAACTGCGGAATTGAAATGCTGCATATTCAAATGTGTGAATTTACTTACAACACCTTGCTAGGTTGTCAACTGCTCGATGATATCCCTAGTGATGTGTAACTAGTAATATTCCGAGGTCTTTCATATGAAGCATATTGTTCTTTTTTGCGTAATATTGGCAAAACTGTTTCATGTTGTTAGCAAAAATGCTATTTAATTTTTTGTTTCTTAATCTTATACATCTTAATTTCAAAACGTGGATTGAAGTGAAATTTGTTCTTGTTACATTTTGGCATAAATCCATCAATGTAAATATACTTTGCAGTAATTTACCTAAACAAATACGACTAGTAAAGAGTTTGACAATAATAAAACAATTTTGCAAACGTTAATTTTGATCCATTATTTATTGGTGTTACAAGACTAACGTGTGTATTTGTGTATGTCTGTATCTTCGTGGCTTTTAATCGGTTGAGCACATAAACGACACTTGTGGATGACCGATATTTTGGATGAAGCGAAGTTGATTTTAATATCACAAGACAAATAAATTGCCTCTCTCTTGACATGTAAAGAAATAAATTAAAATTATCAGTTATTTATGTTACAAATATTAACGGTTTGTTTGTTCCACTTAAGGATGACACACTCGAACGGGACGGGACGGGACGATCTGTCAATTTCTATAGAAAGAATAACGTCCCTGCTCGGAGCCCTCGGAGGTCACGTGACGTTTTCTATAGTAAGAAACTGACAGATCGGCTCGGCCCCGTCACGTCCCGGTCCGTTCTAGTGTGAGCCATCCTTTATTCATTTTTAATTAATTTTACAAAAATGTTTTTTTTTAGTTAAGTTTATAATAAAGATTGCTACAACAATGCTGAGCGGATATATTTCCAAGCAAATTGGAGAAAAGTACATTATTTATATTTTAGAGCTTAACTTCCTTCCCGCTTACACACCTGGTAATAAAAGTAAAGAGACTGCACCAACATGCAGTCTCTTCATTTCTATGGAAAAGTCACTAAGTTATTATACTAATTAGTATAAACAATTTTGGCTGATTGGGAAAATCTGTGCAATTGTGAAAATTTATTATTAGTTCCGTATTAGTCCCCAGTTGGCGTTAGTCTTAAAACATTTGTTTCGCTTCAACCCTATTATGTGGGCCATGGGTAAAATCGATTTTTCCATGAACTAAACAATCCTTAAGAACTTTGAAAAAAGTGCTTATACATTAATTTAATTATAATGTTATGAAAGTTAGATGTACTTTCGATGAAACCCATTATGAACACGTTAGACTTACACTTATTTAGCACACCAGTCCTGGATTTATTACCCCAAGAAGGGAATAGAACCAAAACATTAATTACGGGAAAAAAAAACATTAAAATATTAAAATACAATAAGTATTTAAAGTGCTCGTAATGTATTGAATGCAACCTAGTGTCACAACATCACATAAATACAAAGATAATAATAAACCTAAAAAAAGTGCTACCACATTTCTGGCTTCATAAAAATGCATTGAAAACTACTTTCCAGCCCCGACTTTCATATCATTTTATACAGCAGCGAACGCTTCATTAAAAATTTAATGTTGTGGTACATTTTTCTGTACTTCAGGGTTTTAATGAAGCAAGCGAGGACAAGAGGCGCAATCTCCGGTTCGCTTGTCGCGTAAAACGTAAAATATTGAACGTCATCGTTTGTATTTTATTTGACGTTATTATAACATTTTAGTGCTTTCAGATTTTTTGTTTGAGAACTATGAACCTTTAAATTTTGAACGTTTTGACACCCACCGAAATCCCTGTTTGTTTAGCCCTGGGCGTAAGTGGGGGTAGCACTGCCCACTCCTTAAAACACACTTTATTCAAATACTAAGTTCTTAAAAACGACACCATAGGACTAAACAGGTTTCGATTAACCATTTTGTGTTGTTTTTTAAAATGTAGTAATTTAATAACATGCGTTTTATGGGCATATCGCGGTTTGTAGACATTCTAACTAATGAACGGGTTTTCAATTTAATCCCCTCCCGATATTTTGGCGATGTTGCAACCGCCATCTTCACGAGAAAACTGAATCAAGTAGATTTAAGGATATCCATAACGATCCACCCTCATATCAACATCGCCGAAATATTGGGATCTCAATTTTAATAAAAAACCGTGGCTGGGCTCAATATTTTATTTTTTATTTTTTTTGTAACATGGGACAATCTTGTACAAATCGACCTAGTCCCACGGTAAGCTCCATAAGGCTTGTGTTGTGGGTACTAGGCGACGATATATACTCGTATAATAGATGACGATACATATAAATACTTAAATACATAGAAAACATCCATAACTCAGGAACAATTAATATTCGTGATGAACACACAAATAAATGCCCTGACCAGGATTCGAATCCGGGACCTCTTGCTTCGTAGGCAGGGTCACTACCGACTAGGCTAGGAGGCCGTTCTATTATTTTACAGATTTATTTGTGTTATGATTTAAATCGATTCCATATCCGCCAATTTTATAAAATCGTTTGAAATTGAATGAAGTAGTCCATCAAATCAAATCAATAATAAAAGTAGCCGAAGATAGATTAAGGAAAATATTCATGAACAACGATTTTAATACAGGACACGAAAATCCCGACCTCCCTGGGACTCGAAAATTGGTCACGAATTTTATTCAAGTTTTGAATTTAAATAATATTTATTTCGCCGCCACCTACTTGCATTTTTGTCACGACCAAAGTTATAAGCGGCTTAGGTATAAGTGAGGAAATATTTTAAAATCATAGACAAACGACAACAAGTAGGTAATTAATTTCATAATGAGTAACATTATGCTCATTATGCACGTTATCGGTATCGGTACCGATACTTCAATGTAATTATTTACTGGAACCGCAAGTGCAGGTTTCCTAATATAAATTAAAATCTCTGCACATATTATGGGAAAGCTTTGATATGGATGTAAATATAAATTATTGAAAAAAGGTGAGGTAGTGAGGGAAATAATGCAAAGCTTTAGCAAAACTCGTTTCTACTTGTCATATTTAAATAGATTTTTACCAATTGATGCAAAATGTAATACATGCTGCCACTTTTCTTTATGCGTATGAGCAATCTCTTTGAACGTCCGCACTCCTGTATGGGTTAGGTTTTTCAAAAAAGGAGTGTACAAAATTTTAATGGGCCGGCATCGCGCATGTGAGTTGCAGGCATCCTTAGGCTACGGTGACCGTTTTCCATCAGGCGGGCCGCATGAGTGTTTGCCAAAAAACCAAATTTCATAATAAGAATGGAAAAGTGGATAAAGTGCATACGATATGGTTGACAAATTCGGGGCCGCCGGTTGTCTCAGTATCTCAGTTGATAGAGCGATGGGCATATAATTATCCCAGAATCGCGGGTTTGAATCTCGCCCGAGAACTCATGCAAGTTTTTTCACTTTTCCTTTCTTTCTAATCATAATGATAAAGTAATGATTTTTAACAAAATACCCCTAAACAAACCCTAATTTATCCTAAGTAAGTAAATATTAACTACCCAAACGAAACGCAGTGAGGACGTCCCGCGACAAGGTGGAGTGACGATCTTTCTAGGTTGTCAGGTCACGGCTGGATGCGGGAGGCCCAAGATCGAGCTCAATGGCGTGTTAGAGGAGAGACCTACGTCCAGTAATGGACTAGCTTAGGTTGATGAAGATGATGATGAAATCTTAACTTTTTGCCGTGAAACAGCCGCCATTTTTCTTTGTGTTAACACTCGTCGCCTGTCCATTGCGGCACGCATAACTCGTCTTCGCCAGGTGTAACAGAATAACTGAATAGTGGCAATGCAGCGAGGATTTTCTATTCATGCAGTCACCATGCAATGTTATCGTAGGTTATATATATGCACAATAACGACCATTTTAGCGGGTCATGTGGTTGCCGGTAACCTTACACACCTAACGATACGCCAAGAATTTGTCGAAATAAAATGTATAATATAACTAATTACGAACTATAGTGGCAACATGAGTGGCCTTGTTGAATATGATATAAGTTTAGTAAATTTTAAAAATTTGTAGTTCATTTGTACACATGTTAAGTGAGATTTTGTATGAGGAAAGTCGCGTGTAACATAGGTTATAAAACAGATCAGGTATTTCAACATCTACTTAATACTTTAAAACACTATGGTGATATGCATTCTCAACAGACCGATTTCAAGCAGGTATCAGTCGGTAGTCAATATAAAAAGCAAAATAGTTTTTTCCAATGTTTTATAAATTACTTCATTTTACTTATTATTAGGTCTGTTTGTTTTTTTGTATTATGTATGCTGAAAACAAATTCTCTTTGATTAACTAATTTTCAATTCGTTAAAATGGAAAAAAAGTAAAGACTATTATTAAATATAACCTTTACTGGATCATTAAATTCTGCAAAGAGACCTGCATTCGGTTGCAGTAAATTGAGCTAGTGCAAATATTTGCTTAAACTCCGAGCATTGCTGGCATTCACCTTACTCATTCTTAATGTTCATTGGATAATGCCCAAAAAAATCACTGAAAAAGCTGAATGGAAAATATCCTTAAGGATTCAACATTGCATATTCCGGATTTTTGTACTATAAGTATTTAAGAGTTATTCTACCTGCCCTTATATGTCAACTATCAACTATCCCCGGTCTCCCCTACCACAAAACACCGTGTCGTAAAAATAACATGAAATGTTATCTTTTGTGGATACAGTATGCGAATTGCAAAAATTTTGGTCAGTTGTAGTCTCGATTTGACAACAGAAAATTCGCATACAAATTATATTTACTTGTCGAGGGCCAAAGAAGAAAGTATTAAAAAAACGCATTGAACAGTCAAACAAAAATACAAACAATTAAGGGGTAGGTACCTATACAATGTATGTATCTTACTTACAAGATACATTGTTAAGAAAAGGGTAAACGTACAACGTGCATAATTATCAGCAATACGATACAACAAGGAAATGCAGCCAGCATCGTAGGTACAATGCCTCAAGGGCCTATTTTAAGGTAGCTTGTAATTTGCTAGTTTTTTTTCTGAATATTAAATATAGTAAATGTTTTCTGAAAACAAAAAAGGGCTATATTATGTTGTTGTAATTAAATAAAAAAACGATGACACATTTGAGAAATTCGAAGATTAATTGATCATAAATCATTTAAGTATGTAAAAACATAAAAATATCGAAATGTTCAATAAATCTATGAAACTTTGAAATCAAAAAAAGTTAAGTAAAAAATACACTAGCATTTTTTATTCTGAAGAATAAAGGGGCATCATTTGAAAGGAAACATGGAGACTGAACATTTCATGTCTTAATCAAATAAATATGCAAGAGCAATAGAGATGATATACATAGTGTGTCAAATCAATGAGCACTAATCGCTTCAATACAATACTTCGTAAAAATAAGGTACTTATTTATTTTAAACCCTGTATCAAAATCACATGCCAAAGATATTTATATCATTTTAGTACAAATCCCAGCTGTACGGATCAGCTTTGATGTATTGTTGTGTTTATTCGTAGGTTGGTAGGATTTGCGTTAGCAATGTCAGTCGCTGAAAAGTTTGACAGCCAACGAGTCTAAAGCCGGATTATCTGCCAGAACATGTACAGTCGAGATTTCAGGAACGTGCCTAATATGGACGGAAGCGGTATTCGGAAGATTTGACCCGGGATTTTGTAGGGATTCTCTTTACATATTGTGATATTTTTAGCGTATAAACCTCCAAATGTGTGTCGACGGAAGAAATTCTACTCTTAGTTACCGTGCGTAGAATACTCGAAGTTAGGTAGTTAGGTATATTAATTGGAGAAATGTCAATTTTCAGTCACCGCTTCTGATGAACATAGTATTACCTATTTCTATTTCTACTGTGTGTACTTATAACTTTTATATTTATTCCCAATTTTTATTAATTAATTACCTACTTAATTTTTAAGAATTTAATTTGATTTTCTGTATATATTTAATATTGTTTTTTTTTTATTAACAATGTTTTTTATTAAATTTGTTTGCTTTTTTATCATTATTGCATTTGAATTTTAAATTGTGGAAGGTTTCATAAAGTTTTTTAATTATTATCTTGTACGAGTATGCTCATTCGGTTAGGTTTTGTTGTTAGGTGTACTACTTGGCAACACCTAAAGTCAAACTATTTAGTGTAATGTATAAAATCAATGGTGTTACTCTACACAAAATGTAAAAGAGGAATGAATGGGAACATTTAATATTTTCATCATCATCATCATCATTTCAGCCGAAAGACGTCCACTGCTGGACATAGGCCTCCCCCAAAGATTTCCACAATGACCGGTCCTGCGCCACCCGCATCCAGCGGACTCCTGCGACCTTCACCAGGTCATCAGTCCACCTTGCGGGGGGCCTACCCACGCTGCGCCTTCCGGTACGCGGTCGCCACTCGAGAACCTTTCCGCCCCAACGGCCATCGGTTCTACGTGCAATGTGCCCCGCCCACTGCCACTTAAGTTTAGCGATTCGGAGAGCTATATCGGTTACTTTGGTTCTGCTGCGGATGGTCTCATTTCTGATACGATCTCGCAGAGAGACTCCTAGCATAGCTCTCTCCATTGCCCTTTGGCTGACTTTGAGCCTTCTTCTTTTCTTCTCTTTTTTCTTTTTAATATTTTGATGTCTTTGAAAAACAAAACCACTGAAATTACATCGCACCAAATGTCAAAGGATTTAAAACATTATTTAATAATGGAGTAATCGCATATTAACTTTTGACAATTAATATAGGTACCATGTATGTAACATTTGCAGACATAGGTACATAGGTTTATAATATAAGTTTGTGTGAAATGAGTACTATAACATCACAATGTGGTTTTCAAAGCTCTTCAACTTGTTATTGCGATAAACCTATGACCAATTACTAGGTTATAAGTTTAACGCAATTTAATACTAAAAACAAAGAGTACCTACACATGTATGGAGTTACTAAGATCACTCTTTTTCTGTGAATAATCGTACTTAGTTTTACCTTAAGGTTGCAAAGGAAAAAAAAACTTGACACCTACTAATTCGATAAAATCCCGTAGAAAAGCACACAAAACTTGAGACAATTGAGTTCATGTGTTTTACAAAAGGTGCTCCGAACAGAAACTTTCGCGTGTTTGTTAAACTGAAACTGATTTTGGCAAGTTCGGATTTTCCTAAATTTACTTTGTTCTACGAAAACAATGTTAAAAGTGGCGAGTTGCTTGTCAACGGTCTTAAATTTCAATGAAACATGAAGAATGTATGCGATAATATCTGACCGTATGTGATCTAGATTTGTTTGGTTGTTCAAAATGGTAATTTTTCTACTCTAGCACTGCTATCTGTTAATTAGATAACTGACGGCGATATTTAAAAAGTATACATTAGAACGTTGTCTATGGTAACGAATTCCATAAGAACACTGCTCCTATGGATTTTCATACAATATTTATGAGCACTGTTGATTTTTTTATATAGTGGGCACACCATCTTCCCTATTCTGCCACTTTTCTAGATTTTGCTTTTACGCTATTTTAGCTGTCGTAGAAAAACTAGCGTATGCAACAGCTCATAATTGGTTCTTAAAACTCTCGGGTATTACAAAACTGGACATCGTCTGGTTTTGTAATGGTGACCCTCTAGTTTTAAGAACCCTTATTATATTATCACTGTTGCATAATAATAGTTTATCTAAAGTCGAGAAGTCTAGAGTCTATAGTATATTTAGAGTCGAGAAAAAAAACATGTAGTAACTTCAATGTTGTTTTAAATCTTCAAACACGATTCTTAATAAACTCTCAAAACATAAAATTAAATTTAACAATTTAAGAAACGGATTCTCGCCAAACTCAAATGCATCTAGTCGCAAAAGCGACAGCTTCAACTTAATTTAAACTCAGTCTAGGCAATTCGGGTCACTGCATTCACCTGTAAATGGAATCAGCAGTGCATTTACAGCGGCAGCCCTTCCAGAATCGGTTCTCGATGCTTTAATTTGGAAACTGTACAGCTTTGCAAAAACTTCCGTACTTAATGATATATTTTTAGGATTCTGAAAGATTTATACGGATAGCAAACGGAAATCCAGCCGAGAAATGGGAAAAGCAATATCCAAAAAAAGCACTCTTATGGCCAATTTCGTGGCCAAAGCAGCGCAATTTAGTTTTTTTAACAGCGTTTAATTAAAAGATAATTTATGTAAACTTTAAACCGCTGAAAGATTAATATGTGGTAGATACAAACCTACATACAGGTGTAACAAAAAAGCTGGTGATCCGATTAAGGGCGCAATCAGTATCGTATTGTGATTAGGAAAAAAAAATCATTCCTATTTTTTCAAAATCAGATTACAATATTGACTACCAGCATTTTTGGTACATCCTGAATTATTACCGAGAAACAAAGAATAACAGATTACTGTAGTTGCTAGTACTTTTATTTTATACGGTCCCGGAATTTAACTAGCAATTTACGGTTCAAGTAAATTTGGTCTTTAACACTTATGCTAATAAAAATAAACTACCAAAAATTCTTATGCAACGCAGACGAAGTCGCGGGTAAAAGCTAGTTTCATAATATAAATTATTTTGAGATCATTAAGGGAAGATTGTTCAATTCGTATAGCGCGGCGTGTAATCATGTGTTTCTAAAGCATGAAATCTTTTATTCATAACGCAACAATGAGAACAAAATTATAATTGCAATTAGTTTTATCATTTTGTTAGAAATCTTACTCCGAGGTTTAAATAATAGAAACGGACACGCAGCGTCCAATACATCAAACGCGGTATATTTTTGTGGATCTCCGAGATCGCATTTGTCACGTAGGACCGATATTTCCTAGGGGACCATCCCCCAAATAACGTCACTAAATTTTTTACCGCAGAAAATGGCAGAGTTTTTCGCGGTTCGGGTTAGCGTGCGATAACTAAATATTAAATACTGTGTCAGTACGTTTTTTATGTTATCGAAAGATTAAATTACTTTTATATTGTATGATTTATTTTATTGCTGTAACCCTAAATGTCTCAACTAGTCAACACACTTACTATGCTGGAGACTTCTGGTATCATAAAATTAGCATAGCATAAACAAAATTTAATGTCATGTCCGATTAACATGACAATACCAATTCTTAAATTGGCACGTTTCATGCAAGGTCTCCGAGCAAATCCTTTAAAAAGCTCGTCCTCCTTCCGACTCGCATTTAAATTTCATGCATATTCATTGAGAAATTTGGTCGGTTGGCGATACCCAATATCGGCACCACATCTTACCAATTATTCCGGTTTTAAGTTGATGACAACCTATTCATAAATTTAAATACAGGCTTTAAAGAAGTAAAAGATCTTATAGGTTATTTTTAATCGGGTTATAAAGTTTAGTTCGGGTTTTAACCAACGAACAGTATTTTTTTCATGCAGTAAGAAACAGTAACCTATGAACGCATCTATTTAAAAAAGTAGGTATCTACTCGTATATTGATGCTTTTTGAATATTAAATAGAATTCTATTGTTTATCGCATTATTTACAATTCATAAGAATTTACATTTTAAATATATTTTCAACCGACTGCACAATTTCAAAAGGAGGAGGTTCTCAATTCCTGTGTTATTTTTTTGCAATTATGCTCTGATCCAGGAAAAAATAGTTTAATAATGTGCGTCTATCGTATAAGCATTGTGACCACAGAGCACGTACCTCTTTAGTGTGATAACCTTACATATAGAGGAGCCTTTAGCTTTGATTCTCATAGAAATCAACCGTGTCAGGTAATTTTGACATGTTATTGTCAAAACTGTCATACGTGCTATTCATAGGGTTGTGATATGGGTCGATATTGTATCGATAGATTAGGAGCAGTTATTAACATTTCACTAAAAATTACATGAAATAAAGTTATGCAATTATTTTTATTTCTTACCTTATTTTAACCTCTGTTTCAAAATCAGACACTCAAATGACTTCATTGTTATTTCATTTTATTACTGCGTTATGGTTTAAGTGAATCGTTTCTTATATCAGTATTCTATAATGAAGCGATGCTAGTACTATCTTAGTACAACATAAGAAGAGGATATTTAATTACAAGAAGAGTAAATAAAGAATTGACGCAATTTAAACTACATATTTTATTTACAATAATTTAACTAAGGGCCTGTTTTACAATCTCCAGTTACAGCTATCTTTCAGATAAAACATAACGCGCTCTCTTTCTTTACAAGACTTTTATTTACAGTAATGTGACATACACGAACGGTATGGAACAGTGTGTATTAAGGGCAGTAAACAAGATATTACGAACGAATGTGAATTTAAGTCACAGGTTAAATCGAAAACGAGGTCGTAATTCTAGTACGGCTCGAGATACACACAATGTTTTTCACATTTGCGAGGAAATAAATAAACTTACTGCAGATAAATATACAATCATTATTAGCGGTAGTTAGTAGAACATTGAAGCAACACAGGAAGTGGTGTCCGCATACATAAGGTACCTCTACCTCTTCCGAAGTTCTACTAGAGAGATTAGTCCGTATACAAAAATAGATCGAAGTGTGCAAGATTTATTAGTGTAGTTGTATTCATTGTTTATGTGTCAGTTTCACCATTATTGATTGCTTTTTGTATGTATAAATGTGTGAGAAGTGCGCCTGTGTGCACGTTTCCCCTCGCAAAAGTTTGGACGGTATTAAGATGTTGCTGTGACGTCTCCCTTCCAACATGTTGAAAGCCTCTGTTGCTCGAAGAGCTCATTCTGTACAATGTACTAATTAATCATCATTATCATCATCAGCCGAACGATGTCCACTACTGGACATAGGCCTTCCCCAGGCACTGCCACAGACACCCGCAACCTTTACCAGTCAGCCAGCCAGTCGTCAATTTATCTTGTGAGGGCCTTCCCACGCTGCATCGTCTTGTGCGTGGTTGCCATTCGAGAACTCGCCGACCATACCGACCATACCACAAGCCCGTAAAATGGGCGTCATTACAATGTATTCGAGTTCCCGTCAACCAATTTTAACGTTTGCTCTTTGTTCTGATACACACTGTATATTGTATTGTGTATTTTTTTAGTATTTCAATAATATTTAAATAAAAATTCATCTTACTATTTTAGTAAGGCATTATGACATACACTATCGATAACAAATGCAGCGTCGTGTCTCTTCCCTATTTCTCTTGCCCATACTAATTTTATATTGAATTAATTACATATTATTTAATTACCTGTGATACGAAACGTTTGACTTTTGTTTATTTACAAATTTGCTTTGGTTGCGGCACCCGATTATTGAGCAATGTGGCATTTTTGAAGTATTTTCATTTTATTATTACTCCATGACGGCCCAAGGGGTACTGACTGCTACTGACTGTCACGTATGCGCCGGGCGCATATGCGACACACGAGTTTTGGCTCTCAAGCCGTCTCTCTATAGGCGCGTCGCCCTACGACTTCCAATCTCTTTGATTGTGACAAAGAACGTATTATCACTGACACAAGTAGTAAAATAGGTGATTAGTACCTATTCTTTATTTTCTAATTTCCATTCTTGATTTTTTGCAATATCCCTGTTCGTATGGCAAACGGCCTCGCGTATGGAGCACAACATACGCCATACGGTTATCATAATGTTTTATTTATAGATATAATTTTTTTATTTATAGATAGTTTAGGATTTTATTTTTACTGCATATATTAAATTTTAGTATTAGTTTATTTTCTTTATTTACTTCAATTCTTAGGCTAGGTTATTTATAATATGATTATGAAAGTAAAATACAAAAACACATACAAAAACAATACAAAATACATATAATTAGTTTATTTTATTGTTACTTTCGTTTGTTTGGAAATAAAAAATGGCTTGGCGGCCCTTTTGGATTTACAATAATACCTAGTAGGTATGTGACAATAAATTTTCCGATTTCTGAATGGTTGGTGAATAAAATATGAGTATTCTGAAATACTATTATCATGTAGATTTTAGTCATCATCATCATCAACCTAAGATAGTCCACTGCTGACGTAGGTCTGCCCTCTAACAGGCCATTGAGCTCGATCTCGGGCCTCCCGCATCCATCCTGCCACCTTAGAAAGCTCGTCACTCCACCTTGTCACAGGGCGTCTTACACTGCGTTTGTCGAGCCGCGGTCTCCACTCGAAAACCCGTTTCCTCAGCGGTTATCGGTGTAGATTTTAGTCACTAACTGAAAATATTTCGATGTTAGTTAAAATTGGTATTCATTTTTAGGCATACATTCAGTTTTCAAACTTTACACATGAATTACATAAGTTTTGTCAGCCCCTTAACTTAAGTTGCTATTATCAATTATAACAGTGAAATAACTTTAACATTATAACTATTATTCGCTATAACAGCAACTCACAATGGAGTCAAGCTTACACACACTTACGTGCGTTTAATGTTTGTATACTACTTAGACATTGTTACAGCGTAAACACATTCTAAAATCCAAGAGGCAAACTAGACTTCCAGCGGCGTAATGTATGGCGCTTATTATGAACCTAATCTTGAAGCTTTTCTCATATAAATTATCACTACCGCATTATTTCCAGGGAATTTTCACTGATATTCCGCACGTTAAACAGCGGGCGCACTTTCATAAGACTTAGGGGGTAGTTATAATAATGACACGGGTAAGTACTTGTAATATTATGAATGTGTCTTAATAACACAGTTTAGAATTTGATAGAATCGCATATTTGTAACTCAAAGCAAAAACTATTACATGTTGTAGGTACGTATACATGTCGTCAGTGGTACCTAATCTAAAACAGGGATTTAAAAAAAACCTTAAGGGTGCGTAAATATTTTTACACTGATTTTACACGATTAGGGTTCCGTAGCCGTAGTCAACAAGGAAGGTAAGTCAACTTATAGATAAGTCGGTTGGTTAATAGGTAGTCAACTTATAGTTTCTGTCTGTCCGTCTGCGGCTTAGCTTAGTGACTGTTAGACCTCTACGGACATTACCTACGGCTCGTGCTTTATGACACAATGTGACGTACACTTTTTCTGTTGATTTGATTGTTACCTATAAAATAAAAACACGATTAAACATAATATTAATCTTTAATATTCTTTACGTATACAACAGAATGGCGACGAGTAACGTGATTGAATATAAATACGAGTGAATCTACGCGAAAATATTATATCGAGGTTTGGTACCTATTTTTTTTCTTAGAGCGAGTCACGAAAATCTATTACAATGGAGAAGCTAGCGGAAGTTATAGATGCTATATGGAGACTATGAAAGGTATGCAAAACCAACAAATTATTTTACAAAGCACATTACTGAACCAAAGCTGTGGCGCTTCCAGGCAGATCAGCGGAATTACATTCCAAGCTTACGATGAAACGGACGAATCTTTTGATAGCTATTTACAGCGGCTACAAAATTACATTACCTTGAAAGGCGTTACAGATACACAAACCAAATTACAAATTTTCTTAAATTGCATCGGACCGAAATATTACCAAGTTTTAAAAAACATTACGGCACCTAATACACCTGAATCTAAATCATACAGCGAGCTTGTAGATATCTTGAAAAACCACATTGCACCCGAACCCGGTGAGATAGCACAGCAGCACAAGTTTTGTCTTCGGTTACAACGTGAAGGCGAAAGTATATCTAGTTATGTTGCGGGACTGAAAGAAATAGGAGGCAAATGCAATTTCACATGCAACCATTGCAAGCAAACTACATTTGACACTCACTTGCGTGTACAGTTCATACGAGGATTACGTAGTTCTGAAATTAAAGAAAAACTGTTACGAGAATCTCCCGATACGAAGTTCGATGAAATAATTAAGATAGCGTTGGCTATAGAAACATCCAAATCTGAAAGTAAAGAAATGGCACAAGAAGTACAGTCTAACATAAATAAAATATCGATGAAGAAGAAATACAATGAAAGTACAAATACATACAATGAAAATACGAATACATACAAAGAAAATACAAGTACAAACAATGGAAATACAAGTACATACAAAGGAAATACAAATACATACAAAGGAAAAAGAAATACATACAATGAAAATGAAAACATTACGGACGAAAATAAAATTACATGTTTTCGATGTGGTAAAGAAAACCATAAAGCCCCACAATGTAATTTGAAGAATAGACTATACTGCAAGAAATGCTATACAAAGGGACATCTACAGTCAGTTTGTTTCAAAGACCAAAAACAAATAGAGATGGAGAGTGATCTGTCAACATCTGAAAATGAAGAAGAAATATATGAAATAAAAGAAATACCAATACATAATAGTCCATCAAAAGACAAATTCAACATAACGTTACAAATAAATGGAAAAATACATACCATAGAACTGGATACTGGAGCAGCGGTAACTACATGCTCTAAAAATTACTTTGAAAAGTACTTTGCTAACCTGAAACTAAAAAGTACACTTGTTAAACTGAAAACATATACTGGAGAGTTAATTGAACCTATTGGAACCTGTAAAGTAAATATAAAATACAAAAATAAAGAGATTTCAGGACGAATATTTGTGATAGATGGAGATGTGGATCCAGTAGTCGGACGAGAGTGGTTGAGAGAGCTAAATATTGAATTTGATGTAAAGGCAATTACGAAAGAAGATATTACAGAAAAAGAATTTAAAAATAAACTAAAGGCCATGGCAAACGAAAAAGGTACAATACAGGATAAATTACATAAGTTTCTTACGATGTACAGAAAAACACCAAATAGCACTACGGGATTAAGTCCAGCTGAGATGATGTTTAAAAGATTATACCGAACAAGGCTAGACTTAGTCAAAAGAGAGCCAGAGATAAGAACACAGATAGAAAATGACGCCAAAAGTATTAACAAAGAATTTAAAAGGGGAGACAGAGTTCAGATAAGAATGTACGACTGCAATAAATGGAAATTTGGACAGATTATACAAAGAAAAGGAAAACTACACTATGAGGTAGAAGTTGAAGGAATCATTCACCAAAGACATGTAGATCAGATAAAGAAGACTGCGGTTGACTTTGCAATTAATAACGAGGGAGAGTGTTAGACCTCTACGGACATTACCTACGGCTCGTGCTTTATGACACAATGTGACGTACACTTTTTCTGTTGATTTGATTGTTACCTATAAAATAAAAACACGATTAAACATAATATTAATCTTTAATATTCTTTACGTATACAACAGTGACGTTAGTACCAGAAAGCTGTAATTTAGTAAGAATATATAATATCAATCTTGCCTACAAAGTGGTAAAATGAAAGTAGAAAAACTTTTATTTTTAGGGTACCTAAAGTGGGGGGGGGTGATTTTTTTTTCGTTTCAACGCTTATGTGAACCCGCGACCTCCAACACTTCAAAAAAATCAAATCAAAAATCAAAATATTTATTTTTCAAGTAGGCATGCTACAGTGCACTTTCGAACGTCGAAATCTTCATACATAGGTAATACTTACATAAAAATTGTAGGTATATCGGAGTTTAATAAAAAATCTAAGTTAGCATTATGTCGTATAGGTACTATATTACAAATAGAAGCATAAATTTAATATGTTCGTAAAGCTAAAATGCCTTTGCAGTCGCAAACTAAACAATTTCAATGATAAAGCAGCCTTTATAAACCGTTTTATCGTCCGCTAAAAAATATGTCAGGACATCAGCTCATAACGGTTTACACGTAATACACGGTAAAACCGTATTTATTAGACATCGTAAATATCAGGTTTCGTTAAATAAGTGTAGTGGTAAGATATATATTTATTGTATACTCAACCTTATGTACATGATATATCCGTGCGTTGCACCGAATACAATCCAGTTAGAGCCTAACATTTGTTTGATTCACATCATTCCTAACGCCCTCCGTACATGGCGACCGTGACAGGTTATCGACTCGTGCACGCGTCGTGCCTAATACGGATTTGAGACCGATCTCCAGCTATAGGCAGATACATAGATCGGTTGCGAAGTAACAATGATTCAAATTCAGTTTCGTGAGCTTTACGAGTTATCATGTGAGTACTAAATAATTATAGGAACCTACATCCGAACGCTGTATTTCTAAATAAATAACCTACATAAGTAAAGGACTAGAAGTAGGGTGTGCAAACCGGTTTTTATTTGTATGGAGTTTCGGTTTTTCCGTACATTTAAAAACCGGTTTGCACACCCTAACTAGAAGTGAGGTTTTTGAGACTTTTAAGGATGACTCACACTAGCACGGGACGGGACGAGACGGGACGGGGCGGGGCGGGACGGAAATATCTGTAATTTTTTATAGAAATAATCACGTGATAGCTCGGAACCCTCGGACTCATTTTTTTGTCTGAAACGCTTTTGTCATAACAGACTTGACATTATCGATTTTCGCCGAATCTTAAAGTAGCAGAAACATAATTTGGCATAATGCACAATATATCGAATACTAATATTGTCTTCTGTTACCGCGATTGTTATTCATTGAAATTAAACACTTTAGAACGGATTATTCGCGTTTATTAACACCATGATCCTACGTTTCGAGCCCTTTACAGCACTCGTTTTCACAGGGTTAAGATGATGACTGAGAGAATGCGAATTCTCCCCGTCAATCAAAAAAGTTACTTGTGCAAACTACCTACATACAAAAATATAAAAATAATTTAAAAATAAAAACAAAGGTTGGTCTACAATGCCCAGAGGGGCTTATAAAGCTAGTAATACATAGCCTGAAGGGCATTCTATAATTAAAATAAAAATGTTTAAACCCTGTGAGGATTAACATACATACAACTTACGAACCCCCTGAAACCCCCTGAACCCTGTGAAAACGAGTGCTGTAAAGGGCTCGAAACGTAGGATCATGGTGTTAATAAACGCGATTAATCCGTTCTAAAGTGTTTAATATCGAATACTGTTTTGTCCGAAAACATATTGACATATTAAAATGTGGGATTCAAGTTTGCTAAAGCAGAAATACCATTTCACCCCTGCGAAGTACAAGTCCAAATGGTCATACGCGGCTCTATGGTGTCACTAGTCCGCCCTAAAATATTATATCGAAGTGTCCAAGATTTGTTAGTGTAGTTTTTTGTATGTAGTGTGTGAGAAGTGCGTCTGTGTGCATGTTTCCCCCCGGAAAAGGTGACAGAATAATTTGTATGGTAAGATGTCGCTTTACCGTTTCCTTTTCAATTGGAAGCCTGTGTTACTCGAAGGCTAAAGCCAAATATCAAAATACCATATTTTTAGATTTTCGCAATGCCATAACAGATTAGTCTCAAAATGTCTAAATCTTGAAATGACTTACGCCTTACCGTATTCTTGATATAACTATAACTAATATTAAATTAATCGTGTTTTGACTAATTATCAATACTACCATTTCCTAGAATGTCCAAAACTCAAATTCAAAATATTTCCAAAACAAGACGTCATATTCTCAAAATACCTCAAATTTAGTCAAATGAAACTGTGTTCCATAGAATTTGAATTTGGTTATTATGAAACTAATGCATTTACACGGTTAGGTTAGTTTCAAACTAAATTGGGCCAAATCAAATTACGCTAAACTTGACTTAAATTATGCGTAAAACCATACTGATTTTGCGAATACATACAAATATATGCAAAGACAAGGGGAACGAATTGTAAAAAAACGATATTTGTATTCAATTTCTTCTTAAATATATCACAGAGTTTATATTGAAAGGTTCTTCCGCAGGGCTTAAATCTTCAACGAGAGGCGTAGCATTCGTCACGTCGCCGGTCATATCCGTTGGGATCCGAGAGACATTCTTAAATTTTCATAGCGAACACATTTCTCCGCTCCCTACGTGTCACGACGAAGAGTGAAAATACGAAATTGCGAATAGAATTTTATGCGGACCATTCGCTGCCGATTGGGGACTGTGTAGGTATATATGATATATATTGTTGGAGTTTTTAAGCTATATAAAGTTTATAAAAAATACCACTTGTGAATTCTGTTTTTATTTTATTGGCGGGAAGAATTCGCATTCTCTTAGTCATTACCTTGACCCTGTGAAAACGGGTTCTGTAAAGGGCTCGAAACGTAAGGTGATGGTGTTAATAAGCGGGATTCATCCGTTTTAAAGTCTTTAATTTCAATGATATACCTTTATGAATTAAGTGCCCGTGAAAACGAGGTCGATTTAAAAGTATAATAATAATAATATATTGTATGTTTTTTTAGCAGAAAACAGAACGTAATTCTGGTACAGTATTGAAGAGGCTCCTCGATATTCCGATTATTTTAAAAGGAGATTTCCGAATTTATGCCCGTCCCCTATCGAAAATTGTAGTCCACTGATGTTTTTTTTTACAAATCATTGGCCATCAACTACACATCACATATCCTATATATTTTGAAAATCGAACGCCGTAATACGTAGATACTTGAGATTGAAATAGTGATTTATAGGTTCGTTTTTAAATAAAATACCTAATCACTTTTTGGTAAGTACATTTAATCCAAAGACTTAGGAACTACGGATGCTCATCTATAAGTACCGTGTAAGTCAATCAAGTCAAGACTTAGGGGAAAATGGGTAGCATTCGTACACCGGGAGGCTTCGTACAGTGGGCATATCTCGGCTACCCTACATGCTGAAGAGTTGATTAATGATCCAAAAATTATTGTAATGCGGTGGCAGCCTATGCCAGAAAGATCAATATGTGTTTTGGTAATTCTTAAGTATTTTTGTCTTGTTTGAATCCGTCTGTCTTTAACAAGTTTTGATTGGATTGGAAAAAATACTTTAGTCTTGTTTGGAAATACACGCTTGAGGTTCTGATGTAAGTAATAGTTTTTGGATTAACTTGATAGATATTTCTTTATTTTGATTTTTTGCGTTCGAGTCGATTGCGTGCCTTCGTACACTCAGATTGTATGCGATCTTTTACTGTACAAATGCACCCTATGGAACTAGGGTTAAGATGATGACTGAGAGAATGCGAATTCTCCCCGTCAATAACAAAAAATCTTTATAAAGGTTTTTTTTACAATTAGCCCTTTAACGATATTACAAATCAGTTTAGTTTCGGTATAGAAACCTGTGACTATTCCTATTAAAATAACAAAGTTGATACCAATCCCTGACGTGAATGCTATGGTTAATATTCATGAAACACAAATTGAGATACTGGACTTAAATGACCGGGCTTTCGCGGGCATTAGCTATCGAAATTCCTTAATTTCCCCGGGATTAAATTTTGTGTTACCACCCACGTTACTAAAGTTTTAAGTTGAATAAAGTTCTGGACAATAATTACATTGTGGGTAAACGGGAAATCGAGTTGTACGTATAATTCGGTTGTAAATTAATTTGTTTAATAGAGTTGCGGTATAGTCGGCATCAAAGCATTTAAGAGTTGTTGAACTTGGCCTAACCAGTTTAAATTAAGTAGGTACCTTGAGATTAAATGATGATTTTCGATCGGCATACGTACGCCGAATCCCCTCCCTGTGTTGCTAGAAGCTAAAACCTACAAAAACATATTTCGGTCAAAATTTAGGTAGTAAATCACTAAGTGAAAAGTGGATTTAGACTTGATTCGTTGAAATATTTTTTACGGAATTTAAAACAAAACAATTTGACCTGGGCGTTATATATATCAAATTAAAGATAATTTAATACACTATGACGACGTCATAGTTTTTTAACATGTCTTACTACTATATAAAGGAAATTTGGTACCCCTCGAATTATATATTCGAATTTTTGGCCTGCTGACCCACGAACGGACGGAAGGTTTGACGTACGTACTAAAGTTCGTTAATAATTAAATTAAACCCATATAACTTCCAGGTTTATAAAATTTAGAATATATCATGAGGTTTAAATGTTTAACGGCCTCCTAGCCTAGTTGGTAGTGACCCTGCCTACGAAGCAGGAGGTCCCGGGTTCGAATCCTGGTCAGGGCATTTATTTGTGTGTTTATCACGAATATTTGTTCCTGAGTTATGGATGTTTTCTATGTATTTAAGTATTTATATGTATCTGTCTATTATATATATCGTCGCCTAGTACCCACAACACAAGCCTTATTGAGCTTATCGCGGGACTAGTTCGATTTGTGTAAGATTGTCCCATAATATTCATTTGTTTATTATTTAAGCACGAGAAGTTCACCAAAACGGGAGGTATTCACTGTATATGGTACTAAATAGTTGTAAAAATAGTAACCAACAAGCATAAGTCATTTATATAAAGCAGGAAATCAAAACTGTATTTATCAATTAAAGTAAGTATCATTACGCTTCGTCTAATAAAGTTCAAAAAAATATGGGGCACAGACACTATTTCTCCTATTATATATATAACAGTGTGTACATAAGTCTAGTATTATATTATTCATCATTAATAGCATTAATTAATTCGCACAATACTGAATAATTAATTGATTTGCAATTTGCATTAATGGTTTGTAATTAGCTTATTCTATTTAAGTTCCTAGCACTTAACAAGCTTGCAATCCAAAGCCCCGTAAGATTTCATCCTGAATAACGGAATCACTACGAATGCTTAGATTTTTTCGTAAATGAAGACACAAGGACAAATATAATTAAAGTGTCGTGGATAAATTAACAAAACGGTAGGCTTCAAATAGGTACATTGAAGGCATCCATTCAAAAGAAACCAAAAAAGATGTCTGAAAGAGACCCAGAGTCGTCAATATAGCTCAGAGATTGAAGAGGCACTTTTTCTAGCAGTATACGTATTTTTGGCTGAAATGATTTGGATGAACGATCGATCGCATTTACAGTCATCATCGTCTATGACTATGAATGTGATCGATCATTTATTGTTTTAGCACTTTAATTGCATCGCAGAAGAACTATTTAATGGTATGACATACATGTCATGGCTCGAAACTGCTTGAAGCGGCGATGGCCAGGCCACAAAGTCCTAGAACTTCATGCCTTTTTAGAGTTGTTGAGTTCCTTGTTAAGGTACGCGGACTACCTTGTTAAGAGCCAAGCAAGCTCAGAGGCCACAGTGGTACTGTGCTACTGGTTTAATTTAAAAATGCACACAAATTAGAACATATTGTAGTTCACTGCAAATAATTTTATAATTATAAATTGAAAGACTAAAGAAAAAGTGACCAAGGTCCCCGGTGAGCAGGGCTGGGAACGAACCATCGATCTCCTGCTTTCGCGGCAGACGCCTTAACTACTGGGCTACCCGATCACGGCAACCAGGGTCCGAAATTGCCTAAGATATGCAATCCTTTCTTACCCTGCTCACTGCTTTTGCCCTGCTCACCGGGGACCTCGGGCACTTTTTCTG
Source organism: Lathronympha strigana (assembly GCA_949128165.1). Taxonomy (NCBI): domain Eukaryota; kingdom Metazoa; phylum Arthropoda; class Insecta; order Lepidoptera; family Tortricidae; genus Lathronympha; species Lathronympha strigana. The sequence goes on from OX421905.1 coordinate 3,028,088, forward strand.
CAGTATTTAACATCTCTTTCACTTAAATAATACATTATTTAATTCATGCTTTACAATTGTATAATAATTTTATAATTTGTAGGTAGGTACGTATAGTAAAAGGAATTTTGACGGATTAGATTATTTTTGGCTATATTTAAGGGACAAAATGGTACATATAATTCCTGCGTCCTGGGCACCTTGCTCAAAGCGCCTAATTTAGATATAATTGTTTAATATTGATAGTTAGTTTTATTTGTACTTAGTATTATTTAAAATTAAATAAAGTTATTATTTGTAAATAAATGTAAAATGTTTTCTTTGATCTCATCAAACATAAAATGTAAAATGTATCTATATAATGTTGTTGTGTTTATTCAGATTTAATGTCTATACGTAGTTGTATTAAGATATTGTTGTTTTAATTATATACCTATATATAATTAAGTATGTAATGTTTAGCTAATTCATATTCAAACAGAATCTTGTATTGTTTATGAATTGAAATACTAATCCTTGACTGTATCTATTAAAACTTTCACGTCTTTTGTGTAGTAACTTCAAATTATTTGCTTCTTTCACACTAATTAATTGTACTTTATTTATAGCCCTAACTACTCGTTTACCTAATTAGTTTAATTCTTTATTATTGCTAAACTTGTTTATACAATATATCGTTATTTTTTAATTACAGGACTTCTTACACAAATTGACTAAGTCCCGCAGTAAGCTCAAGAAGGCTTGTGTTACGGGTACTCAGGCAACGATATATATAATATACGATATACGTAAAAAACATCCATGACTCATGGACAAATATCTGTGTTCATCACACAAACAAATGCCCTTACCGGGATTCGAACCCAGGACCATCGGCTTAGCAGGCAGGGTCACCAATAACGCCAACCGGTCGTCAAAAAAAAATTGCATGTTAAAGGTTTGGAATCGAACAGTTCACAGTTTCCTTTGAATATCGTGACTCGACTTTAACTGTAAAATGGCAACCGCAATAAAATCCATTAGCGCAATAAGCCAACAAAAGCTAACAAACTAATAGGAAGCAGAAGTAAAGTAGGATAAGCATTGATTTGCAGATAAAGAAGCTATAACGGCATTTTTTACAGCAAAGCGGAATTGGACGCAATGCAAATGCGAGATATTATGCAATGGAGGGGTTCTGTAGATTTTTATCTTACATGGGTTTATGATATTTTTATAGACCTCGATGTTATTTTAAGTTAAAGCACCTCAGTTTAAAAATAATACCACAGATCAAATATACTATAATACCTTCAGGTATTAGTCTGGTTTAATGAAGCGAGCTCAGCTAATTTTATCATAGGAATCGATTCACAGTCTTAATTTAAGGCTTATTTAACTTAATTATCTTTACTTATACTGGATTGATTCTCATGACGTGTGGTATTTGTAATATTTTTATCATATAGACGCCTGGAGAGCCTTTACACCTCCAAATCCTATAAGTATTATATTTTGACGTTGGGGACTTTTTACATATCCAGTTTTTATTTTGACACTTTCAGAGCCTTTACATTACCAAATTGGGCCTTTTAACCAAACCTAATTTATAATATTTATAGAAAATAAGAGACTATTACATCTCTTGCCATATTGTAGTACTTAGTAAATTTTTATTGTATGTTTTTTACCCAGGCATTGGCTGTTGAATTATCAGTATTTATATTTTACTTTTCTTGGCACTATAATATAATTATTGTAAATGTTTGTATACACAAGTGCTTTAATATAATGCTTATTTACTTGTAAAAGTTCCCCTGAGGTCTACTTGCGGAATATATTTTTTTTCTTGCAGAAACGTCTGCTAATCCTTAAATGCTTGTCTCGTATGCAGTTGTTTTAAATGTTTGCTTCCATTTTTCCTTCATTCTAATAAAGATATTCATTTTTTATTCAAGAAAATGTCACATTTTAATTTAATTTATTTTATTTTATATGTATTTGACTGATCTGTATGTCATACAGATCAGTCAAATACATATAAAATAAAATAAATTAAATTAAAATTACAGAATAAATTATGTTACAACCTAAAACTAAACTAAAACCCATTTCCTTCTTTTCTAATTATATATTTTTTACTGAACTCTATCACTTAGAGCATAGACACCGGTATTCGATAATATTGAACTATATTCCGAAATATTTTTACCGGTATTGAATTTCTCTTTAATTGAATTTCTCGGTAAGAATTCGCATTCTCTTAGTCATTACCTTGACCCTGTGAAAACGGGTTCTGTAAAGGGCTCGAAACGTAAGGTGATGGTGTTAATAAGCGGGATTCATCCGTTTTAAAGTCTTTAATTTCAATGATATACCTTTATGAATTAAGTGCCCGTGAAAACGAGGTCGATTTAAAAGTATAATAATAATAATATATTGTATGTTTTTTTAGCAGAAAACAGAACGTAATTCTGGTACAGTATTGAAGAGGCTCCTCGATATTCCGATTATTTTAAAAGGAGATTTCCGAATTTATGCCCGTCCCCTATCGAAAATTGTAGTCCACTGATGTTTTTTTTTACAAATCATTGGCCATCAACTACACATCACATATCCTATATATTTTGAAAATCGAACGCCGTAATACGTAGATACTTGAGATTGAAATAGTGATTTATAGGTTCGTTTTTAAATAAAATACCTAATCACTTTTTGGTAAGTACATTTAATCCAAAGACTTAGGAACTACGGATGCTCATCTATAAGTACCGTGTAAGTCAATCAAGTCAAGACTTAGGGGAAAATGGGTAGCATTCGTACACCGGGAGGCTTCGTACAGTGGGCATATCTCGGCTACCCTACATGCTGAAGAGTTGATTAATGATCCAAAAATTATTGTAATGCGGTGGCAGCCTATGCCAGAAAGATCAATATGTGTTTTGGTAATTCTTAAGTATTTTTGTCTTGTTTGAATCCGTCTGTCTTTAACAAGTTTTGATTGGATTGGAAAAAATACTTTAGTCTTGTTTGGAAATACACGCTTGAGGTTCTGATGTAAGTAATAGTTTTTGGATTAACTTGATAGATATTTCTTTATTTTGATTTTTTGCGTTCGAGTCGATTGCGTGCCTTCGTACACTCAGATTGTATGCGATCTTTTACTGTACAAATGCACCCTATGGAACTAGGGTTAAGATGATGACTGAGAGAATGCGAATTCTCCCCGTCAATAACAAAAAATCTTTATAAAGGTTTTTTTTACAATTAGCCCTTTAACGATATTACAAATCAGTTTAGTTTCGGTATAGAAACCTGTGACTATTCCTATTAAAATAACAAAGTTGATACCAATCCCTGACGTGAATGCTATGGTTAATATTCATGAAACACAAATTGAGATACTGGACTTAAATGACCGGGCTTTCGCGGGCATTAGCTATCGAAATTCCTTAATTTCCCCGGGATTAAATTTTGTGTTACCACCCACGTTACTAAAGTTTTAAGTTGAATAAAGTTCTGGACAATAATTACATTGTGGGTAAACGGGAAATCGAGTTGTACGTATAATTCGGTTGTAAATTAATTTGTTTAATAGAGTTGCGGTATAGTCGGCATCAAAGCATTTAAGAGTTGTTGAACTTGGCCTAACCAGTTTAAATTAAGTAGGTACCTTGAGATTAAATGATGATTTTCGATCGGCATACGTACGCCGAATCCCCTCCCTGTGTTGCTAGAAGCTAAAACCTACAAAAACATATTTCGGTCAAAATTTAGGTAGTAAATCACTAAGTGAAAAGTGGATTTAGACTTGATTCGTTGAAATATTTTTTACGGAATTTAAAACAAAACAATTTGACCTGGGCGTTATATATATCAAATTAAAGATAATTTAATACACTATGACGACGTCATAGTTTTTTAACATGTCTTACTACTATATAAAGGAAATTTGGTACCCCTCGAATTATATATTCGAATTTTTGGCCTGCTGACCCACGAACGGACGGAAGGTTTGACGTACGTACTAAAGTTCGTTAATAATTAAATTAAACCCATATAACTTCCAGGTTTATAAAATTTAGAATATATCATGAGGTTTAAATGTTTAACGGCCTCCTAGCCTAGTTGGTAGTGACCCTGCCTACGAAGCAGGAGGTCCCGGGTTCGAATCCTGGTCAGGGCATTTATTTGTGTGTTTATCACGAATATTTGTTCCTGAGTTATGGATGTTTTCTATGTATTTAAGTATTTATATGTATCTGTCTATTATATATATCGTCGCCTAGTACCCACAACACAAGCCTTATTGAGCTTATCGCGGGACTAGTTCGATTTGTGTAAGATTGTCCCATAATATTCATTTGTTTATTATTTAAGCACGAGAAGTTCACCAAAACGGGAGGTATTCACTGTATATGGTACTAAATAGTTGTAAAAATAGTAACCAACAAGCATAAGTCATTTATATAAAGCAGGAAATCAAAACTGTATTTATCAATTAAAGTAAGTATCATTACGCTTCGTCTAATAAAGTTCAAAAAAATATGGGGCACAGACACTATTTCTCCTATTATATATATAACAGTGTGTACATAAGTCTAGTATTATATTATTCATCATTAATAGCATTAATTAATTCGCACAATACTGAATAATTAATTGATTTGCAATTTGCATTAATGGTTTGTAATTAGCTTATTCTATTTAAGTTCCTAGCACTTAACAAGCTTGCAATCCAAAGCCCCGTAAGATTTCATCCTGAATAACGGAATCACTACGAATGCTTAGATCTTTTCGTAAATGAAGACACAAGGACAAATATAATTAAAGTGTCGTGGATAAATTAACAAAACGGTAGGCTTCAAATAGGTACATTGAAGGCATCCATTCAAAAGAAACCAAAAAAGATGTCTGAAAGAGACCCAGAGTCGTCAATATAGCTCAGAGATTGAAGAGGCACTTTTTCTAGCAGTATACGTATTTTTGGCTGAAATGATTTGGATGAACGATCGATCGCATTTACAGTCATCATCGTCTATGACTATGAATGTGATCGATCATTTATTGTTTTAGCACTTTAATTGCATCGCAGAAGAACTATTTAATGGTATGACATACATGTCATGGCTCGAAACTGCTTGAAGCGGCGATGGCCAGGCCACAAAGTCCTAGAACTTCATGCCTTTTTAGAGTTGTTGAGTTCCTTGTTAAGGTACGCGGACTACCTTGTTAAGAGCCAAGCAAGCTCAGAGGCCACAGTGGTACTGTGCTACTGGTTTAATTTAAAAATGCACACAAATTAGAACATATTGTAGTTCACTGCAAATAATTTTATAATTATAAATTGAAAGACTAAAGAAAAAGTGACCAAGGTCCCCGGTGAGCAGGGCTGGGAACGAACCATCGATCTCCTGCTTTCGCGGCAGACGCCTTAACTACTGGGCTACCCGATCACGGCAACCAGGGTCCGAAATTGCCTAAGATATGCAATCCTTTCTTACCCTGCTCACTGCTTTTGCCCTGCTCACCGGGGACCTCGGGCACTTTTTCTGCAGTATTTAACATCTCTTTCACTTAAATAATACATTATTTAATTCATGCTTTACAATTGTATAATAATTTTATAATTTGTAGGTAGGTACGTATAGTAAAAGGAATTTTGACGGATTAGATTATTTTTGGCTATATTTAAGGGACAAAATGGTACATATAATTCCTGCGTCCTGGGCACCTTGCTCAAAGCGCCTAATTTAGATATAATTGTTTAATATTGATAGTTAGTTTTATTTGTACTTAGTATTATTTAAAATTAAATAAAGTTATTATTTGTAAATAAATGTAAAATGTTTTCTTTGATCTCATCAAACATAAAATGTAAAATGTATCTATATAATGTTGTTGTGTTTATTCAGATTTAATGTCTATACGTAGTTGTATTAAGATATTGTTGTTTTAATTATATACCTATATATAATTAAGTATGTAATGTTTAGCTAATTCATATTCAAACAGAATCTTGTATTGTTTATGAATTGAAATACTAATCCTTGACTGTATCTATTAAAACTTTCACGTCTTTTGTGTAGTAACTTCAAATTATTTGCTTCTTTCACACTAATTAATTGTACTTTATTTATAGCCCTAACTACTCGTTTACCTAATTAGTTTAATTCTTTATTATTGCTAAACTTGTTTATACAATATATCGTTATTTTTTAATTACAGGACTTCTTACACAAATTGACTAAGTCCCGCAGTAAGCTCAAGAAGGCTTGTGTTACGGGTACTCAGGCAACGATATATATAATATACGATATACGTAAAAAACATCCATGACTCATGGACAAATATCTGTGTTCATCACACAAACAAATGCCCTTACCGGGATTCGAACCCAGGACCATCGGCTTAGCAGGCAGGGTCACCAATAACGCCAACCGGTCGTCAAAAAAAAATTGCATGTTAAAGGTTTGGAATCGAACAGTTCACAGTTTCCTTTGAATATCGTGACTCGACTTTAACTGTAAAATGGCAACCGCAATAAAATCCATTAGCGCAATAAGCCAACAAAAGCTAACAAACTAATAGGAAGCAGAAGTAAAGTAGGATAAGCATTGATTTGCAGATAAAGAAGCTATAACGGCATTTTTTACAGCAAAGCGGAATTGGACGCAATGCAAATGCGAGATATTATGCAATGGAGGGGTTCTGTAGATTTTTATCTTACATGGGTTTATGATATTTTTATAGACCTCGATGTTATTTTAAGTTAAAGCACCTCAGTTTAAAAATAATACCACAGATCAAATATACTATAATACCTTCAGGTATTAGTCTGGTTTAATGAAGCGAGCTCAGCTAATTTTATCATAGGAATCGATTCACAGTCTTAATTTAAGGCTTATTTAACTTAATTATCTTTACTTATACTGGATTGATTCTCATGACGTGTGGTATTTGTAATATTTTTATCATATAGACGCCTGGAGAGCCTTTACACCTCCAAATCCTATAAGTATTATATTTTGACGTTGGGGACTTTTTACATATCCAGTTTTTATTTTGACACTTTCAGAGCCTTTACATTACCAAATTGGGCCTTTTAACCAAACCTAATTTATAATATTTATAGAAAATAAGAGACTATTACATCTCTTGCCATATTGTAGTACTTAGTAAATTTTTATTGTATGTTTTTTACCCAGGCATTGGCTGTTGAATTATCAGTATTTATATTTTACTTTTCTTGGCACTATAATATAATTATTGTAAATGTTTGTATACACAAGTGCTTTAATATAATGCTTATTTACTTGTAAAAGTTCCCCTGAGGTCTACTTGCGGAATATATTTTTTTTCTTGCAGAAACGTCTGCTAATCCTTAAATGCTTGTCTCGTATGCAGTTGTTTTAAATGTTTGCTTCCATTTTTCCTTCATTCTAATAAAGATATTCATTTTTTATTCAAGAAAATGTCACATTTTAATTTAATTTATTTTATTTTATATGTATTTGACTGATCTGTATGTCATACAGATCAGTCAAATACATATAAAATAAAATAAATTAAATTAAAATTACAGAATAAATTATGTTACAACCTAAAACTAAACTAAAACCCATTTCCTTCTTTTCTAATTATATATTTTTTACTGAACTCTATCACTTAGAGCATAGACACCGGTATTCGATAATATTGAACTATATTCCGAAATATTTTTACCGGTATTGAATTTCTCAAATACCGGTATTTTGTGGAAAATGCAGGGCAGAAACCAGCTTGAACTGAAGGTTGGTGTCCAATATATATAGAAATTATCGGAATACCGGTACTCGAAATTTCAATATTAAAAAAATACCGGTATTGCAAAAAGGCTCCGATATTCCATGCTCTACTATGACTGAACCCTGCACAAAGATAAATATTCCTTTTGCATTTTATTTCTATTTTATTTTCTCGGCCCTCCCATTTCTTTTGTTCTGAGTGATTTATGAAGTATTCTAACCTTACAAAACATTAAACATTGGAACGGAGGAATGCAGCAATCATACATAAATTTCACACAAATTCGTATGAAGGAAAAATGAACAAACGTAATGTCTTTGTGGGGAAAAAGATTCAGATTTATGTAATTATTTCCCCCTCTTTATGGGGATTTCATTTAGTTTCCGTATAAATTTATTACCTACCGGAGTATAAATAACAAAAGAAGTCGATGAAAATAATGTATGCTACTATTTGTATTTTTAAATACCTAGTAAGTGGGAGCGTATATACAACATTACAAAATTAACCGCTAACATAAACCCTGTTAACCTCAATTAAAGTGATGGCACCATGACCTCTTGTAGGTGGTTATGCTATAGAAACTAGTCGTAGATGGGTAAGGGCTAAATCTCTCTGATATTTATAACTTATTGGGCAGTCAACAAGTCGTTCAGTTTTTACCAACTTTTACCAAATATATAACAGTATTATAAAATCAACTATAATAAACATTTCTAACAAGAAACTAAAAACAGAATCATCTGTATATATTATCTTTTAGAGACGCAATGACATTCCGACATAAAATAAATATTTATACCAAGCTACCCCTCTGCGATAAAACATTACGAGAAAAAGTACACTATTTTCTTTTACCATGAAACATACTTAAAATAATAATAGGCAGGAAACGCGGCTACCCACGACGACAAAATCGTTTACGCTTGTATAAAAAAAAACTTTTATAATATAGTGTGAAATATTCATACATAGAATAGTATGAAAGCTCGTTGGTTTTTTTATCGTCCTTGTTATTTATGTGACTTCGTACATTTTGATTGTTGGGTCGTTCTCGTTTTTAGCGACAATAAGCTGTCTCCGCGTTGAAAACTGTCTGATTTAGAGTTTTTTTTGGTAGGAGGTAAATGCCCAAAATTTTGAATTACTTTATAAGTAAGTATATAACGTACACTTATTATTTCCCTAGTTAGTAACTGTAAACTTAAGTACATTATTTAACTCAATACACCGTGACAGTAGTGTATGCAACTATACATTATGCATTATGTACAGTCGCATAAATTACTATCTATTTCCATAGATGTAGATGTAGTGTAGGGACGCCCGGCCGGACACAGGCGGGCTATCGAACACTTCTCGCGTTCATTCAGCCCAATTCCCTGGAGTTTTGAGCTGCAGGTTACTGTCCCGGCTGCCTTCCCATACTACATTCTGCTTCAAATCTTCTCGTTTTCCTGCAGAACAGAAGGACATCTTTAAGTTTGACATCCTTTAGTTCGGTATCCTGCAGTGTATCTTTGCCGAATATACTATATCGTGCAGCCGCATACATAGTACATTCTGCTAACACATGCTTGCTGGTTTCCTCCCTACCGCAGTGCGGACAGGATGGATCCCTGCTAATACCTAAGATATTTAGATGTCTATTCAGTGTGTTGTGGCCAGTAATGATACCGGTCACCATTCTTAGATTTCTCTTACCTAGCTTTAGAAGATACCTGGTTCTCCTGTGGCTTATACCTTCGATCATCATCTTGGATTGCCTGCAGCTTGGTTCTTCTTTCCACTTTTTGTCCGCTTCTCTCTCTAATAGTCTATTTATTACTCCCTTTGTTACTTCCGCTGATATTGGTAGGACTGGTTCTGGGCCTGTGTGCTCCATCGCCGCTCCTTCCCTTGCCAGCTCATCTGCCTTCTCATTCCCAGTGACTCCTTGATGACCCGGTACCCAAGCCACTGTCACCTTTCTGTCTGCTCCTATCCTGTTCAACTCCCTTTTGCATTCTTTCACTAATGAGGAGGTAACCGATGTCTTGTTAAGTGCTTTTAACGTTGCCTGGCTGTCCGTGTAGATTACTACCGGTTCGGCCTTTTGTCCGTTTTCTTTGATGATTTGTGCGCATCTCGTTACCGCACTTACTTCTGCTTGAAACACACTAGCAAATCTGCCTAGTGGTATTGATATCTTTTTTCCCATCTTGGGTATGACTATTCCTGCTCCTGCGAGTTGAGTCGTGCTCATTCTCGAGCCATCCGTAAAGCATACTGTCGTAGGGTGTCCGATTTGTACTTTCCAGTTTGCTCTTTCTCCTATATGTATTCTGTATTTCTTGTCAAATATCTCCTCCCTTTTTATCAGATCATTGTTTGCTATCAGCATGTCCATGTTGACCAGCGCTTTTTTTTGAATCTGCGCGTGACCTTTGTCCCCACAGTTTCCTCTCCATTCCTGACATGCTGTCATTCTATACCATTGCTCTGTAGCTCTTCTTTTCACCTCAGTGTGCAGCTGTTTCATTCCTAGCATTATCTCCATCGCATGAGTCGGGGTCGTTCTCATAGCCCCCGTAATCATCAGGCATGCTAGTCGCTGTACTTTGCTTAGGTCCTTCTGGTATTCTTTGATATGGGTTCTGTGTCACCACACTATGGCCCCGTATAACACTCTCGGGAGGATTATTGCCTTGTAGATCCATTCAATCATACCAGGTTTCAGCCCCCACGTTCTTCCCACTGCCATTTTGCATTGGTACAGTGTTCTGATTGCTTTGTTGGTCTGCTCCTTTATGTGGGTCTTATATCTGAGTGTTCTGTCTAGAGTTACTCCCAGATATTTTGTTTCATCCACCATCTCTAGCTCTTCGTTATTTATCTTTATTGGTCTCATTGCCTCTTTTTTCCTCTTGGTCGTGAAAAGTACGTTATCATACATTGCAATAAAAAGGGAGTTGCAATAGAAAGGGGTGGGGGGATTGCAATAGATAGAAAGCGGTGGCTAAATGTCGTGAAGGCCGACATTAGCGTAAACGGGCTTACAAGGGAAGACGCCCAGGATATCCCTGGCACTTAGGAATATCAAGCTTTTGAATAGATCATTGGAGAGACTCCGAACATTGTTTTGTGTTAGACCCAATTAATTTTTCAGCGTTTGAGGGCTTTTTTACCTTTCTTAAAATAATATTTTTTACTTATAAATATCCCCAAGTTACCACCACTAATGAAGTTACCAATATATCACGGCTCACTGTTAGTGCTATTTCTGTATTTTTGTTAAATTTACACGCATGCTGCATATTATTTAATTCTGCCCGCTGGTTTCATATTTAATTGCGGCTTCTGGAAATGTGTCCTTTTGTATGTGGCTAATTTGGTAGAATAATCCTACACTGCTTTATGAATGAATAAACGTTCTTCATATGCGACGCTTAAAAATATATTATGATATGAGTAAATGTGTGCTATGTCGGTATTTTATTCGAAACTAGGCGTTGTTTTATGCGTGTTCTTAAAGGATATGCGCAAAAAGTATTGAGGGATGCGCAGAAAGGAACCGAAGCCAACACGCAGAGGTCCTTTCGACAATTCAATAATCAGAGGTCCAGTCAGACACCCAGTCATTTAAGTATTTTTGCCTGAGCCAATATTACTAGTCCGTATTTCTTATATTGGATCTCGACTAAAACAGCATGAAACACTATTAGAAGTATATATCACGTTACGTATTCTCCCACAACTGGCGAGTAGGAGAATCCGTAACTTTGAGGAGGAGAAAAAAGGAAGATAAGAAAAAGTGAGCAAATACTCATAGGGTTATCTAGGGTTCTTTATTTTAAAGTTGGACTAAGAAATACTGCTGACATCTTTTGATGCACTTTGTAATGTAGTCGAAATAAATAAATACACCATTGTAATTTGGTGGTCGATGTCAATGCATTACAACTTAACTTAGTCGCATATTTCGACTCTTTCAAATGTCGTAAGAGGCATGTTAAAACATTGGACTCACAATATTTGAAAAATCCGGTGCTGATTTTAAAGTCAATTTGGAATACGCTCCAAACTGTACGGTGACATCTGACGTAATTTTGTACTCTTTCCATGCCTTAGGTACTTACTCTTTATGTTACGTCTTATTGCTTTTTACTATTTCGACAAAAATACGAATAAGAATTGTTGAGTAAACTGTACAAAATATTTAAATGTAACTTTTGAATTATATTGCAATAATTCGTAGGAATACGAATAAATTCTTTTAAGTAAAACTGCACAAAGTGATACTAGTTGTTTAGAGTAAACAGACGATAAATTTAAATAACTTTAAGTGCATTGGCTTGTACTGGTGCCAATGGAACGAATAAACGATGCAAATAGACACAGCTACCTACGAATTCATAATAAAAGTAAAAAAAAGTCTTATTACGGTCAGCGCTTTGTACCTTTAGTAAAAATCTTTATCCTTCACTTTATTTGAGATACATACAGAAGTATTATAAAATGCGCTCAATTCTAAAATTCTTAGAATAGATGATTATGTTTATTAAGTTAAATCAACTTATTAAAAACTGAATTCGATTTGTTGTCTTCTACGATGATATGGATGCTGCTTTTTGCCTCCTGAAATTGTTTTTATATTCATGGTAAATGGCAATGCTGCGGCTATATCTAACATTTTACAAGCAATGCACACTGAAACCCGCCCATACAATCCAGTGCTCAAAACTCAAATAGTCAAAATGAAGCAAAATATACAACATTTCTACATTCATTATATAAAACAGTATATACGGTACCATGCCGAGGGGGGAATATTTACTTTAACATTTATTTTATTTTAGTTTTATGTGTTTTTGTTGTTATTGAAATAAAGAATTTATTTTTAAACAGTGTAGGTATACCATACCTATTTAAAATAAACTTAAATTATGGTGTCGTTGCATATTCGTTGATAAACATTTCGATGGCTTCGGGGTGAAATATTTTCTTCAGACGGTGTAACGATTAATGCATTTTAGAGCACGATAAGCTCATTTAGAGCACGCAGTAATCGTAATAAAAATCTTATATTACGATAAAATATAACGCCTGATTAAAACATCATACCAAAAATTCGGTATTTATTTCGAGACCCAGCAACCAACTTTACTTTTAATTGAAGAACTAAAGTAAGAACAACTTTTTTATCAACCGCCTGAAAATATTTTAACGACGTTTGCCGGAATACAAAAAACCCACGATTTATAAGATTGCTTACCAAGTGACGATTCTTTGGATTAGCATTAATATAAAAGCACCTGCGAAAAGTGAAAATGCGAGATAAAATCTACTTACCTTGTTCAACAAAAGATATCGTGATGTTTGGATAGATATTTATAAATAATAGCTAAAATAGTAATTTTTGCTCAAGCAGGGCACACTACCACTGGCGTTATATACAAAATAATCGAACTTTAAGATCATGCCACTATGTCATGATAGTCGATAATGATGATTTTTCTCTGAAATTAGGTGCAAACTTTCCTTGTTCATAGATAGATAGATAGATAGATCATTTATTTGTATTATTTGTACATCGTCACATTTCAACTTATGCATATTGATGCCTCATACCCTCATTTTAGAAATTGAGTGTATTTCACTGTATGGGCGGGTTCCAGTGTGCAATGGTCAGACATTAACGCGAATCACATTGTCATAGTAGGTAGCCTCATTTACATTCGCTGCGATGCTTGTTTAAAAACGAAGGCTATTGAAAAGCGTCATTGCTGAACATTTGCTTTTATATAATGTATTCATGAAACGATTTTACTGTGGCACTACGTAAATATAATTTATTTTATCAACGTCCAACGGAAACACGCAATATTATTTATATAATCAAAGTAACGTAAGTATTTAAAATGAAATGAAATAGGTACTTATTGGCGACATCACAGAACAGCAAGATACAAACAGGACAAACAAGGATTCGAATGTGTGTGTATCACAAAATGGACCCAACTCAGCATATTGCCAGCCAATCAACCGGCGCTGGGTGCGTAGCCAAGATGCCAATCGCTCACGCTCAGTCGCTAACGAAACGCAACTGTCATTGTCACACTAATAAGGAAGAGGTAGCTACGATACGTTATTAAGCGTGAGCGATTGGCATTAAAGATTTTCTTCACGAAGTTAAAGGAGTAGTTTTTTTATAGCTGTTTTTTTACTTTCCTCGCATTCGAAATAAAAAGTAGAGTGTTTAACTCGGGTAAAAGGCACCCATTTCCGACTCGCACTATTGGCGCTCTCACCTCTTTCTAGCGCCAAACTACCTCGTCAGAAATGCGGTTTCAGCCCTTGGTTAGCAATCTACTATTAATAGGTATGGCCAAATACATAATACATACGAAACCTGCCTAGTGTATAGTCTGCCTGTAAAGTACTGACGTAAATATTTTTATATGAAAACATATCGTATTGGATACTTTAACAGTAAGACTATTCCAGGGACGAGCTGCTTGAACGGGGAACGAGTTGGACATGAAATACGTTCAATGAGTTCGAATAGATAGACTTGTTAGTATACCTACATAAATTCAGAGTTCTTTTGTTTTCTGCAGGGTAAGGATACCTACCCTTTAATAAAAATGGTACATTGTGTGAAGTGTATCCTTTTAAACAAATAGAGGAATGCCTATAGTTTGGCTTTAAATTTGTCAACTAATGTTTTTTGTTTGTCATTCACTTTATCTTTTTATTTTTATTCTAGCTTCTCTCTTTACGTTTAAAGTGTTCAATAAATTAGATTGTGTAGTCACAAAATGTAAAGCGTGTGATATGTGTAAGTTGTGTTTGCCTATAATTGGGTGAATACTCTGGAATGATTTCGTATCTATGATTAAAGGGTATTAGTAAGTAGTATATTATGATCAGCACCAAGCCATAGCGTTGTTATGAATACGAATATAGGTTAATAGCATTTAACAAATACAAATATTGAATCCGAATCTCTCTAAACTTTTACGTATTTGTTTAAAAAATGATATGTTCAAACAATTTTTTTATCATGTTGACTTAAATACTTTTTACACAGATTCTAGGAACAGCAGGCATGAAAATCTGATATTTATTTGTATTATGAATATAACTAAATAAGAAAAGCAATAACAAACGATTTTTTTGTTTTCAGAACAGTGGTTATAACATTAAAACGGGTAACTCGCGTAATTACGAGTAAGTCAATTTTCGCTCGACATGTTTCGATCTTCGAAGATCGATCGTCATGAGGAGCGATCTTCGTAAATATCGAAATATGTCGAGTGAAAATCGGCTTAATTACGTAAGTGGCCCGTTTTAATTATTTTACATGTCCGAGTCTCACGAGAGTTTTATAGTTATGTGAATATTTTGGATATGTGAACTTTTCTTTGCATAGAAATAGCAACGCTAAAAATTCCATACTACAATACCCTGGTTTTTAATTTCCCGTACCTAAGTGTCCTAAGTAAAATGAAAACCTACCATTAATTTCCGGTGAATAAGAATATGTATTTGTAAAAACGCAGATACTGTTAGTGAATTAATTTCCAGTTCGTTAGATAATTTTATTTTAAAGATTTAATTAAGTATGTCTAATTGGCATGTATTAATAAATGAAGTCACGTAGCTAATTAACAGAACCCGGAAGCTTAATAAATGGATACTTTAATTAATATTTCGGGAGTATAATAATATTTCAATTGACAGTTGTATTTTAGTGCCCACACTTTACTTTAAGCAGGTTACTAAATAATTAAATAGGCAACTGATTTATGACGTAGAAAAAAAAAACGTTTGAAGGAGACTTAAATATACATAGACATAATAATATACTTATTCGTATATTACAACCATATTATACACCGTGTTTTTTTACTTATGTCAAATTCGACACGCTGCCTTGTACGTTAATAGGAGCTGACTAATAAATCGCTTTTTTTTCGGATTAAAAAAAAACTTTTTTTATTATTATACAAAATAAATGAATATTACATTGAAAGGGTCCTTTAGAGCTCGCCACGACACGTAAGTAAGGGTCAAGTATGACAAAACTGAAACTTAAGACATGTATACCTATGCCAAAACACAGCTTAGTAGTAGATGGTTTAGTAACCTTTTTCACTGATAAGCTAATAAATGTATTTCATGAATATGGTATATCTCACAAACTGTAATAGTGTGACACTGACACGACTGACTAAGACACAAGTTTCTTAGATAAATAAACTCTAGTTAACCTGAAGAATCTCCCCTTAAAGTTAAAGGAAATCAAAATAAGGGTTCCTTTTTCCAATTTTGGTAAGGAACCCGAAAAACCGACCAAGTTATGAGTCGGACTCGGCCAGCGAGGGTTCCGCACAAAGTATGATCCCCCATTTTTTAAGACCTTACTAATACTGGTGGTACAGAACTCTCAGTGTGCGGCAATTATACGGTTTTTGGATTTTTTCCTGTAGCTACTTGTTCTACAAGTTCTTGCTTTTACCAAATTTTGTATTTTAGGTCAACGGGAAATACCCTATACATTTTTATTCCGATTGCAAATGTATGAGAAATGCGACATAAACGGCCGTATCTTTTGATTGCGTTGACGTAGACGTTTGATTTTTTTCACAACATCAAGGCACTGCAGACCAGTGAATGTGGTATTAATTTAAATTTGCTACCTTTACGCGTTCCTAAGATAAAGGGTCTTGACAGACAGACGGACGGACAGACGGACAACAAAGTGATCCTATAAGGGTTCCATTTTTCCTTTTGAGGTACGGAATCCTAAAAATGAGGGTGTATAATGTGTACATGGAAAATATGCCGTTTTAGATTTTAGTTATAATGTAAATGACCATATTATCTAGCTTAAAACCGTATGTTGCTAATAATGTTGTAAATTATTTTGAGAAACAAATACTTACATGATTTTGGGATTTTATGTATATTTTATTTTAACTAAGTATATTTATCATCAGATCATCACTGTTAAAAATACTTAGAAACATATCCTTTATATGTGAAAATATGACTTCCAGGATACTATTATTTAGAAGGCAGCTCCCTCGACTAATCTCTAAGGTAAGAAAATTTAATGAAAGCCCAGTAGAATGTGAAAGAAAAACCTATATTGTAATGTAGGTGTATTCCCTATTGAACAGCCGATGTAATCCTCTCATACATTTACCTGCCCGCGTTTAATATCACATATGCATGCTGGTGTATTACTTAAAGGTGATTACAATCTGTATTTAGTCTGCACCACTAACTATGTATTGAAATAGTATGAATACGACTGGCGTGTTTTGTATAACACTTAATATCTGAATATTAACTTTAGTTATTATGCAAGAAACGACTAAAAAAATATTTAAAATATTGCAGGTTTTCTACTCCAGCACTTCAATCTGTCAATTAAATGACTGACAGCGATATTAAAAATTGTACATTATAATTAAAAGTTTAAATAGATGTCATATACTAAAGAAAAAAACCAATACCGACGGAGGCCAATCCGAGGATCGGACTCGGGTCTTCAGCTCACGCGGCTAACGCCATAACCACTAGGCCAATTGGTCTCACCGAATGCTGGCGAATTTCTCGAGTATATGCAATCTTAGTAACAGGCAAGACGCCCGTGGCCATTTTCTAAGTACAAGCGACGTTGCTTAGTACTTCCATCCAAACCACTTAGGGGTTCCGGTATGATGAGAGAGATGGCGCTGTCATCAATACACCTTTAGTTTATGAAATCTATTTCAATTTATATATTATAGTAGTGTTACTACTTTAATAACAAATCAAAAAATATTAAATTAAATAATTTGATTTGTTACAATACATTATAACTTTATAACGTTGTGTATGGTATTTCATAAGAGCATTTCTAAGCGATGCTCTTATGGATTTTCATGCATTATAATAACCTTGTTGATTTTTTTTTAATTTGTTTAAGTAGTTGGCATACGACATCGGTCTGGAGCGTCGGTGGCCCAGTGCAGTGGTAAGGTGTGCAACTTTTAATCCAAAGGTCGCGCGTTCAGAATCAATGAGTCTGCTAATTGCCAAAACGGATCCGAGGCTCCCCATGGCATAAGCCAGGAAACGCTATAGTAGCAAGCCTACGCCAAATATCTTCGATATACGGAAAATGATGAACAAAAAAACCCTTTTTCATGGTGGCTTCTTTTGACTTACCTGTTGAATTGGGTCACACGAAACTGATGGTTAAGGGGATATCACCATTCTTTAACTGATGCTCTCTAAATCGAGCCTAAATTTCTCTAAATTCCTGATCCAACAGTATCTCACTATTGAACATCATTGGGTTGTGTGACCAATCGAGTCTTTCGTAAAAGCGACAGGAGATGAGATAAAAATATAAAAAAAACTTTGGTATAACTCACACCAAAATGTGTCAAAAGGCACTGCCGAATGTGCGCTCAAGGTCATACAAAAATATTTACGACAAAAAAGGGGAAAAAGGAGAATCATGATTTTACTAATAAATAATACTTTTTAAACAAATCAACAAACTATAGAAAAACTTCTTCTTCCTAGCGTTTTCTCGGCTTATGCCATGGCTCAGGGAGCCTGGGGTCCGCTTTGGCAACTAATCCCAAGATTTGACATAAGCGCTAGTTTTACGAAAGCGACTGCCATCTGACCATCCAAACCGGAGGGTAAACTAGGCCTTATTGAGATTAGTCCGGTTTCCTCACGATGTTTTCTTTCACCGAAAAGCGATTGATGAATATAAAATAATATTTCATACGTAAGTTCCGAAAAACTCGATTTGAATCCAAGACCTTCAGATTGAAAAACTGATAGGTAATACGAGTGTTTAGGAATATATCATTTATAGCAACACTTAAAGGTCATATCCACAATCTTTCATTCTACCGGACATCCTTTATTTAAAATATTCATTCGGTCACTTTTCGCCTCAAACTACACTCACTCAAAAAATCTCTTATGGCCGACACAACGTTGCGCCGCGTCTTAATTCGCAATACGTTTATATTGAGTGTTTCCACCCCTTCTGCCTTATGCATTTTCCGTCCAATGACTTCTGACATATATACGTACTGAACAAGTGTAACTACAAGAAGAGGAAAAACTGAAAACCTAGAAGAAAGCCGGCCTGCTCCACGAGGTATTCTAACAAGTAATTATACAGACAGACCAGGTACCGTGCCCCTTTAAATTTGACCCTTTTCTATTTTCATTCTGTTATCAACAACGAGTATAATTATATTTTTCTCATCAAACCTGAATGCAAGTTCAATTTTGGCGCTTTTATCGTATTATTATTGTCACACTAAATAAAACGTATTTATTAGGTACGTATAACAAACTAAGTCACTTGCTAGTCTTATAACAAAAAGGACTTTCTGCGCGCCTTTTTGTCGAACTTCTCTATTGTCGTTCAAAATAATGCAACAGTCAGACAAAATACCATTCTCATTACACCTTCAGATGTTGAATACTATCTAAGATTTTAAGCTAACATGGTCATATTTCGGCACTAAATATCGGGAGCTCATGAAAACAAATGTACATGGTAAATATCTCGTTTTAAATAGTAATTATTGAATACTATCATTCGTAAAAATTGCTTTTAATATCTGTATTGCGTATAGTAGGAACACTTTCTACTTGTGATAATAGTTCAGTTTAATTTTAAACAGTTGCAATTTCGACTGAAGCCTGTCAATGGACGGTGCAGAAGAAAAATACCGCGACTGCAAACTAGTAATAGTAAGATTAATAGTAAAACTAACTGCGCACTATGCACTGGCAGGAAGGGTGAAAAATGACTTTGTACTTCCATTATGGTAAAAGCAATATTTAGCTATGAGACTCGACTAGCTGCACCTCATTTTTCTTAGTTGCCCGAGGAAGTATACCTTAAAGTAACCGTAAGTACCGTAAGTATAAAGGGTGGAAAATAAACGGGCCCTGGAGAGAAAGTGCCAAAAACCTGTTAGCTGATTTTACCTAATATATACCTGTAATGATTTTCTTATTAAAATACTTATATCGGGTTACTCACGTCAATAAAGTCGAGAATAGCTCGACATGTTTCGGAACAGTCCGTGTGCCTTATTCGTGAGTCATGCGTCTAGCCGCGGCGGCTGCTCTACGCACACTGCGAGCACCAGCGCGCTCTGATCTCGACACCCGAGTCGCCGAGACCCGACAGTTGATAGTTCTTATTACTAGAATGTACAAATGTCGAAACTTATTACATTTTCATCCTATATGTTTGCTGTTTGCTACCGACGTTGGGTAAAAAAGTTTTGTTTCTTAGAAAGAAAGAGAAAGTGGAAAAACTGAAGACCTCGGTCGAGACTTGAACTCGCGACTCTGGGATACACGCCCATCGCTCTACCGACAGAGCTACCGAGACACACCCGGTGGCTCCGAATTTCTTCACCATATTCCTCGCATGCGCCTTAGGGGGCTAAACTAAATTATTTAATTACTAAGCAGAAACGATACCAATTTATTTAGAATTTGGCAGGTATATTTCACAAACGTTTCAGCTTAAATATAAAGGCTGTGTTGTACGGAACCAAAAATCTCAGTGCACGTCCTAATAGCTCATCTCTAAGACCTCAGCCCGCGCTAATGTCTCATTGTGTAAGGCGAGACAGCATTCAAGTGGCTCTTCACATCAAAGGCAGTTTTCTCTTTGAACCACCGTACATCCTAGGAAGAGTGATATTCGCCGCTGAACCATTGAAATCTCGGGGCCGGCGGCGACACAATAGCGCTTTGCTTTCTAGAGTTTAGAATATAATCTATCGTCTGCTGTGTCCCACTTCTCTCGGCTTCGCTCATATGATCCCAATAGGTGTAATTCAAAAGTGAAAAAGTGTTGAAATATATCGAAATGCAATTTAATATTAAGTTTTGTTTAGTTTGTAGATACTACTAGCGCCACCTATGAGTATGTCTGTAACTAATCCTTTGTTTAAAATAAACGTCAGTTCACTGAGAAATGTTCGATAAGAGTTTTCTACTAAAAGATGTCATCTTGGGCATCTTGGCCATAGAGCCCTGGATAGGTACCGGAGATTTTGCTTACTTTAACTTTTGTACAATGGCATCTATTTTAGTCTATAATTGACTGAGTATTTGGTAACTTACCCTACAGGTCACATTTTTTTACCGTTTCTGTGAAAGTTTGCGAGCAGGTTTTGTAAAATGTTCGATACAATACTGTTCGATACAAATCGATACAAAAAACTACAGCGCGCTAAGGGTATAATAACGCTTCAAGCCAGCCATATACGTTCGGGATTTTCCGCTGGATCTGCCAATCTATGGAAGATGTGTCCGGCGGATGTTATTGGGTAAGTATTAAATACTTATCAAATGATACAATGAAAAATAAATGAAATGAAATAAGACTTTTTCAAATAACTAATCACAAAAAAAAGTTATCATTTTATTGTTTGAAATTCAAAACCTAATGTCTGAACCCGAATATAATTATCATATTGCTTTTTCATACCTACCTGTTCCTAAAACAGCTTCATTGCAGAACCATGCGTCGAGCATTTCGTTTCTAGCAATGATACCTTATTGGATTCAATTTCATTTCTATGGTTGCCGGTAACGAAAAACTTCTATGTTAAGAGGTTTTATGGGGAATGCTGTTAGCGGATTGGCCGTTTCCGGGGTATTTTGTTTATTTTGCGTTTTTTATTACGGCAGTGAAGGGCGAACAATGCGAAAAGTGAAAAAAGCTTCTTAGAAACTCGAGCTTCTTTTTACTCATCTTTTACTCATCAAAGATTGTGTTATCTAATATTACAACTGGTAATAAAACAGGGGAAGTTTTTAGCACATGACAAAGAAAACTCATTAATTTGTAACGGAGTTTCAGGTTTGTATTTTGAACCGTTTCGGTTTAAATATACGTATTCTCTGTTTTGTAATTTAATATTATTGTATATAATTTATTTAAAATACTAAGATCTGTTAATTATAACCGTAAAGCGTAACAACACATGAAGTAAAGCTTAGCGGAGGACTGGAAAAAAGATCGACATACAACCTTTTTTTTTGTACTTTGAGTTGGGGACTCTTCTTTATATTTACATTATACCTACATGTTTTCTTATTAAAGCAGTAAAAGCTAGCAGTTAAAGCGGTTTAATAGACTGCCGGATAGACGAGACGGGCGGCGGTTTAGTAATATATAATAGCTCCATGGTCACGCTATCAGTGATCTCTAAAACAATGTGTATTTACGTTATAACGACCACTTAAATGAAATAATCTAAGCTAAACCGTAACGACCTTAACAGTGGAAACCCATAAAAATAAATATTTAAGGCTGTATTCGAATCCCATTTCCAATCTTGCCAATATTGTCGCTCTTAGAATTGAACCTGTAATCTTTCAATTACGAATTCAAGTGCGATTCGTTCCAATTAACTTTCGCATTGATCTGGGACTAGCCGCCTCCAAAGTCTTTTATTCGAGCTTGCAATTTAATCAAAATATCAAGTGGATTCGTTTGGTTTTTTCGCATTCAGCTTCGAACAGTAATGAAAGATATGAATTCAAAGTCACGTTTTAGATGACAGTATCTTTTGGCTGACGAAAAATAATTGGACTATTTTGTGTTCTATTCACAGAGACAGGACACGTACGTGGTTTACGAGTACTTTCTGAAGAGTTTGACTGATAACATAGGACTAGGTAGCGATTTATTATAATTCTGAATTACGGTTGGAAACCTTATTTAGTAGTGATAAACATAAGAATGTAAATAAAATTTAATAATAACTACTTATTGTAATGTTGCATGATAATTGCTCGCTTTTATGAATAAAAATTAAGGTACGTTGAAATGATATTAGTTTTTTGACCACGTATCTTCAAATTGTACTAAAAATTAAAGCGAAAGCGTAATTAAAGTGGAACCGTCAGGTGACCAAAGGGCTGGCTCGTATCTTTCCCAGCGAATCGGCATCGCTATTCAGCGGTGCAATGCCACCAGCCTTCGGGGCACCTTACCGTCTGGCGCTGAGCTAGCTCCCATTTTTATTTGCAAACAGTTGTACATAGGAATGTTTTTTTATTGGTATTATTTTAGTTTAGTGATTTTAAGTATAATTATATTAATATTGTAAACTGTAATGCCAGCAACCCATCAAGCAAAAAAGGCGCTTGACGTCGAGTTGCGGAAAACCAGCCCGCGTACACCTATAACCTATATAATATATATTTGTATGTATTTTAATAAATTATATGCTAATTAGTTTGTTAATATTAATTGTTTGTTAAGTTTTAGATTCCAATTTCCTTACTAAAATGACCAATACATTTAATAACTTTCGTTGTTTTTTGTCACGATAAGGAACAAATAGTGTTTTATACCTAATACCTAACTTTAAAATAATTTGATTCAAAAAGATAACTTAAAACCCACCTTGGTACCTATTCAGCAGGCCTAATACGAACATCGAAAATTGGCATTGACGGACAAACCTCTTTATCAATCCAATAAGCAAGTGTGACAGAGAGAGAAATACAAGTTTTCGATCGTTCAATTTTTGTGGCAATAGGCCTGACGCTAATATCACTATTTAGAATTGTCAACATTTAAAAAAATTCAATATCCCTAAATCGAGAACGATTTCGAAATAATCACCTGTAGATCACAATTTTTTTTTTAATTTTTTTTATAGTTTATTAGTAAACATTCTAAAATAGTTAGCGACACAAGCAAACACAAGCTCATTTAGTACTGAAACAGTCGTGACGTCACAACTCTTATAATATAAATGAATTTTTTGGCTAAAATATAAGAGTTACGCTAATAAAATAAAAAATACGGTACCATTAATTAGTGCATTTTTTCAAACCATAATAATAAAATTCATAGTTATGAAATTTTCGAAATTTATAATAGTTTTAATATTTTTAACACAACTAACGGTTTGACCGAGCATAATTATAGGGAAGTATACGAGAATACGAGTTACGCTCCAAAAACGTAACCCTCCTTCTTTATAATTTACCGGTTTTCATTCATACTGACATTCATGTGATTGCCAGACTATAATTTTTTTATTCGTTGCCCAGGAAAGATACGTTTTTGACAGACATTAAATTATAATAGCCTGATTTTCTCAAATTACGTTCGAATGGGATATTTATAGATAGAATATCCAAAAATCCTACAAAATTTTATTCCGGAAGTAGGTAAAAAGTAAAAAAAATCGGTTGTCTGTAAAGTTGGTTTATTGACGATAGTTGAACGTGACAACGTCATAAGAAAATAATAATAAAATGGTTTCATTTTTCAAAAGAAAATTTTAATTTTATTTGTTTGATAGATATTTTGTATGGATATAGAGAAGGAGGTAAATGGAAATCACAATTGAATTAATCAAGTAACATTTACACACGGTTTCCTGATTAGAACCTATTCGGAATTTTCGATTCGGACCATTCGGACGCCCGAATGCGCATCTTTAATAGAAAATGTTTGACAAGGCGCACACATTCCGAATTCGGAAACCTAATCAGGAAACCGTGTGTCTACGGCCTACCTAAAACATGAAAATGATGAAAATAACATTGAGTATCCAACCACGGGAGTCGCCTTGTCTGTCATTTTGTTTACGAAAAAGTTTGCCGATTTTTGCAGGGGAAGGGTTAAAAATGTATGTAAAACGTCAAAATAGCTATGACAGATAAACGTCAGTTCATACATTCTGCAAGATTGTCAGTCTTGCAGCTTGGCAGATGGGAAAGCCTGTCAGTGGCACCTCCAGTGGTTGGTTACTCAATGGAAAGTAATGACACTAGAGGGTCTACCGCGAAAACCGAAATTCGCAAATTGCGGGGATCTTTCTCTTTTACTCCAATGAAGGTGTAATTAGGTCCCTTTTACCAGATAATGACACGTATATATATATTGGGTATATATGTTGCAGATAATACATATGTCTGAAATAAAATTCAATTTGATACAATTCTAATATTTTTTATTAAAAATACATTTTACGAACACACTTTACGAACCATATTTTCGAAAATTTTCACGAGTGACACTTCCCTGTGTCAATTGGCAACATATCAATTAAACAAAGGTGAACCCGACTTGCTGATGATGTCTCCAATTGGCTCACCAGGACTTAACGGCGTGGTGGGAGTCCTTGGCGACTGTGGCAAGTCTGGTTGAACCAGAATATTGCTGATGTTGAGCTGCTGACTTTATTCAATTTCATCCAAATCCTTTAGATCTTCGACAGTTAAATTAAGTTCATAAAATATTCCCTCAGATGATGACTCAGATAGTCATGATGGCATTGTTGAGACGAACTTCGGTTTTAATAACAGTTGTTGTTTCACTCGATTTTTTTGTTCCTTAGCCCTATTAATTCGTATTATTCGGCTCAAATTGTGACCGCACTTGATACAAAACTTGAAGGTATCAGCAGTTATTGTGAAACATTCGTCGCATCTTAACAATTTATTTGTGCAACTAGGACAGGTACACCTTTTGTTCTGCCGTTCCATCCACTTGTTACAAAAGGGACAATGCATTGTTAAATTTAATTATAAATTCTGAAAAATAGTTTTCAAATTTGAACAATATTTACTTCCTTTCAATATTTTCTGCCACATTCTATTCATAAGTCAGGACAGAGATGTCATTTTGGCAGGTGATCCATATTACTGTTTTAGATTGCTAAATGCACTCGAGGCTATTAGAACAAGCAGCAATGAATGTCGTGTCATTTGAACTTCCGATCTTGCACGATGAATGTCGAATATTGCCGAGATGGAACGCCGCAAAGCGAGGTAACGACGCATACGTCATGTTTTTTCGTGCGTGCAGCCGGCTCATCGAATTATAAGACGTTGTCACGTCAAAAAATAAAACTTAACCTAGTCGATTTATTAAATTGTCGGTAGGTAATCAATATATTTCTTGTTTGAAAACATGACGACATATTTACATAATACTACACTGACGATTTATCCGTTACGCTAAAAAAATCAGCTATTATTAATTATTTCCCAAATAGTCAAAATTTCCATACAAGCTGTCAGTTCAATTACTGGATTAATAATGGACGTTTTCATTGTGTACATCGACAAGTAGACTTATTTACAATGGATTTGGTTAAATAAATAAAAAATGTCTATCGTAAAGTAAGTAGACCAACGTCTAAAGTATTCAAGTATTGAGTCAAGTTCCACTTGCACGGGTAAAAAGGTTAATTCAATATAGAAGTCAGTTTGAAAGCGTTATCCATTCAAGTTTTCCGTTGAAATCCTAGTTAAAATTAAACTAAGAGATGACACAAAAAAAATTAATAAGTTTAATATTCGCAAAAGCTGCTTGACAGTTCCATTAAAGTTTTAAAGGAATAACGAGAAAGTCATAGCATCATTTAAGTGTCCGTCTAGCGGTCCGCCAGTCAAGGGTGATTTGCTCTGAAACTACAGGACCAATTAAATTTAAGTAATTACTGATACCACGTCGGTGGCATACAAGCATACGGATCGCCTGATAGAAATCGGTCACAGTAGCCTATGCACGCGCGTGGCTGACCCATTGAAATCTTGTACACTCCTTTTTTGTAAAATCCCATTATAAACTGTTGTAGTCCTTCACGAAAACCTCGTCAGGAAGCTCATTCCATAGCCGGAACGTCCGCGGGAGGAAATACCTGTGAATCCGCACATTGCGTGGCTATTTAGGTTGCAAGGTGTGTGGATGAGCGCCCTGTTGATGGCGTGCGGTGCAATGGTGGAAAGTGGACGTTGGCCATCATGTCAAAGAATTCTTTAGAACACAACCCATTGTACAAGCCATAGAACAGACATATGGAAGTAAAGTTTCTGATTAGCCTTAAGGGTTCAATAGGTACCATCTCTGTGAGTTTGGTATCGTCAACAATTCGAAAATAGAAATGACAAATATCAAAAATTCAAATATATTGTAAGACAATGACCCATAAGGTTGTCTATTGTTTGACCGAAAGTTATATAAAATGGTTGTCTATTGTTTGCCCGAAAGTTATATAAAATAATACTCACATGCCCGAATTTTATTTGCCCGAATTTCATTTGCCCGAATTGTTTGTTTACCATAAAAATTATATGACATACTCTTTGTTTACCCGATTATTGGATTCTAGAACGTACGAGTGCCATACGTGTTGTTATCCATATTATTAATTGTACTAATACTATTTAATAGAATATTTAAACGCCATACTAAATAATGGTGTTTCCCCGAATCCATGCATGCTTGCTTGCTCTTTTATATTATATTCGAAGTCGGTTCTGGCACATCGCCGGCCGCTGCCGCGGCACGCTCGCTTCGCTCGCTCGGCTCGCGCGCTGTAAGGTCACGGTTCAACCTAACACTCCTCCTTGCTTCGCTCGTCGTCGTACCTAATCTGACCTGCCTTAGAGTTGAATAGGTAGGGAAGTTTTCTGACTTATCATAATTTTGTATTATATATTATTAAATAGAATTTTATATTATAGGTATTGGAAGTCGGTTCTGGCGCTTCGCCGGCCGCTGCCGTGGCACGCTCGCTTCGCTCGCTCGGCTCGCGCGCTGTAAGGTCACGGTTCAACCTAACACTCCTCCTCGCTTCGCTCGTCGTCGTACCTAAACTGACCTGCCTTAGAGTTGAATAGGTAGGGAAGTTTTCTGACTTATCATAATTTTGTATTATATATTATTAAATAGAATTTTATATTATAATGGAAGTCGGTTCTGGCGCTTCGCCGGTAGAGATGGGTCGCGGGTATTTACCCAATCTACCCACCCAGGTAAATACCCGGTAAATACCTATCTACCCGGTATTTACCCGTATCTACCCAAATCGAAGGGTAGATACTCTTTATCGTAGATATTATGGTTTTAGGTCATAGAAATGTAACGCGGTGCATCTATTATTACGAATTTACGAGTATAATTTTAGCAAACAATGACATTATCAATGTGGTGGTTGAAATTAATTAAAAACAATATAAAATAAGCTGACTGACTGAGTGACTTAATGACTGACTGACATATCAACGCACAGCCCAAACCGCTGGTCCTAGAGATTCCAAATTTGGCAGGTAGGTTTCATATAAAGTCTAACGGTGCACTAAGAAAGGATTTTTCAAAATTCAACCTCTGAGGGGGTGATTTGGGGGTCCAAAGTTTGTATGGGGACACAAGATTAGTTGGACTATTATATTTGAAACTTTACAGGAGTATTAATAAATATAAATGAGTTAACATCTATTTCAGGTTTTTTGAGAATTCAACCCCTAAAAGGGGGCAAAGGGGTGAAAAAGTAAAAAAAACAACATGGGTATCGTTTTTATGGTTTATCGGGTCGCTGATTTAATTAACAACAACCATTTTAAAATCCAACGAGGTGGGCGTAAGATATCTTCCGTATTGGGGCGCGATGGGGTTGAAATCTTAAAATATTAATATGGGTGTCGTTATATGTTTATTTCTGTTTCTAGAGATTCCAAATTTAGCACTTAGGTTTCTTATGAAGCCTAGGGGTGCACAAAGAAAGGAGTTTTCAAAATTCATCTCCAAAGGGGGTGAAATGGGGGTACAAAGTTGGTATGGGGAAACAAGATTAGTTCGATTATTTTATTCGAAATTTCACAGAAATTTTCCTAAAGATAAATGAGTAAAGACGTGTTTCAGGCTTTTTAGAAATCAACCCCCAAAAGGGGGAAAAGGGATATTATAGTAAAAACAACAACATGGGTATCGTTTTTCTGGTTTATTGGGTCGCTGATTTCGAAAACAATAACAATTTCTACACCCAACGAGACGGGCGTGAAATACCATCTCTGATGGGGTGCGATGGGGTTGAAATCTTTAAATATCAATATGGGTGTCGTTTTTATGTTTATTACTGGTTCTAGATATTCGACATTTGGTACGTAGGTTTCTTATAAGGTGTAGGTGAAGGGGTGCACAAAGATAGGATTTTTCAAAGTAGGGGTAAAATGATAGTCCAAAGTATGTAAAGGGGAAACAAGAATAGTTACGACTATTTTATTTGATATGGGTGTCGTCATCGGGGCGCTGATATCGAAAACAACAACAATTTTCAAATATAACAACGATTTTCAAAGCCAACTTAGCGGACGTGAAATAAATAAATAAAAAACCCTTTTTTTGTATGACGGTTGAAAATTACGTTTAGTACACGGGCGAAGCCGCGGGTTAAAGCTAGTATAAATGTGAGTGCCCTGACAGACTGACTGACTAATCAACGCCGTGCCCATACTACTGTAGTTAGAAAACGGAAACATGCACATCAGGTTTCATTTATAATGTATACAAGTGATCCGAAGCAATTTTGAAAAAATCAACCCCTAAAGGGATAATAAGGGGTTGAAAGTTTGTATGGATATGGCGTAAATTTTTAAGTGAGAAACTTGAAACTTTGTGTATACATTTCTTATTAAAATAAACGAACTTACCGGGGTTGAAAATGGGTTGAAACAAGGCTGTATGATTTTTCAAGTGAGATTCTTGAAAGTTGCTTATTGTAAAACAAGAAAACTTGTTTCAGCGTTTGTTGATATGCTTCCCCGAAGGGGAGAAAAAGGGATTGAAAGTTTGTATTAACGCAGGGTCAAACCTAATGATGCTAGAAATTGACATTTTCGTGGTGGGCTACTTATAAAACGAGTACAAATAATATGGTTTGATTTTTAACCCCCAAAAGGGTTAAAAGAAGAATTGAAAGTTATTATGTATGGGGATAGTGCAAAATATTAAGTGAGAGGTTTGAAACTTCGTGTATAATTTTTTTATTAAAATACAAGTAAAGCTATTTCAAGGTTCTTCGAAGTTCACCCCCTACAGGGGTTACAGTGGGTTGAATGATTGTATGAGGCTGTGTGATTTTTAAAGTGAGAATCTTGAAAGTTCGTTTGTACATTCGGAATTGTTTTAAAAAAAGCGAGTTTATTCAGTTAACAAAAATAATTTAATAAATTATTCAAATATACATCAGTTGTAAATTAATGGTATTAACTGTTTGACGGTTTTTATAACAGCGTAAATTAATAATATTACAACAAACAATGAAAAAAAGACAATACTGACAACGATATAATGATTTGCTAGATGATCCGGTAAACTTCGCCTATTAGTTTTTAAAGTCATTAAAAAAATACAACAAAATCCATACTAATGCTAAAACTGTTTTTTTAAAGTAATCACACAAAGATTTGAATTTTAAATAGAAAACTCCCGTGAGTATTAGACATATTAATATACTACTAACATGTCGAGCTATTTTTGACTTTATAGACGTGAGCAACCCGGTCTAAGTATATTAAGATTTGAATGTCTAGTATTCCGTCCGTACAAAATTTTCAACCCCTATTTAAACCCATTCAGGGTTGAAGTATTTAAAGCCGCTTGTTATAAGGTAACCCGCTATGCAAATGCCAATTTTGTAGATTCAGTACTTAGTTTTGACCCAGCGTTACTACAAACTTTCAACTTCCTCTCATCCCCTCAGGAGTGGAATATAAAAAACGTTGAAATTATTTTTTCACTTTACAATGACTAGAGTCTGTCTATGCTATGTTCCCTAGTTACAGCACATACTGCAAAAGTGTTAAGGAAACGTTATAATTTCATAGAAGTTTGACTTTTTAAATAGGTACGTAAGATACTTAAAATACTTAGAGATAACGTGGTTTGACCGTATTTTAAGTCCCTTACTAAAAATTACACGAACTAAAAACAAACTTTC
Source organism: Lathronympha strigana (assembly GCA_949128165.1). Taxonomy (NCBI): domain Eukaryota; kingdom Metazoa; phylum Arthropoda; class Insecta; order Lepidoptera; family Tortricidae; genus Lathronympha; species Lathronympha strigana. The sequence continues at coordinate 3,058,630 of OX421905.1, forward strand.
AACCCCTTTTTAACCCTCTAAGCGCCACATGCATCACCCAGGGTTAGTTGACTGACCCGGATTTACCTGCCAAGTTCCATAGTAAAAAAACGCTTAGCTCCGGTTTAGTTGGCTAACCTCGGGTGATCCAAAAGGATCTTAGAGGATGAATTTCAGATCGCTCTACCCGTTTAATTAAACCTTTCCTGGACTTTGAAGTTATTTCAAATACTCTTGTTTTATACTGTTTTTCGTGATTGATCATTTTTATTGACTATCTACATTCAAACTGTCCCAAAACACATTAATAATAAGAAACAAATGAAAAAAAGAAACAAAAATAATTTGTATGGACACTAATACTATTAAAACATAAGTAATAAAACAGATTTAATACAATAAGTTATAACAAATAAAAATCAGGCATAAAATTTGTAAGTAAAAGTAAATACCCGCGTATCTACCCGTGGGTAGGTAAATATCGGGTATTTACCGGGTAAATACCCGCCCTTGGGTATTTACCCGGGTAGTTACCCATCTCTATTCGCCGGCCGCTGCCGCGGCAAGCTCTCTTCGCTCGCTCGGCTCGCGCGCTGTATGATCACCGTTCAACCTAACACTCCTCCTCGCTTCGCTCGCCGTCGTACCTATATATTATTATATTGAAAGTTCACAGTTCTAACTAACCTAACCTACTTTCTGGGAAGCAATTTGGATGGCAAATGATATTATGGCTAGTGATCATTATGGCTTACAATGATGATGACAAATGATATTATTGATATTGATTTTATGGGAAACAAAGTTTCTGGCACGTGACTAATATAGTAAACAATAAGTATTGCATATGTAATAATGGGAAACAATATTATGGCTGTTGACTATTATGGCAAATGAAATTATGGCAAATGAAATTCTGGCAAGTGGGTGTATACCATATAAAATAATACTCGTATGCCCGAATTTTATTTGCCCTAATTTCATTTGCCCGAATTGTTTGTTTACCATAAAAATTATATGACATACTCTTTGTTTACCCGATTATTCGATTCCAGAACGTACGAGTGCCATATTATTTGTTGTCCATATTATTAAGTGCAATAATATTATTTAATATAATATTCAAACGCCATACTAAATAATGGTCTTTCTCCGAATACATGCGTGCTTGCTCACGATATTCCTCTGTAGGCGCTCTAAAAATATTTACAAACTTGTTATTATTAAACATGTGGTGGGTATGCATTACATTTTGTAGGCGATATTAATTGTCATTTATATGTGCTTGGTGCAATAGTTTGCTGTTGTATTAGTGTTGAAAATGGATGTAAGTAATGTTTGTCAGTTATTTAAAACATCAAAAGGTGGTGTGAAGCTCAATGTAAACGGTTATTTGTACGAGAAAAACAAAAATTACTACAATAAATACATTGATTATTATATATTAAAGTTGTTTTTATTTATAATTTTGTATTATTAAATAGAATTTTATATTATATTGGAAGTCGGTTCTGGCGCTTCGCCGGCCGCTGCCGATATTATGGCTAGTGATCATTATGGCTTACAATGATGATGACAAATGATATTATTGATATTGATTTTATGGGAAACAAAGTTTCTGGCACGTGACTAATATAGTAAACAAGAAGTATTGCATATGTTATTATGGGAAACAATATAATGGCTTTTGACTATTATGGCAAATGAAATTATTGCAAATGAAATTCTGGCAAATGGGTGTATACCGACCCATAAGACGTGCGAAATAAATAAAAAATTAAAACGTAAAATAAAATAAATGAACACGCCCATACTTCTAATTCGGTGATACTACACAGAAAAGAAAAACGTTGCAATAAAATCAATTAATAGAAAAATCATAAAACCCGACTGCATAACAACTTCTTCTTCTCAGTCGTTCCCTCACTGATGAAGATCGTGACTCTTAATTTTGTCAACAAGTTGTCGCCATCGGTTACGCTCAGTCGCTTGATGAAGAGCATCGCTGACAGTTAAATTTAACTGTTCAGATATCTGGTCCGACCAGCGTGGGAGACTTCGGCCTCTAGGTCTTTTACCCTCTATCTTCCTAGTCACCATCACCCTCTCTGAATTCAAAGCCACTACAAAATAAGCTACAACAAAATTATTGGACCGGAGATCTAAATTACCGAAGTTCATTATAGTGACAAGCAACTGTGTGAGGCAATCCTTAAAATGTCAATCTCAAAATGCTTTGACATTAAAGCATCTGTTTGGCGCACAAATGCGTAGTTCTGAAATCGGATCTGGGGACCGATTTTTGAACGCTCGAATACAAAAACAAGTGATCGAAAATAATCGCACATGAAAATTTGTTACGATTATATTCGCATGATACCATAGTTCGTATTTTTGAAAGTCACTGGAATTATCACTCGAAAGGCTAGTGGAGTTTCTTTCTACTTCGTTTTTATTCACATTCGAATGAAATATTCGAGCGTTCGAATCTCAAAAGCAGGGCAGTCTACGAGCAGGTATCCGGCAGGCATATATCAGTATCTAATAAGCGCCATACATTGACAGGCCTATCAGCCAGATACTAGCCGGATCTGTGTGTTCATAATAAAGTCTAGGTGACAACTGCGGTGCCCGTCCGTGTGCGGTGAAATGGCGGATCCGATCTGAGGTGCATCTGCCAGACAAATTTGTACGTATATAGGCCGCAATAAATTCTCATCATAAATACACAGAATCATGTAAATGGGTAAATCAAAATTCAAGTCCAGACAGTTTACATTACATATTCTTTACACTTTCCCTAAATTGCACCAGAAAATATTACCCATAATTACGCAGAAGGAAAATAGAATGATGCCTGTGATAAATCAACTCGCATCATTGTAAATAACTCTTGACACAACTTTCGCCCCATCCGTCAACTCAACGAGCCACAAAAACAACAATCAATCTATCAATATCGAAATTCCTAAATCCCATCTGAGTAAAAGTCAAAATTCACAAGTCTTGTAAAAGATTACAGCTGGAGAGAGCCATTGTTTACCGCGAGTAATATGTCAACGTCACAATAATTCATTCTGTCACCTCGAATCACAGCAGTCCGGGAAATAAACATTTACTCGTCGACTCACCATCACCATGCTTAAATGTTACCATTTCACAAGACAGGTTTTTTTGGCAAGTCGAAGCCAAATTCTTAGTTCTATTATGTGTATAGCAGAAAATGTTAGTATTTTGTGAATTCAAATTATGAATCCCCTTTAAATTTGTGTTACGTTGGCAGCCTACGTAGCTTTAAGGCAAGTTGTACCTGGTTAAAAAACTAGGTTACGTACGCGGCCGATAGGTTTCTTTTATAAAAGCTAAGCACAAAAGTTATTTATATCGATATTGTGGTTGTAATAGTTATATTGCATATTATCTTCCAATATCTTAAGTAATTATTTTAAAAATATGTAAGTAACACCATTTTTCCGACTCGATTCGGCTTGATTCGCTTGTGTTGAGCAATCTCGCGTTTGACGCGGATATCGACTTCGGCGTTATCTGCGTCAGATTCTGCTCAAAAAGGTCTAAAGTAGTAAAACATTCAATAAAAATAATGTAGGTATGTACTCGTAAACGTCCATAGTTACGTATGATTGGTAAAGTGTGTGTTGAGAATATTAAATACATCGCTAGCAAAGATTTAAACTACAAAACCGACCTGTCAAATTGAACTTGTTGTAAACCGCCTGTCTGTATTTTCTATTTTATATAGTGGTCAGGAAATTAGTGTAGTTGGTTCCAAATAGCCTCTACGCTGCAAGGACCTTCAATATTGTTTTGTTGCGTCTGCTGTTTTGCATACGGAATCCAAATAATATAATTATGTTTCTGGCGTTTAAATATATCTACGGACTATCGTACCTTTGACAAATAATCGATTCCTTTAAAAATTTACAACTAAAGCGATCAATCCGTTTAGAGATAAATAATTAATGAGACGTCCTAGGTGATCGTTTGTGTGCACTAAAACACAAACTTTTAGAATCACACACCACTCTTTTCCTCCTCTAGTACTTCAAAAGCCAATTAAAAAAAGAACCTCACTACAAATTTAATTACAACTCGTAAGATCCGAGCAAGGCTAAATAAAGGAAGGATTACACACATCGCGGAACAAGGGGATAAAGTGATACATCCGTCTTTTAATTAAAAGAACCTAATTATTTTACTGGCTAGGATTGCGACAGAGATGTGATTATTCTTTCTTTAAATAATGTCTTTTGAAAAGATTTTACAACGCTGCTTCAGTGGATGAATAATTTAATTTACGCAATGAGTTAATGACATACGAGTACTTAGTAGGTTTTGTTAAAAGTTTATTTTTGGACAAACGTCTGCGTTGCTGTTGTTTTTGTTTATCATTTTACTTTATTTTGTTTTTGTATAAAAGCAGTTATGGTAAACTAACATGTTGACAATAAAATGGATGGCAAATTGAATAAAAATTACATGTGGCAACCTTTTGTAATTAGACTTTTCTGTAACAATAGCAAGATAACTGTTGCACCGTAAGAAAGCACTAAATGCCCACTGGACAATTATATCATATGTTTTACCTTTAAATCTAGACACGCAGCAGCGTGCAGCATGTCCAGGCGACGCAGCTGCTGTAAGTTTACCGCGATTGTTATTCATTAAAAAAGTAACTTTTTTGATTGACAGGGAATATTCGCATTCCCTCAGTCATCATCTTAACCCTGTGAAAACGAGTGCTGTAAAGGGCTCGAAACGTAGGGTCATGATGTTAATAAACGCGATTAATCGGTTCTAAAGTGTTTAATTTCTTATTAAGGTGCTTTGTACATTTTAATTAGTAAGGACCAAATAACAGCTAAGTAGATGTCATTCAAAATCTTGTATCTTGATTTCAAACTACCCACTTAAAGGTGTAAAAGCGAATCACAGCGTTTGATGTCGCAGGAGGGGACTTTAGACTCGCGCCAGACGCACACAGAGTGCTACTTGATACATCAAAGAGTGTAATTATAGAGTACGTAGGTATGTGCTTGGGTCACGTGGTCTTTCGCGAATAAGACGTTCGTAGTCTGGCAAACCAATAATATCAGTAGCAGAAGGCCTAGTATAAAAGTTGTACGACATTAACTCCTCGACCGCGTTAGCGTATCGAGGGGTCAAGATATGAAAGTTGCCGGATGGTTTAAATAAAAGGCAAACATAATTTGAACTCCCGATACGCTAACGCGGTCGAGGAGTTAATGTCGTACAATTTTTATACTAGGCCTTCAGAAGAAGTTAAACCCTATCGTGATAATTGATAATGACAATGTATGAAACTTTTAATATGTGTCAAGATAGTTTAAATTCGATAAAACCGTATACATATTTAAAGAAAGCAAAAATTGAAAAAGATGACATTATTATCAAATTATGAAATTATTCCTTGATGATGATTTCACTGATTTATTATGGAATTAGTCATTAATCTAGTTGAATATTAGTCAATAATATAATAATATTTTATTTGTTTTCGAACCGATATCAGCGTGTTACTGTGTATGTTAAAGAGTCCGATAATGGTTCAAATACGCGCGAGATACGACTTTTGCACAATAACGCGCGAAAATACAAGATTTAAGTGTACCTACTTAAATCTCGTATCTTACCTAAAATAACCATAAATGTTAAAATCAATATTTCCAAAGCGGCATGGTAGGTACCTACCGTAGACGCTCGCAGCGTTTCGTCGCTGTATTGCAATACTAATGCATTGGGTGAAGAAGCAGCCAGCTCTACGGTCGCCGGTAGCGTCCAAGATTAAGCCTTTTAATATTTTTTTAAAAATTACTCTTTATTCAGTAAAATACAAAACATATCAGAAACGATAAGAAGGTACATAAAAGGAACTTAAAACAATTCCAAGGCCTAAACACCACCCATGCCAAATCCAAGATAGGGCCTCTAGGCATGGTAGAGTCACCTGCAATAGTATATGACGCTATGAAGGCCGCAAAAATATGTGACACGCTCTTATGGCTGTACAAACAATAATGTGTCAGATTATTTTGCAGCCTTCATATAATCCTATACTATTGCAGGTGACTGTACCGAAGATGCTGATGCGATACCCTGCTGTTAAGCGAGACTAATACGTTGAGCGAGGTATCATGTATGTATATATGTCAGACATCCACTACACAAACATACTCGTACACTACTCGTACAACTAAGTTTTTAACGTACAACGTAGTTTTTAAGCATGATGAGTAAGCTGCACCCTAGCTCATTTTATTATATTTTCCCTATTGAACTAATAAATACATAATATTAAATTACAATTAAGGGCCAGTCGGTGTCTGACTCCGGTTTCACTACGCTGAGATTGTGACAATGCCCACAATGGTCACAACTTGTCTATGAAATTGTATTCCCAGCCGACATACGTGATAATGCATATTATGGGACAATCTTACACAAATCAACTTAGTCCCACAGTAAGCTCAATAAGAATTGTGTTATAGATACTAGAAGGACGATATATTCCGGGTGGGCCCCACAACTGCAGCAAACAATTTAATCATAGAAATTAAACACTTTAGAACGGATTAATCGCGTTTATTAACACCATGATCCTACGTTTCGCTACGCACTCGTTTTCACAGGGTTAAAATGATGACCATCATCTTAACCCTGTGAAAACGAGTGCTGTAAAGGGCTCGAATGAATAACAATCGCGGTAACAGAAGACAATATTAATTTAATCATACATAGATTGTACTTCTCAAATGAAACAAATTTAGTTCAACAACTTTTAAAAATTGTGTACTCTGTGGGTTTTCACTTTTCTATAAATAGTATTTTCAATGTACGTCAATATTAGCCTCTTGTCTTAGTACAAAAATGACAAAATTCGCAGTACATTGCGTCTTTTAAGAAACTTTAAAGTGTAATAAAAATATACGTTATTTTTAATTCGCTGAGCAAACACTGTTCAGTTTGGGAGAACTTACTACCTACGATTAAGTTATGAGCAATAGCTCGTACATAAAACGTACAGGCAACATCCAGTATATAGATATATACAAATTCTTATAGAAAACACCCATAAACACCCGCAATTATTCGTTATAAATACACAAATAAATTACCCGGATTTAAAACTGGGACCTGCTGCTTGGTAGGCAGAGACAATACTAGGCTAGGAAGCCGTTAAAGTTGCTTGTCGACTTTGCATGCTTCCAAATCAATATTGTGACACCTAACCAAAGCTATACCAACAACGTGGATATTTCCCATTTCACACCCTTCCTGGTGCGAAATTCCGCGGCAATCTTCAATTATCATTTCAAACATTGGGGGGATTAATTAAATTCTGCTCCGGTATAAATCGAAATTGAGATCCCTCACACTGTACCAGTTTCGAAAAGAACTTAAGCAACGCGTATTTTATTCTAAAGACAAGCTCTTTTATTAAAAGGGGTAAAGTAGGTACCGTGCGTTAAACCGTTTTGCGAATTGGTTCGTGTGCATTGGCATTTCGTTTGAAGTTTATTGCGTTGCACCCCTATTTGTAGTCTGTGGGGTTGCGATATGAAGTCGCTGAAATTGACCGTGAATTGGGCATCTAATCGTGAATGTGGAATATGAGGGGAATTTAGCGCTGTAAGTGAATGGATGGAGATTGGTATTACGAGTCTCCGTCTGCTTCTGTAACTGACAAAGTGTTTCGTCAAATAGGAACTTTTTAAATGATCTTAAGACCCAACAGGCAAACCTGTTGAAACTCCCTCCAGGCAAATAGGTGTGAACTTGGTATATATACATATATCTATTGTATTAGTCTTAGTACCTAAACGTATCGCCGCTAGATGGCGCCACATTAGTATGAAAATGAGGGCAACATCTACCAGGGGCGATGTTGATGGCTATTGGTACGTTACGTAAGTATCTACTTATTAAAAGACATGTCAGTCCATAATTCTGACAAGATATTTGTGACTCCTTTGTATACATTATCTAAAGCTGTAGGTTATTTATTGGGATGTGTATGAGTGTACAAATCTGATACGACTAGTTGAATAATACTAGTCTACTACAAGTCTTTTGTTATTTTATTTACGACATGTTTTTACTAACGACACTTAACATTAAAAAAAACTCGATACACATTTAGAGACCAATTTCAACAGGTACAACAATAAAGACCATAATGATGAACTGAAATGAGAATCTGCCAGTGTCAGCATGTTCGCTACTGGAATACTACAATACTGATTTTAAGGGCAACCAACAACTTAAAATGTAATAAATCTAGGTCTTAATTCAAATTCAGATACCAATACAGAAAACATCTCATTAGACGCGCCATTAGAAAACAGTATTTTTATAAAACCAGTTTGCCCCATAGAAATTACGAAAATAATTAATAAATTACGCAATACAAAATCTGTAGGATACGATCAAATATCTACTTCAATAATAAAAGAAAATGTGGATTTATTTGTGTATCCCCTAAATCACATCATAAATTTATCTCTAGAGAATGGATACTTTCCGGACAAACTTAAACACACTATTGTAAAACCAATTTTGAAAAAAGGGAATACATCAGAAATGAGCAATTACAGACCGATAGCACTAGTTACAATCTTCTCAAAAATCTTTGAAAAGGTCATGTACCAGCGACTTATAGACTTTTTTGATAAGCACAACTTGCTATCAAATGCACAGTTTGGATTTAGGACAAAAAGATCCACAACTATGGCTGTCTATGAGCTTATTAAAATAGTGTCACAGAGTAGGAATGATAAAGTCCCAGCGGTCGGTATCTTTATGTATATGACAAAAGCTTTTGACAGAGTTTGTCACAATAGGCTTTTGCATAAATTGTACCACAACGGCATTCGAGGTAATTGCTTAGATTGGTTCAAAACTTACCTTAGTAATAGACAACAAAGCACCGAAATAATAGCTTATACAGAAAATACAAAAACTTTCGAAATCTATAGATCTCCCTACAAAACTGTCCAAGCAGGCGTACCACAAGGCAGTTTGCTTGGACCACTTTTATTCCTCCTGTATATAAACGATTTACCTAAGGTCACTCATCATAAGATTCTTCTGTTTGCTGATGATTGTTCAATTATAATCAAAAGTGACAATACTCTACACTATCAAGAAGAAGTTAATAAAGTATTCAGAGATGTTAACAACTGGCTAGAGGGAAATAAACTACAAGTAAACCTAAACAAAACTAAATTTATGGAATTTTACGGTACTCAGGGAAAACCGACTCAAATTAGAATAACATATAAAGGTACAGATATAGAAAATGTCACGTCCACGAAATTTCTAGGTATTACGCTAGATTCTAATTCAAATTGGCTTAACCATTCAGAACATATAACATCAAAATTAAGTAGATTTTCCTATGCATTGAAACGTCTTAACGAAGTAACTACAGAAAAAACAGCTCTTCTAGCCTTTCACGCCTACGTTATGTCTAATTTACGATATGGAATTATTTTATGGGGTAATGTTGTGAATAAAACTCAGATTTTTAAATTACAGAAGAAGTGCCTCCGTGCCGTATACGGACTATATCACAAAGAGACCTGTCGTTCACTGTTCATCGAAAATAAAATTCTCACACTACCAGCCCTTTATATATTCGAGATAAGTATGTTTGTAAAAAATAACCCACATATGTTTGAGAGTAGAAATCCAAGGCCACGTCTACTACCCAAATACGGTTATGATATAGAATGCCCAAGGTCAAACTCGGCGTTCTTCTCAAACAGCGTAATGGGCATGTGCCCAAAAATATATAATAAATTACCTCTTGAACTAAAAAAACTGGTACCTCTGGAATTTAAAAGAAAGCTGTATAATTGGCTTGTGGAAAACTGTCATTACAGCATCTCTGAATTTTTGATGGATTAGCTACTTATTACAATTATAATTGGCTGCAATTTTGTAATGCAAATATTTTGCAAAGCTATTTGTTTGCTGCGGTTCTGATCGACATGTAACGTACTTATATTTACCTTTACCTAGATTTAAGTTTTATATTGTATGCTTCTCTGAGGCAGGACATGATGGTACCTATGTAAAATTATTATGTGTAACATCTTTGTAACCCATGGCCAAACAATAAATAATTTTGATTGATTGATTGATTGATTGATTAAATTAGGATATCGCTGTTGAAAGTCGTTGTGAATCGTGATCTAATTAGAATAATATCAAATGAATAGGAATTACTACAAATGAATAGGAATTAGTACAAATGGTTTCACAAGAAGTAAACTTATAATAAAACATCTTCGAACCCTGTTATAACTTTATTGTTGACTAAGGATGACTCACGCCGGAAGGGGCCGTGCCGGGACGGTGTATCGATTTAAATAAAACGTGCCGTGTTCTCCGAACTATCACGTCTCGTTCTAGCAGTAATCCTTAAGATCGAGCTCTGGCTACAATCGTGCAATCCTAAAATACGATTAAGTTTAGTCATAATTATATTTCATTGCGTTAACTATAATTGAATAATTCCTCATAGGTACTTTCAGTATTTTCCATTAACTCTAGCCCAAAGAGATATTAGCATTTAAAGGCTATACAAAAGTCTGGTTTAAATTAATAAAATATCAGTAAACTGGGATAATGCGAGTAAAATTACCAGAAAAATATGTTTATACTAGGTGGTGCCCGTGACTTCGTCTGCGCAATATCTGTTCACCTTAATATTGTTAATAATTATTTTGTATCAAAGAAAACGTGTTTTTATTGTGACATGACTTTAATGACTGACGTATATGTTTTTTACTTTTTACAATGACATATGGAAACTTAATCTATACCTTTAAAAAGGCTAAACATACCGCCCACCAAAATACTCATTTTATAATTAGGCGGTGGTACTGTGACTTACTTGACTTATTTCCTGTTATCCCTCAGGAGGGACATAGGGCCCGAACAATGCTCTTCCATCTGGGACGATTTTGTGCAGCATCCTCCAGATTTTCCCATTTGAGACCTGTTACTTCCGCTTCTTTTACCACCGATCGGCGCCACGTGGATTTAGGACGGCCAGCTCTGCGTTTCCCGGACGGCTGCCATGTTAAGGCCTGCTTTGGAGGATATTCCTGGGATCTCCGGAGTGTGTGACCAATCCATCGCCATTTCCTAACGCGGATTTCTTCGTGTATTGGTCTCTGTTTAGTCAGTCTCCATAATTCGGTATTTCTTATCGTCCGGGGCCAGAAGATTCCCAGAATGCTACTGCGGTGCTGCGGTGGTACTGTGTTCTTAGAAAATAACTCAAAGACAACTACTGTCACTAACTTAAAAATAATGTGACATAATATCTATCGCTAATATATGCCTATCTGTTCAACACAGTTTATCGAACACAAGTTAAAAAAATATATAAGACCAAAGCTCCAGATATTGCAAAGTTAGCCGCCCACCATGAACCTTATACGGGTTTGTTAGGCAACAAGATTAATTTTGATAAAGGCCTTTTAATGAGATTATCACCCTTGCACTGAAGAGTAACAACTCTAACTAAGTTATCTGCGCCTGGATGTAGGTGTTTAATTTTACCTAACAGCCATTTGGTTGGTGGTATATCTTCTTCTTTGACGATAACAATATCTCCAACACATGGAGACTTGACGCTATGGTGCCACTTAAACCGTTGTTGTAAAGTATTAAGATACTCCACTCTCCATCTTCTCCAGAAATCTTGCGTTCTATTCTGTATGAACTGCCATCTTGTAAGTAAATTAACGTTCCTGAATTCATAGTTTGTCTCTGGAACGCTGATCAACGGTTCGCCAATTAAAAAGTGTCCTGGTGTTAGTGGATCTAATGTTGGTAATGATTCGTCCATCTTACAGAGAGGCCGTGAATTTAAACATGCTTCTATTTGAGCTAATAATGTTGACATTTCTTCATATGTCAATTTCGTGGTCTTACTGACTCTATTGAGATGTTTTTTCATCGATCGCACGCCAGCCTCCCATAAACCGCCAAAATTTGAAGCTCTTGGTGGAATAAAGTGCCAGGTAGTCCCGTCGTTAGCTAGTATCTCCGCTATTTCATTCGCTATGTTAATCTTACCCATGGCAAACATGTCTTTCAGTTCTTTAGCAGCTCCTATAAAATTGGTCCCATTGTCACTCCACAGGTGAGCGCAGTGACCTCTTCTGGCAACAAATCTTCTAAATGCTGCAATAAATCCTTGAGTTGTAAGATCTGTGACTGCTTCTAAATGGATTGCTCGCGTAGACATGCAGACAAACAGACATATATATCCTTTCATAGTCTTATAACCTCTCCCTTTAGAAGTCTTCAGCTGTATAGGTCCAGCATAATCAACGCCACTATTTAAAAATGCGCGATGAGGTGTAACCCTTGAGGCTGGAAGCTGACCCATCAATTGTTGTTGTGTTTTTGCTTTGTCTATTATACAGATTTTGCAATTTCTTGTTACTTGTCTAACTGATGATTTTAGACTAATTATCCAGTATTTGGTACGAAGATATGTCATCATCTGCTGTATGTCACCATGTAACGTCTTGATATGAGCTTCATTTACTAGTAATTTTGTAATGTGTTGATTGCAAGGAATAATGAGAGGATGCTTCTCATCTTCTGACATCTGTGCATTATTAAGTCGTCCTCCCACTCGTAACAAACCTTGTTCATCTAAGTAAGGCCCTAGGCTAATCAATGAACTTTTACTATTTATCATCCCGTTCTTCTTTAAATCTTCTATATCTTGATTATAGACAAGACCTTGATAATATTGAATGCATCGCTTTTCAATTTCATTCAGTTCAGCCGTCGTTAAAAATCTTTCTCTGTTTAGTCTCTCAAAATAGTTTAGAAATCGGACACACCATGCTAGGACTCTCTTCAACTTCGACATAGATGAGAATCTTGCCCAAATGGGGTTGTCATTGTCATTCAATATTATATGAAATGTTTTCTTCGACTCAAGGTCAGTACCAGGTATTTTTGTTCTTTCAAAATCTATTTTATCGCCTCTTAGCCATTTAGGTCCCATCCACCACATATCGTTTCCTGCCAAATTTACTGATGTTATGCCTCTAGAGGCTAAATCCGCTGGGTTATCTGCTGATTGAACATGTCTCCACTTGTCATTGTCAATGTGTTGTATAATATCCGATACCCGATTACCGACAAATAACTGCCATCGACTCGGTTGACATTGTAACCAAGACAACACTACCATTGAATCCGTCCAAGCATAAACATTGTCCATTGAAATTTTTAGCAAATCCGACATTTCTCTTAAAAGGTGCGCTGTTAATACCGCAGCACATAGTTCTAGTCTTGGTATAGTCAATTGTTTCAGTGGTGCAACCTTTGTTTTTGCTGCAAGCATATGGACATGTACAATATCATCTTCACCAATCACTCGAAGGTAGACTACAGCTGCATAGGCAACTGAAGATGCATCTGAAAAGCCATGAAGTTGAATAGCTTTGCTACGAGAAGTTATTTTGAGCCAACGAGGTATTTGTATTGTCTGCAGTTCGTTTACCTCATTTCGGTAATCCTGCCATTCTTCGACAATTTCCATCGGTAACTCATCATCCCAATTCAGGCTACAAAGCCATAATCGTTGTATCATAACTTTGGCTGTAATTACTACAGGTGCTAACCAACCAAACGGGTCGAAGAGACTTGCAACTTCTGATATTATCTGTCTTTTCGTCGTCACAACACTGGAGTTTGGTAAGTTGACTGTAATTTTGAAAACATCTTGTTTTCTATCCCAGGTAAGGCCTAATATTTTTATAATATTGTCCAATTTAATTTCGAAATTGTTGTCAGATTCCTGACATGTTCTACCGTTTCGAAGAGACTCGAGCAGCTCTTCAGAATTACTCGACCATTTCTGCATTTCAAACCCGCCTGCCTTTAACAGCTTGTTAATCTCATAGCAAATATTCTTAATTTCAGATTTATCTTCATGCCCTGTCATCAGATCGTCCATGTAGAAACTATTTTTTATTATTGGTGCCGCACGTGGGTAAGTTTGAGTTTCGTCATCGGCTAATTGACTCAGGGTCCTAACTGCCAGCCAAGGTGCAGCAGCAGTTCCAAACGTCACAGTAAGTAATTTGTAACTTTCTATTTTTTCAGAAGGTGTATCTCTCCAAACAATTTGCTGTAAATCTGTGTGTTTTTCTGTCACCCACACCTGACGGTACATCTTAACAACATCACCAATCACACAGAATCTGTGAGCTCTCCAGCGAATTACTAGACTCCGTAAGCCTGGCTGCAGTGTGGGTCCTATCATCATAGCGTTATTTAAGGAGATACCGTGAGAACTTTTCGCTGAAGCGTCAAAAACGACTCTAACCTTCGTAGTATCTCTAGCTTCTTTGACGACAGCGTGATGGGGAAGGTATACAGCTGCTTTATCATCTCCTGCTTCAGCTTTCTTCATGTGACCTAACTCCATGTACTCATGTATGACCTTAGTGTATTCCCTTTTCAAATTTTCATTTTTCTCAAATTTTCTTTTTAGTTGTTTAAATCTCCAGACTGCTTGTTGTTTTGTTTCTCCACATGATTTCACCGTGCCTTCGATACTATTCTTCAACGGTAAATGTACTATATATCTTCCAGTGTTGTCTCTCGTTGTTGTTTTGTAAATTTGTTCACATAATTCTTCTTCCTTTGACCATCCCTTCAAGTCTGTATAATCTTGCGTCTCAACCTCCCAAAACTTCTTCAAAAGATTGTTGTCTTCCTGCACCTGACGGATGACATGAAAGCTCGCGGCTTTGCGTGGTCTGAAAGAAGTTGTATCAGTGTCACCTAACACAATCCAACCTAAGTGTGTATACTGTGCTACTAAATAGCCCGGTCCTTTTATAAGCCCAGTGTTGAGAATTCTACCATAAATCTTAGCTCCGAGAAGAATATCAACTTTGCCGGGAGTGTCAAAGTTCGGGTCAGCTAACTTTACATCATCAAGTTGAGGCCACGGTTTACAGTTTATTTTCCTAGCTGGTAAACTACGAGTTATAGATTTTAATACAAAAGCATTTACCTTCATAGTGAAATCGTCCTCATACCTTGATGAAATTAGTAGTTCCACCTTACTTTTAACGCTCACGTCGGTACTTTCTTCAAGTCCTGAGACAGCTACGTTAACTGCTGTTTTCTTCAGATTTAACAAATCAGCAACTCGAGCTGTGACAAACGATATCTCGGATCCTGGGTCTATAAAAGCTCTAAAGACATGAAGCTGTCCACACTTTGATGCTACCTCTACGAGTGCTGTAGCTAATAAAGTGTCTTCTTCAGTTTCGTCTTCACTTGGTCTGACGTGTGCAACAACCTTTGAGTCTTCTACTGTCATGTCTACTTTCTTGTTTTCTTGTGTTTCTTCGGCTAATTTTGAATCTCGATGCAGTAAAGAATGATGTCGTCTCCTGCATATTTGGCATGACGTCTTCTGCTTACATCGCCATACAGCATGATTAGGTATGAGGCAATTAAAACAGAGATTGTTGTCTCGAACAAAGTTGTATCTATCATCTAACGATTCCTTCGCAAATTGCTTACAATTGAAAATATAGTGGTCTTCCTTACAAAACGCACATTGTATATCTTCATCACTTGTAGTGATGTGAAAGGTCTTCGAGGCAGCCGGTTTCCAACTCCTGCTTTCAGGCTCCACCATTTCCAAAGTTCTGAACCGAGTTTCCAGGAATGCCTTAAATCTTTCGAATGTTGGAAACACTGTCGCTTCTTCTCCATTTATAAGCTCCTCCCAATGTTTGTGGCTATCTGGATCCAGTTTCGATAGAATGATGTAAATTACAATGGCATCCCACTGATGTATTGGTAAGCCCAGATTTTTAAGTGAGTTTAAACATTCGATAGATGTATCGAGTAGCTGTTTTAAAGCAGTGGCCGATTCTTTGAAAATCATCTTCTGGCCAAAGAACCTTTTAAAATGGCAATTTGCAATATACCTTTTGTTGTCGTACCTCCCTTTTAAAATGGTCCATGCTTGTGTATAATTCTCAGCTGTAATTGAAAACTGTCTCAAAAGATATTCCGCGTCGCCCTTCAAATTAACCTTTAGGTAATGCATACGTTGTACATCATCGAGCGAACTATTATTGTGTATTAAAGTGGTGAATAAATCGTGAAAGGACTGCCATTCTGTGTAGTCGCCGCTGAAAATTGGGATGGTTATTCGTGGTAGTTTTATTTCACTACTTGACGCATGATTAACGGATATATTTTGTGCGACTTGATTGCCTCTTGCTTCAATAGAAAATTGTTGTACAGCCGTTTTTAATTCACCCTTGTATATATAATAACGCTCTTCAAAGGTATCGTACAGATCTTCCGAAAAATATGACATTTTGCTTTTGTCTTCTTCCTTGTTGAAGCTTGTCAATATTTTTTGATGAATAGTTTTAAATTCCTTGTAGTTATTTTCCAATGTTTCTAATCTACCTTGTACGTACCCCAATGTTATTCGTTCTTTTGGTGACTTTTTATAATTCACATGGGCTTTTTCTACTTTTTCTAAGCAATCCATTTGTAAGACTATTAATTTCTCTGCGCCACTCATATTTGACACGAATTTTGAAAATCGTATATACCTATTTACGTAAATATTTTGCGGACTCACGGACTACACAACTATAGGATTGTAGGTCACTGTATTTTAATTATCCGGTTCGGATTGGATCATGTTCACCTTAATATTGTTAATAATTATTTTGTATCAAAGAAAACGTGTTTTTATTGTGACATGACTTTAATGACTGACGTATATGTTTTTTACTTTTTACAATGACATATGGAAACTTAATCTATACCTTTAAAAAGGCTAAACAATATCTTTATAAATTGTAGCCTATGTGGTATTCTGATTTATAACCTATATTATCGTAAAGTTTCATTAAAATCTATTGAGTAGTTTTTACGTGAAAGAGTAACAAACATCCATACAAACTTTCGCATTTATAATATTAGTAGGAAGGATTTCTGAAATCCCAGATAAACAACCATACAGAAACAGCCATACATATTTTGTTTTCTTTTAAAGTGGCACGGTACATTGAATGGTGGCCTTGTATCATAAAGGAAGGTTTCATTAAAATAGAAGAGCGCCGGAGGGTTTCTGAATCAATAAAAAACTAATTGGGGAGGTCCGGCTATTACAAAGGCCTGCAAACAGGGTAAAATACATTTTCATAGGCTGAGCGGACCTAAGCTTTGAGATTTATTATACAGTGGAAGACAAATTGAGAAGGGTAGATTGGGGACATCTTAATATTCAATAGCACCCGTGAACCCTTTGACCAAAAGTGGTCGCGTTGTTTAATGCATCGACGTGTAATGTACAGAAATATGGTTAAGTAGTTCTCTACAGTCGACTTTTATTTATTAATTGGACTGGATAGTAAAGTACTATAGGCAGAATTGGATTTGATCAGTTTGTTCAATCTCAGTGACTTATACAGGATGTAACAAAAGTACCGATCAATACTTCAACAGCTGATAAGGGACCCTGACTGAGTACGATGCAGGTGAAAAATTTCGAAATTCGAAAATAAAAAATGTTTACTTGGTATGGAGATTGCATTTTCGAACAGGTGTTCCATACAAAGCAGTGGCGGGGCGTTCATAGAACTCCATTTCTGCCGGCTTCCCTTACGTCAGCCAATCTAGCATGTTTTTTCTCAACGACTCAAAGAAAAAGCAGGTCAAGTCAGCTCCAGCTTTTCCAAATAACATTTTAACGCTCCGCCACTGATACAAAGTTTTTTTTTCAATTTTTTAATTTTTTTCACTTGTTCGTACTCAGGGTCATTTACCTTATCAGCAGTTGAAGTATCGTTCGGTACTTTCGTTACACCCTGTATTTATACTTACTAATTCACTAACTTCCATTTTAATACAAAACGACAAAAAAAAAGACTTAATTGCTCAATAAAATTGACGAATCTACATAACCTATTCTCATCAATGGATTAAACCATCGTTACTTTAAAAAAAAAGTTTGTTTGTACCGGAACACAATTTTCTGTCGATTTCCCGAGCAGCGTTCAATGCGTCATTAAGCTTTATTGTGTGAATGTTTTTTCGTTCATTAATGGATGCATTGTTTGAATTACTTATTGGAAAAGATACTCGTATTTGCAACTTAATGTCAGTATACATACAAATAAGCACAATGACAGTCGCACTTAAACTGTCTGCAATCAAGACCGTTATAAAACTAGCGGCTCTGTGAACTGCAGATCTTGCGAAATGTATCGTGGTATTGGCATAAAAGTCGTGCCTATGGCGCTTAGGACCTTTGTACCGATTCCCGCCTATGTGAAAATTTTCCTAAAACTGAATCGATTTTATTTTAAATGTTATTAGCGAAATTTCTTTCAAAATTATACAAGAATTGGTTACTTAATACATGCGACCTGTAGAGGAGAACAAATGGACAGATAGACTTAGCTTTTTCCAAAATAAAACCCAAAAACCTGATTCTTCCAGATCTGGACTTGCTTGGGCTTATTCAAATCAATATGAGGAGCTGATCCGATCCTGATAATTAAAAAAATTGTCCCAGAATTTCCATATAAAATTTAAGTTTCCATTACGCCACGCTCATAGTAAGTTCATACTGAAACGTGACGTAATGGAAGGGAATTTTTTGGGACTTTTTTTTTATTATCAGCATCGAATCAGCTTCTGATTCTGATTCGAACGAGCCCAAGCAAGTCCAGATCCGGAAGAATCAGGTTTTCGGGTTTTATTTTGAAAAACGCTTCATTTTTGCCCATGCTGAAACAGAGACGCTTCGCTCGCGTCGCTCACTCGGTCAATGATAAAAACATTACATCTCAAAGACCAAATTTTAATCTAGTTTGATTTATAAATTTAATAACGCTTGGTCTAATTTAGCCAACAGAGTTCTTGCCTACGAAGCTGGAGATTCTGAGCTCGAATCCTTGTAAGGACATGTTTTTGAGCTTATCACGAATGTCATTCATAAATATTGATTATGTGTGGTTGAAATCATAAAATATATTTAAAATACAAAGTGAAACCTGACAGTGCAGACAGAAAACAGTAAGCACGCTATATTTGAACAAAGTGAAAGGCAGCAGGTTAATTATTCAATTATACACGCCATCCGCTTCTAGGCAAATTTGGTATTCCGTATAAAATTTTCCAAACTCGTATCTTATAGACAACTTATATTTGCCTTTATACCCTAATGGTGAGTATTAAAGTTTAGTTTCCAATATCTGGTAAAATATTGGTGGGAGGTAAATGGGGAAAATGGTAAATTTGCATAAAGGTCAATCAGAGCGATCGAGGACTGAGATTACAGGGGCGCAGTGTATTTGAATAGGTCTTTGTTCGTACATTCATCGCCAAAAATATGTATACATAGAGTCCGATGTTCGTTAAGTCTGTGTTTGTGTCGATTTAAAATACTCCCTTTGGCCGTGTTTTATTTTATCGCCACTCATTGCGAATTTCCTCCTCTTTGCAATTGTATCTTAATGTGCTATTATGCCTGTAGATCTGTCTAAGAAGCGCATTTCATTCATAATACAAACAGTTTTTCTTTGAGAAAATATATACAAAAAAAACTCAGAACTGAAAAACCTCAGCTCTTTGGCGCGTCCTCAACCTATATTTGTTATTCAATCGAATAAAATATCAATTATTAGTTCAAATATTTACTTATAAACTATAATTTCAAAAGTTATGGTTTAATCAGTCTTGTCCCACCAAAAAATACCTAATTTCTTGGGTAAATTTGTTTTGCCTGGTTTATGTTATTATGTTGCCTATTCTATCTTTCTACTAATTCTGTATCTTTTGAGATCCCTCAAAGGGTCTAATAAATGTATGCGTCTCGAAATGTAAGCGTGTATAAAAAAATATGTTTTTGAAATCATTGTTAGGAATATTCTGCCTAGAAACGCCAAATTTTTTCGTTATTAAAAATTTAGTTAAAATGTAAGACATTTTTTTTACTTGGTCTACCGTTTGTATACTACGATATCCTACTACTTACAAAATTGTGACAAGAAGTTACGAGCAATATCATCTAGGAGAAACATAATTAATTATTCATGAGCTTTTCTAATTTCTCTGGCGCTTTTTTTAGGGTTTCTTTGGCTTTGAGCTCTAAAGATATTAAATTTTACCAAAAAATTTATAAAATTGTCTATTTAAGGACGGAAAATCTTTATATTTTGGTTGGATTTTGATAATGAGTAACTATAAATCTATATTTTTTTCCACAAAAGCTCTATACTTAAATGACGAAAAAACGCAATCTTGTATTGATCATGAATAAAAATACTATGACTACTATGACTATGACTTCTCTCGTCTCGAATGGAGCCAAAATTCTCGAGTACCCTCAAGTCCGAGAAATCACGTAAGTGCCAAGGTCGCCAAGGAGATTTTATTCGGTGTTCTACCCTTATATTGAATTTTGTCTCGCTATTATATTGTAATTGTTAACAATATAACAGCGAAACCATATTCATATAAATAACCTATACCTAACAATTCTCATCAATAAGCCCCGACTGCTGACCTCGCTATATTGGCTGTTCCGTGTCAAATTATTCAATATTAGTTTTACTTAATAGAGTTACTAGAATAGTTTAGACTAGTTTTTAATTTTTCTATATTTTATTTCGCATTAGTTATGTTACTTTAATAACAATAACAGGCAACTACATATTGATTTAAGATAATAATACACGTTTGTGGCCGTGTGGTTTCTAGAAAAAACTATAAAAGCTACATTGTGTATTCCACGAGCATTATTATTAATATTTTTGGCGTATTATTTATAATCAAGCCATAATAATATTTCAGTCTGATGTCTCAATAAATAATTATAGTTTAACCGCTACTTGTCTAATCCTAAAAAATGAGTCGTGTACGTTAAGTTAAAGGTCTCAATAACGAAACAAGAAGATCGAATGAAAATAATATTATCAAGTTCATAGAATATAATTATGTAAATACAAGTCACGTATTTAGTCACCACTGGGTCCAGTGGACCCAGAAGTAACAAATTTTCGTTTCCGTAAATGGTCACTACCGGGTCTAATAGACCCATACGCACTTCAGACGTCCGTCGTTTTTTAATACGACGCCCTGGCGGACAGCCGAATAGACGTATCGATGCGACGAACTTCCACGTGAAGGTAATATCATCACGTGATCGTCACGGCATCGTCGTGCAATACCTAATGAATAAGTTAGAGTTCAAAATATAGACCACTGGGTCCAACAGACCCGGTAACGACTGTTCTAGTGTTAATACAAACAAACATATTATGCTTTTCAACAATGGAAACCTTCACCAAAAACGCAAAGATATGAACTGTCATTGATAAATGACAGAACAAACCGCTATTGCCTACACTTGTTCAATATTAGTTTTACTTTGATACTAAAAATAACTAGATTAAAAAATTATTTTTAGTACAGACAGTAGAATTGAAGTACCTAGCTAAGTAGGCCAGTTGTTCAAAATGAACTAAAGAACAATCTTTACAATAAAGTAAGGTGAAGATAATTTTGAACATGTTTTATCTAGCCACCTCTGTTGCTGACTGTTTGAAGTTATATATGAATATTCTGCAAAAGATTTAGAATTTCCTAGCACACGTCTTATTCTCACGATCATGTGACAATAAGTGGCCCAAATCAGGACATCCTGTGGCCTATGACAGTAAATAAGATGCCTTGACCTCTTCCCGGCACGTTCTCACAAACGGTTACAATAGTAACTGCTCTAGAGAGTATAAAGGATGACTCACACTAGAACGGGAAGGGACGGGACGATCTGTCTATTTCTATAGAAATAATCACGTGATAGCTGAGCCCTTGATAAAATGATAAAATAAATCAAACCTGCAGTATCACAAAAAAATTGTAATGTAGGTAAGTGGGTTTAGATAAGAATAAAGGACTAATAGATAATTATGTACAAATACAAAAAGTGAATGCAACAGTCGCCGTTAAACTTAATGTTTGGCGAATTTATGATTATATGTAATTGTACAAAACTTTTTTTGAGAAATAAATTAAAAAAAAAAGATATATATCTTTATTTTTCAATTTAGGCACATTACAATGCACTTATGAACGTCAAAAAAAGAGCTACTACCGGTTCTATACCTACACCACAGCCCGAGAAGATTACTCGTATTACCGGCAAGAAACTCGGCGGGACTAATTTTTTCAAAACAAATTACAAAAGTAGTAAAATATTTATAATATGTGGTTCTACAAGAAACCATGTGAAACAGAAAGACAAAAAAAGAATATACAAAATAAAACAAAATTTAACAGTTGAAAGTCACGTGACGTTGTCTATAGAAAGTGATAGATCGGCTAGACCCGGTCACATTCCGGACCGTTCTAGTGCGAGTCATCCTTAGACAATATAAGAAATAGTCAAACGTAAAGTCATCATTTAACTTGGAATGGATTGATTAATAAAGATAAAATAATACATTTGAAGAACAACTTAAGTACCAATTTTATTATAATATCGACGCTAGAAAGGAGAAATGTGATAAGTGACACAGTGCTTCCTTTACAGGAGAGTAAAAAAACTGCCAAGTTTTTCAAAAATAAATCAATAATATTTAAAAATTTAACATTTGTCTACATTATTTACTTACATTTTTCTGTCATGCTAATCAGTTCTGTTTCATTGAAGGATCATAATACGGTATGAAAATGGGAAAAGGACGAATTAGGATGACAGATGGCTAAGAATAAAGTTCACTTTTTCTCCATAGTAAATGTATTAAAACAGTTTTCTTTAATTTCTGGCTTTTTTGTACATTACCGAAAGTCGACCCCAAGGAAACTATTGCTACTGGATATAAATGGAATCGATTGACATAAAAAAAATACATGAAAAAAAAACTTTTTTCATTTTCATACAAATTGTATGGAGAAAGTTTTTCTCGATTTATGGCTTTTCTAGCCGGAAACTTTTTTTTGGTCCCATACAAGCTTTTGATCCTGGACACGAATGGAATTGATTGGCATCAAAAAAACAGTTTGTCAAAAATGACCATTTTCTGGCAGCCTGTATGTTCTTTCCAAAATCTGTAAACGCCAATCTTCATGATTTGAAATAGAAGGAAGGTCTCCTAAGACTATTTTCGCCTAGCAACACGGGATCTGGTAGCTGTCCTCACTGACCCAAAATCTTTTTCCACCCTGTATAGTAGTATTATAAATAATAAATGATTTAATTCATGTCTTACAATGAACTCGTAGAGTTTTATAGTATGGAGGCGCCATATCTCGCTTCCAGTTGAAAATAATCTGTAAAGATTATGTAGAAGGCAGCACTAAACGTAAGTCTGAGCTGTAGGATGGGCGAAACGCAGCTTAAACGTTTAAAATAAGAAAAGATTGCATATACTTAGGAAATTTCGGACTCAGGTTGCCGTGATCGGGTAGCCTAGTGGTTAGGGCGTCTGCCGCGAAAGCAGGAGGTCGCTCTGGTTCGATCCCAGCCCTGCTCACCGAGGACCTTGGTCACTTTTTCTGTAGAATATGACATCTCTTTCAATTTATAAATATAATAGCTTCCTAATTTTAGTAGATACGTGAGTGGTATTATGGCACGATAACACATAAATTATAATTCATATTAAGAACATGGATAAACGCCAACAGTTCAGATGTCACGGTCAAGAAAATGTATCTAACCATGTTCAATTTTAAATTAAGATAAAGGTAAAATACCCCTAACTACATGAAAACATATCATACAAGCAGGAAGAAAAGTATATTACAAGTAAAGTTTAGTTGTTATAGGTAGGTACAGCAAAATTATTCAAGTTAAGTTTAACCTGTCATGACCAATAGATAAAAAAAATCATTATATTGATTAATATTTTATCTAATCTCCATTTTTCAAAAAGTTGACTAATACAAAGCCATTTAGTAATTTAAAAAAGTCAAGAGTCCGCAAACCAGCGATGGGGTAAGTGATACTAAATAAAGTCGTCAGATAAACACGAGACCTAACTCATTCGACAAAGAAAAATTTACCAATATTTCTAAAAGTGTCGCTTATCCCCTTTCTCCTTTCCAGCGTCGATATATTTACCAGGCGATGAAAAAAATTATGTTCCGAATTAGCAGGTAAAAAAATAAATCATTTGATACAAAACACATTGTCGTACAGTGTTAGAAAATTACATGTGTTGTTTTTCGCTGTCGTAGTTATTATATGTATGTGTATTAAGTTAATTATTTAGTAGCCTAAGTACATAACGATTAGGTATCAAAGTTTATAGCCTGTACGACATCTGTGACCTTCATTAGATACCTACTATCTAAAAAGAGCACAAAACAATTTATTGTATATAATTTTTAAGAAAAAAAAACCGACTTCATTTGGTTCCCGGTAAAAGTGAAATTAAGAATTTGTTTGAGTTAGCCAGTTTACTTCACAAATATCCAATACACCGCACGTATACGATCGAAAATTGAGGAGCTTTCTTAATGTCCTAGGGCTTCCATCATTACATTTGAAGTATAATCAAACGGAACTCCCTTGTAGACCTTTAAACAAACAAAATAACAATGTGTTAAATTGGATGACAGACTGTAAATTAACGAGCATATTCATTATGCCATCCCTGATTATCAACATCAGGTCCACTCCAGCAAAATGATGGCCACAGTAAGAAAATGCCTAAGCTAATTATGAACACCCTCTAATCACAATTAACCTGCCGTTCAAATTTGAAGAGTTCTCTGAATTCTTCTAGAACTCCATCATCAGAATATAAATCAAATCAAAAAGATGAATGTCACAACTAGGATAATAAGTAGAGCTAGGTTTATTAACCAGTTCCACTTTGCGATCCCTGGTCTTCATCATCAGATCAAGTTCATCAAAATTTTGGCTCCGCCAAAACACTGTTTTAGTTACTTAAGGAAACCCTCAAATCAGAATGCATGTGCCGTTAAAATTTGAGGAGTTCTCTCAATCCCTCATGAAGCCCATCATCAAAATAGAACTATAATCAAATAGGACTATCTTGAAGGTATTTCTTTACAAAGAAAAGATGAATGTCTCAAATCGGATGATAGAGCTGGGAATTAACAAGCAGTTCCACTTTGCCATCCCTGGTCTTCATCATCAGGTCCACTCCACCAAATTGATGATGTTCGTAAAGAAATGCTCGAGTGTCTTAAGAAACTACCCAAATCATCATGCATGTGCCTTTCAAATTTGAGGAGTTCCCTCAGTTCCTCATGGATCCTATCATCAGAAATTGATTTTGAAAAAAACGGAACAAATCTGAAACCATCTATTTTCAGAAAAAAAAATATTTTTTTAAATCGGACGATAGTCCTGGGAATTACCAAGCAGTTCCACTTTGACATCCCTGGTCTTCATCATCAGGTCCACTCCGCCAAATTGATGATATTCGTAAAGAAATGCTCGAGTGTCTTAAGAAACTACCCAAATCATCATGCATGTGCCTTTCAAATTTGAGGAGTTCCCTCAGATCCTCATGGATCCCATCATCAGAAATTGATTTTGAAAAAAACGAAACAATCCTGAAACCATCTATATACAGACAAAAAAATATTTTTTAAAATCGGATCATAGTCCTGAGAATTACGAAGCAGTTCCACTTTGCCATCCCTGGTCTTCATCATCAGGTACACTCCACCAAATTGATGATTTTCGTAAAGAAATGCTCGAGTTTCTTAAGAAATCACCCAAATCAGCATGCATGTGCCTTTCAAATTTGAGGAGTTCCCTCAGTTCCTCATGGATCCCATCATCAAAAATGAATTTTGAAAAAAACGGAACCAACCAGAAACCGTCTACTTTTAGAAAACAAAAAAAAAATTCAAATCGGTTCAGTAATGACGGAGTTATGAGTGAACATCCATTAAAAAAAAAAAAAAAAAAAAAAAATCAGTCGAATTGAGAACCTCCTCCTTTTGTGAAATATTGAAGTCGGTTGAAAATAAACAGCATAGACTACGAGTAGGTATCAGTCGTTCACAATTACAACTAAAAAAGTAGGCTCATAGTTTTTGATATGTCACATGGATTTACGTAAATATAATAAATAGATAAACAGCCTTTTTTTTTACTATTAAAAAAAGCAAAAGTGTTACAATCCCGTATAGGGCTGCGGCGGTATGATAAGAAAGGTTTACAACAACCTTGTGCTTTATTCCCGTACTTTAGTGGCATCCGTTGCCTGGCTTTATTGTTGACAATATTTTTTATCTGACAATACCAGGGGAATTCACGGCTAATTTAATTTCGAAATGTTTTAAAAATAAAGCATTTGTTACGGTCGCGTTGACAAAGGTTTTCCTTTTTTATTAATATAAAAGAGAACGAACTATATTTTTCTTTAACTAATATACGAAACAAACTTAGTTATTTAACAATAAGTAATTCTAAAATAACTACCGGAAATATATCCTGAAGGACGGTACGGTCGACATTTGTCGGGCATGCCGCCGTCCCGGAGAGTCACTCAGGCATATTATTTCCGGTTGTTCTCATCTTGCTAACGGCGAGTACTTGCACAGACATAATCTCGTAGCCAGGATTATTCACCAGCAACTTGCTCTTAAATACGGTCTTGTGGACCATGAAGTGCCGTACTACAAGTACGCACCTGCGCCAGTTCTTGAAAATGGTCGTGCCACGCTCTATTGGGATCGATCTATCATCACGGACAGGACTATTGTAGCCAATAAGCCTGACATCGTGCTGGTTGATCGATCGCAGCGTCGGGCCGTGCTCGTCGACGTCACCATCCCCCATGACGAGAATCTCGTGAAGGCCGAGAAGGACAAGTCCAGTAAGTACCTAGACTTGGCTCATGAAATAACCGCCATGTGGGATGTTGACTCGACGATCATTGTCCCGATAGTCGTTTCAGCGAACGGTCTCATAGCGAAGAGTCTCGAGCAACATCTTGAGAGACTCTCGCTAGGTGGATGGATCAAGGGTCAGATGCAGAAGGCGGTAATCCTGGACACGGCGCGTATAGTCCGGCGGTTCCTCTCTCTGCGGCCCTAACCACCGGCAGCCTGGGCCCTGCTCCGTTGCCGGCGGCACTCTAGGTTAGGTTTTTTATAATGTGTTTATGTTTTATGTTTTTTTTTTTTGTATGTTGTTTTATATTTTACTTTTATAGACATATTGTAAAAACCTAACTTAGGAATGAAAAGAAATAAAGGGAATAGTAATTCTAACATTAGTTACTCTCCTGAGACACAAATGCAGTTGAATTGTTCATTTTTGAACCCAAAAAAAGGGTCAAGTCATAAGCATTTTGCCAAAAATGACCATTTGTCCATCACCTTAATTTTTTTTTTTTTAGAACAACTTCAATCTACCGTTACAGGTTTTGCCTATTGCGATAGATAAGCGATAACTAATAAACATATTATACAAGATCATAAACAACACAGTAGGTATTTACTTAGTAGAACTATATAATACTTGCTTAACCTATTTGCTTAATTATTAACTTTGCAAAAAAAACTTAGGTTACTCCAAGGCAAACGTGATAAAGATATCAAAATATTGATCGACCCCGCCTCTTCTGACCTCGAGACCGCTCTAGAGCGTATTTATTTTGTCATCTATGTCACTAGGGTTGTCAAAATGGCTAGCAAGTTTACCCGGGCCGTAAGGTTAGTGCAAACCCTAGATAATATCTAGATTATCTCCACGCCGTTTCGTTGAACTGGTATGTATATTATACAGGGTGCCATTTAAGTTAGTGCAGATAAGAATGTACATAAGTAACGATACTTTGTGAGCGTAGTAGTAATGAGCGTTTCTGATAATTAAAGTGTGTAATGGATCAACCATTATTAAAACCAAAGATAACTAAGCAAAAGTGTTAACTATAACGCATAGTGTATCGCATGACTCATGAATAAGGGACACGGACTGTTCCGAAACATGTCGAGCTATTTTCGACTTTATTGACGTGAGTAACCCGCTATGAGAATTTTAATAAAAATGTTAACTGTTGTGTAAGATTATTTTTATACCTAGTTTGAAGCCAATATATCAATATACTGACACCGATTCTGAAGTATCCGAATTAAAAATTAAAATTATAAACGTACAATGAAACCTTTATTCGGTTAAGGGCAGATTCTGGTCAGGGTGCGTAGCCAAGATGCCAATCGCTCACGCTCAGTCGCTAACGAAACGCAACTGTCATTGTCACACTAATATGGAAGAGTGATAGAGAGAGGTAGCTGCGATACGTTATTAAGCGTGAGCGATTGACATCTTGGCTAAGCACACAGGGCAGATGCTGATTACGGCAGATTATTTTTATGACAGATTCGAGCTAGGGCAGAAATTGGGCAGTCGCAACCGAAAACTATAAAAGTCGATAAGGCGGACAGCATTTGAACTTCCACGTAACTGGCAAATTCCAGTTTGTGTGCAAAACTGCACATTTTTGACGCCAAAAACTTATATTTTGGTACCGCAGGTTCAATGCCAATGACCACACGTCGTTATCGCTGGTGCAAAAACGATTTGACAGTACAGGAAGATTATGAAAAACAAGCAATAACAGACTCAAAACTCATTTTGAGGAACATCTATGCCTACTCGTACAAGTTAAAAACTTATCAACATTAGGTATTTCTAATACCCAACCTCCATACTTGACTTGAGTATCAATAGGTACATACTTAGGTAAATAGATTAACTAGCAGCCACAATGCAAACTCTTTAGTCTTTTTTCCTTTTTAAAGACCGTTTTTGGACTACTTGTATAACTCAAAAACGCTAGTTATGTTGTTTTTGTAAACATGCCTTCAATTATTATATATATTTTCTAGCGAAAACTCTCCAGCTCCACGTGTAGAGAGCTTCTTAGATGCTTAGTAGCTGTAGGCAGAATATGCCCGCTTCTACCAAATAGACATTCTGTTCTATGTGCTCTTTATTTAGTTGGTTATTGTACCCGCGATAACCGATATATCGATCACAGACTACAAAGTAAAATAAACCTACAATACTAACGCATAAAGTTCAACTTCAGATTTGACATTAAGATGACGAAGCGTCTAAGTGGTACCTAGCTTTTGAGTTTGACATGGCGTCGAAAAGGTAAATAAACAGATATGTACACTTAAAACAGTATCAGAACAATAAAATATTGCTATAGTTTTACTTTACCTAAAATGCATAAAGTCCTGTTCTCTTATGTGTCTACGCATATGGACCATTTAAGAAGACGCTAATTGCCCTAAGTATACGCATAATGCTGACTTGAGCAACCAGTCGCAAACAGTAGGTTAGGTCCGTTAGGTATCCTCAGATGCCCGAAGGGTAAACTGTTCATAAAGAGGCGCCCCACGAAGTGGGGCTCCGTCAACGTGAGGGCAGAATTAGCAAGAAAAATAATCATTATTCAAAAGTTAGTAGTCACTTTTTTTGATGATTGTGTTTCTGCCCTAACACAAATCTGTCATAAAAAGAATTTGCCGTAACCAGAATCTATCGTAACGAGAATCTGTCCTTAACCGAATAAAGGCAATGAAAAACATCAACATAGTCTAAAAAAATATTCTGTTTACGAAATATATACTCAGAAAAGCACTCCGCTCATCATTATGTTGTATGATTATCACAAACCCTTGTTATGCAAGTCGTTAATGAAAAAAATGTACAAAAAAACATCCAACTTCAAATATAGCCATATTCGCAGCGATCCGTAATGGAATTTTAATGAGAATTTCAACTGTTAGCTGTAATTTCTTTTTTCTGCCTGAAATAAAGGAGAGGCATTTATTGGGACCGATAACAGGGCTTTCCCTTTCGAGATAATGCGGAGTCGTGACCTTATTTTATTGATTGCGCTCCCTTCTTGGGATGTTAATAGACTTTTATGATTGTCTGTAAGTCGTTAGAGATGGCGTGTCGGGCACGTCGTGCGGTCAGAGCCGCAAATGGATTGACTTCTTAAGGGCACTTGGCATTAGTATTTGTGACAACCTTTACGTTTCTACTTTATATTTGTTAACTATGATCTTTTCCATGTACGGACACTATTCTATCTTTTTTTTTTATAAAGGGTTTTCTAATAATTTAACCCATTCATGACATTTTGCGATCTCCTCTTTGGCTTTCGGGTCTGTGTAGGTGGATGTAACTTTGTCAGGCCTAATAAACCGAAATCTGTATTTTAATATTAAATGATACCTACACTTTATCCGGCCATATATGTTCGGGCATATACGCTGGATCTGCCTTTCAATCTATGGTAAATTTGTGTGGCGGATCCCCGGCAGACCCACTACCGAGATCTGAAGAATCGTCCAAACGTATGTAGGTGGTTTGAGAAGTAACTTGGATCTGTAGAAATATAGGGCGCCAGCGTCAGCATATGTACTTCACTATGAAGTTAAGTTCATTAGTTATTATAATCTATGGTTTTACTAGATTCTGGAGGGAAAGATTCTCCGGTTATTTAATTACTAGCGACCCGCCCGGCTTCGCAGGGGTTATTATTATACATATAAACCTTCCTCTTGAATCACTCTATCTATTTAAAATAACCCCTTCGTAGGTCGTAAAATAATCCCTTGCGTAGTTTTAAAGATTTAAGCATACATACATACATACAGACAGACAGCGGGAAGCGACTTTGTCGAACCTCACTTAAAAAGTATCGTTGCTGTATTCAAATTTTTGTAGGACGGTACTTCAAATAGCAAAAAATGCGGTCAATGCGAATTTTGTAACAAATAAGGTTATATTGTTTTATCGTAACATGGACTTATTTCCTCATAAAGACTTTCTTCTACACGAATGGCATGATTCCATTGAATTGTAAATCGATCCTCACTAAAGACCATTGTCTCCTTGGCATTGTTCTCATCATCCTCACAGTTTTAATAGGCACACTTCATTCAAGATGTTACAACGAGTGGCTCTGGTCTTTCTTATATCAATTCTTACTCTCGAAGTTAGTAAAATATATTCGTTTAAAACAATAGACCAGTTACAAAAGAGTTACGACGAGGTGAAAAATGAGAAACGGAGCACGGTTGACGGACTTGTGGGAAGGGCCGTGGACTTTTTCTACTCAAACAAAACGGTGATGAGTTTAATAGCGAAACAGTTGTGGGACATTGGATCTCATGCAATAGATGCCATTGTGGAAGTAAAACGTAAGCAATGTTGAATATAAATTTTGAAATCTGCTACAAGCGTTCACGGAGTAACTGATTAACTGCGAGTTTTTGGTTGTGGTCTACCCACGCGCCATAGCGATCTACCTTCTTACGGTTTCGCTGTGCGCAGTATCAATGCCGCTACTATCTTCCGCTTTTTCGAGCACGTTCACGACAACATACGACACTTTCAGTATCGACTAGTGCCATTCCTTACCGAACCAGTCACTTTTGAATATTTGAACTTACGACTCAGTGTATGTCAGACGTTTATATTGACTCTTATATTGTTAAATTTTAATACCTATACATATATGATTGGAGGTTCTATTACTGACTTTTTCACGTGACTTAAATGGATAAAAGTTCAGGCTGCTACGCCGCAGGTCGAGCAGAAAAATACTATACAGACCTTGGCCTGTGTATAAGAAAGCCTCAGATCACATGTTTGTCGACCGCAGCTTGGCTTTGGATGACAATTACACGAGATCTGAGAGTAATCTACTATTTCTGCCCTCCGGCCGGCAAGCAGCCAATTGCAGGCCGCTACGCTAAACAAATCCGCTGCTTGCCAACTGCATCGAGCAGAAAATCAGTGTTCAGACCTTGGCATGTAAATAAGAAAGCCCCAGGTCACATGTCATGTTTGCGAGATTTGAGACATTTTTTACTTTAAAGGCAGGTATGTAATCTACCAAATATAAAGATGTGTCCACTGTAGACTACGCCAACCACCGCCGGTCGCGGGAGTGTTGTTTTACTGTAACAAAATAATAATAAATGTTTTAGAATGTGCAATACAAAACCTTTTCAATACTAACTAACTAAACTTTTAATTTCCCCCCCAATATCAGGCATTTTTCATAATTTCTTTGTAATTAATCCCAATTCCACATCTATAGCTTAAGTAGTTCCCGAGAAATTCAACGATGTGACATACGGACAGACAGACATACAGATATTTTTGTACGGAACCCTAAAAATTATATAAGGATAAGCAATTGATCATGTTTGAATAAATTAAGGATCATTTATCCTTAATTTATTACAGTATTCACGTATGAAACAATTGTTGAACAGTTTGATACAAAAGAAAGGTTAGCGTGTGTGTACAAAAGAAAAATGCCTAGTTATATGTTTTTTGACATAATTTAGCCCTCGAACTCTCAAATTATCCACAAATCTCACATGCGATTTTGTTTTGTTATGCGTTGCGATGAGTCTCAGACTCACATAATCCACTTAAAGCCATTAAAGATCCGTGCGTAGCCAAGATGCCAATCGCTAACGCTCAGTCGCAAATAAAACGCAACTGTCATTGTCGCACTAATAAGGACGAGTGATAAGTGATAAAGAGTGCCAAGTGTTATCGCATAATCACAAAAACTCAAAAAAAATCAGTCCCAATGGTTACCTACCTACATAAAATGGGTAACTTAACAAATATGTTTGTTATACACACACATGACGACTGACTGACGATTTCCACTGTCGACTGTACATATCGACAGTGGAAATGTCAAATTTCGTAAATCCAAGCCTATAACATGTCCCTTACGACATTTGAAATTTTCACTGTCGATATGCATATGGATCTCACCTTGGTGCGTAGCCAAGATGCCAATCGCTCACGCTCAGTCGCTAACGAAACGCAACTGTCATTGTCACACTAATAAGGAAGAGTGATAGAGAGAGGTAGCTGCGACACGTTATCAAGCGTGAGCGATTGGCATCTTGGCTACGCACGCTAATGCCTTGTGTAGCTAACATTTGTCAATTTTAAACTGTGCAAAATGTTTATAATGGGCACTTATTTATTTATAACTTTTTGTTGACATAAATCAAATTATAAAGTTAATTTTTTTTTTACTATAGTAGTAACTAACTAAATTATAAAATGAAGTTCTATCCTCGGTTTGTCGGTTGGTATTGTTATTTAGTATATATATATCTATTTAAATATATAATTTATTTATATTTCTTAATATTTATGTTTTATTACGGCAGGTGACACATTCTATAAAGTAAACTGTTATTTTTTTTTCCAGATAAACAGCAACTATAGGATACAATACAGCCGGTATGATTAAATTTCAAGTTAAGCGCAGGTATTTAATAGTGAGTAACGTAGTTATATTATAACTTAATTGATTTTATCGCGAAACTGTACCTATTTAAGTACCTACATTTCAATGATGCTAGAGCATGGAATATCGGAGCCTTTTTGCAATACCTACCGGTATTTTTTTCAATATTGAAATTTCGAGTACCAGTGTTTTAATAATTTCGATATTTTTAATATTTTTTCTATATTGTAGGGGAAAAAGAAACACAAAATTACCGAAATCAGCATTTTCATATCAAATTGACATTTATTATGAAGGGTCAGTGCACCAATTTCAACTTAATTTTTAAATTAATGATCATCGTAATTTTGATATTATTATAGAAAACTGGTATCCATGCTCTAAATTATGCGTATTATAATAATTTATGATGATCAATGCAATATTATAAATTTACGTCGAACAATTTATATCTTATTTTATTCGTAGATAATAAGTCTTTTAATATGTCAAAGTATTAAAAATCAATTTAAATTCACTATTTGTTACATATAACATTAAAACCAGAGTAAAAATAAACTTTATCGTGTAGACAAAAATGATTATTGTTCAGTATTTAAAACTTAAACGCGTATATATTAGATAGTTCATGCGTATCAATTGATAATTTGATAAAAGTATTCAGTTACAGACAACCTTTCCTAAATTATATCAGTTTAGCGACTGTCTCCGAGTTGCTAAACATGAACACACAGACTGTTTAGTTCCATTATATACCTTGCAGCCACTTTTCAAAACTGTTACCGACGAAACGTTTACAAACAAACAAAAGAACAATACCTCGGCCAGTGTTTCGCCAGTCTATTTAATAGACACACAAAGGCTGGCGCACTGATTACAAATATGAACATCGTCGGAGGTACAACCGTAGTTATACTAATCATAATTGAAGTAGGGACGCAAAGAACATATTATGCTGAGCGACCAAAGCCGCCTAAGAGGGAATATAGACCAGACAAATGGCTAACCACAGTGGCAACAGATATGTGGTTTGGAAAGCAAACTCTTGCTGATATTCTAGGAAGAGATTTTAAGGAATTAGTCAAACGGACTGTAAGAATAGGTACCTGATTTACCATATGTACTTAAACTTAACAGATCATTAACGTTCTAATTTTCCATTACTTTTAATGCTCTTGTTTTTTTTCAGGTCGGTCACCTACTAACCACATCTTGAAATATAAGCACCTCAATAGTACAATAAATTCAGCGCCCAAAGAGCTTATAAACCAAATTTTGCAAAAAATGCGTGAAAATAATACACATTATTAAACAATATTTAGGTATTGTTACTACCGCATTTTAAATCATGAGCGTTTGACTCATTTAGATTAGAACGTTATTTATTATAATATGTATTTGGTCAATAAAGTTATTTAAGTACATGAACAGTGTTTTTATGCATTTAAGATGAAGTATTAAAATCATACTTGGACAGGTCTCCTTTTAACGCTTTATTAATAATCTTGGATAAGTACGTACCTACTTCACTTTGTCATCAGTCGTATATTTTA
Organism: Lathronympha strigana; assembly: GCA_949128165.1. NCBI lineage: Eukaryota > Metazoa > Arthropoda > Insecta > Lepidoptera > Tortricidae > Lathronympha > Lathronympha strigana. Next base: position 3,093,554 of record OX421905.1, read on the forward strand.
GCCGGTTTTGAATGAATATTTAATCTTCGAAATCTCTGCTTCAAATCTTCAAAGGGATTACAATGAGCTAGGACTTGATGAGAATGCTTTAGTTCCCTTTTTGGTAACTAATAAATAATTTTCGGATCCCTCTCGAGATCATCCCCTATATTGCAGCCCGGGGTGTCTCGTTTGATGTTTTAAAAGCTACTTCATAAGTGTTTGCTCCAACCGCATGATTAGAAGGCAGTTAGGGGTGACGTGAAAGCAATCTAATAGGAGATGAATTTTAAATGACGTTATTGGACCTAATGACGTCTGGGATTTTGAAAATGAGATTTGGTGATGTGCTATTGGTTTGGTAATGTACAATTGGTAATCACTAAATATCAAAAAATGTTAATGATATAAATTACATATATGTGTAAATTTAGTCGAGGAAAAATGAATAAATATGTATGTGTATGTCTGTAAAATAATTCGAATATTTAATTATGGTGGGATCAGAATAGTACTGAACTAAATAATACGACTTTGGTTTGATGGCAACTTACGCTTTACCAAATAACCTCTGAATAAACTTTAATTCGGCAGGCTCTGAAGTGGAGCGGCGCTTTGAGGATTTTTCGTCCAAAGCGAGGGTAGTCCTTAATGAGCGCACTTGAAAACAAAGCTTCAGGTACAAGAGGTTTGGTTCATGCTGTAGTACGGCAATGGTTTAAACAAGATGAAACGGGAAGCAAGGGAAACGATTACACCGGGTTTGAAACTTAGTATAGTTTTTGAGAAATTAAATAAAGGACGGAATTTTTGTTGCTTAAAGGTTTTCATTTTATTTATTCAGGCAAACATGTTTTTACCGTAACGGTCTCCTGGATTAAAATACTTGTTATTTCTATTAGCCTATTACTGGGTCCGGTCCTAAGTCAGTGTCCCACTGCTGCACTCATTGATCTCCAAGACTTCCGATGTTTTGCCTTATTAGTCCTGTTGTAGAGGAAATCATCCAAGCCTACGTTGCGGCATCCACTTGGTGACCATATTAGCCCAACTATCAGGCATGCATAACACTTGGCCAGCCCATTCCTACTTAAGCCAGGCAGTTGTCTCGCCAATGTCTGCTATGCGTGTTTCGGATGCGTGACCGCAGCGCAGTGTTCCAGATGCTATCCAATCTATTCATCCTCTTAAAAATCCTAAAACATGTTTTTTTTTAAATATTTATTTCTAAGTCTCTATTTTATTCTTAGTGTTTTCCCGGCTTATGCCTCAGCTCAGAGAGCTTGGGGTCCGCTTTGGGAACTAACCCTAAGAGTTGGTGTAGGCGCTAATTTTATGAAAGCGCCAAGATGTTTTGTAAGATACTTGAAATTCAGATTGTTTATTCAGATGCTTGATTTCAGAATTTCTTACGAAGTTGATTTAAGAACTTCAATTAAATCTAAAATCAAGTATCTTTGAACTTAAATCAATGTAGCGGGTACAGTACCCATGGTTTCTTTCATGTAAGTAACTTACATGAAAGAAACCGTAAAATACAACACCACCTATAGGTATACAATAACACCTATAGGTATATATAGTATTTATTTCACACGAATAATATTTTAGTGCTGTCCACTTCTGGATAGAAGAAAAGGGAAGGAATAAAGGAATTTCACCATCGGGTGAACACGATTAAATTGTCGATTGCATTTTTTAAATTTATCTTTGCCGAGTTGTACCTATTTTAAGCAGCATGTATGCAGTTTAAATTTAGAACTTTCGACGATGTTTATGATATAAAATAAACACGTTAATATTAAATAATAACACGTAAACACGTTTGCCTTTAATTTTACCAAATTGGCATCTACAGAGCAAAATGTATGTAAGTTAATTTTGTAAGAGTACTAAAAATGAGTTCAATGAAGACAACAGAAATAATGGTATAGTCGAAGGGAGGATGAAAATATTGTTAATATTATTTAATGAAATTAGAACGCATTACTAAGGAGAACATTCGATAAAGAAAAATTGCGTTTTAAGCAAATATAGTTTATTTTAAACAAAACGACTTCTGGTCACTTACATTACAAATGATTCCCTTTTTCATATTTGACATTTGTATCGAACTTAATTTTTAGATATCTGTTTGCTATAATTTGAAATAAATGTCATAATATACCTATACTAAAGAAAAATACCAACACCATCGGGGCCAAGCCGAGCATCGAACTTAATACCGGAACTCCTAAGTTTGGTTTGGATGGAAGTACTAAGTGATGAAGCTGGTACTTAGAATACGTCCACAGGCGTTTTGCCTGTTATAAAGATTGCATATATTCGAGAAATTTGCCAGTAATCGTTGAGACTAGGTGGCCTAGCGGTTATGGCGTTAGCCGCGTAAGATTAAGAGTTCATATCTTGGCTTGGCATCCTATGGTGTTGGTCTATTTCTTTAGTATGTGCCATCTATTTTAATTTATAGTCACAATCAATTACAATAAATTAAATATTGAATTTAAAATTGATATATAGTCGTTTTACTACTTTAATAACAAGTCAAAATATTTAATTAAATAATTTGATTTGTTTCAACTGTCAGTTGTATCTGTTTGCTGTTATGCGTATATAAACTGATTTGACAACATGTAAGTTTTTCAAGAACTATCTAGTCAGCTTCATTGCATTCAACACTTCGATTGTATGGAACCCATTTGAATCAACGTATGCTTTACTCCTTGAAAAGGTCCAGAAGGCGTTCTTAAGATTTCTGTACAAAAAAATATTTGGAAGGTACCCGTATCTATACCCGACCAAATATCTTCTTGGCTCCCTTGGGTATAACTCCTTAGAGGTCAGACGGAACTATCATGCCCTCATCACGGCATGTCGAGCCCTACGTGGTGAGTCGGACTGTCCCGAGCTTGTAGAGGGTTTCGTGCGACTGTTCATCCCCGATGTCTCGAGGATAGCTCTCCGCCCGCGACATCGCGACTTGTTGGCCGTGCCGCCGGCGCGCACCGTGTCGGGTGGGAACTCGCCGCTCCCGCGCACCCTCTCACACCTTAATGCGCTCCTGGCATCGACACCAGAGTGCAACCTGTTTGCGTGGCGATGGGCGACATTGTGTAATGAATGCTTGAGATTCTGTGAGGCGATGGACGATAGATGCTCAACTGTTCCAATATAATTTCCTCTTGTGTTAATTTGTTATGTTACCTAAGTAGGTATATTTTATTATGAAATATTACTATAATCGATTAGTAATAGTCTAAGTTTTGTGACGCATTGGTGTTTAACTGTAATGTCACTTATAACTTTATTGTAAAAAAAAAAAAACACTTCTGCATTAGATACACTTTCTTTTCAGATCAGGTAATTTTTTCCTATCGGCTCCAACATCACATCATTTATGCCTTAGATTCTGATATTTATTATTTCATTCCAAGGGATTAGGGGCGAAGCGTTGATCCTGTACATGACTTTACTCCATATTGTTTAAGCTTTTCATATGGTCTTAGTTGTTTTTGGTATTTTTTAAATAAATATAGTATTATTTTACTACAAATACCATTTATGCTTATTGTAGATATACATAATCTAAGGACATTACAAAGTTTTGTATTAGCGTTCCATTCCAATGATGTATTTAATTTTTGATGTTTCAGCTATTTCTACTATTTCGTCTTCCGATTTTGTTATTGTAGTATTTTGTCCATCAATGTTTGCGCTTACGTATGTGTTATATTTTCTTGCTAATATTACTTGTCAACGTAAGCGAATCAATCTAGCCTATTTTTCTATGAAAAACACTTATCACATTTGGATTAATTAGATTTTACTTGCTTAATTATTATATTTTTTATTTTATCATTCTTTTGATTCCACGTGAAAGGCCATAGTTTCCCCAGTTTAGTAAACATATTCCCTATCACATTTGAAATTGTATTCTTTCCGTTCCACGCATCGACGATACTTTGGAAAATCGTCTCTTCTGGATCACTTGTGGGGTCTAGTACTTGAAACTGCTCTGTTCCAACGCTAAATATAACAAGATAAACTATGATTGTTACTTCAATAACTTTCATATTTAGCTGGTTTATTTGTCAAATTTAATATAAAGGTGTAAGAGGCGCGAAGTGATTCTTTTGTTTTATTTTGTAGTCAGTAGTAAAAAACACTATAGTTTTTAATTTATCACGAGCGGTGACTCTATGGCTCCGTAGTTATCCGATAACTAAACTGTATCAACTGGCAAAACGTATGTTTTGGTACCATGTAAAATAGTTCCGCATTCAGGATGCTTTAGCCAAATATTATCGTGGAAACGTTGATCTTGAAACAAACAAGGGAAGGAAACGGACTATTTAAGTAATACTCGAATGTTGGCTGAAACACAAGACTGGGTAAAATGAACACCGTTGGAGTGCTTGTAATTATTTTTTTAGTCATATTTCAAGTAAGAAGTGGTTATAGGGAACCATTGCGCAAAGTATTCACCCACAAGGCATTAGATGTAATGTACAAAGACGTTTCATTGGCGGAGATCTTAATGTCAGAATTCCGAACATTGTGGGATGGCTTTTTGAAAAGACCAGGTAACTTATATTATCTATGTATAATAAAGTATTCAAATAAATACAAATATGTCAAGTCAAACAACCTCATGTTACCAATCAAAGTCTACGTTCGCTCTCGACTTTATAATTTTGAAATTCTTCGTCTGGAACAACAGGGTGCGTAGCCAAGATGCCAATCGCTAACGTTCAGTCGCGGACAAAACAAACCTGTCTTCGTCGCTCTAATAAGGAAGAGCGATAGAGAGAGACTACGCAACGTGACGTTAGCTAATGGCATCTTGGCTACGCACCCAGTAGTACTAGTACTCATAGCGGATTATATTTACTTTAGTTATATTTTTGTTTCGTTTTAATATTATTGTGTATTTATAGATCGATCAACAGAGAATGCAACACAGGAGATGCAGAATATTGACATTCTTAAAACAACTTCACAAAGTCAGTTAAATGGCAATGATACAATAAAACGTAGTCCTTTTGGACGTAATTAATTTTTTCCCTCGTAGCTAGGTAAATAAATAATAAGTACATGACTTTTATTTTATTTCTCTCTTTCTTTCACGAATCTCGATATTTTGTCAGCCTGTCGGCGTGAAATACGTCAAGTTTGTGTCTCCAGCGTTTTCCTGTTTTGCATTGATGCCGGATTCGGTTTCGTGGGATCCACAATGTGCTTATTACGCCCACAGATCATCCGACATAAAGTTCCTGTCCCGCCCAGTCCCATTTCAATTTGGCCGCTGTTTGGATTACGTCAGCTACTTCTATTTTGGAACGTATTATTGTATTCCAGATGCGATCGTTTAATTTGACTCCTAAAATACTACGTTCCGTGGCCCTTTGGCAAACTTTGAGGCTAAACTTCGGTCGGAAGATTTCACAAGAGAAAGCTTGCCTTCATGTACTACTTTATTGACAATAGTTCCTCCAGGCATTTTAGGTACGTCTTGCGACTTCCTTATCCGGTCGAGCCTGGTTGGAGATTGTTTGGTCGAGGTATGTGTACTCGTAGACATAATGCACTCCTTCCGCCGTCGACTTCCACTCTTTTTTTGGTGTTGTTAGTCATCAGCTTGGTATTAAACATTATAAATGTACTAAAACGGGGCTTAATCGTGTATAAACTTTGGAAACAAACCTCCGACGTTTCAAGGGCGACATTGTCCCCGTGGTCCCGGAGAAAGACTGGCTGAGGTTGACATCAACATCTTCTAGCTGCGCGGGTTTTACGAACTACCCGCACTTGGTCTTGATTATCAACTTGAACATTTTGCGCACTAGGGATGTGACTCTGTCGACACACTACACTCACGATGTCCGATTTTTGAGCAGGTGATATTCGATTACGCTTACATATTTATCAATGACTGGATTCCATGTAGACGAGATTCTAAAACCGTCATCCCGATTGAAATTGGGGTATTTCTTGATTTCAATGGCTCCCCGTACTTTCCTACTATGGAAACGACGATCCGTTGAAAGGATTTTAGGGTTATGCAATTCAATCCAATGGTTTGGTCCAGAATCTAACAAATGTTCGGCAACCGCAGACTTGTGTACCTGGCACAAGCCTGGCCTGTATATCGCAGCTGTCAGAAATCGCCAGGTACACAAGTCTGCGGTTGCCGAACATTTGTTAGATTCTGGACCAAACCATTGGATTGAATTGCATAACCCTAAAATCCTTTCAACGGATCGTCGTTTCCATAATATATTAGGAAAGTACGGGAAGCCATTGAAATCAAGAAATACCCCAATTTCAATCGGGATGACGGTATTAGAATCTCGTCTACATGGAATCCAGTCATTGATAAATGTAAGCGTAATCGAATATCACCTGCTCAAAAATCGGACATCGTGAGTGTAGTGTGTCGACAGAGTCACATCCCTAGTGCGCAAAATGTTCAAGTTGATAATCAAGACCAAGTGCGGGTAGTTCGTAAAACCCGCGCAGCTAGAAGATGTTGATGTCTACCTCAGCCAGTCTTTCTCCGGGACCACGGGGGCAATGTCGCCCTTGAAACGTCGGAGGTTTGTTTCCAAAGTTTATACACGATTAAGCCCCGTTTTAGTAAATTTATAATGTGTGAAAATCGTGAAAGTTTAAATAAGTGGTATTAAACATATTCATCGTTAATCCGACCTAAAGGTTTGCTTTGCTTAGATCTAGTAACATGATAGCGAACTCTGTGTAGGTGAGGATGAAAAAAGAACGATATCGTCAGTGAATCGTAAATTTGTGTTTTAAGCGTAGATGTTCCGAATAAGATTAATGTGGGTTCTATGCCTTGGTCTTTAAGTGCTGTATTGTGTGGATGATACTGTCAAAAGCTTTACAATTCAACAAACGCCAAATAGAGTGGGGTATCAAATTAATTAATCTTTTTTTATTAAGATTAAATATTTTGGTTGTATGCAAATGATCAGTCACAGTTTACACTTTCACAAGTGATGCGATATATGCATAGCCTTATAGCCAATGATAACGCGATTTCACTAGTCTAACGTATTTTCACTAGTTATCCAAAACGCCTAGTGTGCGTACCATGAGTTGTTTTAGATTGCGACTGCGGCATTCGAAAGTATGTTCATCTCGCTCTCACCACTACTCTGGCAGGCACAGTGAGGTGTTCATTTTTTTAGTGTTTTGAATTAAGCCTAGTTAAATTCGCTCTAGTTTCGAGTTTCAAGTTAGTTATGCTTGGGTAAAAGTGGTTTACAGTGGCGTCGTTGACCTGCCCGCCACTTTCTTCAAGAAATGTTGAAGGAGGCAATGTCTGAGATATACGTCATACTCGTGAACGTATGGTGTTGGGAAGACCGGTCTGATTAAGTGTAGATGGGCTTTATATATGTGTATTAATTTATTTGGAGCGAAATGGATGTCAGACACTTCGTTCGAATCTTGTGTCTTTTTTTCGCTTCTAATTGTAGGTCAGACATTAATTTTACGTGTTTGAGACACATCTCATCTTGATCGGGATATCTAAGGATATATTAAATGAGCAACTTTTATATTTTTTACTCATTTTGGCTTTTTTGAATACTCTTGAAATTAAGATAAAAATTTGTGATCTCTGATTATTTCTGATACAAAATATCTTAAATTTTAATTTTCTGTTGTTATGACGTGTGAACTTTCACACGTCAGCCTTGTGGCTTATTTACTGGATAAATGTTTGATTTTGATTTGGGTATTGATTTTTCATAGATTGTTTTTTAAATAATTAGTCAAAACAAGTTATGTTTAAAGCACATTGTGAAAGCTACTTTTAAGGAATGAACACGTCTTTTATTTGGAGGAAACAGAAAACTAGAAAAACGCGTTTGGGTTGTAACTGTAACATATTCGTATGCGCAAGTAGATAAACAAAAAATATAAATTTACCTTCAAAGCCTTTTAAAAAAACTGTCATCTTTAAAATTCTGTACAATTGATTTATTTGAAGCCGTCTTGAATATGCGGTAGTATGGAACCCACAGTATTGAGTACACATCAGTTGTTTAGAAAAGATTCAAAATAAGTTCTTGAAGTCGTTAGATTATCGCAATGGAAATATTCTTAATAATTATTCAAATTCAGCTACACGGCATCGAATTGCACCCTGGAAAAGCGTAGGATTTATATTTTCTCAATGATTTTATTCAAAATTTTAATTTACATGATAGATTGCCCAGCATCATTAAAAAGATTAATCTTAAATGTAATCGTATCTCTTCACGTTCTAAGCCGACATTTTATGTAGACTTTTGTTCCACAAAGTATGCTATGACGTGCAATGCGTAACCACAATATATTTTTCAATGATATATAAAATGTATAAATGTATATAACTTTAGTTTATATGGCTTTAAAAAACAAATAGCGAGCAGATCGTTTGAAGTATAACGTTTAATTTTTAAGATTATTTTATGTTGTTGTGTCTAATTAATATTATAATCGAGTATGTGGAACAATAATAATATCATTTGCATCTATATACTACACTCGTGACTCAATTTTGGAATCTTTCGCTTGCTCAGTTCTCAATATAAGCACGAGAGTTAAACAACGACTTTATCCCTTTGCATAACAAATAACTTATAGTGTGAGGTTGCGATAGACTGTCCCGCTACAAGGAGAAAACATGGTTAGCCTATTACGCCGCCTGTTGTCTTTGATATTTGAAGCGCTCTCTATCATGCTGTTCATTAGAAATATTGACGCTTGATGCTTTAATAGTACATTACATACCAAGGCCGTTTAAGTGGGAAATGCCTCGGAATGCATGCAATTGTCGGCCGAGGCGAAGCCGAGGTCGACTAACATGTGATCCGAGGCTTTCCCATTTACCGGCCGAGGTTTGTATACTATTTTTCAGCCCGACGGAGCCGGCAGGCGGCAATTTAGTTTTGCGTAAAGTGGCGCTTACCGGCCGGAGGACTGAAAAACACTATTTTATAACATAAAGCATTTTTAGCATTATTAATAATATTTGCCGTTACTTGGAAAACGGAAAACATTTGCTATGTGGTCTCCATTATCACTACACAGTATAAAACAAAGTCGCTTACCGCTGTCTGTATGTATGTATGCTTAAATCTTGACGCGGTTTTTTAAATAGATAGAGTTATTCAAGAGTAAGGTTAATATGTATACTAATAACCCGTGCGAAGCCGGGTACTACCCAGTTAAGGATTAAAAGAAAAGGAAAACACCTACTTAATGATATCGGTCGGCTCATAGGATGCGGGTGGTTATCTGATTATGCATTGTGCGTACTATTCGTTCATGTTCAATTAAATCAGGATTAAATAAAAATCACTGCATATTTATCTCTATTTATCTAAAAAATATTTTCATTACTGCGCGATTCATCGGCGCTCGCATTTTAACGGCAATTTAAAACCTTACATTTTTTTAATGGTTTTATGTATTGAGTACCTATAATATAGGGTTACCTTAGCTATTGGATGAAGCTGAAACGTAAATATGGCTTACGGTCTTTAGAACCACAGTATTTGGTATTTAAAGTATAATAGTTGGTGCAGTGGTTACGAAGAAATTAACTAATTACTATTTGTTACTTTGGAGCAGCCTGTAAGCAACTAAAACTCATAACATTATAAACCGTCATACAATAGTATGAGACCTTCTTCATGTCACTTATAACACTATTCAAAGTGTTATGCACTGCTCCAAATTATTTTACAGTACACATGGTGCTACTTTACCGCCCTAGGGCGATAATGAGCACTTTACGTGCCTGCGTTGAATATTTAAAGGGTCATATGTACTGTAAAACGTTGTACGATACACGTGCGAAGAGGTAATTCGCAACTCGAGTCGATTTAAAAACGTCACTCGTTGCGAATTTCCTCTTTTTCGCCCTTGTATCGTAATGTACTGGTATCACTTTATCGACAAACCTGGGATATTAATCTATGGGCCGCTTGTGCGTCAAATGTCAATATTGTTGTGACTTGACTTGCTTCGAGATGGAATTTGCTCCCGTGTCCTTTCTATAGATTGTTTTCTGTTAAATTTGTGTTATTGTTGAGTTTTTTGTTTTGTTTTACGTTGTTAATAGTTTCGTTGTTCATAGTTAAGTTTTTCGTTGTGTTTTGTGTGGAAGGATGGAGCCCGGTTCGAGTACTTCTCGAACAAAGGACGACTATACGTTGTCTCCAGTGAAAACAAGACCACGTCGTGAGCATTTAACAGAGTCGGAAAAAAATATGGTGTTAAATGCATATAAACACGTTTGCCACAATTGGCCGGCCGATAAATATCGGTTGAAAGTGGACTGTGTAAAACAAGCGACTCAAATATTGGGAATACCTGATTCCACAGTATACTCAGTAGTCAGTACTCAAAGAGCATAAAGAGAATGACATTCTTATAACTACTACGTACGAAAATAGTATTTTAAGTTATAACTACTTCGCAATACAGGAGTATTTACTACTTCGGACAAGAAACTAAACTACCTATTATAAATAAATATTTTTTGATGGTCCATTACTTTGTATCCCCTGGAATGACACTTTGACGCTGACGTAACTTTGTTTAAATTTTTTCCGTCTAATTAAAAATCAGAGTTTACCTCAAAGTCGTGGCAAATAGGATCAGTACCGCAAACGAACCAGTGGGCGAACTAGGCGCAATGAAATCAGTGCCTGGTGTTGCGATAGCTTACTTTTATTTTAGTGTTATTGCGGTATCATCCGGGCTGCACCACCTGCTCCTGATAGGGTTAACAACATACAGCTGTTTACAACAGCGAGCTTTACTTGCATGTTTAATAGAGTTGTGCCCGCACGGTCTTTGAAGAGAGCGCTCCCATCTCGTTCAATCTGTCAAAGGAACTAGTTTGGTCTTTTAGGTATTTAGTTCGTTTAGTTCAGTGTGAATTTTGACGTCTGGGAATGAGTAATTGGGTTTAGGTCTACACAGAGCGCGGAACTAAAGATTCGTATGAACGTTTTAATAGTTTTTTTTCCGTCTGAACTGAACTGAACTACAGATCGAGGACTGATTTAACTTTTTGGCGAGGAACTAGTCCCTTTCGGTCTGTGATGGGATTCATTCCTTTGAGTTCTTACTTCCTGACCGACACAAGCCTAATGGTTAACATTTATTGTATATTGCCACTCTCGCACTAGAGACCGACTAATCTAAGTTTGCATCAATTTTAAGAAATAACGTTGTCTGAGTTAAACGGTGACAGTCGATAAAAACCAGGGCAGGCAGGTTGTTCAATTTGATTTATTTTAAAATGTGTTACCAAAATAGTGCACTAATTTGACACTGACAGGGGATATCAATAATATCTAGCTGTTAACATTTATTACAAAAAAAACACAGAAATAATATGAAAATGGTAAATAAAATAACTACTTAGTTGAGGTCACCGAGATCCGACCCTTGCGGAAGGGTTCCTATAATGCTGACTGCGTTCCGCAATTTGGATGGCTATACCTATTTGTTGTGCGCGGAACAAGCTGTTTGAAATTCAAGCTGGAATGTAAGTTGTATTCTGGAAAATAAGGACAAGTGTGTAAATTACAAATGAGTTCTACTTATCTAGGTAAGGACTTAATCTCTTCTGAATTGATTTCTCTGTTACCAAATTTCCCCATTTTATATATAACCAATTTTCGGGATACAAAAGCTTTTATTAAAACAAATTTTCTACTTCTAGATCCTCAGATATCGATTTTTATCACGTTTGGATCAAAACTGAATAAATTAAGGTCGGCTGCCGTTTCTCACAATTTTGACTCTACATACGTAACTCTTAGATTCTCAGATATCGATTTTTATTGAGATTAGATAAAAACCCTAGAAGTTCAAATATTGACCTCAGTTTCATTATGAAGAACGTCTCGGATCCACAGATATCGACTTTATTACGATCGGATCAAAACTTGTATTATTATTTTAAATTTCACGTTCGCTGTACTAAATGTTACAGTAGATGGCGCCGCTACACGGACTGTAAGAAGCGGTAGCGTGATTGGGTTTATATTTTGTATTATTATATATTATTTTTGTATTTTGTTAAACCACGGTTCAAAAGGTAAAGGGGAAGAGGGTTTTTGAATTTTGTAGCGACATTTTCCGATATGCGCGATCTTGCCATAACTTGATTATAACCATAAGAGATCAAGATCTTTTAGAATTCGAACACCACTCCACGTATATATAAAAACCCTAACAAAATACGAGAAAAATTGTAAAACTTAAAAAAAAAAACTATTTTGAAATTGCAAGTGTGAAACCACTTTTATGTTTAGATATTAATTTTTATAAATTAATATAAACTAAAATTAATTTAATTTTTAAAATACAAACTATTCTGAAAATGCAAGTGTGAAAATACTACTTTTATGTATTTACGTTTAGATATTAATTTTTATACTGAATATCTAAGCGCTCGGAGCATTCCATTTCCGTCCCTTGTGTTTCCCGCAAAGCCCGCTCGTAGCTTGTCCCATTGCAGCTTTGTCGTACGCACTGTAACATAAACCTACGTTGAACCTGGATTTTTGCGGCCTCTACGCTGTAATGTTCTTCGTTTCAGATGCTTAGACGTTCTTTATGGTCTACGTCTAGACTCTTCTTTGAAATATATTACGGTGCAGTTCCTCCTGGATTTTGTAGAAGAGAAATAAAATATTATTATGTGTTTATGAAGAGACATTAGTCTTTGAGTATTCATTCAGCTGGAGTAGCAATTGGCATGCCTACCCCTCAGCAGGAAGTATACTCGTATGACAAACAATTACTTGACATAGCTTTTTGTAAGGTGCGTACGATCCTTATTTCTTGTCGCTTTCCATACAATGTATGTTGAAACTTAATTAATAAGTGACCACGATTTACTTAGTTTAAGATTAATAAAAAAATAGGTGGCTATCAATAAAAAGTCAATTAATTTTGTTTCGACAAAAATTACCTACCGTGTTGATCAAATGATCAGTTACAGAATCAAAAAAGTAATTCTGGATTATGTCCCAAATAAATCAATCTGTATAAGTCGTATCATCAAAAAGCGAATCATTGGTATTTTGTAGCTTTCAGAATCGAAGCAGAAGCTTTAACCCAACATCCATGTAACAGGTATTAAATGTAGGTAGGTAGAGGTAGGTATGCGGTATAATAGGCGTTCTAGCTCTATTTTGTAACAATGTGTTCAAATTTCCAATTAGTGTCTCTAGGTAAGGTAAAGTAGGTAATTGATTTGATACGGAAAGGTATTTATTTTCAAAATCGCTTGGTAAGAAATTATTAAACTATTAAATCAAATATAATTGCTATTACTATTGATGGTTATTATTCTGAGGCACATCGCATGAACAAATACAGTAATTTGCTTGACAATGGTAGGTATTGTCTTATACCTACGAGTACAATGATTCAAGTCCTTATTGTTATGAACATCCGTACCTTACTTTGAAGACAACAATGATATATATAGTTCCTTATTTAGTTTCAAAACAGATTGTATAACAAATTAACTGTGAATGATTTGTGAATTGAGGCGTACACATTATTATGATACGAAATATTAAAGGTACCTTTAGTGGTGAGGACGTTATGTATTTTTGTATTTAAGACCAAATACACTATTTAAAAAAAATGCAAATATACAATTTTATGTAACGATTGAACCGAAAATGTAAATGTGTAAGTATGATTATAACTATAAAAATGTTTCGGCTATAAAAGTGATGTTGTAGTTACTTATACACATCCAGAAAAAAAATTATGAAAGCAGTTAAACATAAACATAAATTGGTATAGTAAACGCACTGAGAATGGATTGGTAATGAGACGGTATATTATGAAAAAAAGGAAACATTAAGTCATTTATACTTTTTGGAACCATTTTAACACTGACACCAGTCATTCAGCTGCTAAACATTGAAATTATTGGTAATTTCTGTCTAGTTCGAAATGGCGGTGGAACGAAGGAGGTTGGGTAGACATCAGCGGATTAAGCTTAAAATTACCGTCACATTTTTTTATTACTTTGTTAAACCAGCATGTGTTTCGTTAGTTGAGTTAACCATGAATCAAGGTCAACCTACAATCAGTTGTTACTGCAGAAATGTTTATGTTTAGTAATATTGGAATAGTTTACACTGTAAAATCCCATTACTGGTAAAAAAAGATACGTTTTCGTTTGGCCACTATTTTGAAACCAATAAAAATATCTTACATGAAACTATTTATAAAATAAGTTCAACTTTTACAGGTATCAGAGAAATATCAAAAATACTCCGAAGTCGCTCTTAAATGTTCCATGATCGGTATAATTACTATATTAATAAGTCGAAGAAATATTTTACTTAACTTGACGTACACAAAATCAATATTTTACAAAACATGCGGGTAACAAATAATATTGTTAATGAACCTCGGTACTTAACATATATTGGCAGGGACGAAGTACCTATTTTGTCAATATTATGTTACAAACGTATATTCTTGCAACTACGGATGACGGTTTTTTTTTAAGTTATAACGCGACCAGCAAGTAAGGTCGGCAGACTGTTTTTGAGAAAAAAATCCACTTATTTGGGCTCACGACCATTCAAATTACGTAATAACCTGTTTATTGTTTTGTACTATTTCATGCAAATATTCCAGGAATCATAACTTTATAAAAATATACTACTGTATTTATTTAAACTTTATTGCACGTAAAAAATGTGTACAAAAGGCAGACTTAATGCCTTTGGGCATTCTCTACCAGTCAACCATAGGGCCAAACAGAAATAATTAAGGTGGGTGCAGTGAAAATAATTAAATTACACAACTAAGGATAAAAAGACAAATTACCTAATATCACTACTATATTACTACCAATATATACAACTAAATATAATTACATAGGAATACTAGTATTTAATATATATTAATAAATATCTATAATATACATAAAATTGCATGTGCTTTAAGGGATCCTTACTAATCCTACTAAACCTGATCAAACAGGTGCTTGAAAAGGTAACGTTTGAAAGCTAATTTGCTTTGTAATTTAATTTGTAGTAGTTTGACTACTTCAAAAAAATACAAATTGTATTACAAATGAATGATTTGATTGGTGATATACAATTGACTATACTACTGTTTTGTTTTACCAAAGAAACAAAAAACAATTTCGCAACTAACAATTTCCCGGGTAAGCTAGAATGGTCATATGGCGCACCATATATTACGTGTAGGGAAGACGTAAAGGGTGCAATGCCGTAATATTTCTTGATTATCCCGCCCAGAGACCAGAGACTCAGCACTCAGGCACTAAGAACTGCAATTACTGGGGAGTGCTTGAGGCCACTATTTTCTTAGCTTAGTCAAACACGAAAATAGTCGGTATTATAAATTTTGCTGCCGACATTTTGCAGTGTAAGTTCTCTGGATACAAAGTGCAGACATTTTTAACGGCATTATTTGGCGCTATTTGCTCTTGTTGTAAGCGATACATCAATGACCGAAGTAAACCGGGAATTAATACGGATTTTAAGGCATTGGAGTGAAAAAATAGCCAGTATTTATAATTGTAGTTTATGCTACTATTTAAACAATATGAGGCATTAAACACGAGCGTGATAGTTAATGTTTGCGTAATGTTTGTTACATAGGAATTAATAGTCTTGTCTACTATGTGCATAATATTTATAATATTTTGGGCGGAGTACAACAATTTCTTAGAAAGTCACTTTCGAGATCGGTCATGTTCTGAAGATGCCACTTTTTGAGGACGTCACAATTACTTGTTATTAGAGTGTGTCCGGAAATAAATCAGTCATATAATTGCACCAAGCCCACGTACGCAGCTATACAGATAATTGTACTTGACGGATAATTTTTTTTTAGGTAGTAGTAGTAGGTATTTAAGCTAAAATTTATGTTGCCGTTAAACGATTATTGGGATACTGCGCTAGGCCGCCCTGTTATCGAAAGGCGCCTGTAACGTCACTTGAAAACATTCGCGTTCGTTTAAATCCGGGCTCGAAATGAAGTTTGCCATCGAAACTAGATGTCGAGCAAACATGAGGGACAAACAGGCCAGAATTGGACGGTCGAGATTGATAGTTCCATACCAGCAGCTTATGTCATTGCAACCTCTTATTTTACCAGTTAAAGACCATCAATAAACTACTTTGCTCTGCAAAACATACAGTTCATGTTTCAAAAGATCGTGCAAGAATGATACAACATTCTGAAATTACTAGCCAATACGTTAAAGTCTAGACTGGAAAATTAAAAGGTCGAATGAAAAGATTGATATAAATCCTTTTCCAGACTTTCATTATTGAACCAAATCTTATTTATGGCAAAACCTATCTAATGCAAATCAGTAAGAGTGTTGTCATAACATGTGATTTTAATAAAAGATAGGTAATACCTAATATTGTCTTCTGTTACCGCGATTGTTATTCATTGAAATTAAACACTTTAGAACTGATGGCTTTTCGGTACCACCAGCTTGGGATCTTGTTTTACATCTCATCAAGGATCAAGCACGACACAGAACTGGAAGACCTTAGTGTGGACTTTGTTTGAAAAGATTGAAAACGCATAAAAGAGGCAAAATGGGGGTAGTTTTCTTGTCGCTTCTTTCTGCTCCATAAGCCAGTTAGGGAAGCGTTCGTAAGTTGTATGTATGTTAATCCTCACAGGGTTTTTTACAATTTAAACATTTTTATATTTTAATTATAGAATGCCCTTCAGGCTATGTATTACTAGCTTTATAAGCCCCTTTGGGCATTGTAGACCAACCTTTGTTTTTTTTTTAATATTTTTATGTGAAGGTAGTTTGCACAAGTAACTTTATTGATTGACGGGGAGAATTCGCATTCTCTCAGTCATCATCTTAACCCTGTGAAAACTAGTGCTGTAAAGGGCTCGAAACGTGGGATCATGGTGTTAATAAACGCGATTAATCCGTTCTAAAGTGTTTAATTTCAATAGGTAATACCTACTTTTTATCGACGTTCAGTGCATGACTGCTTGGTGAGAGATATGAAGCATCATATCCATAATTTGCGGCTGATATATACATACTCGTATTATAAACACCTACTTACAAATAAAACAATTGACAATAAAATGTGAATTAAACAAACATATTAATCCATCCTCACAAAAATATACTGCTTTCTCTATGCACTAATTGGAAAGTTAAAGCTTTGAATCTACCACACTGATTGTCAATTTAATGCTAATAATCAAAACCATAAGCCGACTCATTAGTGCCAACATTTATTCTGATAAACTGCCTTTCACTTTGCCACACCAAACCCCTCACGCTGCAGCTACTTTTGATAAATTATTCACACACAATGTACGAACTTTCGTCCGAATGCTGTTGGGCGGACGAATTTATAGGACACCTTCTGTTTCAATTTGCAGGCGAGTGGATTGTTGCTGACATAAACAAAAAACGACGTAACGGTTTATCACCTTTATACGTTCTTACAGCCTTTTCATGTTGGTAACTATGTAGACAGATTGTTTCGTGACGGTGTCTCTAAGGAGCGTAGTTTTGAAGAATTTCGTCCGATAGATACGTGTAATTCTGCCATAAATGTTTTGACCCTTGTGAAATAGTTTTTTTAGCAAAATACTGGTCCAGTTTCCCATAGAACATTAAATGTGTTGATGATTTTGTCTCTCTGTCACAATATTTTTGTTTACATACCAGTCAACCAGTTGCACACATAAGTACTTAAAGTATACATATCATTAACAGAGATGTAGCTTGTAATAGATATCTATTTAATTTTGCTAATGGTGGTTGCAACTTTTCATAATTACTTAGCAACTAATGCAAACTTTGTGGACGTTAATCATAGTTAACTGGCTCGTAATTTCATATAACACAGTGTTAATAAACTTGCACTCATTATAATACTAAATGAATTTCCAACTAATGCTGAACACCCTGCTGAATAAAAACTGATTCTGCGTTTCGTTCACATAAATTTAAATAGGAATATTTTGAATTCCGCTTCGGATTGCCTATCGTTAGTCGTGCCAACAAATTGGATTAAATTTATTTAGTCTCCCCCTCAAATTGAACTAATTGGTTAGTTGATGGTCTGCGATTAATTTTAAATAACTGAAAGGGTCGATTTAACACTTTCAGCGATTCCTAATTATCTCGGAAGGGTAGTGTAACGGCTTTTTAAATGATTATTTACTTGCCCAGTTTTTTCTGCCGAGTGCTTGTTTGGAGCTTGCCACGTCACTATTTACCTTCAGTTCATGTTCATAATATCTTTATTTATTATAATGATTTGCTAACAAATAACGAGCAAATACTTGATGACAGCGCCATCTTTCTCGCCATACCGGAACCCCTAAGTGGTTTGGATGGGAGTACTAAGCAACGTCGCTTGTACTTAGAAAATGGCCACGGGCGTCTGGCCCGTTACTAAAATTGCATATACTCGAGAAATTCGCCGCCATTCGGTGAGACCAATTGGCCTAGTGGTAAGTGGTTATGGCGTTCGCTGGCGGTAGCCGCGTAAGCTGAAGACCCGACTTCGATCTTCTCTTTTTATTTAGTATATGACATCTATTTCAATTTATAATCCAAGATACGATGGATTAGTTTGGTTTTACCATAAAGGTAATGTTCCTAAAGATTATCAGCTCAAGCCGGTATCCGAATCCAAAACCTTCGGGTGTGGCTGCGGTGTTTATTTAAATAGGTATGTAGCCAAATGTATTCAACGTATTCTGAAAAGCATTTTCATTCCCGAGACACGTAAAAATACAATACAATAACTCTTTATTGCACCTCAAAACAACAAAAATAACACAAACTGGTATAGATTACACATGAAAAAGAGGCAAACAACAGGCGGTCTTATCGCTAAAGAGCGATCTCTTCCAGACAACCTTTGGGTAGAGGAGACACTACACTAAGAAAAGTATACATACAGTAGGTGGTGCAAAACTGGAAAAAGTATTATGTGAGAACCAAAATAAATGACATAAACAGAAAAAACAAATCTACAAAAAAAAAGAAAACAAACACACACAATTACATATACATACATATATATATGTTCATACCAAAATACATAAATATATAAATACATATATATAAATACAAACTAATTAAGCGAAATGACGATAGTAGATTACTGAGATTACACAGTCAAATTAAAGGAAAACAATAGTTACATGAACAGGAACTAAGGAAGTGATAAATAGTGTTTTTTAAGGAGAGATTTGAAAGAAGCAACAGATTCAGCACGCCTTATATCAAGAGGGAGAGAGTTCCACAGCCGGGTTGCTTGAAAAGTGAAAGAAGTATTATAAAATTTGGAAGAGGAGGATGGCACAGTCAGAAGCATGTTTTGAGAGGAACGAAGAGAATTGAGATAACTAAAACGCTGCTTGAGATAGCAGGGGGTTGCAGGGTTGAAAATAATGCTATAGAGAAGTGAAAGAATATGGGAGTTACGACGATAGCGGATAGGGAGCCACTTGACTTGCGAACGAAAACAAGAAACATGGTCATATTTGCGTAAACCAAAAATGAACCTTATGCAAAGATTTTGAATACGCTCAAGTTTGTTTAGTTGCTCCTCGGTAAGGTCAAGATAAGATATGTCTGCATAATCCAGTATAGGAAGAAGCAACGGCTTAGCAAGCGCAAATTTAGTGGCGATAGGTAAAAAATTACGAAGCCGCCTGAGGGATCCTACTGCAGCGAACACCTTCCTGCTCACCTCGCTCACTTGGGGAATCCAGGATAACGTACAATCCAGAATTATACCCAGGTTTCTTACTTGTTTAGAAAAAAGTATTAGAATCCCATCAAAGAGAACCGGAGGGAGACTATTATAATCAACTTTCGTCATAAATTTGTTATTTCGTCATAAGTTTGATTTGATATTTGATTTGAAATGCGTACCAAGTCAGCATTCGTGCTCTCAATGACGGACGGAAGATCGCCCAGCCCACCCTGTGAGTATATCTGAAGATCGTCGGCATACAGGTGATAAGAAGATGAAAGATTGTAAGTAATGGAATTGATGAAGATAGAAAATATAATTTTTAAGAAAAAAAAACCGACTTCATTTGGTTCCCGGTAAAAGTGAAATTAAGAATTTGTTTGAGTTAGCCAGTTTACTTCACAAATATCCAATACACCGCACGTGTACGATTGAAAATTGAGGAGCTTTCTTAATGTCCTAGGGCATCCATCATTACATTTGAAGTATAATCAAACGGAACTCCCTTGTAGACCTTTAAACAAACAAAATAACAATGTGTTAAATTGGATGACAGACTGTAAATTAACGAGCATATTCATTATGCCATCCCTGATTATCAACATCAGGTCCACTCCAGCAAAATGATGGCCACAGTAAGAAAATGCCTAAGCTAATTATGAACATCCTCTAATCACAATTAACCTGCCGTTCAAATTTGAGGAGTTCTCTGAAGTCTTCTAGAACTCCATCATCAGAATATAAATCAAATCAAAAAGATGAATGTCACAACTAGGATAATAAGTAGAGCTAGGTTTATTAACCAGTTCCACTTTGCGATCCCTGGTCTTCATCATCAGATCCAGTTCATCAAAATTTTGGCTCCGCCAAAACACTGTTTTAGTTACTTAAGGAAACCCTCAAATCAGAATGCATGTGCCGTTAAAATTTGAGGAGTTCTCTCAATCCCTCATGAAGCCCATCATCAAAATAGAACTATAATCAAATAGGACTATCTTGAAGGTATTTATTTACAAAGAAAAGATGAATGTCTCAAATCGGATGATAGAGCTGGGAATTAACAAGCAGTTCCTCTTTGCCATCCCTGGTCTTCATCATCAGGTCCACTCCACCAAATTGATGATGTTCGTAAAGAAATGCTCGAGTGTCTTAAGAAACTACCCAAATCATCATGCATGTGCCTTTCAAATTTGAGGAGTTCCCTCAGTTCCTCATGGATCCCATCATCAGAAATGGATTTTGAAAAAAACTGATCAAATCTGGAACCATTTATTTTCAGAAAAAAAAAAAATTTTTTAATCGGACGATAGTCCTGGGAATTACCAAGCAGTTCCACTTTGACATCCCTGGTCTTCATCATCAGGTCCACTCCACCAAATTGATGATGTTCGTAAAGAAATGCTCGAGTGTCTTAAGAAACTACCCAAATCATCATGCATGTGCCTTTCAAATTTGAGGAGTTCCCTCAGTTCCTCATGGATCCCATCATCAGAAATTGATTTTGAAAAAAAACGGGACAATCCTGAAACCATCTATATACAGACAAAAAAATATTTTTTAAAATCGGATCATAGTCCTGAGAATTACGAAGCAGTTCCACTTTGCCATCCCTGGTCTTCATCATCAGGTCCACTCCACCAAATTGATGATTTTCGTAAAGAAATGCTCGAGTTTCTTAAGAAATCACCCAAATCAGCATGCATGTACCTTTCAAATTTGAGGAGTTCCCTCAGTTCCTCATGGATCCCATCATCAGAAATGGATTTTGAAAAAAACGGGACCAACCAGGAACCGTCTACTTTCAGAAAACAAAAAAAAAATTCAAATCGGTTCAGTAATGACGGAGTTATGAGTGAACATCCATTAAAAAAAAAAATAAAAAAAAAATTCAGACGAATTGAGAACCTCCTCCTTTTGAAATATTGAAGTCGGTTGAAAAGAGGGGAGAGTACGCCGCCTTGCGGGACGCCTGCCAGCGTGCTACACCACGAAGACCACAACTATGGCATCTAGCACTCACCATTTCCAAAACTCATTATTAACACTTTCCATCCTAAAAATTTTTACTAGTAAGTATTTCAGCTTCGCAAATATATATCGAGTTTATTATGAAGTGTGGTTTTTACCTCAAGTTAAGTGGAGTATTAAATAGAGATTCTAAAATCATTATTAGTTTATTTCATCATTTTTAATTTAAATAGCCATTTGTAAACTGTATTGTTTTAAGGTGCTTCATGGCGAGTAATTGCAAAGACATAATCTCGTAGCCGAAATTATACGTTAGCAGCTGCCTCTCATGTAAGATATTGTGGACCACGAAGTACCGTACTGCATTTACCAACACACTTGAGCTAGGAGTCAAAAATTCGCTAGGTAGCTATTTAAATAGGTACAGGTCAAACCATAACGGTCAAATATTGGATCTATGTAAGTATTGCTGTCCCTTAATTACTGACGCATATGCCCGAGGCCCGGGTGAAACTAGCGGTCATGCTGTAATTGTTTTTAGGTTATCTATATCTTATAATAAATAAATAGAATTCGATGGAATAATAATTTTACTAAAAAGCTTAAAATAAAATAAATTTATTGAAAAATCAAAATACACACATTTTGAAAGAGGTTTGTGCTGACAGGGACCCGACTGCTTAAAATCGTGTGAGGTAGCGCTAATCCAAATATAATGGCGAGTATTGTTTTACAAATTTTCTCTATAATACTTTACTTGTTTCATCCTTTTGAGTTCGGTTTTTATGCAGTCGGGTTTTTAAATTTTTAAATTTCTTTATTATATTAGTGAAGCAAATAACCGAGGAAAAATCAAAACGACCAAATAATACAAGAAAAGTTTGTGAACTCTCAACCAAAATTTTACACTACAACTTTGTGGTCTCTGATTCAGCTTAAACAAAAATATTTTCGTATATTGCGTCTCGGTTGTTCTTCTCTTCATGTAGCATTTCTAACCCGATTCTCGTCAAAGAAGATTGCCGTTTCATGTATGGAGGCCCGTACCCTAATGAAAATCGTTGTCCATTAATTAAATCATTTACAAATCATTGATCAACAACAAAACATTCCAATCCTATACATTTGTAAATCGTACGTAGTAAGTAGAAAATTGAGATTGAAATCGTGAATTTTAGGTTCATTTTTAAGTAAAATAATCAGATTTTGATAAGTACATCTGATTCAAAGAGACTTAGGGCAGAGGACTGCTCATGCCATTCTATACCGTATAAGTCAATTAATTAGCCGTATACTAGCGTGTAAAAAAGATCCCATTAAAAACATTACGTGTAAAAGACCAAAAAGTCGAAAAAGAGGTGTCCTTAGAAAATAGCTCCCGGCAACGACTAAAATAACCGACTTGTTTTAACATTAAATCTTAAAAATGTTTTGCAGCGTACGAGTAAGAACTGAGGAGCAATATTTGTGTCTTTTTACATGTAATATTTTTGATGGTAGCTCATCTTTTTTTTTACAGACCTTTTTCAATACATGCATCTTGTGGAACACATATCATCACTTTGACACTAGGATGTACAAGCCGGGTTTTAATTGTATGGAAAAACCGGATAATAACCGGTCAATAAGCGAAATTTCATACAAATAAAAACCGCACACCCTATTTGACACTCCGGTTTATGATTTTAAGGTTAATTAACATAACATTTATTCTCCCTTGATAAATACATTTTCAACTAGGTATAGATAAATATTGGTGATAAGTAAAGGATTTATAAACCTTAAGTGGATAAAAGTGAGAATTAATAGTAACATACTGAAATTACTATCTGTTCGCTTGTGTAGACCGGAGTTATTACAATAAAAACTAAATGTCCCATAATGACTTTGTGGTAAAAAATAATTTTAATTAAGTAAATTGTGCTTTGTTTGACCATGTCCATATAATTGAGCAGTATTTATGAAATGAAGCGTCCTATTTACCTAAATAAATAAATAATAATAAATAAACTATTTAATAATAATAAATAATAATAAATAAACTATTTATTATTTATTTATTTATTCATGAAATGAAGCGTCCTATTTACCTAAATATCACACATAAATATCTAGTTTTGAAAGTGGCTTGATATTCCATGAGTTCCATGACCCTAATTTAAGTTCGAGTATAGCCGAGTGCATTGATAATATTATTTCTGATCTGTAGTTCGATTTTAGGAGATTAGGCTTAGACTAAAAATGTATAAATGGGCAGAAGGCGTATCTATAACCAATAGATACGCCTTCTGCCCTAACATAAAGATTTTGTTTACTTATTTTTATTTTTAATAGTATGCCTAGCTGACCGTTTCATTAGCTCAGTCAAACCGATTACAACATGTCCAGCGAAAATCGACTTACTTAACTTGACCGGTTATAAATATATAAAAAAAATTGGTACGTTAAACGTTTTTTTTTGTCATTTGGATAACGTTTAAAATTTTGGAAATTCGCATAAAGGACTTAAGCGCCATAGTCTCTTGTTGCTCCGATTGAATTAAGCCAATTGTTTTGCAGAAATATAATGAATAAGGGAAATCGACTAATGAGGTTAATCAAGGCACACTAAATATCAAAATCAGTTGTGGGCAGACCGATAACATTAGTCATTACACTTCGGCTCAAGCACCTAACTCGAAACCAAAGCGTACCTAACCCAGTGATAAATGTCGCGTATGAATAGCCGGCGCCGTATAATAATTTATCGGACTATCTCACGAGTCCACTCCACCCGCTGATCCGGGTGACGTATCGCTGGTGTGATACCTATGACGTCGTTTAGTGTAGGGTTTCCAAATTTTAGTAACGGTAAGTTAAAGAAACAATTGAAAACTTACCGTTACTGAAATTTGGAAACCATACACTAGAGAAAGAAACAACTGAAAATTTTAGCCCGGTGTTGAGCTTAGGATTTAAAATACTTCACGCTATTTTTTGTAAAACTTTGTTATATTTGAGTTTGAGAAATCGACGTTGAAACATACAACAAAAAGAAAGTGATACTTCGTGTCTATGAAACCAGTTATGATTTAAAAGTCTTAAAGTGAAAGCACAATCATTTTGCTACTGGATGTTATTAAAGTATATTGTTAAATAGAACAAACGCCACATGTAATATATATATATATAATGATTATAATATAATTTTATATACCCACATGTCATGAGCTCTCAATAATGCGTTCAAAAATTGCATATAAAGGCCCCCATAATAATAAACTTTTTTGTTAAAACAAATTTCTTATCTGTGATAATGTTATTATAGCTAAATAATATTATCGTTTTCGATAATATTATTTTTGTTCAAATTCCGAACACATCTGACACAAGAAAATTTGTTTTGACGTCTATTCTTATATCAGTCGAGATGACGTTAGTTTGAAACGAATTGTCAATTGCATACAATGACGCACGCAAGTTGCACGTTATTTTGATATCGAACGATATGAAAATTGGGGCCAACTCTAGTTTGTCTCTGAATTTAAAAATATAAATGTAAAATTTGAATGTCAAAAAAGTTTTTATTCCTGAAAGTCGCAATGGCGGTCGATACATAATGCGCTTTGAACGCATCATGGAGAGCTTCATGATATGTGTGTATATAAAGCAGTGTATGTAATTGTAAATAATTAGGCATTAAAACACTCGTGTGATGTTATTATGAAACTCGGCTGATGCCTCGTTTCATAAACCCACTCTCGAGTTTTAATGCCTCTCATTATATACAATCACATAAACTTCTATAATATTTGGGGCAAAAATGAGATAATCCGGATATTCTTGTACCCGGAACGTTAATTTTCTATGTTTTGGCTACAGAAGACGTTTCATTGTGCTTGACCCATAAAGTTGAAATAGAAAAGACACTTTATATATTTTTGAATATTATTAAGAAATAGAGGGCAGCCATTATTGCGCGGGAGTAGCAACAGTATCCTAAGCATGATAGCTAACAAGCTTGATTGTCCTCTAATGTGGAAAATGGGTCAGAGGACAAAATCTTTATTGTGTATCTATTATTAATTTACTAACATAGACATAGACACTGAACTAACAATATGTGGACCTTATGTTGTCTTGAATAAATAACTTCATTCATTCATTATCCGGGCCCATTCGAAGAGGACCAAAAAAAGGATAAAATTATGGTTTTGTTGCGAAATATCCCCACCACAAATATCTAAGAAAAAACCACTGTAGGTACCTACTAGGGCGTGCAAACCAGTTTTTATTTATATGAAATTTCGGTTTATAACCGGTTATTAACCGGTTTTTCCATACAATTAAAAACCGGTTTGCACGCCTTCATACCCTATTTCTATTTATTATCCTCTGTTCAAACCTTACCTAGTCGAAACGTAATGCACGACTTGATATTTTAAAATGTCATTTATTATACACCATACACCATAAGCCGTTACAGTAAAGGTCGACTTATTGGGTAAGGTCACTATTCTAGGGCAATCAACGATATGCAATAAAAGGAGCTATATAGGTATTTGACTACATACTTGCACGTCTTAAAACAGAAGCCAATTAAACTCTTCTGTTGATTTAGGGTAAGTGTCTTTCAAATAAGGTACACCAGCGCCACACGGCAGTGGCAACTATATAGGCAAAACAAATTAGTTACGTATATTTTGACGGAGGAGGAGGAGGAGGAGGATATTAGACAATGCAAGATGATGGTAGTATGGCCAATAACATTAACGGTATTGTTTTAAGTTTAAAATGAGCCTACTTATCATTGAAACGGGGTTTCGTGCCCATGAAATAACTTTCCAACCGGAGGTAACACATAAAAAAAGAAATTGGCGTTAACTGGGCATGTGAGGAGACATCCGCTAAAGTGATATATATGACCTATAATTATGATCAAAGCCCGAGTGGTTCGTCAAACCCATGTGACGGCGACACCGGCGTGCGTTCAACAAAAGCTTATTCCGTGTCTAACAACTGAATCTGTTTAGGTACCTTTAATAATATAAGTACTATATACCGTTGTAAAGCACGAATCAAATCATTAATTCAATGTAATAAATGTTTTTGATTCAAGTTTTTTGTTTTTAAGTAGTCACAAGGCAAGTCCCCCGCAAGGTGGACTGATGACCTGGTGAAGGTCGCAAGAGTCCGCTGGATGCGGGTGGCGCAGGACCGGTCATTGTGGAAATCTTTGGGGGAGGCATATGTCCAGCAGTGGACGTCTTTCGGCTGAAATGATGATGATGATGATGATGAAGTAGTCACACTACAAAAGGTTGTCTGGAAGAGATCGCTTTTTAGCGATAAGACCGCCTGTTGTTTGCCTCTGCTTTTGTTCGCTGTATGTATTCTCTGTATTTACTTTATTTGAGGTGTGCAATAAAGAGTATTTGTATTGTTTTGTATTGTAAAGATGTGTCCCGTCGAGTTTCTTGTCGTTGCCATTTATTTTTAATTCGACGTTCAAAAGTGCATAGTAATGTGCCTACTTGAAGATTAAATTATTTTATTACCCGATCACACGGGCTACTGATTGGGTAGCCCAGTGGTTAGGGCGTGTGCCGCGAAAGCAGGAGGTCGCTTGTTCGATCCCAGCCCTGCTCACCGGGGACCTTGGTCACTTTTTCTGTAGTATACTACATGACATTTATTAGGTACATTTAATAAATGATTTGATTCGTGCTTTACAATTGTAAGTATAAAAAGTTGCTTTCAAGTTTCATCCAATGTCAATGCTTAACTGACATATCTAAAGAGAAGCAAATAAACTTTGCCGCCGAATTTAATACACATTCTCTGCTGTTCGTACCTTGAGACCCTCGCGGCACTCAAAATTCCAGTTTTTGAAACGATCGCTTTTTCAATCCTTAATTTTAGCCCGTCAGCGAGCAAAACTGTTGTTTACGATGGTGAAGAACAACTTTTTTCTTTTTTTTAAACTGTTGGAACATAAAACAATACAAAAAAGTCTTTTACAAATATTATAGAGAATATTTTTACGCTAATTGTCAATTACCCACAGTAAGTTTGTTAAAGTTTACAGATATACCAAACAAAGTATTTTTTTACGGTTGAGGTACGCAACAGGTGCAATTTTTATAGATAGTTTTTGAACAGTAAGTTGCTATAAAGTATATATTTTTAACATACTGCAATAAATATGCTATCTTGCTGTATTTTTTAAATTTAAATTTGTTATTTTGGATACATTATATCATTTTTTAAAGAAAATAAAGATGGTGAGAATTTTACATTTGCCTCGATAATTCTTTATTCTATTCACATATTTATTGTCAAAATTGAATTCTGCATGTCTGTTTTATACGAAAATGATACCACGCAACCCGCTTAAATAATTAGTGAAAAAATGTGAAATAAACCATTCCGCTTGCACCATTCAGCCCCCTCCCGGGGAATTGGTTTTCCCTCCACATCTAAAAATAGCTGGTCCAAATTTCAGAACTCCAACTTGCAGCGCAATTTTTTTCCCGTTAGCAGCTCTGCTATACTATATAGGCCCTTGACTCTAACTACAAAACTAAGGTACCTACAGCCGCGAACCGGGAATATTGAGTCACTCAACTATATTTCTAACTTTTCCGTGTGATGAAATTTGGTATGGAAAATGTCAACTGATTGATAACATCGGTCATTTACGAAAAATGGCAAATGGCTAAACAATCTCTGTTCGCGACTGGATCTTCTTATCTCAATAAAGATGTAACATGTGCCCATCTCCATAGATACTACTCCTACACTTATGTATAGTGCCTACATAATAGTTAATGTACGTTAGTAGGTACTATCAACGCTTTTGCCGCGAGAACGATCACCATTAATCTAATTTCCGGTGTCCAGGGAAGATTTATCGTCGTGCAAAGTTTGCACTTAGCGCCATTTGGTGCTAAAGTTATTATTAACAATTCCTTTGATCAGCGCGCGAATATAATAATGTTGTAGGCTTAGTTTCTGTTGTTTATGATGCATGAGGGAAAATTTAATTAAAAGCAAAGTTAGGAGCGCACCGGCAAAGTACTGCTTTAGCTATTCAAAGTTTATTTGAGTGCGTAGACATTGGTCTTTGTAAAATCTTAAAAACATTACTATTGTTTCTATATAAATATACTTATTCTTAGTCAAGATTTGATTTATGTAGGCTGTGCGATTCGAAAGTATTTGTATCTTGCTCTTTCTTAACTGGCGCGAGTGAGTTGAAAATACTTTCGGATCGCGCAGTCGTTATCGACTCGCGGCTACGTTAACTCATGGTAAGTACAAAGGAGTTGACACCCACTCCGCCGACACACAGTTCCACATGGTTCCACGTCCAACTCAAAGGCCATATTCGTAGAATCAAGATCTTCGGCTCAATGATTATAGACATAGATAGGTACCTAATATGCTAAAAGAAAGCTTACCTGCACTTTTTCAAACATTGGCTATGTTTATCAAATCCAGTGTTCGACGTACTAAATTGACAAGAGACTGGCAGGTAAAATTTTACGAGAAATAGCAGAAGAAAATAGTCTCGAGTATGTGTCGGTATCAATATAGTATTTTCTTTTGTGCAATAAAGATTACATAAATAAATAAATGTGGTCCTAATGGTAACATATTGTCGGTCGATTACAGTAAAAATAAAGAGTGTGATTTATTAACCGAGCGAGCGAAGCGTCTCTGTTTCAGCTTCGGCAATAATGCTTTCGTGTGTCCGTCCATTTGTTCTCGCATACAGGTCGCATTTATCAACCAATTCTTGTGAAATTTTGCAAGCACGTTTGCTAATTACACTGAAAAAAAAATGTTTTTTTTTTTTAATTTTCAATATGGCGGGTATTGGCACAAAGGTCGTAAGCGACCTTGATCTATAGCGCTTAGGCCCATTGAAATTTAAATTGACAACGAAGGCTAGTAGATGAGGGTACAAACAATAGTGGATAGTGTAAACTACGATAATATAAGGGATCAACTTGACCTACTCAGAGCGTTTAAAAATAAATTTACTGATCAATAGGTACTTTATGTTAATATATCAAATGTCCGATACACTAAAGCGTGTAATTACAAAACTTGTACTTATTAAATTCACGTAACATGTACGTAACAAGGACTTGTTACGAAAATTACTGCTTTTGTCGGAGTAATGAGATGTTCCAAGTTATAATTGGGACCCTGCTTTTGATTCAAAACGTACTTTGTTGGTACCTTTGACGAGCACATGTTTATGTTTAGTGTTTGCTTTATGTTAGGCATTATATACTTCACTTTATAGAATGCATTATGTATTGAGGAATTTGAACTGTGATATACTTTACGTAGACATGGGTTGTATTTTATAATAGGTATATTAAATTTACAATAGTGCAATTTGACAAGTTTCGATGTAGGTTTCGAACTTAATGTAATTGATTTGACTCTTAATTTAAATGACACTAAGTAACCGGATACAAGCCTTCTTGAGCTTACTGCGGGACTTGTAAGCTCAAGAAGGCTCCGGTTACTTACTTACTTACTACTTACTTACTATTTTGGCTCAGTGATCCAAAAAGAATCTTGGCCGCCGAGACGAGAGCATGCCACCTGACCCGATCCAGCGCGGTTTCCTGCCACGAATTGGCATAGAGCTGGCGCAGATCCGCCTCCACGACATCACCCCAGCGGTACCTGGGGCGCCCCACCGGTCGACAACAATATATACTTACTTTTGGTTACTTAGACAACAATATATATATTATACATGTCGGAGAGATGCCATCTATCGGAGGGCATGGTATAACTAGTGGCACCACCTAGAGGCGTGCTAGCACACTATTACGTTGAGTAATTGATTAGTTTCGATTGCGAGTAAAGAAACGTCAGGTAATACCTGGGTGAAATCAGAGATGGCGTTACGGGCCTTCCAACTTGACAGCTACTGGTTAGGAAGGGCGGGAGTAGGTCGGACGAGCGGCCATTACGGTTGAGACGGGTGAGCAGAGCCGTTGTGTGCGTGACGTCATCTCTGGGATCACCACGTTTCCTTGTTATTTCTTTGTATCCGTTTAAATCAGAGCGATCACGTGTTATTTTGAAGTTAAATCATTGTAACTAATTAAAACCGATTATCAGCTATTACGACGCGTTGTCATTTAATCGCCCCGTGCGAATTTCATCCAAATGAACCTCGATGTGAACATACCTTCGGAAAAAGACCGTGCCGTTAGCCCCGTGCTGCCATCAAGCCGGAGCAAGTCTGTTTACATCTTTGTCATCAGAAGTTGGATAAAGACTTCACAACCCACACGAGTGTCGCGAGGTGAAACGTACCACGTGCTTTATTTTTGGTGAGGTTGAATCATTGTTTTTATTGTTATTGTGGTTATTTCTGAGTTTGGTTACATTCCATAGCATTGTATTGAGTTGACTCCTGAAATCCTGAGATTATAAACTTTGTTTACATTAGTTTTGCTTGCTAAAAGTTTTATTTGGATTATTTTACCTTAAGTTGTAATTTTTGCACAAAAAGAAAGTGAATCAGTTGTTAGTTTTTGCCTAGCCTGATTACGTACTTTGTGTAGAAAGGAATACATCAAAACTTTGGTAGACAAACCATTGTCACAGAAAACCAATCATTGTGTTCTTACGGTGTATAGATTATAAACGTGTTCTGTGCTGGTGAAATTTACGTTACAGTTGGTGGGATACAGCACCACAACTGACAGTATGCGGTAAATGCGGCCGTTGTTGTGCTATTGCGTTGGAAGGTGCTGGCCATGGCTGTCGAGCAGACCTGCTAGGATTGAAGATGCTAGCAGGAGAACAAAGGAAATAAAAGGACAGGTTTCGTTCCATGAATTGTTTTATTGAAAAAAATAAGAGATGGTTAACAATAGTACAAAATATTGCAGAGTTTGGTTTCGTATGTCACTAAAGTTGTTCTATTTCAAGATTAGTTTGCTGATGAAACAAGCTGTTGTTTGTTTTTTTTTGTTGAAAGTATCAAATTTAATCAAAGATAAAGATATTGATTATTTAATTGGAAGGTAGTTACTCCGCAGCTGAACGTATTTGATACAGTGAATAAACGAGCGGGGACACTCTCAAAATATTTTAGTGGTGAAACTGATGCAATACAATTCGATGATTTCAGTCGGCTATGATGAACTTCGAACGACTTCGAGCTCCCAGCCTGCTGCTGGATTTCACCTTCGTGTCCCATTAGCGCAACGTAAGCTGAGGCGACTGAGAGCAATGCTGAATCGTTGGTGCACATACGGCAACAACCCACACTGTGCGTCCACAATCACAGTTGTTTATCTGGTGAGCAGTTCACGTTTTATTGGGATGTTGTGGAGCACTGGTGTGATCACGTACTTAGAGAATCTGTTTCTTTGAGTTTGACAGAGAGAACGGTCTAGTTCGTTTCTGTTGTATTTTTCTGTGAGTCGTGTTGATAGTTTCATTTGGGTTTGAAACGACTGTTAAAAAACACCGATGGTTTTACGTGATCATCATTGACAACCAAAACATGTTTAAAAGTTAAAAGAAGTTTAGTTTGAGATGGCAGTACAATTGTTTTGATTCACTTGCAAGAAGTTGAAGCTATTGTCTCACTTTCAATAATTTGAAGGTAGGTTGTTGAAATTGACTGCATACTATTCAAATAGGTAGTTTAAGTGGGTAGCAGTTTTAAACGAGAAGTAAGGGCCTTGGTAGAAGTTAATTTGTTTACAAAGAAGTGTAGGACAAAATTGGTAATTTCACAGATTTGAGATTTTTTTATCGTGAACGTAATTATCTTGTAAATGGTCTTAGAGTAGCCGGAGCATGATGTGAGAGATGCAATTTGACTGCTTTTTATGTGCAGTATACTCTGCGACGAGGAACATCCATGTGGCTGAGATGGCAAGTACCTCTGTCGATTAGTTAAGGAAAATGCCGGAGGATCACGTACCATTTGAATTAAAAGTAAACGAGTGTAATATTGACATAGAGGTTCTCAGTTCGGCTGGTCAGACCGTACCAGAGGCTTCACCGTAGCTGTAGCTCGTTAAAAGTCTGTATCTGCTAGCTGCAGTCGTTGCGGTAACGTAGTCCGTGGGTAAGTGGTGCGAGGGAAGCTCTGGCGGGGGATCCCGTGGGGATGCGCGTAAGAGTGATTATGTGATAACCGTTATACCTAGGCCATGAATGAGATTCCTTGTGTTTGTACGATTTGATGTTTTTAATATCTTATATAGTGAACGATAGTTAAATATTGGTACTTGGTTGTTTTTGGATTCTAGAACTAAATACTATGAATCAGGAGAATAAAGTTTTGAACTTTAATGAAATTAAAACTTTGAATAACGAAGTTTCTTTGAGATGAAGTCAGGTATGATCGAGCGGTGTACTTTGCTTTGTTTTTATTGTTGCAGAGTAGAACACACGAGGCGGTGTCGGAGACAGGAGTCATTCGTACGAGACTTCGATTGACTACGAAACGCTAGCGTTGCGGTGGCCGTGTGGCGAACTACTTTGACAGCGTTTATTAATTTCATTAACGGAAACGGAAACTTCAAGTAGTTAACTTGGGTGTGGTCGGTGTGAGGTTGGCAGCACTGTTGTTAAGTTGGTAGACCTATCAGTTGAACTGACTTCCGATTGTGAATTCCCGTGGTGGGAGGTAAAAAGCAGCGCGCAAGCGGAGCGCGAATCGGTACTGATTATTCTTTATTCGACCGTCTTAGAGAACGGACTAACCTCGCACAGACAACACCACGTTTCCTTAGTTTGGTTATAAAATAAATCCGTCTAGATCGTTGCAATCTTAGTGCTTTTAGATTACTAGTAGGTGCGAATAACTGAATACAATGCCTTAGGTTGTAATCTGTAATGATTGTGTTATAATCTAAAGTGATACGTGTGCTTTGTCGTAATTTAATCTACCCGAGTAATAATAGAGTATTTTAATCGAATGTGCCATGCTGTTAACTGTATTACATGATGGTGGTGTAATCTGAGTATTCCATTACTTTTGGAGGTAAAGAGCAGATGATCTGCGGATTCTTAGAAACTATTTTAAAATTACCTTTTTTTAAATCCATAAGTAATGAAGGTTGCTGAAAAGCGAGTGGTATTCCATTACCTGGGAAGTAATGATGTGCGTTCCTACAAGCCAAATTTAGGTTGTAGACGGTTGGAGTGTTCCTACAGTTACACTGTAGAAGGAGTTCCTACAGTTACACTGTAGAAGGAGTTCCTACAGTTACACTGTAGAAGGAGTTCCTACAGTTACACTGTAGAAGGAGTTCCTACAAGCCAAAATTAGGTTGTAGACGTTTAGAGTGTGCCTATAGATGATTGTGAGCTCACAATGGTGTGTTAAATGTATCGTGTGATTATTTGAATAACATTGTATTTTCTGTAACTGATTGTTATCCCCAATACAATCTGAGGTAGAAGAATTCAATGAGTCTGATCCCGAGTAATAATAATACAATGTTCTGCTAAAATTGTGTATGTAAGTTGTGTGATGATATGAGTATTCCATTACGTTTGGGAAGTAAGGATGAGCACATAATGTGCTATGACTTGTTGATTAGCCTGTTCATATCAATGTAAGTCATGTTGAAGTATGCCCTGACTAGTCCCAAAGTAATGATGGTTGCTATAAATCATGTGGTGTTCCATTACTATATTGGTAATGATTGATAATCGAGTGCCTACAGTGAAACTGTAGAAGGTGTTCCTACGAGTCTATATAGGCTGTAGACGGTGAAAGCGCGCCTATAGATGTTTGTAAACTATCGATAGTGTGTTATAACTGTGTTGTATGATGATTAAAATAAAATGTGGTTTCTGTAGTGTGTGTGTGCACTTGGTTCATTCATGTCCTTTCATTAAGGTCAGAATGGGCCGAGCGTTCAGATTTGCTTTGTAGTGTCCTTCTGTGTAGGCAAGTCACCCGAGGACGTGTGACGAGCAGGATGGCCGTGTCGGAGAGATGCCATCTATCGGAGGGCATGGTATAACTAGTGGCACCACC
The DNA here is from genome assembly GCA_949128165.1 of Lathronympha strigana. Lineage (NCBI taxonomy): Eukaryota > Metazoa > Arthropoda > Insecta > Lepidoptera > Tortricidae > Lathronympha > Lathronympha strigana. The sequence goes on from OX421905.1 coordinate 3,128,342, forward strand.
TAGAGGCGTGCTAGCACACTATTACGTTGAGTAATTGATTAGTTTCGATTGCGAGTAAAGAAACGTCAGGTAATACCTGGGTGAAATCAGAGATGGCGTTACGGGCCTTCCAACTTGACAGCTACTGGTTAGGAAGGGCGGGAGTAGGTCGGACGAGCGGCCATTACGGTTGAGACGGGTGAGCAGAGCCGTTGTGTGCGTGACGTCATCTCTGGGATCACCACGTTTCCTTGTTATTTCTTTGTATCCGTTTAAATCAGAGCGATCACGTGTTATTTTGAAGTTAAATCATTGTAACTAATTAAAACCGATTATCAGCTATTACGACGCGTTGTCATTTAATCGCCCCGTGCGAATTTCATCCAAATGAACCTCGATGTGAACATACCTTCGGAAAAAGACCGTGCCGTTAGCCCCGTGCTGCCATCAAGCCGGAGCAAGTCTGTTTACATCTTTGTCATACAAATACATAGAAAACATCCACGACTCAGGAACAAATATCTGTGTTCATCACAAAAATAAATGCTCTTACCGGGATTCGAACCCAGAATCATCGGCTTAGCAGGTCGGATCACTACCAACTACGCCAACCGGTCGTAATTGTTACATTAGACAAAACAGTCGAAGTAATAACTGTCCATGCGATAAGTGTTCAATTAAAGCAACTTAATTCGATATTCATTAAGCAAATGTCACCAATTAAAACTCAGTCACGCACTCAGAATGGGCAACTCGAATTGGGGCCACGGTGTTTTCTAAAAAACAATTAAAAGGGAAAATAGGAAACGAATGAAAATAACAAATATTTTCTACCGTTATAATCATTTTGAACAAATTCAGAAAATCGCGATAAAGTTTTTTCATTTGGGTAACAATGAAACGAATCAAGTTGTGACTTTTTATGTATGAATGGTCCTCCAGGCAATGGGAATGCAGTGATGAACCATCCTCTCTTAATCATCGTAGCATTTTACGGTTGCATCCTTAATTGAACTTCGAGTGTCTTGTGGCTACATAATTACTTACAAAAATCGGGCTGGTCGGCCGGTTCGATTTTTGTCCGAAGATTCCTTCCCCGAAAAGGCTAACTACAAAGTGGTAATTTTACTTACAATGTTTTGTAAGTGTTTGCAGGTGAAATTTACTACACGAGCCCCATAATCATTATTACTGAATTCCTCTCACCTACTTTCAAAAAATGCTTCAATGTTGAAAGTGGACGAATTTTAAATAAAAACCGATTTCATAACGACCCAAGTCATTAGTTAAGAGTCCTTTTAAACATTCAAATTAATCTTCGGGCTTTGGTAATAATGTCTTCAAGAATTTGTAGGATTAAATTAAGCTTGCCGACTTTTATTCAAATGTGAAATATACTTTCAATAAGTCAATATAACACTTTTATAAAAGTAAAAATAACCAAGCATGAGAATAGAGTTTAAAAATGATTTTTAACCGGTATTTAACAGCTGAAATGATTGAGACTGAAGACACGGGTTCGATTCCACAGCTTTTAGATGGTTAATATTCGTGATGCAAGTAGCTATCTATACGTACGTCAGAGTTAACTTCGCTTTATTTTAAACAAAAGAGGTTGTGTCAAGTTACAGTACGCGAAATGCGAGTAAAATTGTAGGCATTAGGGGAAAGTTCAGCAAATCGAACGAGTTAACTCATGTGATGGGACCTGCAGTTTATAACAACTTACCACAAAGCAAGCAAGCTTTCACAGCAGCAACGATCAAAAGGTTGGCTCGTTGAACACCCGTTCTATACATACAACTTATTCTTAATTCGCCATGTAAATTTGACAGTCTACTTTATTTGACTATCTGAGTTTGACATTGTCTAATTGTCATTTTTAATTATACTTAGTACTATTAATAATCCAAATCTTTAATATTGTCTTCTGTTACGGCGATTGTTGTTCATTGAATTGAAATACTTAAGAACAGATTAATCGCGTTTATTAACACCATGACCCTACGTTTCGAGCCCTTTACAGCACTCGTTTTGACATCATCATCTTAACCCTGTAGAACCCAATTCTTTGTTTAATATTGTAATTTATTTTTCCAGGTAAATTCGTTTTATGAATAAAACAGTATGAGTAGAGTACCTATGATTATGAGTATACATACCACAACTGCTTGCTTGATGCTTGTTAGCCTTAGTAGAGCCTCCGGGCGAGTTGGTCTTAAGATGAACATGGATAAGACGAAAATCATGTCAAAATATGCTAGCTGTCTCTCTGCGAGATCGTATCAGAAATGAGATCATCCGCAGCAGAACCAACGTAACCGATATAGCTCTCCGAATCGCTAAACTTAAGTGGCAGTGGGCGGAGCACATTGCACGTAGAACCGATGGCCGTTGGGGCAGAAAGGTTCTCGAGTGGCGACCGCGTACCGGAAGGCGCAGCGTGGGTAGGCCCCCCACAAGGTGGACTGATGACCTGGTGAAGGTCGCAGGAGTCTGCTGGATGCGGGTGGCGCAGGACCGGTCATTGTGGAGATCTTTGGGGGAGGCCTATGTCCAGCAGTGGAATCTTTTGGCTGAAATGATGAGGGTGATGATGATACCACAACGCGGCGAAGCCCAAAAAACAGTTATGTGTTTTACCCGTAGTATGAATTATGTCCCGGCTATCGGCGCATCCACCGATTTTTGAATTATACGACATCAGCTTTGTTGGCTTCTGATCCACCTAAATGTATTTAACATATGTATGATTGTAGCTGTTTGTTTTCCTTAATAAAGAAATAAAATAAAATAAATCAGGGGTCTTGCCATGACGTCTTAACGCGATTCAGTTGACTACCTAAACTGAGTCGCTTCCATACAACTGAGCCTAAACTGAACCTAAACTGAATCGTTTAAGATGTCATGGTAAGGCCCCTGATTCGAATTGATGATATTTTTTCTAAAATCAAAATGGTGGGTATTATGCATTTCAGTGTGAGCACCAAACATTATTTACTACTTTTACTTATAAAATATATTATGTTACTAATAATAGAACAAGTTTTGTACCAAAAACGCTGTATCTGTAATTCAACATAGCCTACTTCTAAAGATGCTTATGAATGAAAATATTTCATTCCGAGTGTGATACATCCTGGCCCGTAATTTGAGCAAGGAAGTCACTACTACGTGAGTGAAGCTACACACTTACCTTGGTCCTGAATTAGAAGACTGGAAGCGTTTGTTGAGGAAGGGAAATAATATTAATTATCTTAAAATTCAGCACAGCATAACTTGAACTAGAGTAGTACCTAAGGTGTGCAAACCGGTTTTTAATTGTATGTAATTTCGGTTAATAACCGGTTATTAACCGGTTTTTTCATACTATTAAAAATCGGTTTGCACACCATAGAGTACCTAATTAGCGTGCCAAGTTAAGTATGTTTGTGGAAAAATTATGTAGGGTTCAGGTTTTGAAACACTTTCTCCACTATTTACTATATTGATAGAGTAGGTAATTTATTGTTGAAGTTATTGATATTAAACATGTTATTAGGTACTTTTACCTGCTAGTCTGCTAGTCTGGTCGGGTTATCGCCGTGGCTGTCACGTTCTAACCAGTGTGTTTACGCTTAACCGTATTCGATAGCGACTGCAGCATTCGAATACGCTTACGTACAACTCATAGTGAGCACGAAGTGCGTAAGTGCGAAAGTGAAGCATGATAAAACTGATAAAACGGCAACTATAGCCGTTCCATTTTTACATTGTTAACCATAATTAATTTTATATGTCTGTGGAATTACCACCTACATATTAATATGAATTGAATATGAAACAATTGGCTAACTGATCCGCTTCGTCGCGGCCATCGAGTGTTTTGCAAATTGTACAAAACAAACGGGTAGTACCTAATAACGTTTACAAATAAACAATTTGACGAGCTTACCTCTTTGAAAATGACGTAAACAAGTTCCATATAGATGTTGTACACGTATAGTAATAAAAACATAATACTTATGTTTTTACCTATGTTTATTACAAATAAATAATTAAGGACAACGAATTGCATATCTACCGTTTTTTATCAACGAGTATCTATTTATGTAACAATAATAACGCGATGCTACATTGTATGTTTCACATAAGATGTATGTAGATCAAACGATATAAATCAGGGGTCGTCATCATCACAGGACCAAATATATACATACAAATATAAAACTTTCTCTTCTGACTTCCTATTCAGAATAACGCATTCACCGCTACATGATTCTCGTAGCGCTACGCCGTAGCCGACAACGTGCGTTGCCCAGAGACAGATAGACGCATGACGACTGTGTGTCGTAATTAGCGCTCAATGGATAAATGTGTATCTTAAAACCTGTTATGACATTAGATATACTTAATATCAGTTCTTTATATACCAACACAAGTTCATCTTTACATATTAATGTAATGCGATTGAGATATTTACCAAACTAATTACTTAACTCAAACTTTTTTTATTAAATAGTGTATGTACCTTTGAAAACTGTGGAGATTTTGCTTTTGTGGGTGACTCACACTAGAACGGGACAGGAAGATCTGTCAGTTTCTATAAATAACGTCTCGTAACATCCGAGGGCTCCGAGTTATCATAAGATTCTTTCTATAGAAATTGACAGATCGTTCGTCCTATTGTAAGTCATCCATATATGTCTCATGGATTACATTATTAGACCCTTAGTGAAGTCAAATAAAACAAAAATTAGAATGTCTCAAATCGGATGATTGAGCTGGAAATTATCGAGCAGTTCCACTATGCCATCTCTGGTCTTCAACATCAGGTCCAGCAAAATTATGGCTTAAGCAATCGAATGCCTAAAACGCCCAAGCTAATTATTCATTTCATTTCATTTTATTTATTTTCAAGATACACATGACCTCATTATTTGTTAGCAAGTATACACTAGACAAAACAAATTACACACTATATTCTATATTATATATTATGATAACCCTTCAAAATGCACATACATTTCACATTTGAGGAGTTCTCTGAATTTCTCCAGAATTCCTTCATCAGAATACAAATCAGATTAAAAAGATAAATGTCACAAATTAGATGATAAAGCCTGATTCTTAACTGCCGAATTTAAAACTCTATTACTAGTAATATGGTTTAATAAAAATCAGTTTGCCTATAATGTGTTTGTTATGGTATGAGCAGGGGTCAATTGCATAATCATTTGTAACTTGTAATATCAGCGGCGCTCTCTTTCTAATAAAAGGGATTAAAAAGAGTCTTCCGCTAATATTACAAGCTACAAGTCATTATGCAATTGACCCCTGCTCATACCATAACAAACATAGGTATTATTTATTAGTCATTCTCATTTTTTTCGGCTCCTGAGGTAAGTCTTGTTGTATGCCCTCGAATACAAATTGCACCGTGTCTTTTGCCATATTTTTGGTGTGCGAAGACTTCATTTCAGCTTTGGCCACACAACTCAATCCTGTTCAATAGATTACTGTGGGGCTTTGTTGGATCAAACATTTAGAGATATTTAGGCTCGATTAGAAATTACCAGTTTAAGGAAGCTGCTCATCTTCAAATATTGTTAAAATAATGTTGGAAGTCCGTTCCATAAAATAAAAAAGTGTACTGTTTCTTTTAAAGATTGTTGACTAACCAACGCTCGGTGACTAACTCGATACGACGAATACATCGATAAAATCTCTGGTACCCCGCATTTGGAGTCACGTCTCTATTGCAATCTTATAGTTTCAGGGGAATCGCAAAGAAATTGTCTTTCAATTTTATAGCACGAATCAGATCATTGATTATTTGTAATAAATGTTTTGACTCGTGTATTTGAGTAGTCACACAAGGTCCTATACCGGGTGTGGCCTACAATAGGAGCAATACATTGAATCGTAGGTTCCACTCCTCATTTCAAACTGAACCACTTTTTTAAATAGAAAACTCCCGTGAGTATTAGACATATTAATATACTTAGACCGGGTAAGGCTTAGTATAAAAATTGTACGACATTAACTCCTCGACCGCGTTAGCGTATCGAGGGGTCAAGATATGAAAGTTGGCGGATGATTTAAATAAACGGCAAACATAATTTGAACTCCCGATACGCTAACGCGGTCGAGGAGTTAATGTCGTACAATTTTTATACTAAGCCTTCAGAACATTGCGTCTTCTAAAAAACTTTAAAGTGTAATAAAAATCTAAATCCACGTTATTTTTAAAAGTCACTGAACAAATGTTGTTCAGTATGAGGAGTACAACCTACAATTAAATTTATTGCTCCTATTGTAGGCCACACCCGGTATAGGTATAATAAAATAAATAATAATACAACTATTAACAGTTTATATTAGTTATTGATACCTCTTTTTAATCAAAACATTACCTGTGTTAAGAGGTACCGCTCTTTTCGTATCGTTGTTAAAGTTTTACATACGATGAATAAACAATAATTAAGTGCTTTGTTTTAACGTCTTACCTAAGATAAAATCTTATTTATCATAAAAAGCAACAGAAAATATTAATTCTAAAAACAATATTAAACTTTGGGCTTCCTATTTATTAATTATAAGAGTGTGTTTATATATTTGTGTGTGTTTGTGCGTCCGTGTGTGTATGTGTTTGTGTGCGTAAGTGTGTGTATGTGTGTATGTATGTGTGTTTGTGAGTGTGGGTGTGTGTAATAATATTTTGCAATATGTTTTTAATATCATAGTAAGTTTTGGGCTTAAGCCCGTTTGTAAACCTTTTTTAAAATTATCTTTAAAACTGTCTTTATTAATTATGTTGTATAACTTTGTAGATCTGGTAACAAATTGTCTACTCGCAAAAGTAGTGTTAGTAGAAGTGGTTGCAACAATGTTATCTTTTCTCCTTCTGTTTTGTATAGTTGGTTTAAATGACAGAGACATGTGTAGTCTTAGTGTAACAAATAAGATATATAGTTTACAGACAGATAAAATGTCGGAAAGTTTATACAGCTCGACGGTAGGATATCTGGTTTGTAATGGATTACAAACCAGATTTTATTTTTGTGGTACCTCCCCAGCCTGGTATGCAGTATGTTAGGATTATTAGAAAAGTGTCTTCGTAAACTAAAATAATCTTATTTACGACGTTTTAGGTAGTTGCGGAAACGCGCATGGAACATGTTTAAATATATAAAGATTAGCTTTAGTTCATATGCGCGCGACACATTCTATTCGGCTTTCATACTAACAGATTAAATTGTTGATCAGTGCCTTTTTTCTCCAAAATATATGTTCATGGCCAACATTGTCTAGTTTCCATTCACGCCTTTGATTCTTCAAGGATAGATTGGTATAAATTAGTACTAGGTACTATGTATGAGTACTATATAAAAAATTGTCTTTCTGTAATGATATATATTATTTAACTGATACTGTTGGAAATTGCTGTGTATAACTAGCAGTTTCCTTCACTATCAAGTTTTTAACAAAGTAACTGGTCGGCGAATTATATTCAGATCTGACTTTTATAAATTTTCACATTTATTTTGAGGACTTACTGAGAAATTTTGATATTGGATAATTTATATTATGGAATGTATTAATAAAGTAGCCCAGAAATAATTAAATGAAAAACATTTTTAATTTGGCAAATTCATTTTGAATCAGGCCTTACCTACTAACCTAGAGCTAGGTTTATCGAGCATTTCCACTTTGCTATTCCTGGTGTTTATCATCAAAATCAAAAATGTTAAGTTGCTTAAGGAAACTCTCAAATCATGCCGTTGCAATTTGAAGAGTTTTGAAGGGAAGGAATAGAATTATAATCAAATAGGTATGTTCTAACAAACAAAAATGAATGTCTCAAATCGGAGCGGAGTTACCACGCAGTTCAGCTATGCCATCCCTAGTCTTGACATCAGGTCTACTTTACCAATTTGATAGTATTCGTAAATAAATGCTCGAGTTTTTTCAGAAAACATCCATTTCACCATGCCTGTGCCTTTCAAATTTGAGTTTTTTCAATTCCTTATGGTTCCCATAATCAGAAATAAATTTATTCAAAAAGGACTAATGTGAAACTATCTATAATCTAATCGGCTCAGTAATGACAGAGTTCTGAGGTAACAAACATTAAAAAAAATACAGGATTTGATAACCTCGTCATTTTTTTTTAGGTCGGTTGAAAATATGAAAAGCATATTGGCATCATATAAATACCTGCAGATCTTGAATTTAATTAGGTTTGGCTGTATTAATTATTAGAATACTAGATATCTAGAAATAATACTCGATATCAGTTTTTTTTTATATGAGCATAAAATATTTTACGATTTTAATTCTAAACCATACCTACCGTATGGTGTAGGTACCGTAAGGTGTCACTAAAACAAAATCTCGTGAACTGTTAAAGTCATTTCTAGCAATATGCGAAGTCCGTGTACGGCCGACTCATTTGTTTTGCACGACGCACGTAATAACACGATCAAACCTACGAGAAATTTTGACATGCCGACGTGACAAGAAAGCTTAAAGTGAAAAAGAAATTTATATGCTCGATAAATACTAAATTTAGCTCTGGGCGCCCATTGTGCATTATATACGGTGTATACGAGTAACCCGGCTAACTTTAAAGGTGTAATACCCACATATCATTTACCCCCTAAAATGCGTTAAAAAACCTCATATAAAGACTAAATAAATGTAAACTTTTTGTAACATAAAATTTCTTATCTGTGAAAATGTTAATACAACGTGTTTTTGAGCAATTGCTTTAAATTCAAGGGTGTATTAAATCAAGTTAATTTCTCAAAGACACTGGTATTCTAATTAGCCCTATTTAGAAAATAACTACTAATTTTATTTTATCTCATAAAGGATTTGCATGTGTGTAAACGGAGTATGAGTATTCGACATGTCATTGATATGTCATAGTTGTCACTTACTTAGTAAAGTCAATTCTAATGCCCATTTTACATTAGCAGTTAATGCAACATGTAATTATTTTGTATGAAAAATTTAAAAATAAAGATTAACGAATTTAATAAAACGAACTATGCCATCTTCTGCTTCCTTAATTAAACCAAGCCACATGACGAAGTTAAAGCAAATTGTCAAGAACACCCTGTACTTATAGCTAAATAATATTCGATATTATTATTTTTCAAATTTCGAACATCTCTGACAAACAAGGAAATTGATATGACCCGTATTTTTATATCAGTCGAGATGATGTTTAGCTCAAAACGAATCCATCCATCCATCAATGGAACCTCAAAGGCACGTACCTAAATGTATGGTTATTTTGGTGTTGTCTCAAGTAAATTAAACATTCTTATCCAAAAGCTATCTATTTGGTAAAAATATCTCAATATTTTATTTATTTACCCAAGTAAGAAATTTTATTGAGTAAAAAAGGGTATATAGGTACCTTAAACAATCCACAACGCAGGTTTCGTCAACTCACAAGCAATATATCCACCACAGGTTTCGTAAAAAAGTAAGGTTCTTACGCAAAATCAAACATCATCCACAACACGTTTCGTCAATACCACCAAAATTAGAAAATAATATAATAATCCTTTTTATATGAGGAATGTACTGTGTTCAAATAAATATCAGTTGATATTTAAGTTTGGAGATATTTAAGTTCCGAATTGCTTTATTTTACTTTAACATTTTTGTTTCTTGAAGTTCACGGGAACCCCAGTCACATTCAATCATTCAATCTTCCCACTAACACTAGAAAATTGATTTCAAATGAACTAAAATACTCTCAATAGCGAGTTAAATCACTATTAACCATTTAGTTATCGATATAAATGTTCGTTAAACAGTGGTATAAGCTTTTATTGCTGAACGATTTATAGGCCGTTTCCATCGGATTATTACGCAATATACACCAAGTGCGTGCGATTATGTTAAGCTAGTGAATTCCCGATTAAATTGGCTTTTGATAACGTTGTTATTGGCTAGTTTGAGTTTTTACTAAGCAATATAACATATTTTATTTGCTAATATAACATTTATTTACAATATAGTATGGGAATAGGACTAATTCTTTTAATAAAGACTTTTTGGCGGGCAGGCGTACCAAAAATTATGTTGCTGATTTTTATGAAAGAGTTTATTCAACATTTTTGAAATATTATTTAATTAATAAATTTATTGAAATAAATTCATTCAAGATGCAACTAACTTACGGTTCAAATATTATATTAAACCATGTGAACTACAGAGGCTAGATATAATTAATACATTTTGATTATTAGTTCACGTTTCTGGAGCCATCAAAAAACATAGGTTTATTGACACTATTTAATAACGCACAGATAATAATTGATCGAGCGAGCGAAGCGTCTCTGTTTCAGCTAGGGCAAAAATGCTTTCGTGTGTCTGGCCATTTGTTCTCCTCTACAGGTCGCAGTTATTTACCAATTCTTATCAAATTTTGTAAGCAAGTTCATTCATTATTCATTACATTTTTCTTATGATGGGATACGTGAGTAATTCAGAGAACTCATCAAATTTGAAAGGCACATGCATGGTGATACGGGTGTTTTCTAGAAACTCGAGCATTTCTTTACGAAAACCAGACCAGGGATGGCATAGAGGAACTGCTTGGTAATTTCCAGCTCTATCATCCGATTTGAGACATTCGTCTTTTGTTTGTAAGGAAATTTATTTATTTATTTATTATTATTTATTTACTCGTACCTTCAAGGTAGGTTCATTTGAATATATTTTTATTCTGATGATGGAATCATTAATAATAGTGAGAACTCCTCAAATTATAACGGCACATGCATTATGATTACAGGGTTTTCTAAGAAACTGGAACATTTTCTCACTGAAAGCATAATTTTGGTGGAGTGGACCTGATAATAAAGACCAGAGTGCACTTGCTCGCTAAACCTAGCTTTAGATATCATCCGATTTCTGACATTCATCTTTTTGTTTTGATTTCTATTCTGATGAATTCTTGAGTCATTCAGAGAACTCCTTTGAACGGCATATGCATTGTGATTATAGGGTTATCATAATTAGCTGGGGCATTTTCTTACTGAAGCCATCATTTAACTGGAGAGGACCTCATGATGAAGACCAGGGATGGTATAGAGGATCTGCTTGGTAATTTCTAGCTCTATCATCCGATTTGAGACATTCGTCGTTTATTTGTAAGAAATGATCTATAATTGTAAATAGGTAGCTAATAAAATATGTAACCTGACATTGACGAAATTAACAGGGAAAGACATAGTAATATGTTTTTTAGACTTTAATAAAATAAAATTGGTAGGAGGTAAATACCCAAAATATGGAAATACCTTATCAGTACAGTATACTTGGTATTTCGCAGGTTGGTGACTGAAAACGTACCTACATTATTTGACTTAAAACATCGTGACAGAGTGATCAATCGGAAGGCTGTCTTCGTTGAAAAGAGCCACTCTGTCACGTTTTGTAGAAGACCACTGAAAAGAAAAAAAATCTACCGACATGAAAATATCTATGAAATAATCTACAACAAACACATATGTATATATTTTTTTATAATATCTACCGTTATCATTTACACATGTCATGATCACACAACCAAAAATCGAAAAAATCGCGTTTCAGTGTTGATAAAAAATGGAAACGGCGCAGGTACGGTCGGCTTCATAAATATATATGCACCTATATTCAATTTTGCACCTTATTCCCCGGTAATAAGTTTATGGATGTGACTGTACGCTGTCATTCGTTTAGTAAGATTTCAAATACTTTGAAATAAAGTCGAAAGCTCAGTTTTGTAAAGCGGGGATGGACCAACAGCGGAGAGAAAATACTCAAAAGTAACAGCTAAATCTTTTTTTTTTCACGGAGTTCCCTTTTTTAGTTCCTGGCCAACAAGTCAAATAAGGAGTGCGATTTATTTCCAACACCGGCGGTCAGAGGTGCTCAATAATTTAGCCCAGTAATTCGTTCAAGAGTGTATCCAGATCATCTATTATTCAGAGCTAACGCCGAAATTCGCTAGGGTTGGGAAGCCTCGGAGAGAAAATACTAGGTATATTTTCGAATTAAATTTCGATTCGATATTTATTTTATTTATTTTTATTTTATTTGAAAACATGTTTACATGACCTTACAGACAAATCCAATGCGCCATGAAACTTAACATTAACATATACCAAGCAGGTACATATAACTATTACAATTAACAACCAGATACAAACAAAAAATTACAAATAATACAATTACAAATCACTATATCACATCACAATTACACCTTAACGGATGTAGGCCTCGCATCCATCACCTCACAGAATCTCAGGCACTCATTTCTCACAGACACCCAACGCCACGCAAACAGGTCGCACTCGGGTGCTGATGCCAAGAGTGCATTCAATTGTGTGAGGGCACGGAGCAGCGCAGAGTTCAGTACACGGTGCGTCCCGCTGGCAAAGCCAACAGATCGCGTCGCCGCGGTCTGAGGGCTATCCTGGGGATGTCTGGCACATGTAGTCGCACAAGTCGACTCACCAATTCTGGACAGTCCGAAATCACCGCGCAGGGTCCGACACGCCAACGTCAACAAGCTAAGGTTACGTCTCACCTCCAAAGAGTTGTAACCTAAGGTCCCAAGGAGATACTTTGTCGGATAAAGAAACGGGTAATATCCAAACATTTTCTTGTATAAAAACCGTAAAAAGGCTTTTTGTACCTTTTCAAGAAGCAAACTGTAGGTAGCTTCGTAGGGATGCCAAACGATCGATGATGTCTCAAGCTTGCTTCTTACAAGTGCATTATAGACAAGCCTGATAGCAACAGGATCATTAAACTGACGAAGGTTACGTGTAACGAAGCCCAGTCTTCGAAAGCAGTTGGCAGCAAGCGTCGAGATATGCTCATGAAAAGTGAGCCGCGTATCGAAGCAATTCAATAATTAAGCAATAGATATCTATAGCAATTTAGTAGATTATGCATGGATTTATATCCAAGATATTTCTTTATTGGTTCACTTGATCTTTCGGCATTGGTCATCAATTTGGAAACTGTTTTCGTACACATGAATACGTAATACAAGTAGGTATGAAATTTAATGTCGCTACCAGTCAGCCATTTTATGGCTTTATAGCAGTGGCATAAATATACTTATGACAATGTATTACACACATTCTTAGTATCATATATATCCTGTATTGGTTAATCAAGATTTTTGATTTTGGTTTGGTCGCCTGCACAGGTAAAAAATACTTGCACAGGTCTTTCAAAGGACGCTCAATTTGACCTGCGCGGGTGTGCGACTCGGGTAGACCGTACTGGTAGACTTCAGCGTGGCCAGTTACGCTTAAGAGAAATTATTAAAAATGAAGAAAAAAACACCATTGCAAACAATTAAAATATGTAATTCTACTTCTTCTTAAATATGTAAGTAGCGGTTTTTTATCACCCAAACATTTTTATACAGATTATTATAATATTTTTGCAGCTATAATAATATATCCAACTTAACTATAAAAATCTTTTGAATAACGCTTCTGAGAAATAACTCCAACTGTTCCAACATCCCCTCATCGAATACTTACACCATTCACTAATGCACCTGTTACTCGACAAATTAACTCTCGATCGCGCCATCCCTACCGGGTGGTCTAATGCACACGAAAGTGTTGTCTAATTTAGTAGCAACACGGTTGCTATTTGATTGATTACCCATATACACAGGGGGTTGAATTGTTTATTCCATTTCGTTACGTTTCGGAGTGTTTGATGCATTATAAATTTGGATCATTATTCTGAACAACTAACATTCGATTTAGCGTTAAGAAATATTAAAACATGTTTTAATTCAGGTTTTCAAAATAGCAGATTTATAGTGTAAACAGAAACACATTTTTCCTAGATTCATAAGCTCAATATATTTCTCTACGTTCCTTCAGTGGCTTTTAGTCAACAATAACACTATAACAAGGACAACACTCTTTCACTCTCTGCCACACCTGTTAAAAATAATATAAAACCATCTATAGGATGTGTATCTATTATTAGGCTCTGGTTTTCACAAATTTACTTATTTCATACAGGCTGTAGTATAAATGCTGGTGAGCCGTTTAAGGGTGTAATCAGTATCATTAACTGATTAGGATAATATTATATAAAACAAATTTATAATGTTGGGTTAGCCACTTGGATGACTTGCGTCGTAAATACTTTTTTTTCGAGGCAAAATTGTATTTTTTACCTAGAAAAATCACGTGAGACTCGAACTCTCGAATAAAATAATATTTAAAACGGGTCGCTCACGTAATTTACTCGATTTTTATTCGACTTTTTTCGATTTTTACACACGACCTGTGCACGACTTGCGTCTGTCACGGGAAGTCTTCAACAATATTCGTTAAGATCGAAACATGTCGAGCGACATCGACTAAATAACATCAGTGTTTGTAATATAATATTATTTTTCCTAATTAGTCCGTGATACTGATTACGCCCGTAAACGGATCACCAGATTTTGGTTACACTTTGTGTTTAATCACAAGACAATTTCTTTGATTTACTTAGCGCCGTAGTCTCTTAAACATTCTCAATGCGGAAATTGCAGCAAACCAAGTTATCTCACTTGAGAATCTTTCCCGCTTTCATGCCTGAATTTGCATTAGAAAGTTAACGTTTGTAGATACGGAAGTCATCTGAAATGCTAATATTAGAACATTGGGCATTAAATGAAGATAAGAATCTGGAAATTCAAAGCTGGAATATATAATCTGTAGTATCTGAAAACAATATAAGATTTTAAGCTAACATGGTCATTTACACTATAATTACTATTTAAAACGAGATATTTACCATGTACATTTGTTTTCATGAGCTCCCGATATTTCGGCACACCGGTTCGGTTTTCGGTTCAGTTACACCGTGAACATGGCACTTGTAACAGTGCCGAAATATCGGGAGCTCATGAAAACAAATGTACATGGTAAATATCTCGTTTTAAATAGTAATCTGAAAACAAGTTATTAATAATCAATTATTGAAATTAAGTTGTCGTAAATCAAGATTAAAAGGAACTCTTCGATTTATTTTGGACACCGGAAATCGTAGGAAAATTGCCAAATCCTTTCTGAATTTTGCCTTCGAATAAAACTTACCAGCTTATATATTTCTGCTTGTTACGGCTACGACTGCAATGTGCCGCTGGGAACGTTTTTTGACGCTCGTAAGCAATCCCCAATTTATGCAGCATGTATTTAATGAGCTTAATAACTGCAAGCCAGCAGAGCTCTTCTCTGACATATCGATTTATATCGAACATGATATTAACGAGCATTCCTTACAATTTATCAAAAAATAATAATACGACAATGTGGACATAAAACGAGCATTACAGAGTCAAATTAGCAAGTTTCTAATTATTAAATTGGGTGTCAAACTCGATGTATAATCGACCCAATATGTGGCCGGATCGTGACGTTACTCCTGTTGGAAGCTGTTGCCAGTTTGGTATATACCTACTAGCTAGATTATTCCATGTATTTGTCGCTAAAATCCTTACTTCTATGCCACTTCAACACATCTCCGTCCGCAAAAATTGTGTTCCTTGTTTGTCCTTGCCATTTGACAGTTCCAAGGAGAATGCAGATTGTTAAGAGTCCGGTATACTTTTTAAAGTGAAAATCGTTAATAATGAAATAATACATATAAATTGCAATTGTTAAGATAGTATGAAGTATTGGTATTGCAAAAACAATATTTTGATAAATATATATTATTATTTACTATCCAAAAACACAATTCTTCCATAGTTGGTTTTGCGAGGTGTTTGATTCATACAATATTGTAAGTTGATATTTTATTATTTATTCTCATACCACCTTATTTATTTTCAAACACGTGAATTAGGCATAAAATGAAGTTAATGTTTGCATCTTATTATGCATCATATTTTACTTTTATGAAATATATTTTATACATATCCAAATATACCTGCTTAACATTGGCATTTTTTCTTAAATTTGCTCTAGCTTTATGTACATTTATTTGAAAAAATATATGAAAATGGAAAAATGTGTTCCATTTATTCCTTAGACGACTCATTTTCCAACACAAATGTATAACTTAGATACCGGTTTCATATCATTTTGATTATCAGAAAGCCCCAAGTATTTACCTCTTTGAGCAAAAATCACGAAACAGTCCTCAGATTTAGGTACATTATTTAAAAAAAACGAATAGGTCGTTCATACATTCCATTCGAATTGAAATTATCTTCCGTAATATGTTAAAAAACTAACAGAATTCATGTTAGCTGCTCCAATATAGTAACAAAAAGTTGAGCAAAATCGTAAAAAAAGTATACCGGACTCTACAAACGATGGAACGGCACCTATTTCAGTCAAGGTATTTTGGCACCACTGTATGAATGTCTGGATGTGTATTCGACGATAACTCTTGTATTGTTGAACGGATCATCGTGAAATTTGAAAACTGTTAAATATTTAAAAAAAATACTTTAAATATCAGCACCTCGAGTTACCAAGATATTATTATAGGAGTTGCGAGTTCACTTCAATGTAAACCACTGGTATGTCATAGTCATTTCGGTGTAAAGGCCATGATATAGGTAGCATATGATTGTTGTGCTGTATTTTTTGTGTTGACCCCAAGAATTTAATCAAACAATAAATAGCTGAAAATGTTAGAGAACATCTACTATATTATATTTACCTGAAATAAGAAATTATTTTGTTAAATAAAAGAAATGATACACAACGATCCATTTATTTTTATTAAGAAATCTCACAATTAAAGTCTTGAGTGGATCTTATCCATAAACGGCATTATGAACAGCAAATGTATTATTTACTTATTGATAAAACTTACCTATTTATTTTACATACAAATTCCATACAAATAATTATTTACAGGCCCTTATTCATGAACTTTAAATTCACATTTTTTACTCATGATTGGTCTTAATTGCTTTAAAATGAAATGATTTTATTTCCGAATAAGGGCAAATATTTGAATTTATTTATAATACTCGTATTGTCAATAATTCATAATAGAGTCGTTCTTCTTTTTTACCCATATTCTGTGTCAAAATTTTCTCGATTTGTCTAAAATAAATTAAAAAATAGAAATAAAACAGGAGATAATATGACTCGTCTGTCACAAATTTGAAAATATTTTATTGCGCTGCAATTATAAATCCTCATTTTTATTGAATGAAAAACAACAAAAAATACAAAAAAAAAATTACTTGAACTTTAAAAATATTACAAAATTATGAATGTATATATGTACCTACTTCGTCGGTAAGTTTTTTTTAATATTAAAACAAAGCAGTACACACAGAAAAGAAACACATTTCTTTTGAAAAAAGAAGAATGACTCAATAGTTTCCAAAGACGACGAAAACAAAGGCAAAACAAACTATACCCTGTGTAGAAAGAAGTCTTCTTCGAATCCAAACGCTTGCTAAAATAAATAAGATTTGTACAGAAATACGTATATCGTGACTTTTATTACATTAAAATTAAATTAACAATTTTGGTATTATACGTCTCCCTCTACAACAAATATGGACTTTCAGTCAAAAGTAGGTACAGTATATTTAAAATCATTAATTTAAAAGGAATAGAATTCAACGGCCATAAATATGAAATGCGATTCAATGCATTTACAAAATATACAAATCAAATTATTATATGTACCTACTAAAAATGTGTTTAACACATTTTAGGATGATATCACTCTTCTGCTCATCATTTTGTTTCGTTAGTAGTATAAGAAAATATGGAATACAATGTATCATACGAGCTGTGCAATGACATGTGCACAAAAAATGGTTGCTTTTTTGCTTTTAATAATGGCATCACAATAAGCGCATTAAAAAATTTGGCGTTTGTTAACGCTTATCGCTTATTGTAACGCTTGATTGACTATGTGCCTTAAACATATATATTTTGAATCCATAACTATTAGATGCATATACAACTGGCTTTTATCCGCAGTATTTTAATTGGAACACTAACACAACAATCTTACAATATATTTTAAAATGGCAACAAATAAAACTGTAATCTTAGCTAACAACTACTTTCTAGACATGGCAGACACATAAAACACGCGCTTTAGCATTTAGATCCATGCACACAACACGAACTGTTTTTTTTTTTCAGTAAATATTTACATGTAATCTAACGGTAAGTATTGGTTTTTACGAAAAATATTTTGAAACATGGTAAGTTCACCATTGTAGACATGTAAATAACTAGATTTCTATAAAAGTCAATGTTAGCCGTCCAATGATAAATAAAATATAATATAACAATGTTATGAATCTTGTTTTCCGTAAATTTGATTTGTAAGAAAGCTTTCGTAAACTTTGTGTCGTTTTCTGAAAATGTAATCATTGGTAACCGTGCACAAAGGTTTTGTTTATAATAAAATAATACAATAGCCTTTATTTGAAGACTGCTCACGAAACATACAAAATTAATTATCTATGTCTCTAAGAGATGATAGTTTTCTTGCTTTGGCTTTTATTTCTTAAAAATATAGATTGTATTAGGTTCCTACTTAATTAATAGCACGAACAAGAATGCGATTGAGAAAACTGTGCCATGTATGTTGAAAACAATGCTTGAGATTTTTAGTAATAATCTTTTTTATAAAATTAGAACAGTTTATGTGAACGAAGGTCCAACATCATCGTCAAAGGTAGTTTTACAACTAATTTTCACTTTGGATTATGACTAGAGATCAAAATATTTTTATTTCACAATGCTTTCCGTACAAAATATGAACCATTTTATTTACTGATGGACATAACCTGCAACAATAAAACTTTCGTTAGACATAATATAATATAAACTACTGTTATAACAAAGCTAATTAATTTTGAACAAACACATTTTATAGCAGTAGGTGTATTTACCTACAACTATGTATGCAAAAAACACAGAATAGAATTTCCTCAAAAATACCTACCACATAATTAGGAGTTTTTTTGAGACGGTTCAATTCATAAGCTATATATAGTATATTGTGTACCTACCAAGGGCTATAGGTAGGTAAGTAAAGGATTACAAACAAGTCTGTGATAAGTGCACGACTCCACAGGCAAATACTACAAACAATGTTTTTCATCACATTTGCGAGGAAATAACTAAACTTACTAGGCAGAAAATAATAATTATTAGCGGTAGTGTAGTGGCACATCCACAGTAGAATGGGTTAGCGGAGGCTACGTGCGGCGTGGGGCGCGGGGTCCTCCGGGGACCAAGTGTGCGTAAAGTACTATGAAAATCCATTAAGCCCATGGGCATAATACAGCTCAATACGCCCAAGTATAATATAACGATTTACGAGCAAATGTTATGTATAATTAATTAATTACTTACTTAATGGTTATCTGAATAGAATATTGTTTTTGTTTAACATCTACAACAAAACTCTCAAAACTTATGATGACGTTAAAAGTAAAGTAACCTCATTTATATGATAAATATATATAGAATAATAACATAAAATTACATTCACTTTGTAACTAAACTGGGTGGTGTTTGTTGGTGTTATTGTTACAAAAAATATTTACCTTTTGTTATTCTCTTGGTTGACTTATTAGACTATAATTTGAGCTAAAAACGGCAGCGCTACCATGGTGATTGCGGTGTACAAATTAGCCCCTGTGAACAAAAAAAACAAGATTATTTTGTTGTTTAATGATGACACACGCACGATAAGATATGTCAATTTATATATAAAACGTTACATGATAGCCAGCGACGTGACGTTTTATATGTAAATTGCCACATCGTGCCGACCCGGCCCGTCCCCGAGCCGGTTAAGCAAGAGTCACGCTTTAAAATAGTAAGCAAATTGACAAGTGGCTATCGACTACGGTTCCGTAGTCACTGGTAAGCACAAAGGTAGCGTAGACTGAAGCTTGACTACGCCTCAAAAATGAAAAGAGCCATATGTACTGTTAAACGTCGAACGATACATGTGCGAATAGGTAATTCGCAACTCGTGTCGATTTAAAATACTCCCTTCGGTCGTGTTTTATTCTATCGCCACTCATTTCCAATGTTCTCCTATTCGCACTCATATCGTTATATACTATTTTAAGTTTAAATTAAAAACTTTTCCCATAGTTATGATAATTATGGTTAAAAGTTGCTTTTTACCGATGTCGATAAACTAAGTCGATTTTTAATTAATCACCTAGCGCTGGTACATTTTTGTCCCAGTCAGTAGTATGAGTATAAAATTATATATGTATGTATTTTATTTGGGTTAGGCATATATATAATTGGTTGTATATATATTTAGTAATTAAATTATTTATTCAAATTATGTATACCTAGTCTGTTTAATGTATGTGTAGTCTTCTCATCTGTAATACTTCTCGTGCACTACCCGTTTGAAAAATGTTTTGCCTGTTTTCTCCTGCTACCCTAAGGTCCTCTGGAAGAGATCGCTTATAGCGATAACACCGCCTACTGGATACTTTTATATAAATTGTAAATTTGTTATATATTTTGTCGCA
The DNA here is from genome assembly GCA_949128165.1 of Lathronympha strigana. Classification (NCBI taxonomy): domain Eukaryota; kingdom Metazoa; phylum Arthropoda; class Insecta; order Lepidoptera; family Tortricidae; genus Lathronympha; species Lathronympha strigana. The sequence goes on from OX421905.1 coordinate 3,148,845, forward strand.
TCTATGATGCAATAAAGAATATTTTACTTTACTTTATCTTTAATATGAAAATATGCTTCTTCAGATCCACCTTAAGAAATACATTTAATTTGTGTTTTATTGTGTTATTTTCTTAATAGGACGGGCGAGATTGACACTATTCCGATAGAGTCGTTAATTGAAAGTAAACAATTGGCTTGCTTATATCAATTTTATTTCGGAAAAATGGTCGGCTCTTTGTTAACGGTGATACTTGGCGCGTTATAGAGTGATTTTATAAGTAAAAAGATTTACGTTTTCCAGGAAATACGTTGAGCTTACGATTTTACAACAATTCTTTGTTTGTTGTAGGTAAACGTGAAAAGACAATTAAGTTAATTGCTATAACAACGCTTTGTATGCATGAAAACTAATCTTTTATTGAATTACTAGTGCACAGAAAAAAATAAAACTCATTACAAACAGCGGATATATGATACTTACTATAAAGCATTCCCTGCCAGTTAATTTTCGGTCAAAGTAGAAAAGCAGTATTTTTGTGGCTTACTTATACCACGGACTCGACGTTTTAAGGATATTTTACTCCTAATTATTCATTTTTTTATATTGGTTGCGATTTCGTGATGTAGTTTTACCACAGAACTAAGGTAAGCGGCCCAGTGGATTACAGATATTTACGAAGAAAACTACTTAACAATGAAACATACTTTTACTATAAGTATAATCAAATTTATATACCGGTCTTTCCTCAAGGTTATAAGAAACATAAATACACTGTAGTATATTTCTCAAACTATTAATAAACAATTCCAATTTTCCGTGACATCTCAAATTGTACTAGTGGATGACATCCATAATTTCAAATGGCCCGGTGGATGACTATGGAAAAATGGAATCGGTGTCCCAGTGTATGGCGCGTTACATCAACTTTTCATAGATGATTACTCAACTGCAGATAGTGCAGATACATTAATAATAATTACATATTCCAACGTTTTACCGTACGGCCCAAAAACGATAAAAATCATTAAATATGCAAAATCATAACATGGGTGTCATTCACTACCACGCGCTATAATTCTGTCTCTGTGTATGGCATTCCTCCAAAATACTAACGTAATTAAAATTATTCAACTTTAAATACACAAAATCCATAGTTTGTTTTATTTTAAAACATGCGTTTTAATAAACACTTTTCAATAGGTAACGAATTAAATCATGTTTTACTTTTCACTTTCACAATGCATAGTTTTAATTAACATATTTGCTAAGCGCGGCGCGCGGCGTAAAACCGACTCGAAGCGCGTGATCACAAAAACTATCTCACAAATACTCAATGAATCAATAAAACTTGTACTACAAACAATTAAAGATGGCATTAACAGTTAAATGTGTTGGGATTATAGTAACAAATGTTTTCTTATACTTTTTAATAAACTGTGAAAATGTCACTCACTGGGTCAGTGTCATCCACTGGACCATCTACCTTAATATGACATGAATTCTTGTCAAACATCGAAAGCGTAACCAAAACTCAAAGGTGATATTGATAAAATTTAAATGAAATTTAATATATTATTACGTGAAATGTGACGTAAGGCTGTAAAATGCATAACAGTGCAACATACAATGTACGGTCAGCTGCAGAGGTAAGTGACCCCCCCCCCTGCAAAGAAAGTATGTATGTAGGAGGGTTACTTAACTTTGCAGCTACATAGGTGCTTACATTGAATGTAAACAAAAACATTAGGCAAACGATTCGACATACCTATCCTATAGGTTACATTTATGTATTTACATAATTAATATTCCCTTCGGGAATGTACTATAGTTGAGTCTTAACCTTACATACATTATTATTCGTTTCTTCTAATAATAATTAAGTTTTTAAACAAATACAAATTGTAGTTTTAAAACGACATAATAAAGATAATCATCTTTTTCTTGTAATTATCATACCTTGTTACACTTTAAAAGTTTTCGGTACTTAACATTTGGGACCGCGCTATTGTGTTAGTGATCCTAAACTAACATGCGCTTGATACAAACCGATATAACTGGTTATGTATATCGTTGGTTAGTTGGCTGTTTGGTCGGTTGGATGGTTGGTTGGTTGGATGGATTGATGGATGGTTGGATGGATGGTTGGGTTGGTTGGTTGGGTAGTTGGTTGGTTGGTTTATTGGTTGGTTGGATGGATGGTTGGTTGGTTGGTTGGTTGGTTGTTGGCTGGACATTTAAAAATGTTGCTCGTGTGCGATACTTATTTATTAATTATGAATGTTACCTTTTGAGCCAACTGCTGCAGCTAGTTGCATATCAGCTGCTGTAGGCATCTCTGGAGTTGTGCTTATAGGTCCTGCAACAAAATAGCTATTACTATTGTGCGGTGGGATTTGGATTTCATCATTGCCAGAAGCCAAATCGACAATCTTATTTCCCCAATACATAGATATTGTATTGTCTTCTGTTACCGCGATTGTTATTCATTGAAATTAAACACTTTAGAACGGATTAATCGCGTTTATTAACACCATGATCCTACGTTTCAAGCCCTTTACAGCACTCGTTTTCACAGGGTTAAGATGATCATGGATCGTAGGATCATGGTGTTAATAAACGCGATTAATCCGTTCTAAAGTGTTTAATTTCATAGATATTGTATTATTTGCCAAAAGTAAATTAGTCTAATACCCCCGGGATACTACCCATTAACGTATAATTGAAAAAACTCGATCCATCATAATAATCTTTCCTTCCACGTGCAACCAGACCCAAAATGGCGGCAATCGATGTAAATATGCCTTATTGACTTTTAATTTAGGATCATCAGACCGCCCAAAAAAATGTTTTTCTGTCCAACCCACCGATATTATGTTTAAAGAATGTTTCGTACCACAATGGACTTAACGAAGCATAAAATTATTCACGAGGACTGCCTGCAGGAAATGTTTCATCTCAACTTTATACAGTAAGATAGCTGTGTACACAAACTTTCTGCTGATAAAAAGCTTAAATGGCCCTCTCGCAAATTATTCCGCGAAATTGTTATTTTCATGCCCACGTTCAAAAAAATATTTCCATCCCCTATTCTTGCCGAGCTCGGCCTTTAATGACGTTCGTCGACTTATAAAACGGTTAAATTGCTTGTTTTAAATAAATAAACAGCGTTCTGTTTGTGCCGTTTTATTCTTTTCGCAGCGAATTTAATATTTTGCTTGCAATGCTTTACTAGAAACTTCTGAATATAAATATTAATCTGAATCAAACTTATATTAAACAAAAGTGTTCTCTTTTATCATTTTTGATTTCGTCATTCGTATTTCAAAAGGGATCTCTGCCTCCACTCTCCTATATTGTCATAAGAACCCCGGTAGTTCTTAGTTTCTCACAGCCATTAGCAGGTAACTGTCGAGTTGTGGACGGGTCTTAATTTGCACAAGGTATTAGCATGTCAATCCCGGGGCTCCAGCAATCCCTTGTCGACACGGGTACAATTATGAGGCATGTTCCTCGATTCTAATTATTTTATTCACGTTCAACGATACCTCCTCTCATTCTTATTTGTATATTACAGTTATTTTTTAAATGTTTATTACCTGGGTAATAGATGGCTTCCTTCCGCACCACGTACTTTGCTTGTGCTATTCTCAGAGTGCAGATGAACTCGGCGGGCGTGGGCAGATCTTCATCACGCAGCGTCACTGACGCCACGGCTGAATACCTTCCGTTCACCAGCTTCAGGTCTTTAGATACGCCATCGAGTAACCTTTAAAAAAATTACATATTTGCAGAATCGGACATAATGAAAGGGTTTCGCTTTTTTCTAACTTGGCAAAAAACCAGAAGGACGAGTTTGTAAAAACAATCTTTTTGATTGCTTTTATTGAAGTTTCAAAGGCTGCGGGTGGACCGTACTAACAATAGACCCGTGGTCTCGCATGTTTTATTACGTGTCTTTTTCCTAGAAAGATGTCTTTATTTGGGTATGAAAAATGGCCGGTATTTTATATAACTTTGATGAAAAGTAGGGATTGGACCCGGTATTTCTTAATAACCCCGAAACAGCCCGAAATTTAAATTGTTTTTGGTCTTTATGTAGAACTCATCTTTTATTTACAAAAAAAACGTCGTATAACGTCGTACCAAAGAACGAATACAACGAAAAATATACTGTTTTTTTGTATTGACAAAATACCGATTTCCAATCCCCGATGAAAAGTTTAAGTAACAAAGGGGTCAAAAGTGCTCGGTGGTTCGCGTAAATTTAAAAACTGCAGCTGCATCGCCGGAACTTGGCTAAGTATCGCTGTCTTTTATCGTGCTATACACTTTTTTATTTTAAGCCGGAAAGCCTGTACAGCACAATGAAATATTTTCTTTGTCAAGTAATTATAGTCACTAACCTACTTTAAGGTAAAATAATATTTTTTAAGAAAATAAACTTCTTAAAGGAGGATTTAGGCGGTTTTAAAAATAAAAAATGCTCAACTCCCGTGTGTCATAAAGTAATTAATAATCAAAACTTGGCATTGACATAATAACATTGTCTTCTGTTAACGCGATTGTTATTCATTGAAATTAAACACTTTAGAGCGGATTAATCGTGTTTATTAACACCATGGTGTTAATGAACGCGATCAATCCGTTCTAAAGTGTTTAATTTCAATTGGCATTGACAGATAAAAAAATGTACTGATTTCAGCGTCGCTACAATAACGTAGTCACAATCCCTTGTTTTGTTCGTTAACGATAGTTTTAAGTACCTAAATCATAAAACCGATTTATTTCTTAGCGCCATGTGTGAGGTAGACTTTACTTTTGGTTTGTTCCTTTCACATCGGTCAATTTTATGAATACGCACGAAAAAGTATAGATCGGTATTGTTTCACGGGAAAGCTTATTATTAGATTCGTTCGATCGTCATTTATGACCGACGTATTACTTTCATTAAACTAAAAGTTAAGCTTAATGTCGGTATGACTCACGAAAGTTATTAATGTTCTCTTTATTTATTTCGATTCTTAGATTAGATTTTATAATATGGTTATTTAAGTAAAAACCAAAAAAATCACATACGTAAACAATACATATTATTACCGTAAACCGGGTTTCTTAAGCCCTATGGGTAAACTTTGTTTAAAAAAATAATAATACTTCCCGCCCCAAAGCCAATGACGTCCGATCGTAGCAGTTTATAAACACTAGAAGGTAACTCATCTACTTCAAAAAAAATTGTGTTGCAATAAGCAGGTTCTTGATATTATTGTATTGTTTTGTAATAACAAAATTAAACAAGGACAAAGAAAATTACAAAACCCAGCAGTGTAGTAAAAAAAATTACTTCAACTGAACGCGTAACCAAAACTTAAGGGGTTTAGCTTCATTATTGGCTCTAAAAAACTAAGACTACTTCCAGTTTCAGCTAAATAATCTTGGAAACGACTGCTACTATGTCCACCGAACATAGCTAGGCACCATCCAATTGTTCAGATATTCACACATTTACGATTTCGCAGACAAATACACATGCAGACAAAGAGCATACACAGAAACACATGTAAAACTTCGAACAACCCTCTTTTTTCGTCGGGGTCTGCAAAGTGCGAATACGAGATTTAAGTTATATTAAACTAATAATGCATTGCATTTGAAAAAATTGATTGTTACTATTAAATTGCTTTGTATGAAGTAATGTAGTTTAAGCTATTTATAAAGTAGACATAATGGTCATTCAATACCTACCTACCTAGTCTTGTTTATTTTTGAGCAAGGTCAATCCGTACATGTGCATGGGCGGAGTACTCTCGCCATCTGGTCCGTAGTATTTGTAAGAGAAGAGTCTACAAGAGAGCAGGAGACAACATCACAGTACGGAACGTGTTCATATGCCGCTCTCCAATAAGCTGATTTTATGTTATTTGCCACCGTCACAGAATGGGTTTAATGCAGGCCATATTTTTTTATTTAATTAAAATTATTTATTCTAAAATGGACCTTATACTACGGAGATAAGTATGGAAATGTAGTCATCGAACTCTTTGGCGTAAGTCCAAGTTTTGTAAACCTGTGTGACTTAGATCAGTTTTTGTGTGACTTACATACATTTTTGTGAGTTACATTAAACTTTCAAATCTGTATTAGATTTTTGTCACAAAATTCCTAATGTAACTACAATATTTTTTTGAAAAACATAACGTAAGCACCAACGTATTCCAAAACTATAATAGTATCCCAAATTTGTTATTGATCATCAAATAAATCTTTTAAAATCAGGACTAATACTATAAACATCATTTCAAAATAATAAAAAGTTATGACATGTTTTCTATTCAGTGAAATAGTTTTTTGCTTCTCCTGAAAAACCGTGATTTGGTGGTTACATTAATTCATATTACAACTGACGTTATGCTCTTAAATCATAGCTTGCACTACCTAAGTACCTATAGGTATAGTACTAGTATACTCGACGCGATACCGTTCCAAGTTGCTTACGCAGGTTTTAATTCGTCAGTAGCATCAAGCGTGAAGTGAGAAGACACAAGTGCATAATTAATGGCGTCTGCAAACTTCTGGTTAAAACAGCAAAACAAGGAAAGGTAGCTTTCTAATACATATTTCTTGTTATAAAACATATCTTTAGGAACACTGCAATTACGTTAAGAACTTATTTAGCCTTTTCTTAGAAGCATACAGTTCCTTAGTATAATCATGGTAAACATTGTACCCCGTTTCGGGGAACTTTAGCCCTCTTTAAAATATAGGTAATAAATAAAGTGCCTATTGGTGTCATAGTTATTATTTAGAAGACTTTTAGTTAAAATAATTTGTTATAACCATATCAATTATGCTTATCAGCGTCAGTTCATTAATTGCTGGTCGATCATTACATTTAGAGTGTCACTGCATAAAACCATTAAGCAGATTATTCTAATTTAGTTTGGATAATAGCGGCATCGCATCAAACAAATAATAATGTACGTATGTCTATATGAACGATATGGATACAGTGACGTCTATAAATATATATTGGTACATTTCGGGACTTTACTACTGGGTATTAGGTTCATAATTGAATACAGGTGAATACATACTGTATGCTATAGGTATGCTGTATGTAGCTGACCGTGCTAGCTATTAATTTAATTAAACTGAATATTATTTATTGGACATGGCATTAGATACTTTTGCAATATGTTTTTTAGAGAGGTATGGGCACAGCGGATGCATATCGTTTAGTAGGTTTCGTTTGGTAGGGCACAGCACAACGAATGTCAACTCACTCAAATCTGGAGCAGAGCCCATCTGGGGAAGTACCTCTACCTTACGAAAAACCGCAGTTTAATAACACTAGACCCTTCTCATAGTGTTGTGTTTCTGTTGGTGAATAAGGTCGCCAGAGCTCCAAGAGGATTCACTCGGTTGACAGCCGGGGACCCACGGAGCAAAGCTTGCCCCTTTAGCTGTCAACACAGTGAATTCTCCTTTTTTTTAAAGGGTCGACAACGCGCATGTAACACGCCTGGATTTGCAGGCGTCCATAGGCTACGGTGACCGCTTACCACCAGGCGGACTGTATGCGTGTTTGTCACCGTCGTAGTATTAAAAAAATGTATGTGAATTACGAATGGCTAGGTCACATTGATTACGTCACCGCTCATTCCTAAAAGACAGTCTTAGTCAACATTTCACAGTCAACATTTTAGCGATTGTAAATATAGCGTATCACCGGTCGTTCAGGAATATCAGGAGCAAACCGCAATGCGGTTAGGATATGCATCGATGGCTTTTAACACGGCTAAATGACTACTAAACTTTGACATCTCCGATTTAATCCAAAATCCCCTGCTCTAACCGCACGTTAAACTTCGAAGGCGGACAGGGTGGGTCAGCATAATTTTGACGGTCTGAGCGTTTGGTTGGAATTAGAGCGAAATCGCGAAACGCAAACTTTAGTGTTTGAGGTTAAACGGACTAGATACCTAATTAGAGCTGAGTGCAATTTCTAATTTCAGGACATGCTTGATTGGCATTGATAACAGGGCCCTTACCATAACGTCTTGACGCGATTCAGTGTAGGTTCTTAACTGTGCTCTGATATATGGCAGCGACTCAGTTTAGGTTCTAAACTGAATTCGTACACGCGTTTAATGTACAAACGCTTAACATGATATTGGAAACACATTTATCATTCTTGTGATTAGTAATGGGAGTGGAATAAATACAAAACGATGTTACACGTTTTTTCGTCGGACTTTTTAAAAAACTAAGTGCTGTAAAGGTTGATTTTCTTATTGAACTTATTATATTAATAAACCGTATGGCGATAGCTTATTAAAATCATATTAAAGCTTGTTACAGACATACTCGTACCTTTCTGGTGTTGCTAGTGTAAGGTTGGGCGCTGGAAAGGCTCCCTCTGCTGCGCATATGACGTTTACGGTGTCATCGTCAGTCTTGTTCTGGATAAGACGGAAATTCGTCTCAGGAACTGAAAGAGGACAGCCGTGTTAAAACATAGGCGATTGCTTCAATGTCAAAGTGAAGGGGTTAGAAAATAATACGACTGATGCCTTATAATATTTTATATACCCACATAATAATATCATTAGCGCTCAATAATGAGTTCAAGAATCGGCTATTATAGCCCCATAATGATAAACTTTTTTATTACAACAAATTTCTTATCTGTGAATATGTTATTATAGCTAAATAATATTATCGAAATCGATAATATTATTTTTGTTCAAATTTCGAACACATCTGACACAAGAAAATTTGATTTGACCTCTTTTGTAATATCAGTCGAGATGAAGTTTATTTTGAAAAGAATTGTCAATTGCATACAATGACGCACGCAAGTTGCACGTTAGTTTGATATCGAACGAAATGAAATTTGGGGGCCAACTAGTTTGTCTCTGAATTTAAAAAATATACAATTATAAAGCATGAATTAAATCATTTATTAAACATAATAAATGTTTTGATTCATGTTTTTAAGTAGTCACACTACTATATATAAATTATAAATTGAAAGAGATGTCATATCCCAGCCCTGCTCACCGGGGACCTTGGTCACTTTTTCTGTAGTATATGACATCTCTTTCAATTTATAATTTAAAAAATATGTCAAAAGTTGAATGTCAGAAAAGTTTTTTAATGACAGTCGCAATGGCGGTCGATTTATATGCGCTTTGAACGCATCATAGAGAGGCATGATATGTGTGTATATAAAGCAGTTTATGTAATTGTAAATAATTAGGCATTATAACACTCGTGTGATATTATTATGAAACTCGGCTGACACCTCGTTTCATAAACCCACACTCAAGTTTGAATGCCTTTCATTATATACAATCACATAAACTACTATTATAAAAATACATAAGATGTAAGTCTTTAACAACCTTTGGGCCAATTGAAGTTTGTACTTTTAGGTAAGTTTAAAGAACAAACGAAACCACGTTTCGCTTCGGTCATCTCAAGGTCATCATATGGAATTATGTCATTGGCCCACCACCCGAGTCACGTCACGTAGTTTTGTTTGTTTACATTTTTTAAATACCTAAAAATACAGACTATAGGGTAATCAATGAACCCTGAGTTAGCTTTCAAATTCCATCCAGGCTAACCCCGGATAGGGCAAATCGCATAAAAAACGTTGCTTTAGGACAAGGATGCATGTTACTAATATGGATGCCCCGTTGCCATCTGTCCAATGTAAAGGAGACTGCAGAGGAAGTGCAATGACATAACGCATCTTGGAATATAAACAGCTAATAATAATTTTAGAACTTGTACAAGTAAACTGTTAATGAAAATTCTCGAAATAAAATGATAATTTACCAGATCATAAGTTCATAACTCTTAGTAGTAAATAACAGTAGAAATAGAATGTTTATACAAAAACATTAGGTACCAAATAATCGTCAGTGTCCGTCTACTTGTTGTTTATGATTTTTTTTCTACTCCAGCACTTCTATCTGTCAATTAGATGACTAACAGCGATATTAAAAAAGTATACATTATAACGTTGTCTATGGTATTCTATAAGAACACTGCTTCTATGATTTTCATATTATTATATGAGCACTGTTGCTTTTTTTTTTATTCCTATAGTGGGCACGACATCTTCCAGATTCTGCCGTCTCTAGATTTTGCTTTTTACGCTATTTTTGCTGTCGTAGAAAAACTAGCGTATGCAACAGCTCATAATTGGTTCTTAATACTCTCGGGTCTGTTATTACAAAATTAAATCACTGTTGCATAAACGACTATTTTAGTGTCGCTGTTTACATATAAATAATAATATAGCAGCTTATATTCCTAAACAGTCATTATATAAATTACCAGGAAATAAAATTTGTTCCAATATACATACTCGTATTATAATTTATAAACATCTCAAGTACATTAATTTTTATAAACATGGTCTAAAGTAGTTTAAAAACTACATTGCCTAATATTTTGAGTCATTTACATCACTGATAGTCACTGAATTTATTCATAATGCAATCAGCGGTAACCAAATAAAATATTATGCTCGACCACATTGCCATATTTCTTCTAAATGGTTCATAATTCTTGGGAAGAAACTACAAATTAACTATTCACTCAAGTCATACAAAATTACCTAATGTAAAAATTCTCAGAAATCTAAGGCATATCGATTATATCAAACCGGTGAAGTCTGATTTACTAACGGCAAATAACTTCCACGTAAAGTTTTAAATTCTCGTTTGTTGGCCTTGCGCTCAACATTCTAAAGTCACTTTAACTTGCCTCTATCTAAACAATGTTTAAATACTTTTTCCTACTTTGGGTTAATGTCTCCATAATGTCATACCACTAAACTTTAAGCCCTGAGGGTGTAGTCAAAAGTTTTGCGCCACGGTAAATTAAGTTACTAACATATTGTGTTACAGCAGGTAATTTCTTGCGTTTGAGTATACACCAAAATAAATTTGTTCAACTATTTAATAAGAGTACCTACACGGTGTACATAAATTTAAAATCATTTATTCTCGAAATATATACAGTAAGTGTAACTTACCTAACTACCTACCTCTACCTACCTTAAATCTAAAGTAGGTCCTTGAGGCATTGTACCTAGGATAAATTATGGACATAAATTGCTCTTAAAATATAACTAAAATCCTAAAAAACATAACGAGTTATTACTTAAACATGATAAAATGGAATAAAGATGAAAAGTTCCATATAACTCCCTATTTATTAAAATATTTAGTGCTGTTATCATTATTTAAGTCGCCATCTTCTTACGATCCGCCGCTCAGTCGACCGTGACTGCCCGGAGTGTGAGACACGTGTTATGTGCAATTTTGTGTAGGTCATCATTTTGTGGTATATTCGTTGATTTTCAATCTTATCTCGTAATATTTTTAAGGTAAGTATATTAAATTTTAGACACTATTTTAATCTTACCCCTCGAACAATCCATCTTAACTCGACTACTTTTTAGACAACAATGTATTTTTATTTATAATTATGCCTTGCAACCGAAAGGAATAAAATAGTTTTTTATTTTACAAGGGTTTCAACACAACACCGTCTCTCTCCAACTCATCAAAATCAATTCAATCTTCTCCCATCTTACCTTATTTAATATAACAAGTACACTAGCTAGTCTAATATGGTCGGGCGGGTGTTTATCGAATGTCACCGTGGCTGTCACGTTCTCATAAGTCTGTAAGTGCGAAAGTGACGCACGGCGTGATTGTGGATAAAATGGCAACCATCCCTCCCTTTAGGTTACACAAGAAGTTTAAATGAACGTCTTAAAATTAAGCGGACTTTTATTTATGATATGATAAAAAAGTACTGAAATTTTAAATGTGTGTATATTTTGACACCTATTTTTATTACCCATTACGCAGTATGTCATAAAAAAAATCTTAATCATATTACTGATGTCTGAGTCTAGCTACTCAGACATCAGTAATACCCAGTTCCGCAAACATGTTAGTTCCACATAGCACCATTTCCAGTCGCATTTTCTCCCACTTTTCCTATTTTCCTATGCGGTTATGTTACCATTTCTTTAATAGATATAATTATAAAAAAATATAAATAAAAATAAATATTTTTAATAAATAATTTAATAAAAAGTACTGAAATTTTAAATGTGTGTATATTTTGACACCTATTTTTATTACCCATTACGCAGTATGTCATAAAAAAAATCTTAATCATATTATTGATGTCTGAGTCTAGCTACTCAGACATCAGTAATACCCAGTTCCGCAAACATGTTAGTTCCACATAGCACCATTTCCAGTCGCATTTTCTCCCACTTTTCCTATTTTCCTATGCGGTTATGTTACCATTTCTTTAATTACCTTGTAGCAATTATTTTCTACTCGTTTTTGTTGCCAGACGATTTTTTCGAGCTATCCTAGTGGGGAAAATTGCGACTGGATATGGTGCTACACGGAACTAACGCGTTTGGAGAGCTACTCTTGATTACATACTCTCTCCTACTGCTAACAAAGGTCATCAAGGAAGGTGACTCTCATAACCTATTCGAAACTGTAAGTGACATAAAATGACTAAATATATACAATATATTTCAACGGAACCCTAAGACTAAAGAAGAGCTTGTAAATGTGAAGAGAAAATGTTTTGGCAGCTACTTTTCTATGTATGTTGCTGTACTTGCGGAGCTGGCACGAGACTCGGTTCCAAAACATTTCAAAATGTTTATCACTGAACGTGGAATAATACTCGAAATCCTACTAAGACATGCCGTGGATAGAAAAGACAGTAAAATTAAGTCTTAAACAGTCAGGGATACGATTAAGTAAATTTCATTGTTTTGGTATTAGGTACTACATACTGAAATCCACATTAATTACCTAAGGTAAGGACATGTTGATCCAGACTTTATATAGGGTTCCGCAGTCGTTATCTTTACAAGGATCAGAGGCTCCTACGAAGTCCAGATTTGTGTAAAGTACTTTATCTTGAACTGTTCCAGGGCCAGAACATGTAAAAAAATGTCTCATTATGTCTAAAAAGTAATTGGAAAGTTTGCTTTATGGATATTTTAGCACATTTTAATATTTTTTAATATAAGATAATAAGTTCATAGTTATCCTTTATAAAACTTAGCTCCTTTAGGATATTTATGTTCGACAATGCGACTTAGGCGTTTGACATTCCGATATCTTCTCGGGAAATCTATTTTTATCGGCCCAGCAATTTTTAGTTTGGCTATAAATCCAATCATCCAAAAATTTAAATCAAAATTCAATGTCTGGTACCTAGATGACGGGACCATAGCAGGCGACGTGAATACTGTGACTCGTCGCTTATTAAGAGTAGTTTCAAAAATATTGGTTTAGAACTGAATTTCGCAAAATGCGAACTCTTCATTCAAAATTCATCTTGTATTTTTGCCGATTTAAAACACAAATTTGACGATCTGGCTCCTAATATCAAGTTATAGACAAACGTTATCTTTGCCTCTTGGGCTCCCGATTATATTTCTAAAAAGATATCAAAATTCAAAAGTCACACGAATCGTTTACTCAAAATTAGCCCTCATTATGCTCTTGTGATTTTTTAATTCTGTCTTTTTGTCCCTAAATTCACGTGTCTGCTCCGATGCTGTCATTTTTGGAAATATCTAAATATACTATCACCTATAGATGATTTGATCATAATTAGTTTAAAGATGATTCTAAACATTCAGCTGAATGAGCCTTCCTGGTCTCAGGCGTCCCTCCTTATTCTGTTCGGGGGTGTAGGAATTTGCAAAATTCCATAATAAGTGTCATAATATTTAATCTGCACTTAGCTAAGTAGCCCCCCTCATTCTTATTGGTTGCGAGGGTAATGGGCTCATCGGGGATCAAGTTACAGTTGTATGTTAAAACGGTTCAAGTTATGAATTTGTAATCTAAATATGTTATTTATATATAATTGACTTAGTTTTTCTATTAGACTACACGACAGCTATAGAGGCAATTGAAGTTTAATAAATGAGTATGAGTATGAATAAGAATTTAGACTTATGGCAAATGTCGATTCCATAGCTTCCTATTAATCTTACTGTGCGCCTAAAACTCCGATGCCTAAGTCAATGACAATCAAATACTGCGAGTAAAAAAAAATATATTTACCTAAGTAGTATATTTTTAGTTATAAGAGCTGGACCTTAAGACTGCTGTTAGTTCCAAATACCATACGATGGCATTAAAGTGTCCAGACAGCCCAATAAAAAAAAAGCTACATCGTGAATTATTTATACAAACACGTTTCAAACAACATAGTTAATAGATTATTGAAAAAAAGCAAAGTTTAAAAGCTAAATTTCTTATAACATAAGCAAAGTAATACCAACTGGTTTGTATTGTTGCCGACGGGACCCTAGTTTAGGTTTTAATTTTTTGTACGTCTGTGATGTATTTTTATATTTAACGTTAGATGTCTGCAAAAAGAATGACGACTAGTTTGAAAACCTATTATTCTATTTAGTTTGTAAGTTAGATTATCCAAAATTATCACGTATTTATTCCGTTAAGATAACTAAAATTGACGAAGATGAAGAGCATCAAAGTTCCGGGGCGAGGGCTGGCGACGTCACTATTAGGTAAGAACTGTACCTATTTGTGACGTCACCTGAAACTTTAATTCACTGTATTTCCGAGCATTAAATATTTTTTCATCTGACGAAGAAAATAAAAAATATGTGTCGAATACCTACTTTTTAATAATCTAACAGACTAACGAATTAGATTTTTTTGTCGTCTAGCCTAGTAACCATGATCAAGGCTGTATTATGCTATTTGTCGTGATTTAAGGATGACTCACAGTAGTCCGTTCCGTTCCGATCCGATCCGGGACGATCTGTCAGTTTCTATATAAAAAAGTCACGTGACGTGCGAGGGCTCCGAGCTATCACGTGATACTTTCTATAGAAACTGACAGATCGTCCCGTATCGGATCGGCACGGAGCGAACTACTGTGAGTCATCCTTTAAGGTTTTTATAATAGTTCGTTTGTTATTTTTTTACTAGTTATATTATATTGAACTACATTGACTTTTATGATTGTTTTGTTGATAAGTTTCACCCCATTTCACTCACTCTAACCTATCGAATTTCATATACTAACTATTTGATTAAAATATACAGGTCAGTGTCCCCTCACTTCACCATTATTCAATGCAAATTCTCCTTCATCATTTATATTTCATAATACTGCAACTCGAAATGTCTGAAACCGCGACCATTGAACCCAGCTCACAGCAGTTGCAAACTTAAAGTACTTACGAAGGTACAATATTAAATTCACTTCACCAGTTTGATTCGGTTTTTATGGACCATTGGAATAATTGATTGCTTTAGAATGTATTCTGTGATACGATCTTGGACACATACCATGTTTTGAACTAAATACATAGATGCAACAAATGCTCGAATGTTGTTTGTTTTTATTTGAAAAAATGCAATTCTTGCGTTAAAACCTGTGAGATGTTTACTTAATAAAAAATCTATACATCACATAAATATTTTCTTGCGCAAGCAATAGAAGTATAATTAAGAAGGTCATGATCTGATACATTACCATACTTTATTGTACAAATCAACAGTTAAAAAATTAAAGGTACATATCGTATCATTTATTAAATCAAATGGAACGCTTTTGATACTCATAAAGTGTTTGATACTCATAAAACGATCAACCTAAGTCACAAGGGATAGCAATTTTTTTAAAGTTCAATTGCTTTACTTTCGGTAACAGAGTAAAACATAAACTTTTCAGACCTATACGTACATACATATAAACAAACTTTACAGACGTAGTGCCTACACAGCGTTTTCTTACAAACCAGAAGGCTGTGAAACGGTTAGCAGATGTCGACGTATATAAAACGGCTGACCTACAAAAACACAATGTGACGGCGAATGGGTAATGTGGGCAATGGGACAGATATTGTTTTCTTATATCTAAGTGTTCAACGTGGAGAAAAAATATTGGGGAATTTGGATAGTTACACTCTGTTATCAGAAAATTATCACAAACACGTTTAATATTTATTAGGAACTTGGAACCCAGGAATTTAACAGATTGTGGTAAAAATAATAAAGCTTTAAGTTCATTATTATCACAAAAAAATGTAGGTATTGATAAAAATAAATAATAAATTTAATTAATTACATATAAAAGTTGGATATTTCTTAACAACAAAACTCTTCAAGGAAATATTGTTTAGCTTCTTGGGCTCTCCTCCAGACAAGGTGCGTAAAGCATTCAACGTATTCTCACTTCATATCTTGGATACGGCTGGTTTTAAGTTTATCCACATAATCTGATGTTAATCACCCAATTATTATGTAGCAGTCGCAAAAATTACTAGTCTGTCCCGTATAAAAAATAGAGCACTTTTACTGCGTGGGAGTAGTGAAAGCGATATTTTTATGATGCCTGACATTTTTTTTATAACTAATGGTGTCTGTGATAAATATATTGCCAGTTTTATATTACCCATTAAAATGTAGAAAAATAAAAGGATTTGACTAAGTACGAGGGCTGCTCTGAAAGTTGTTAGCTGCTCCGCCTGTATTCAACCTGAAAACCTACCGTTATATAAACGAAAATGAAGGATATTTCAGTGCTTATTCACTTGTAGTCAAATATTTTTTATCAATCGCTTTTTTTATATTAAGTTAACTTCAACCTGTTCAACCATTACCGTTTTTGACGCGCTACTTTAGTGTAACAATATGAGCATTATTTATTGAGCGAAATGTTTGATTGTATAGATACGGCTAATTAAGGACCCAGTCAGTATTTCTACATGTAGACGATATTTATGACCAGAAATATTTTTGACTTGATAGGTATCAAAAAATATTCAAAGCCATGTATTACTAAGAATTCCAGATATTAAAAAAAAATATTGAACAGGCAAGACTTGTCGAACGCCAGTACGGCAAGATCTCCTGCATCTCCTGAGGATGCCTCGTAGAGAGGCGAAACACGTATCGAGGTTTATATTATTGGTGGTGGTTTGTTATATTTATTTGTGTATTTAATATTAATTTGTGTATTTAATATTTATTTATTTTATGCGGCGGAAGGGTGGGAACATGAATTGCATGCAAAAAATACGCAAGTAGGTATAACGGGTTGGCACTAATTGACTAGCACGTTTGGCGGAATAGCAAAGTAACATTATTTTTGTTGAGAACAAAGCAAAAAAATACCGAATAAATAATTAGTATAATATTTGTAAAGGAGGAGGTTCGTAAATAACTAACTATACTTGGATGGACATAAGTTCAACTTTAAATCATTCATTATACCAAATTAGTTCATTTGTGTCCGACAATCCCAAATTATGCAAGAAGTTGAAACCTCCATACAAAACAGCTCTTGGTAAAAAATCGTACAAAAGAAACCTCATTAGCTTAAGTCACAAAAAACATCTTGATAGTAATTAGTTATAAAATATCCCGCAAATTAGTATAAATCATATTCAATGCGCATGAATACAGACGGAGCAGCTAAAGCCTTTTAGAACAACCCTCGTATCAGCTATGAGCTACAAAAAAAACATAGGGTTCCGCCCTATGTTTTTTTTGTAACTCATATTATGTTCTCTCAAAGCAATCACCGAATAAGTACCGTATAAGTTGACTAGCTGTTGCCCGCGACTTACTTATTATTTTGTTACACAATAAAATATTTAAGGTATGATTTAAAAAACCCGTCTCTCATTTATTTGTCTTACATAAATAAATACAAACATTCAATAAAGAATAAAAAAGGAAGAAGAGTATGTATACAAAGTTTTTTAATCATCATACTATTATAAAAATAGTAGCTAGCCTTAAGACGTAGTCCATTATGCAAATTTCTAGGATCAATAGGTTACCCTGTGTTAATACACATTTTCAACCCTCTCTGGAGAGGAATATCGATATACGCTGAAATTAGTTTGAAACCACACAGCCTCTAAACGACACTTCAATCCTTTTTAATCTCTTTAAAAGAACAATGACAAAATACATTATAATTACTTTTTTTGCCTTTTAATCATTGACGTAGAAATAAATAGACTGATAACACCGAACAAAGTTCATCCATCAAGCCCAACAACCATATTTTTTCTAGGTTACCCGTCAAATAAACACACTTCAGTTTTTAGGTACAGCTTAAGGCCTCAGGCTTCAGGTGCTATACCATAGTACTTTTTTTAGTATACTTTAAGCAATAGCATTATTTTAATAAAGAAAATAATTTAGATTTATTAGCCGCAATAAGATAAATCTATAAACTCATTATGTAGTAAACTAACGAAGCAGTGTGCAGCTAATAGCCGTATATACGTTCGGGCATATTCACCTGATCTGACAATAAATGTATGGTAAATGGGTCCGGCGGATGTCCGGCGGACGTACCCGCTATGCAGATCCAACGGATTGCCCGAACGTATATGGCCTGCTAATGAAAAATTCATCCCGAAACACGTTTAAGGGGCCTTACGCCTTTGAAGAACAATTGAACTCAAATTATGACAGCTGTTATATATGTATGCACATAATTTAATTGATACTTCCAAATGTTACAAAGGTGTTGTTAATATTTTACGCTTGCTTGAGTACTTCAGATAAAGAATAATGTATACTTATCCATCTCAGTTCACAACACACTTCTATTTTATATTTACGAAAGGAGGTAATGTTATCAGAGAAACTTTTCGAACGTTCTTTTACCCCTAAGGCTAGCGATAAATATTTCGTACATAAGTTGGCGAATAGGTCGGACCGTACTTTGGTCAAATGTTCGAGGTTACATCTATTTGTCTATGGACCAAGTTACATCTATTTTCGACTGTTGAAGATCAAATTCTTTATGAATAAGATTTTGTCTTTTATCGTTGACTATACCTACTTTGTTATGTAATATAACATTATATTGTCACCCAATCTTCATGAGCATTTGTGAAGTTTCAGCTTATTCGATTAAAGGAAACTTAGTCAAATACAGCTTCCAAAATTTGACCCAAACAAACACACATACGTTGGAAGTTAAATAAAAGCTTGTGAAATAGTATAGGTACCTACGAAAATAAATAAACCAAGTGCGAGTAATATTGAGTCGTGTTATTTGAGAAATTACATTTAAATATCAATACTTATTTAAAACTTGTTATGTACGAGTAACATTACTTTTTATTAGTTTATAAATAATATGATGTCTACAATTATTTTATGTCTAGGGGGGTCCGTTATCTCTGCAGCTCTGCAGCTGACATTTACATATAAGGGCAAAATGGTTAATTGTTGCTTAATCTATATATATAAAAGAGGTTGTCCTCATCTACGATCATCGCACAGCCGAAACGGCTACGACTAGAAACTTGAAATTTTTACCAAAGCTTCTTTTTAGTACATAGGCAAGAGATAAGAACGGATTTTTCGAAATTCTACCCCTAAGGGGGTGAAAAGGGGATTGAAAGTTTGTATGGAAATGGAATTTTGCTTTGAGCTAGAGACTTGAAACTTTGTGCAAAGACTCTTTATTATAATTAAAGAAAAATATTTTCATGGTTTTTGGAAATTCAACCTATAAGGGGGAAAAAAGGGGGGTGAAAGTTTGTAAAGGAATGGAATTTTGTTTTGAGCTAGAGACTTGAAACTTTGTTTTAAAACTCTGTATTACAATTAAAGAAAAAAGTTTTCATAGTTTTTGGAAATTCCACCTCTAAAGGGGTAAAAACGGGGTTGAAAAATTGTATAGGAATGTAATTTTGTTTTGAGCTAGAGACTTGAAACTTTGTATTAAGACTCCTTATTATAATTAAAGAAAAGTGTTTTCATAGTTTTGGAAAATTCAACCCCTATAGGGGTAAAAAATGGGTAGAAAGATTGTATGAGAATGGAATTTATTTTTGAGCTAGAGACTTGAAACTATGTGTAAGAACTCTGTATTACAATTGAAGAAAGACGTTATCATGGTTTTTGGAAATACCACCTGTAAAGGGGTAAAAAGGGGGTTGAAAGTTTGTATAGGAATGGAATTTTGTTTTGAGCTAGAGACTCGAAACTTTGTGTTAAGACTCCTTATTATAATTACAGAAAAGTGTTTTCATAGTTTTGGAAAATTCAACCCCTATGGGGGTAAAAAATGGGTAGAAAGATTGTATGAGAATGGAATTTATTTTTGAGCTAGAGACTTGAAACTTTGTGTAAGAACTCTGTATTACAATTAAAGAAAGCAGTTTTCATGGTTTTTGGAAATTCCACCTCTAAAGGGGTAAAAACGGGGTTGAAAGTATGTATAAGAATGGAATTTTGTTTTGAGCTAGAGACTCGAAACTTTGTGTTAAGACTCCTTATTATAATTAAAGAAAAGTGTTTTCATAGTTTTGGAAAATTCAACCCCTATGGGGGTAAAAAATGGGTAGAATTATTGAATGAGAATGGAATTTATTTTTGAGCTAGAGACTTAAAACTTTGTGTAAGAACTCTGTATTACAATTGAAGAAAGCAGTTTTCATGGTTTTTAGAAATTCCACCTCTAAAGGGGTAAAAACGGGGGTTGAAAGTTTGTATTGGAATGGATTTTTTTTTAGCTAGAGACTTGAAACTTTGTTTTAAAATTCTGTATTACAATTAAAGAAAAATGTTTTCATAATTTTTGGGTATTCCACGTCTAAAGGGGTAAAAAGGCGGTTGAAAATTTGTATAGGAATGGAATTTTGTTTTGGAACTTTGTGTTAAGGCTCCTTATTACAATTAAAGAAAAAAAATCATAGTTTTGGAAAAATCAACCCCTAGGGGGTAAAAAAAGGTAGAAAGTTTGTATGAGAATGGAATTTATTTGTGAGCTAGAGACTTGAAACCCTGTGTAAAGACTTTTAATTACAATTGAAGAAAACCGTTTTCATGGTTTTTGGAAATTTACCTCTAAAGGGTTAAAGAAGAGGCAGAAAATTTGTATGAGAATGGAATTTATTTTTGAGCTAGAGACTTGAAACTTTGTGTAAAGACTCTTTATTATAATTAAAGAAAAGTGTTTTTATGGTTTTTGGAAACTCAACCTCTAAGGGGGTAAAAAGGGGGTTGAAAGTTTGTATAGGAATGGAATTTTGTTTTGAGCTAGAGACTTGAAACTTTGTGTAAACAATCCTTATTACAATTAAAGAAAAATGTTTTCATAGTTTTGGAAAATTCAATTTCGAAAGGGGTAGAAAGGGGGTTGAATGTTTGTTTGAGAATGGTATTTTTTTTTGAGCTATAGACTTGAAACTTTGTGCAAAGACTGTTCATTATTAAAATATAAAAAAGTTGTTTGCTATGAGGATTAAAAGTGTGTATGGAAAACGAGATTCTTTTTGAGCTAAAGGCTTGAAACTTTGTGAAAAGACTCTTTATTAGAACAAAAGAAAAGCGTGTTCATAGTTTTGGAAAATTCTACTTCTAAGGGGGTAAACACGGGTTTGAAAATTGTTAAAGCGGGGAAATAAAGATTTTTTTGAGCTAGAGACTTGCAACTTTATGCATCGATTCCTTATTAAAATAAAAGAAAACTGGTGTCATGGTTTTTTGGGAAATTCCACCCATAAAGAGGTGAAAAGAGTGTTGAAAGTTTCTATGGCGGAAAGTTTTCTTTTGTATCCATAGACTTCAACTCAACTTTGTTATTCAAGTATGTAGGTAATCATTTAAATGCTACGAGTATTTAACCGGATGGTTGTCTGTAAGAGACATATATGTTGCTTTTTAGCGATAATACCGCCTGTTGCCAACATCTACCTAATAAAAAACTTAAACGTTATCAGTAGTATTAATTACTTTTTGTGGAGTGCAATAAAAAATATTTGTATTTTATACGTGTAGGTTATATCAAGTCACATTTTAAAAAGATAAAACAAGGTATGAAACTCTGTAGGAAGAACCCTATTATACGCGGACGAAGTCGCGGGCGGAAAGCTAGTTTATAATAAGAAGGTAAAACGATGTGCCTTGAAACGATAAATAAATATAAGTATTGGAGATTCTCATACCAAATCCATATTAAAAAAAATACTACAAAAGCGTGTAAATATCACATACAGGCATAGAATAAAGTCATAATGTATGCCTATTTATTTGTTTCCTAGATAGCTCCGAATTAATGAAATAAAAACTTACCGAAAACAATCATCTGCTTTGTCCTCTGATCTTCCATCATAAAAGTGGACACCACACACGTGTAGTCTCCAGAAATGTCGGTGTTTGGTTTTACTATCCTCAATGCCCGGTGCATCCTCAGAGGGTCACTCGACGCTTTATATGTCAAGTCTACTCTATTCCTTAAAATACCCAAGTCCTGTGGTTTCTGTGAAGCTATCCATTGGTAGACAGGTCGTGTTTTATTCCTAAAGAACCACTTTACTACCAGTCCCGCCGTATCATTGCCGTATGTGTAATCACAGTCTAGTATGACAGCATCCTGTACTCCATATTGAATTATTTCTGGCACCACCACTTTCACTATTTTTATTGCGTGTATATCTGTAACAAAGAAAAAAATATTAATCTTTTATACAGTTAGGTGTAGATAGGCCTAATTTTCTTTATTATGCTTATTGAATTAAAAACTGGATACCCAACAAGTCGAAAGCATCGCAGCACTTTTTCATATATTTTTGTTTGGAAAGTGACGATTCGTTAAGTGCCAACAGCCCATAAGTCAATGGCAAACCATTGACTTATGGGCTGTTGGCACCAAGAACCATTAAAGCGTCAAAGCGCGAAGCCTCGAATGACGTGTGTTTTTAAAGTAATATACATTTGTAGTATAAGTTTACATTTGCTACCTTTTACTACTTTTACTGCTTTTACATCTATGTTGCAAACAAAACCCCATTACTTACACATCGTTAGTCATTTGACGTACCGTCTTTATCTCAAAACAAAAGGAAAAAAATGGAAAGGATAAAAATTCTTCCCTTACATTATATGAGGCATTGAAGCAGACTGACGTACCCTCTGACAGGGACGCAGGCGTTACATTATTTAACTCTAATATATCACGTATGGAAATGTTAAAAGCAATAAATTGTAGAACAGTTCCAACGCCTCGTGAACCTTCGAAAACGAGAAGCTAAATTGAATGGGAGTGTTTTGTGACATCGGTAATAATAATACATTAGGACTTCAATGTAATACGATAAGTAATAGTTTCTTTTTATCTTTCAATGTTCTGGTTAAGTTTAAGTAAAATCTTATAGGTAAGAAAACTTTATTAGTAGGTACATGAAAATAATATTAAACAGGGCGGCATTAGTACATAAGAATAGTAAATCATGTTACATTGCATAAATTTAATGTAGATAGGGCTACCGTACATTCTTTGCTTCTTCGGCTTTGGGCAGTCATTGATAGTAGTAGGCTGTTGCTATAGTGAACTTCAGTTTATAAAAAATCTTTTTTCCTTTTACACCCGATATATGTGAACTATTTGCTTATAAATGAGCAGGGACTTAAGTGAAGAAGTTGATAATGACTCACCGTTATAATGAAGGTACGTATGTTATACCTACATGTATGATTGTCATTTATTAATTTTTCAATTAATTATTCATTACCTACTTAAAAACCTGCTAGAGTACATTCTGTTTTTTAAGTCAATACCAACTCTTTGGCTAATGTCAAACGTTCCCGCGCCGAAACCGCGATGTTTGGGCCTGATATTGATTTATTTTGTATAATAAACGAAAAAAAATCTTTTTTTTTCGATTTCGACAAAGAGTGACATACCCAACATCTTCTATTAACGTAACAAGCAACCTGTCGAATTTAACACACCCTATATACACACGTTAAACTTATTTTAACACTGCTCTTTTTTCATCGAGGATAAAGATAAATTGAATTCTCATTCCAATATCATAGGTAGACGACACCAGGTACCTACTTTTAAGAGAAGCCTTTGAAGGCCGACTAGACTTCCGGCTTCACTCAAGATGGTGAGGTTGTCTCCAGTTTTTTTTTGTTTGTTTAGAGTTCTTCAATGTGTAATATTGATAGCTTACTATGCAGTGGACTAACGAAGAAGTCTGCAGCTAATAAAGAATTACTCTTTATACGCATTTAACGACTCTTCGGTCATCACCCGGCAGTTCCATGGTCCCGGCCACCTCTTTCTTTCTGTAAAGAAAGCTGTCTCCTTACCAAGAGTAAGGCCTGTACCAAACAACGTCGCTCTAAGACTCAACTTTTTTAATTTACCGTACACTTAAATGAAGGACGCTATGGCACACAGAACTAAGGTCTTACCATGACGTCTTAGCGCGATTGTATTTGGGTTCTTATCTATGCTCAGTTGTATAGTAGCGACTCAGTTTAGGTCCTAAACTGAATCGCGTTAAGACGTTTTGGTAAGGGCCCTGAACTGAAGCCCGTAGTAATTGTCGTCGAAATGTAATCAAAACCTTGAGGAAGATGTTTCGATACTAATGCAAAGTCATTATCATAACGTTATACTAAGAAACACTTTTCAGCTAATACGTGTCCATTAGGCCTAGTCCGTAATCCGTAAATCATGAATATTTATATCAAGTCGACAACGTTAAAAGCTAATTTAAATTCATCTTCAGTACCTATTTGAAAGGCACTCACGGCTTAAAAATTTTGATTGAGACACACTCAACATTACATTGATCCCTGACATTAAATTTGATCATTTTAGTAAAGATATCAATTTGGCATCTTTTACTAAAAATAAAATACAAGTATTTTATAATAATACAAAGTACAAAGCATAATATTTTATACGTATCTTATGATTAAAGAAAGATGAATAAATAAAGAATAAAGTACGTACGTATCTTATGATGAATAAAGTTTTTTTTTTTTTTTTTTATGATTAGGAATTTAAGATGCATGTTGTTAAAATGTGATTATACGCACGACGATAAAAGCATTTTTGTATTATTTTGACGACATGGTTCATTTTTCACGTAACAAAATGTTGATATTATTATGTTAGCGTATAGAACAGCGCAAACACGACAATATTTGATCCTAATATAAGATTTTAAGCTAACATGGTCATTTACACTATAATTACTATTTAAAACGAGATATTTACCATGTACATTTGTTTTAATATCGGGAGCTCATTAAAACAAATGTACATGGTAAATATCTCGTTTTAAATAGTAATTATAATATTTGATCCTACTTTTGCATTAATATGCACTAACACTTATGTCGATCAAAGTTGTAATTACAATTATTATAAACTCATACCGGGTCTATCACGAATTTAGTTCATTTAAGGTGTTATATACCAACATTCAAACCGCGCGATCTGTCTTCGGATCAATGTGCGGATTTTGTGAATGTTATGTGTCGTGCCGATAACAATTAGTAAAAAGGTAGTCCTAACGACGGTATATTAAGGTAAATTAACTGAATTTAAGACATATCTAC
Organism: Lathronympha strigana; assembly: GCA_949128165.1. Classification (NCBI taxonomy): domain Eukaryota; kingdom Metazoa; phylum Arthropoda; class Insecta; order Lepidoptera; family Tortricidae; genus Lathronympha; species Lathronympha strigana. The sequence goes on from OX421905.1 coordinate 3,174,281, forward strand.
CCATTTATCAAAACAATCGTAGTATCGTTCAAACCAAATCATCTAGGTAAGCATTAAATTAAACGTCTGTGTAAAAATCTAGTACTTTACAAATACTACTTCTACCCGAGCATTTTATTTTTATAATAAAATTCTTTGTTACCAACGTATTATAAAAAGTCTAAAATGTGCAACCACCCGAATAATCTCATTAATGTCGTAATCGCAAGATCCTTAGCTGATAAGCTTCAACAATTCTTCTTAATAATCGAAAAGTAGGATTTCCATAAGACGTCAAGATTTCACTAACGAGGAGATGCGAGGAGTCAGCAACGCCCGACCCGGGCAGTCAGATAGCTGCGGTTTTATCTCCAGAGGGCATTGTGACGAGGCGATAACGTCAGCTGGAAATTTTACCTCATAATATGGAATGTAGAATCAGATTTGCTAGAAAAATCCGCTCATTATTTTATAAAACGCATCATATTATCCATGAATCACAAATACTATGTTATTTTAATCATTGCATATTAATACCTGCGAAGCGCGGGATTGCAAATATGCAAAAAATCAGACGTAGTTTATTTATGCATATACATTTAAATTTCATATAAGTACCTTATGCGTTACCTTCACAATAGTAGTTTATGCAACAGTGATATAATAAATAAGGTTCTTAAAACTTGAGGCTCGCCGTTAATAATAGACCCGAGAGTTTTAAGAACCAATTATGAGCTGTTGCATACGCTAGTTTTTCTACGACAGCTAAAATAGCGAAAAAAGCAAAATCTCGAAAGGTAGCAGTGGCAGATGAGGAACACGTCGTTTGCCTACTATAGAAATAAAAAAAAAACAACAGTGCTAATATATTGTATGAAAATCCATATGAGCAGTGTTCTTATGGAATACCATAGACAACGATATAATGTATACTTTTTTAATATCGCTGTCAGTCATCTAATTGGCAGAAGTGCTGGAGTAGAAAAACATACATATTAAAACCTCTTTAATAGAATACTATTCAAAAATATTGTACGATAAAAGCCCGCCAGACATGACAAGTCACTTTATTTTTAATTGAATTTTGCGACCCCACACTGCCCCATTCTATTTTTATTTAATTCGGTTCGGTAAGCGCCTCGGGCTATACATACAACCCTAGATGAGATCCTCGACTAAGAATGGGCAAGCGTAACAAGATCGTTGGGCTTGCGGATATTTTAAACCTTGTAGAATTCTATTCTGTTGGCACATCATTATATGCGCGCGAAATGCGATTAAATTTGAGGAAGTGTTATGTAAACAACCATTAAGTTTAATTGTACAATGAGGACCACTAAATTAATAATAAATAGGTACGTTATTTTAAGTGATTTTCAGAACTGGAATATTTTATCTACTTAACAAATTCAGTGATTTGTTTTTAGACTAATACTAAGCAAATGGTACCAATAGACAAAAAGTATGGAGAGGAGTAAAAGTAATTCTGCGATGGTGCATTTTGCCTTAAATTTCCCACAATTGACGTTCGCTCGTGTAAGTGAAGGCCTGCATTACTTGTACAAATATGGTGTTTAACAGTCATCACGGTTTACAATAAACGACTGCAATAAACATTGCAATAAATCATTTTACCATTTAAAATAACCGAGTAACTGCATTTTTAAATTGAAAGATGTCATATACTACAGAAAAAGTGACCCAGGTCCCCGGCGAGCAGGGCTGGGGCTATATAATTTATATATAGAAGTGTGCCTACTTAAACACATGAATCAAAACATTTATTACACATAATAAACGATTTAATTCATGCTTTACAATTGTGCATCCATTTGTTTTATGTTCCGGCAAAACATTTTTGTTTTGTAAACCGTTGTAAAAGAATCCTTTCAACCGTTCAAAACAAATATGTTTGGACCGAAGCCTCCCGTTTACACTGCGTGGGTCCCTCTACCTTAATTCTCCTATTTTCGAGTTTCCCGGGCCAAAATGTCATATATTATTCCCCAACGGAAACCGGTGGGCTGGCTGGCTATTAATAATGGGTTTCCTTTGCCAGCGCTACATGCATCTGACAGTAACGATCGCACTTTTACTTCGTCATTTTTATCGTGGAGATTTTACGTTTTTAATTTTTTGGGTTTCTTGGAGATAAGGTTTTCGTGTACTTGAAATTGCGTGATTACGTCCTGTCCTAGAGATTATTAGTTCTTTAAGTGTCAGAAATTACCTTACATACAAACCAGGAGGTCTCGGGTTCGAATCCTGATCAGAGCATTTATTTGTGTGTTTATCACGAATTGTTCCTGAGGTATGGATAATTTATATGTATTTAAATATTTATCCCTAATATACATATATATCGTCGTCGCGTCGGGTGTTCCAGAAAGTATAAGCACAAGCTCAAAATGTTTTTTTTCTTAGGTATTGCATTAGTTATAAGTAACAATTCAATATATACATATTTTATAACAAATTCAGGTATATATCAATCATATTTTAACATTGTCAGAAGAGATGCAGAGATCGCACCTTGGATCGAATACTTGTCATAAGTTTCAGCACAAATTTATTTCCAATGACTTTGGAGGCTTTCGACCAGTTTCTTTTGAAGGCCTCGATTAAATCTCCAGGCTCAATGTCTTCCTGGAGATATACTTTAGTAAGAGCCCAAAAAGTTTTGATTGGCCTGGTTTCCGTACAGTTCGTCGGATTCATTTCCTTAGGCACATATTCTGCTCCGTCGTCTCTATACCAAGAAGAAAATGAAAAAATAAAATGAAAATTAAAATGAATTTATTGGATACAATATTGTGTACAACAGTTATGGTTCGAATCTCCAAGTTAGTAAAATATTTACTTGTGGCAGGTGATCCCGCTCTTCCTACCAAAGTTACGTAAATAGTAACCGAAAGTAAACTTATTAATATGAATAATCGTACAAACTTATTTAAAACTAAGACGTGTATGTGTATATGTGTGTGTGTGTGTGTGCAAAATATTTTATTTTTATAACATATTTGTTTACAATTTTAGTAATTAATTAATTGATTGCTTTAATAAAAGTGCTTCTGCTTCCTTATAGTCTAATGTTGCTATCCATTCAATTAGCAGTTTTTTTTACAACTAGAAAATTGCAAAGAGTATATAGAAAGAATATTATTATTATTTACAAGCCAATCTGCTCAATAAGACCATAGTGTATTGTATTTTGGCATTGGCAAACAGATTTAGTAGGTGGCATAGCCACTACATTTGGATTTCTTCGGCGTGAATTATCATCAGGTTAAAATTTTATATTTTGGTGTAACTTTAATAGATATGATACAATATAAAGATAACGTAGTGTATTCTTGGAATAGTGCACAGATGCCAAATCTAGCCAAAATAAAACAGGGCTATTGTGCTCACGGATCATGGGCAACAATAGACGATTCAAGCATTCAAAGATGTAAGTGTGAATTGTTTGTGTTGTGACGAATGGCTTGGACAACTTCCCGCATTCACCCGTTTGGCTATCTACCAGTGTTTTCTTGCAAATAGGGATTTTTCGGCATCATTGACATACAGTGTGAAATTGGTCACCAGGAAGCATCTTATAATCTCATTTTATGTAGGTTTCGTCGTTCATAATAACACGCCGATTTTCTATACGTCACAGACTACACAGACAACGCATTCAGAAGCATTAAAAGAAAATGCAGACACATATGCAGAGTTTCCCTTATAAATGTCTACGATTCTATGAGCATAACGGACTACCACTCTACACCATTTTATACTACAATATTCCATGTTCACCCTTAAAACACAATCATCATCAATTTAAGAGCTTTGCTCTTGTCGATGTCGGTCGAGTAATCGCCACTCTTCTCTTTTCTGGGCCAGCCTTTTGACTTCCTCGTACGACACGGCAGAGACTTTATCTTTAATTTGGCTGAAATATGTGAGTCGGGGCCTTCCTCTACTTCTTTTTCCCTCAACTTTGCCCTCCAGGATGTTTAGGAAGAATCGGTCGTGCCGTACCAGGTGACCAACCATCTTGCCCCTTCTGTTGGCTATGATGTTTAACAGGCATCTCTTCTCTCCTGCCATGCTCAGGACTTCCTCATTAGTCTTCCTTTCCGTTTAACTAATCCTAAAAATACAATAATTGAAAATAATTTTTATTTATACGAGAACAGATCGCAGACGTGAGTGCAAATGAAATAAGCAGTCGCGCTTCCAAACTAAATTAGTACCGCGAGTGGTCTTGTATGCTCGGTCTAAATGTTGAGGTTGGTGCAGTCTGCCATAGGTTATCATAAAATTTTCTCGCCATCGGTTTCTCGCATGCGGCCTGTTTAGCGGTCCGTTTTGATTCCTTCTGTTTTTGAAACTTTAAACCAATTCTTGCCTTGGCACGTTGGACATCCCTAGCCGATATTAGCTTTTTGGCGACATCCCTAACAGACAAGTCTTTTTTCTGGCGAACACCTGAGCAATCTTACGGTCCAATTTTGGATCTTCAGACCCCTTCGACCACTTGTGGGTGTATCGTAAAAACTGGAGTCGTTGCCATCATGCTTTCGAATAGCCGTCCTAACGGCCCCCATGCTTACGCCCGCAGAATTATCTACTCTTGAAGCGTAAGGTTAGAAATCGTACACCATTTGTGCAATTCAACTTCTTTTTTTAGTTTGTATATGGAGTTTATACTTTCAGGAGTACCCGATATAACACAAGCTTTACTGAGCTTACTGTGGGGCTATGTCGATATGTGTAAAATTGTTCCAATATAAAAACAAAATCTGTGTTCAAATAAACATGGTTAATACCCCGTTTAATAACAATAATAATATAGGTGGATGGATCAAGGGTCAGATGCAGAAGGCGGTAATCCTGGACACGGCGCGTATAGTCCGGCGGTTCCTCTCTCTGCGGCCCTAACCACCGGCAGCCTGGGCCCTGCTCCGTTGCCGGCGGCACTCTAGGTTAGGTTTTTTATAATGTGTTTATGTTTTTTTTTGTATGTTGTTTTATATTTTACTTTTATAGACATATTGTAAAAACCTAACTTAGGAATGAAAAGAAATAAAGGGAATAATAATATATCGATACTAGGTACTCTATCTCTCTTTTCTTCTTTTTCAGCGTCTATCTATACGCCAACTTTTGGGCAAACGTCACTCCAATTCTCTTCCACATTGCCCGATTTGTTGTTTCTCTCATCCAGAGAGGGCCAGCAAGCTTCTTTATATCGTCCTCCCATCTGGTTGGAGGTCTATGATCCGGTCTTTTGGAACGAAGCCGCCATACTAGAACGCGTCTGCTCCATCTCCCGTCGTCTTGGCGCATTATTGTCCAGCCCAGGCCCATTTCAGAGTAGCAACTAGGTTATATTATACCTAGATAACATCTGTACAGGAAAATATAGATTTTTCATACAGTAAACCACGACACTGCCTACTGTTTTTAATTTATAGTAAAATATAATATGTAAATGAAAATAGTTTTACAAAAACATTCTTAATTTCTACCTTAACTTAACAAAAGAACTTAAAAAAAAAACTTAGCCTAACAATCCTACTAACTATTACTGTCACCACACCCGCTCCGCGCCCCACCAGACGCAAAGGTGCCCATCACGCTCGCCGCGTTGCCACGTTGAACTGCAATGGACAACCTCTGCAGCGAGGATCGTGACCTCTCTCCCTCAGGCGTCTCCCCACTTCCTTAATAAAAGCTAGATATGTAAATGTAAAACCTTTTGGGGAAGCCAAACGGTTTCAGTAAAGCATTAACAGGGGGAAACCTGTACCTGTATGTCCAGCAGTGCGGCACTAAAATAGGATCATCTAAAAAAGCGGACAAGTCACCGACCCTACAAATTCAAAAGCTTGAATCTAACTACTCAGCCTGATATCTCACCTAAGCACCTATTAGGACGCAGAATCGTTTGAGCTATTAATCGCAAGTTAAACGACTGTTAACAACTCACGATATCGAAATCAAGAGCACTTCTGCTACGGGCAATCGAGAAAGTTTGACTTCGCGATAACGGCATTGAGCGGCTCTTAAGGTTGCTACAGCAAAGTTTTTATTGCAACGAAGATAAAATATGGTTTGTTTTATGAGTAAATATTTCAGGCAACTCAACAGTTTCATTTATGTTTTTCAACTTCTATTGAAGATTACACAATACGATATTTCGCTTCTTAAAGATGCTATGTAATGTATACATGATTCAGTAAGAATTATAATTCATATTAATTTAAGTAGTTGACATTTAATTTTTTTTTTGCACGATAGGTTTGAAATATATTGTGTTGATTATTATAACTTTATATATTATTTTAATCCAAATGTCTTGCGTTCAGACCCCGATAATTAAATAAATCAAAATTAAATGACACTGCGTAAGAAATATCATTTCATATATTATTTAAGAAAATCATCGTATGAAAACCAAACTAATCCCAAAAAGACTTAATTTACCCTCTAGATTGGAAGGTCCAACGGCAGTCGCTTTCGTAAAACTAGCGCCTTCGCCAAATTTTGGGATAAGTTGCCAAAGTGGACGCCAGGCTCCCGAGCCTCGTGGAGATCTCGTTACAATTCTCACTAAGATTTTATTAAAATTATAGAAATGGTGGCAAAAAAGCACACAGCCCGCGTGATGGTGAGCGGTTTTCGTAACCTAATATGGACGCCTGAAATGCTCACTATATTGCTGACAAAAGTACACACCAGTTTATATTCAGTCAGTAGTGACCAAAACGAACAAAACATAAATCTAAGTACACATTCGTCACTAGTTCCGAAAGTGACATAATAATGTAAAATTACGTTTTTGTGAGAGTGACGAATGTGTCCTGGATCTGATGATAATACTCATAACAACAATAAAATCATTTATTTCAGACATAAATGTCTATCTGGGTTAGTTACATTACTTATTATGACACAAAGGTTAAAAAGATAGAAATAATTCAAACTAATAAATTGCACGCCCCATTGTGTATGGCACTGGTGCATGCAGGCGAAGCCAGTGCTTTATAAGAGGGCTGTCCCATCTCTTCGATACAATGCTAAGGATTCTATTGAGGCTGTCCCCTATCCGAATTAGAATGGAGGCATATCCCTTTGATAGCCTGGAATCCATCAATGCTGGCCTCGGCAAGTATTCCAGACGCAATACAGAATCGAGGCAACCCCATCTGAACCCGGTAAGCATTGTTGTATTGTACACGTAGCCGACCCCTTACTGCAGGTGTAGAAAGATTGGAAGTACGCCGTGAAAAGCGTCGCCTTGACTTGCTTCGTACACCGTGCAAACCTACAAGCCAGCATGTTGCATCTGACTGACAATTAACGCCCTACGTTCACGCTCCATGTCCAGGCTGTCACTCTGATCCTCCGAGACCCAGATACTTAAATTGGACGATTTTATATAGAGGAGACCCGAAAAATTTAAGGTGTGGTATATCCGGATAAAATTTGGAACCAGCCTTTTAAATACAGGCCATTCCTCTATGTTGGTAAGTACATTTACAAAACATTTCTCAATAGCTAATGTTGGTACTTATGTAGGATCAATGTGGCTAATTCCGTCATAGGGCGTATTCCGTCTAACGCCCAACTGCGTTGAATACAAGCGCAGTACGCAGCTACTGACTCAGTCCATGAACTCAGAATAGCATGATGTGTATCGAGGCGAGTATTAGACGGACTAGGCCCCTACTAGTAGACGGAATTAGCCTCCTTGACCTTTATGTATATTCTACGACAAATACTCAAAGTTTTTCGATAAACTGTCACGAAATAAATAAAATTCTTCGCAAATTTTAGTACAAGTACTTTTATTAAGAGTTGGTAAAGTAATATTTCGTATTATAACAATTAGTTGGAATCCAATAAACGTGGATGAAGTTGCGAAATTCGATGCCGTGGCACTATTCCTAACTTACCGAGCAAACGTGATCTGACGAGCACAGGCCTCTCGGATCTTCAGTTGAACCAGTCTAACTGTGACCTCAAGAACAATAAACATGAACAATCTGAGAGTGCACTTTTTGCTTGTCGGATCGACTCGTCTATGCTCGATACATTTTGAAATAATCGCCTCTGGCCTTAAAGCGCCTCTGGATCGGTTTCGATTAACTGAAATTTAATGTTCCTTCGTAGTTTTGAATTGAGTTACCTATTCAAGGGCCGGGCAGCTATTGAGATTTAAACGATATTGTTCAAACTGAAATCAAAAGATATTTACAAAATTGTAAAATAATACTTACCTACTATCAACAACGTACTGATAGATGGGTAGCTAAACTATATACCTACCTAAGGGTAGTTGACTACGGCGCCCTAAAATGAGTACTTAGGTACCCAGTGTAAAATGTCCAATGCTACAAATTTTAGGAAAAGTATATTAATTCACGACATTTTAATAAAATGAAATAAACTAATGTAAAAGCGGGCGTAGCGGCTGAAAGCGCCGAAATTTTAAAACGTAATACCTAAATATAAGAGCCTGAGCAGAGAGTACCTTTTTGTACCATTCGGGGACGAAACTCTTGGTCCATGGGGTCCCAGCGCACGCAAGTTTTTCGTAGGAATCGCGAAACGTCTGGTTGATGTTACTGGTGACCGAAGAGCCGGTGGCTTCCTCGCACAACGAATCAGCATTGCGATGCAACGAGGAAATGCCGCGAGCATCCTAGGTACAATGCCTCAAGGACCTATTTTAGATTTAAGAAAGGTTGAGGTAGGTAGTTAGGTAAGTTACGCTTACTGTATATATTTTGAAAATAAATGTTTTTTTAATAAATAAATTTGCCGTGAATTCACAATATAACTTGGTTAGCCATGAAGTACTATCGGTAGACCGGAGAACGGGATATAGTGACAAAATTCGCAGCCAACGGGTGTGTCTCGGTACTCTCGGTAGCTCAGTTGGTAGAGCGATGGGCGTGTATCCCATAGCTGCGAGTTCCTAGTCTCACCCGAGGCCGTGAAATTTTCCACATTTCCTTAATTTATATGATTTGAGATATCATTCGCAGACGTTTCTGAATCAAAATATATTTACTTACAAATAGTATTTACAATTTTAAAGCATGAATTAAATCATTTATTAAACATAATAAATGCCGGGGACCTTGGTCACTTTTTCTGTGGTATATGACATCTCTTTCAATTTATAAATAGTATTTTATTATTTTTTACGTCAATAAAGTTGAAAATAGCTCCATATGTTTTGGAACAGTCCGTGTCCCTTATTCATGAGTTATGCCGCAGCGTCGACGCCGCGGCGGCTACTCTACGCACACTGCGATCACCAGTGCGCTCTGATCTCAACACAGCTGATCTGATCTCGCGCTGGTGCTCGCAGTGTGCGTAGAGCAGCCACCGCGGCTGGACGCATGACTCATGAATAAGGGACGCGGACTGATCCGAAACATGTCGAGCTATTTTCGACTTTATTTTTATTTTATTTTATTAAGGTTCACCAACAATTGTTGACATCAATACATTCAAAATTATTCTAGATAGATGCGAGGAGAGATGTCACAATCACTTAAAGGTAAACACCGCATGCAAAACAAAGTGGATATAAACAACTTATTATAGGGACTATTAACTTATTGTACTAGGGAATATTATTTCGAACACATGAAATACTATTCTTAGGCGCAGAATACCTACCAATTCAGATAACCTGGTCTATTGTGTCAAAACATATTTTCGCACAGATGTTATAAATTTATGAAGTGAGTCATAGTGCATATTGACGTGAGTAACCAAATAAGTATTTTAATATGTCTGATACACACGGGAGTTTTCTAATTCAATCTATTATTATTTTTCCTTACAAAAAGCTGCATAAAAATTATACCAGAAAAAAGGGATTAATATTTTTAATTAAAACTCTTGATTAAATTAAAACCGGTTTACCTTCGTTTTGTCGACGAACTATTTGCCTAATTTCAGTTCGCCTAATTTCAGTTTGCCTAATATCACTTGGTATACTTATTCGTTTCGTCGAATTTTCATTACATCGAATTTCATTTTGCCTAAAATCATTATGTCGAACGCCCGTTTCGTCTAACTATCATTATACCTAATTTCAGTTTACCTAATATTGTTTTGTCTAATATTCAATTGGTTTTTTTTTTTTGGTCTAATGTATTTTTTTTTCTGCCACCCCTAATAATTGGCGACCCAATAGGTCGTGTCTGGGAACATACTTTCTGATGTGGAGGCACGCTCGCTTCGCTCGCGTATTGTTGGTCACAATTCAACCTAACACTCCTCCTCGCTTCGCTCGTCGTCGTACCTAACGGTGACTCTGGTTGCAAAGGGAGGCCGCGAAAGATTCGGTTCTGGCGCTTCATCGGCCGCTGCCGCGGCACGCTCGCTTCGCTCGCTCGGCTCGCACGCTGTGAGGTCGCAGTTCAACCTAACACTCCTCCTCGCTTCGCTCGTCGTCGTACCTAACGGTGACTCTGGTTGCAAAGGGAGGCCGCGAAAGATTCGGTTCTGGCGCTTCGCCGGCCGCTGCCGCGGCACGCTCGCTTCGCTCACTCGGCTCGCGCGCTGTGAGGTCGCAGTTCAACCTAACACTCCTCCTCGCTTCGCTCGTCGTCGTACCTAACGGTGACTCTGGTTGCATAGGGGGGCCGCGAAAAATTCGGTTCTGGCGCTTCGCCGGCCGCTGCCGCGGCACGCTCGCTTCGCTCGCTCGGCTCGCGCGCTGTGAGGTCGCAGTTCAACCTAACACTCCTCCTCGCTTCGCTCGTCGTCGTACCTAAACTGACTCTGACTAACTTCGTGAAGGTGATCGTAAGCTAACAACTAATTAAAAGTAAGTATTTTATCTCGCTCTTTACTCTGCCCTAGCCTAGAAAACTAACGAGCGCGAGCTAACCGGGTCGGGTAAAAAAAAAGGTTTATTTCTTATAACCTAACCTTGCTTAAATGTTTTTTTTTTCAAGCGGTGGTATCTAATTTTTTTATTAGTATCATCTATTGGTTATTGGTTCCCCTATGTTTGGTATATCTTTTTTCGGCAAATTGATAATTAGTCAAAATGGCAATCGACGAAACGATAATTAGGCAAAATAATATTCGACGAAACAATAATTATACATAATGACCATTAGGCAAAACGACATTCGATGTAATGATTTTTGTGTGAAACGAGTTTATGTAAAATGACTTTAGACAAACCGTTGATTATACTCATTGATATAAGTAAAAGAGGAAGATGTGTGACGCTCATAGTTGTCAACTCGGAAAGCTAGGCCAAAACCCACACACTTGCAAATTCTTACACACCGCTGTAATGTGTATGTGCACAGTGCGCAATAGAGATAAAATAATACGATTTACATTGTTGTGCAAACGAGACTCCCCTATTTTGCGTATTACACACGGAGCGACAGAGATAAACAAAAGCATTCATACATTTGCGCAAGCGAGACATCCGTATTTCTTACAATACCTCTATAAATAAGAAGCCGTGTCATTTCGATTTTAAAAAAGAGGAGTTCGATTTGATAATAATCTTAGTCCGTCCTTTACGGACCACTATGAAAGCAAGCGAATAGGGCTATTATCAATATCAAATCAAAAAGTTTTACTCCTGGTACTTCGATATTGCCAATAGCTTACCAAGTGCGGGATAAGACTTGACCAATTTAAGATGTGATCTCCGATTGCGCATATTCACAAGTCACAGTCTTACTTTTACTGGGCGAGTAGTTACACTGGTAAGCTGTAGGAAATCTAGGTAGCGTCAGAAAACAAAGTCAATAATTACTTATACAATTTACTAATTTCATAATGAAACAGAATGAAATAAAAGATCGTATTAAAACAAGTCGGACCCTATTTTATTAATATTGTAATGTACATACTTTACGGATAATGAAACTAAAAATAACGTTCAATGATAGTCGGTGCTCACCGGAGTACCTACCTACATAGTAAAATTAAAAATATTAAAATAATATGTTTACTTTCTTTGTATTGACAGTTATATTAAATTTCATTTAAATTAAAGTTCTTATTAGTTGTAAGAGTAAAAATTAAATACGATTACTTTCAGTCAAGTTTAATAAAATGTAGTTCATTGTAACTGTCAATAGATGGAAGCAAATAAATTATTTTTTCCAATGCTATTTAATAGCAATGATAAAATCAAAACCGACTGAGTACGTGTCGGGCTACGCAATATGTAGGATAAACTTAAGGTTAATGTGGCTAGGGCCATAGATACTATTCCGTCTAATGCTCGCCTTCGTTAAACAAAAGCACGGTACGCAGCTGCCGACTCAGTCGATAAGAATTACCCGACAGTAAGGAATAGCGCGTTTCGTTATTCTTCTTCTACCCTTGTTGGTGGTGTAAATATGTTCTGGATTGAAGTGTATGGAACATATTCTACTATTTATGGTAGATATCCACTCTGGATCCCTTCTTTGAACACGAACCACTGTTAGCCACTTATCTCTCCATATTTCATCGGCAGGAAATCTGTATATTAAATTATTATACTACAATCTACACATAATACATATATATGTGTGATTCTTTAAGAGTCTTGCAATATCGTAGACTACGGTGATATAAATAAAAGTACTCTAAATGCCCAAAATCATGGGACATTTTTATTCAACATCCTACATTAATTAAAAAGACGTCCCACTAATACGTAGAAGTTAAATTAATATACAATATGACATTATAAACTTATAACCATACCAATTATAATTATCGTAATTCAACCAAAAACATGTTGAAAACCAGTGAAAATGGGGTTAAAAGTTGTAAGTATAACCATTAGCATCAAATCACAGGAGGTAAGCACGAGTATGTATAGGTACCCTACGTACGTATGCATACAAACATAATTTACCCATATTATTGTTACAAAATTAATATCAGAAGTGTTTTAAGTAACAGGAGCGCAGAAACTAAAAATACATTTCATAATGATCAGAATTTGTTTTGCTGGCCCTATCAAGAAAAGTGAAGTGACGTAATGTGACAATCGGATAAACGTGTTACTCGCGTAGGTATTAGATATTTAGCTGTCTCTCTCACTCAATAACAAAGATTATTTTAAATATTAATTACTAAAATATAATATTTTCATACTATAAACAGTAATTACGAATGAAAAGTGATACCGTGAGCTTTGTTTTTGTGTCTTGAGCTGTTGAAACACTAAAAAAAGGCGCAAGTGGGCATGATTCTTTAATATTCGTGCCAGATGACCACGTTGTTGACACATCGGCCGCCGTCACACGACTATTTCAATATAGGTGCAGTAACCTATATTTCGTGGCACACGAACGTGCGCCTGGTACCATATCTTCCCCTTTTACTTACATCAATGATTATACTAAACGTTTTTAGGCGAACTGAAATTAGGCAAAAAGTTGTTCGACAAAACGAGGGTATACCATTAAAACCGAACTTGCGAGCACATCACAAAGTAGCGTGAAACGAAACAAAAATATCCTTGTTCCGCCGAGATGAAAATGTTGCAAATTTAGGTCAGCCTTCCCGAAGCAAACTAACAAATAATTTAAGAGACGGCATAATTCACAGGAAATATCCTACAGCCATGGAACTGGATAGGGTTCCATGGCTGTAGATCATACAAAAGCAGTCTGTATACTACAAATACCAATAGTTTATTTCAGGAATAAGTAATATAGCGTTACATTAAGATAACTCTCCTACAACTACTGGGATCTCTAATTCTCTATACTATTCTGATGAATAAGTAAGTATAAGTAGTATTTGTAAAACAAACTGACGCTCGAGGACGTAAACTATCTCATTCACACTTGCAGTCCAAGCAACAGGTGAAAGAGATAGTGATAGAACCCTGTTCATCAGTTTGGTTACAATAAGATGTACAATTTGCTATTAACAAGTTGCTTTTCGGCGAAGAAAAAAACCGTTATAAAACCTGCATCCTTTATGTACCCACGCGTGCAAAAGTCCAAGGACAGTTTATGAATGAATTCATTTATAAACTGCCCATGCAATTTTAAACGTGATAGTACATGCAATTCAAAGATTTATGTGAAGTCTCCAACCCGCTTTGGACCAGTATCGGGGGCTCCATCCCTCTGTGCAATGTCAATTTTTTTTTATCACAATAGGTATGGTATGTTTCGACTGCATCGGGCAGTCATCGTCGGAGAGAGTGGTGTTGCAGCTGAGGTGACAACATCACTCTGTCCGTTCTGAATTTAAATTTGAACGCTTATGTATATCCGCTGAATCCTGTTCGTTTGTACCTAATAGTAAAAGTTACTGGGCGTATAATTTCTTGTGATCTCGGAGCGCCCACGGCCTTGCACGACTTTGTTAATGTGTATTCGCACTTGCTAAATTAAATTTACTCGTTTCGTAAACGGGGGTGGTTCATTTGTAGTAGAAGCTTTTGAGTATAGTTGTTGTAAAGGTTGCATTGAATTTTGAGTGTTGACTCAGAGTCGAGGTTAGCTGTGTGCTAATCATTGTAGACAATATTACTTTTTTGTTATTATTCTAATTTTTTTGGAAATTAATTTCTTTTATATCAGGAATAAACTAAAGCAGGTGTTTAACAAACAAAAAAAATACTCTAATTATCTATTATTGCATTACAGATTTTTAAGAACAAATGTTGCTATATCATCTACATTTTTTAAATATATTTTGCAAATAATATTGTCTTCTGTTACCGCGATTGTTATTCATTGAAATTACACTTTAGAACGGATTAATTAGTTAGGGAAGCGTTCGTAAGTTGTATGTATGTTAATCCTCACAGGGTTTTTTAAATTTTTTAATTTTAATTATAGACTGCCCATCAGTCAATGTATTACTAGCTTTATAAGCCCTCTGGGCATTGTAGACCAACCTTTGTTTTTGTTTTTAATTATTTTATATTTCTTTGTACGTAGGTAGTTTGCACAAGTAACTTTGTTGATTGACAGGGAGAATTCGCATTCTCTCAGTCATCATCTTAACCCTGTGAAAACGAGTGCTATAAAGGGCTCGAAACGTAGGGTCATGGTGTTCATAAACGCAATTAATCCGTTCTAATTTCAATATTTTGAAATTATTTAGATTACGAATAACGGCCTCCTTAGCCTAGTTGGTAGTGACCCTGCCTACGAAGCAGGAGGTCCCGGGTTCGAATCCTGGTCAGGGCATTTATTTGTATGTTTATTACAAATATTTGTTCCTGAGTTATGGATGTTTTCTATGTATTTAAGTATTTATATGTATCTGTCTATTATATATATCGTCACTATACCTACCTACCTACAACACAAGCCTTATTGAGCTTACCGTGGGACTAGGTTGACTTGTGTAAGATTGTCCCATAATATTTATTTTATTTTATTTTATTTATGAATACCACGAACATAATATGAAATAGACTTCTTTGTAGCTTCCAAGATTAAGATATCTAATCTTGACAGAGTCGCTATTACATGTTGTTAAGCAAACTCCCGCGGGGATCGGGAGTGGATATCCAACCCGCCTGGTACGTTCTGAATAAATTAACCGATTTGGATTACTCGTACATTCGATCTTCGAGCTTATTACAGTATGTAGAGCTGCTGCGTTGCAGGGCTTTTCCAATCTTTTAACGCGTAATTTGGGATTATGAATTATGTTATGTATTTAAATTATAAGATTTAAAATATCCATGCCATTACTAAAAATAAAGCAATAGAAAAACACATCAGTGCATTTCTAAAATGTACAACATTTTTTTTAATAGCCTGTCATAGTGTCCCACTATATTAGCCCACCTATCCGGATGCATGCGATAGACGTGGCCGGCCCAGTCCCATTTTAGCCTGGCAGTCTTCTCGCCTACATCAGCTATGCGTGTTTTAGAGCGCAGCGTAGTGTTTCGGATGCGAAACAACATTAGATTGCAAAATTTGCAGCATAACTCGCAAAAATTACGCAACAGCTTCGGAATCATTGACAGAAGACATTTAATGTTTCTAACGATTATTATTTTATTTTAAACCACATTGTTACATAACAGCTAGGCGCTAATGCGATGTAAGACTAAAGTATTAATGATGATGATTTGATGATGATGATGGATAATTAATGAATACCCTCGCAGAACCTCAACAATGTAGGTAAAATTTGGAGGACTAGTCAAAAAATAATTTTGTGCCCGAACTTCCCAAAAACTTTTAACTTCGCGTTTAATTTGAAACGGGTGTAATCTAAAGACTATAACGTCATATGGGTGGCAATTTACTGCTAACAAAACTCCTCTTTTAATTTAGTTATTACTGCATCTGAACACCTGGGAGCTGTTAGCGGGAGCAGTAGGTGGAGGTCTTAGTGTTACGTCAGCAAAAGCGTAAGAAATCAGATGAGAGACGAGAAGCTAGTTGCAGTGGGTGGAAACCCACAATCCTTCGGTAGTACGCTTTTACAAGTAGCTATACTAGTATTCAATAACGTGTAATCATTCAAAACTACAGAATTATTAGCAGCGGGATGTTACCACCATGAAAACAGCTGAAAAAACAAAGTCTCTATCATTCTCTAAATATATCCATACAATTTCAAAGTAATCTGCCTATGTCGCATGAGCATCGCCATCACAGTGAAACTAATTATGGTTATAACATAAAAGCATCCCCATATATTATGAACAAGGTACAAATATAGTAAAGCGCACTATCGACCTTCACGGCCGTATCAAATGTCAGTAACATGCTTTCAAGGAAATTGGTGTCGCGCTTCTGTGACATTTATTCACAGCCCAATAGCTATCTCTGTTATCGTGGAGTATTTTATATATCGCAAGAACTCTGTATGTATGCGAAATTTATTACACTATTTCTTTTTAATATGAGAAATCCAACGGTACTATTAATTCATAATAATAGGTATACCGTACGAACTTAAAAATTCAAAACTTTGATGCACTGTATTTTGTTATCCTTTAGTTATACATTTTGTTTTAGTAATTTAAATGTTTCTTTGATAGTAGATTATTGATTTATGTACTAAAGTAAGTAATCATCATCATCCTGCCCTGGAGACCTATTCGAACGTGCTTATCTGTTATTTGGATGTGAACTTCCGCGGACGTGATCAATATGAGATCATAACATGGGATAAAAAAATGTAGTTAATAGCAACATTGTAGTTAATAGCCGCAGGTTGCGCCTTTCACTCATCGCGTTTTGCGTCAAGTTATGTTTTTACATTTCTCTTATTAAATGAGAGTAAACACAAATTCTGATTATGATACTAGACATGTTTCTTTCTTTTCAGTTATATTTTTACTTAGTCGGGTTTTACAACTTTTTAATTTATTTATTTTATTTTACGCGCTTTAGTTATTTATACATACCGTCTAATTTTTATTTATTAAATTAAATATAAGATATAACTTAACAACCATAACAGCTTGGCCGCTAGTTTTATCCGGGCATGTGCGTCAGTAATTAAGGGATAAGAAGACGGGTTATTTTTTGTTTCTGTAGTTTAGTTACATCTAATATTTGGATTTGACTTTAACAAATATATTAGCTAGCTAAATACAACCGTTTAATAAAAAAGGATTTAGATTAACATATTTACCAAAATATAATTAACTAATAAATTCGCTTGTACTTATAAGTGGCTTGAAAAATTTTTTTTCGTCTGACCCTTGATCAAGTCACCTAGCGAATTATCGAGTAGTGGCGCAGGTATGTTAGTACTGCGTGGTCTATAATATCTTACATGAAAGTCAGCTGCTGATGAAATTCTGGCTACAAGATTAAAGTCTGTGTAAGTTTAAGCAACTAAATCGTTCCAGCTCCCGATTGGTTATTTAAAATGTAAAATGATAAAAGAAACCTAATAATGATTTTCAAATTTCTATTCAATGATACCCCGCTTGATATCCGTCCATTCTATAGCGTCACATGGTCGTCATTTTTAATTTTGATTATTGCCATATCATTAGTGACATCCACACAAAGAAGACGAATCGATTGACGTATGATACACCAAGATTGGTCCACGCTTTTGACCTCTAGTTGGCCACATAGGAACAAAAATACATACATACATTTATAGACTGTTAAACACATTACCCGACTTTGCGTTGGAAAGTCGGGTAATAAAAGCGACCCGTAGAAATCTGTCGGGACAAACACTGAAAGGATGATGACTTGAATTTGACATACCACTTACACAGTTGCCAAAACACATTTGTAACTGCACCCTATATTTCAGATTACCCAAAAACTCATTCGTGACCAAATTCTTTTCAACCTTCATCACTTTTAGAACTTAAGTAACAAAAACAGTGTTTAGAATATCTGTGACAGTTTTGCCAACCCATGTCAAATTTGACACTGAGGGTCCTTCTCCTTTTTTACCAACAATGAAACGCAATTTACTCAATTCTCAGTTTTTTGATCATGTGTTAAAAAATAAAAACGGTAGAAATTATTTAAAAAGACAACATATGCGTTTGAAGTACATTATTTGATAGTTGGTAAGATTTTTTTTTTCATAGGCTTTCTAGAAATTGACACCGTGACAGAGTGGACTTTTCAGAGAAAAAATTGGCTTTTCCTCTCGATTGACCATTGTCACAGTGTTTTTGAGTTTAATAATGTATAGTAAGTTTATAGTCACTAACCACGCGTAACAAGTATACTGATAAGGTTAATTAAAATTTCGAGCTTTACAAAAAACATAATGATTAAATTATAAAGAATGACTTACACTATCACGGGACGGGACAGGAAAATCTGTCAATTTCTATAAAAAGAATCACGTGATAGCTCGAAGCCCTCGGAGGTCACGTGAGGCTCTCTATAGAAATTGACAGATTTTCCCGTCCCGTTTTAGTGTGAGTCATCTTTAAATCAGATGTTTTTCAGCGCAGATACAGATCATTGTTGGTTAAAAAGGAGAAAGGCCCAAAACATCCACCGGCTTCTTATCAACTTCAAATATAATTTATCCGAACACAAGAACACCATTAAGCGCTCTCAAATTCTAGATAGTCCAAGAGTCACGAAACCTATTAAAACTTTTACATAGACGTGAAAAATGAAATTACTTTTCATTTCCTCTCGAACTCGTTTAACTTCATAATGCACATGACTTGCAGAACTTGGATATGGTTATGGAGGCTCGCTGGTTTGTTCTGTAATTAATGAGTGTTTAGTTGCTACTATTAAGTCGAAATGGTAGATGGGCGGCGCCGCCAGTATGGAAGCCTATTGGGACCATGCGAAGCGGGTGGAAGGAGTAGCCGATTCGATCGCTGCGCTCGCTGCGGATAAAATTGAAACTGTTTATACTGACATGAGCTGTCAGACGCATGGATTTGTAAAGGTTTTGCAGTAAATAATGTTAATTAATATTTTTTTAAGATAAATATGATCCTAGTATTAAAATCTGTTCTCGTATTTCCAGTAGGTAGAGTGGAAAGAGGAGCAAATAAATCAGTGGATCATTAAAGTAAGATGAAAAAGTAAGTCACATTTATTTGCTGTTCGGGTACATCTTCCATCTCCAATATTTAAGTAGTAAATAAAACAACAAGCTTTTATGTGTATATCCATACTTCCATACTGTAATATAAATTGGAAAGTGTGTGTCTGTTTGTTTGTCCGACTTTCACGGTCAAACAGAGCGACGAATTGACCTGATTTTTAAGTGGAGATAATTTAAGGAATGGAAAGTGACAAAGGCTACTTTGGTCTATTTCTAACGCGAGCGAAGCTGCGGGCAAAAGCTAGTTTTATATGGTATTAGCAGCGACGTGCATCTGCGGGTGCGGTATGTTTGAACAGCTTGTGAGTCAGTATCGACCCAAAACAAAAGACTATCGATTTATGTTCACACAGAGAGTTCCATTGGTTTGATATTTAGCGGCCATATACGTGCGGGCAATCCGTCAGTATCATAGGATGTCCGCCGGGCATCCGCCGGACGAATTTCCCATACATTAATAGGCAGATCTCCATGGCCGGCAACTACCGTGTATAAATAGATAAGTAAATAATCCTCATCTCTTGCCACTAGAAATCACTTACTTTTCATACTTGTATCACAACTGTAAAAAATTCGGCATAGGAAAAAGGTCAGTGACCTAAAAAAACGCTTTAGTCCGATCGCCAGCAAGATTGCATGTAAAATACGGTTTGTATTTACTTCGTGTGTCCCGAATGAAATGCGCCCAGCGACCCATTACCATGGAATAGGGTAGACGACTAAAAAAAATCTATTTAGTCCGTCGTTTACATTATTAAAAAATATTGTACATGTATTTTTTCTTTTGTTTGACAAATCAAAAATGAAGAAAAAACAGTGCGTTCAAGTTTCGCATAACGTAGGGGCTGGTGACGTCACTCCTTACCTAGTAGTGACGTCACCAGCCCCCACCCCGGAACTTTGATGCTCTTTATCTTCGTCAGTTTTAGTTAAATTGAAAAAGGAAAAAATACATGTCTAATCATTTTCGATAATCTAACTGACGGAAAATTTTGACGAAAAAATTGGAAAAGGTGACTGTAGGGTGTGAGACATGATGTCACTGATATCAGAATAGAAAACCAAAGTAAATGGATGATGAACACAAAAATAAACTGTTAATCTTATAAGTAAAGTTGTCTAAAGTAGTTCTATTGTGGTGTGTTTGTTTTGTACCTACTGGGTCATTATGGTGTAGTTTTGTTAACTGAAGCCGTTTTATTTGATTGAAAGTTTACTGAGCATGCTTGACATAGATATACATATGGCAAGCCTTATGGCTTATATTCAAGTGCAATCATGCAAAACTAATAAAGTAGTCTAAGGTACTTACCATTAAAAGCAAGTAAAACTACTTTCATATTAACCTACATGCTCCCAAATTTCGCTGTTCGCTTAGACGCAGTGCAGTAAAAGTTTCTACAACAGTTTCTACCGAATACTGCTTTCTCATATAAATACAGCGCTCGACAAAAACATTCGTATCACGGGGTGAAAAATATTACGGAGGTGACAAGTTTGGCGGAGTGCGAATAATAAAATGCATTTCTTGGCAACACTTCATTTGATGTCACTAGATTTTACGCGTGTGAGAAACCTGTCAAAGTATTTCGTTACTAGTTAGTCACAATAATTATTTATTATGCAAAATTGTTGTTTACCTCTGGTGCTTATATTGATTCGGACCTGACCAAGCGAAAGAGGAATCTTGTTCTAGTTTTTAATTTTTCCAAGGGTCTCAAGGCACGGAGGGCGAACAAACTTTGTTGCCGAGAGTAATACTATATTTTTCAGGGTCTGTAGTAAATTGACTTTATTAATAGAAGTAACATGGACATCAGCGGGACACAAACCGTATAAAAACAAGTACCTATAATTTTATAATTTGATTGGTCAGTAATACAAAAGGATAAATATTAGCTCACATTAAATTCTTATTCCAATTTTTTTACTCTCTTAACTTTTTTCACTCATACTTGTTTTGTTTTACATTTTAGTCCTATGAACGGAACTTAAAACAAACAGCTATAATAACTTTGTATGCATAATGTCATTTCCTTTTTTTTACTAAGCACATTCTTCTTCGTAATAAATATCATACGTATATTTTTTATTAATATCATTATTAAATCACACTTTTAACCCTACCCTACTTTTCTGACAGCCGCTGGTTTTTGTCGGTCGCAATTCTAATCTAACCTAATATCTAAACAAAAACTAAACTGTGGGATTTTGCCGCCCAACATTTGCTCATAGGAAGATATTATAGGAAACCACTTAACCTACATCGCGTTTTCCGCATTGCCTTTTTGGACTCGCGATCGCAAAAACTTATACTATAAACCAAGCATGAGCACATACCTTTTAAAACGGTCTTGTATTGTAAGTATGTATACACAGTGTGTATACATACTGCTACCGTCTATTTGCACTATTTTCCCTCAATTTAAGCCTCGTTTGCATTCTCATCTCCGCTTGATCGTATCTTCATGGCGTTTGTATATCGCGTCGTTTAGCGTGACATGTAATAGGCCGTTAAGGGTAAGTGGTGTCCGATATTTTGCCGCATCTTATGTCATGCAACGTGACAAATTTGCCCTAGTTCGCCACCACTTTACGCTGGGAAATGGAGTATTACCCATTATCAGATTAATATAATTATGTCACCGCAATGATATATTTAAAGATATACTTTAAAAGATAATAAATACTAAAATAAAAACTATAAGTTAGTTAGTTAGTTAGTTTTTCTGGGCTTTTTCCGCAACTCGACATCCAATGTGCCTTTTTTGCGTGGTAACGAGGTAGCCCTACTCCAACCATCCCAGCTCTTCTATGAAGGCCAACATTTGTTTTAGGTTGCTAAATGCCTCCTTTTTAGTGTGTTTATAGTCCCTAAATACCTACTCCTGTATACTTCCTCCTGTCTACAGTCCAGTACAATATGTTTCGTTGTTTCCTCTTCTCCCATGCAGGCTCTGCACATAGGACTATCTGTTATACCCATGTTGTATAGGTTAAAAACTATAAGTGCATATACTTGTAAAAATCCATAGTCCTACAGTTCAAAATTTACAATGCCTATTTAAACAATTCATTTATCATAAAAAAACACATGTAAACACTCAGTCCTTAAAATGGCTTCCTATAAATGCAAATTCGCAACATTCTTCGTCTGAATTAAAAATATTAAATTCGTCTTCTAAATATGTAAAATCCTGTTTGACTATACATACACTGCGACGAAATTGTTATTTTTTACGTGCAGCAGTTTGATATTGTTGTACATTACCTAGCTATTAATTGAGGTTTGATCGGATTCGGCTTTGTTTAAATTTATGCGCACACTTGAATGAAATACAATGAAACACATGAAAAATATTTAGGGAAGGCATATTTACTCTACTTCTGTAAAATCACAATAATTACTTTGATTGTGTCAATTTGTTAATTTAATTAAATAAGTGTCACGTCACATAAAGATTAAATAGTTATTACTTCGTAACAACGTTTCCTAACAAAATCATAGTTTGTATTACAATTTGCGAATTGTAATTTGTTTAATTAAAGTCACTTAGAGATAGTAGCAGTCCCTATATAACAACAATCAGGGTATGGTCAGGGTGGATAGAACCACCTCTCGACCATTTAACTTCCAGAAGGGTGTAAGGCAAGGCTGCATACTCTCCCCAATCCTGTTTAACATATATGGCGAATATATTATGAGACGTGCTTGCGAGGATTGGGAAGGAGGAGTCACAATAGGAGGAGTGAAGATCTGCAACCTCCGGTACGCGGACGATAACACACTTCTTGCTGCAAACGAAACCGAAATGCTCAACCTCCTGAACAGAGTAGAAAACATCAGCGCAGAGCTTGGCCTTTACATAAACAGATCCAAAACAAAACTGATGGTAGTAGACCGGTCGCGCAAATTAGAGCTCACTGGCGCACTCAATCTTGAAACTGTGGACAACTTCATATACCTGGGCTCTAATATAAGTAACACCGGATCCTGCGAAGCAGACATACGCAGGCGAATAGGCAGGGCCAAAAATGCAATGACACAATTGCATAAGATCTGGGTTGACAGGAACATATCCCGACAGACTAAGACCAAACTGGTGACGACATTGGTGTTCTCGATCTTCTTATATGGCGCCGAAACCTGGACCCTTAAGAAAGCTGACCGCAAACGCATTGACGCCTTTGAGATGTGGTGCTGGCGGAAAATGCTGCGCATCCCTTGGACAGCCCACCGAACCAACGAGTCAATACTTAGGGAACTAGGCGTTAAGATGAGACTCTCGAACATCTGTCTTCGTAGGATATTGGAGTTCTTCGGCCACATTGCCAGGAAAAGCGGAAACAACCTGGAGCGACTTGTTGTGACCGGCAAAATGGAGGGGAAAATACCAAGAGGACGCAGCCCAACACGATGGAGCGATCAGATCCGCTCCACTCTGGACAGCAAATTCTGCGAAGCCATACATGCCGCCGAAAATAGACTGGAATGGCGAAATACAATCAAAGAGAAAGTGACGACAAGGGGTCACGACCCTCAGCATTGAGGATACCGACATATGGAGGAGGAGAGATAGTAGATTAATTAATCCGATATATGAATTATTTAGGATTCCAGGTTTTCTGGGCGTAAATAATCATCTAGTTTCAAATAACTGAGTTCAAAATCGCTCGTTTACAACTCATGTGTTAACCCCAATGACGTAGGCGCATCCCTATACGTAATTCGATTTTGAAAATTGAACGTACAAACGTTAAACCAGTAAAGCCGTTCGGAGCCAGGTGTGTATGGGAACTGTATATTCGGGCACTGGGCGTTGAGCGGTGTTAAGGAAAATGACAAGGCATGAGTCGGCGCTCTGCTAAGTAATTACATACATGTCATATTGTAGCTCTCTCCACCAGGGTGGCCATATTTTGTGGCGATAATTGCGTTGGTTGATGATTGCACATTTTTGTGGCAAGTGACAGATTCCAGTGGGCTTTACAATGTTATGGTTTTCTTAAGTGTTTTTATAATCCTTTAAGGCTGGATGTGACCAAAATTTTAACCAAGAGTAACGCTTACTCTTAAAGCATATGAAAATGACTTTTTAAATAAAATTAGATGGTGTAGAGTGGGTGTAGGAACATAGTTTATTTTGCCTGGGGCATGAGGAAAATTACGTCTAATTGTACAAGTTTTATTTTCCCCCAGTATGTCTGACCAAACCTGAGGCTTTACCGTGACGTCTTAACGCGATTCAGTTGACGACCTAAACTGAGTCGCTTCCATACAACTGAGCCTAAACTGAACCTAAACTGAATCGCGTTAAGACGTCATGGTGAGGCCCAGCCCCTTATCATGACGTCTTAACGCAATTCAGTTTAGGACATTAATTGAGTCGCTGCCATACAAATGAGCACAGTTAAGAACCTATACTGAGTCGCGTTAAGACGTCATGGTAAGGCTAAAAGTGTAAACATATCTTTGACTTGGACTATACAACGAAAACCGCAAAAACATATCTACCTAGGTAACGACTCTTATGGCTCTACTCAATAGATTCTGTAAGATATTTTGTGCGCTCGTGGACGAGTAGGATTTTAGTGCAGGTTACTTTTCTAATAAATTAAGTTTCACCTACATAATTCTGGTCAATTTCAGCAGACTAAAATAAATAATGTTTAGGCGAGAGGTTATCACTCTGTTTAACATTGCATCAAAATCGGCCTCACTAGTGAGGCCTAAGCTGTCAGGGTTAGTGCAAACCGCATTATCTTACGGGTCCGTTCAGATGTACATATTTGTATTTCAAACAACCTATCCTTATCTATTTATACTTAAATAATTTATAAAAACGTGTACTATTTTTTTCCCAAGTGTTATAATTAATAATAGCAATCTGTAGCATTATGCAGCACGTGGCAGAAGTTGAATACCCTAATGTCAATGCATTCTTGACTAGCTAAACGTCAAATATAACCTTCTGTTATTTAGTACTAGCAAATTCTAAAGGTGCTATTAAAAGGAAAATATAGCCAGAGCCTTTCTAAAAATATAAATTGGCTTCAATTCGCTCAGCCATAATGACACTCAACATAAGAGATCTTGGAAGCTGTAAATAAGTGACAAGGAGTACGCCAAATTCTCAGATTAATTATAAAGAATTTCCCCGAACTGAACTTACCACAAATGTAGGTTGTCGCTTGAGAAATGAACATTAATTATGCTGGTGCTACACATAAGTAAAATATTATCATTTGTATCCGCCGTGGGTGTCTCGACTATGTAGGTGCATAGTTTTAAATAAAAGTCCTATGTTTCATAGACTTAGTATTACTCGATGGATTGCAGGATGCTGGTTTACAAAGAATTGTGCTTAATTTAAGCAATAGTGAGTTGCATTAATTTTGAAATGCAAGTAACAACGTATGCCGCGATAAAGCGTATGTGGTGCGCTGCTATTGGAGCTTAGAAGAAGCCTCCGAATATTATATACAATATTATCATATTAACGGCCTCCTAGCCTAGTCGGTAGGTCACCCTGCCTACGAAGCAGGAGGTCCCGGGTTCGAATCCTGGTCATGGCATTTATTTGTGTATTTATCACGAATATTTGTTCCTGAGTTATGGATGTTTTCTATGTATTTATATGTATCTCTGTATTATATATATCGTCGCCTAGTACCTACAACTCAAACTTATTGAGCTTACCGTGGGACTTGGCCGATTTGTGTAAGATTGTCTTATAATATTTATTTATTTATTATTTGATTTTATTTATGCATTAGAGTATTACACATTAGTAGAATATTATCACTTAGTAAAATCATTTATTCTCGAAATATATACAGTAAGTGTAAATTACCTAACTACCTACCTCTACCTACCTTAAATCTAAAGTAGGTCCTTGAGGCATTGTACCTAGGATGCTGGCGGCATTTCCTCGTTGTATCGCAATGCTGATACGTTGTGCGAGGAAGCCACCAGCTCTTCGGTCACCAGTAACATCAACCAGACGTTTCGCGATTTCTACGAAAAATTTGCGTGCGCTGGGACCCCATGGACCAAGAGTTTCGACCCCGAATGGTACAAAAAGGTACTCTCTGCCCAGGCTCTTATATTTATTACGTTTTAAAATTTCGGCGCATTCAGCCGCTCCGCCCGCTTTTACATTAGTTCGTTGGAGATGGGACGGCGCCAGCGTGTCTACACAGGTAGCATCCCACACTAGCATCCGTCCCAAACTCCAAGGAACCAAGGACACCCCATCAGGTCTCTTGCCATCATCCCTGAAAATGCCAGTCGGCTCAAGGAGAGCAGGCACGTTGATGGTGGCAAGAGACCGACGGATTATATCATTAAGAGATGCATGTCTCGAAAAACGGCCTGCACTTTTTTTACAACACAATCCATGGTGTCCCAGTCGGTCCACGTCTGTGCCACAAGGACATGAGTGTGGCGCACACACCGAAACCCCCAGTCGCAAACCAGTCGCCAGTCTAAGGGAGGCCGGATCCAAGAAAGTACCAGTATTGGGCGAAGGATGGGCATGAAGCCAGTAACCAGCTTCCCGGGATCCGACCGCCAAAAGCCTCGCGCGATCTGGACCTGAAGAGTTATTTAAAAGAGTATTGTAAGTTAAATCGCAGTAAACATTATCCCAACTCCTTTGTGATTTTGGGTTGTCTGGAAAGTCTTTGCCCGGGCAGGCAATTTTAAAAGCATTTTTAGCATCCTCAAAGCTTGCGATCTCATAGTTTGTGGGCAAAGCCCTTAAAATATTTCCTATGAGACCGGCTGTGCTATGAGTGGATGCTAAAAAGGCTGGGGATGCCACACTGGAAATTTTGCGAATTCCTAAACCCCCGAACCGAATAGGGAGGGACGCCTGAGACCAGGAAGGCTCATTGAGCTGAATGTTTAGAATCATCTCTAAACTAATTTTGATCAAATCATCTATGGGTGATAGTAAATTTAGATATTTCCAAAAAGGACAGCATCGGAGCACATATGTAAATTTAGGGACAAAAAGACAGAATTTAAGAATCACAAGAGCATAATGAGGGCTAATTTCGAGTAAACGATTCGTGTGACTTTTGAATTTTGATATCGAGTTAGAAATATAGTCGGGAAAAGATTCTTCAAATATAGGGGAGCCTAAGAGGCAAAGAGAACGTTTGTCTACTAACTTGATATTAGGAGCCAGATCGTCAAATTTGTGTTTTAAATCGGCAAAAATACAAGATGAATTTTGAATGAAGAGTTCGCATTTTGCAAAATTCAGTTCTAAACCAATATTTTTGAAACTACTCTTAATGAGAGACAAGTCAGAGAGCACAGTATTTACGTTGCCTCCTAGGGTCCCGTCATCTAGGTACCAGACATTGAATTTTGATTTCAATTTTTGGATGATTGGATTTATAGCCAAACTAAAAATTGCTGGGCCGAGAGGGTCACCCTGCTGACATCCAACCTCAGAAGATAATTCATTTGACTTGTACATTAATTTAGAAGAGTCCGAATAGCAAAAGAAAAGGTAACTGTACAGTTCAGGAATTTTGTCCCTAATTTCTGTCAGCAAAGTGTCCCTATTAACCGAGTTGAAAGCATTTTTAACGATTATCACTTAACAAATGGTAGAATTTAGATATGTTTTAAAGTAAAGTCTCTGTCCTTACGAAGACAAGTAATTAGTTACTAATCATGGTTCTGAGACGTTTTTCGTTGTACCACAGCAACGCTTTAAGCGATTTTCAAAACCTGTTCTTTTTAATAGAACATGGATGACAAAACAACCTAGTGGTAAGCGTTTACCGTAACCTATAGGCGTCTGTGACTCTGGGACATATCGCATGCGTAGAGTCTGGCATCAGCAGAATAAAATAACAACTTTGCCAACAAAATAAGTCAAATGAACGCGGCGAAGCAGGCGAGAGAATTTAGAGATTTCAAATAAGTGCGTTAAGTAATTAGGTTACGTAAATTGAATTATTGCTCACAATTTGTGTGGAGTTCATGTCGGTGTTTTGCCGAAACGACGTCACTATAAAAAAGGTTATAAGGCAAAAAGGCCCTTTTTAAATTCCGTTACCGCTAAGTTTAATTTGCAGTAGAGAAATAATTACTCAATTTATAAAATAAAATACTATGGGTATTTATTTCTTCTTCTTCTTCTTCTCAGCATATTTGCGTCCACTGCTGGACATATGCCTCTTTCATGGATTTCCATGCTGATCGTGATGCGGCGATTCTGTGCCAGGTCGGCCCTGCCGTCTTTTTAATGTCGTCCGACCATCTAGCTCGTGGCTTCCCCTCGTTCCGGCTTCCAAGTCGAGGTCTCCAGAGTAGTACCCGCTGGCTCCAGCGGTCATCATCCCTGCGGCAGATATGGCCTGCCCATTCCCACTTCAGTTGCGCAACTCTCCTGGCGATATCGATCACTTTAGTGCGTCGACGAATGTCTTCGTTCCTCATTCTGTCTCGCAAGGAGATCCCGAGCATTGCGCGCTCCATAGCTCTTTGAGCCACTTTGAGTTGACGGACCCTTCCGACAGTCAATGTCCATGTCTCGCAGGCGTAGGTCATTACTGGGAGGACGCACTGGTTGTAAACCCTGGTTTTCAGTGATTGTGGGATTTTAGACTTAAAAACGTCGTTTAGCTTGCCAAATGCGCCCCACCCCAGTTGTATTCGCCTACTGACTTCAGCATCCAGAGGGTTTCCATCAAGCGTTATTTTCTGGCCTAAATAGACGTACTCGCTTACTCTCTCTATCGTTTTGCCTTCTAATGAAATGGTTGACTCTTCAGCGCTGCTCATCCACTTTGTTTTTTCCATATTCATTCTAAGACCAACTTGCATCGATGCCTGGCTTAGATCGTTGAGCATTTTTTCTAGATCTTCAGGTGTTTCTGCGAGTAGAACGATGTCGTCAGCAAAGCGTAGGTGGTTTAAGTACGTTCCATCTATTTTGATACCTATACCGTCCCAGTAGCAGTGTTTAAATATGTCCTCAAGTGCGTTTGTAAATAGCTTCGGAGATATTACATCTCCTTGGCGTACTCCTCTTCTGAGTGGAATTGATGTTTTGGAGCCTTGAAGTTGCACTGTCATTGTCGCAGATCGATACAGGTTCTTCAACAGCTGGATGTATCTGTAGTCTATACGGCATCGCTTTAAGGAGTCAAAATGGGTTTTTATTTGTTTGTTGTTACGTGAACACGTCGGTGAAAACTTTACTTGATTTATAAAGATATTAAATATTGATGATTGAGTCACTGCTCGTCTCAATCAGATATAACTCTTTATTGTACCTCAAACAACAAAACAGAACATAATCCGCAAGGTTCCGCCCTCGGAAATTCTTTATTTTTATTGTTTGTTAACGACTTGCCGTCAAATATTGTAGCTGGTTTGTCCGTTCTGTTTGCGGATGACACAACTGTGGTAGTAAATGCGGAATCTTACGACCAGCTAAGTGTAAAAATTGGTGATGCTTGTAACCAGCTAAAGTCCTGGTTTTCAGCAAATGGACTATTACTCAACTGCTCAAAATCAAATATAATGCTGTTCTCTGGTCGGAGAGTCCCGCTACCACCGTGTTTGGCCAACTGTCCGATGCCACTGTGTAATGAAAGTGGGTTCCTTGGGTTTTCGGTTGACTCTAATTTAAATTGGAAGTGCCATGTCGATAGTGTTTGCGACCGATTGGGTAGTGCTGTCTTTGCGTTGCGAAAACTGAAACCGCTAATCTCAAGTGAAGCTCTCAAACGGGTGTACTTTGCTCATTTCCACTCGATAATGGCATACGGCACGCTCATCTGGGGTAACTCCACAGATGCTGGAAGAGTCCTAATAGTGCAGAAACGAGCAATCCGTACACTTGTTGGAGTCAAACGAAGACATCCCTGTAAGGAGATCTTTATTTCGCAGCGTATAATGACTCACTACTCACAATACCTGTTTGATGTGCTAATGTTTGTAAGGAATGAACAATCTCAGTTTTCGCGAGTCGACTGTCCAGGAAAACTGCTGCGTTCAACCGGCCGCCTTAGAACCGTTCCTCGTCGCATGGCACTATCAAATAAGAACCCTCGTGTCATCGGACCTACTTATTTCGAGCATCTACCTGCCGAAATAAGAAACGAGCCATGTGACGAAACATTCAGGCGCAAAGTGAGAAACCTTTTGTTGAATAACCCTCTGTACTCAACAAATGAGTACATGGCACTAAAATTATGATTATTGATTTTAATGTATTGTATTGATTTTAGTTTAAATTGACATTGTTTTCTACTATTATTATGATCATCCTTTATTGGGAAATGTATGTACTTATTTGATTATTATTTTTTGTTTTTTGTTCACATTGCTATTGACAATTCTTACTGGGAGATATAACTCTAAACTATACAACCCTATTATTCCGCCTACATGTATTTGACATTTCGATTCATTGTTATTACTATTCGATATTTTTGATTTGTAAGTATTGACATACTTACTGTTGATTTTTATTATTAGATTAAATTGTATTACACTCATGACGATCCTTATTGGGAGACACAATTTCATTATTATTGTTAATTATTATTATTATTCTTTAATTAATCCGTGTTTGTGACGATCATGATGGAAATTCGTATAAATTTATTGAAATGTAAACTTATAATGTAATTATCTTTCATGAAAAAAAAAATCTATTATATAGATACATAGGTATTATAAGAGGTAAACAACAGGCGATCTTATCGTTAAAGAGTGATCTCTTTCAGATAACCTTTGGGTAGAAGAGAAAAGAAAGTAAAAGTAAACTGTAGAGGGTACTTTAGCTTACGTACACTACATTTCTACATTTCAGTTTAATATTCACTTCAGTAATGAAAAATATGCCAATGCCAATGCCAATAACTAACTATCCAGAACGTCTACAATAATTACTAATTAAAGCACAAACTAATAAAGGAGCTGCAAAACAAAACAATAGCGAAATAATTTAGCATTCAAACAAAAACAAGATAATTTATAAACATCACAACAATAAATGTCAAACTGAAATACATTCACAGTGCCTAACAGAGTTGTATAAATGAGACTAATCACCTCACACAAAGCACGTCAGTTTGATGAATTACACAATATTACCCCTTGTGACCATCAATTGTCGATTATAAATTTGACATGTTTATTGCTAGTGGCTTTGTCCGGGTAAGTGGGCGGTATATTGTGGTTAGTAATAGTTAATTGTGCGGTCACTGCGTTTGCGACATGTGAAGGAAATTGACTAATGCTTGCGGACAAAGAAATAAAGAAGTTTCAAGAAAGAAAGTGGATGGAGCCGTTTATAATCTTAAAATTTTCATGACCTATGATGATGGCGTCTGCATACCGAACATTAAGAGGCGTATTGGAATGAATAAGGATGCGATGACTAGACTGAGTATCATCTGGAAGAAGAGAGGTATAATCGTCGCGACCAAAACTCGGCTAGTACGCCATCTAGTTCCGCATCTTTCTTTGCAGCGTTGATACATGGACGATTCGTGTCCAAAAAAGGCAAAGGAACGATGCGTTTAAGATGTGGTGCTGGAGGTGTAGGCCGGGGATACCCTGGACCGACATGCGAACCAATGTATCGTTCCTTTCACAGCTTCAAGTCCGAACCCACCTCTCCACAATCTGCCATGAGCACATACTGTCCTATTTCGGCCACATAATGAGGAGGGGAGATGAAAGCTTTAAAAATCATTGTTGAACACACAGAGGGCAAATGAACCCAGAGACTGTGTCCAACCAGATGGAGCGATTAAGTGAAAAGCACATATTATTCAATCAAGTTTTGTTGCTCAGTCATCAGAGACACAATGAACAGACACTAGTGGAAGCAGATCACAATAACAAGGTGCAGAGCATCCACATTCACCGACGACCACGATCCTCAGTCATGAGGGAGCGACCACAGAGAGAAAGAGAGAGAGAGAGAACCCGAGATAGCACAGAAGCAAAAATTGAAACTTCGCAACAAAACAAACAATACATTTTATTTATTTATTATACAAAATTGTATGGTATTACAGTTAAAACCAAGGCACTATACAATTAAACACTAATATAACATATTTTACAAAAGAAAATTTTGGTTAAAATTGAACTCTCGTCCATCATCTCACAGTATCACCGACACATTCGATACACGAACACCCATCGACTTGCAAACAAATCACTTTCGGGTGCCGATGACAGAAGCAAGTTCAGCAGTCTTAGAGCTCGCACAGCCGGCGAATGTTTATACGTCACAGTGCGCGTAATACATATACATATAAGAGTAAACCTACGTCATAAATACTTGTTCAAGTTCTTTATTTATTTAAACTTTATTGCACAAGTAGCTGAGGCCCGCGACTTCGTTCGCGGATAATTTTGTTTTGGTGGAAATTATTTTGGAATTATTATTTCAGTTTTTACAGTATTGTTCAAAATAATAATATATATTGCTTCAGTTTCTTAATACAATACATGCAAAATGCAGACTTATACTTTAAAACTACAGTTTTCCCATTCACAAATAAAAATTACATACCTATCTAACCGGATGAAATAAAAAGCCTTTTTTATTTACTGACTGACTGTATACTATGACTGACGATCAGGATCAGGATTATTTAAAGCAAGTTGGATCTCAAGTATAAAACTAACAATTTTACTCGTGTTTTCAACAAAGTGAATTAATTAAGTTCTTTAGAAGTATTAATATGTAGAAGTATCAGATAGATAAAAAATATTTACTAGTTTTAGTAGCCGTGACGAATGATTGGGTTTTAAGTATTTGATTTAGATACCATAATACTATCACACAAAGAGTGAGTTTGATTATTTTTGGCAAAGTTTTGCAAGCTCGCTTAATATTCTGAGAACGTCAGTAAAAAAACGATTCGGAAGCTACACGGAAATTGGGTTGGAGTCGATCATTGTTACTCGCTACTGCGTTACAAAGGGACACTGAATAGCACGTATTAATAAATTCCATTTGAAAAAGAGTCAGAGGTAGGTAGTGAAGCTACCAAATATATAACTATATATTTTCTATAGTGGGCAAACGAAGTGTTCCTCATCTGCCACTGCTACCTTTCGAGTTTTTGCTTTTTTCGCTATTTTAGCTGCCGTAGAAAAACTAGCTTATGCAACAGCTCATAATATTATTACAAAACTCGACTTTGTCTCGTTTTTTAACGGCGACCCTCAAGTTTTAAGAACCCTTATAATATCACTGTTGCATAAACTACTATTTAAAGACAGTCAAATGTTATTGTATGATATAATCGGATTGTAATACGGTAACAGAGACGTTCTCAAATACCTACTAAAGGCTACAACTACTCAAACGGTTAACTACATTAATCCACAACAGATGTCAGTCCACAGTATGCATGGACATAATTCTCAAAAGCGTTGCATGTTATTTCTGAATAACCGATACAAAGCGTACATTTCGCCAAAACATAGCACAATGGGGAATTAAAGGGAAGATAAATGCAGCAGCTTTAATGCGGCGTGGCAATGGACATGTCCCGTATGTCAGCGGGTGATTTCTCGGACTTTTTTGCGACGTTTGTGTAAGCACTTTGCGATGTTAAAGGATGACTCACACTAGCACGGGACGGGACGGGACGGGAAAATCTGTAAATTTCTATAGAAAGAATCACGTGATAGCTCGGAGCCCTCGGATGTCACGTGACGCTTTCTATAGAAATTGACAGATTTTCCCGTCCCGTCCCGTTTTAGTGTGAGTTATCCTTAATGGGGCATTTAAAACGTAACGTGGGCCTTTCGCCTTTTCTACAGACAATAAAACGCGATTTTTTCGATTTCTGGGATTTCTGATCTTGAGTAAAATGATAACCATACAAATTATCTAAAAAAACATGTCTTTGGACTAGGCAATTTGATAATGTAGATAACGTATTTTTTTTCAGTAGTATTCTAGAAAACACCGTGACAGAGTACCTCTTTTCAGCGGACATAGCCTTCTGATTGACCACTCTGTCACGATGTGGATAGTATATCAGGGCCCAGCCCCCTTACCATGACGTCTTAACGCGATTCAGTATAGAACCTAAACTGCTCGCTGCCATAAAACTGAGCACGGTTATGAACCTAAACTGAATCGCGTTAAGACGTCATGGTAAGGACCTACGCTAGCTGACGCGGATTACCCGGAACGGACGCCCTTCTAATAAGAAATTGTATGAACAGCGCTATGTGAAGCGGGCCCACGGAGCGGGTGCGCCATACTAAATCCACCCGCCGCGTGCACCCGCTCCGTGCACCCGCGTCAGCTAGCGTAGGCCCTTAGGGCCCTATTAAACATAAATACACTAACTTGATGTGAAGGCACGATTTGTCGAAACTACTACGATCATTCGTATCACTGACATTTGTTTGCTGTTGTTGCGGGCATTTTATTTATAGGCATAATAAAATACCTCGTGATCCGATTTTTTACTCACACTTTTTTTTCACTCATAGTGTTGTGTTTATGTTGGTGAGTAAGGTCGCCAGAGCTCCAAGAGGATTCACTGTGTTGACAGCTGGGGACTCACGGAGCAAAGCTTGCCCCTTTAGCTGTCAACACAGCAAAGGGTCGGCAACGCGCATGTAACACCCCCGGAGTTGCAGGCGTCCATAGGCTATGGTAACCGCTTACTATCAGGCAGGCCGTAAGCTTGTTTGTCACCGTCGTAGTATTTAAAAAAAAAATATTTAAATGATTTAATATTCAAAAGTTGCGATTCTGAGATCTTACAACAGTTTTCAGGTTTTATATCCTATTCAGCACGTTCAAACCAATCGGAGTGGCAATGAATATAATCAGTGGAATCACCCCGTTTTAATGTCGCGTTGGACATGTCCGCTTTCCTGGCATTACAGAGCGATGAACTCGCAAAACTGGGAATTATACAGCGCTGCGACACACGAGGCATACAAATAAGTTGACAGATATTGCTGTGTCCGAAAACAGGAACAAATACGTTCCTGATTTATTATTAAAGGGAAACGTTGCAATGACAAGGCATTCATTGACAAAAAATAAAACAGCCTGTAGTTTTTATGGTTCCGCATCAAAATAGTAAAAAAGGAAGCCCTATGCTGTGACTTCGTCTGTCTGTCTCCTTGTGTGTCACATCGTTAAATATAAATAAATAAATATTATAGGACAATCTTACACAAATCCACCTAGTCCCACAGTAAGCTCAACAAGGCTTGTGTTGTGGGTACTGGACGACTATATATACCTATAATAACAAATATTTGTGATATACACACAAATAAATGCCCTGACCAGGATTCGAACCCGAGACCTCCTGCTTCGTAGGCAGAGTCAATACCGACTAGGCTAGGAGGCCGTTCAAATATCTCGAGAACTAAATACTTAATCCAAAAATTTACAATTTGTAATAGTATAGTTATAAGTTATTAGGTAATAAGGTTAACTCAGAGACATTGAAAGAGGATTTATCATATACCTAATTTAATTTATTTTCAATGAAAATGCCCAATAAAAGAGGGGCCAAAAATTAAAAGTTTAGTCATTATTTTTTTACAGTAAAAAATACACCAAATTTAATAAACGAACAAAACTTTATACTCATTTTTTTTGGTGACAAATTAGTACGAACTTTACTTCATAATTATAAACGAGTAGGTACAAATATAACCTTATATAAAGTAGGTCACCATCAAATAAAATATGGTAGTAATGTTTTCAACAATATTAATTAATTATAGGTGGAGACTAATGTGTTAGCTACATGCATTTTGAATATATGACAAATTAAACAAGTATTTTTGTTTATTTACCAGAATCTCGTTATAAATATATTTTGCGTGCATGTTATTTCAATTAACTAACTAGTATTCAGTATCATGTTAGGAATGAGAGATTGATATTATTAATGTAATTCAATTCAATTCTTGTATATTGTATTAATACGTACTAAAATAGGGACTAAATAACATAAATTATGCAATAACAAAGTTTAATCATGTACTACTCATGTACACAAGCGTTCAAAAGTGCACGGGCATTTTATGAATGATTTCATTCATAAACTGCCCATGCAATTTTGAACGCAATAGTACCTAAATCGACGTCGAGTTTGACTTTGAATTCTAAAACCAGAGGTCAATCAGAAACATGTATTATTAAATTGGTGGCCAAAGGAAAACTGAATATCTATTAACAAATGAAGTCGACCACTAACTTTAATTCAGACAATCCATTTATGCACCCGCCTTAACGAGGGTATCCTGGTGCAAAACCTGTTAGCCAAACAAGAGTTACTAGTGTCACTACGGTGGACTGACCTCGTTACCGCAACGCAGTATACAGAACCTTAAAAGAGCAATCGAGTTGGAAACCTAGTCTCCCGTAATTTACTATTTGTAGGACGACGTGATTCAACAAGGTCAAATTTCAAAAACGTAAAATTTTTCTATCAAAATTTGAACTTATCTTTCAAACTCTTAAATGCAGAATAGAATTTCCTATTTCTATAACAATATTTCACTTGTCGTAAGAAAAATTGGGCCTAATGAGCTTTGTATAGTCTAATGGCGTTTCATAAACGCACTTCAACAACAGTTTAGCTAAATGATTGTTTGTCCTTATCTGTCACTGTGACAATCGCGTTTGTCGGAATGGGAGAAAACATAATTCAACTTAGTTGAAGTTCTGTTAACTTTTTTTATGAATAAGGCGGGTAATACTTGCGGTGATTATTAAATCATCGTCATCGTAATCCTAGCGTTTTCCCCGTCCTGTAACGGGTTCCACTTTTCTCCTTTGTTCCTTGTGGCTACTTATGGAAACAATCCGCTGAACCAAACATTTTTAATGGCACATTATTGTTTTGTTTTATTATGGCTATTTTAATACGAACATAATTTTGAGTCTGAGAACAGAATTGTCTTTAAACACAGTCAAATTAAAAAATGATAAGTACTACTCTTAGATTCTGGTTCGTATGGAAAATTAACGTGTAGATCTATCACATTATTAAATTCTTGTTTTATTGTACTTCCTCCTGTCGATTAGTCTATTGATCGAAATATTGCACTTCCTGCAACTGTAGCTGTGTACTGTGACATTGTGTGTGTCAGAGGTAGTTCAGTTCGCTGTTCAAACTTAGTGAGTACCGTAAACCGGGGTTACTTTGATCAATTTTGAAGTTTGACACTAATTTCTGACGATCCCATTATACAGAAAATATGAAATTAAAATATAATTATCGGTTTTTTCTCTTCTTTTAATACACAAAATGAAAAAAAATATGGACTTATAGTTTTATAAAAAAAAAAAACGATATGATCGGTTACTTTAAAACTACCACTTTTTTATTATATGATCGGTTACTTTAAAACTACCACTTTTTTACCTTTTTTACAATGAAATTACAAACTAATCCCGTTTAAAAGCTCGTAAAAAATAAAAAAATAAAAAACGGTTAAGTACTTTTTGCGTTATTTATATTCATAATGTATGGGGTGACTTTGATATGTGGGGTGGTACTTTGATAACATACCAAATGAAACAAACAAGCGCTCTGTTAGATTATTTATTGCAAAAAAAAACGTAGGTACTTCGCTTGAACAGGTATAAAAGCACTTAAACGCACTTTAGAATACCTTTTAATCACAGATATAATCAGCCTTTTTTGATCAATTTCACCACGAAAGATCAAAGACACCCCGAGCCATGGATTCCCCGGCAACGTGCGCGTGTATAGGTTATCGGATTGAGGTAATTTTTTTTCAAGTTCACGAATAAACACTGATTAACATAAGACACCTTAAAAAACACATGTAGTTATTATTGACACAAGTATAGTCAAAGTTTTTTAACCTTAAAAATCAGTAACCTAAGCGTACTTACCATTAATATTTTTTTTTCTAGACGAAATAGTAGCATTACACACGTGTCCGGTTACTATGCGCTGGAGCAACTATCAGTGATGCCAATAAAGAAAAAAAAACTGCTTTGGCGTTTTTCAACTCGTTTAAACGAGCGTTTAAGTAGCGGATGGAAGTTGTTATCAAAGTCGACCCGCAAATCAAAGTAACCCCGGTTTACGGTATATATGTAGCCTTTGTGTTTGTTAGTTAATGAATTTAATGACCTTAATAGCAAGGGATGTGTGCAGATTACCTATAGAGATTAAAATTTGGGAATGGCTTAGACCATTAGGCACAGTATGCTTATCATTATCGTCATATTGTAGTCTCTCTCTTCAATAAACCCTTTTGCAACCACCGTTTGCTATGCGCTACGCTTGAAGCCGATCCTAGAGTTTTCCCGCATTCTAGAGGGAAGTGCCTGGCTAGTTCTTGGTCATGAAAGTGTTAAGCGTAACACCAATGTTAGCTTGAGAGATTGCTGTCGAATCGAAAGACATTCGTATATGGTACATATTCACGACTTGAGCCCGACCATACGAAGTTTCCACGCCTAGTGTTACGTATTCCAATCAACTCTGGTCATTTGTATCTTTGACCGGGACGCCACTGTTCAAATATACCTATACTGTCGTCTCCGTTATTAACTACCATTGCGTAAAAAGTCTCTTTTGGAACATGTTCAACCTTTTTCAACCATATACTGAAGTACTTAGATAAGACTATGAATTATGCTAAGATAAGAAAAAAGTTTAACGAGTCTGTAGACCAGTGACCGTACTCGACAAAATGGCCGTCGCTGGACATTGGATAGCGTTAAAAATGTGTTTTATAGCCGGGCCATGTTGTACTTGACAGTAATGGCCGTTAGTGAAATATTGGGCTTTTCAAAAATCTGTGTCAGTGAAATTATGAAGGGATCGTGCGTGTAACTATCGCTTAGGCAAATTGTGTTGGGCGTCTTGTAGGTGGGTCCAGAAATTTAGCTATAAAAATGATGACACTGGTGTCACTGGTTGAAGGCTGTTGGTAAAGTAAATTGAAAGGAGTAACTTTTTATTAACTCCATCATTATTGCCGATATACAGGGTGTCCGGTAATTAATGGACAACGTTTCAACCACGAATAGACTTTACACTGGTCCAGAAAATCGACTTTAAGGTTTAGTAAAATGCCCCTGGTTTTCGAGATATCCGCACTTTTGTTATTTTTTAATTTTGCATTCTTATTTCACTGTAATGATCGTACATGCCACAAATAAAAAGATTTTTATGATCTGTTTTTTTGTTCAATATTCTCAAATAGTGCTACTACCGGACACCTTGTATAATTATCTCCTTCCATCGTTTTTAGGGTTCCCGAATCATCTAGAAACCCCTATAGTTTTGCTATGTATGTCCGTCCTTCCGTCCATCAGCGGTTTAGCTCAGTGACCCTTAGTTGTAGAAATCAGTAATCTGGTTTGAAAATAATAATAAATATATCATGCCGACAAAGTAGTAAAATAAAAAGTCAAAAACCTTTAATTTTTAAGGTACCTTCCGTACACGTCAAGTAGAAAGTGATTTGTTTATCGTATAATTCCTAAATTGTTAATGTAAATTAAATTGGATCCGGCGGATCCGAGCGACTTTGTTTAAGGCTGCCGGATCTGGTCAAATCTGTGACCGGATCCGGCCGGATTACCGGATTTAGAGGCCGGTCACGTTTTTTACAATATTGTTCCAGTTTAACTTCGAATCGAGAGTTACTCGTTCGTCCATTACAGAAACATTACCTGTGTTATGTAGATATATCAAATGGTTAATGAATTCATCATTCACTGAAAAGTGAAACCGTAAGGTTAATTTTATTCTGCTCACATCTTATGACTAGTATACTGACATAAGATCGAAAACCAGATAGATGTTTTGAAGCTCGCTGATCAAAAAATGGTAAAACAGCTGTTAGAAAATGGTGGATTTGTCAAAAACCGACAACTATATTGAAACAATAATAATTTATTTCATATAATATTGTCTTTTGTTACCGCGATTGTTATTCATTGAAATTAAACACTTTAGAACGGATTAATCGCGTTTATTAACACCATGATCCTACGTTTCGAGCCCTTTACAGCACTCGTTTTCACAGGGTTAAGATGATGACCGAGAGAATGCGAATTCTCCCCGTCAATCAAAAAAGTTACTTGTGCAAAACCATTTATTTCATATAAATAGAAATGATCTTTCAAATGTTATTTGATATTTAAAACTTTCTTTCCGCTGATAGAAAAAATTGAAAGGACACGTAGGCTTATACAAAAAGGTATAACCCCAACCCTTTCGTGCATGAGACGAGGTAATGTTTCTACCAGTGAGACTTCGCTAAAAGCTTTTCAGTCTATTTTAGGTATTAGGTTCTAAAAGTATGTGAGCAGTAATGAGGACGTAAAAAGTTCAAGAACTATCCATCATAAGAAAGCGCGATGTGAACATTTTATGAATAATGCGGTCCATACCAAAAATAAAATTACTCATTAAATCAACATTTAAATTAATAATGTGTAGAGTTATTGATCAACGTAACTTTCGTCATTATAGAACTGATAGTAGAACACTAATTTAAGGTTAAGGCTATCTTTTGTTTACTTTTGATTTACATTATAAATGGCCCTATTGTTTGTAAAGTGGCGAAAAATTTGAAAAATCTAAGAGTAATTAATTAATTATAATACTTACTATCTTTATTGTTCAAAATACATATCACAATACAATTAGGGCCCTGGAGACTGTGTTAGTTTTCACTGTGTTACTGTCCCCACTATAACACTTTACTATATTTTAAAATGCGTTTTGTACACATTATTTTGCTAGTTAATTATAAAAATAACTGTATTCGCAATGGACCCGTTCTATGTTTTATAATAATTGTAATACTTCTTAATAAAAATACTTATATTTTGACAACATTATTTAGTGATATCAACATATTATAAGTATTCATCATCAATATTTAAGAGCTTTGCTCTTATCGGTGGAGTAATCGCCACTCTTCTTTTTTCTGGGCCAGCCTTTTGACTTCCTCGTACGACACGGCAGATACTTTATCTCTAATTTGGCTGAAATATGTGAGTCGGGGCCTTCCTCTACTTCTTTTTCCCTCAACTTATTACTTTTGATATAATACTTCTTAATAATAACACTTTTTTTTTACAACATTATTTAGTGATATTAACATATTATAAGTATTACTTTTGATATACATATAGATTTCACTTTCGTGAGTCATACTGACATTAAACTTAAATGGGTGACATGTTTCGACTGCATCGGGCAGTCATCGTCGGACAGACAGAATGGTGTTGCCACCTCCGTGGCTCGGGCATCACTGATGATGGGGTCCATGAGGAATAATGGGAACTCCGTAATTTTTAAAGGCCCATATATTGCGATTATTGTCTTTTCTTAAAGGCCCGTATGTAATAAAAATAAATTCTTGTAGTTTTCCCTTTACACTCTAGCTAGGGGCCACTATACCTCTGTAAAGCTTCGAATGTTTAAAATTATTGTACTTAAATAAGTGGTGAACGGTGTTGGTCACACATATTGTAAACATTTTTTAACAATACTTATCTAATAAGCTTTCTTGTAGTGACTGTTTGTTAACCAAATAAATGAAAATATATATATAATATACATATATTATAATTGAAAGAAAAATGGAAAAAAATTCCGCGTCGAGCGGGATTTGAACCCACGAGCTCGAGGTTATATGTATGTACGTCTCTGCTTCATACAAAAATAAGATACTTTCTTATTATGTAAATAAGAAAGTATCTTATTTTTCCACTTATATGCCCCAAGTGTAAAGATTTTCCACCCTCAGCAGCATTGTCGTTCTGTTTATTTTGTATATATTTATTTCCACATGTTTGTTCCCACGGCATTTACAATGTTGTAACACACTGTTCTTTTGGATCAAATCTGTTTTGTCTCCTTCACTGAGCAATCGAACTTTGGGTTCTTACAAGTCCACGTACGTATTTTAATATTCATGAGCGCGGGATATCATCGGAGGGAACAAAGCGATCCCGTAAAAAATACATGACTCGGAAACGATCTATATTTACTGACTGTATAATATTGTGCACAGAAGTTCACTTACGTTTTTTTTGTTGGCCCGTTGAATTAATTATTGACATTACTCCATAAATACGGGTTTGGATTCTTTATGCCTGAACCTTCGTAGATATTGAAGTGAATTAAAGCTTTCTGACCAATTATGTATAAAGGGGTCATTATCTTTTGGTAAACAATTTACTTATTCATGGGCGCGGGTTATTTCAGTTTTTTTCTTTTATTTGTTTGGACTAAATTTTGTTATTGATCTCAATGGTATTCCAACTTAACTCATGAAATGCGGGGTACCGGCGAGTCAATAGGCTTTGTTTTCGTAGCCAATTTCCTCTACACAACCAGCAGACTAGCTACGGACCTACTGTGTTGCAAACAGTGGCGCTGAATGATTTAATTTCGGATAGAACTATATTATATGAGTTGTCTCGGCAGAGAACGAAAGCCACCAACATAGCTCATGCTGAAGTAGCAGTGGGCTGGTCATATTGTTTGTAGAATCGCTGGGGAAAAAGGGTTCTCGAGTGGAGACAACGGCTCGGCAAACGCAGTGTAGGACGCCCTGTGACAAGGTGGAGTGACGATCTTTCTAAGGTGGCAGGTTGCGGCTGGATGCGGGGGCCCGAGACCGAGTTCAGTAGCGAGTTAGAGGACAGACCTACGCAGCTACGTCCAGCAATGGACTATCTTAGGTTGATGATGATGATGAGAACTATATTACAGATACAGGCTATGTCTAGTTTGGGGCCGAAGGATATTCTTGATATTGTGATTCCTAATTTTTGCTACTGTTTGTTAATTTTTGTATGCGTTGTTAATCTTTGTATGCTTTAATTAAATAGTAGTTTAAATATTATTCACATTATTTAATATATTGTTAATGACCCAAAATGGGTAAAACTTGTCTGTTTTTACTAACATGCTAATAAGAAATACGCTTGAAGTCTGCTCCACTTCGTGAAAATGAAGTCGGTTTATAAAATTCGTGTAAACTAAAGCAACATAAAAATCCCGTTTTAAAAGTCAACGTGAATTTAGTGTAATTT
Source organism: Lathronympha strigana (assembly GCA_949128165.1). Taxonomy (NCBI): domain Eukaryota; kingdom Metazoa; phylum Arthropoda; class Insecta; order Lepidoptera; family Tortricidae; genus Lathronympha; species Lathronympha strigana. The sequence goes on from OX421905.1 coordinate 3,217,903, forward strand.
ACTTTATTAACGTGTAAGTTACTGCTGTTGTACGAAACGATCATTCGACAAAGAAAGAATGGTTCAATCTAAGTTATGCATTACTATGCTTTTATTTGTACTTAAATATAATGGAGTCGGGGGGAATCGAGAGGAATAAAAACTTTACTGGCTGCAAATACATCGCGAAGTAGTTACGATAAACATGAACCTCTTTATGCCTTCCTGAAGGCCATAAACTAGGCTTAAATTTTATTCATTAAGGTTTGCGTAAGCGTTAATATTTACGATAAGATTTAAATGCAACCTTGTTTGATTTCTCAATTTACACTACCAGTAAGCACATTTTTAAAAAGACATTTCATTTTAAAAGCACCAATGAAAATATATATATTTTTCAATTCATTAGATCATAAAATATGATCCGTCCTTTCTATATGTAGTTGATTGACATAGGCACTGATAGTACTCGTACACACAAATGTTCCATTATCTCTTCAGGCTGTAACACCACCCACTAAAAACCTCAGACACCCTATATGTGTAAGAGCAATTTTTACAATGGGACCAACCCCGACATTGCAAAAAAAAACCCATACAAAATGTATCATAAACGGGGTCTCATAATGCCATAAGTAAATGAAATGAATTAGCTAACTAACGACTTGACGAGGCCAAATCCTATCAACCCGTAATTTTACACAGGCGTTAGCTAAAATATGATGTTTGCAACATTTTCGATTCGGGCAACCAGCGATACGCGCATATACAACTCGTTACACGATACGGTTTCACTCGCCTTGATAAATACGGCCTATCTCCCGGTAACCGAAAACAGAATCTATGTTATTTATGACTGGTTATAAACTCTCACGCCTGTTACCATAAATTTCAACTAGCATTGTGCTCTAGCTGCGCTTTTTTGGTGACTGAGTGCCTAAGTTGCGAGTGTTTCGATACTCATAGATATAGCGACAGCCCGTGTAATGCCCGAGTGATGAGCGAGCCAAGGTGACACACCACTGTCTGTCCGACGATGACTGCCCGATGCAGTCGAAACATGTCACGCCTATTTATTGTGATAAAAATACGTGAGTGTTAACCGTTGCAATTTAATACAGTGTTATAATTTAGTAGAGTGTTAGATTTTAATAGTAACACTTTCATCATTGTTGGCTTGCCGTGGTCTCATTTATCTTTGGTATGGAAAAGAAAGCCGATCGCAACACGTTTTCCTTTTCCTTCGGCTGGTTATAGGTTGTTGGTGGATTCTAGGTGAAAACACTTGTTCTGGAGTTACGGTTTGACCCTTCCAACAGAGACATATTTTTTATAAAATAGCGTATTCGTTAGACTCAGGTTATATTAATACGTGACATTTGAAACACCGTGTCTCTTGGAAAGTGAACACAGCTTGGTCACCATGCGGAGGTTTGCTTGGCAAAATGTTAAGCCTTATACTGGCAACCAGAAACGAAATTTAGTTCTATGGTATGGTGTGATGAAATTTATTGAGACTTCACGATAGTATTAAGTACGTAGAAGTTTTAAGTACATACAAAATGTATCCAGGATATTTAGACAGATTTTATTTCGCACGGATAATTTCAGAATGGTGGGGCGTTACTGGCCCAGTGGTAAAAGAGCGTGCGAATTTCAAATCGAAGGTCGCGGATTCAAACCCCGACTGAGTTTCCGAACCGATTGAGTTCTTCGGAACTTAAGTACGAAATATAATTTGATAATATACTTACCAATCGGCTTTTTAGTGAAGGAAAACATCGTGAAGAAACCGGATTAATCCCGAAAAGGCCTAGTTTACCGTCTGGGTTGGAAAATCAGATGGCGGTCGGTTTCGTAAAACTATCGCCTACTCCGTATCTTGGGATTAGTCGCCAAAGCGGATCCCAGGCACCCTGAGCCATAAGCTGCTAAAACGCTAGGAAGAAGAATTTCAGAATCTCTGTATATTTACTTTTGATGGACCTTACGACATAGCCGTAGAGTTGCTTTCAAAATATCAAATGGATGTCCACTTTGACATCCTTAAGATTAATATACATTATACCTAAACCTAGAGTACAATATCGAGGATTATTACTCCACCAAAAGCATTATAATCCGGATTCGTAATCTACTGCTTTATGGGAAACGTAATCCTTTGATATTGAGCTCCATGCTTCATTGAGAGCATTATGTTATAAAATAAGCTTTATCTCGTTTTAATATAATGTTCAAAGATTCAATTTGGAGTGCCGCGTGTAACAATTTACGTCATATTGGTGATCTAATGAGATTAAAATGGAATGAGCGTTTAATTAGAAAATGACTTTCAGCTCATTGAGAATTGAAATTAAACACTTTAGAACGGATTAATCGCCCTCGATGACACCCTCATCATCTTAACCCTGTAAAAACGAGTGCTGTAAAGCACTCGAAACGTAGGGTCATGGTGTTAATAAACGCCATTAATCCGTTCTAAAGTGTTTAATTTCAATGAATAACAATCATTGAGAATTATTGGTGAATTTCATCACTCAATATTTTTAAGTTACTTACGAAATATAGATACGATATTAAATTCAGAGATTATAAACAAACTTCATACTAGATCAAATTATTAAAATCCGAACAAATTGGAACAAGTTTAAGCGTAGCTTTTGCCTGTTTTAATGTAAGTAATTAGTAACTATTCCTTTGTAGTTTTTCATTTTCATTGGAATAGTTTTCAACTTATTTACTTATACTTTTGTAGTATATGTTATAATAAAACTGTAGTGTACATTTACAGCAATTCCCGTAGACGCATAAATCGAATAATAATAAAAAATTGGTTTACCTGATTTTCATAAATCTTCAATTTTAAAGGGAATGGTAATGTTTCGTTTTTCTGCTTATGAGCGTTCCTTTATTCTTTGTTTTTTTTTTATTATTTAATTTGCGAGAGTCAAAACGGCGGCATAAATTCTTTTTGATTATGCACGTACCAATTAGGTACTAAGTTTTTAATTTAAAACATCCACTAAAAACCCATGGAATCGTTGCAAACTAAAATACACCCGTCAACCTGACTCAGGTTGGCGGGTGTAACTGATTTTAGTAATAACTTTAATTACTCGGAGGTACTAATTATTTTAACAGGGGTACTAAATAAAAGCTTTTAGGTCCTAAATTTTGGTATATTACTTTATAATATTTATAATTTTTAAATATGTAATAGGCATTTCTACTCAGAACAACGAGGTCTTTCTATCCCAATAGGAGAAAAAAAGTGTCCCTTAGGAATTTTTTCCATTGTTTCATTTGTTTGGTTATACTTAAACAACTTTTTATAAACCCTATAATAATAATAATAATTATGATCTAATATTCTAACATAAATAAAATGCCTAATAAAGCACAAAGTTAGTAACAACATAATTAATAGGTATTTCTACTATTCTTGCCAAGCTTTTCAATGACAACTGATATCCATAAATTTTAGACTAGGGACCTACAATCCCTAATTGTACATTTTGTAGGTAGGTGGGTAGGTACTATTCAAATTTTATCCAATTTTTTTTTCTATTAGGAGCAATCTAAAATACTATTAAGCCATTATGATTACCTTTTAATAATTAATTAGGCAGTGATTTGGACATTTTTTTATTTATAGTTTAATTATAAGTTTAGATTATAAATTTAAAGAGATGTCATATACTACAGAAAAAAGTGACCAAGGCCCGAACTGACTATAAAAAAAAACACGAATAAAAACATGTATTACAAATAATATCATTTGATTTGTGCTTTATAATTATAAGTTAAGATTTTACTTCGGGCGACTTTTATTTTAAGGCACAGTTATATTGTAATTTTTTGCTTTTTAATAAATATCTTAAATAAAAAAAATAAAAAAGTCATAAATCCCAATACCACCGAAGACACCGTTATTTGAGATGAAAGCGATACAAATTAGTGCTCCTGGTCGTGACCGTGTTTCGTGTACCCGTAGCAGAATCTCCGTTGCCGTGTTATTCGGCAACGGAGATCCGCTCCGTTTGCTACGTGTGATTCGGCTACGTGTAATTAAGATACGTAGCTACGTGTACACGGAGATACGTATCTTATTTATACGTAGATCGGATCCAGGCGTGACCGTGACGTTAAGTGTAGATTTTATGCGTGTTATTAAGACCCCCGAATGTAATGCAAGGGGCGAGTTTTTAATTTCAGTTTCCATACTTTTGCATTTTAAATAAAAATTTAAGAGATCAAAAATAATAAGATGCAAATATTATGTTGGAGGCAAAAATAATAGACCAGTACAAATTGTAAAAGATGTGTATTAAAAGAAGCCGAGCGGAGCCGAAGCCGAGATTCGCGGGAACGTAGCCGAATCCAGAAACGGATACGTATCTTTGACGTGACCGTGTAGTACGGGATCTTAGCACCGCCGGTGCTAAGGCTACGTAGCTACGGTTCCGCGTGTAACACGTATATCACAAGTCCTAATACAAATATCCCTTATTAGGTACTACTACTTCTGTTCCCGTTCCGGTTGGTAAAAACATGAAAAAATAGAAAATAAAGTATTTAACAATGTATTTTTCATTGACACGAACCTACGCGGAAAAATGTTTGATGAAACAAGGATGTATTTGTTTACATATTTAAACTAAACCAATGATTGTTTACGGTAGAATTGTATGTTAAAATAAAACCTACACAGCTCCATGAAATCCAATTCAAAGACTGGGTTTGTTGGTGGTGGCTTATTGAATTAGAAAACTTTATTTCCTTTACCTTAAATGTAAAAGATAACAAACTGTTCCAACTTATCCCCTGCTCATTCCTTAGCAACTTCTCCATTATCTAACTACCTAACAATAAATTCATTCAAGTATAACAAAACACTCGAAACTTAACGGTCTGATCCACCGAACCGTATCGAGTTCCGTAGGGCTTTTACATCCAATTTGACCCTTGCAACTTACCATGAAAACAGGTAAGGAACCACACCAGCGTGGTGCAAAATTTGGTGAGCACGGAACGCCTGAAATCCCGCCGCCGCACCATTTTAACAACACCATAAAATCACCATGCCACTTATCCAGGCTACACTTCTTATTCACGAGTGACGCAACCGAAGTTCGTGCAGGAGCAAGAGGACGACCGCTCACCGTGACGACAGGCAACAAACTGAGGCGCGATAGGGCTGCTTGCCTAACGGCGGGGGGTGTGTATCAACTCTGCATCCTCACTTCCCTTGAAACCACGTGCCGCGTTAGTCAATTTTCGTTTGAATGGCCAGCTACTTTGTATTTTTATTGTAGCCGTTAAACGAAACATCATTAGAACGATCGGAGTTTATTGTTGCTCGCCACTGTTAATATAATTGAATAGTTCCTGTTTTACGCGTTTTTTCTTACAATAGGTTGTAAATGCCATTTTGTAGGTACTTCGATGGCAATATCAAGGAAAACACGTCCTAAATATTTTAGTTTATTAAAAGGTAGGAAATGCTTTTGGCGGGTGCGGAGGTAGTATCAAGATTTTTATTTTACGTACTACCCAATGTACCTGTTTTCATGGTAATTAAATTTTCTGGACATTGACTTTTACTATTCCAAAAATTTGAAATATTGAGATTTGCCAAATTTATAAAACGGTAAAGGTAATAGATATATGCTTATATTAGCTAACCTAACTTCATTTCAAAACTCGGGATAGCGTACAACCTACGCCTACTGAACTGATAGTGTAGAACAATGAGAAAAAAAAGGTATTGTTTATATTTGAAGAAAACATATTTTGTAGGTACAAAACTACAAACCCGTTAGGTTTATGTTTACGTTTTTATTTATTTTATGTCAATTTAAATATCAAGAATACCTGTTTAACTAACCGGTTGCAAATAGAGAATAAAAGTTATTAAATAAGTTTACTTCCATTTTCGCATCACTCCTTTGTCCCATCTCTTGTATCTCTGTCTCTATCATGAGTTGCTATAGATATCGAAGGATAGATTTCGACACGTTGTTGCCTACCGCTTCTACCCGCAAATGAGACCAAGATGCGTTGTCGTAGACGCCTAGCGACTATAGATTTCTACAGTAGATTTCAAATTGGTAAGCCCACTAGAATAAGCATTGTACTCTGTGTTCTACTGATCTCGCACTGCCCCCGATAATTCTCAAACTCCATGTCCATTTAAGCACAAATGTACAGTCAGCATCATAATTAAGTAACCCCCCAGTAATACTGCTTGGTTTCACACCGAACAGTACGATAATTTGAGTTGATGACGTCATTAGCATCTTGGCCGAGTGGTTAGTTGCTAAGGTAAACTGCTGTTTAAACCATTTACGTTCCGAGTTCGAATCCTCCATATAACAAAAATCTTTTTGTATTTTTTATGTCACAAGTTGTAATCCCCGTAGAGAAAAACTGTTCTTTGTGTTACGTTGTTTATTAAAAATATGTATTTATTTAAAAATAAAACACGTTTTTGGTCTATAAATAAGTTTATTTAAACTAATAAAGTAAATCGCTACGTGAGCATATTTTTTTGGTATTTTACACAGTATATTTACTATTTAAAACGAGATATTTACACAGTGGTGTTTTGAATGTAAAAGCCTCAATTAAAAAACAAAAACATGAATATCATAGAATGAGGTATTTATAAAAAATGTAATGAATGGTAAAACTTGTCATACGCCAACTAAGATAAAGCGCTAGTAACTGACCTACCTTCATTAGGTAACTGGCCACCTTCTACTGAAAATCAATTCTGTTTACATCTACGTAATAGAACTATAATATTTTAGTATTAGGTGGCCAGTTATTAAATGTTGGTAAGGTATTGGCTATTTACCCTAATGCTATTGCATGTTAGAAGAGTAGATATTTCCATTCTAGGTAATATCACTCATAAGCTGCCCTATTTACTATTATTAACTTACTATATTAACTAAATATGACACCATTTCCAAAAGTTTTTGGATGTTATATTCCTAGAAATACTACTCATTTACTTACCTACTTTTACAAAATTATATGAACTTTTTTTATGCGTGAAAGAGAACCAACATGTTAAAACTCCGAAGCAGTCTTAACAATTTACATCTCTCTTAAACACGTATCATAATTTTTTGCAACAGCTATATAGTAGTAGGCAGCTAGTGTGTGACATGTGTCAGGATTTACTTTATAGCCGCCGATTACTTGGGAGTTAATAAAAATAAACCGCCTTGGGTGGCGGGCGCGTGCAGTCGGTCTGACTAGAAAGATCGCGTTTTGACCTTTTGGGTACGGAACCCTAGAAACTAAGAAGTAAGTAACTATGTGGATCAAAAATATCAATATCGAAGAGGGTGACCGTCATTGTCTCTGATCTCTTGGAGCCGGATTTTCATGTTTTTAACCATGTTCCAACATGCAGAGCTGTTTCGCATCAATTCCCATGTCCTGTTGACCTCTTGGTCAAGCTGTTTCTTTGACTTGACTTCACTAGGGTCCCAATTTAACACCATTTGACCCCACAAGTTTTCGATTGGGTTCAGGTCTGGACTTTTGGAGGGCCAAGTAAAAACAGTGATATCGTCCTGTGATTTCAGCCAGTCCCCGACGAGTCGTGAACGGTGCACCGCACTGTTGTCTTGGACGATGTAAATTCTGCCTTCAGGGTATGCAACTCGCACCGAAGGCAACATGACGTCCCTTAACACCTCCAAGTAACGCTGGCTATTCATGCGGCCACCGACTTCCACGAGTTCTCCTGGGCCCATGGATGACATCCAGCCCCAATACGCTGTAAATTACAGAAAATATTATACATACAATTCCGGACGTATAAAAAAGAAACTTTTTTATAAATACCTACATGAGGAAATTGTGTGACACAGTATTGAATTCTGAATATATAATGTAAAAAATACTAATACTTCGTAATAATCGTATATAGTTATTATTAAAATGTGGAAACAAAATGAAACTAACTCAAACTAGATGTCTATGATGTCGTCAATTTTATAGGTATTGACCTAATATTTATTTACAACCAATAAAAGCCATTTATTTGTGCAACAAGAGGGAGTTCGTTTTTTCCTTCGAGTGTTCATTTTAAGTCCCGAGCAAGCAAAATATTCAATAATTGAATCACGAGTGTAGCAGGTGATTCTAATTTAGAATCATGAGCGTGGCGAGGGACACAAAAGCACGAGGTGCAAAAAGTTTGATCTTGTGTTGCACATACAACTTTTCACCACTGCACCGAGAACATAGTATAAAATTCCAACTTCGGTTTAGTTGCTCCTAGATGACGAATATAATAATTTGTAAAAATTAGTGTCTGCGCCAAACTTCATTGTGATTAGGTTCATAAACTGACCTCAGGTCCTTTCAGCCTCAGCACAATGCTATAAGGATGATTAATGTTACAATAAATCATCTTAGCGTTGTGTCAGTGTTAGTATGAAACAGTGAGTATAAACGTGTTTTACTCACTCCCGCCCGAGTAATGAGCAAAATTAAACTTTGCTCACTGAAATTGAGTATAAAAGTAGGCACTTTCGCGCTGTTGAGGTGAAAAATCATATAACTAGGTATATTTACACAGCTTAATATGAATAAGTCACTGTAGCAAAATTTGCTTACCCAATGTTATTCTTCCACTTGTTCTCAAATCCAAGATATTTTTAGGACTGTAGCGATCTCCACTTCTTCTCCATAGTATTTTTCTGCCGTCTTTATCAGATTTAAAACATTTCTCATCAGTAAAAATCACTATCTCGTTTTCCCAATCAAAATTAAGATAACGATTAGCGAAGTTTACTCGTGCAGTTCGATGATCATCAGAAAGAGGTATTTTTCTTGCAGGTTTGTAATTGTGGATATTCGCTGCATGCAAATGTCGCCGAACCGTACTGAGCGAAATCCCAAATGTTTGAGCACTTGAACGAGTTGTAGTAAATGGAGCCTCCGTGTGAATATTCACAATATTACGGTGCCTTTCAAACTCATCGGTATAATATACTTGAGGACGAGGCCCGGGCTTATGACATTGCACATCACCCGACTCCTGATACCTTCTTATCCACTTCCGAACGGTTTTTCTCTAAAAATAACATCAAGGATTTTTTACACAAGTAAACATCAAAAAGATTAATATTCTAAACAAAAAACATGAAACCAAAATTACTCGTTGAGTTCACAATTTCACTTACCGTTATATTCATGTCACGGGCTATTTTCTTAATACTCTGGTTTTGTTCCCAGAGAACAATTATTTTGGCTTTTAAAAATTTCGTTAATCGAACCATTATAATAACGAAATCCCGAATAAAAAGTAACAAGCGTCACAGGTTACAGAGTATAACGGCACGTAAGTATAAAATTATTTCCAAATATAATTTAGTAAGTAATAACAACTTACCCTCAAACGCAGTTACTAAACCAGAATTATAAAGTATTCAAAATGATACCTTATTATGAAGAGAATTAAAGCGTTATTGTCCTTCAGTTTGTAAAACAAGTCAAGATAAAATGACCGTCTTTGCAATCAAATGCAACAATAAAATGAAAAACAAAGATAAGGCTATTTCAATATTCATGCTAGACAAGGATGCATAATCTAGTCAATGCAAATAAGCAATTCATAATTTTGCCAAGTCTACAAATGTTCGGATGGCCCAGTGGCGCACAGAGCAAATCAATTATTACCTTGAGCTTGACGTGCGTTCGAACCCCGACAAAGGTTCTGTCTTTTTGTATGTTTCTAAAACTTCCTCTACTGGTTAATATCCCTACTAACAATGAACTATGTATTCGAATTTGAAGAAATCGAGAAACATTGCTCAATGACTAAGCTACGTCAGAGTCACGTGATGCATCGTTGTTGTCACGTGTCTCAGTCAGTTTTACAAGCAGAGGGAGTATAAGAGTAATACTATTCAAAATTTCGCAGAGAACATCAACTACGCCGACAGCCTAGGGGTGCAAGGTGCGGTCGATTGTTCGGTAGGGGCTTGTGATCCGAGTTCGAATCCTAGCAACCGCACTAAAGTTGGCATCTTTTTGTGAGTTTTCCCTGGTTTACGGTTAAAACCAGAATCCGATTAAATAAAATTAACAATTTGCAAATCAGTATCTGAGCGAATGAATTCAGTGGATGGTATCCTCGGAAGGGGATGGGTGCGGGGCACGGGGAGAGAGGGAAGTTAACTACTAACTACTCGAGGCGAGCGCGTCATCATGTGACGCGCTCGCCGTCGAGCAATATTCTTGAGTCTTGGGGGGTTACTTATCTCTGCAGCCGACTGTACGTAGTAAACCAGCCTGGGCCTCTTGGTTTTCTGATAAAACTGAAGGCCTAACACGGCACCGCAAACTTTGCCCATTGCGACCAACTTTGACGGGAGTTTGGAGGTTGTCGTTATAAAATGGCCGTTATGTTATTCTTTTGGGTGAGATAGCGGGCGATGGTGAGATTTTGTACAAAGTTGGCGGAAAGATCTCTTTCACTGCCGACTGTAAAAGGTCGTTCATTCAATGGTTTCCTTAGAGAAAGTGAGAATATATAAAATAAAACCCGTAAATATATAAAGCTTTAAGACTTACATGAGTGAATAAAATAGAATAAATGAAAGCCTAATTAGAGGAAACAAAAAAATTAAATTCGACCGAATACAATTTAATATTCCTTTACCTATACTTGGTTTATTTAACAATAAAAAATTGACTCGTGTTTTCGCTGCTTGCTTGATTTGCTCGATTCCGTAATTCCTAACTAAACAGTTATTTATAAAACAACTAAAATTAAATTGCATATAAATATTTTGATTGAATATAAATACGCGTTTTATAACTTTCCCAAGTATCCCATCAACTTGCAAAATGCAAAGTGTAACGAACATTATAGATCATGTTCATGACATTCACGATGACGCACAGATTTGTCAAATTTACCCTTTAATAGCATCGCAATACGAACCAAATACTTCATCATATCATCATCATCATATCAGCCATAAGACGTCCACTGCTGAACATAGGCCTCCCCTTTTGACCTCCATATGTACCGGTTGGAAGCGACCTGCATCCAGCCTCTCCCGGCGACCTTCATAAGGTCATCTGTCCATCTTGTGGGTGGACGTCCCACGCTGCGTTTGCCAAGCCGTGGTCTCCACTCAAGCAAATACTTGCATCCGTAAAAATGAAAATACTGCTAAAGTTGGTTTTGTCAAAGGCCTCTTCTATGTCCATAAAGGTCCCAAGGCAGGAGATTTTTCGAGGTTGTTTACCACAGCGTGGAGAGACTAGTCTGTTGATTTCCGTTGACTGTAGGCATGTTTCTTTGGATGGATAGTTATATTATTTAGAGCCGTGTCCTTCAGTTATCTGTCACATAGTCTTTCTAGAGTTTTTAGCAGGAAAGATGTGAGGCTAATTGGTCTGAAGGACTTTGGGACTGAGTAGTCGGTCTTGTCTGGTTTTGGTAGGAAAATTACTTTAACTTCCCTCCATTTGTGTGGTATGTATCTAAATACTATGCAGCTGCGTAGTAGGTTTGATAGATGTTCCATTAGTCTATGTCCTCTCCACTTTAGTAGTGCTGGGTAGATTCCGTCTATTCCTGGTGATTAGTGTCGAAGCTGTTCATTGCCCAGGTTGTTTTATTTAGTTCTGTTATACACTTATACGTTCCGCTATTTCCCATTCGCTTTCAGTGGGATAGTGGACTGCTTTTTTCTCTCTTCTAGCTCTTGTTCGTTTACTACTTTGCATCCCGGGAAGTGGGTCTCCACGTAGTAGACTTTCTATCTCAGTTGAAGTGTTGGTGGATCAGTTGTCCATCCTGCTCAGAGTGCCTAGTAGCTATTTTGGTTTATCTGCTAGGATCTTCCTTGTTCTGTTTACCTGTGTTACTGTGGATATGTATGATCCTCTATAGTAATGCAAAGATAAAGATAAAGGCGGAAGGAAGCAAGTGAAATAATCAATTCAACCCTGTGGGTTAAGTATGCATTGCACTTTTTTTACAGGCGTTTTATTCTTACCTTATGTTGAGTAGGTACATGCGAATAAAGTCGCGGGTATAGCTTTACGCCTTCCCTTTCATGAGATCGTCCTTGGATTAAGACATATGCTTACCTAATGAAAGTTTATATGCGCGACGTAATTATGTTGGTATCCTCGCAATTATATTTCTTCACTGGGAAGTAAGTTAAAAAAAAAGTATCAAATGACATTCCGTGGGTTAAATTCAATGAGCGTAAGACAGTGTTCTAAACCGTAATCAGAAACGCTCGGCTTTGACTGTTTGTTTAATTAAAATATATTTTTTGTACGCTTTAACGTACTTATTACCATATCTATAGCGTATCCACCAACCACTGAAAAATACATACAGGTGTAACAAAAATGCTGGTGATCCGATTAAGGGCGTACTCAGTATTGTAATGTGATTAAGAGAAAATATAAACAAAAAAAGTTTGACCAAAAAATAACTGTCATTCCTATTTTTTCCAAATCAGATTACAACATTGATCACCAACATTTTTGGTACATCCTGAATTATTAGCAAGAAAAATATTTAATCAGTTAAAATAATGACTGTAGTTACAAGTAAGTTGTTTATTTTATTCGGTCCCTGAATTATATTAGCAATTTACGGTTCAAGTAAATTATTTAGTACTTATGCTAATAAAAATAGTTATCCAAAAATTCTTATGCTAGGCAGACGAAGTCGCGGGTAAAAGCTAGTTAGAAATAAATGTAATTACCTCTTTTAACATTACATGGTAGTTATGAAAAATCATTAATTCTAATATTGGTTTCGCCCTATACAAACTCATACTAATGGTGCCGCCTGGTGAGTAAAAATACGGTAAGTCCAGGTATCCAGCGTAAATAAGGAAATCACGACCCATTAAATCCGCACTTAAATTAAATACATTATGCAATGCAGCACTCAGCGCAAATTACCCCTTTTCACATGCATCATTGAGTGGAGATCATTTTATCTCTATTTTTTGTGCTTTCACATCAAACACACTTATCATGATCAAATCATCGATCGCCCATGTTTTTATCAAATTTTATCACACAAAACCACACAACCCCTTTGATTTTCGAAAACACAGAATTTACACATACCTTAAAAACAACTAAGTAACTATTTTAACATTACACGCTAGGTAATGAAAAATATGTACCTAATCAATTCTAATATTGGTTTCGCGCTAAACAAACCCATACCTACTAATGACGCCGCCTGTTAAGTAATACGGTCCTCATTCACCGTAAATAAGGAAAGCGCGACTCATTAAATTTGCACTTAAATTAAATACATTGTGCAATTCAGCACTCAGTGCAAATTACCCCATTTAACCTGTATCATTGAGCGGACATCGTTTTATCTACCTATATTACTTGTGCTTTCACATCAAACATACGTATCGTAATCAAACCACCGATATCTACAAACACACGTTTTTAGGGTTCCGTAGTCAACTAGGAACCCTTATAGTTTCGCTCTGCGCTCTGCCTGTCTGTCCGTCCGCGGATAATCTCAGTGATTGTAAGTACTAGAAAGATGTAATTTTTTACGAATATGTATATCGGTCACGCCAACAAAGTAGTAAAATAAAAAGTGGTTATATTTTTTAGGGTACCTCCCGTACACGTACAATGGGGGGTGATTTTTGTTCGTTTCAAATCTAGTGTGTGACATATCATTGGATAGGTATTTGAAAAATAATGAGGGTGTTTTAAAAACAGTTTTTGATAAAGTTAATATTTTCGAAAATGATCGCTCCTGAAGTTTAAAAAAATGTGTCCCCCCCTCTAACTTTTGAACTATAAGTTCAAAAAATTTGAAAAAAATTTGAAAAAAATCACAAATATAGGAACTTTATTGAAAAATTATTTTGAACTTGATTGGTTGAATGGTTTTTGAAAAATTGTACAAAACAATTTCTGAAATTAAAATCATTTTGAATAGTAATAATACCAATATTTTTGAATAGTACTTAGTCTGTCAACTCAATGTAACAATACCATTAACAAATAGCTCATTTGTAATTCTTAAGTGGGCCCGACATGCTCTTGGCCGGTTTTTCAAAATAACATAGCAGTAATAAAATAATGAAGGGATTACAGATAAATATTATCTGTGGGTTTGCTTTAGGCATGTAAATAGTCGTAAAAAAGGGCCAATTTACGAGCATTAAATTCAGGTAATTACCTCTGATCTGTACTGCAAATATTATTTATTAATTATTTAACAGTTAATGATTTTCATACATAATAAGTAAACCAAACGGGGGAAAACATCGGACGTGAATATTTTGATTATTTATGTGCGTGCCTTGTTTTGTTTATTTATAAGTAATTTTAATGTATGAAATATGTGGGGAAGTACAAAATTATTCTTTAGTTAGAAGCTTAGTCTCTCTGCGAGATCGTATCAGAAATGAGACCATCCGCAGCAGAACCAAAGTAACCGATATAGCTCTCCGAATCGCTAAACTTAAGTGGCAGTGGGCGGGGCACATTGCACTTAGAACCGATGTCCGTTGGGGCGGAAAGGTTCTCGAGTGGCGACCGCGTACCGGAAGGCGCAGCGTGGGTAGGCTCCCCGCAAAGTGGACTGATGACCTGGTGAAGGTCGCAGGAGTCCGCTGGATGCGGGTGGCGCAGGACCGGTCATTGTGGAAATCTTTGGGGGAGGCCTATGTCCAGCAGTGGACGTCTTTCGGCTGAAATGATGATGATGATGATGAGTTAAAAGCTTCATGACTGTGTAAAAAAACGGTTGGGCTTTTCATGCAACTATCTTCAAGGATGTGGGGACACTTAGGTACATTTTTGAAAATATAATATAGTATGTACGAGTACGAGTAAATAGTATAAAATGTTTTCAAAAATGTAGATTTTACTTATAAATTTCCTATAAATTACGAGCGTTTATCGCATATAAATTATCGATCTGCACGGGGAGTCCAGCTCGATGATTTCATGAATTAATCTATGTATATATTTTCAAATTATAAAATGCGGCCTAGGCCGTAATTTAAGCTGAGCCCGGCTCTTTATTGTACATTTCGCAGTAAAGTTGGCAGCTCCTGAAAGCCGCGGTTCATTTGCATGAAATGTAACATAATGCTGCTTTTAACTCTCTATAAGTAAGGCCTTGTTTGAGGAACAAACGCCAACGGATGTTCGTTGGTCAACAAGAAAAAAGAACGTATTTTGCGAAAATATTGAAAAACAAATGACTATGCATCGGTCTAACAACTAGAACGTGTTTAAATTAGATTATTTGTTATATAGCGATATTAAGCCATAACATTTATGGTGGCGGTGTTAAGTCATAATAAATATGGTTTGTTATGACGTAACACGGCCTATTTATATTATACCTAATACAATTTTTCCCGTGTACAGGTCGTTAAATCATTTTTTTCTACTCCAGCACTTCTATCTATCAATTAGATAACTGACAGCGATATTAAAAAAGTATAAATTATAACGTTGTCTATGGTATTCCATAAGAACACTGCTCCTTTGTATTGTCATACAATATATGAGCACTGCTGTTTTTTTATTTTATTTCTATAGCGGGCACAACATCTTCCCTATTCTGCCACGTTTCTAGATTTTGTTTTTTACGCTATTTTAGCAGTCGTAGAAAAACTAGCATATGCAAGAGCTCATAATTGGTTCTTAAAACTTTCGGGTCTATTATTACAAAACTCGACTTCGTCTCGTTTTATAAGAGCGACCCTCAAGTTTCAAGAACCCTTATTATATCACTGTTGCATAAACTAAAACGGGCCACTCACGTAATTTAGTCCATATGTTTCGATCTTTACAAAGAAAGTCGTCAGGAGCGACCACCCGCGACAGATGCAAGTCGTGCACTGCGGGCTAACGCCCTCCCTGCCCTGCTACTTGCAGCGGGTGGTGGTAGCGGCGCGGGGGGTGCCCCGGCGGACGGTCTACCCTCGTTCTCAATATCGTTTTTGTTTCACTTACTACGTCTCTCGCTAAGGGCACGTTCACACAATCCACTGACGCGATGCCCAAAACTGTTTTCCTGGGGGGCACTGACCAACCACAATCACGGTTAAGTTCGGATGACGCGACTTATTTCATTCTTGATGACGTTATTCGTAAAGATCGAATCATGTCAAGCGGAAATCGATTAAATAACGTGAGAAACCTGTTTTATATATTATTTCATTTAGACCCTGTTTGTAGCTCGATATACGCAAACTGCAATAGCCATTATTTAGATTGTTAACCAAGGGCTGAAACGCACGCATTCCCGACGAGGTAGTTTTGAATAGTGTGAGTCGGAAATGGGTGCCATTTACCCGAGTTTAATACTCTACTTTTCATTTCGAATGCGAGGAAAGTAAAAAAAACAACTATAACGCTAAGACTACTCCTTTAACTTCTTGAAGGAAGCATTACAAAAGTGCAGAATATATGCAACAATGGCATAATATAGGTATTTTGTTTTGATGGAACCAAACATAGGCCTTGAGCAAAACAATTGCCTTGAGCGGGTGATAAACTCATGGTTTACTTGGACTCCATTAGTACCTTTTTCCGAGTATATACGATAATATGATTTTTTTGCTAAATTGGGTTTTTTTTACAATCGTGTAGGGGAAAAAAGTTGTCATAAGTATTTTTCCATTTCGCTACCATATTTTCATAGATTTAGTATGGGGTAATTCCAACATTTTGAGAGAAAGAACTATACCTGCTAGTCTATGATGGTCGGGTTTTTATCGTTTACCGACGTTGCTGTCACTTTCTAACAAGTATGTATGTGCGAAAGTGACGCATAGCATGATAAGCGATAAAATGGCAACCATGCTAACCCGCCTGGTTTGAGTAAATAAGAATATAGTTGACACTTTGTTCTGCTTGTTGCTTACAAGTCGAGAACCAAGAGGAATATACTAGTTTGCGACCCTAGGGCTGCGATGCAACGTTTTCCACCCGCTTCATATATAAACAAGATTTGGTATATATTATTAGTTCGGTACTTAAGTTAACTGGAAGAGATCCCTCATAGGGATAAGTTCGCCTTTGTACTTTGCTATTTATTCCACTTTGAAAATGCATATCCTGTTTTGTGCAATAAAGTGTTTACCTACTTACTTACAACAACCCAATTTTAAATAGAAAACTCCCGTGAGTATTAGACATATTAATATACTTAGACCGGGTTACTCATACACAATAACCCACTTTCAGAGTATGAGAAATATACTAGTTTATATACTAGTTTGCGACCGAAAATGCAAATCCTGTTTTGTGCAACAAAGTGTTTATTTACTTACTTACAACAACCCACTTTCAGAGTATGAGAAATGAAAAAAACTTTCTTGAACAACCTTGATAGGTATTATGGAATCTAAAGCTTTCACGGCATGGATCCTTATGTCAAGATTCAAAATTCAACAGTTAAGGCTGTGCGTTATCTTTTTTGGTGTATCTTTAACGCACAAGTTTTTTTTTAATATTTTGTTGGAATATTCCTTGCACGAAGAGAAGAGTCAAATTCCCTCTACAATAACTAGAAACCCTATACAGAAACTAGATTTTTTTCTTTGTTACAGTTTTTTTTTAATTAAGTGAGATCTTGTGAGACGTGATGAGATCATCTTCTGCCACTTTATTATGTCGAGTTGCCCCCTGGAGAAAGAAAATCGTTCAAATTGCCTATATAATGTCTAGAAGAAAGGTTGGTGAACAGGGAAAAATGCAAAACGCTTTTAACGCCTCGAAGGCTATACCTACTGAATAAGTAATTTATGTTTTGAGTTAAGACTTAATTAATATTTTTTGAACCAACATTTACTTTGGCCAAATAATAGGACAGGTTGTTTTAGAGATTATTTTTTAATAAAAAAGATGCCGTAATTTAACAATGATGATCGGTACGTTAAAAGTTTAGTCAGTCTACTTTTTAATAGTATTAAACGCAAACCTTTGTCAGCTACTTTGTCCCCGTATAGCCGGCCACAAATAATTTACTGGATCCTAGTGTTCATTCTGCTCAACCTATGCATGCACCCCTATTATTTACCCAATAAATGATTAATAAATTTTATAATTGTCAGAAAAGTTTAAAATTTTACCACGCCGAGCAAAATTTAAACTTGTCATTTTGAGCTATATCGACGCTTGCTTAACAATTGGTAAATCTTTGCGAGGACGAAAGGCGATAGGGAGACGTGTTAAGACATCTACTGTAAGCGTAGAAGCTCTATGTCATATTATTATTGGGTACCATCGATAACAATAAAAATTAATTTTGTATGCTTTTTGTATGCATTTTTAAACTTGATGGTACATTAGTAGAGTGGACTTTCGAGCGCAGTTTTAATTTGCTCGGTCCAATGCATCGTCGGTGATCAGCCGCGCGTTCTTTTGCCATAAATTTTTCCCTGCACTACACGTGGTCCCACAGATGTTCTAGCTCTAATTTACCCTGTAATCTGTTCTGTTTTTAATTACTCCGACACTAAAGTAAATGTAACCGAACAACATTGGTCCAAATTACGAGCACAAATATTCCCTTAAGCAAACTGTATGAGTTCGAATAAGGTGCCGGACAAACAGACGGGGAAATTGCCGTCCTCTTTATTTATTGCGTGACCCTAAACTTTCTTAGATCTGTTAACATTGTTTTTATTTGGTAGATAACGTCCTGTTTGTCGGTGCGTGACGAATGAAGTGTTTGTTGATTTTTGTTTTTTTAGTATTAGTTTATTTATGGCTTTGTATTAATCTCATATATTAGTTCTTGTCAACATAGCGGCGTAGGTTTTATACAAAATGAATATAAACGTAAAATACAAAACAAAAGAACTTAGCCTAAAACATTTCAAATTACCTACTAAATAAAAATGAATTACCATTTACTAAATAATAACAAAATTTTAAACTTAAGAATAAAGATGTACTGACAAAAAAAAAGACATGACCAACAAAAAAATATCAACACACAAATCAATCTATAAAAACATATGAAACGTATGGTACACCATCCAGAGTTAGCCGCTACCCGGAGTTAAATGGTCGAATTCCATACAAAAAACACTTAACTCGGGTTAATTGGCTAACGCCGGTTTGTGCAAGTGGCCCTAATTTTTTTTGGGATACAAAAAATGGACTCATTAATTTTTATAAATATATATATAAAGGGTATTTCTAAATTGCCTTTAAAGTGGACTTTTAAAAGGAGTAAATAGAGCTTTTGAAAATCTACTGCTGCGGTTGCAGCAAGGATGTAAAAAGAACTATACGATTTATACCACTACCGCCGCTGTCCACAGTTTGCATAAACACAGTAGCGCTTACACCTCGAAAGAAACTAAAGCATGGAAGGAGTACACCATTGCGTCAATTGTCACAGGGAGAGTGAATTTTTCAAACGTCGCAAGTACAATTTTTTTTATAATTTCCACTGTCGAAATGCGCTGTGACTAATTTGCTTACCATGAGTTGCGCGCAACTGTATTCGATAGCGACTGCTGTGGCGTTCGAAAGTATGTTCGTCTCGCTCCTGCCAGAGTAATGGTAGGAGCCAGACGAACATACTTTCGAACGCCAAATGGACATACCCCCTGAACCCATGGTAAGCACATAGGTTGTAATGCAATGACTCACAGACCACCTCAACTACTAGACGAAGCATATAAGACGTCTCGCAGTCACCACCGATATGCTATGGCAGCGCGATTGCACATAATTATATGACCTGAACTTGTGTTACCTACATAAATTAATTAAAAACATCTGTTCACGTCAGTCCACCCATCTGAGACAAGAGTGAAGGCTAGTGAACGATTTATTTTAGCATCGATTTCAGATTTGATGCGTGAATACTCTGCCTCCAATAAATTATTACTGATTGCATGTCTTTTCCGAGGCTCGTATTCAGGGTCTCGCGTATGCAAAGGTGCTTTCCAATACTCGGATTCTAGCACGGAAAGTGATGCTCCAGTTGCATAGATTGCTGTGGCAAAGCTTGTATCCGCTATTTTAAATAGAAAACTCCCGTGAGTATTAGACATATTAATATACTTAGACCGGGTTACTCGCGTCTATAAAGTCGAAAATAGCTCGATATGTATCCGCTGTTTCTTTATTTGTAGTAAAACTAGCATAGACTAGCTTAGAAACTAGCTTAGATTTACTCATACGAGAACATGCGTTATCAGACAGGGTAATTACATTTTCGTTTTCTTGCACGACATCGTCTCTTGAACTGCGATTTAATGTGGGCACCATATTCGTACGAGAGCTCGCAATATCCACAATAATTATAGAAACACATTTATTTGGTAATTTAAATTTATTACTGACCTTTTTACCTTTCAAAAATATTTATTTAATGTCATTCGGACACTTGTTGCATTTCAGTAAGTGTAGCACCCTTATAGTTGCATGTATTTTGTACTATAAGGAGGGAGTTGTTTCTGTTTGTATTTATACTATGGCACCAGGCAGGCAAAGAAAGTCGTTCCGAAGAAATATTGATGTTGAAAATTCTACCGAGAACGAACCTAGTCCTAGTTTATGCAATAGCTACAAAGCGCCCTGATTTAAGGGTATTAAAATTGCATCGTAATTATTTATTCGATTCAACTACTACACAAACATTAGCTGTAATAGGATATTCATACCCCTAGTTCCACAACAACTACGATACAAGATGACTTTTACAAAAAAAAAAAAGTGTTCCATGTGAAAATTCCAACCGTGCGATGGCTACAAAGATAGAGATAGCTTAATCGCATATGTAGGTTCTGTTCGCGCGAAAAAGACGAGCGTGGGTGTATCATAATTACGTACTTAACTGAGGCTGTCGCCCTGGAATATTCCACTGAAAAACAAGGACATTTGATTTGACCTCTATTCTAATATTAGTCGAGATGACATTTAGTACGAAACGAAGTGTCAATTGCAAACAATAAAACGGCATCCATAGCCTAGTTGGTAGTGACCCTGCCTACGAATGACCCTGGCTCCCGGACCGGGACCTCCAGCTATATCATAAATGCCCGTACCAGGATTCAAACCCGGGACAGAAAAAAAAAACAGGATTAAAACGAATATTGGTTCCCGAGTTGTGGTCCTTTTCTATGTAGGTATACTATACATGTATGTATTGGTGTATGTAGGTATGTATATCCTCGCCAATTACCCATAGTATAAGCTTTAATTACTCGTAGTTTGAAACTAAGTCGATCTGTGTGAGATTGTCCCTAAATATTTATAATTATTGATTTATTGTCGCACGCAAGTTGCATGTTATTTGATTCCGAACGGTATTAAAATTGGGGCCAAGTCTAGTTTGTCTCTAACCTCCTGACTACCCGCGTCCTATACGTACATAGGCCTCAATGAAATTTGGACTCGGTCAATTTAACAGAGTTAAATTAAAATTGGCATATTTTGATATCCGGTCGTCAGTGTCAGCGGCATGAAACAGTTTCCGCGTGACATTAGCTAGACAAAAGGTTCCGCGCTTCAAGGTCGTCCTTGGACATCCGGCTTGGAAATGCCGTGATCTGAGAATTCTGGGTATTTTTGCACCAGGTCGAGTTATTTTTATCTATGAAGTTTAGGAGGTTTCATGGCGTAGTATATATGTTTCTGAGGAACGAAAGAGTTACACACGGCTATTTATTAAGTAGAAAATTTATTTTAAATGTCTCTACTCATTTGTCCTATTAAGTTATAAAATGTGTGCACAGTTTAATATAATTCAATAAAATAAATTTCACGAACTTAGTGTTAAATTATGTGTTTGTCGTGGTCTTCATATTTAGGCAAATAGAGCGATCTATTTACTTAAATGTGAAACAGTGTAGGTACCTGTTTTAAAACATAGTCTGTTTTTTTCTTTGGGCAGCAATAATTACTGTTAATTTTTTTATTAAATTAAGCATACTTTGCTTCTTAAAAGTGAAATCCATGTAGTAGTACATTTTTTTAGTATTTTAAGCATACGGAGTTTGCATAAAGTACAAAATTAAATATTCTACATCGCGATAAAGAAATTTAAAAACCATATAATATAACAATTTCCAACTCACAAACATTAGAATTCTATATTAACACTATCGAAAACCCACCAAAATTGCTTTGCTTATAATATACTTAAGTGGGATTAACATAACGAAAAATCTAAATTGCATATGAAAAAAAAAGTTTATTAGGTTAGGTACACATTAAAGTATTGTAATATCTGGACTGGATTGTCCTTGTAAGTAAATATACTTGTATCAGGAGGATATACTTGTGTCAGGAGCAGCAGTATTACAAGCCGGCCAATTTGTAAAACTGCAGTTCCGACAAAGATAATTACTTACACGCCCATCCATCACCACGACCCAAACAAAACCAAAACAACGGACCAACTAAATTTACACACACAATTAAGACAGTATGTCATATGCGTACATCACCAGATAAGCAACAATATAATTGCGAACACGGCACGAATACATGATGCTTGTTACCGTTGGTCTTGTTTATACGAGAATTGTAGCTGTGTTTGTATTTGTAAGCCCTATGTATAGTAAATGTGCACGTATAATTTTGAGATATAATTTAATTTGGTAAAATGAAACGGTAATGAAACGGGTTGTTTGACAAGCCTGTTTGCCTGGTGCCTGTTTTTGAATTTAAATTTGTTTTCTTACCATAAATTGTATAATAATATCACCAATTAAAAAAAGGTAATACATTTTAAAGGGTGCTACTTATGGTCGTAGTACTTACTTATGAGCGCATTTGAAAACCCAGATTTGGTTCATACCAATGTATGGCAATTGTTTGAGCAAAATCAGGAAACGATATCAATGGGTATTTGTAGACTTAAACGGGGGTAATCGTAGGTGCTTATTATTTTTACCTGTACAAGTATACTGAACAAACAACAAGGGATGTCAGGACAAAACCTTGTGAATTGTATCATAATAAAATAAAATAAATAAATAATGACACATAAGAATGATATTAGGTAAGCGTCCAGTTTCCAATTTTAAATTTTTATGTGCTATCATAACAAACGCGGGATTATTTTAATACAATAAGCAGAAAATCATTAAATTGGGACTAGTGATGGGCAAGCGGAAAGTTTCCTATTTGGGAAACTTTCCGTAATGAAATTTACAGAGAATATTACCGTAATATTCTCGTGATGTGAAAGATAGAGAAATTTATATTTTATTGCGGTCTAATGTCATGTCATTTAGGTAAAATAGAGGCACAAAGACGTCGGGAATTGTATTGCAAAAGGATAATATCGTTACTGAGCAAAATAAAAAGTTACATGTAAATTACGGTAAATTTCCATAAATTCTCGTAAGTTACCGTAAGTTACCGTGAAAAATTACCGTGCAATTTTAAACGAAACCTAGAAATTTATTACAAATACGAGGGATTTAATAAATACTAGCTCAAATTTAATGAAAGTGATACAAAAATACAATTGAGTGTAAAACTCGCATCAATTAGGCCACGTTCGGGTCGAGCGAACGCTCAGGCCAAGTATGTAGTAAAAAACTACCATGCACAGTGCACACTGCCTACGCGGAAAAGACAGTAGTAGTCGACTTAATTGTAATTTTGTTCTGTTTTAACAGTCGTGGCAAAACCATCTACAGTAGAATCCGGTTATAACGACGCCGAAGGGACCGACAATATTACGTCGTACTAACCGGAAGTCGTACTAAACAAACTGTAAATTTTAAAGTTGTTTCTCGATTTTAATAGTCACACATGCAATATAATTCACAATGGTTCAATGTTACTCACAGAATAATTGAAATTAAGAATATTTTGCTCTTTAGTAAAAGAAACTGTTGAACCATTGACCTATTTACTCGTACTTCCTGACTACATTGCAATTTAAGGCCGTCCCCTATCCCAATGACCTCGGCGATTTGAGCTTTCTTCCCCTACCGCTTCCTTTCCTCACCATGCTTATAACCGGTATTGTATAATACCGGTTATAAGCATAAGTCGTCACCTAGGAAGAGCTGCTTGTACTAGGACGCAACCCTATAAACTACTAGTGCCATCTTATACGACTGGCCCCCGTCGCCCGCGCAGGCATCTCGAGCCGGCGTTTTCGGAAAAATGCGTGTAATAGCTTTTTTCTCGAAAAGTACAAAACCTATCCAAAAATCAGTGGATGCGTTTAAAGTAAACATAAATATAAAATGCTTGTCTTAGTTTCTTGTACTTACGACGCATAATAAGGGAGTAGATACAGATTTAAGGTAGAAAAAAGGGTTTACGGTTTTTTTTTTTCTCTTGATGTATTATGTTTTTCGACAATTTAGTGGAACAAAATGTAGTAATTCAAATTCAAAAATTCAAAAAATTCAAAAATTCAAAATTATTTATTTCAAATAAAAAGCACAATTTCGTGATATATGGGATGGGGCCTTCCGGTAGGCGAAAATGCCTGTGTTGGAAGACACCGCTCTCCTTAGGTTACTTGAGGTATTTACATTAAATTTAAACTGTATTCAAATTTAGAAATACATTAAGATTAACCTACGTACGTACATACGTTATACATTAAAATAACTAAATTAACTCACTAACATGCAGGTGTGTATGTGTGTGTGTGTGTGTGTGTGTGTGTGTGTGTGTGTGTGTGAGACTGATATCCCTGGGGTCATACTAACATATTCTCTATCTCATCATAACTTTTACTCTTTAGCCAGCTTATAAGTACACTTTTGCATAGGTGGCGAGTTTTAGAATAAATGTCTAGTTGTTTATTAATTTTATTGTAAAGGTCGATTGAATTTTTCATGTATTGTTTAGTGGCAAATGCGGTCCTGGTGTTTGATGACATTGCAACATTCATTATTTTTCTTTTGAACTTGTAGTTAGGATTATACGGTAGCGATTTATGTTTCTTCAAGGTACATTGCAGTGTGTATAATTTTCTCACCGATAGAAGGTCACTGGTTATATACAATTCAGCAGTTGGGAATCTTATATTTTTAAAATACATTACTTTAATTAATGCCCGCTGTGCTCTTTCAAGATGAATGAAGCGGCTTTTTGCTGCACCTCCCCAGACAGGTATGCAGTACACCAAGACAGACTGGACCAGGGATTTATATATTTCGTTTAATAGGTTACGTGTATTCTTTTTATTCTGTATAGGTGTGGCTGGTACAATCTGTCTTAGTGTCCTGAAGATCCAAGTCAGTTTCCTAACTCTGCCGATAATTTGGTCAATATGAGCATACCAATTTAGATGCTGATCCAGGGTAATTCCCAGGTATTTAGTTTGGGTAATTTTATCAATGATCGGACAGTTACAAGTGTCGGCGTTCAATGAGTGACAGGAGTGGATTTTGAGAGCCAGGTCAGATTGAGGTTGAGTGCCTTGCAATATACTGAAGCATATGTAATTAGTTTTTTTAGTATTTAGCGTTAAATAGTTTGCTCTAAGCCACTTTGAAATGAGTGCCATACCTAACTCAGCATTTCGTTTTACCTCTTGCCAAGTCTTTCCGGAAAAGACTACAGCGGTATCATCAGCATATGAGAATAGGTTTGTGGTAGGGTTAATCATATTGCAGAGGTCGTTAATATAGACCAAAAATAGGGACGGTCCCAGCACGCTTCCCTGCGGTACGCCATATAATACTTCCTCGTTTCCACTGATGATATCACCGAGTTTGACCTTTTGTTTTCTACCTGTTAGATAGCTTTTAAAAAGAGAGAGTGGTACTCCCCTCACCCCATATTTTTCTAATTTTTGTACTAAGATGGGAATAGAGACGGTGTCAAAGGCTTTTTTTAGATCTAAGAAGACTGTTAAACACTTATTATTACAATCCAAATTTTCTACGACCTGTGAGGTAAGAGCAGTAATGGCGTCCTCAGTAGATTTTTCTTGCCTGAATCCATATTGTGAAGGAGACAGGAGATCAAATTTATTAAGGTAATTTAACAGTCTGGTATTTAAAAGTTTTTCCAGTATCTTCGAGATTGCAGGAAGGACTGAGATCGGCCTATAATTACTGACATCGTCTCTATCCCCACTCTTATACACAGGGGTTATAAGAGATTGCTTTAATAAGTGTGGGAATATTCCCAGTGTAAAGCTAGAATTTACTAAGTGAGTCATAATTGGAACTACATCTCTAGACACATATTTTAGAAATCTTGATGAAACATTATCCCACCCAGGCGCACTACTAGATTTTAGGTTTGACAGTGTAAGGGAGACTTCATCTTCCGTAGTTGGGAACAGGACAAATGACCCAGGTTGCGTAGGAAGGTTGTCAAACAATAGTTTTAAGTCATTTTGAGACACGGGAATGATTTCTTGGGCAAGCTGCTTTCCTATATTAGCAAAATATTTATTAATATAATTAGCGGATTCATCGGGTGTGGTTTTAACGTTATACAATTCGGGTTGGATTTTATTAGACTTATTAGTGTAGGTAAGATTTTTAATGTTTTTCCAGAGTAGTTTATTGTTATTAACCGATTTTTCTAGCAGATTCCTTTCGTAATTTCTTTTTAGCTTTTTCAGTAAATTGTTACAATATTTTCGGTATCTGAGGTATGTTATTTTTGCTATTGCATTACCAGGGCTATTCTTAACATTTAGTTGAAGTTTGTTTCTGTTTCGTATGCAACGCAATATCCCCGGAGTGATCCAAGGTTTAATAATGCGCTTCGCGCTTGGAGTCACAGTAATCTTGGTATTTTCTTTTATGCATTCATTAAGAATGAGTACCAATCGATTTGTAATTACCTCAGGATCGTTACAGAACATTAATTCAGACAGGTTTTTCTTTTCCAGGTACTTGCGAGCCTCTTCGAAATTTAATGACACTTTGTTTTTGCATGGATCGTAAGCGTCTTTTGTTTTAGATATCGAGAGAAAAGTTGTAAAGTGGTCAGTGGTAGTCGATTTTATAACAGCGATAGTTGGTGTGTATTTTTTTTATGTATTTTTAAATTGAAATGATCTAGGCAGTTTTGTTCTCTAGTAGGTCTCATGTGTCCAGCAAGAATCCCATATGTTGCTAACATGTTTAGATAATTTGTTCTGTTTTTGTACTCATGAAGAGGTTCCACTTCCTTGGCTTTTATGTTAATATTGATGTCACCGGCGATGATTAAGTTATTAGACTGGTTTAAAGTTTCCACTTGATTTCTTAGGGAGTCTATGAAGGTTTCCGCATTCGGGAAAGACGGGGATCTGTAAATGCCTAGAATCGTATTGTTAAATATGTCTAATTGAAGGCAAGAAGCCTGTGCCAGCCTTATTTCGGTTACCTTATGTTTAAGAAAGTTCTTCACATATATGACTACTCCGTCATTTTGGTTTAACTGACATAGAGTGAAATAAGAATCGTAGCCTTCAAGCTGAGGCAACTGTTTGTTTGTATTTAATCTACACTCGGTTAGAATGATTACGTCAGGTTTAAAGGTTAAGCCAGAGAGTGTGAGCATGAAATTATCAAAGTTGCAGTATATACTTCTAATATTCTGTGAAAATACTGTTAGGTCGTTGATATTTACGTGAACATGTTTTATGAGATCTTCAATACAATCGCAGTCAATTGTGCGCGCCACCTCAATACCATCTATTTCTGTCATAGATTTTAGTGTGTCACACATTTTGGTTGTTATAGGGGAAACACGTTATCATTTCTAGTTGTATTCCTTGTGCTGTATTTAAATAACAAAATGGATAGCTCCAGGCATGTTGGTAAATTTGTATTATGAATAATATTGTGAATTTGGTATAGATAGAGAGAAAGCCGCTCAGGGGATAGAGAGGTACTTTGTTTTTATGTTTTTTTGAGTGTTTGGTGTAAGTGTGTTGGTGTGTGATTGTGTAAAAATGCTCAGTAATATAACATGCACGAAACTTAAATATAAAAACCAATATGGAAAATTGTGGTTTTAAATACATATTTAAATAACTTAAAGGAAGTAGAAACCATCCAAAAGCGGCCAGTCATTTTTGTATTAGTTGGTGTACTTGCTCTTCAGAGTTAATTTGAATAATAGGTGAATTATCCGTTTTGCGTACATAGACCTTACCATATGAGGTCCAGCAATATTTGTAGCTTTTAGATTTTTTAAGATCACGTGCTAGGAAATATAGTCTGGATGCCCTAGACGTAAGGTGTTCCGAGATGAATATTCTGGTGTCCTTATTGGTGGTGAATCCCAGATGTTCTGCACATAATTTAGAGGAATTATCGCTATTGTACTGTTTCGCCGCTTTAAGTATGTCCAACTTTAATAGGGTAGAATTGGTCTCTACTATGATCGTCGAGGTCTGCTGTTGCGGCTTTTTCGCTCCAACTCTGTAAATGTCTTTTAGGTCAGAGCTGGTTACTCTACAATCTAGCTTTTCAAACAGGCAGGTGACCATGGCCCGAAGGTCCTGTTTAGTTTCTTTATTCTGTTTTGGCACATTTTTAATTTCAATATTTGATTTGCGGGCCCCCATTTGCATCTCTTCCATTTTATTTTCCAAGAAAATTATGTATTCATTATCGTCTTTTAGTTGTTTCTCGATCTCGCTGAATTTTTTTGAAAACTGTTCATTTTGTTTTGTGAGCTCTGCAATGGAGGCCTCGATGTTTACATTGGTACGTTGTATTTCCTTCATCGTTGCATTTATTTCCCGTAGTTCAGATGCCTGATTTTTTGTAAAATAAGCGACTAACTTTCTCATTTCTATTCTGAACTCGTCCATTTGACTACTTGCGACAAGAATTGGCTCGTCTGTGTTTTTTTTGGCTTGGCGCTCGGTGACGTAATTTGGAGGAGTGGCGTCGTCAATATGAGGAGGAGTATCATCTTCTTGTATGTCGCTTATCGACATATGTGATTCTTCGTTCAAAAAGTTCATCTTTTCGTAGACTATCGTAGTACCAGGGTGTTAGGAGTTGTAAGCACAGAGCCTCGCAAAATATTACTTGACCTTGGATTCTGCGATGTCGCGTGGTTGCGACGAGTTATGATATGATGTACTGGGGTAGCAGCGGTCAGGAGCAGTAGTGTAGCCGTAGCCGATACAAGGTGGCGTAGCAAGCTCGTAGCGGTCGTAGCCAATATAATAATTAAGGTTTATTCGCACTCACACTTTTGTCCTGAGATACAGAGGCACCAAATACCAGGAGCACAGAAGTTTAGTAAACCTCGCAGCGCTGCGCTGCGTCCGCTGTGGCCGCTGTGTGGACCGACGGAGAACGGCAACGGTGCATTGTCGCTAACTTATGCACTCCTAGTGATGTTCGTGTAATTAATTGTATTTAAAATTTAAATAAAATATTAAATAAATAGAAACAAAAGCTCAACACGGGCCCATTGGCACGTCTTAACCTTGCGGTGGTCCAGAGGGGAGAGGAGAGTAATACCTAGTAATACCTAGCTACATTATATATTTTTTTCAAGCGTTGTGCTTGGAGCTGAACAAAGCCTATTCACTTTAAAAACAGTGAAATATGCCGGGTAGCCCCTTAAGCCATTGTAAATTGCGGAGCTTTTTTTTACACGAGATGAAACCCTTACGCGCTTAAGTTTCAGAACATTCGCTTCGAACAAAGATTCTATCTTGTATGTATTGTTTGGTTATAATGCACCGTCACCGTGTGAAATCCCGTCGTTAAAAGCGGTATGTCGATATATACATATACATATGCGGCGGTACATATATATATATATATGTATGTATATGTAATTGTGTGTGTGTTTGTTTTCTTTTTTTTTTGTAGATTTGTTTTTTCTGTTTATGTCATATATTTTGGTTCTCACATAATACTTTTTCCAGTTTTGCACCACCTACTGTATGTATACTTTTCTTAGTGTAGTGTCTCCTCTACCCAAAGGTTGTCTGGAAGAGATCGCTCTTTAGCGATAAGACCGCCTGTTGTTTGCCTCTTTTTCATGTGTAATCTATACCAGTTTGTGTTATTTTTGTTGTTTTGAGGTGCAATAAAGAGTTATTGTATTGTATTGTATTGTCGATATAAGCAGTCGTACTAAACGGATGCACAAATAGTGACTTGTATGAAAACCAACCATCTGCCTATACCTACCTCGCTAAAACCGGTTGGTCGTTTTATGCGGGTTCGGAGTCGTAAATTTGTGATTTGTGTTAGTGAAAAACGAATGGTTTCCCATGAAGCCAAAGTTGTTAAGTTCATGACTATTTCCGAAAAAAAAATTATGAAATAAGATGTCAGCGAGTGTAAATTTATTCACTTTACAACCTTATTTCAGCTAGGCTCAAAAGTGCGAATATATATTTGACATCGACTTTACAAGTATTCAATATCTCACGAAATTGTTGTATTACTACAAAATTTATATGCAGGGTTATAGACTATGCACAAAAATTTATAAAGAATTACAGGCACTGTTCATGCTATAGGATAAAATAATTAAGTGATTCATATCATTCCATATTGTGCCGCTCTATCTTTGCCATTAAAATATATACTTATATTAAAAACTGAACTAAAGAAACATTTTGTTTACTTTTTTAACTACTACAATTTGATTGACTATAAAATAAAATAAAATAAAATAAAATAATAATAATAGTATAGAATATGGGTACGCCGAGAACAAGAGAACAATGCAAACTTGGAAAGTATTTCTTGATTATTTTTAACTGGCACCCGCCCCGGCTTTGCACGGGTTATTATTATACATATAAAACATATAAACCTTCCTCTACTTACTATTAAAAAATCATCTTCTTAAATTACTACTAAATTACTTAAAAAAATTACTATTAAAAAAAACTGCGTCCAAATCCGTTGCGTAGTTTTAAAGATTTGAGCATACATAGGGATATAGGGACAGAGAAAGCGACTTTGTTTTATACCATGTAGTGATTAATAATTATTCTTATTTGAAATGCAACAAAATGCTATGAAGTAATAATGCAATGTTCTTTAATTTTTCCATAGTAACCACTATATTTCGTTAACAAAAAATATATTTCCTAAGAAATTTCCATGAAATTTAAGAGAACTTACGGTAATTTACGGTAACTTACGGTAATATACCATTATAACAAGTTTTAAGTAATGTATCTGACCGCGAGCATGAAGCACATGAAAATATGCAAATATTTCGTTATTACAAAAAGTTGGATTTTCATATCGAAAAAAAAAGTTACAAAGTAAATTGCTACTTTTGGTAATATTACCGTAATCTTTCCGAGAATATTCTCGCAGTCGGAAATATTCTCTGCAATTTCCCATCACTAATTGGGACCCAAATTATCGAGGACTAGCGACCCGCCCCGGCTTTGCACGGGTTATTACTCGTATTATAAATATAAACCTTCATTTTAAATCAATCTATCTACTAAAAAAACCGCATCAATATCCGTTGCGTAGTTTTAAAGATTTAAGCATACATACATACTTTACATGACATCCGACAATACCTATTTTAAAAATGATACCTACTCGTAATTATAAATAATGAATATGTTATTTAAGCCGCCGTCCTATATTACTAGAAAATAAACCAAAAGTGTGTGTGAAATTTATTTTATACCTAAATACTTGGGCATATCTTAAAACTAGGCCACGTTTATTTAAGTTTGAGTAAAGCTCAATAGATTTTAGAAGAAAAAAAATGCTACTTACGAAGGTTACGAAACACGTTTTCGTAAAATGAATTATTGTAACCTACTCTGGCAACTGCACTGATTTTTACTCTGTTTCGTAAAATAGATAATATTGATGGTAATATTTATATTGATTGTGCGTTAGCATAATACCTTTTTAGTTTTATTAATACAATTGTAAAGCATGATTTATAATAAATGTTTTGATTCATGTTTTTAAGTAGGCACATTACTATATATAAATTATGTAAAATTGAAAGAGATGCTCACCGGCATCCCAGCCCTGCTCACCGGGGACCTCAGTCACTTTTTCTGTAGTAAGTATATGACATCTCTTTCAATTTATAGTTTTATTTGGTTAAGATAACTGTATAAGGCTTGTCCACGAAAAAAAGTAGCATACTTTTACCTACATCAATGTCATTAAAAGGAAGTGTTATTCACTTTTCCGTTTAGAAGGCGTTGTTTATATTGTTATCATTCATTGTTATGATTGTCAATTGCTTTTAATGATTGATTTTTACACTGGTTTAACTGTGATGGAAATTTCTTGAAGCAATTGACGACATTTCATATTTTTAAGTGCTACTTATATGTATGTATGGCTTGAAAGAATGCACTCATTAATGGTACCCGCATTCTGTTTTGTTCACGTAACTCTTATATTTAAGTCTAAAAATCGATGCATATTAAAATGCCTCACACGACCTATTTTAGATTTAAGGTAGGTAGGTAATAAATGTTTTTTGATTTGTATTAAATATATATATATCCGCTGGATGCGGGTGGCGCAGGACCGGTCATTGTGGAAATCTTTGGGCGAGGCCTATGTCCAGCAGTGGACGTCTTTCGGCTGAAATGATGATGATGATGATGATATATATAAAACGCGTCCTCTAAAGATATGCCACTTAATAGCATGGCAGGGGCCAGAGCGGTAACAGCATCGGCATGGTCAGGACGGTGCCATACTTACAGTTCAGGATGACAATACTTACAGTCCTGAATGTCAATACTAATTAACCTCAGCGGGGCTAAGATGCCAAGCTGATATCCTGATAATTGCTGGATAAGACGATAGTTTGTCGGCACGTTCTGATAATTTTAAATAGTTCTGTCAAATGTCTTTGCATTTGGCAGCTGTCACCGTCGCGCTATCGCAGTTTATCAACTCATAGCACTATCCTATGACATTCGTGGATAACCATCTTAGGCCCGCAGATGTACACACTAGGTATCGCACGGACACACCACAAGCAAATGAAACAACAACTAGGGGACAGTGACTTTATTCTAACTCATTGTTTGTAGAACTAGACTGGTAAACTAAATAGGCAATAAACTACCACCGGTTCGGAAAAGAACTCTCACTGAAAAGAACCAGCAAGAAACTCAGTGGGCTGATATTGTTTAACTGGAACATGATTAGAATTACATGGGCAGATTAAATCACAACATAGCACACGTATCACCTTAGATGATAATGAAATCATTACAGATTACAACAAACGGCTTTGTATTCAGTTATTCGCAACTACTAGGCATGTAAAAGCTTAATGGTTGCGATAATCCAGACGGATTGATTTTATAACCAAACTAAGGAAACGTGGTGTTGTCTGTGCGAGGTTAGTCTAGTTCAACTAAAGAATAATAAGTACTGAGTAATGAGTAAAGAGAACTGAGAACTGAGCTGCGCTCCGCTTGCGCGCTTCTTTTTATGGGAGTGACCTCCCACCACAGGGGTTCACAATCGGAAGTCAGATCAACTGACAGGTCTACCAACTTAACAACAGTGCTGCCAACCTCACACCGACCACACCCAAGTTAACCACCTGACGGTTCCGTTTCGGTTTAAAGATATATTTTTTTTATTTCTCATTTAAAACATATTGTCACTTACATGAGAAACTTATTTTTAGAGTTTACAACGTGTGTCTTAACTGCTTAATACATGTACAAGACAAATGGGTTCTTATAGGAAGTTGCACTTATAAGGTATCTTAGAAAAATAACATATAAATAAGTAAAACAAAGTAAAAGTAAGTAAGTGTGAGGTAGCGATAATCAAGGACCAATGCAGAAGGTTTTTTTTTTTGCTTCATTCAAGTTTAGAATCCGCCAACTGTGGGTAGGTACCTAATCATTTAATGCATGTTATTTTACGACAGTAAGTCGTGACAGAAATGTATTTTTGAATAGTTTAGGTATTATTTTACGTTCCTAACTACGACCAGATTAATATTATAGTTTAAGACCCGAGGAAGGAAATAGAACAGTTAAATTCCATCATCATTATCTACGCGCGCGAAGTTGCAGGCGGAAGCCAGGTTTAATATGTAATATGTTATTAAAATTTAATTCAAAAGTCGAATCATTTAGATTACTACGAAGGCAGCGTCATGTTGTTTATAATATGTTTGGCTAGTGTTGATTTAAATGTCAAATAATTTTTAATGTTTTTAATTTCAATTGGCAAGTCATTGTAAAGTTTGGCTCCTTCGTATGTTATCATTTTTTTTCCATAGTTAGTTCTTATTTTTGGCAATACAAGATGATCCTGCCTTCTGCCATTGTAGTTTCTCGTAGATTTTTTAAAAGTAATATTGATGTGTATATTTTTATCAAGAATTTTGCGAATTAGTAGGCAGGTTGTATATACATATAATTGTTTTATGTTCATGAGACCGGTTTCCTTATAGATTTGCGCTGTGGGTGTTAAATATGGATAATGGAATAGCATTTTTACTAGCTTGTTTTGTGCAATTTGTATGTCGGCCAGTCTAGTTTTGTAGGCACTACCCCAGATTTCCACTAAATAAAGTAAATGCGGTTTGACGAGGGAGTTATAAATGGTTTTCCTTACATTGAGGGGAAGACAACGTACAATATTCCGAAGTGAGCCCATTATACTTGAAAGTTTCATACGAATTTTGTCAATGTGTATATTCCAACTGAGAGAGTTGTCTATTTGTAAGCCAAGATATTTTTCATCCGGTTTTTCTTTTAAATTCAAGTTGTCGATGTGTAGTGGTGCATGTTGAGGAATTGGTTTATTTTTGGCTTTGAATATAGTGTAACATGTTTTTGACACATTGATCGTGAGTAGGTTACATTGAAACCAAGTGTGAAGCATAACAAGATCTTTTTGTGCTTGAGCAATAAGGTCATGAATGGATGTTCCGAAATAGAATAGGCACGTATCATCAGCATAGAGAGTAATAGAGCCGCATAGGTCAATATCGGTGATGTTGTTCACGTAAATTGAAAAAAGAAGGGGACCTAATATTGAACCCTGCGGCACACCACACGTTACAGGTAATGTTTTACTTTGATGTTCATTGATTTTAACGATTTGATATCTATCACTTAGATACGAGTTAAACATATCCAATGCTACACCTGTGATTCCAATTTCCTTAAGCTTTTTTAAAAGTAATGTTATTATTTATGATCGATATGGTATTTAATTTTTGTTATTAAATCGGTAGTAGCTGAAAGTGTGTTCGAGAGGGGTCGGAAACCATATTGTTTGTTTGAAAGAAAATTTATAGAGTCTAAGTAGTTATTTAATCGTGTGTACAGAACTTTTTCAAGAACTTTTGATAATACAGGCAAAACCGAGATTGGCCGATAATTTCCTGGGTCAGATTTGTCTCCGGATTTGTAAATAGGACTAACTTTTGCGATTTTTAGCGACTCAGGAAAGTATCCTAAAGATAGCAATTTATTGAAACATGCATTAAGTGAGTTTAAAATGGTATTTTTTATGCATTTAATAGCTTTAGTTGAAATATCATCTATTCCAGTGCTAGAATTTGGATCAAGGTTGCTAATGATTGTATCTAATTCCACAGTTGTACACGGTTTCAATGCAAATATTTTTGTGGGCATATTATTTGTATCCTCTTGGAAAAGTGAAATTTCTATGTCATCTAGTTGTGGAATTTGGCTAGCAAGAGTTATTCCTACTGTGGAGAAGTATTCGTTAAATACGTTACAAATTTCAACAGGGTTAGTTACATGACCTGTAATTGTACAGAGTTTAGAAGGTGCACAGTTTGATTTGACTTTGTTGTTGGATAGTGTGTTAATTAATGTCCACATTTTTTTAGGCTTTTTAGCACAATTTTTGAACTCTTTGTAGTAATAAGCTTCCTTGGTTTCTTTTATTTCACGTCGGAGTTTGTTCCTTTTATCTGTGAAGGACTGTTTCAATTCCTCGTTATCCGGATCATTTTTAAGTTGGGTCCAAAGAATGTTCCTGTCATTTATACCAGTCAGAATATGTTTGTTGATCCAATCCTCTTGTGGCTTGTTTAATATTTTAATTTTGCTTTCTTTGCTCTCGTTTATTTTAGACTTTATTAAGTTTTCTAATATTTGGTAATTGTCTAAGTCTTCCAAGTTACTTTTCTCAAAAGTATTCTGTAATTTAGTGTAATTAATAGCTGTGTAGTTGATTTTTCTTTTCTTAGGTCCGTTTCCGTTAATGAAATTAATAAACGCTGTCCAAGTAGTTCGCCTAACGGCCACCATAGCGCTAGTGCTTCGTAGTCAATCGAAGTCTCGTACTAATGACTTCTGTCTCCGACATATATATATATTATGAGAATTGTGACGTCAGCTCATTCAGTACTGCATTTCAGTACTGAATCAGCTTCGTGACGCTAACTATTTTTAAGGATTTTTACCAAAATGTTGTGGAAAAAAGAATATTTTGATGAACTACAAACGTTTATCTCGAAATAATTTTGTTGTCAATTGTGAATAATAAAGCTTTATTGCTACACATATCTAGCGCCCTATGTATTTATTAGGTACTTTGTTTACATTTCATAAACAAAACTTTACACTTCCTGTGTTTCAATATCACATAAAAATCTTTCCATTCCATGTAACACAAACTTATATAAACATGATTGAATTAAAAGCGTTGCCACAAAATGACCACGTCTCTAGAGAAACAAGCCTAGGGCGCAATCGAGCGTGACTTGGCTTGAAAAAGCAAAGATCTGACGCCGCAGAGAAGCTTTTAACAAATAAAAATACAAGCACAATTATGAACGATAGGCAATAATATTTTACGGCGTCAAGTACTTTTTCTTTAAACCACAAACCGCTGGACTAAATATGAAATGTTGTGTTTTCTGCCAAGACGTGTCGATTTTGTAAGTGAAGTAATAAAATGTGCTCTGTTTGAGGACTACTTTTTAAATATTTTATAATTATGTTTGTGATAAGGGTTGCGTCCAAGTATTAGAGCAATTTGAAATGATAATACAACAATATTATACGGGTGTGATTGTCAGCGATCGATAAAACCGTATTTCTTCTAATGAACGAGTTGAATGTTGTGTCATCATCATCAACATTTATTAGGGTTTGTTTGCATCTCATACATACTTGCACGATAGTAGGGACAGTTGGTGCTCTGGTTATATTTAGTCAACCAGCAAGGCCGTCAAGATTTTTGGTACCTCCTAAGGCTGCTAGCAAGGGACATGAAACACGCGTAGAGATAACTAATTAGAACGTTTTTATTCGGCGGAATAGTAAAGAAATATTACTGTCGCCATTACGCAATTATGGCCTAGCAGTGTCATACGGCACCGACTTTTGTATCGAAAAGTGACAAATTGATTAAACGTTATAATGGTCTAAAATAACTTCAAATAAAATAAAAGACATCAATATATCAGCCGTCAATAGGTTAAAATGGATACCCTCCTCACTTTATACGAAAATGAAAATGAATTTCATTTCATTACAATTTATGCATGGTTAAAAAAATTCGGATCACTGACAAAAAAGACGGCGAGGTCATAATAACAGGGTAGATTTTGTCACTTCTCGGGAACGGAACCCTATTTTTTTTTCTGACCTGGAATGCACAAAAGTATTATATTAAGCCATCACAGAACCATTACCTTATTTTACAAAACTACGCTGAAGAAACTACGCCGGTTTACTGTTTTCAGGTCGTGACTGACGGCTTTGTACAACATTGATAGTTTTTAACAACCTGTTCAGCATCCACGACACCTTTTCTTTCATTATCCTATGTAGACGCTTAACGTACGCCGCAGTGGATGATGTACTATAAGAAAATTTCATTTTTTGACGGTCTACCAGGGGTTTGTGGTAGCGGCAGAGACATGCTGTGTAGTTGCCCACTGAACGCTTGACACGTATGCATATTTAGGGGCTTTAAACTTTGCTATTCTGAACTATCTTGCTTATCTGGTTGCATAATGGCCTTGGCCATTACGTTAAATAATATTAATCACCAGTATAAATTATAGTAGGTATCTTAATTATTTCAAAGTTATGGAAGACTTGGCTATTATTATTATCATTATTTTGTTTATCATAATTTTCCTTGTGTTAAAAATTATGATCGATAAAAATATTTTTTCATCCACAAACAATAATATCATCACAAAAAGTATACAACTATAATGTAAGCATAAACAGTTTGTAATCCACACTTTATAACAAGAAAACATGCTTGTAGACAATTATGTGTTGTGGTACGAACCAGGCGCTGACTCAGCATAATGCTGCGAAAAACGCAGCGCTGTTCTTCGGTCAGAAACCATTACTTAAACCTAATACAGAGCCGAACAATAAGTGCAGCACTGTCAGTATTGTCAGTGTTTTTAAATCTGTATTTTATTGTGTACATAATTATGATATCATTTGCGTATACAATGTGTACAACGGATAGATACTAATTATTAAAACTGAAAAAAATTACCGGTTAGATTTAGATTTTATCATAATTAGTTACGTCCGTTAAATGACCTTAATTTGTAGTAGGTACATAAAAGCGGTACAAAACTTGAACCCCGTAAGAATACAAGCCACTGGTTCGAGAATTGCCGTGTTCTCGGTTTGCCTTATCTGTTAAATGAGTTTCCTTTTAAATGTTTTTAAATTGGAATAATAGTCCGAAGTTACACGCAAGCCTTGTTTGTTGCGAATAGGTATCGACAAAACAAGCTTTCTAATTACTTGATACCTACATCTTCAACGTATATCGTGGCCTGTACATGTTTGTACAATGTCGTATGTGAAAGGCCTCAAAATTTTTGTGTGACACGCTCTTATGGTTGTACAAATAAGATCATAATATGATTATTGATGTTAATGGTGACCGAGGAGCTGGTGGCTTCCTCGCACAACGTATGAGTATTGCGATACAACGAGGATACCGCCAGCATCCTAGGTACAATGTCTCAATGACCTATTTTAAATTTAAGGTAGGTAGAGGTAGGTAGTTAGGTGAGTTACACTTACTGTATATATTTTAAAAATAAATTTCAGAGAAAAAAAAAGATCGTGTCAGATAATTTTGCGGCCTTCATAGCCCAAGATACTATTATTGTACGTGTATATACGGATTTGGACGTAATATGAGGATGCTCATCCCTATTAATGACCTTAGGTGCCTACTTAAAAATACTGGTGGCACGTAACTCTCAGTGCGCGGCAATTATACGGTTTTCGGATTTTTTTCTGTACTTATACTACGTACAAGCAATTGCTTTTTGCCAAATTTCGTGATTCTAGGTCAACGGGAAGTACCCTATACATTTTGAATCCCAATGCAAATGTATGGGAAATGCAACATAAACGGCCGTATCTTTTGATTGAATTGACGTAGATGCTTGGTTTTTTCACAGCTTCAAGGGACCGCAGATTAATGTATGTGGTATTCATATCAACTTGCTACTTTTGCGCGTTCCCGAGATAAAGGGTCTTGACAGACAGACGGACAGACGGACAACAAAGTGATCCTATAAGAGTTCCGTTTTTTCCTTTTGAGGTACCTACCAAACTCTAAAAAGCAATGTAAAGCAATAATATAATAGTACTTAAGTAAGCTAATATATAAAAAAAACACTTAATTCTTAGTAATCCCTTTAATACAGGCCCTTCGAGTTTAATTAAAGTGTACGACACTATAATTTATAGAATCTCATCACGATCTTCCTCGTAATCTTAGCTTGCATCAAAATACACATAAGGCGCGGCTCATTAAAACTTTAATTAAGTTCGGGCGTGGAATGCATAACCGTTAGGAAGTGCTACTGAGATCTTGGCGCCGAATAACTAGTCCTACTGACATTTTATGTGCCTTAAAAGTAAATTATACCTTCGTTATACCTAACTATCTATATGTTAGATAACATTGAAACCTACGTTTTATATACATAGTAACATAACAGGTCGAACGCGGATCTATCGCCATCATAACCGGTGAAACCTATGACGAAACATCAGAACTACGAGTATACAGCGTGGGTATTTTTATTATATACGGGCGAATAATAAAATTAATCCAGCTATAGTATCTGTTCATATGAATCTTATGGGATAATAATTTCGTTAAATTGTGTTATTAATTAGATGTAATGATTTTTCTGAGGTGCGACAGAGCTGCAATGTATGTCGTCCAGCTTTGTTTGACACGATAAATGACACTGACATGATACTCGTATGACGTTTAGATAGCATAGTTAATTTATGTGGATGGAATACATTGCGTGCTGAATTATTTTGTATGAAAAAAAAAACATCTTAATTCCTTGAAGAAAATAATGTAAATAGGTTCCCTAGGTCCAATAGTAATCGTCATTAAAATATTCGCCCATATCAAATACCCACGCTGTATAACTTCATTGTAGCCCTTGCAATCGTATGACTTTGCAACAATACTTTCTGATATAGGTACGGAACGCCAATTGACAATGTTTTTGCCCCGGTGGTCGTCCGATCTGCCCATCAAGCCACAGGAAGGGGAGTCCGTATACATACCATTGCCCCTCTTTTGAAGTACAAGCCCAGATGGGCATACGCGGGTCTATATTGTGACAAGTCTGTACACAAAAGTAGATCAGAGTTTAAATTATAAATTAAATTATATTGTATTGTAAATTTTCTATTTAATTTAAATTATTTTGAATTTTGTTTTTAATTAGTTATAAGTTTTTAGTTTTAATGTTAGTTTTAATTTTTAACTATAATTTAAATGTAAAGGATGGGTCAATACCTAAATAAAGAACGATTTTATTTTATTTTTATTTATTTTATTAGATCGGGGTATGCAAGATTTGTGAGGGTACTTGCATCATTTTCTATGTGTTAGTCTCGTCATACAGTGTCGTTTGTCGTCGTCATTGGTTTTTGAATGTAGGTAGGTAGGGGAGAGTGGGTAACAGTGGATCACTCTTTTTTGATGCTCCGCAGATCCCAAGTTTATGCCTAAATAATTAATCACGATTACACATACCTGAACTTATAGGTTTCCATATTAGTTTCCGTTGTGAGAAGTGCGTCTATGTGTCCGTTTCCCCCGGCAAAAGTGACAGAGTGTAGATGTTGCTTTGACGTCATTCTTCCAAAGTGTTGGAAAACCGTTTTGCTTGAATTATCTGTGACTTGAAATAGGAGACTCGGAAGACGTTTTCGTGCTTCTAGACTGGGGCGACATTGTTATGAATTTAAGTTATCTTAAGCAGTGCACATATAATTATTATTATAATATCGAACGAGGAACGATTTTCAGAAACTATTTGAGACATTCATCTTTTGTTTGTATATTCCTATTGATTACCAATTAGGTACCCAATGGTACAAAGCAACAAGGTTAAGATTCATTTCGCATATCAAAGTTTGAACTTGTACAAAGAGAGAATTGAAGTATGCCTTTGGGAAATACGCTAAAATATTATTTGGTTGAAAGCCAAACGTCAAATTGGTACCGTAACGTGAGCGAAAAGTGGAATCCCCTAGGATCGAGTGCTCTTCAGTGATTAGTTACGCAAATGACCCTTAACGTGGAATTAAATTATGGTTCGCATTGCGTGAACTCTCGCGGGCAAAAGTGGTTTGCCAACCAAGTTTTCGCCTATGATTAACTTTGACATTTAACTCTTGGTTAATTTTCGTATTATATACAGTTAGTGGAAAAAATTTAAAGTAGTATAGTATAGTATTTGTAATCGTTGGCATTTGCGTACTTGAACAATTACTCCATTTTTTTTAAATTAATTATTCTAAACAAAACTCGAAAAATTAGTTTGTGGAATCAGGAGTCTCTAATTACTACGAAATATAATATTCTATGTTACAAATTGTTTAACTATTTATTAATGTGTTTTTTTACAGTATTTTAAATGTATTTAGATTATTTTCATTCGCATTCGACCAAGAAAAAACAGTGCTGCTATGACAGGATTCTTCTTTGGGATCTCACTCTTGACAATAATTGGTGATTTATACATAATAATAATAATGGCGTAGGGATGTGACAACCCCATCGTCTACTGGTTTCGGCCGGTGCAATCAGTCAACGCAGGGCAGCTTGTGGCGAGCTGTTGGGGAGTAGCGACGCCACGTACCTGAGTGCTCCTGGGGGACTCCGTCGTCCGACCAAGTCCTCCGCCTCTGGCTTGCCTTAACCGGCCGTCCAGGGTGGGGTCGCGGGAACTGTGTTCTTGAGGGTAAATGTGGAAACCTAAGTGGCGAGTTGGCTATATGTATGTTTAAAGTACAGTGACACCTCTCTACCCCCAACCCTCATACCGGTGTTGCCCTCGAGCCATCTTAGATGTCGCTTTTTGTGGGGGCCCATCTTATGTGGGCCAGTCACCGTCTGCCGGAAATAAAATTGATTACCATTTTGTTAGGCAGACGTCCGATTTTATTCTCCATAACCCAGTATTTAGTCCACCAGTTTCATCCTAATAGTCCAGTATATTTTAGATTCCATTTAATCTCATTAGCCTATACACCCTGGCGGGTGCTGCCTCTGCGTGCGTCCCATGACTCGGGCAGGTGCAACATCCGCTCGGTGTACCCCTTACATTTCATTAAATTGTCGAAAGGGCTCTGCGTGTTGGCTTCGGCTCCGCGTACGCCTCCCAAAGGTCCGGAACACCATTGTGCCGTGATGGGAAAGACATACAAATAATAATAAAAAGACCAAATAGATACTTTATAAATAGCTAATGTTTAAACATCCTCTTGGCAATCGACGTGGTGGGAACCGATATGTACGAATTTTGTGGCATATGAGTATTCCATAGAGGTATGATTTCACTCTAACGCTTAAATAATAAAAAAGTGAGCAAAAGAGAAGCCATCTTTATATGAATACTTTACGAGTGCGACTGTGCGAGAGGGACACACAACTGTAAAACGTGACAATTTTACGGGTTACGCATCAACCCCGGTATACGAGAATATAAGGAGAACGGGCTTGAAAATATGCAATTTATGTTTAAGAGATGTGGTGCATACGTCTTGGATTATAATGTTACAAAAGAAAATCATTCACGTAATCGTATATTAATTTCGATTTAAATCTTTGCGTTACGTTTTCAATAGTTGACAAACATTCTTGTCATATTAGTTATGTATATTTAGACTTTCCTATTCAGCGAAATTAAAATGAAAAGGCTCCTAAGTTACATTCGGCAGAAAACAATTTTAAATTGAATGTTATACTTTTTTACCCATGTGTCCCATTGAATATTTTAGTGTGCCACTATAAAGGTATTTATTTCAAAAGTATAATTTCTCGATCCCATTCCATTTTGTCGCCATAACAGTTCCTGGACTCGACAAATAGTACTGAGTCACAGCGCAGATCCTGTTTTGGCAGC
Organism: Lathronympha strigana; assembly: GCA_949128165.1. Classification (NCBI taxonomy): domain Eukaryota; kingdom Metazoa; phylum Arthropoda; class Insecta; order Lepidoptera; family Tortricidae; genus Lathronympha; species Lathronympha strigana. Next base: position 3,261,235 of record OX421905.1, read on the forward strand.
TTAAGATGTTTGTTTACTACGTTTATTTACTGGCAGATATTTTTACGTTATATTTGGCGGTTGGGGGAAAACAAAATAAAAATAAGTTACGTATATTCAACCAATTCGAAACCTAAGCCAGTGTATAATTATGTCATAAATCAGATTGTAAGAAATCTCTTACTCGTACTGCTTGTCATTTTGACATGGTTCTAGAGTGGTCTAGGCCACTCTAGAACCATGTCAAAATGACAAGCAGTAAGAGATTTCTTGCAATCTGATTTATAGCGTCACTGTGACATAGTGCTACGGTGGCCTAGGGTACATATACATAATGTACCTATACATTGCAATAGTGCGACAATCTTCAACGGTCTGCTAAGGCTCCAGAGGGTGCGGCGGTGTTTAAAAATACATATTAATATGTGTATACATTTTGTAGATACCTACTCTAGAGGACTGACGAGTTGAGTAATAATATATATTTTATATAATTTTACCAACATTTAAATTGACTTTATTGTACACGCAAAAAGCCTTAAACCTTTCCTGAAAATACCACACACTCATAACGTATTTTTGATTTCTGGCAGGTTTCGGCAGGTGGCAGGATTCATTAAATGATTTGCAATCATAAGTAAAACAATAGAGTAATTGGCCATAAACCTAAGCAGTCTATGGACTACTATTGTAGAATATTAGACTACCCAAACTCAAAAAAACTAATAGACTCACATAGTTTTCAGGGTTCCTAGCGGATTAAACGCCAAGAATGCATAAATATAAGTACACACTCGCTAAGACCTAACTGTGACTGTAGCAGGTAACTCTAGATATATTTCCATATTTAATTGTACCTACTTACTTATAAAACCTTTATTACTTAAACACTAGTTCTCTAATCTTTCAAACCCGACTGTTCCAGTCTAAAGCACGTCATTACCGTTCGAGGACGATATTAAATGCCCCTGTCGTTACCCGATTATTTATTTACCCGGCAACGGCAGGTAGCTGGCGTCATTCCAGCACCAGCTGCGACGGTTCAAACGGTAATTACAATCATAATATATACTCTGCTATGATATTGAAGAAAAAGCTTGCCCAAAAAACTTATTTAGAACCAAAAAAATCGTTTACAATAATGGGATATAAACAATATATAAGTGAAATAACTTTTATTACGTGACTAAAGTTAATAAATATTAGGTAAGCATCAACATGTTACTGTATAGTTTAACTTTTTTCTTTTTAATTTAAAACTGTACAAATTTGCTAACCGCTTGTCTATACGATATTACCCGACGTCAAATCGTGATGAAAATCAGCGCCCAGAGTGTCTTCAGGAATCGATTTGTATTCCAAAATTTGGGAGGACGACGAAATACCATAGTAAAGATTATGTATCCTGGCCGATACTAAACGTGAATGCGGTATTTATGTTTGAATAGGTATACTTTGTACACAATTTGGTAATTCAATTATCGGAAATGACTTTTACAGTTTTTGATTATAGATATTTGGTAAATAGGAAAGGAGAAATAATAGATCAGCTAGCTCCGAGTCCTAAGTAAATCATCACCTCGTTTTTTGTAAGCAGGTATACCTGACTACAGTAGATTCCAAATAGTGAATGTTGCGTATCTGCCATTTTGTTTTCCGATTTCATTTATCATGCAACTCGGGGTGGTCAGATAAAGAGCGACTGAAAATCGTCACGGGTATAATTGGTCAATGGATGGTTAGAAACTTTCAATTTTCAAACGTAAAACTTAGATTGTTTGTTGACAATCAGCAAATCTCAAGACACGAACTCGCAACTTAAATTACCCCATGTATAATAAGTCCTAAAAGTAAGTAAGCGTAAGATGTAAATATTTTATACACTTTATAATTAATACGTTTCCTTATGAGTCCACATATGCGAGCAAAAGAGAGCGGGATAGACCTACGAGTAATTGCAAGAGCACGCGAAACATGAAAAGGCAATAGTAGGCGGGCGCGTCAAAATACACTGCATAATCAGATAATTGCTGTTTACACGTAAACTACAATTTCTGTAGATAAAAGTTTTAACCAGATTTAAGAACTAGTTATTACTCCACTATTTAACTAAGAATCATGTTAATAAATTCAAGGGTTTCGACGTTCTAACCAAAAACATGTAAAAAAGGACCTATGTTTTAAAAATAAAAGTATCGAGGCTTTTGTTAAAAGCCATGTTTTCACGTTTACCAGTTTGAAGGAAATATGTTGAAGTTGTTATCAATATTGAGATCTAGACGTCTGAATGATAACAATTTGGCCACTGTGGCCTCTTAAAGCAATTAAATAATGCAAATACGCCAATTCAAAAACGTTTAATGTTAAAGCTAATCTCTAATTTATTATTTCGTTTTTCAAAAGCCTAAACAACGCTCTAAATTGATTTTACTGAGTATGACAACGTTCGTATGTATTTACAATTCCTTACTTCGCTGCCAGAACAAAAGCCATCACGGATACCGCATTGCACCTAAGTTTAGTTTTTGGGTTCTATCAAACGGAAACGATATTGTTCAACTGCATTTCAGTAGGCGAAGTTAAGTCGAATGAATAAAAAACTTTGTTACAAACGTTACAATTTGTATATCCAGTCCATATTATGGATACAGTAATATTCAGATTTTTTTCCGAAAGGAAGATATCATTCATAATATTCAATTTTTTTTCGGAAAGGAAGATATAAGTAACTAGTTCAGTTACACAAATGTTTTTGTATTAACTGCGGTAACTAGAATTTATCTAATAGTGCATTAAATAATAAATATAAATTATTAATTGTAAAAACTTATAAAAATTGTAGACCTATTTCACTCAAGATTTGTTTGGTAAAGAGTGAAATATTTATTTCACTTTGTTAAGTTTGTATGCATACCTTACATTCATTCAGGGCTGGTCGTGAGATAGATTAGTCCTTCAAGTTCTATCCAACCTAACACTATAACCACTACAATATGGCAGCAGCAGAATCAGTGCAACTTGGCAATATGCCACGACACCGAACACCTTCGTAATGGAATATGCGGGAGCCTATTGCAATGGAAGCCGAAGCGTTTATGTAGAAAAATCTGGGACATAAGACTTTGTACCAGACTTTAATGTTAACAGTATTATGCGACTTGTATTGAAAATATTATTAAAAAAAAATTTTGAACAAATAATAAGACTGACTTCAAAAAGTGAAAAATAAAATGTATTTATTTTTATTTGCTGTAAGGTTCGGAAAGGAAAAATTTGGTTAAAAATGCAATCATCCCAGGCTTTTTTTTCAACAATATGTGTCATTAAGTTCATATATCATCATCAGCCACATAATTATAGCCATTCGTTTTTTTAGGATGCCACAGTTCTAACAGTAACCCAAGGTAGTTCTTGCAGTTCTTTTTTTTATGTTAAGGTTGTAGTTTTTACTTAACCCTTAATAGGGCAGAGGTATTAATTTTAGAAAAAATCTTATTTTGCAACTGATTCAGACATATATTGTAGCCATAATTATTAAAATAATATTTTTAAAAAATCAGAAAACCCGTTTTCCTGGAAAATAGTGTGGTAATTATATGACCGTTGCCCTTTAATGGTTTTTAGAAAGTGGTAACCATTTGACCGCTACCCGATCCTGCTGCTTGAGGCAATACTATCATCAGACTGATGAAGCACAATGAAAGCTCTAAAAGCACGGCGTGGCACATAAAGCCACTTTACACACGTCACATCGTATTCTTGATCGCTTTTGTTGTTGTTTTGTGCTACAGAAACGGCATCTCGTGAATTAAAAACGCACGTATTTCAGTTTTATTTGTAGGGGCCCAGTGCAATGCATTTTGCTGTGCAGTGTAATTATTGGTCTGTTCTACAATAAGTTCGCAAGCATCGTCAGGAAAAAAATGTTCAAGGAAAGTGACAGACTGTGATTTTTTAAATTGCATCGGTCTGTCAAATTTGGGTATGTGATGTCTTGGTAAATCTGAAGACCATTCTTGAGCTGATTTTATACGACGAAATCTGCTAAGACCCATCTCTTCAGGCCTGTTTTGGTAGGTAACTGTTTGCGAAAACTGTGCCTGCGATGGAACTGGACGGGAAGCGGGAACTAGGCACGATATTTGTAACTTCATTTTCTACAACAATAACTCGTACAATTTGTTCGCTGGGTTGGGGTTTAATTATATCTGGAGGGCTAGATGCGGCAATTGGAATCATAATATCATTTAAAGGCATAAGTGATCTGTAATCTTCAATTTCCATGGTCACGTATTCAACCAACTCTAAGATTTCATCTGAAGACCGATCAAGGGCGCTATCACATGTTTTTTTTAAATTATCGCCAGTATCTGAAGTATTTTTTGTAGTGTCTCCGTTTATTGTTTTATTTTTGGCATCTGTATAATCATCTATAATATCATCACAATGCTTTTCATGAACTTCTGTACTCATAATTTTTGATAAACCTCGCAAAACTTGATTATCGTAGTCATGATCATTTATGAAGTTAAAAATGTACCCTATGTCATCATCTGAGTCACTTTCGAGACTGGAAAGGTCATTTTCAAGTATTTCTTGGATATCTTTGTTATTGAGCTTCCTTTTTCTAGACATATTATCTGAAAGTAAGAAAATAAAAAATGGAATTTCGAAATTGTTCCGTCTTTTTTTGGCCGCAACGGGCAATGGTAAAATATTTACCACCAACTTAAAACTTTGTTTACAAACAGTGAAATCGTATATTGAAAATGGATAACACGTGACGTGCTAGATAATATAACGTATTATGACAAACGAACAACAATATCGACTTACCAGAATCTTGCTATAACAATATAACAACAAGTGTTCACTAAATAACAAAATAACACTCGATTTTTGAATTTTCTGCTTAGCATACACATAACGTTTGTTTGACATTTCAAGGTGTTGCCAACATATTTTTTTTATGAATGACAGGTTACGCATGCGTTCATAAACTAAACAAAATGTCGGCTAAGTCAAGTTGTGTTTAATCTGTGTGCTCCAAAATGAAGTGGTAAGTATATGACCGGTGCCCTATTAAGGGTTAACGTTGCTATAACAGTGACAAATATACGAAGTTACTTACACAGTGAGTGACTTACGTAGTGAGATAATATTTGCTGCATGCGTGCATGCTATTAACTAGAGTCATCGATGCATTAGAACTCCTGCCACGGGCCTTTAATACAAAACAAAGGAAAGTTGCGGATTGCGTTTTTAGTCAGGGAATTTTGATGTCAACGATGCAGCCTTTTTTATGGACGTTTAGAATTTTCATACAAAATACAAACCCCGTTTTTTTTTCTAATTTATTAATCAGAATAAAATAACATAAAAAAAAACTACAAAATTTCGCCAAACTGCGGATTTAAGATAGTTAAAGGCAGAAATAATTTTGATTTGTGTTAAATCACACTGAAAAGGTACTAAATTCATGGAATTAGTTTTTAAGGAATAAAGGATGACACACTAGGTCAGGACGGGTTGGGACGGGACTTGATCCTCACTATGCCGTTGGCTTTGTCAAGTTCATATTTAAAGTCTACCGATAAAGGAGTGTTTCGTATGTTTTCATTGTTAAGGCGTCACGTTACGTCGCCTATTAGAAACTAAGTCCAAAGGACCCGATACCGGGAGACTTCAGGATTGGAATTTTTCAACACTGTCTTGAAACTGGATATTTTTATTAGATACTTTGCTGCCTCTAAGATGAAATTGAACGACACACCTATTCAATATGAAAATTTATCATGAATTTTACTAGGAGTAGTTTTATTACTGCGACTTTTATGTTTCGTTTAACGAAACATCAAACATTAAGATATCCTTAATCAGATTTATATTTGTTCCAAATTATCTACATTGCAATTTCCTTGCATGGTGTCTTTTGATTCTTTATTAAACTAGGCGTTATTTTGCGAAATTTCATTTTAATTACGTCAGTAAATACTTTGCTATTCCGCCGAACGTGTTAGTGCCTACCTGTTCAATAAAAACAACAGGCTTTTAAAAGGCTCATATTTCTATGGAACATGGTCTTCCGAAATAAATGAATTTTATTTTATTTTTATTTAAATATTAGAAACTATATTGAGTCTCAAAATAAAATTATACATTTTGCTAATCATAGTTATAGATATGAAGAGAAAAAATAACAGGCTCGTTGCCATAGAAACATATTAAAAAGTTCTACCAGGTCACATACCTATTCTGCATAAATTAAAACGGTTTATGTTAAATAAAATAAATAAATAAAAATAAAATAAATAAATATTGTTGGACAATTTTACACAAATCGACCTAGTCCCACGGTAAGCTCAATAAGGCTTGTGATGTGGGTACTAGACGACGATATATATAATAGATAGATACATATAAATACTTAAATACATAGAAAACATCCATAACTCAGGAACAAATATTCGTGATAAACACACAAATAAATGCCCTGACCAGGATTCGAACCCGGGACCTCCTGCTTCGTAGGCAGGGTCACTACCGACTAGGCTAGGAGGCCGTTAAATATATATTATTTAACACTACCCGTTATACTTACGTCCGTATTTTTTGCATGCACTTAATTTTCAGACACCTCCGCCGCAATAAATAAATATCGGTAACGAACTACCACTACGCGTACAACACTCGATACGTATTTCACTTCTCTAGATACTTCTTCTTTGTCTTCGCGTCTCTACATCCTCAGAGTTAGTTTTACTCGTCGGGTGCCAAATCGACAACGTCTCCTGAGGATGCCTTTTACAGGCGCGATATACGTGTCGAGTTTTGTATGTGGTGGTGGTGGTTTGTTATATAAATTTGCGTATATATTTAATTATTTATAAGGGCACTAATTTGGCGGAATATCAAAGTAACTACTGTCGTTACTGAGGAATTCTATATCTTACGATATTTACGGATTCTAGATTATAAAATGAACATGTACAAACATCAAACAATCAAATGAAATTAATATTTTTTATACTGTGTATGGATAAAAATAATCTATATATATCCGGCCTGTTTTTTACCAGACTACCTCCGCTGTCAACAGCATTCAGAAATCAATCAGGATAGCTCGGCCTCACCGTGCCCGTGTCACCAAACTGCCGTAAACTAGCCCCCAAAAATAAAACTTGTTTGCTCTGTCTCTGGCACAAAGCCAGAGGCCTTCGAAGCACCTGGGCACTAATTGGACAGCATATTTTGGACAGCCTTAAAAATGATGTATCGGTAAGATGTGGGTTTGGAATATTTAAGCAGGTGACTGTTAGATTTAGAGACAAACCACGTTAAGTTTTCTCAGCAAATGAACTGAAAATTGAAAGTGTTATTTTAAACGTCCAACTTCTATGAAATTATGACGTTTACTTAACACTTTCAAAGTATATGCTATCAAAATCTAGGAAACTTAGCATAGACTGACTCTAGCTGCTATTTCTTATAAAGTTTTTTAGTCAATTCAGAGTAAGTATAACAAGTACTTTAGAATGTTTTGCTAACCTTCATGTATTTCCTCTCAACATTATGAAAAATGTAATGGTAATGATAAATAAATGACAAATAGCTTTTTTAATTTAGGCACATTAGTCACATTACAATGCACTTATGAACGGCAATAACAAAAAGCTACTACCGTTTATAACCCTACACCACAGCCCGAAAAGATTATTACTGGCAAGAAACTCGGCGGGACTTATTTTTTGAAAACAAATTACAAAAGTAGTTATCATATTTACAATATGTGGTTTTGCAAGAAACCATATCAAAAGAAAATTTAAATTTTTTGTTGGTTTCGTTACAGTTTCTGGTATGGGCCATGCATGTTTGTCTGTTAAATAGTCCTGTCTACTGTGTATTAAGCCTTCGACATCAAACATTTTTTAAATAATTGTTAAGAGGCGGAAAGGGCAATTGCAATGCTTCATCCGGTAACTTGCTTGCCCTTCCTGATAGCTTTCTTATTTTTGTTTCTAGTGTTATAGCTAGAGACATCAGAAATTCTATTGAATGAATCTAAGTTTCTAATAATAAGAATTATATTCTCATAGATATATTCGGATGTTACAGTTAAAATATTAATTTCTTTGAATAGCTCCCTTAGTGATGCACGTTTACCTAACTTATATATAAAACGAATGTAGTCTGTATGTCAGCTACCTTGCCCCAAACAAAAGACAAACAGAAAATAACTATGATAAACTAGGCGAGCTGTCTCAACATTAGTTATTTGTCTGAATTTCCTAACGGCGTAAGCAGCCAAACTTAATCTATTTGCGGGTGTTGTTATATGAAAGCATTGTAGATTTTTGTCCATCTTTAAACCTAGGAACAATCCTTAATCAACTATCTCTAAACATTCACCATTTAAAAGTATTCTGGTACCCGCTGGTTTAACATTCGGCAAAGCAAATCTAATACAGTTGATTTTACATTACCTACCTTACATTTACATTTACAAACAGCTTGAAAAAAAAAGGATAATTAAACCACTTAACCGCAGAATGGTCCACAAACTTATACATTATGCGATACTAATTATACAGACGCAAAGTCTATATTTGTAGTCTGCTGCTCTCGTGACAGTTCACATGACGGCTCCATCAGTCGATAATGACCTTTATTAGCATAACAAAAAAGTCCACATGAAAGGAAATGAAGGGTGGTCGTGGTATAACTTTGTGCGCATTCATTACTCGGCTTGACCCGGACGTGACAGCGCATAATGTTTGGTCCTAGTCAACGATCATTTATTACTTTCGAAGCTGGGGTAGCGCAGTTAGCGGCAAGCCAGAGGAGGAAACTTATTCGATAGATTTTGTAACCAGCCGGTGAATTTGTTGTTTTTATGGCTTGGTTTCACTTGAAAGCCCTCTTTCACCTTCACTGGTTAGTCTAAAAGTGACCGGTGACTGTGACCAGTCTGTACTGAAGGTCACCAGCCCACAATATTGTAGTTACTGTTGCAAAAGAGAATTAGGCGCTTTTACTGGTGGTCTTTCATGTCGAGAAGTGGCTCCCAGTACAAGCAAGCTAAAGTGTGTTCATACAATAGGCTAGACGACAAAAACAATCTAATAGCCCTGCGTGTTAGATTATTAATAAATATTCGACACGTATTTTTTTCTTTTGTTCGTCAAATGAAAAAGCTTCGAGTAACGTCACAATTAGTTACAATTCTTAACTAATAGTGACGTCACCAGCTCCCACCCCGGAACCTTGAATCTCTTCATCTTCGTCAATTTTAGTTATCTTGAATCAGGAAAAAATACGTGTCTAATAACTTTGGATGATCTAACCGACAGACTTAATATAATAATAGTTTTGTTTATAACAAATGGCTTACTCTTGGCCACAGACTAGCCGAGGGCAAAGATTTCTCAACCTGATCGTCATCCCTAGTATGCCAAATAGTAAAAAGTACACAAAGAATGGTAATCTTGTAATTTTTCCACTCTTTCATTCTTTTCATTCCATTCCACTCTTTCCACTGTCAGGAAATCGTTAAAAAAATCATGCGTCTTTATCTCACAGATTTTTGTCTTAAGAACGTAAAATTATAGTTGTTTTCTTATAACTCAACTATTTCCTTACAGGTATACCAACGTATTCACATTCACTTTATGTGAATAAATAGAGTTGTAGTTTGCGTGTATATAGTTAGTTATATATAACCATTTTAGTACGCCATTGCAGCTTTAGTCCTTTTCGTGGCCAAACAAGACATATGACGTTAGGTAGAGAGAATGGAGGAAAGTAAAATATTTAATTAATGTCTTTTTGTCCATAACTTTCGCTGGAGTGACAAAATATGTGCAAAATATTATCTCCGCTATAAAGTTTGCGTTAGATTATTCATTCTGAATATTAAGCGTTGTTTATGGCAAACTGTGCTCGGTTTCGGCTAGGTTAATTTATTTTAGTAAATTATGGTCGTGGTTACTATTAGAGGAATAGTTTTACATATTTTTAGACGAAGTATTTTACAACAACGTATCTATATACCCATAAGTCGTACCTAGCAGTTTAACGGCCTCCTAGTTAGTCCGGGTTCGAATCCTGGTCAGGGAATTTATTTGTGTGTTTATCACGAATATTTGTTCCTGAGTTATGGATGTTTCTTATGTATTTAAGTATTTATATGTATCTGATGTGTGCAATAAAGAGTATTCTATCTTTCTATCTATATCTACTTCCTAAAATGTTGATCCAACGACAAGGTACTGCGGTTGATTAATACAATTAGTTTGAATGTAACAATCACAATTCATAAAGATAAAAAAAAACCATCATGACCATAAAAGTTAATCGAGGGAGAAAAACAGGAAAAATAAAGTCGTATGACATTGCTAAAACACCGGCCCTGTCGGCGAAAATTAAATAGCGTCCGAATGATAATAAAAATGTGTGTGGAAGCCAATGGGAAGGCCTTCAATTTGGCTCGGCCCTTATGGAATGACCGTTGTCCCCTTCTCTCATTATCTCTAATGTGAAAGGTGCATTTTTGTCCGTCATTCAGTGCTCATACACAGTGAAATTAGAAATATTTACACTATTTTTAATTGTTCTTACTCCCAACCAAAGTGAAACTTAGAGTTTTGGTACTTAGGAATTAAATAAAGGCTGTATGTAAAGTATCAGCTGCAGGAAAGTATATGTAAACATTAACGAATAAATTGATTCTTAAGAGTCCATAGTCCATACTCGAGAAAAAGGTAGCTGGATAGATTTAATTTCAAGAGCACGAGAAAAATTAAAAAGCGATAGTATGCGGGCGAGTCAAACCATGTAATCAGATAATTGCTGTTTACAACTAAACTACAACTTTTGTAGATAAGAGCTTTTACCAGATTTAAGAACTAATTATTACTCAACTATTTGACTAAGAATTATGTTTATAATTTCAAAGGTTTCGACGTTCTGATCAAAAACGTGCCAAAAAGAACCTATGTTTGAATGTTTGAAAAATAATAGTATCGAGGTTTTTGTTAAAAATCATGTTTTCACGTTAACCGGCTTGAAAGAAATATGTTGATGTTTTATGTATACGAATATCAGTTACCTAGTTGTTATCAATATTGATATCTAGACATCTGTATGATAATAATTTGACCACTGTGGCCTTGCACTTTTGCAGAGCTGCTGCAGCCTAACGGTAGGTATTTAAAAACAAGGCACTTTTTAAAATTCGGTCCATTCGAGACGACAAAAAAATGTCCATGTTTTTTTTAATGAGTAATATTAACTACAGTAGCCCAGAAAAATATCGCTTTTCCTGGCGAGAATGAGAGCTAATTCAAAACTTAATTCAATGGCTAGCCTTGTTTATTAGATGGTGGCAGACTGCAGACGTTGGTCGATGGTTGATATTGGCTTATGTGCTGGAATGCTCTGTTTTGTTAGCACATCGTATGGCAGACCACGTTCTACTCAGTGACAACATGTAATTTAAAGGAGTGTTAAGGTATAGTTTATATACCCAATTCTATCTTTTTTAACTCTTTAACGGTCAAGACTTGACTTTTTTAAATTCAAGCCTCATTTCCAATTTATTGTCTTAAACAAATCTATACAAGAAAATTATACACAATGATGATGTTATTTTAGAGGTTTGCCTTAAAAAGGGTTACCGAAAAAATGTTAAAATTACTATTTTCAAAAAATGCCTCGTGACTAGAGAAGACTCGAAAAATTGGGCCCGAGAATACCAGTGCATGCAGTGGGCCAAGAAATCCGAAACCCTAGCTATTAGCCTATTTTGACGAACAGGTAACTAGGGAAAACCTTACACTGAGCGGGGCCCGAAATGTTTTTTTATTTATTTTATTTTAAATGTGAGTACATATAGTTATAATATCTTGTCATGTTTGTAGGTTATTATATTTGTGTGTATGTCACAAATCTGACTGAAGTCCTGAGTCCTGATTTTGGCTAGGTTACATTATAGAAACAACATTGGTATTGTATCATGAGATTGCCGGGAGTAATGTAACACAATATAATTTCAGCGCAGCATAAACAGAAATGCAATAAATACCAATAACACATAATATCGTCATTAGAGATGTCCTGATTTCAATACAACCGGCAGAAATGTAACCGACAATGTTGTTGAATTGGGTACATATTATGTTGCTTGTATGAACAGAATTCATGACATGCTGACTATTACCACAACATAGAGATGTATTCTATACAGTGAGGTAACTTCATACAACCTACACGACCAGCGGCTCGACTCGGTGGTCGTGCTCGAGGCTCAGGGTTGTGAAAAACTATGCGAAAGATATTTAGTATTTTTTTAACTTAATTTGATGATTCAACTGGAGTCACAAAAGTAAACGTAGGAACCGGTTTAAATATACATAATTATGTATACTATAATTACTATTTAAAACGAGATATTTACCATGTACATTTGTTTTAATTCGTTTTAAATAGTAATTATAGTGTAAATGACCATGTTAGCTTAAAATCTTATATTATGTATACTGTTTATGTTAGAAAACGCCGCCATCTTGAATTTCTCCAATTTTGATCCGATCGTGATATCAATCGATATCTGTAAATCCGAGAAGTTTTTAACAATTAATCTGAAATCAAAATTGCCAGAAACAGCCGCCATCTTGAATTTCTTTAGTTTGCAGCTGATTGTGATAAAAATCCGAGAGGTTAATCCTCAGATATCGATTTTTATCCCGATCGTATCAAAACTGAAGAATTCAAAATGGCGGACTTTTCTCGCCAGTTTCACTACCGATTCGTTATAAAGAACATCTCGGATCCTCAGATATCGATTTTTATCAATGTCAGCCGTTTTTAGGGATTTCGACCTCATATTCGTTAATGTGTAACGTCTCAAATCCTTATAATTATATCGATTTTCACTTCGTGATTGGATCAAAAAGACTTATTCAATGTAACACCAATTTCCAACAAAAAAAAATACTTTTGTTTGATATACATTTTACACCACTTAAAGATAGTCCGCCGAATTTTCATACAAATTTGGCGGCAATTTCTCCCCGCCCACTTCTCCGCGCGCCCCTCATCGATGATCCAAAAATCGGTGGAGTTGCCACACTGTATAGAATACATCCATACGCTGTGCTATTACTCTCTTATAACAGCTTGATGACACAATAAATCTAAAATGTAATAAACCCGCAATCGATATCGAAATCGGACCCGAAGCCGTGCGCGTGAAGCGATCCTATTAGCCACGAATGACACCTAGTCCGGCATTGATGCTTTGGATTAAGCGGTGACTATTTTCACGCCGGCAGCGGATTTGGATTGAGGTTATTGGTTTATCCCGCCTAAAAACAAAACGTGAAAAAAGTAAAACTACTACGCAAAAATTGGTGTCCAGTTTACTGCGTGACCTATAAAAACTTAATATCGGTTAAATATTGATGAGTTGATTTATTAAGTCTTATTTGCCTACTCGTAGTTTCTCGAGTCTTTGGAAGCAAAGCACTAAGGTTAAGAAATACATTCTAACATAGATGAATAGCAAAGAAAGATTAAAATATGTGTGTATCTTCTCAAGTAGTTTTTAAAATAATCTAAATTTTAAAAACTACTTGAGAAAAAGCCTTTAATTTTTGAGAAAAAGCCTTTAATTTTTTTTTACTTGAAGCTTTTGCCCCGAATGATGAGTGTAATTTGTATGTAGACCATGGACATGATTGATGATTGATTGATGGACACCATTTACTTTTTCCCTTAGCTAAAGAAGTATTACGTCAAGTCGCTAAGGTTGTTCTAGTGACGTTTCGAATATTAATTTTGAAGAATTTTGAATTTTGAAAGGCTATCTCGGAAACTATTTGGTCTTCAGAGACACTCTAGTCTCATATTGTGGGCTTCTAGCACAGCCAATAGGTATAAAAAACTACGTCAGAAGATATTATCAAAAACTAGTCCTTTAGATTTTTTTTTTCTATTTTTGACTATGCTGAGTTCGGTGCTTGAGGTCACAAACATGGTATAGGTATTCATTGGACCAACATTGTAAACAAATCTCACACGAGCCATTCAGGCGATAAGTTAATTTGATTACAGTCTAACTATAATCGTAAAGATGTTTAAGGTCCCAAAAGGCATTTTTAAGATCTCCAAGCTCAAAAGGCTCAATAAAGCAATTAAATAAAACGAGACAATGGTCTTATCTAATATGGATCTGATACTGGTCGTCTAAAACTGGTATGGTTACATTGGTTACTTCACATTAAACAACATTTATTTCTTAAAACTCTATTCCAGTAATAAAATTAAAGTACTGACCTTAAACACACCTTATGACTAATAAAACAATTAACAGTATTGTGCGATCTACTTGGTGAATAGCGTTTCACGTGCGACGTAAGTTAAGTGGTAAGTTCATTTCATGCATCGGCGGAGAATTCGATATAAAAACGTTTATTTTCATTTTCGAACGAAATATGAAAGTACTAACCTTGCGGAGGCGATGATGGACATTGTTAGCTTATGTTTATTTCTATCTAGAAATATTTATACATATTCATTTTTATGTAGCCAGTTAAAAATAACAACAGCATTGTTCCTTCATAATTTTATTAATACAAGCCTACCTATTTATATTATTAACTAAAATTATGTTTTCATAATTCGATCATTGCAAATTTCCCAATAGCCTGCCTATTGACCGTTGTCGTTGTCAATGTGTTTTATATAAACCCGCTTTTCATTAATACTATTTACATAATAAAATACAGGGTTATCTATTCACTAAAATAATTAATAAAGGTATATTAACAAAATAATTGATACATCTTTCATTTAGTTGATAAATTGTTATTATATTTAATTTTAAGTACTATAATTCTCTCATTCAGTTCATTCTCATTTGTATTAAATAACATACCAACGCCATCGATTTTCTACAAGGCTAGTTAGAAAAAGGCTCAAGTTACGAGCGTCAAGCGTCCACTCACGGAAGTGGGCGTAAGTTGGTGGAAGCAAAGTGACTCTCACGATCTAAGCCCGGGGGCTGAGAAAAGCGGAGCGATAGACTCGTACTTCGCCCTAGAGAGTCTGTCCGATTCTGTAAGATCAAGTTTACATTTAGTTAGCATTGGCAAACTAGATCTTAGAGAAATTAAACACTTTAGAACGGATTAATCGCGTTTATTAACACCATGATCCTACGTTTCGAACCCTTTACAGCACTCGTTTTCACAGGGTTAAGATGATGACTGAAGTGTTTAATTTCAATGAATAACAATCGCGGTAACAGAAGACAATATTAGATCTTAGAGAATCAACAGGCTATACAAAACTTTTGACGGTGTATTCAGGTATCTTTGATTTGTCTAACAGACTTTTGTGTACTTCTAGTTACAATGCCCAGGTACAATGCCTCAACCGTTGTTATCCTCGTATATATTATTACACGCAATAATTGTAACATTTTTTTTTGACGTGACAACGTCTTAAATTAGGTTGCGGCTGGGAGTCACTTATGAAAAAGTGTAACGCTCGGTAACGTTACGATGAGTCACCGAACGAGAGAGAGGCCCGCCGAATGCCTTGCGTCTCTCTCCCACTCAACTATGATCGGTCTGCCGCGCGCGCAGCACTAGAGAATTAGGCGCATTGAATCGGCGCATGCTTGTGTCTCTGTCTTTGTCTTTCTCGAACGTTGATAGTGTTAAGTAAGTTCCTATTGTGCAATTTAATTATATTCATATCAATAAATATTCTACCGAGAAAAAGACGTTGTCACGTAAAATCTTCGCCCGTAAAACCGACTTTACAGGCAACCATTTTTTTTTTACTATTTCTAAAGGTTTAAATATCAATTATATATGTGCGTTCAAGTTTCGTGTAACGTCACTATTAGGTACCATTTTTACCTAGTAGTGACGTCACAAGCCCACCCGGAACTTTGATGCTCTTTATATTTTTCAATTTTAGTTACTTAAATCACAGACTACATCTTAAATTGAAAAATGACAAAAATACGTGTCTAATCATTTTAGATAATCTAACTGACGGTCTAATTAGAATAATAGTTTTTCAACCTAGTCGTCATCCCTATAATCTGACCAAGTAATCCATGCGGAGACTGGTTAAGGGGCTACCCGGCATATTTCACTGTTTTTAAAGTGAATAGGCTTTGTTCAGCTCCAAGCACAACGCTTGAAAAAAATATATAATGTAGCTAGAATTTAGTAGAGCTAGTATTTGGTCTATATTTGGTTCTACTAAATTGTCGAAAAACATAATACATCAAGAGAAAAAAAAAAACCGTAAACCCTTTTTTCTACCTTAAATCTCTATCTACTCCCTTATTATGCGTCGTAAGTACAAGAAACTAAGACATGCAGTATATATTTATGTTTACTTTAAACGCATCTACTGATTTTTGGATAGGTTTTGTACTTTTCGAGAAAAAGCTATTACACGCATTTTTCCGAAAACGCCGGCTCAAGATGCGTGCGCGGGCGAGTCGTGTAAGATGGCACTAGTAGTTTATAGGGTTGCGTCCTAGTACAAGCAGCTCTTCCTAGGTGAAGACTTATGCTTATTGACGTATTGTATAACCGGTGAGGAAAGGAAGCGGGAGAGGAAGAAAGCTTAAATCGCCGAGGTCATTGGCATAGGGGACGGCCTTAAGAATTGTACAGTTTAAGGATGACTCACACTAGGAAGGGACGGGACAATCTATTAATTTATATAGATAGAATCACGTGATAGCTCGGAGCCCTTGGATGTGACGTTTTCTATAGAAACTGACAGATCGCGTCCGGCCCCGTACCGTCCCGTCCCGTCCTAATGTGACTCATCCCCTAGGCTTATAATACTACAAAAATATGAGTCGTAAACTTTTCCGCTCCACCTGTCACTAAAGAGCTACCCGTCTCACAAGAAGTCACGCAACAACTAGCTTTTTCAGCAACGATTATTTTTAATAATATTATTCTTGCCACAATAAATTTACATGTGAATCGGCGCTGTGTTGAGTAGAAAATAAATTGTGTTTCGTTACCTTTCCACTTTGTATTAATTAACTGGTCTTAGGGTTTAATTGAGACGTATGCGTTAAAAGTAGATTGCTGCTTAATATATATTGTTCGTTTAAAGATTTAGAGGTCGGGTCTCAAGTAGGATTATTATTTTTACAATAGAGTAGGTACTTACCTGATACAAGTACGGTCGGTGCCCTTACATAAGGTACCCACCATTATACGCGGCTGCGTCCACGGGGTGGATACTTATGTGAGGGCACCAACTGTACTAAACAAAGCTTATTATTTTTCGTTACTGAGACCAAAAATGGATGTTCTGAAGTAAAATAAGATTCAATAAAAAAATGTGAAGTAGACGCGGGGAACCAGAAATATAAGATGAGCATGACCATCCACCGCATGTGGTCACGTGATGCTTTCCATAGGAATTGAAGCCAGTTTGAGTTGAAAAACATTTCAACTTAAATGATGACGAAACTATAGGTAATTTTAACCAACCAGCCAACCAACGGTATAATATTATTATGATACTCTGATCCACATCCAAGTAACAGAGCCAAAAATAAATTTATTTAGTGTTATAGGTATAAGGTGCTAACAAATTAGTCACGGATATTTTAAGAGATAATACATTGTATTAAAACAATTAACTTTAAACTATAATTAAGGAGCCTTTGTATATATTTTTTTTATTTTCATTTACCGAACAAAAATAATAATAATTATTCCGTCTAAAAATAATCACCATGTGCAAATTTAACTGACAAGATGTTTAGCATGACGTCGACAATCGAGTATTTGATTTGACGTTAAGTGGCCAGTGGCTGGTGTTAGGTAAAAGAGGTACTAAAATATGTTCAATGAGTACTCCTTTAATAATTAACGGCCTCCTAGCCTAGTTGGTAGTGACCCTGCCTACGAAGCAGGAGGTCCCGGGTTCGAATCCTGGTCAGGGAATTTATTTGTGTGTTTATCACGAATATTTGTTCTTGAGTTATGGATGTCTTCTTTCTATGTATTTAAGTATTTATATGTATCTGTTTATTATATATATCGTCGCCTAGTACCTACAACACAAGCTTTATTGAGCTTACCGTGGGACTAGGTCGATTTGTGTAAGATTGTCCCATATTAAAAAAAAAACACACTAACAGGGTGTTTTAACATTGCAAATTTGTTTCCTAGTTTTCTCCAAAAAACATAACAAAACTTATGATGTTTCATACCTAAATGTACTCCGAAAACCGAGTACTATCAGCGGTAAAAATATCCGTGACTAAATTGTTAGCACCTTATATATACTACTGTTATGAGAAAATAGTTCAGATTGATTTAAAAAATAATAATAAGAAAAAGAAACAATAAAATACATACAAATTGCATGACCATAAGACCATTATTTACGTTAAATCACACCTATAAGGTACTAGATTCATAAAGCCCGTCATTCACGGCAGTCCGCCGGCACTCCGGCATGGCTGGATGTAGCGGACACACGGTGTGCAAGTGGCCCAGCCTGGCAGTCCAATTCGCAATTATTCGTTGAAAGATGTGCAGCGCTGCGTTTTAGCGCATACACTGTACTCGAATTAAAAAAAAGCCGCCATCTCTTATTTCATTTTTAATAATGAATAATTAATATTTTTTGCATTGCCGCATTTCTCAATTGTTTATTACCGTAATTTAGTGCAATTCGGACTGCAAGGAGGTGGGCGGAGCTAGCAGGATGTTGCCGTACGGCACACATCCGGCAACGACATTCACGATACTATATTACGTGCCGGAGGTGCCGGCGGACTGCCGTGAATGAGGGGCTTAAGCGTTTTTGAAGCAGCAAAGAAGCAAAGACTCTTTAAGTCGGGCACAATGTCATGCATGCAGGAAGAAAGCAGCCATAGTTTCAGATCTCCGTCTTATAATTTTGTTCATCGTGCATTTGGCTTCAGCTTCTAATATGTCAAGAAATGACTTAGGTATTTCATATTTGTGTTATTCATGATTTATTGAAAGTAGCTTGCCAGCTAAACTCCGAAGGTCGTTCGGATTAAAAACCTTAACCTACTTTGAAACTGCGCTGCGGCATGCTACGGTACAATGTAGCGTGACTCAAAAATTGGCTTAAAGAGTGTTTATTTATTTAAACTGTAAGGTTTTATTATTCTGGTTTCTCGTTTTTCATTTTACTTAATAATATTTATATTCAGTTGTAAAGCACGATTCAAATCATTTATTAAATGTAATAAATGTTTTGATTCATTTTTTTGTTTTTTAAGTAGTCACACTACTATATATAAATTATAAATTGAAAGAGATGACCGGGGGCCATGGTCACTTTTTCTGGTATATGACATCTCTTTCAATTTATAATATTTATATTTTTAATTTTTTTCAGGGATGTTTGGCAATAGTTACGGCTTCCTTCCGAATTGGTTAACCACTCTATCTTATATCTAGGTATGTTAGCTTTATCTTGTTACTGGTTACGTCGCTTTACATGCTGATCTAATTCAGGTTGAAATATGAATAAATTAAAATATAAAAAAAAAAAAATACGCGCATTAAATCCGTCCTTTGTACTTTTCACCTGCAATAAAGTTTAAATAAATAAATAAGAAAATAAGTGCTCCAAAAGTTAATTTATGAAAAAATTGTTAGTAGGTAAATATATAGTTACCTATTATTTTGAAAGACCTATCCCATGCTATCCTACATAAGTAGGTACGTGGTAGGATTGAAGCGAAAATAAATTTCAATGCTTCGTTAAATGTAGGGCACTGATCTAGAACAAGAAAATTGTAGCTTTTGTTGTACCACTTTGTTCCCATTATCAATGTTTACATCAGTGCCAAATTGCTAGCTTTCGACATCAATTAGGACTATAGTCACTGAACTACACACAAATACCTTATAAACGTAGCCTGATAATTACATACCATAATATATAGTTATATGTTAAGCAGCAGTGAAATTCCTATTGCATGTAATTCGTACACAAGCAATTTGCAATTCACCGTCAACTTATCAGTCCGTCGGCACCTAAAAAGATTGCTCGCAAAACTAACATGAAACAAAAAACTCCACAAAACAAAAACTATATTGCCAAGCCATGCGTTATTAACACACTAAATCCACAACGGTGTAAGCGCCACCGCATTCCCTTAATAAATTCTTAGTAATATTTGGGACCGTGTACGTTTTCTGCTGAAATAAAGTACCTTTCGTGTGAATTTGGAATTTTAAGTCGATTATCGCCTTTCGTATCTGAAGCGTGGATGTGTGTTGCGTGACTAAGAAAGTCTGGCGAACATTTTGAAAGGGACTTGGATCATTGCGTTTTTGATAACTTATGGCATTTATGCTATTTGCTGTTGGTAGCTCCGTTTCTCCGTAGCTCACTTGACCTATTGCCTCGTGTATTGGAATGGTTTAATTTAATTTGATCTTAATAGGTGTGACTTTGTTTTTATGGCCAGGAAGGCAAGTGTAGACCAGCAGCATTATTCAAACTTTAACTTTTATTGTTGCTACGTATGGTAGAACTTAATATAATTCACGATGATATGTTTTAAATGCAGTGTCAGGTCATCCAAGGGGTAAGTCATAGTGGTTAAGAAAAATAATGAAAGATCACTTGATCTCTTTGGCAATTCAGCGTGGCAACACGGCCAGTGTTATGGGGAAGTTAAAGCCAGCTACAATCCACATAAAAATACTATGACCATTTAATTACTATAAGTTCTTTTACCTTTCCGATCAAAACTTCTAAAAACAATTTTAGTGTTATGTATTTCGTAATACTAAATTATAAAAACGTCTAACCAAATTTTGTTTTATCTACCTAAAATAATTCTGTAACAAAATTAACATGACCGCAGCTCTGCCTACCGATTCAAAACTAAGTTGATCCCTTTGATGAACAATAATCGGAAACAACTGGACATCAAACAGAATTTGAAATAAATCAAAAACGGACAAACCACTGCATTGTAGAACACATCAAAGTCGAAAGCTGACCCAAGGCAAAGGTGATAGATAAAGCCAAACTGAAATAACCAAATTCTGATCGATGTATTTATTAATTTCAAGAATAGGTACCTATCACATATCATAATTATACAATTATCATATTTTTCTCTGTATAATTGGTCTTGTAGATTTTTAATCAATCTTTTACAACCGTGATGCTATGAAAATGTTTTAAGGTTACATTCGAATTATTAACTCATTACTGAGCAGTAAGTTTGTTCGAGTCAATTGTACGTTGAGTTTTAAAGAACCGAAACGTCTCTGTTCTTAATACAAAATCTAAAATTTGCCATCCATAAAAAAACACATCTTTAGTAACGGAATAGGTAGGTATATTGTATGACATTAGGAAAAATATATGTTTCATATGTTTGTAACATTACTTAGTAATTTATGATGATTTTTTTAAAACTATAGGTACTTCTAAAGAGGACAAAAAATAACAATATAATTTAGTTGCTTGTTAGTTTTCCGGTATACTCCATTTAGTAGTGAGTCGGCATCCTCTATTTGCTTTTAAAAATAACAATTTGCTTTTGAATAAATGGACGGTGTTTTAAAATTATTTTATGAAATCAACGCTGGGTGTGGCAAAGCCAAGCTGAAATATTGAAAAAGCTGTATTTTTATTATTGTAATGTGTCTGTATACAGGCGTGAACAATTTTTCAATTTAAATAACACCCGTATCATTTTTCAAACTTGGCAAATACATTTATGCTTGATGTGTTTTATTTCCTTATATAGATCGATTCACGAAAGATGGCGCGGGAAATAAGCTTGTCATTAATTTCACAGACATTCAGTGACAGACACCCTTTGTAAATCGATCTGTAGATGTTTATCTCTGATATGAATATTTAGTTTGGGAGATGGTGTGTGTATGGGAAGGTAGGTGTAAAATCGTATTGTCCAGCTGGTTGCATACCTATTCCATAAAGGACCATAAACCAAAAAAACTTTTATCTGGAGCTGTTTATAAATTTATAAGTATTTTTTTCTACTCCAGCACTTCTATCTGTCAATTAGATGACTGACAGCGACATTAAAAAAGTATACATTATAACGTTGTCTATGGTATTCCATAGGAACACTGCCCCTATTGATTTTCATACAATATAAATGAGCACTGTTGTTGTTTTTATTTAATTTCTATAGTGGGCACAACATCTTCCCTATTCTGCCACGTTTCTAGATTTTGCTTTTTACGCTATTTTAGTTGTCGTAGAAGTTTTATGTATTTACATGACATAATCACAAATCAAATCAACTGTTCAGCTTATGCATTCCATTCTATACATTTAATTCCTCCCTTAATCCTCAAGCAATTGAAAATAAAACCGCAATCAATTAAACTTGCGCCACTATTTCGAATTCCTCCGCTGATTCCGGGCAAGGCTGCAGGCTGCCAAACGGTTCTGAGAGGCGCCTTTGATCGCTCGTTGAATGCCGGAGCCCGCAGCTGTTCCAACTTCGTTTATGGTAAGTTACGTTGGAATCAACCTGTGGGAAAGGATTTCTCTTTGGAGATTTAGTCGATTTAAATTGGTGTCATGCCTACTTGACATTTTTAGTTGCAATATGTTATGGGTATTATTTAAACTCTCGTAAGTATACTGATATTTAATTGCAAACGGTTAATACTCACGTATTTTTTGCGAAGGTGACGACACCACTCTGTCCAACGGTGACTGCCCGATGCAGTCGAAACATGTCACGCCTATTGTGATAAAAATACGTGAGTGTTAACCGTTGCCATTTAATATGTTATGGGTAGTTAAGTACTTACTTGATAATATACTTTGACTTGTATTGCGAGTATCCGTAAAGTCGTTCGTATCATTTCAATCAATTATTATCAGGTTTTGAAGGCACGGCCTGATACAATCAAAGATTGTATCCAAATTTGTTATTCAGAATAAAATCTTGTTACCGTCATCATTCTTCTTCAATAGCAATAAACATATCCTTCATACGTCATCGATTTCAGGTAGATCCAATAAAAATACTAGGGTAGATACGAAATAATGGGCTCTGTACGTTCTGGGTCGCTCTGAATATTTATAACTCAATTAAGCTTATATAGACCTGTGATTGACAGAGGTCACTACCTGACTAACAGCGGTAACCCACAATGTTATATAAGCGTACGTATAGATATAGGTTTTACAACCCAGTGCAAACTTTATGTGGATATAAAATATAACTTGGGTAAGTTGTTAGCATGGATGTAGGCTATGTTAAGCTCGATTGCCTTTTGTAACCCTCAATTTGTTACTGTAACGTACTTACATTATAATAAATAAAATTGTCACTTATTTATTGATATTTTGCACGAGGCAATCAAAGTGCGAATACATATAAGTAGCGAACAAAATATTACTTGACATTTAAGTTGTTACGTCGACATATATGTTTGCATTATTATATGTATTTTTTGGGGCCGTTCTTAGGAAATATAAAGTTCCAACCAAAATTAGACTCTATTTTTCCTTTTGTGACTTTCAGGAACTGATGAGGCTATTTTTGATCTGCGTGATGTCATTTAGGTGAGTACTTGGGTCACACTTTGCTCGTGATCACTTTATATTAATCAAAAAATTGTTTTCATAGTCAAACCAGAATAGTTAGCTTGCAATTATATTAATATTGCTTCTTATTATATGACATTGGTTAAGTGTTATTAAGATTGATCGCAATGGAACTTCTTAAAAATGTAAACAAACCGCCATATTGATCGTAATAACCGAACATTGAAGTTTTTAATGAAGTCTCCAGGATTAACTTATTTATCTTATGTTTTGTACTAGCTTTAACCCGCGGCTTCGCCCGCGTACTAAACGTAATTTTCAATCGGCATACAAAAAAGGAGGTTTTATTTCACGTGCGCTAAGTTGGATTTGAAACACCCATATCAGGGCATATTTTTATTTTGTTGTCGTTTTTTTTTTCGCGTCAGATTTGAATGAAATTTGGTGGGTAGGTAGAGTTCCTTATTCTCTTCAAGATAGACCCAATTTCAAAGTATGTCCCACATTTTTTTCCACTGAGTTACGAAATCGTATGGAATTTTCGTAACTCAGTGGAAAATTTCATACAATTTTTTTGTCGCACATTGAGATTTTGTATCTATCTAGCGTAGAATAAGGAACTCTACCTACCCACCAAATTTCATTCAAATCTGACGAGAAAAAAAAACGACAACAAAATAAAAATATGCCCATCAAATAAAATTCATTCAATGCATTTAAATTCGTCACCTTCGTCTGCCATCACATTGTTAAAAGATAACGCTCCAGAATGTAATAGAGGCCTTCATTTTGAACATGTTAGTACCTCAGATGTAGTAAAGGCGTTTAAATCAATAAATATCAAAAAAACTTGTGACCTTTGGGGAGTCTCTGTCCATGCTGTTAAATCCCTTATAGAAATTATAGCGCCTGAATTGGTAGTTATATTTAACAACAGTGTCGCCTGCGGTGAGTTTCCTGATCTTATGAAGTATAGTAAAATAACTCCTTTATTCAAATCAGGTAGCACTGCTGACCCCACCAACTTTAGACCAATATCTGTGCTACCAACTTTCAGCAAAATTTTTGAGAAATTAGTTTTGTCACAATTAGTAAGACATTTCAATTCTAACAATTTAATGCACCATAAGCAGTTTGGATTCACCCGGGGTCGCTCAACAACCGAAGCCAGTGTTGAGCTAGTCAAACATATTTTTGATGCCTGGGAGAAGTCACGAGATGCTTTAGGTATTTTCTGTGATTTGTCCAAGGCGTTTGACTGCGTCTGTCATGAAACACTGATCAGGAAGCTCCACTATTATGGAGTCAGAGATTCGGCACTGAATTTACTTAAGTCGTACTTGCAAGGAAGAATACAAAGGGTCGACATTAATGGGCAGCGATCACCCGGGTCACTGGTCTCTGTGGGTGTACCGCAAGGATCAATATTGGGCCCTTTTCTCTTCCTTATCTACATAAACGACTTGCCATACCTCGTAAAGACCCACCATGATATAGTATTGTTTGCAGACGATACGTCACTTATCTTCAAAGTCAACCGACAGCAACAAGCTTGTAATAATGTAAACAATGCTATTTCTAAAGTAGTAAATTGGTTTAATGTTAATAATTTATTATTGAATGAGAAAAAGACTAAAGGTATTAAGTTTGTCACGAATCACGTTAAGCACGAGCTGGCGAGTGTCTTTGTGAAAGATGAGGAATTGGAACTAGTTGACAGTACGACTTTTCTTGGTATAACATTAGATTCTAAACTCCAATGGGGTCCCCATATTGCTAATCTCTCGAATAGACTGAGCTCTGCAGTTTTTGCCGTGAGCAAGATCCGTCAGTTAACAGACGTGGAGACAGCTCGATTAGTTTATTTTAGTTACTTTCATAGTATTATGTCCTATGGTATTCTACTGTGGGGCAGTGCTTCAGAGATTAATACAATTTTTGTTCTGCAGAAGTGGGCTATTCGATCGATTTATAAGATGAACCGTAGAGACTCGCTTAGAGATAAGTTTAAAGAGATTAATATTATGACACTGCACTGTCAATATATTTATGAAAACATTATGTATGTACATAAAAACAATGCATGTTTTAGGAAAAATTGTGATATACATAGTATTAATACTAGAAATAAGGATAAGCTCGCAGTACCCACCACTCGGCTCCATAAAATAAAAAACTCATTCATGGGCAATTGTGTAAGGTATTATAATAAACTCCCAGTAGAAATAATTGCACTCTCTATTAATAAATTTAAGACTTTTGTAAAGCGTAAACTAATATCTAAAGCTTATTACAGTACACAAGACTACATGAATGATACAGCACCATGGGATTAAGGATTATTATTATTTTTGTTTAAAAAAGTTAGTTATTAACTGTAATTTTAATTTTAGTCTTAACTAATTATATATTTTTTATGACATTTAGATTTCATTCTAGAAACTTCTAGACAAGTATTTTTTTTTATACAACTTTTACTTTTAAGATGACGATCCTATTGTGAAATTATTATTTTTAATTTTGATATCTGTGTGTGCAGCATCAATAAATTGCTCTAAGTAATCATTTATAATTTGTTAAAGATTCTATTTAAAATTGAACTGAACTGTATTTTTTTTTCAAATTAATGCATGTTAGAGCCGGTGTGTTGCTTTATTTATTTTTAATTCGACGTTCAAAAGTGCACTGTAACATGCCTACTTGAAAAATAAATAATTTGATTTGATTTTGATTTGATTGAAATAGTTGTACCTAACTATTCTTGTTTCCCCTTTACAAACTTTGGACCATCAATTTACCCCTACTTTGAAAAATCCTATCTTTGTGCACCCCTTCACCTTATAAGAAACCTGCGTACCAAATTTGGAATCTCTAGAACCAGAAATAAACCTAAAAACGACACCCATATTGATATTTAGAGATTTCAACCCCATCGCACCCCATCAGGGAAAATGGTATCTCACGTCCGTCTCGTTGGATGTTGAAATTGTTATTGTTTTCGAAATCAGCGACCCAATAAACCAGAAAAACAATACCCATGATGTTTTTTTACTATATTATCCCTTTTCCCCCTTTTCTCAAAAACCCTGAAACACGTCTTTACTCATTTATCTTTAGGAAAATTCCTGTGAAGTTTCGAATAAAATAATCAAACTAATCTTGTTTCCCCATACAAACTTTGTAGCCCCATTTGACCCCCTTTGGAGATGAATTTTGAAAACTCCTTTCTTTGGCACCCCAGACCCCTACGCTTTATAAGGAACCTAAGTGCTAAACTTGGAATCTTTAGAAACAGAAATCAACATATAACGACACCCGTAGTGATATTTTTAGATTTCAGCCCCATCGCGCCCCAACAGGGGAGATTTTAAGTTGGATTTTAAAATCTACGTTGTTTTCGTAATCAGCGACCCGAAAAACCATATAAACGATACCCATGTTATTTTTTTCAACTTACCCCTTTCAGGGGTTAAATTCTCAAAAAACCAGAAACACGTGTTTACTTATTTATCTTAAAGAATACTCCTGTGAAGTTTCAGATAAAATAGTCTAACTAATCTTGTTTCCCCATACAAACTTTGGACCCCCGTTTCAACCCCTTAGGAGGTGAATTTTGAAAAATCCTTCCTTAGTGCTCGCCTACACCATAAAAAAAACCTACGTGCTTAATTTGAAGTCTATAGGACCAGCCGTTTGGGCTGTGCGTTGATATGTCAGTCAGTCAGTCAGTCAGTCAGCTTCTTATTTTATATATTTAGATGTTACAATAATGCGACCGTTTCAAAAGTGAATAGTTTCAGTGGTGTTTGTTGAGGTAGTGTGAAAATACAAGGAAAAACAGTGACAATACATGTGACGCATTTTGTTTACATTGTTAGGAAGAAAGAAAAAATATTGTATATTGCAAAACGACTAGCAAATATCCACCTCGGCAGATGTCATTAGGGTAAACACTAAACAGTAACGTTATTTACTCATATTTCCTTTTATTCGTTTGTTCTGCTTAACAAATTGTTTATTTATTTTTTTGTTTTTTTTCATTGACGACGATTTAAATTAAATATAGTTCAATGATAAAAATACTATGTTTTACTAAGCTTGTGTTGTGTCACTTACTAATTGTTGCTTACTATAGCGTAGACAGCCGAGTCTGTTGATTTGCTTTGACTTTGGCACCAATGAATAACTTTCCGATCTCACATTAGTGCTAAAATTAGCTCTTAATTAATTAATTTGCCATTGAATCGTCTAGATTTAATATTGTTTTCTAGTATTTAGAATTTTGGCCCATATCCCAAGACGGAATAGCATTTACAGCGGCCCAATAAAGACCTTAATTAAACATTCGTATCATGTAATATTTAATATTAATATACATGCGCGATTACCACATTCCAGGGGTTAGAGTCACGCTTTACCCGCTTGCCACCTCCTTGGCACACGCGATACATAAATAAACTTAACCAGAACATTTATAGTGCGAGATTAGGCACGGAATTAAATAGTTCACTAGTGGATAAGTTAGGAACACAGGTCATGGGTAATGTAACCTATGGGTCTACTAACGCCTATGCAATCTTATTCCGAAACGGAAATACGTGAGTTTAAACCATTTGAAATTTAACCACCGGGTCTGCTAGACCCATTGGTCTAACTTATTCGTTAGGTATTGCACGACGATACCGTTTATAGTATTTTATTATCGGTGTATTTTCCATCAATGTTCGTACTACACGATAAGATTATACATTATGTGTAGGAGGACCAAGAAAACGCGATACTCTATTTTTTATATTGGGCACTGTGAACATACGTTAAGAAGAAGTCCGCGCTCTTTCAAAACAAAATTTAATTAAGTTAAATGCCTGGTAATTGGAGCACCTACGAGCCGTGCCAGCATCTACAGCACCTACAACAGTCTGAAAAGCTTTCTTTCGTTTCAAACTCAAACGGGCAGCTCTGAATTCGTCTCATTTTAATTAGTTTCATTTTGCGTATTCGAGTTGCCAAACTTATAAATCTTTGTGGTTGAACAATTTTAATGAAAGGGCTCTAAATTTGAGATCTAAATTATATTCGGCGCTGTGCTTAAGGAGTTAATTCGAAGAATTTTCCGCAATCTCGATAAGCCGAGATTTTGATTAGTTAAATTTATTTTGCATTTTATTGGCAATTAACAGTAATGCATAGTTTATGCTTACTGTCGTAATTTTGAAAGTAACTTTACATACTTTAAGGATGACTCGCACTAGAAGTCATTCAGAATGTCAGTTTTTGTAGAAAACGTCACATGACCTCCGAGGGCTCCGAGTCTGTAGATTCTTTAGTATTCTTTCTGTAGAAATTGATAGATCGTCCCGTCCCGCCCCGTCCCGTTCCAGTGTGAGTCATCCTTTATATTTTTATTAAATTACCTACTGGGTACAAAAATAACTAAAAATAAAATGACTATTAATAGATTAAACTACCTTCAAAATCTACATCAGGATTACTAGGCAATCTAGGCATGGTGCCCATCACGCAAGCAGCATTCCCGCGCTAAATTGCTATTGCTATTAGTTGATTTTGAAAACCCATATTTTTTTTTTATAATTGTTAACGACATCCCACAAAAAAGTGTTAAAGCGAGTATAGATTATTTACCTACATTTTTATCAGAACTCATTAACCCAACCCCATTGAAAACAAAACATGATTTGCAACAAGTAGATTTAAAAACATTCTTGACACTGTAGAACATTTTGCTGATCAAATTCAGCATGTAGATTATGCAAAATTGTAAAATAGGTGTCCTTCGTCATCCCCACATCTGAGATGAAACATAATTATACACGTCATAAATAATAATCCTCAAAATGTATGACCCGTCACCGATGAATTAGACATATATGCAGAAATACGGACATACACTCTAAAAGCATAACCTCCTTCGGAAATTAGGCAATAACCCCAAAAATTTTTACTTAACTTTGAACGCTGTCCCTAACGAGATAAAACAACGGACGATCGCACCATGAATATAAACAGTTGAATTAAAAACACTGGACGCTAATATGATATACAACACGCGGTTAATTTGATTGCCTTCCTTTAGTGTTGTCTCTTGAGGGTTTTTTCACCGATGCTTTTTGCTCGTTGTACTGATGATACCTACTTAAAACGAGTACTGGATACGTACATTAGTAATGAAATTGTTAAGCAGAACAAACGAATAAAAGGAAATATGAGTAAATAACGTTACTGTTTAGTGTTTACACTAATGACATCTGCCGAGGTTGATATTTGCTAGTCGTTTTGCAATATACAATATTTTTTTATGACATACTATTATGTAGGTATACTAAAGTCTCTACATACTGTGACCTACAATTTGATTCGTCTAAAAGTGCTCAGGTGGGTTGAATGAAGTGGCTAAAAAAAACTGACCGAGGCTTCGCCACACTCACCACTGACGGTGATATATCTCGGCTGACAGTTTGACAATTATCACGTGGCAGGTGACAAGTTTAATGGAAAATTGTGACAACTCGTGGACAATTGTTTTGCAAAACAGAGTCTTTTCGAAAACGACACATTAGGAGATGTGTGGAAATTTTTGACGTGAGCTTTTATTTTAATTTCTTTCATTGCCAGACTTGATGAATATAACTAGGGTAAACATATATTTGTCAACATTTGGTTCTTAAACTTGAGATCTGATTCAAGAACCAAATGGTAGCGTTTGCCAACCTTTGTCTCAATACTTTCTTTATGTGGCACTTGACTCTACATCGGACTTTAAAATTAAATCAACGAAAGTCAATAACGATTCGCGCAAGAAAATTAAATTCAACTGTGACACAAAGAAGATAGATTAACGTGGAAACGTCCGAGTAATTGTGAAAAATGCGAATCGCTTCTGAACAAAAATAAGACTTCAAACAAGCGAGCTAACCTTTTCGATAAATTGGAATCAGAGCTTTGAAACAATAGCGTTAAAATTTAGTTCAGCGTAACCCGCGTCCGTGTTAGGATTTGTATTCGTGTGGAATCAGTGGATAAAAGAGCACTGTAATTCGTTTCTATGTGAAACTGTAATCAAGTCAGTGGCAAAAAATGTCTGAAAATACCATCGAGTGAACGCTAGTGCAGTGACCAAAAGGTTTAAAATTTTACGAGTTAAAAGTGGCATCACACTATACTTCATATAATTCGTGTCAGTTATTAAATCATAATTTTAAAAAAACTAATTTACGTAGCTAAATAAACTGACTTGAACCTTCTTTGCAATAATAATGCTTTTTAATAAAAACATAACTTTCATTTGATATTTAAGTAACGGCATAAGAATATTATAAACAATGGAACTCTTAATTATTTTGCACGAAGGCTTTGGCAAGAGTCTTGCATCCAATTGGATGAAGATATATGAAAATTAAAGCTACTTACCTATATCATATCAACACCTGGCATATTCAAGTTCAATTCAATTCAAATATTATTTATTCAGGTGGGTCAATTTCAACAGTACTAGTTTTTTGTGTCATTCCAGTGTAATTCTTTATTTACGTTTCTTCGATGTTTCTTTTAATGTCAATCGACACCTCAGACTGTTCTTTGATAAGCCTCTTACAGAGCACTTGATATCTTAAGCCTTTTGAGAATTATCGGAGATTAAAAAAATTGACTCGCACGTGAATGATAAGTATACACAGGAATGATATAACACTCCACCTGAATGACATTTTTCCCAACGGAATGAAAAAAATAAACACAGGAATGATATCTATACACTAAAATGAGAAAAATGCTAAGAAGTGCCAAAAAATCAGCCAAGTTCAATAATTAACCGAAAATTTATTTCAATGCCATGTTCAATCTAGCATATCGAGTATTTCTTTCAAAAGTGCCACTTTTACTAAATTATAAGGACAATTTATGGTACTTCTACTCGAGATAACAAGCTCTTACAATTTAAAACGAAAAAATTGTCTGACAAATTTAATAGGTAAAATTTTAGAATTTCCATTTGAGTTACCGCAATACAAAGCCTATAGAAATAAGCAATACAGTAGAAAATAACTAAGGACATTTTTGTTGGAAATTAAAAAAAGCTCGTTATTTCGATTTGAAATACATAACATAAAAATTATGTGCCCAAAATGTATACCTATTTCATAAAAGTGAAATTTTATTCAGAATATTAATACAAGCTGTGCCTGAGCTACCATCAAAGCTTAACCGTCGAGCCTGACGGACGCTAGTAATTTAAAGAGTTACCCTTAAATACTAAGCTTGAGTTGGTAGTCTAGCTTGGTATTTAAGGGTAACTCTTTAAATCACTAGCGTCCGCCCGTCGACCACCTACACGTCATCAGGAAGTGTCACCTCCACGCCCTCTAAGCATGTATTTGTAATAAAAGAATCGGAACAGAATGAAAGGAAAAAAGGGCAGGAATAAGCTTCATTAATAAACATTAAGAGGCAAAACAATCAAATAGGGCTTCTTCTCATTAAGCGTTTAAAAAAAAAGTCGATGTCTTCTTGGCTTCTTCAACCATATGGCTGTACGATGCACGATGCAGGATGCAACGTCGACGCAATGCCGACACAACGCTTTTTAAAGTAAGTTGAAGACCCCGAAAAGACGTCGACGATCGATCTCGAAAAACGCTAAATATGAGAGAGCCCATAGAGCCGTGACAAAAGCGAGTTGAGATAAAAAAAGGAAATTTACCAATTTAAGAACAGCATTGTATGTCCGTAACAACAAAATCAACAACGCGTACAAATAAAAATATTTTTAACTTATAAAAAATATAACTCAACAGTCACTTATTATTTTTATAATATTTACCCAATTTAAGAACAGTTAACAACCAAATCAATAACGCGTATACAAATAAAAAATATATCAAACAACTACTAACTAGTACCTACTACTAGTTATCACTTATTTACCATGTTTAAATGAAGTAACATTTGAAGGCTGGGGGAGAAAGGGTATTGACGTTGGTGGAAGGCGATTAACAAATATCCGTTTCACCGACGACATAGTCTTCTTCTCGTCCTCACCTGCGGAGCTCGGCATCATGCTAGAAGACCTGAGCAGGGCAATCCTTGAGGTAGGATTAATGATGAACATGTCAAAGACCAAGCTCATGAAGTCATGACTAACTCCTCGAAAACAACAGAGTGGTAGTAGATGGTGAAGCAATGTTATATGTCGATGAGTATATATACCTGGGCCTGGGAAAATGCCTGGAGGAGCTATTGGTCTATGAATGATCAGATGAAGGGTGACCTTCCCATATCTTTAAAAAAGAAACTCTTGGACCTATGCATTCTTCCCATCATGACCTACGGAGCACAGACTTGGTCTTTGACAAAAGTTAAGAAATCCACCCTCAAGGTTTGCCAGCGAGCCATGGAGCGAAGTATTCTTGGCGTGAAGTTAACTGATCGCATCAGATGTACGGTACTACGCTCCAAGACCCGAATAGCCGACGCAGGAGAAACAGCCGCCAAACTGAAATGGGACTGGGCTGGACATGTTTGCCGTATGCCCGATGAGTTGTGGGCTAAAACAGTAACCAAGTGGGTACCACATAATAGAACACGGGACTGCGGCAAACCTCAGAGGCGATGCCGAGACGACCTGGATGCTTTTAGTAGGAACTGGTGGGAGATGGGGCAAGACAGAAATACGTGGAAGGAGAGGAAGGAGGCCTTTGCCCAGCAGTGGGACACTCTAGGCTCATATAAATAAATATAAAAACATTTGAAAAAAAAGAATGGTACTATAAACATCACTGAAGTGTTTTTCGAAAAATAGTTTTGATTAATAATTACCTACTTGGAGTAATTTTGTCAAAATTTGCCAAATACAGGAGTTTACCAGTTTACCGAGAAACACCCAATTGATGTCAATGCCTATTTTTTTACCACAAATTCAGGGGTCTAGCTTTACCCATCATAAAACGACATGAGGTTTAATGGCTTGTAGATAAACATGATACAGCCGGAATCTTATTTTGTCGGACTTGGCGGGGGCATGGCAGTGCCCCCAAATAAAACTAAACACAAAAGTGAAGCTACTTTTGATATCATTCCGGTGTTATTTTCATTCTGGTGGGTATTAAAGCCATTTTACTACACCGAAATCACCGGAATGAAATTGGTGGAATGATAAACCGAGGTGAAATAAAATTATAAAAAAATAACTAAATCCCACATTCTTTAACTATCGCAACATTTAAACTCACAAGTACAAAATACACGATCAGTAAATATTTGAAAAATAACAAATATGAAACAAAAAACTTATAGCAAACTCCGGAATGATATTTTTTTTGTCCCCGTTAATCGAAATGACATGACTCGCGTGTGTAGCGGATCTATTCAGCATCACGTCGACATCTTCTTGCGGTGAGAGCCACGGCACAACTGACTCCTCAAAGTGCTCAGGAGACGGGGGGTGTACGAAGTCAAACTTAGCCAATAAACGTCGATGAAATTTGTCCGCGGTAATAAGGATTATTTTGCCGGACAAATTTCTTTACGCATAATAAGGGGGTTTATTAAAGAGTTAGTAAGCAAGTAATATTTTAAAGGGTTCTTTATTGATATGGTATTATAATGAACTAAAAACTAATTTGATATCTTGTATAGTTTTCGAGTTATGCGGCATTAAACAAGAATAACTGGGTCCCGGACAACCCACCTGAATGAAAAAATGGGCCTTAATTATTTTTTTTCAATTATTAAATTATTTAATATTTCAATATTAGTTATTGCCCGAGGTCGATAGCTAATAGATGTTTCCAAAAAAAAATAGTATATGACTATTTTGACTTTCTGCACCAGCGTTTTCAGCCTTGCCATCAAATTTTATTGCTTGGGATATTCACCCAGGTAGGCATAGCAACAAGCACTTTGGAATCTTCAACACAAACTCAAACTAATATTTTAATATTCCTGATCGACAATGTTTAAATAGTAAAAAAATACACTTCGGTGCAATGGAAAAACTTGGTGAGCAGTATGCTATTTTTATGCATGACAATACACATCCTCATGCTAATAAAATTATGTAGTGCTTGCTAGATGTAAGTATGCAGTACGCAGCCATTAACTCAATCATACCAACCTCAGCTTGAACGTCGAGTGAGGAAACGAGATCCTTATTCAATTACGCTTTCTTTGCTGAAAAATGGCAGGGTAGTGGGTGAACGTTTCCCAACAATGTTCTATATCATCTTAAAATGTGTCAAAATTAAGAAGATATGATTAAGATACATAGCATACGAGTACGTACATGTAAACAAAGTTCACTTTATTTGATTTTGGGTGTGCGTACGAACGCAGGCCATTATTTCAATAAAAAAAAACGTTGGGTAATAATGGAACGCATATTACTCAGAGAATACGGATGTGACACTGGGCCGATGGCCGATGGGGCGGAAAGTACCTTGAGTGGCGACCACGTACCAGAAGACGCAGTGTGGGAAGGCCTCAGACTAGACAGACCGAACATCTGGGTAGTCGCGGGAGACCGTTGGTTAAGAGCAGCGAATGACCGTTCACTGTGAAAATTTCTAAGGGAGGACTTGTTCAGCAGTGGACGTCTTTGGGCCGATATTGTAGTAATGATGATGCTGTTGTTTACATCTATATGCTTACTGATCTCTCGGTTAAGAGTCAGTTTCCCTGACGGAGTGACGGGTGGGTTTTCACGTCGTTCTTTCATTAGCCCAAAAGTATCTTCCGAAAGCTTCGACTTTCTGCCCTTACGCTGAATTTCACAAAATCTCGTACCTTCTTCCCTGAGGATTTGAACCACATTTTCGAAGTTCTGGTTAACGTTAGTTGTGGTTTCTACGGCAGTACATTGGTTCTCCAGATTTGACTGGAACGTTTCAGATCCTATCATGGCTTGGAGCAGAGTTGGTCGGAGCGTGAACTTCTGGTGATCAATGCGAGTCAGTGTATCAGCTCAGCTATCTTTACCTTTGGAATAAAAGATCTCAAATAATTCTTACATCTTTTATAAATTATTTCTTAAAGAACAATAATCAGTCAAGCTTATCAGCTTTCATTTTATCTAATATATAGTGTATTTTTATAAATTGCGAGCTATTGAAACAGCCAACAGAAGCGTTGTAATATACAATTACAAGCTGATAAAAAAAACGCAACCACCGAGGCAAGGTCGCTGAGACCAATTACAACAGTTTCATGTTAACCAAAATTAAACGCAGCTACCTACGATGGCAACGAAAGCACTGAGGGATCAGCGGAAAAATATACAAAGTCACAGAGGTCCGTGCAGTGATAACTCAATGATGAATAATAACTCAACGCGGGTTGAGTTATTCATAACTTTGTATTTGCACAGGTCTGTGAGACCTTTCGTAGGTGGTTAAGGATATAAAAATAACAAGTGAATACCGTTTGTAATAAAATATTGAAACAAAAACATTAAATAAATGATGAAATATCATTTTATTCATATTAATTAATCAAAGTCGATAATAATTAAGAAACAATAAAAATAAAACTCACTTACTAAAACTAAAAACTCTCTTAAAATTAAAACAAATTACACATTCTACAAATATGTATCTTTCCAAGCAAGTTCTTTAAATTAAAATTATGTTTGTTTCAATTCAACCCGTCAAACCATATGTTATTGCGAAAAATAACAAAAAATACTTAAATGCCTTTCAACTACTTATTCCCTTCACTATCAAACTCGCATTTAATGTTACTAAATAGCCGCATTTGAAGACATTTTTCACTAATTTGTAAAACGTCTAGAATTTCAGAACGCCGTTCGTTTGTCAGAGCCAACTCTAAATGTTTGAAAAGGGAGCCTATTTCAACCGAAATGCAGCTTAATTAAAGTTTAGCCTTGCTGTTGAGAGGGAATGAGCCCCGTCTCATAATTTATTCCTGCGGGATATAATTCGGTTGGATTTAGTAACAACCGGGCGAAGATGTTGGGATTTATGGACAAATATCGGGTCTGTTTTTGTTTAATAACTGTCAGAAAATTCGATTTATTTGATCACAAGTTAAAATTTATAACGTAGGTATTAAGTAAATAAAAGCATAGTGTTTAACGATGATGTTAAAACTTCAAGAAGGGCGAAATAACTGAAACAAGTAACATGGAAAGAATAATTGATTTGACCGGCCGGTTGGCGCAGTTGGTAGTGACCCTGCCTGCTAAGCCGATGGTCCTGAGTTCGAATCCCGGTAAGGGCATTTATTTGTGTGATGAACACAGATACTTTATATATATATATATCGTTGGCTGAGTACCCGTAACACAAGGTTTCTTGAGCTTACTGCGGGACTTCGTCAATTTGTGTAAGAATGTCCTATGAAAAAAAAATATTTTAAAGTTTAATGCCTTAAACGTAATAAAAAAATTCAATGTCATGATTTAATAAATTGTTTATTTACGTCTGTAAATTAAGGTACAAGTACCAGTGCTCGACACTGCACTAGTATTCGACATGGACACTTTATGTCAAAGTCATATAGGTTAAATTTTAACAACGAAAATTTTTCGAGATTCGAATTTAAACCTTGTCACTTTGACATACAGTACCCATGTCCAATACTAGTGCAGCGGCGAGCACTAGTACTTCTACCTTAAATAAGCATACAAAAAAATTACAGAGTTGTCCAAGTCAGTCAATTTTATTACATGTGTATAAGTACGAAAAAACATGTTTTAAGCCTTTTCACTTTATTTTCCTCCAGTTATGAAATTCTGTACAAAATAACACGGAAGAGAAAAACAGCGCTGTGTTTAAGCAATTTCCAGAATTCTAGGCTGCAAATGGCGCGAGCAAAATTCCGGCAAGCATTCCGCCGACACAAATGGCTTCATTTTTCCTAGTAACGCACTCGATAAATGGCATTATTGCCAAGGCTTAATAACTGCGTACTGTTGACAACAAAAACTTTAAACGGTTTCAATATAAAATGAAGAATAATTTCAATAAGATTTCGGGTTCCTCTTAAAACAACCATGATTACATAAAAAACATTGTTTTTGTGTAGCGGTCAAACCAAATGGATATTAAAAAACCGGTAAATAGAAAAACTAAAACACTAATATAAAAAAAACTAAAATACTAACTTGGTCAGGTTAGGTTAGTATATTTCGGAGGTTTTATTGCTACAGAAACCAAATTCAATTTTTTTTTCAGTTTTTTCTTGTACACCTTCTTTACCTGAGACCGAAGAAACTAAATATAGACAGTCAAGTGCATGTTACTCGTACTTCAACTGTACGTGCTGTAAATAGTTTAAGCGTTTACAGAGACGTACTAAGTTCCCGTGAGTTAGACGGTGAGTTTCACACTTACCCGTAGTAGGTTGATCACATAATAGTAGCTTATGTGACTGTAGATACTGAATTACTGTAACCACCAAATCACCTTTTTTCACTGCATGGAAAACGATTTTTTTAAGTTTTTATCATTTTGAAATGATTTTTATAGTGTTTATCTTGATTTTGAAAAAAATATTTGATGATGAATAACAAAATTAGGATACTATTGCAGTTATGGGTTCGCTTTTTTTGTGTGTTTCAGATATTAATAACAAGCATCCAAAAATCAAGTTCAAGAAAGAACTAGAGCAAGACAGTGCACTCAATTTCCTAGATGTAACTATCACTAGAGTCAATAATAAGCATCAGTTCCGAGTTTATCGTAAGCTTACACATACTGACACAGTAATCCCGGCTTCTTCCACACATCCGTGGGAGCATAAATTAGCTGCGTTTCATTGTTACGTGCATAGGTTGTTTACCGTGCCTCTTTCTGATTATCAGATGGAATTAAATAATATTGATCACTTAGCGATTTCTAATGACTACAATACTAATGACTAGTAGATGGTGTCATCAGAAAAAGATAAAATCGAGAATGGAAAGAAGTCTGGTGTTTATAAGCCAACCTGTGAGGATTGCAATAAGGTGTATATGTTGGACAGACGGGTCGTAATTTTGTCACAAGTTATAAGGAACATCTTGCGTCACACAGAAAGGTCAAATTTTGCGAAGCATTTCTTTGATAATGGATCACCTGTCTTAGGATCGTTCTTTTATTATTTTACATGTTTGTGAGAAAGGGTTGCATAAACTACTTACTAATTCGTGATCCGTTTAAGAACTTTACTAGTGTCATTAGTAGGAAAAAAGAAGAAAAAAATAATACTTGAGTGGTCCCATATAATTTAAATGATAGAACATTACTATCGAGGCATGGAAAAATGCGATTTGCAGGCTGAATATTATGTTTAAACGACGACTTTAGGAGACCGTTTAAATTAATGTGAAGCCTGCAAATGCCTTACCAGTCAAGTCGAGTATAGTGATTTCTCAAAAATGGTGCAAATATACCAAAACTTGATAAAATCGAAACCTTAAATTTTATACTTGAGGCGGTAGCGGCGGGCGTTTTGATATGCCACCTGTTTATTTTTAGATAAAAAAAATGAACTGTATTTTCTTCTTTACGCTATTCAAGATAACTAAAATTTCGCTGTACCAATATTATTATAATAACTACCGACTGTCTGTTTCAGCTGTTAAGGGCCAATGCCTTCATTTTTCATGACAGTTTTGATTTTTTAAACAGTTTGGAGCTCGACAAATAGTGGAGTTTGTGTGCAACTTTTCCGTCGGAATTGAGACTGCAATTTCTGAAACT
This sequence comes from Lathronympha strigana, assembly GCA_949128165.1. Classification (NCBI taxonomy): domain Eukaryota; kingdom Metazoa; phylum Arthropoda; class Insecta; order Lepidoptera; family Tortricidae; genus Lathronympha; species Lathronympha strigana. Next base: position 3,300,525 of record OX421905.1, read on the forward strand.
TTTTAATTTTTGATTGACCATAAATAGTACACTTTAGTACCTAATTTGTTACCGGAAAAGTCGACTTTGCTTATCATTTTTAAAACTTTTTCCAATTTAAAACACAACACTGATTACCTACTCCCTTAACCCTTAAATGTATGATGATGCATTTATGACACAGAAACGAGACAAGTGACAATCAGGTTCTCTTGGAATGTAGACTTTGTCATATCGTCATAAGTTTTTAATTTGAAATTAATTTGGCTATCACTTAGGATGTTTTAAGATCAATATTGATAATTCATGCATTTAAGGGTTAAACTTATCACCAGTAAAAATTTATTTAATTTTCACATTTAGCGTGAAGAGGCTGTTCGTTTGTGTAGGTATATAGCTTGGCTAATGTAGTTGCAGTTTCCAATACCTATCAAAATGCGAACATTCACGCGAATCACTGCTACACTTCTGTATACATGTTTGGCGTTGGCGATAAACGATTATTCCATTTTTTCTGGGATTTTAAATTGAGCGGTATGCAAACAAGTTTATTTCTAATGTTAGTAAAATTTATATTTTTTAAATGTCTTTTTTAAGGTTCTGTACCCAAAGAGTAAAGACGAGATCCTATTACTAAGACTCCGCAGTTCATCCGTCCGTCTGTCTATCACCAGGCTGTAGCTCATAAACCGTTATAGTAAGAAAGTGGAAATTTTCACAGAGGATGTATTTCTACAACAACAAATTCTAAGAAACAGAATAAAACTAATATTTAAGGGGGCTCCCGTACAACACACGTATTTGTTTATGCCGATTTTAAAGATAATGGTACGGAACCCTTCGTTGGCGGGTCCGATTCGCACTTAGCCGGTTTTTTATTTATTTTCATGAATAATTGTGACTATTGTGACAATAGAGTTGACCGAAGAATAAAAAAATTCAGATGTAGGTACCTATTTGTTTTGTTGTACACACACAAAATAAAGAAAATTTAATTTAACAGAGTTAATAAAACAATAAATTGCCACCGTTTATAAGTTCGTGTCTAAAACGAATATTGTACCTACAGTTGAAAGGCAAATGTTTTATTGTGAGTGATATCAATCAGCACGCCATCACCACCAGTATTAACTTCATGTCCAGGCTCACGTCGCAATGAGTTTGACCCGAAAATATTTTAGAAGTAGCACCACAAGTGTACCTACTTCCTACCTAATTTAAAATAAATTATTGCTATATACTTAACGCTAAGATGGTCTACATGCAGGTCTTTGAAACATCCAAGCGGTTTTGCTGCATCCCAGATGTTGGACTCAAAACATCATATATTTATTCTTAGTATGAAAAATAATCAATTATATGGTCAGTCGAAACTCGAAAATCAGTGGCTGTCCTGGCTACTGAAATTTGTAATCTATCAAAGTCCCAGAACATTTGAATTGAAATTATATTTTTATACTTCAGGCCTAATATGGGTTCTTTGTTAAAATCTTGTTGCTGCTCCACTTTAAAAAGCTGTGGCGCCATCTATTATTACTTTTGAAAACTTTTTTTTTTATAAATGAAAATAATCGGGATAAAACTATCCTAAATGCTGCTCCGTTGTATCAAACTATTTCATAACATTTATCAAAATCATGGTTAGTAGCCTAGTAGTTATGGAAGTAATTCACAGACAGACCGACAAAAAAAACCAAATATCACTAAAATTATACAGTAGGTAAATGTTATTGCTGCTACCCTAAGGTTGTCTGGAATAGATCGCTTTTTAGCGATAACACCGCCTGTTGTTTACCTCTGCTCTGTGTGTGATGTATATTTTATGAGGTGTGCAATCTTTGTTTTAATACAATACGATAAATAAATGACGATGTATGGTTTTGTTGTTTAATAACATAAAAACGACTACGATTTCTGCACTGAATTAAATTACATTTCGAAGCTTCTTGTTCATAAATAGACAACAGACAATACACATTGCAAGACAATAGCGAGGCACAAAAGGCAAGACGTCGAGATCCATAATATTAATTCCATTTTAATAAAACAAATCATTAATAGTATCGTGATTACGACGATAATAAAATATGATCCTTATACATAGAAGCCTCATGAGGGACTAAAACCGTCTGGCACCCACCAGAATTCAAGCTTTAAATTACCAAACATCCAGTGCTGCTTTTATCTGCAATATTAGACCCTAAGGCTTTAGGAATAAGCTGTTGTTGCCAGCAGAAGTATGGCGGTGTACGTTGCACATTTGGCACAGTCCCAGCTGAGATTCTGTTCTAGAGACAAATCATTGGGAGAAAACAGATTTGTGCTCGAGCAGCCACGGGCTCTTTATGTGCGAAACATCGTTTATTATTGCTGTTTGCTTTGCACTTTTATGACGTAGCCCGGATTTTTAAAGGTGATTTCTAAAATATACCGACTTCTTATTTAATTTATAGATCCTAAAATAAAATAGAAAACTAATGACAAACAACATTAAGGATATTTAACGGCAACCATGGATACCTAGAAGGTTAATAGATATCCTCTCTAAAGAGTAGTTGGTATTTTTTTTTTACGTTTGGTTTGGTTAGCTGATTCATTTTTAACTAGTTATGGCGTTATTCATAAACGCACTTCAACAATTGTTAAGCTAAATGATTGTTTGTCCTTATCTGTCACTTAGACAATCGCGTTTGTCAGAATGGGAGAAAACATAATTTAACTAAAGCTTCTGTTAAGTAACTTTTATGAATAAGGCGGTAAGTATTTAACTAGTCAACTTTCATTGTTTTTTTTTAATAGGCATTGATCTTATACCGTCATGTGACAAGCAAATCTCACTTAATTACAATAAAAACTTACCAAAAATCGACCTAGTTACAATATAGGCATGGTTCACTATGTACTTGTGGTTGTACCTACTTAGTGACTTGCTTGTCACGCGACGATATTTTGATGCTATTTTTATTCAAGTTTTTTGATTTTGTGTGTATTTCTTTTATTTCCAATCCCTATTAGCTGTGTTAAATGCGAATAAAGGTAAAGGTTGATGGATTTAAAAGTGGGTATTATTGTAACAAAAGCTGCCACGAACGAAACGTACTTGATCTAGAGCATGGTTGTAGTTTTCTCGAAAAATCAATATTTAATAACCCAGCACACCAATGTTCCGTTGACACACGATCGCCATGTATCATTATCATTAATCAAAAGCGTTGTTCATTTTATAATTAAACGTCAATACTACGGCCAACTGGACGGTGTTATGTTTCTAAAATGTACTTGAAATGACGATAATAACTTAAAATTTAGAATGTGTAAATTATTGTTAAATTTTTCATAATTTGTTACTTGTTGCATATATTTCCTTTCTTATTTGTAGGTGTGCGAGTTGTCTTTTTACTTTTTGGTACTTGTACTTTTAAACATTTACCTGTATGTATTTGGTTGGAAACATTATAACCCATTTATTTTCAAAATACATAGGTATATACGGTAAAAGAGTAACTTATCTGCTTACATCTACCTACCTTAAATCTAAAATATGTCCTTGTGGCAGTGTACCTAGGATGCTGGCGAAACGTTGTGCGAGGAAGCCACCAGTTCTTCGGTCGTCAGTAACATCACCCAGACGTTTAGCGATTTCTACGAATAACTTGCGTGCACTGGGACCCCATGGGCCAAGTGTTTGAGTGGATAGTTGTGAACCTTAGTGCAAGTTTGCTGTAACTAATGTGTAATTCATATTTATATGTTTGTATCGAGTAACGTTGATCAGACGTGTGTGAAATTAGGCAGATGGTTAAATGACATAAAAGTATTTTTTTATTTTGCAATATGAACCAAATAAGTCAAGGGGTTACCGATATGAGTTCGCAAGTTCACATACCACCATTAAAAATTCAAAACGAGATAATGACTGCTACTATTCAAGGGTATTTACAATGTACGTTAATAAGTTTATAAGCTTCCAATATTTCGCGCTGTTGCAAGCGCCATTATCCCGAAGTGACTGTTTTTCAGTCGAAATGTAAATAACTTAGGGTTTAATAAAAATTCTTTATCTTCTTTAATTACCGATTTATTCAAAAAAATAGGAAACGTTTAAACCAAATTTAAACAGAAAAAGTATTTTAACTCTCACAAAAGTATTTATTAGTGGACAGCTACAAATGGGTAGGTACCATGATTGATTTACTTTTCGCATTGTATTCAACAAAATAAACTGTAAAAGCCCTTGAACCAATTAGGAGGGCTGACTGGAAGCTTTGGAGTTCCCGTTAATGTGGTTTTATTACACTCTGTTTAAATAGATTTTTTATTTAGTATTGCAATATAGCGAGGATATGCTGCCAGCGTCAACGGTACCATATCGCACACGTCACATTTATTTTATCTTAATAATATTTTGTTCTTATTTGAATTAAACTATGTATTTTTATACATTTAGGTTTACGACATAGTTATGCTTCTCATAGTTATTAACCGACAAAACTCTGTCTAAAACAAGAGTTAGGTATTTATTATACAAAAGGGCAAAGTTATTGTTGAACTCTCGTGTTTTATTGAGACCTGAGAAAGCAAAAGATTTCAAAATTAAGCCACGAGCGTAACGAGTCAACGAAGCGCAGCGATCAGCGATGTGTCAAGGGCGATATTGGTAGAAATGTTCGCCTACCCAGTGGAAAGTCACTTTAAACGTTTGATTGAAAAGTTAGCGTTACCCTTTCAGGAAACAAAAAGCGTGTGTTAAGCCAATCTTTCCTGTGGCCAATAGTTAACAGCTTATGGATAAGTATAGTTAAGATTTTTATCATACTCGTACAATTCAATAGAAAAGGAGTACCTTTTAATGTGGATAAAGGTTCAATAAGAAAATCAAATTTTATAGCCTACTTTTTGAAAAGTCCGCCGGAAAGACTTGTAACATCTTTTTATGTTTGACGCAGGTCATAAATTAAAACCACATTCATGATTGAAATTTCTGGGATGTTTCAATGTATCAACTACTAGGGGACCAGTTATTCAGAAGGTCAAACCGCGGGATCTGTCTTCGGATCGATGCGTGGATTTTGTGAGTGTTGTGTATCGTGCCGATAACAATTAGTCAAAGTAACTTTTCGCCGGATAGGTGAACATTTTATCAATATCCCCGTTGACACTTCGCTGATTCATCGGTCCACCCGCGATCATGACACGTGTAACTGTGTTGAGACGTCGGTATATTAAGGTAAATTAACTTAATTCGTGATGGACCCGTTGTAAGTTTTTGTGTTTATATATATAAACTTAACCGCTTTAGCACTTTTAACTATAGTTTATTCTATAGTATTGTTGCGATACAATCTATTTGCTAAATTATGTATATTGAAAAAAAAAATATTTTATATTTTTTTAGGCACTGATTCTAAAGCACCGACCGAACCAAGAATGTTCACCTACACCGGCAGCATGACGCGGTACAAAAAGCTATCAGGGCTAATTGTGAGCCAACGAAAAGAAAATTTTCGATGGAAAGCTCAGATTGCCCGATAAGGGCCCCATTATAGTACTCGAAGTGTTTTCCAACTTTGTGCATACGAACTTTCTTAACTGGCTTACTTTATTGAGGTTGAATTATTTATTAAGTTTCCTAACCGATATACTGAACACGAATAAATGCGTTAAGGGTCGGCACCGCTTTTATTGCAAGTATCAAGCGTCTGTAAACTTTGGTAGCTGTTTACGTGTTTACCTGTTTAGGTGGATCGCACGTATATTCATTGTCTGAAAACTATTATATAATAAGCGCACCTTTTTGATTACTTTATAAAAAATAATGCGTGGGTCAAGGACCCAAAAATACGCAAATAATAATTTACCGAATTTCCTTTTGTAAAGCATCGAGACATGTTTATAAGCCATCTTTTATTTTGAGCCCATATTTTAACATCCTAATGAACATATTATAAGTATGTAAAGGAAATATGGTACCCACCCCGAAATTATACCGGTTTCTTTTTGGATCCCGGACTGAATACAAGAATACTGAAAATAAATTATTGCACATTTTTTTTTAATGATCTTAATTCCTTTTATTGTAATAATTTAAACTAAAACATATTATAACACTTTAATTATACTTCTAGAAGTATAACTAAACAACTTAAATAAAATTAGATAAAAACTAAAATAAAACCAAATAAAAACTAAAATAAATCTAAAACAGGCCCCTGCGGCATGGTACCGAGGATGCTGGCAACATTTTCTCGCTTGATTGCTATACTGATGCGTTGAGCGAGGAAGCTGCCAGCTCTTAAGTCTCCAGTGGCGTACATAGGTACAAATTATAATCTGATTTTTACGAAGAAATTCAAAGGTGTATGTGATTTCCCAAGCTCGTGTTGACCGGGTCAGCGTGGGGACTGTGCAGCAATCGGACGGTATAATTATTGGCATTAGGTATGGTATTAGAAGGAAATAAGTGTAGTGTTAGCACGGTTCACCCTGTCTTGTTTTTATGCATAATTCTATATGACATAGTCAACATAGCCATAATTGATTTTGCGCATAAATTGTTATGACATAGACACTTCCGTGAGTCATACTGACATAATTTGGATTGAAACAGTTAAAACTCACGTATTTTTATCACAATAGGCGTTATTTATTTATTTAATCGTATGGCATAATATTATACGCTAACAGATACAGAGAAATCACAAATCAAACTCCAAAGAATTAATCCACTTGAGAGCTTCGTCGTTCAATTCGATCAAGTCCTCCGGGGGGGCCACCGCTATAACGAGTTGATGGGCACTCTTGTAAAATGTGTTGGATGCTCTGCTCCTCGGCACCGCAATGACAGGCAGGTGAGTCCACCCAACCGCAACGATATCTGTACAAGGCGCAACGACCATGGCCAGTGCGCAGTCTGTTGAGGTTGCACCAGGTACGCCTCGGCAGATCAAACCCTTCTACTTTCCCACCCGGGGTAATCCTCGATCCAAACCTTCCATCCATCGCAGTAGCCCATTGTAGCGTCCACTCCCGGTTGGCATTGAAGTCTTCTAGTGAAAGTGTGGATGCAATCTTATAAGATGGGTTTCTCGATTTCAAGTGACTCTTTACAGGGTTCGTAAACTCGCTGTGCATTGGGAGGCTTGGTTTTTTCCTGATTTTATAACACTCTCTCATTAGAGCATCCTTTCTTCGCAGATCAGGTGGAAGAATCCGACAAAGTACTGGAAGCCACTGGCATGGGGTACAACGCAGCGTACCGGATATGAGGCGCATCGTTTTATTTAGCTCCGTGTCGACTCTGTTAGTGTGGGCACTGCCCAGCCAAGCTGGCGCGCAGTACTCCGCCGTGGAGAACACCAGTGATAAGGCCGATGTGCGCAGCGTGTTGGCATTAGCTCCCCAGGATGTTCCAGTGAGTTTGTGAATGATATTGTTGCGATTCTGTAGTTGACGTCCAGTATTTGTAAGATGTTCTTAAAAAAACAATAGGCGTGACATGTTTTGACTGCATCGGACAGATAGAGTGGTGTTGTCAACTTTGCGGCTCGAGCATCAGTTATCGGGCAAATTTAATACTTTAATTTGTTCGAATATTTGGTCACAGTTCGAAGCTAACCTAACCCACTTTTTAGTATGCCAATGTAATTTCGGACAAAATAGTATTCGAAATATTGTGCATTATGCCAAATTATATTTCTGCTTTATTAACATTCGGCGAAAATCGATAAGGCCAAGTATGGTACGACAAAAGCGTTATGGACAATAATGTAATGCGAAATAGACGAAACCCTAATAGGGTTCCAAACACACAAAAGCGTGCCAACAGCCGATGTGCAAAGTAACTACAGACTGACTAGGCTACTTCGTCAAATCAAACTTATCCTATTGCTTTTATATTTATGCAAAAATCGTGTTTCGTTTAATCTTCCAGTTTATTTTTAATATAAATTACTTAACTTCCATAATGTTCATTTATTAATAGTTTAAACCAAATCATGCCGGCGGCGGGTCACTTGAGTTAGAGAGTTGTAGGTATGTATTATATAGTACAGACAAAACAGTTTTGCAGCTTTATAATTCACGCTGTTCTGAGTATCCTTAAAATGAGAGGACATTGTAAAAATATTAACAGGTAAATAGCAACAATTCAGCTCGGTGGTTACTTTAAAATATATTGTTTCAGTATTATAAAGCTATCCTTACAAGCTAACCTTAATATTTTACACATTGTCATGAATTGACTTGGCCTTGTGTAAACAGGGTGTCCTTAGCCATGGGACACAGCCGAAACGTACATATGTATTACGGTGTTTAGAACCAGTATAAAACATGTCATAACAATCAGTGTTGTAACTCCCCGTCCGTTTACATAAATAATTATAAAATATTAATGCGTTACAATATCATTTAAACTAACTATTTACCGAAACGCCCGTATTTGTTGATTAGTATATTATACACTTCTTATACTTACCGACATACGAGAGCTCAGACTTGAGACAGCTGAAAGAGTGCAGGTTGAGTGTATGTGAGTTAAAGGACACAGTTTACAGTAAAATGGTTTTTACTACTGATGATGTTAGGAACTGAAGGTGAACTGCTTGTACGTGTGCATTACGCTGTGTCAAAACTCTAGTGAAATAAAATTTCAGTCTCAAAGACTTTTCTGGAAAAGTCGGGGCGCAATAAAATTCAAGACGTGCCGAGACAAGCATTGTCCAGACCAGAACTTTGTAGCGTTTCCTCTTAAATTCAACTTTCTTCAAAAGATACTTTTTTAGCAGTGTCTTCAACGGGAAAATAATTCCAGTCTTTTATGATTTTCATTATTACGAACTTAATCTTAAAAAGGTAATATATAGGTAATATATAAGGTTCAATAGAACACAGAAAGAGAGGTCAAAGCGTTAAACAAAATGGATGAAACTGAGACCTGTGACGTTATCTAGTATTGCCTGAACTTTGAAAAAAAGTTTTCTGTTTCATATTTAATGTCCCCTACCATCATGCTCTTGGATTGCAACCATGCACTTGTCTCCAATCTAATTCTAATTTCTAATAAGGTAAACCTTGCCTTTACCTTTTCTAATAAGATATTATTTTTTTTTTTACATTTTGAAAAAAACATTTATTCTCGAAATATATACAGTAAGTGTAACTTACCTAACTACCTACCTCTACCTACCTTAAATCTAAAGTAGGTCCTTGTGGCATTGTACCTAGGATGCTGGCGGCATTTCCTCGTTGTATCGCAATGCTGATACGTTGTGCGAGGAAGCCACCAGTTCTTCGGTCACCAGATATTGATAAATAAATAAATAGATAAATTGATATTCAAGTTACATAAGTACATACAATATGAAGCAGCACAATATGTAAATGCTAGTAATCGTGTGCCATACATTTTTTTAAAATATACCTAAGTGAACAATTGAAGTGGCATTCGACCTTGTAAAGGCAAACCCCGCTATCTTGCATCGAGTTCGACGTAACTTGTTGTCGCGGTGCAAGAAATGCGTCGAAGTAGGCGGCGGTATTATTGAAAACCATCTCTGACTCGATGAACTAATGGAGGGATAATTGCAGTTTGGTTTACCCAGGTACTCAAGTTTATTTTTAAAGCCTTTTTAAGGGCTGGCTAAGTCCTTTTAATGATCTTATCAATCAATGTGACCGCTCGATACAAGATGGCGCCATCTGCGGAAAGGCCATTAAAAGGCGCGGGCGACGCGCGTCGGCGATCATCAAAGGACGGACGGGAGCGGTTCGCACTTGCGCTGACATAGGTACCTACTTACGAGTACGTTATAGAGCCGCCATAAGCGCCTACGCTAGCTGCCACGGATTACCCGGAACGGACGCCCTTCTAATATGAAATTGTATGAACAACGCTAAGTGAAGCGGGTGCGCCATACTAAATCCACCCGCCGCCCGCGCGCACCCGCTCCCGCTCCGTGCACCCGCTTCAGGCAGCGTAGGCCCTAAAATAGGGGTAAGCAACATTTTTTTTAACTTCCTTATTAATATTTTATGGCCTTTGAAAATAAAAAAGAAAGTGTTTTTCGTAATCACGATTAGATACCGGATACCTCTACCTTCAACGGAAACGGATCACCAACAACACAACGATACAACCACAGCTAGAGTTTAGTTACTTAGTTTTGCCTACAAATTACAAAAAAATATATGATTAGGGGGGGGGGGCGCCCCATACATGTAACTTAATGTCATTTTTTTCCCAAATATCTACTTGTGGCACATCATCGGAATAGGCCTTATAAATTAACTTCAAGATTTATTAAACAAAAATTTTATTGATCAAATGTTATCGAAAATAATCGGTCTGAAAGTCTGAAAAAGTGTGGATATTTTGAGGTTAGGTTTTAGGTATTCAAAGTTTTTTATAGCAAACATTGATATATCAATATCGAATGAAGTTTTTTCCTTATTTCAGTATTCCATTACATGATAAACTCGAAAAAGGGTTCTGAATGGACTCTGAGAAAACCGATTATGAGTTTATCACCCGCTCGAGACAATTGCTGTAGAATAATGGTGAATTTATTGTCACCACTTTTCAATATAAAGTTATCCTGAATAAATGAAAGATAAGAAGAAGAAATTATAGTAAAAAGTGGAACACTTGTTTGTTTTCAACAATACAAAATATATTATGTCGTTGTTGTGTTAAAAAATCTACACTTTTGAAATGCTTCTTTTAATATTTACTTCAAGAAGTTAAAGAAGTAGTTTTAGCTTTATTATTATGCTCTATATTAGCATATTCAGTCGACACGTAATTCCCTTATTTCTAATATTCCATACAATTGTAGTGGTGGGTGGTGGACCTAGCATATGCCGCGGCACGTCCACTGAACCCAACGCAATTGCATGTATTGCATAAAAGCCTCTTGTACATGAGACTATTTGTAAACGCACTTACTCTCAGATTTACCGACGCTCTGAGCGGCGTGATCACAAACAGTGCTGTTTCATTGTCTAGAAAATGTGGGATCAGAAGATGTTTGTTCCTCACTTGGGAAAACAATACGATATTCTTGGCCGAATATATATTTGCGCTCTTTGAACAGATAATGTATCGTGTTCCATGGTATTGTAATTGATGCTATAAAAATATGATGAAAATTAGGCGTTTGGTAATGGGAGTAGTAAAAATATTAGTGAGAAATGATTGACTTTGGCTTACCTAAATGTTAAACATTTCTCAACTTAAACGACTATCAAATTGTAGGTTCTATTCGAAACATTAAATCATAACTGAAACATTTTTATTTTAACACACTAGTTCAGAAGATCGTAATCGTGTAATTTATACTGACTTTTACAAGTTAACGACATCATAAATAATACTATTTAGGGGTGTTACTACGCGGTGGGCAAGACTCATAATATCATTGTACGTACCTGTTTTTGGAATACAGTTTTGCGACTGTCCTTATTATCGAAAATACCATTCCAGGCGTATAAATATACCTCTAAGAGGCAAAGTAAAAAATAAAGAAATTCGACATTCTTTTCACTGTCATAATAATATGAGCAACTGATCATAATTATGTTTGATAATCATAAACAGAGCATGTCGGACCACGCATAATTAAGGGTTACCCCCTTACGATGACCGTTATGTATATTTACGACGAAAAAAAGGTGCAAACAATAGGCGTAAGTACCTTTGGCACTTACGTCCTTTTATAACGAATAGTTTTTTGGCACATTTGTTGGACCTTTATGTAAGTATAGTAACTGAGTAAAACCGCTGTGACTTACGGACAGACAGACGGACTGGACGAAACTATAAGGGTTCCGTTTTCGGCTACGGAACCCTAAAAATTACTTTCCCCTAATTTCGTAAAGTAGGAATTGTACACATAAATTTGGTGCTGGTAATCAGCTTCTTACTATGAATTATATATTTATTTATTGGCATGCCAAATATAAGTTTATATAATACTTACAAATCAATATTGTGTATTATGTTTAATCTCCTTAATTATTCGTCTGTAACACAAATTGGGAAAATACAAGCAACTTTAAATACTTACGAGTAGTAAGTGAGCCTTAAGAACTACGACGCATTATAAAGATATTGAAAAAAAATTCTTTGTTTGCTCGGGGCCATGACGTTTATGTTGACGAAATTACACTTATTTCACTTATGAATAATTACACTTATGAATAATAATAATACACTTATGAATATAAGGCAACACTCCTTGTTTAATACGGTTTCCGTATATAAAATGGGAACCGGGGAAACGGGCCCGGAAGTAGGTGGTTGGTAAGTGAGCATTAAATATTTTAACTTGTGTCACAAAGTGAAACTTACTTAATCTTGTATGATCTACATTGCCCTGAACACTTGTTTGCCAAAAACTAAGCACAAGAAGAATCAAAAACCGAAACACACATGTTTAAAGACCGGTTGGCGTAGTTGCTAGTGACCCTGCCTGCTAAGCCGATGGTCCTGGGTTCGAATCCCGGTATGGGCATTTATTTGTGTGATGAACACAGATAATTGTTTCTGAGTCATGGATGTTTCCTATGTATTTTTTTTTTAATATTACGACGGTGGCAAACAAGCATACGACCCGCCTGATGGTAAGCGGTCACTGTAGCCTATGGACGCCTGCAACTCCAGGGGTGTTACATGCGACCCTTTAAAAAGGATTCGCTGTGTGTCGCTGTGTGTCGCGGTCGCTGTGTTGACAGCTAAAGGTGCAAGCTTTGCTCCGTACTCTCCCCAGCTGTCAACACAGTGAATCCTCTTGGAGCTATAGCGACCTTACTCACCAACAGAAACACAACACTATGAGTAGGGTCTAGTGTTATTAAATTGCGGTTTTCTGTAAGGTGGGAGGTACTTCCCCAGTTGGCTCTGCTCCAGATTTGAGCGAGACGAAATATTCGTTGTGCTGTGCGTGCCCTACCACACTAAACGATGTGCATCCGCTGTGGCCATACCTCTCTTAAAATGCTTAATTTAAAAATTCTTAATCTGTATCTATACATATAAAAGGAAAAGTCCTGACTGACTGACTCACTGATCAACGCACAGCCGAAACTACTAAACGTATGATTCTGAAATTTTCACATTACGTTAGGTGTTTAACGAAGGTAACGAATAAGAAAGGGTTTTGAAAAAATCATCTTCTAAGGGGGTTAAATCGGGGTTGAAAGTTTGTATGGAAGAAAGTTTTTATTTTTAGATAGAGACTCAAAAGTTGGTGTACAGGTTTGTTATTAAAATACAAAAAAAGTAATTTTAGCGTTTTGGAAAAATCAACCCCAAAGGGGGTGAAAAGTGTGTTAAAAGTTTGTATGACGGAAGCGTTTCCCTTTTAGTTATAGACTACAAACTTTGTGAAAAGAATCCTCATTAGAGTTTACAAAAAGTAATTTCAGCGATTTCAAAAATTCGACCCTTATAAGGGTGAAAAAGGTGTTGAAAGTTTTTATGGCGGAAGGTTTTCTGTTTAGCTAGATACTTTATTTTATGTGTAAAGGTTTCTCATCAAAATACAAAAAAGGTGTTTTTATCTATAAAATATATATAAAAGAAACAGACTGACTGAATGACTAACTGACTGACTGACATATCAACGCCCAGCCCAAACCGCTGGTCCTAGAGATACCAAAGTTGAAACGTAGGTTCCTTACAAAGTCTAGAGGTGCACTAAGAAAGGATTTTTCAAAATTCAACCCCCTAAGGGGGTGATTTGGGAGTCTAAAGTTTTTATGGGGAAACAAGATTAGTTGGCCTATTCCATTTGAAACTTTACAGGAGTATTTATAAAGATAAATGAGGTAGCACGTGTTTCAGGTTTTTTGAGAATTCAACCCATATAAGGGGGAAAAGGAGTAAAAAAGTAAAAAAAAAACAACATGGGTATCGTTTTCTGGTTTATCGGGTCGCTGATTACAAAAACAACGACGATTTTAAAATCTAACGTGGTGATTGTGAAATACCATCTTCCCTGTTGTGGCGCGAGGGTGTCGAACTCTAAAAATATAAATATGGATGTCGTTTTGTTGTTTATTTCTGGTTCTAAAGATTCCAAACTTAAGACTTAAGTTCCTTATAAGGCGTAGGGGTGCACAAAGAAAGCAGTTTTCAAAATTCACCTCCAAAGGGGGAGAAATGACGGTACAAACTATGTATGGGGAAACATAATTAGTTAAACTACTTTATTCAAAACTACACAAGAGTATTTCTAAAGATAAATGAGTAAAAACGTGTATTTGATTTTTTGAGGATTAAACCCCTAAGAGGGCAAAAAGGGGTAACAAAGTCAAAAACATCATGATTATCGTTTTTATGGTTTATCGGGTCGCTGAAATCAAAAACAACAACCATTTTAAAATCCAATGAGGTGGACGTATGATACACCATCTTCCCTGTTGGGGTGCGATGGGGTTGAAATCTCAAAATATCAATATGAGTGTCGTTTTGTTGTTTATTTCTGTTTCTAGAATTTCAAATTTGGCACGTAGGTTTCTTATTAAGGTGTAGGGGTGCATTAAGAAAGGATTTTTCAGAATTCACCTTCTAATTGAGATAAGAAAGAAGATCCGAGAGGTTATTTACAATGAATCTGGAGCCAAAACTGCGAGAAAAGGCCGCCATCTGAAATTTCGTCAGTTATGATATGATCTGATCGTGATGGAAATCAATATCTGAGAATCTGAAAGGTTCTTTCTGAGGAATCAGAAGTCAACATTGATCGTAATATGTACTCGGTTGGTACATATCAAAGGGTTCAAGAGGTTCTTTATAACGAATCAAAGCCGCCAACTTGATTTTTAAATTACGTTACGGTTGAAAATTTATTTTGTACGCGGGCGAAGCTGCGGGAAATAGCTAGGGTTTTTTAGAATTCTCCTCCTAAAGGGGTGAAGTGGGATTTTATTGTATATCGGGAAACAAGATTTATTAGACTGTTTTATTCACAGGAGTATTCCTAACGAGAAATGAGTAAATAGGAGTACGAAATGGGGTGAAAAAGTCAACATGGGAAATATATACAGTAAGATCTGGTCGTGATGAAAATCGATATCCGAGGATCCGAAAGGTTCTTTCTAACGAACCACCAACGCCACCATCAACGGCCACCATCTTGAATTTATAGAGTTAAGTTCGTGATAAAGCTCGGTAGGCACATATAAAGGGTTCGAGAGTTTCTTTATAACAAATCAGAGGTCAAAATTGAGAAACAGCCGCCAACTTGAATGTTTCAGTTTGATCACTTTTGCGACAACCATCCATTCCATTTAAATCCGTTCAGCCAACCGCAAGATAATAGCGGACATAATATGTAGGTACATACAAATATACGGGCCCAACTAAGAACCTCCTTATTTGTAGACGGTTTAAAATTACGTTTAGTACGCGGGCGAAGCCGCGGGTAAAAGCTAGTATTATATATATCGTTGTCTGAGTACCCGTAACACAAGCCTTCTTGAGCTTACTGCGGGACTTAGTCAATTTGTGTAAGAATGTCCTAAGTATCATATTTAATATTTATTTATTTTAAACTTAAAGGGATGTATCGAACGACCCCATCTCGTGCTTGCGTGAGAAACAGACATAAAGTTGCACCCTTTTAATTCCTGACGACGCGCATGACAACGGATAATTTTACAATGTTCCCATAGATATTGTGTTTATTACTGAGTTAACTAAACACTGGCTTATTTGCGTTTTTATAACGCATCAGGTGGGTGAGTTATTGACACTTCGTTAACTTATCGTTGTTCATATTACATATAGGGTGCTTTGGAGTCTATTCGACATATTTTTAGGCGAGTGTAGAGTATGTTAGGGTTTCGGCTCGGAAGTCAGAACCTAAGGAGTATTTCAAGTAATGAAATCGTTGTAAAATTGGATATGCTCATCAACGGTTTGTAAAAATAGCTATTTCATACATTACGTAATTTAAAAAAAAGGAGTTGGAAATTTCAAAAGCAAGTGCGGGTAATTTCGACGGTTTGTAGAAATAGGTTACTTATATGCAATATGAGTTTAAGAACCATATTTTTTCTCTGATGTGTATGCGGATTGTCCGACCACTGCCCGTGCTTAAAACGGATCCGATTCCAGAACTCTCCATATTTGTGCGACAAACTAATGTTTCAATGTGAAAATATTTTGAGAATGACGTTTTAAGGATCTTTCTATATATCTTATCTTATCTTTGACAGTGAATTTGGACTACTTCCATGACAGTAACTCTATTATTAGTCCGTCTTTAGCGGCCCATACACGTCCCGGCATATCCGCCAGCCCTTCACAGCCCCAAATCCTATTCGTATTTTATTTAGACGATTGGGACCTTTTAAATATCCAAACTTAATTTATTATTAACTATGGAGACTTTACATCTCTTGCGATATTATTGAGTAGGTACTATAGCGTTCAGAATTGCATGGGCAATTTATGAATGAATTCATTAATAAACTGCCCATGCAATTCTGAACGCGTGTGTACATTTATTTTATTATTGTTTACTCAGATATTGGCTGTTGAATTATCAGTATTTAGATTATACTTTTACTTTTTCTCAATATATATTGTAAATTTTTGTACATGAAAATGCTTTAATGTAATGCTTATTGACTTGTAAAAGTGCCCTTGAGGCCTACTTGCAGAATACATTTTTGAATTTTAATTTGATGTACCTACCTAACTATTGACCGACGAGCTGGTGGCATCCTCGCACAACGTATCAGCATTGCGATAAAACGAGGAAACACCGCCAGCATCCCGGGACAATACCTCAAGGACCTATTTTAGATTGAAGGTAGGTACAGACCTACTTCTACCTACCTACCTATAGCTAGGTAAGGTACACTTACTGTATATATTTTGAAAATAAATGTTAAATTTCAAAGTAAAATGACTTTCTCTTTAAAATATCCTGTTACCCTCTTTGGGTGACGAACATAGTACTACAAAATAATTAAACTGAAACAGCCCTTCCAGCTTAATATGATCTTGAGACTTAATTGTCGACTTAACTTAAGATAGCGCATGTTCGTTTAATTATACGGATTAAACTATTTTACTGTCAAGGATTCAGATATAATTTCAGTATTTCGTTTTATGCTGTTAAGTTTACTGCGCGTTTCTTGTCATGGCGCTTGTGCACTAGTTTTAACGACATTATTTAGGTCAAACGAGATGTTAGCTTAGCTTTGCTGTATAACCATATTGAAATACTAATACTATACTAAAAGTGTAACTTGAGATGGCAATTGGCAACGTTATTGCATATACAAGATAGAAGTACAGTAGAATCCGATTAGTACGACGCCGCATAAAATGACCAACCGGTTAGCGACGTAGATGGAGACAGATGGTTGGTTTTCATACAAGCCACTATGAAAATGTATCCGTTTAGTACGACTCCTTATATCGACATACCGCTTTTAACGACGGGATTTCACACGAAAATGTTCGGTTTCAACGGTGACGGTGAATTGTAACCAAAGAATACATACAAGATAGAACCTTTGTTCGAAACGAACGTTCTAAAACTTAAGCGCGTAGCGGTATCATCTTGTGTAAAAAAAAACTCCGCAATTTACAATGGCTCGAGTTGCAATGTAGTCAGGAAGTGCGAGTAAATAGGTCTATGGTTCAACAATTTCTTTCTCTGAAGAGCAAAATATTCTTAATTTCGATTATTCGGTGGGTTACATTGAACCATTATGAATTATAATGCGTGTGTGACTATTAAAATCGTGAAACAACTTTAAAATTGACAGTTTGTTTAGTACGACTTCCGGTTAGTACGACGTAATATCGTCGGTCCCTTCGACGTCGTTATAACCGGATTCTACTGTATATAAATAACATCAATTCATAATTTTTGTAGCATATTCAATAGTACCTAGGTAGAGAGGAAGTATGTAGTCAATTAAAAAAAATGAATTTGTTTTGCTACAAAAGACAAATCATGTTTATTATCATTATTGTCGATGATATATGCGTAAGTCACAGGGTATAAAGTCACTTTGATGAGATAAACTAGTTTTAAAAAACGCTACTCCGCAACTAGAAAAAAATGCATTGAAAACCATATTAAAAGCTATTTCAAAATAAAATTGTTTTAATAACACACTATTAATCGTACCAATGAAAGGTAATCCAGTAATTATTGTGGATTATTTCATCAAAATATTGAGCTTTTTACAAACTTCGTCAAAGTATTAATTTCCAAAACATTATGCATTATTAATTCGGTTACCGGCACTACTTCGCAGATGGGATCATTCTGATGAGCCTCCCGTGGGAAATCTGGGGCGGTTTGGTCTGCCACGGCAAGTTTGTGAAAGAAAATTGATATAACAAATACCTTTGCTAGTCAAATAATAAATAAAGTCTATCCCAAGGGCGACGAAAATCGAATCGGTTTGCGATTGGTCCGAATTTTGGATCTCATATTGATGTAGCAAATACTAATTGCTATGCATGCAAGCTAATTAAAATAAAAAGTTTTAATTATTAGTGATTCTCTGTAAAAGTAGCTTTAATCAAAGCTTTTACTATTTCAATGTCGTTGACAGCAAAATTAGTAGAATTTTCTCCAGTTAAAAGTATGAAACTGATTATAAAACCATTCCGCCATATGTTTTTCTATTTTTAAATTCAAAGGCTAGTTTTAGCCGGTCTCAACTAGCTAGGTCTTTAGGGAAATCCGAGAATTTTTTTCCTAAAGTCATTTAAATGTTTTCAAAATGAAAATGCAATTTTTGCTATTCGACGCGGATTCACCGTTTCGTTGCATTTTAAAATTTAATTGCTGTTTGTGTATGTTAATATTTGGACGAATAAAATAAACTCTCTAAAACTTCAGATGTGCAGGTTTTAAATGTTTTAATATAACTGGATGGATTCTGTATTTTTTAAGAAGCCAGATACAATAGTGAATATTTTCATTACTTAGTCATATCCAATTATTGTGAACATGATAATCCATGCATGCTATTCCTCTACTACGATCAATGCTTATTGGTAGCCGTTAGTCAATAGTACGTAGCATCAGCTCTTAGTTCTACGCCTAGGGTACCAACATATTGATTGGATGTGGCGCCACGGTGAGCTCCTGTTATGTAGAATGCCTTGACCAACGCCGCCGCGCCGACTGCCCCTGCCTACTCGTATTTAGTCATGCCCGCTCATAATATTCTAAAAAATGTCCTTGTAGTTTTGGGTTAGAACACGCGATAGGATAGCAAGCGCCTTGAGACGGGATGACTAAAAGATGGATCTTCATCTGACGTAAGCTGCAGCTGCATCCAGTGACATTTGGCATATTGTATACAGTACAGTCAAGTGCAAAAATATGGTTCGACATAATCGATTCATAAATATGGTACTACGCTCTTATTACACCGGCATAAGGTGCTATGGGACATATTTTTGAGTAAGATGTGCACCACCATATTTTTACACTTGACTGTACAATAATTTGACACTGTACGCGACGCCACTTAGAGAACAAGCGATTCTCGTGCCTTTTTTCAAGACTTGCCATTACAAATGATTTGCGCTGAATTTTTTAAATATTTTTTTATCTAGGTACTTATGTAATTCATGAATAAACTGGACTAATACTTTACTTATTAACCTTAAAAAATGTTATAAAATAACAAGTATAAACAATTAGTTTCCTTTATACATATTTAATTGTTTGTCTTTAATTTTAAAATAGGTACATGCGTTTACGATACGGCAACTGAAAGGCAAGAAAACGCTACAAAACGTTAGGTTAGTACTATAAATTGCCGATCATTTGTTTCCACAACAAAAATCCTATTCTGCAATTATTCCAACTTAATGGGGCATTTTGCAAACGAAACGCACTCTTTCCGAAAATTACAATGAATGTTTCGCAGAATTAACAGATTTGTGGCGGATTTATGCGCATTTTTTGGCACAGAATGGGGTTTTGTCCTGTTTTGCTTCACACGCGGTATTAAGGCATTAGTGACCCATGCGGTAAAACGTTTATTTTCGTTAAAACTCGCGTGAGTTCAACGTACTACTAACTAACTACACGTCGCAATAATTCGTATATTTTATTGAGTTAAACGAAGCCAGTTATATTATACGCGCAAAGTGATTTCAAATAATTGACTGTAATATTATCTTTCTTTGTATTATGGTAATAGTATTGTAATATATGTTTTTCTAGCCCTTTTCCCGTAAACCGATGGAAATGCCTATAATAGCCTGGTTGTTTCATGAATATATTAGTATAGCAGACAGGTTAGGTCAGCGGGCCGTAGGTATCGATTGCTTTTACCTATATAAATTATTTATGGAAATAATGTTACTTTAGAAAACAGATTATTTCAAAAAAATATACTTCACGGAATATTTTTAAATACGGAACACAACACACGATAGGATTAAATCAGAATGATCTACTTTTTTATTCATATAGGTAAATACCGTGGTTCAATTGTACCACTTTGTGAGCAAAATCAATATTCATTGAAATTAAACACTTTAGAACGGATTCATCGCGTTTATTAACACCATGACCCTACGTTTCGAGCCCTTTACAGCACTCGTTTTCACAGGGTTAAGATGATGACACAAATCAATCAGTATTAAACTGAAAATATAAGTTCTTAGTTGACTGTGGACTACGTAAAAATGCTCACTTTGAATGACAATCACCAATTTACTGATGTGCCGACGGAAACATTCCAATATTGCGAAATATTTCGCATAGGAAAGTTTCAAAAACTTCTCACATTTTTGTATGGGGATTGAAACTTTCCGCAACGTAAAATGGAAATTTCTTAAATTTCTGAGTAATTTTCAAGGTTCCTAGAATTTTTCCAACTTTTTGGAAACTTTCCGCAACAATCAATCAACAACATCAATTTCTGTACACCAATTCAAGTTACCTCGAGTGCTATGTGAATTCATATCCGAGTGCTACGTACCTGTCACATCTCAGAGTCAGAGAGTCTCATTTTGCTTGACCGCAATTTAATACAAAATCGTGTAACAAATGAATGATTCGTGAGGATCGTGGTCATTTTTAAATAGAAAACTCCCGTGAGTATTAGACATATTAATATACTTAAACCGGACTGCACTGCACAGTGTGCGCAGAGCAATCGCGGCAAGCGCTTCTCACTCATGATTATGGGGCGCGGACCGTCCCGAAACATGTCGAGCTATTTTCGACTTTATAGACGTGAGTAACCCGGTTTAAGTATATTGATCGTGGTCATTTTTGGATGGCTTGCACTTGGAGTGAATGATTTGCCTGATTTGCTCTGAGTGACTGCTTCGTTCGTCTTCTTCTTCTTAGCGTCATCCCGACTTATGCCACGGCCCAGGGAACCTTTTTTTGACGTGACAACGTCTTATAAATTGGTTTTCCGGGTGACACTTCAAGAAACTGCGTTACGCTCCGCTCACGTTATGCGCTCACAATGAGAGCGAGTGAGAGGCATGCGTCCCTTCCACTCGGGCATGGTTAGCCCGCCTAAGAGCGAGAGAGACAGACATAAAAAGTGAAAGGCACGCGTCCCTTCCACTCGAGCACAGTATTTTACCACTCAAAGTCGTTGTCACGTAAAACTTTCGCCCGTATACCGACTTTACAGGCAACCATTTTTATTTTTCTCGATGTGGAAATGCTTTGCGTATACCCCCCGGCTAGGGAAGCCATGATGGGGGGCTATGTGGGACTCTCCTCTCATAGGGAGGGGCCTACCCACTAAAACCACACCGGCGTTTCTCCGCACTGCCGTTATGGGGGTGTCATGGGGTCGATGACATTCTTCCATAACACCCCCCGGCCTGCCGCCAGGGCTCCCGCACCAAAGGAGGAAGGAATCGGAAAACGCTACGATCCCTCCCCCAGACGTGTGGAGCCTATATGACATTGTGGGCCCCTAACCCACACTCCACTAGGGGTCTTGGCGGGCAGCAAACTGCGCCCGCCTCCTCCCTCTACGTCTGCGCCGGAGCGGGAGCGCGTCTGCCCTCTCTTCGCGCTCCCGTTCCGAGGTCTCTTTCTGTGTGATGACAGTTTCACAGAAGGAGGCCACCGCCTCCCAAGATCTCTCGCTCCTCAGCATGGCCGCCACGACGCTGTGAAGCGAGAGATCACCCACCCCGAGAGCGCCCACTAGAGTGCGGCGTTCCTCGGCCCAGCGATCGCACACCTCTAGGGTGTGCTGGGCCGTATCGTCCGGGTCGCCGCAGTCATGGCAGATCGGGCCTCGGAGCCTGATCCCAAAATTTTACATAAGCGCTAGTTTTACTAAAGCGACTGCCGACTAATGTGACCATCCAACGCTATATAAACTAGCCCTTATTGGGATTAGTCCGGTTTCTTCACGATGTTTTGTCTTCAAAATATCAAATGATACTTCGAACGTAAGTTCCAAAAAACTTATTGGTACGACCCGGGGTTCGAACCCACAACCTCTGTATTGAAAGTCGCACGCCCTTACCGTTGGGCCACCGACGCATCCTTAACAAATTATTTATCTATTGTTGAATATACCTAGATGTTAACTGACGCAAGATTAATCTTACTAACCTTATAAATTGTACTTGGAAAATGGCCACGGGCGTCTCGCCTCTTACTAAGATTGCATATACTCGAGAAATTCGCCGGCATTTTGATAAGACCAGTTGGCCTAGTGGTTATGGCGTTAGCCGCGTAAGCTGAAGACCCGAGTTCGATCCTTGCATTGGCCTTCGTCGGTGTTGGTCTTTTTCTTTAGTATATGACATCCATTTTCAATTTAATATTTAAATAGTAGTATTACTACTTTAATAACAAGTCAAAATATTTTATCAAATAATTTGATTTGAAGCAACAATCTTGTCCTCCTCCACTCGTTGTATTCCTCAATAATGATGGCCATGATTTCCCTCTCTTGACGTAAAGCGTAATCTTCTGTCTTATTGTGTTTTGCCATATATTCCGGTCTTTGGAGTCTTGAAATGCGACATTGAACTTAGTGTTTAGGGCCGCGCGGATTAGGTCTGTCCAGAGTCATGATATTCCATATGAAAACATCTGAAATGAAATATTTTTGTACCCGTGTGTGATCACGGATTTTAACCACATGCTACTCGTGCTAGCCACGTGCGTTAGCACTTTTGCGGCCTCTTATATAAGCCGGACTATTGCAACGGCAGAGCTGCGGTGGAGTTGGCAGCAGGTCGTAAGGTACGCGGCTCTCACAAATTATTTATTTGTCCCGCTGGCGATCGATATAATCCACCGGATGTTAGAGTACTGGGGCCAGAGTATTTCTAGGGCAAACGTTTTGCGTGAGAGGGGTCTTGAGCCGGGTCTTTCCTTTTGTATAGAATGTCTATTGCAGATCAACGTGGTTATTGCAGTTCACTTTTGCACCTGCAGAACTACGGAGCGATTTTTTTGATTGAAATATTTAGTTTGTCATTGTATGAAATTTGTTTATTTTTAAATATATTCTTCTTCTTCTAGCTAGCGTTATCCCGGCCCTTGCCAGGGTCCGCTTTCCTACATCCTCTCCTCCACTAAACACTATATTTTTAAATATATTAATTGTATTTTATTTTTAGCGTTTTTCCGATTTGTTATTCGTGTTACTTATACCTATAAGTAATGATTCAAACTCAAACATTTAATTTGGCGGGTAAAAACTTACCAAGTCACACAATTAAGTAGCAGGTGAGACAACAATATTTTTTTGCATTTTATTCATGACTTTATTTGTTTCCAGTTAGATATTTTTTACTATCGTTTTCGAATTTTGCTTCCCTGCCCTTTTTTCGATATGGGATGAAGTATAAATAGTACTAAGTATAGATAAAAGTAAGTGTAGAAATTTTGTCTTTAAACCCGAATAGCGTTATCGAAATTTTAATAATGTTATTACTAAGGTTAAACTTGCATGATCCTCCTATCCATAGTGCATTAGCGGAGTATTTTTGGACTCCGACTTCAAAGTGACTGAGTAAAGTAAAACCTCATCTGAAATGTAACAAGAGTCTCTCTCGACGCACTCCTCGGCTTCTGTCTCCGCATAATATCATAATATGTATTTATTCAAAATGTATTTATCTCCTTATCAGAGAGATTCTTTTCGTTTAAGTAAAAGCCTGGCGGATTTTTTCCCATCCTAGGTTGGTGAAAATATTTTTATCTCCTATTGTTATCAATTCAAAACATTTTCCTGACAAATCTAAAACCTAATATACAACGAGGCTTATATGGAGCTAATGGTCTTTAAGGCTGGAAAGAGTCCGGATAATATACCGGAGGTAGTATTGAATAGCGAAAAGTTGCAAGGTGTGCAACGGTTTAAATATCTTGGCCATATTTTAACGCGTGACATGAGAGACGACAGTGACATAGAGCGAGAAAGTCGGGCCCTGGCTATTCGTGGAAACATGATAGCCCGCAGGTTTTCCAGGTGTAGCAGGAGGGTCAAATGTATGTTACGTTATTCAACGCATCTCTTTCTACACTTATATACTGTGGTTCAGGTACAGTCGGTGCCCTCACATAAAGCCCCTCATTCACGGCAGTCCGCCGGCACCTCCGGCCAGTAATATAGCATCGTGAATGTCGTTGCCGGATGCGTGCCGTACGGCAACATCCTGCTAGCTCCGCCCACCTCCTTGCAGTCCGAATTGCACTAAATTACAGTAATAAACAATTGAGAAATGCGGCAATGCATACAATATTCATTATTCATTATTAAAAATTACATACGAGATGGCGGCGATTTTTAAAATTCGAGTACAGTGTATGCGCTACAACGCAGCGCTGCGCATCTTTCAACGGATAAGTGCGAATTGGACTGCCAGGCTGAGCCACTTGCACACCGTGTGTCCGCTACATCCAGCCATGCCGGAGTGCCGGCGGACTGCCGTCAATGAGGGGCTTAAGTATCCACGCGCGCTACGCGGTTGCATATGTGGGGTGGATACTTATGTGAGGGCACCGACTGTACAGCAGGATGTCGTACAGCGCCATCAGAGTGCAGTATAATAATATATTTCGTATGCTGATGGGGCTGCGCGTTCCTGCAGTGCCTCCACCATGTTTACAGAAGCCAGAATATCAGACTTCTTTGCTATGGTACGCGCGTGTATCACGTTTTTCTGGGAGAAGATGCGCCGCTCACATAACACAGTCGGAATTTTCGTGTATTTTTTTCTGTGGTTACTGCTACTTTCTGTGTTAATGGGTGTACTTACAATGCCTGAAAAAAACCTTCTTTTTAGTTTATTTATTGAATTTATATTCAATATATAATAAACAAGAAAGAGATGTCATATACTACAGAAAAAGTGACCAAGGTCCCGGTGAGCAGCGCTGGGATCGGACCAGCGACCTCCTGAACATTAACTCCTCAAATCAAATCAAATCAAATCAAATCAAATCAATTTATTCAAGTAGGATCAACTAGATCGCCTTTGCATCGTCAATATTTCTACATTATATATTAAGCATGCATAATAACAATAAGACAGTATTTCAAAAAAAATTAACAAAAAAAAAATGTCAAGATAACCTAATCAAAATACATTGCCATTTGAAATAAAAATATTACTAAACCTAGGAAGAAACATAATATATATATATATATATATATATACCTCGACCGCGTTAGCGTATCGAGGGGTCAAAATATGAAAGTTGCCGGATGATTTAAATAAACGGCAAACATAATTTGAACTCCCGATACGCTAACGCGGTCGAGGAGTTAATGTCGTACAATTTTTATACTAGGCCTTCTGCTTTCGCGGCAGACGCCCTAACCTAACCTCTCAGGGCTACCCGATCACGGCAAAAAAAAAACATAAATCAAAACATTAATGATTTCATTCATGCTTTACAATTGAACTTATTTATGTTACTGAAGGTTGAGCGCTAGAATAATCTCAACGGCTATTCGAAGACATTTTTCAAGTAAAAGCTGCAACTTTGAATAGGGTATGCAAGTAAAATAGCTCACTAATTAGAACCCGAGACTACGGTAAGATTCGATTTGACTAAATTTAGCGAGACGAGACGGTCGGTTAACTGTACCGGGCGTCTCGCAAAGACCAACAGCGCTCACCGTTTTGGAGGATCTAATTCGAATAAGAGTCGCGGGTTCGACTCCCAACCGAGGTCATGAATTTTTCCACATTTTCTTTCTGTCTGACAAAATTAGTTTTCTTGTTTTACAACCAGTGATCTATGGACGATCTTTCAAGACTCTCACATGAAAAATGACATAACCTCCATACCATCTTTCAACCCATTATTAATACCTTGTGGGATGAATTTCGAATACCCCTAGAATCACTTTTCTTGTATTTTAAGAAAAAATCTACACACAAAGTATCAAGTCTCTCACTTAAAATTTTACACTATCCCCATACAAACTTATTATCCCCTTTTTAATCAAGAAAATATCAAGCTCGCTTCTAATTTTGTGTACACGTTGTATAAGTACTCAACTGTGCTAATTCCAACTTTCTAGCTTCAGTAGTTGAAAACGTAATTTCGGTAACTAATTATATTTATATTAGGCCTCTTGGGGCGGGAATATAGGAAGGCGACCTTTTTAGGTAGTTACTACGATCGACTCTACATATTTAGCTGTAAAAAAAAACATATAATTCAAAAAGATTAAAGAAATAACCACTAAGAAAATAACTTTTTTATACAATTGTAAAGCACCAATCAAATCATTTGTTAAATGTTACTCGTATAAATGTTTTGATTCATAAATAAATGTTTTTTAAGTTGTCACACTACTATATATAAATTATAAATTGAAAGAGATGTCATATTTTTTTTTATGCAAGCCTACACGAACCCGTATAAAACATACTCGTACCATATTAACCTACACAGTATCTAGTTTTTCGTGAAGAACTACAAACGTGTCCTACAATAGGCAATTTTTATGGCTTCCACCACAAAGCAAAATTATGTTTGATACAAAATAACCATCCAGCAGACAAACAAAAACCTCTCGCGAAGCAGAAATGATACATATTTCAGTTGAACTTGCCTCTCCGGAGACAGTTTGGGGATGGCACGGTCATTAGACAAGTTTTAGTGGCCATTACGACTTGTTTTATATTTGCAACGTGCGTGCCGCGGATTTACTACGTTGGGATGTTGGGATCGCTTTTGTTAGCATTTTTTAAGACTTCTGGGGCTTTAAGACGGCAGCGGGTCGGTATTTAAGCTCGCGCAAGTTTTCATGGGCAATAATGATCTTTAATTTGGTCTTATACATACGTCAGGTATACCTAACACATATCTACTACCGTAATCTTCACTGGCGTAAAGGACAAATTTAATCGTCATTTTACACACAGCCAAAAAATTATACTATGCATGTTTGTGACTAATTCTTATATTTCAGAGCTCTTTCACTTGCTATATGTAGCTTATGAGACAATGCTTAAAAACTTGTCCAGTTTTTTTTTAAGCTATCGAGAAGTTGTATACACTATTCGAAAGAAAAATAAAAATTTAGTACTTATACACGTAACTGCATTCATAACTCAATTTCGTAATTTTGTCCTTTACGCCAATGGAGATTACGGTAGTCGATATGCCTTTTTTAATGTAAGGTCGTGACAGAACACCTACCCTACATATAGTCCGTTTGTACCTACAGAAACTACATCACGATCTTATATCCATTATGTTTGACTTTGTTGTCCCTGATATCAAATGTAACGGAGTAAACTTTGTGTATGAATGGCATTATATCTAAGCTCTCGGCTTTTGTTCGCATCGGATTCGGAACTTCACGCAGCTCCGGGAGCGTAGCCAAGATGCCAATCGCTCACGCTCAGTCGCTAACAAAACGCAACTGTCATTGTGACACTAATAAGGAAGAGCGATAGCAAGAGGTGATACGAGACATAAGCGAGGTCTTCCGTTTGATATTCAAAATGGCGGTTGCGTTTCTTGAATAGTTCTTTATTTTTGTGTGCTAAATGTTGTTTAATGTGTAATATTTATAGCTTATTGTGCAGTAAACTAACGAAGAAGTGTGCAGCTAATGAAGAATTAATCCTGAAACGCGTGTAATCGCGTTATTGGGTTATTACTCGGTTGCCCTGGGATTTTGGCCTCCTGAAATATTTATTACGTATAAGCTGTAAACGGAATAAATAGCAAGGCCAATTACCGAACAACGTCGCCCAAGAGGCAATATACTATTTATATAAGATACACTGATATATTAATACGGGACACTGGCAAAATTGTCCAATTCTCGGACAGAGGCCATATTATAAAAGAAGAAGAAGAAGAAGAAGACATAAGCGTGACAACCGCGTGAGCGTTGATTATACGACTATAATTATTTATGGTGGAAGTGGAAGGTGCCTTCTTACACGGACTCCTATATATTCACCCGTTCTGAATGTAGTTAATAGATTATTTTATTGTACACGTCTATAAATATCTATACACTTCGGAACTGATTACAAGGGAATAAGGTTCAAAATGTAATACAGGTGCATTATATATTTTTGAAGCCGACCGTAGCTTCTTATGTAATTTACAAAATGCAATAATCCTAACAAGGAATTGATGTGCGGATGTATTCGGAAAGTAATCACCGAGAAATAACGCCACAACACCAATCAGTTTTATTGCTATTTCTTTTCATCATCTAACGGCTAAAGAATGCATTATGTTCAGCAAAAACCCAAATATTTTACACGTGATCATCTATCGAATAACAGCTGAAGTTTCGTGACATTTCCTATATCTAGATCGACTATAGTTTTGATCGGCAACCAGCGTGCAGCGACTTGTGCCGCTCTCGCTTGATCGCCCGTGTTACTTACGCTCAACTGGGCGCCTTGCTCAGTGCAAGTGGCACTGGCTAACGCTGACGTCACCGCATGTTGTGTTAGAAAACAAAGATGCAAAATCACTAATATTTTACAGGTGGTTGAGTAATTTGTTTTATAAATACTATTGAAAAAGGATATTTATTTATATGCCGAAATTTCGGAACTGTTACGCCTAATATATCCGACAAAACCAGCGTGTCTATTGTTTTCTCTATGTGACTCGCATCTGTGAGTTAAATGCACTCGACCGCACTCGATATTGACGCTTGATTGGGCTTGATTAGTTGCACGTTACATACCACTGCAATAAATCGGCCGGATACATATGTAGTGTATAATGTTCTGCCCTCTCCGAAACGCTTGTACCTATTTGTCATGCTACTTCAATCGACTTCGGTACTTTTAGTACTGACAGTAACCGATTAAGCATGATACGTTTCCATGAAAATACGACAACAAAAACTTGTGCACTACATCTGTATACTGAATTACGGGAAATATCTGTCATTAACATTTCGCATTTAGCAACACACATTTGGCAAAGTTAATGTTAATAATTGGAGCAAACTAGTCAAGCAGTGGTATCCTAGAGAGGGGAGGCGAGCGAGAGGGAGACCCATATTAAGATAGGATAATGACATTGCTCAGGTCAGGTATCAGGGGCCACCTGGACAGAGTGGCACTTGACCGCAGAGAATGGAGAAGGTTGGAGGAGGCCTTTGCTAAAGGGCAAGCAGATAAAGAGTACAAGTGGGAGATCATGGAAAGAAATTAAAAAAAAAATTGTTTCCAAAACCTATGTATTCGTTATCTGAAAATAAAGTAATGTTTATAATTAACTTAAAAAATGATTTATAAATTTTTACTTTGTCAAATGCTTGTACTTATACAATTTGAACATAACTAAAACATTTTAAAAATTTACGTCCTTTTATTATTTTTACCAACTCATTGGAGCAAATAATATCCAAACTAATTTTATATTGTGTTAAATACATTTTATTTAGTTGTTACGAAACGTTAGAAAGTTGTTTATTTAAAGATGACTCACATAGACACTGACACACAATAGCACGGGACGGGACGGGACGGGGCGGAACGGGTTCTGTCAATTTCTATAGAAAGAATCACGTGGTCACGATCAGCTGGCTGGAACGAAATTCCATTCCCCCGCGCTCGCGTGATGGTAATTATGAGGATTATACTGTACCCACTTTACTTTATTCTTAAACAATATTATTACTTTGTTTGATTTGTGTTCATACACTTATAGCACATGTATATTTAACCCTTAACTACCTACCTACTGTTTTTATCACACAAGCACCTACCTCCCGTCCCTAGGACGGCTAAATAATATCGCCCTTAAATATTAAATGTTATGGATCATATCGGTAATTTGAAATAAAAATAACAAAATACACAAATTAAATTATTAATTAATCTAATAATAACATCAAAAACCTGAATATTTTATATATTTTTCTTCAAAAATTTGGGACCAATCCTTAATTTTATTCTAGAAATTATATATCCTTTGGAAGGTGAGATCCACTAAAATTATAACTTTATATAAAGATTGAAGTAATCATTTATATTAATTCAATGATCAACAAAGCTAATTAACAATATATCATTGTGAAAAGGGCAGTATTTTGATAAAATTGCAGACCACCTAGTTACTACTTTTCGCAGCAGTGTAAGCACATATTATTCAAACATTGTAGGCAAATTGGTGTTTTGGCATTCTAAACACATTGTATACTGAGTTCTGCGTTTCTTCGGGTCACAAGTACAGCAGGTTTTTCGTACTTCCTACCGTTCTTCAACACCAATGTTAAGAAAATAGTAATGCATAAATTCATAACCACCTACAACCCGTCTCCGAGACCCCTTAGAAAAAATACGTATGCACCTACCACCCGTCTCAGAGACGGTCGTAGGCAGCAATATACTCGCCAAAACTAAACGCATACACGACCGACCCTGGTGAGTGGTGACGCGGTACTAAGGCAGGAGGGGGAAAGGTACAAGGATATAGAGGTTTCTAGGAATGTCGCACTTAGGTCTATTACATTTTTTAAATTTGAATGAGTCTGTGAGACGGAAGGTAGGCGGTTAAGGGTTAAATTATGATAGTTTTGTATTTCTCTAGTTAAGTGAATTGTTATAATTATTTTGGAGAAATAAATTCTTAAACCACAACCATAAACCACGTGATAGCTCGGAGCCCTCGGATGTCACGTGACGCTTTCTATAGAAATTGACATATTTTCCCGTCCCGCCCGTCCCGTCCCGTTCTAGTGTGAGTCATCCTTTACGTGTTTTGCTTTGGTTGTGGTACCTGATTACTGAGCAATGTGGCATTCACGAGGTATTTTTATTTACTTATCACTCCATGACGTCCCAAAAGGTACTGACAGTCAGTTATGCGCTTTACGCATAAGTGCAATCACAAGTTTTGTCTGTCAAACCGTCTATCTAGTCTCTAAAGGGGCGTCGCCCCACGATTTCCAATCTCTTTGATTTCAACTTTTAAACAATTGAACATTATAAAGAATATTACCTAATACAAATTGTGATCTTGTCATTAACAAACAGACGTAGTCTACAGACTAGGTCATAAAAACGTCCTGTATAAATATTACATCAGCGCCAGAAGTAAATTGTCTTACTTTATATTAAGAAATCACGGCACCAAAGGCTTCCCAAGAAAAACTTTAAAATTAGAGTTGGAAAAAATAGAATTGCTAATAGAGTACGAAGTTCTGAAAACCAAAGTTGGGCATTACGCGTGTTATGTAAATTCGGGGAGTTCTGAACTGGAGGCACTGCTGAACCGGGTTCTTTAAAGATTCAGAATGCTAAATGTGATACCTACCGCATTACGAGGAAAATGGATCATGAAAAACGTGGACGCGGTATATAATAAGTAGATTTACCTAGATGTCGTGGAATATGTATACAGGGCGTTTCAAGACTATGAGACATGAAGGAAAAGTAATTTAACTATAGTAGATAGTATATTTTACTAAAAGAAGACTTTGTTTTTAAAACTTACTAACACTGCATTCAAAGATATTTGTAATAGACAAGATATCTTCCTGTATATTATTGGTTTCCGCCTGCATTATTGTAAGTAAATTCAGCAACAAACTCTAACGGAAGATTTCGTATCTTAAAAGAAGAATTTCCATTGGCATTACTCACAAATAATAAACAGAAAAACTTGAAAAAAAAACTTAATAATTATTATTAGTGCTGAAAAGAAAGAGAGTAGAACTGTACCTACAGCTCACGGAGCTCGTAGGAAAGTTAGTTATTTCTAAGTATGGGATTGGGCCTATGTCCAGCAGTGGACGTGATGATGATGGGATTGGAATCAAGTAGGTAATGGAAAAATAATAGCCCTCGTAAACAAAAAGGAGTGAGAATAATGTCGGGAATAATGTAGGTCAATTTGTGTAGGATTTTCCCACAATATTTATTGATTTATATGTATGTAGTCTATTGTGTTGTCTACTTGAACAATCCGTCGTTTATATTTATGTATGTTTCTATGTACGTTTGTTTTATAATAAATCGAGTATTGTTGATCGAATCATCGTGAAATTTGGCAAATGGTTTGATAAGGTAAATAGATTTCTTGAATTTGAATAGGAGTCAAATAGGTCAAGAGATTGCAGGTCACGAGTTCACGCTCAGTGTGAACCACTAGTAAAGGAAAGTCAGATAATTCATACCTCCACGTCACACCCACCCGCTACTTTATCACGTGGAAACTTTTCACTTTCCACACGCGATTGACGCCGCCTGATAAACGCAGCACGGGTTGTAACCGACGCGACAGTCTCACTCTTCCCAAAAGAAAAACGTAGTAAGTACATACAAGCTTTATACGGAATTAAAGCGTTTTTGTTTGAGATGCTGTGCCATGTCGGAGTCAATTCGAGAGACTACGTGCTCTTAGGGCTTTATATGTTCGCGTTATTCAGTTCGTTGGGTTAAAAGTGTACTTACGCGGCCTTCGAATTATTTATCATTTTTAATTCATTGGATAAACATGTTTTGTTTTTATAATATTGATAATGAGGTATTTAGCCCTTTTTAAGGGTTTCGTGACCGTGGCCGGAACTACTCGTAAGTAAAAGGGTAGACCTAACTTTTCTACCTACCCATGCTTTTAATGTCACTTTCCGCTGGGTACGTGAACATTTCTAGCAAGATCGCCGTTGACACTTCGCTGATTCATCAGTCAAGACGCGACCATGACACATGAAGCTGTGGCGAAACGTCGGTATATTAAGGTAAATTAACAACATTCGTAATGTATATAAAACGCGAAAGTTTAAAGTGTTATATTACTTCATATCCCATAAAACTGACGACAAACTCACATAAAACGACATCTTTCATTTAAAATGTTATCCAAGTTATTTATAAGGTTGTCCACTAGTGACTTACCTTTCCCAACTTTTCAAACTTTTACTCAGAATCAATATAAAGTAAACATCGTATTCCACCCGGCAAATAAGTGGAGTTTACGAACTAGACTTGGAGACAGTTTTGTCAGTAGGTACCTAAAGTTTTTTAAAGTTACTGACGTAATGAACTGCTCCGGCAAGGCTGGATTTAAACGAACATAAAATGGCAGCGGCTTGAGAGTTTGATGGCGATGGGTTCTGTGAATATAAATGTAAAATGTAAATAAAACTTTACGATTCTAGTTTAGTGCAACAATTGCATCAATTTACTTGTTTTATGCAATATATTTGTGCTTCCATTGTTATGTTATGTCTGATACAATTTATAGTCAGTAGGTATTAAGTTAAATTCATAAATTCATAATATATAAATAACATGCACGTTCAGGCGACGATGACAATATTTTCAAGGGTTACTTGGAGTTCGGCTTCCGTCCAGAACACTCGACGACGCTCCAACTTGCCCGCGTGCTACACGCTGCAGCAGCGCTGCAGCAGCCTTCAACAAGAAGGAGCACACGGTCGCTGTGTTCCTGGACATGGAGAAGGCGTTCGATCGCGTATGGCACCCCGGCCTCCTCTACAAGCTGTCCACGTCTACTACTCCGCGTCGAGTAGTGAAGACTGTGGCCACCTTCCTGGAGAATCGCCGCTTCGACGTGGCGGTGGAAGACGTAACGTCAACCGACCGCGCGATTCTTGCCGGAGTGCCCCAAGGGAGCTGCCTCTCGCCTGTGCTGTACGGGCGGTACACAGATGACATCCCGGTGAGCGAGGGCATAATGCTTGCGCTATACGCCGACGACGCTGCCTACATCACGTCATCCATCCGCCTGTCACACGCAGCGCACAAAGCCCAGAACGCGCTAGAGGCCCTCCCTCCATGGCTGAAGAAGTGGAGGCTGTCAGCAAACCCGACCAAGACCCAGGCAATTGCCATCTCCCGCAAGGTGCTGATGCCGCCGCGTCTCACACTCCTGGGGCAAGCCGTGGAATGGTCCCCGATGGTGAAATACCTAGGGGTAACCATAGACCGCCGCCTCACCATGGCACCGCACGTCAAGAACGTGATCGCCCAGACGCGTGCCGCTCGCACCTTACTCGGCCCGATCCTGAAGTCCCGGCTATCGCTGCGTGTGAAGCTAGGCGTGTACAAGACTTACGTCCGGTCACGCCTAACATATGCAGCCCCCGCGTGGTACGCGCTGGTGGGAGAGTGCAATAGAAATGGTGTTCCGGACCTTTTAAGCCAACACGCAAATTACCTTTCAACGATTTAAGGTTTAAGATCGTTTAATCTCATAAAGAATGTAATGAAATGTAAGGGGTATATTATTAAAGAAGAATAGTGGTTGTGCTCATTGAATACTAGGATCGGGTAGACAAAAAGTGTTCCATTAAATAACCGTTTTAAGTCCCTAACTTAATTATTCCTCATTACTCATCCACGGACCCCCAAAAACCTGTTCCGCTATAAAATTACACGTCCAGTGGTTTCCGTTCCCAAAAAGGACGCATAATGAACGTCATAGACAATGAGGCAGCCGGTACTGCCGCTAGAGTGTTTTAAAATTTTCCAGGCTTTTCTAATTTTGTCCCCGTTTTTCTGAAACCTAGAGCAGTTTAGTATCAGGAAGTTGTGGACTTTATCTGGTTACTATTACTGTCGCGTATTCAGCAAGATGAGCTATTGACGTATACATATCTTCACAGTAACGTGTTTGGATTATAGCCTAGATTTTCACTCTTTCTATTCCCACACAGTATCCTAAACTCATAATTATAATCTATTATTACTTAATGATTAAACTCTTCTCTTAATTGTACCAGTTAAACACATCAACTTAACTGAACTCAACAGTCGCATATAATAGAGGCTGACAGAAAACACACAGCCTTTTCCATTGACGGAAGATATAATTTTAAAATATGATACATAATATTAAACTGCAGCTTCAAACTATTCTGAATCGAGGATTTATTTGAAATTCAACTTAAAGAGACAAAATCCAAAGTATAAATTCCAAAAGTCAAGTTAAAAAGGATCGCAAAGTATTCCACCTGTTAACGTTTCGGTAGGGTAGGTTATCTAGCCACCGGCATTTCGTTGTGGCTTGCATAACTCTCATTCGCAGCAAAACTTTACCAGTAGGTATCCAGCTTCCCTATTACATGGTTATGATTATGAGATCCGCTTTGTGCCATTGTACGAACATCTACGAGTATTTGCTTCTGCAGTATTGTGTACATAGGTTTAACTTAATCTTGCTAGTTTATTTTGACCAATCGTGGAATTTCAATTATGAAAAGCATGAGTTTATACATGCTCATAAACTTTTATTATAAACAAAACTTAAAGATGATTTCGCTGTCTAAACTAGATCGGCTTTTCAACAATTGTATCAGATTTATTTTTAAACTTCTTAAATATCACCATGTTTCTGATTTTTACCGTAAGCTGCATGGCTAGCATGGCTCCCAATTTGTGAACGCAAATCATTGCGAATTTTATCTACTCTTTTTTCAATTCTATTCGACCCAATTTCACCCAGTTATCTCAAGACCAAATTCGAATTTGTTACACCTCGTCCCGGTTGCATGCTTCGCACCTATCGTTATCTGATGCTTGCTGTTCTCCCTCACAAAACTGGATTTTTATCCAACTCATTCACCTGCCAGGCATTTGGCTGTGGAATACTCTCCCTCTGGCTATCAGACAAGCTCAAACTAAATATTCGTTTAAAATCAAGTTTTTTTTTTTTTTTTTATACTACGACGGTGACAAACAAGCATACGGCCCGCCTGATGGTAAGCGGTCACCGTAGCCTATGGACGCCTGCAACTCCAGGGGAGTTACACGCGCGTTGTCGACCCTTTAAAAAAGGAGGATTCGCTGTGTTGACAGCTAAAGGGGCAAGCTTAGCTCCGTGGGTACACCCCACTCCCCAGCTGTCAACACAGCGAATCCTCTTGGAGCTCTGGCAACCTTACTCACCGACAGAAATACAACACTATGAGTAGGGTCTAGTGTTATTTAACTGCGGTTTTCTGTAAGGTGGAGGTACTGCCCCAGATGGGCTCTGCTCCAGATTTGAGCGAAACGACATTCGTTGTGCTGTGCCCTACCACACTAAACGATATGCATCCGCTGTGCCCATACCTCGCTTTGTAAGTTGCGTGGCATATACGAAAATCTTTGTCATTAAGTGTCTGCGTGATGTTTCGCTCTAGGTACACTTTATATAAACGAGTACTTGTATATGTAGATATATTTATATTTGTATATGTGTACCTACATACATTTTATTATTAATTAGGGTTGACATGTTTTTATCTATCATATATTTTTTCTACTATACTGCACTAAACTAACAGTTTTATTTAGCCTGATGGTTGACTGGTAGAGAATGCCTTAAAGCGATAAGTCCTATATTTGTAAATTCATTTTATTCTGCAATAAAGTTTAAATAAATAAATAAATAATGTAACAAAACATTTAAAGGGCCGTTTTTTTTTACCGACAATGAAACGCAATTTTCTCTATTTTTCGGATTTTTGATTATCATTTTATACCGATAGAAAAAAAACATATGCGTTTAAAGTAGACTATTTGATAGTTCGTTTCATGGCGGTAAGGTATTCTTCTTTTCAGTGGTTTTCTAAAAAAACATAGTGACACAGCGGCCCTTTTCAGCGAAGACAGCCTTCCGATTGACCACTCTGTCATGGTGTTTTGAGGTAAATAATGTAGGTAAGTTTACAGTCACTGGAAATAACGAGTAATACTGATAAGGTAATTCAAAATTTTGGGCCTTTACCTCCTACCAAAAAAAAAATTCAATTCTAAATCAGACATTTCCAGCGCGGAGACAGCTCATTGTCGCTAAACAATTCCGATTCCGGAATTTCGGGTGCCTCTAGCCTGCCATCTGATATCGGATCATGTTGACGTCCACAACTTGTTTAAGGATATTGTGGCCCTTAAAACAAGTTTAGCAGAAGTTGTGTTGAAGTTTGAAGCAGCCCAAGTTACTATTGCCGAGATACGTAATGAAGTTACCTGTTTGCGGAATTATGCCCTAACTCGGTCAGCGGCGTCGAATTTCAAGAGGGATGACCGGAGTACGTATGACGCGCCGCCGGTCAGTATGTGTGGTGCCGAAGCTGCAAATTCTTTCGCGCTCACATCGTATCGCTAAGATAATTTCGCTGTCTAAACTAGATGGTCTTCTCAACAATTGTATCACATTTATTTTTAAACTTCTTAAATATGACCATGTTTCTGATTTTCGCCGTAAGCTTCTGGCTCCCAATTCGTGAAAGCAGATCATTGCGAATTTTAACTACTCTTTTTTTTATTCTATTCGACCAAATTTCACCCAGCTATCTCAAGACCAAATTTGAATTTGTAACACCTCGTCCCGGGTATATGCTTTGCACCTATCGTTATATGAATCAGCCTGCTTCGACGCTCGCGACCCGTTACCTACGCCGGTCTCTGGCAGACTGGCAGTGATCCAATCTGTCTGTCCGACGATGACTGCCCGATGCAGTTGAAACATGCCACGACTATTGTGATAAAAATACGTGAGTGTTAACCGTTGCAATTTAATGTCAGTATGACTCACGAAAGTTTATACGACGAGTTTATAACTTTATGCAATCGTGTAAACCGCTCTTACCTTAAACTAATCGAAACCTAATCGAAGTCAATCAAATTTTTTATTCTACTTTGCCATTTAATCGCGGAAACATTCCTCTTAATCTTGTAAACAATTTTCATGTATTACCATAAACATTAATTAGATTTCCGGCTAGTCCTATAACTATTCCGTTTAGTCCTATCGACAACTTTGAGAGCGATAGTAGGTATTAGTAGAACTCAGCAGTAGGACAAAACGAGATCATGCAAGTTGCCATACTGTTTACCACGCACCTGTGAGTATTGCCCAACTTGGGTCACTTTACACATTTTTGGAATAAACGTAAAATGGTCACATGAATTATCGCCTTCAGGGTATTTGTTTTGTGTTTAAAGTAGGTCCGATTAACCCGAGAGGCCCTTATTGGATTGTACCTCGGATTAAGTAAACACGAGATCGTTAGGGATGGACTACGGTTGGGGGGTGAAATTAGATATAGATTAGAATGTTACCTACTATTTCTATTTTATCTGTTGTTTTTTTATTCTTGGCTTAACCACGGATATTCCAATTGATACATATTCATACAACTTTTTTGAGACCAGGTGGCCTAGTGGTTGCGGCGTTAGCCGCGTAAGCTGAAGACCCGAATTTGATACCCAGCATTGGCTCCGATGGTGTTAGTCTTTTTCTTTAGTACTTATCGACGCTTGAAAGGCGAAATGGTCTAAGCGACAAAATGGTAACTTTACAGGAGAGCCAAAAAACCGCGCAATTTTTTGAAAAAAAATCATTATAATTTATTTTATTGTTCGATTTAAAACAAACAACTTTGTACAACATTATAGTAATGTTTTTTATACACTGTATTCAATATATTACCCAATACAATATTATTTGAGGATTTAGTGTCGCTTACGCAAACTGATCTCAAATTTTGTTAGAGGTAAAATAATCTAACCAACATTTGCGATAAAAAATGTTTAAAGTAAAAGAGTCTAAGTGGAAAAATAATCTGCGAAAGTACTAGGATAAACTATCCAACTACAAAAAAATGACAAATAAATAGTAAGGTCAGATTGTACAAGGTCATTATAAGCCACAGATTAAGTCAAGACAAATAGTCTATGGCTAGGTGCGACTACTTTTAACATGGAACTATTTTATCTATGTTAAAATTGACCTTACAGTTTCCTTTACTTATAAATAGTTAAAACCTTTATTAAATTTCTAGTTAGTGATATAAAAATGAAACAATTGGTTTGAAAACCGGTGGGTCTTTATTAAAAGAAACTGAAATAGTTTAAACCCCTAGGTTACAAAAAACTATACGTACTTCCCTATTTTAGCTAAAAATGAACAAAAAATTTACTACACTTCACAAATCAAAACAAAACAAAGTTAAACAATTTGTTTGGAAAATTAAATGTATTTATCACAACTCACAAGCATAATTAAGTTAAGTATAAATAAAACTGGTCACTTCAGACCTAATCACAATCATTTGAGATCAAAAAAATATAGTGTTTGCACTTTCTTCTTTGTACGTAATAAAGGTGTTATAAACCTAAGTAACATGTACTACAAATTAAATATTATTTTCTAACAAAATCAACAATATAATTAATTATATTATCTGCGTTATTTCAATAATAAGACACATTAATTGACCTTTGTTGGTCAGTTCTACTAATATTATGTCTTAGTTGTTTAAAACGAAGGCTGCACTACAATTAACGCAGAAACGTAAACATGACTGACCTTAATCTACCGTAATACAAGTTAACAATTAACAGTCTTTAAATTTTTTTAAGGCACAAAAATCACATTTTTTTAACCTAATTTATTTAAATTCTGAGTATGTTAAATATAAATAATTAATCTTCTACATCTTCAATGTCTGACTCAGGCAGGCAATCTCTGACAGAAGCTGTTGTTGGAATGGACAAAAACTCATCCTGAAATATTGCAGGTATGACACTGTTCTTGCAAAGCTTGCTGAGATCGTCATATTTGGCCTTTGATATAGGAAGTGGCTCTTTATAACACGCTGTAGGTGCAAGCTTAGTTTTGCATTGCACGTCCACAGTGATTTCCTCGTCAGAATCATTCATAGAATATTTAATGGTTATTTTTGAATCGTTTCTTTTTTTAAATGTTGCTATTCGTATTTTACTAATTTCGCCTGTTAGATTTCCTTTGAAGTATTTATCAGTCACTCCATCCCATTTCATGAAATCTTTGTAAGTAAACACATTAACATTGTAAGGCATCGGGTTTTGTCTGGCTGTAGAAAATATGGTATACCACTGTGAGGCCGCCCTGGGTACGTAATGTACTATTAAACAACTTCGATGGATAAGTACCTATTAACTATTTCTTATTATAATTACTAGTCACGAATTTTTCTTCGTAAGTAGGTATATACACAAAAATGACAAGAATCGACAATGACATTTTAACCTCTGATAATAGATACTATTCTGTCACCGACTATCCAAAGCTTGCGTTGCCTAATACATTATGTGGGTGATTATCTCAGCGCACTTTTTATGCGGCGGAGCTGATAATGGCAGTGTGGACTAATCGTTTCAGATTTATATTTTTTTTCTGAAAACCTTACACAAGTTATTATCTTAAGCCAAATCGCAAAATGTTATTTAAGTTATAAATACTTATTAAAATTTTTTTTTTATCGGAATAATAATTTTGGTGTAGTGTCCCGAATCCGTTTTTCTTTAATTTTTTCTTTGCCAGGACCGTAACATCCATTGATTTAACTAAAACCTTACTTTTTTTTACTCATTATTAGTATGTGTATATTATAAGAAAAATAAGTAAGGATTATTACATAAATCGATACTCTAAACTCAGCATTAATACTTGTCCGGGTAAAATACTAAATTTTGGTGGTAAAAGTTGAAAATGATTTTGTGATCGAACAAAAAGCAACAAGTCTTACAAACGTAGTGTAACCTGTTAATTTAGTTCCCCTCCTGCACTGAGCGATGTCACAATTGTCGTTCCTGGCTAGATCTGTCAATAAATCGCGGAAGTATCTAATTTTGGTGTATACTAATACTTTTTAATGCAACTTTGGTGGTGTGTCTCACTAATGACCGTTAAGTTATTGTTTTTGTGTGAACTGTATTTAAAACTTGTTTATAGTTTCTTTTTTAAAATATAAATTTAAAACTGAAGTGAATGCTACGGTTAACTTTTAAATATATTTTTATGCCATGGTCCTAATTTTGGTGAATCAATTTTGGTGGTTTTGGTGGCAATTTGAAGACTAATGCTTACAAAAAGGGAGTAAAATCTGAGTTGTACTTGCTCTAAGATTTAGGATTCTCTGTTATTATGAAACTTTCACCTTTTAGTTTTCTGACAAGTCGGATATTCAGCATTTTTTCAGTTTTGTGCAAAAATCCTAAATTTTCACTTTCATACAACGAGTAGACTTGGGAAAACATTCAGGGTACTACCCTGCATGTTTTCCTTAGTTTACTCGTACAATATACTAAAATTGTCTGTCTGTAAGAGTTGATGCTAGTTAAGGTCGATATTAAAAAGCCTCTATCAGTCGCGATGCATTTTTAAGATAAACGCAAACACATGTTGTGTGCAGGACGAATAAGTTGTCAACAGGGCCCATCATTTTTGGTCTTGCAATCTAAGGCCAAGTGACTGCTGACTATTATCTCGATACTTAGCAGCAAATTTAACGTATGAGACCTGGGCTGGAGGACGGCAGCCTTTAGGGTGAGGTGAGCCCAGTTCTGAACAATCTGATCTCCTTAACTTCTAAGTATAGAGAAATAGATCTAGAGCTGAATATGGGTAAATTTATTGACGGCCTAATTCAGCATTTCTCCCACCATTCGGACTACCTTCTTAAAGTCTGCACGCACATGGCTTCTTTTATTTTTCGGTTTTGTCTTTTTGCACCAATGTTGCCTTTAGCAATACGATGCCCTTTTGGAAGTTTCCTCATTTGTGTGAAAGAACGGATAATTTAATGGGTGACCGCTCCTGATGACAATCTTCGTAAAGATCGAAACATGTCGACCATAATCGACTAAACACATGTGGCCACGTGAGTGACAGGTTTTAAATATTATTTAGTATGTTCGAGTCTCACGAGAGTTTTATACTTAAAATTTCATTTACATTAGTATCCAGAAAATTATGAACGTCGAACTCGATAAGAAACAGATTGTCCCCGCTACACTTACGATCTGAATTAGTGACCTGGGTTTGCGGGGGGTTTCAAGTGTCTCTCTTTCTGCTTTTCTGTCGTCCGTACAGTGCACTTTCTCTCGGAAGGTTTACTTGCCGGAGGCAGTAGATGCTTCTTCAAGCACATACTCCTGTAACTCCTGTTTCACTCCTTGGGCTTGTCTGGTCGAGGAATTCCCGTCAAAGCGGGACGTTCAGAGGGCGAAGGGTGAGCTTCTGTCGTAAGGCACAGGTCGGCTTGCATAACGCCCCCTTCACAGCTGAAAAAGCCCGTTTGCGGACAGTGTCGTAGAGGAAATCTGATTATTGCCTGCATGATTACCCTTCTCAGAACTGTGCTATGATGTTGGATAATAATTCGCTAAGGTTGGTTGTCGGGCATCGCTTGGGGGTGGATTAGTTGTCCCCCATCGTTGCCCATACGGTAGTGAGGTAGACTATGGGGTGGTCACGGGCTCTCCTGTCGAGGAAGCGCTGGCACGTCAACCTACATAACGTAATCCGGCAAAAGACACGATGGAATGACGCTTATTCCTTGGCAAATGGATATTGGCCGGTTATTTGGGATGCTACGTGCTTGGGTACCTAGCACCATCGCATTCGTTTCCGCCACAAATTCGTCCATGGGGAGAGAAGGGAGGGTAAGTTTGTCTCCGGAGTCCTTAAAATTACTAAAAATATGCTGGCCTTTCCTACATTCACAATTTTACGGCTTTCTCAGTGGAGACCCTGGAGACTGTGGGGTCCTGAAGGTCTCAAGCTGTTTAGAGAACTGAAACTCCATGAAAGACTCTTTGAAACCACGGGTGACCGTAGAGCTGGTTTATTTCTCTGCCAAAGGTCAGGCGTTTGCCATCTAGCTGGAAAATGTAGCGAGTTAATATTATGAGCAGGTGCCCAATTTGCCCATAATACCGCAGGAAGCGACTTGGGCGATCTTTTGACATTGTAGACTAATTGTCATTGTAATTGTATTTGAAAAGTCAACGATTTCAAATATTGATTGATAATGTAGTTCTGTTTTACATAACTTTTTTTTGTTGCCTGAGGAAAAATAGTACTTTTTAACGAATCACAAAGCATTTGCATTCATTTCACTTTCAGCGCATAACTAGGTAAGGTTTGTGCAATTTTGGTGGCCAGTAAATCTAATTTTGGTGTGTCAGCGCAATTTTGGTGGCAACCAAATGACAAAAATCATAATATATCTAAAACTGCTATATATAATAAAAGGCCATTGTTACACAATATTTATTGTGACTAGTTACGTAATATCGACACATAATTTAGACATAAACAACAAAAATAAAAAATCCCACCAAAATTAGGTAAATTTTAGACCTGTTGAAATTGACCCATGTTTATTATCAAAATAATTACATACTAACTATTCAATAACACTTAACTTACCATAACATCAAAGCTTAATTTCCTGCGTGATCGCGAATGTAATATCCCGGCGTTTTTCAAGGCCATGTCCAGAATTCGCCCTTTTCTATGCATTATACACCTAAAAGTAAACGTGTTTGCATTAGTAAACAACGAAAGTACTGTTATAAATTGTACTACCGTTTATGATTTAACTTTTATGTGTAAAATCACTTACGATATTGTAGTGCAGTTCGATCGATTTGAGTACCTACACGGAGAAATCGACACACGCGTTACTTAGAGAGCGTCTCGAAGCGTAATAAAGCGTACTGAATTTGGTTCGATGGCGC
This sequence comes from Lathronympha strigana, assembly GCA_949128165.1. Lineage (NCBI taxonomy): Eukaryota > Metazoa > Arthropoda > Insecta > Lepidoptera > Tortricidae > Lathronympha > Lathronympha strigana. The sequence goes on from OX421905.1 coordinate 3,344,473, forward strand.
TTGCGTATCGCGAACTCCTCCGTGGACAGTGCGTATGCGGCACTTAAATATGTTGTATTGGTAATAACCGACTTTACAAATACACGCAGTATTAGTTAAAGACGGTCTGTTTTATAAAATATTATAGCTGAAACTGTCTAACCAACCAGCTCGTATATAAAAACAATGTGTTTAAAATTATATATTAGACCGTCAACACCGAATTTATTTCTAGGAAAAGAGAAATAAGCGACAGCGGTTATATCAATTATTGCAGGTTAATAGGGATAAGCGACATCACTCTCGATACCTAAATCAAGTAAAAGGTGATAACCAACAACAGTGCGGATAAAACCGTTTAGGCTATTTGATCTAAGCCATTTTTTGTGTTATTTTAGTTATAAGTAAAGTTATATAACTGAAGTAAAACTGTGTTATACGGTAAAGTAAAACAAGATAACCGACTAATGAATAGAAAGTCGTAATAAAGTCAAACAGTCTAAGTAGCGTTTTGTAAAAATACATTTTATCTTTTGTCCAATATTCAAAAATTTGAAGAAAAAGACGTCGTTTAGTAACTATAATAGGTCATTATTCGAAAAATCACCGATGGGATAAGCGACATGGAAGTAGTCATATGGACACGAGACCCAGCACATTCTACGCAAAAAAATCTGCTGATTTCAACGGTATATATAACTTAATTTTGCAAAAAATGTCGCTTAGACCATTTCCCCTTTCAAGCGTCGTTATATAACATCTATTTCTATTTATGAGTAATTATTCACTGACAATAAATTTTCACATGTCTACCTAGATATTAAGGAAAGCATCCAATGTTACCATGTACTCTTTGTGAATAAACCATTCATTCATTCATGATAAATATTCATGTTAGACAATATTAGCCACCATATTACTATTTTCTGTCATAACAGAAATTCCGTGTATTTAAGCATCGTTTTGGCGACTTTCACTTTTATTTGAAGTAAATCGTGAGTAGGTATAGAGGTACCTATATTATTTGCTGTTCTAATAAAGTGTGCACATACAATTACTTGAAATGAAATCGACAATAAATGTTTTACCAGACTAAACAAGAAGGTTTTAAAGACAATGCAATAATGTGAAGTCAACGCAGTGGTAATAATACAAGTGCGAAAAAGAGGAAATTGGCAATGAGTGGATTTAGATTAAACACGACACGAGGGAGTGTTTTAAATCGACACGAGTTACTTACAAAATTACCTATTTGCACGTTTATCGTACGACGTATTACAGAAAATATGGCCCCTTGGATGTTTGCCATAGGCACATAAAGTGCTCATTATCGCACTAGTAATATAACACCATAATATGTACTGTCCATTGTTAAATTATCACAGAGTGATACAAATATAAATAAACCATCCTTTATGCCGAGTACGTTGTCCACGCGGTAACTGCAATAATTATTGACCCGCTGAGAAAGTACATTTGCCATCACATATAGTTACAAGAGCTGGAAAGGTGGTACAAAATATTAAATAAAGTAGGTAAGTTAAATATAAGGGTCAAAATAAATACAAAAACATTAGTACTTAGGCAAAACTCTTATGGGATAGTATTCTGAAACACCTCAAAATAGCCCAGTATTTTGATAAATTGTATGCTCTTCATGTAGGGCTCAACCTTTTATTTAAAAATAAAATAATAAACTAAAGAACGAAAAAAGCCGTCGTGTTCAGATATTTGTGAGCACATTATAAATTTACTAAAACGAGACTTAATCGTGTACAAACTTTGAAAACAAACCTTCGACGTATCAAGGGCGACATTCCCTCCGTGGCCCCGAAAAAAGACTCCTAGACTTTTAAAGTTTTAGTAAATTTATAATGTGTGAAAATCGTGAAAGTTTAAATAAGTGATTTGTGAGCACCTGGGCTGCTCCGATGTTACTGATGGCAACTGTACTATTTTATAATTTAACCTTACGTGAGTCATACTGATATTAAATTTCAACGGTTAACACTTACGTATTTTTATCACAATAGGTGTGACATGTTTCGACTGCATCGGGCAGTCATCGTCGGACAGACAGAGTGGTCACCTTCGCAGCTCGGGCATCACTGCCCGAAACCGGCGTAGGTAACGGGTCGCGCGCGACGAAGCAGGCTGATTCGAGCAATCCGGCGCAGTCGTTGCGGGAGTCTGAATTGTCGGATCGTCTGACGGGATCAACGACAAGCACACCGAACTAACCGTGTCCACTAAATCGTCACCACACAAATTCATGTTCCCTCTAGGAAGCACTGGTTTTCATGCCAGTGGCAGAGTCCAACCTCCGTCGCGGTTGAAGTTAGGGCGACGTCCGATTTCAATGGCCTCGCGGATCCTATTGTGATAAAAATACGTGAGTGTTAACCGTTGCAATTTAATAACTGTACTATTTATTGTGTGCCTACAATTTTTGTAAATTCTATAATTTACCAATCATTAGGGCGATATACAATGCCCCATCAAAAATTATAATTATACGAGCTTCTTAAAACATATCAGAATCTACAAAACCTGCTTAACTTACACACTAGAAAAAAATAATATTCCATAGGTACCAAAAACTCTACACTTTTTGCCCATCGCGTACCTAATTATAAAACGGACAACTTTCCCTGGCAGCCATTTCCCGAAATGGGGGCAATCTGTATAAAAACAGTGGCAGGTATTTCTTTTTCACGACTTGTTTTCAATAGGGGTTCTTTGGGTTTTTCCCTACAAAGTGGAACAATCATTAAAACTTTTTGACGGCGAGGACTTTAATTGTTACGGATATCTCGTTAGCGTAACACGGCAGACAATTGGCGTGTCATAATTTAGGTTCGCTGTTTGTAGTTTCCATTTTATATAACCGGTTGTAGGTACACCCGATTATATACCCAGGTGCGTTAATCAACATTTCTTATCAATAGTTACCATGTTTACGGTATCCTGGGTCATTTTTAAAAATCACGATTTTATGGCATTAAAATTCTCAAAACATGATTTGTTTTTGGTAGTTAAATATTCCTTTTCCATGATGGGTCATCCACCAAACATATCAGTAGAACATACTACAACGTTTCTTCTAAAAAACTGTACTGCATTTGTCCTCTGGCTGACGGGACGGATAACAACAAGAAATAGTTGATCCACCCACCTAGGCACCTACATACAACAGGTTATATAAAATCACAATTTAAAATAAAAACATATTTAAAAAAAAATGTTTATCTGATTGTGTCGAGTGTCGAGTGTGGGTTTATGAAACGAGGCGTCAGTCGACTGATATTAGAATAGAGGTCAAATCAAATTTCCTTGAGTCACATGTGATCGAAATTTGAAAATAAAAATGATAGTATCGAAATCGATAATATAATTTAGCTATAACATTTTCACGTTACGTTACGTACCTAGGTACCTACTAATCCTGCTAGTCTATGATGGTCGGGTTTTTATCGTTTACCGACGTTGCTGTCACGTTCTAACAAGTATGTATGTGCGAAAGTGACGCATAGCGTGATAAGCGATAAAATGGCAACCATGCTAACCCTGCTGGTTAGGGCATTTATTTGTGTCTTTATCACGAATATTTGTTCCTGAGTTATGAATGTTTTCTATGTATTTAAGTATGTATATGTATCTATCTATTATATATATCGTCGTCTAGTACCCACAATACAAGCCTTATTGAGCTTACCGTGGGACTAGGTCGATTTGTGTAAGATTGTCCCATAATATTTTTTTATTTTTTTATTAATTATTTATTACTTAGAAAGTGGCCATGTTCTCAAGTAATGTTTAAGCTCATATTTACCCGACGATGACGTGCACAGTAACTCTCGCGTCGCCGTAATGGCGGAGGTTTGTCGTGCGTTGTGCTGCCACTTTGTCACTCGGCTTCAGCGTATTTTTTACCGCCAGTTGGAGTTGTGTTGGTGTACAAATACAAGTTTATAATACAGGGTAATTTTTTAAAATTGGTATTTGTTACTGGGATTGGTCATAATGGGGGTGTGCAGTGTATAACATATCCTACGTGTGACATTGTTTTTGTACACAGGAAAACCTGTCTGGTACTTCCCGATACATAGTAATAATAGTTATAAAATAGCTTGTGCTTCACGCAAAAAAGGGCACAAGGTTGGTCGATTTGCGGAAATTATCCAGCAAAAATAACTAAAGGAAGACTCACACCAATTCGATCCGATCCGATCCGATCCAGCACGATCTTTTAATTTCTATAGAAAACATCACGTGACCTTCGAGGGCTCTGAGCGATCACGTATGATTCTTTCTATAGAAACTGACAGATCATCCCAGATCGGATCGGGTTGGTGAGAGTGACGCGAAGCTTATGTTTAGTTAATAACAAATAAAGTCATCATTAAATCATAAAAATATATAATTGTTATACAGTAGCATAATAAAACAGTCTCGCGTAAAACAAAGCCTTCAACTTCAGCGCTCGGCATTTTGAGTCTATCCACAAGTGTAATATTAGTCAGTAATTTATGTTTGTAAATAGTTGTCTGTTAATATCTTAATCTTGATTTAACTTATGTGTACATTAATACCCGCCTCTGAACTTCATGTTTATTTTCACTTTTAATGTAAGTTGACCAACATAATAATATAATCAATAAAAAATAAATAGCAAGTTCAATACAAATTTTGGGATTTCAAACAATTTAATTAGAGATTCGGTTCAACCCTGTATCGAATAGCTGAGCCTCAGTCAATAACAGTCTGATAACATCAATCGTGAATGCCGGTGATTCGGTCGGCTAACTATTTCGTCCTCTATCAGAATGCAGTACCTACCTATTTGGTAGAATAGACGGATCTCTTAGGCCTTAATGTTGCAGAGCAGGTAAATATTAGGGTGACTAAGACTTGTAGGAAGTTGGACTTAATATTGAATGAAGGCTGATTTATAAATTCATGGTGCATTTGGGTATTGACTAAATTAAAGGACTAGACCATTTTTATTATCCTACAATGTATTAATGATATGAAAACCCTTTCTCCTTGAAATTGTTACAAAAAATTATGTTAATCATATTTTAAACTACCTATAATCTCAGTTTAATGTTGCAAGGCTTTTGTGAATCTATTAAATTGAGTGGTAGGTGCCTTTATAATTCTATATTTCACAAATACTTTTATCAAACGGCGCCATTATATATAAATGATTTTGTTTGCATTATTTCACTTCCGGTTCGTTTCATTGTTTATAAAACATAACAAATACGATACATTTATGATGGCAAATACTTTCAACAAAATGCGGGCTTTTTTATTGTCTTTATTGTTTGTTCCGCAAAACAAATAATAATGAAGTTAACTCAAATAACTATTTTGTGGAATATGGGTACAATGAGTTATCACAATATTAATTATCACAGAAACATAAATAATTCAGTAACATTGCTCGCTCCATACATTAACCGTCATTAATTATTAATCTATTGAAGGCAATTACTTCATGTCCAAAATAGTATGGATCAACTAATAATGTACATTTATTGGTTAATAAATAAATATTCTTTAAATATATAAATATCGGTAATAAGGTTTTATTATCGATATTTAAAGAATATTGATTAAATAACTACACCCCGTTATCTAACGCTCACTTTGGGGGCAAACTAAAATAGTGATGTTGCTTAGTCGATTCATATTTTATTAATCAGTCGAAATAAAATTATTTTTGTATGAATCATCTTGAGATAATTAATTCATTGTAAATGCAAGTAATGAGTTATATTTGATGTCATTAGATGTTCTGTATCTATTTGATCGGATAGGAGGACGACAAGTATTAAACAGTATAGAGACGACTTACTAGGTAATTTAGTACAAGCAGTTTAATTTCGGGGGTAAATTTGAATTATTTAGTACTCTATCAGGTCCCGTTTTGTTAATAATAACGAGCAGTTTAAGTTTTTATAGTCAACTTTATAATTTTATTAATTCAGATTATCGAAACTGCCATGGGGCAGTTTCGATTAAGGGATGGCCCTTGCCCCGAAAGTGAGCGTTAGATAACGGGGTGTATAAATAACATATAGGTATAATTTAAACTATCGTGAGTCATACTGACATTAAATTGCAACGGTTAAAACTCGCGTATTTTTTTACATACCTAATTATTATGGTGTTTTCAAATCCATTCGTATCTTTAGCTGTTTCAAGTCTTCTGGAATCTTAAGTTTTTTCAAGTCCTTTCGAATAGAATTAGAATATTATTCATATTTCGGGGTTTTTAAGCGTTTTCGAGTCTTTTACAGACTTTTTAAGTCTCTGAAAAATCTAAATCGATTATTGTATTATTAACCAATGTGTATTTTCTTATCTGGCATTTCATCATCTATTTACTCACTATTTTTTCACTGTTAAGGTAAAAGTTGTCTGAGACTAATCTTATTCTGTGGAAGTTGTCCTAAAAGGTGATTCAAAAACAGCAAATTCAGGCTGTCGTGTTCGTCATCGTAAAAAACAATATGTGCAAGTGCTCAAAGGTTCTAAAAGTTTATCTTTCAGTTGGCTCTCGCTCTTCGCCATATCACTCACGAACAACTACTTCTGTTACTTCAACAGATACAAATTGACCCGCTCTATAAGGAGGTCTCACATTTCTCAACATTTCCAGGAATCAACCTTACGAGACTGTTAACGTTTTAAAAATTCTTTAAATTCATTCATTCTAAGGGGAGTTACTTAGAATGTGTTATTGCCTCCCTGGAACATTGAAGTGATCTGTTTGTGAAGTAATTCTAAATAAAGAAAAAGGTGCCACGAGTTGTTTCTGAGAGCCTTACAAAATGACATTAAAAAAATCAACAGGCATCATAGTAACATTTTGTAGGATTTGACTGTTACTCGTAACACTTTTTGCAGGGTTCTTTAATGTTAGTACGAAATTTTCTTGTTTTACTAAAACAGTATACATAAAAAAACGTTATCAGCTATGCACTTAATTCTCTAAATTTTCAATGTGGCATGAAACTAATTTGCATAATTCACTCAGTGCAAACGCGAAATACTAAACAGTCCGATCCCCTCATTTAAATTTCTAAATCGTATGAAAAGATTACAAAGAGATTTTGTGGGTTCATGCCATGATATATCTACGTTTTTTGTCCTCATTAAAGCGGTAAACCCTTCAGTTCGTGGTCCATTTGGTGGTAAAACCTACTTCTGTAACGTTGTTTAACATATTTCGTACGAATACCTACTTTATATTCTGCTCTATTAATGATTAACCTACATAATGCTGATGCATTTAAATATTGCAAAATAAAATGGAATAGACAAGATAGCTTAAAAAATTGGTATTTATTCAAAATCGTGTTGTATTTGCCAAATTTATAAATAAATACAACAATTCCCAAGTTCTATGAAAATAAATTAAAACACCTACGCACAAAATAAACTTTTTTTGTACTTCTGAAGTACCTACCTTATAAATTTCATTGTGATATTTTCTGCTTTTTGTTTAACTTTTTTTTAAATATTCCATTATTGTGTTGTGTACACTTTTTTTTTGCAATCCACCCATATGTTATTTTTTATAAGAGGTATATTATTTCCCTTTTGTTGAGACAAGTCAAAACCGAAGAATAGATCACCGCCATATTCCAAAACTGATACATCCATGACCCTAATTGCGCGAAAACAAGCCGTTTATAACTTAGAACTATTCTCTAAACTAAGCTACAGATGCAACCTTGTTGCTCGACTTGCAAATCTCCGTAATTGGTTTTTAATTGCCCCCATGTTCAAGTTAGTAGCGCTAATTAGAGACGTCAATTCTCTTGTCAGGTTTGCTAGTGAAATGTTTCGTGTTTATTTGGGCGCGTTATTAATTTGTCTTGGCATGCATCCATGCAAGTATTAGAATTATAAAATACGGATGTCTGTACAAACTACTTTACTGTCTGTAAAAAAATTGACTGCTTATGATAAATATGTACATTCCTGTTCTTTTCTGAAATCAGTATGAGGAAAAAATAGGGAAACAATAAATTGACGCCAAAAAGATAAATGCAATTAGTATTTAGCTGACTACCTACATATTTAGTCTGGGAGCTGTTGTGGTTCGTTTTATATATAACTAGTGATAGTCTGCTCGCGGATTCGTCCGTGTGTAGTCATTAAACTGACCCTTAGTAAATTGCAACCCTAAATCCCTTAAGGGATGAATTCCAAGATCAAATATCCTCGCAAATTTTGGTTACGTGTTTAATTTGAGTGAACTTTTCTATTGCACTATTGTCGGGGATTTATACATTTATAATTTATACTTGTTTGGTCAACAATGTCATTGTGTGTAATATTTGATGTTTACAATGTTTAATTTTTTTTAATATATAACTCCCGGGCCGGGACATGACTGGGCTGGGCTGATGTATCAATTTGAGTAGAAAGCTTCACGTGATCTCTAAAACATGGCCCAATCTACCTGAAGGTAACGAACACTTAATAAGAAACTCTTGCAAAAACCAGTGCCTTTAATAGTCCACAATTCTCTTATAAAGCACCGCAGTCGTCGAGCTACTAAATTAATTCTGCATTATTTATGCGTCTACGTGCAACAGGACTGCCACAGTACTTTATGTTCCGCTTATTTAATAGTTTCCTAATTAGCACTAATCTTGGGTAGCCGGCTTGTAATTTCCTCCATTTAGGATGCACAATTTAAAATTAAGGTAAATTAAGAACTCGCTAACGGAAGACGCTGGGATTTTTAATACGGTTCGGTAAGATAATAAATGTACCTACCTGAGGGTCAGAGAAGTTTATTAAGCATTTACATAAGTATAGAATACTAGCTTTAACCCGCGGCTTCGCCCGCGTACTAAACGTAATTTAATTTTCAACCGTCATACAAAAAAGGAGGTTTATTTATTTATTTCACGCCCGCTAAGTTAGATTTGAAAATCGTTGTTGTTTTCGAAATCAGCGACCCGATAACGGCACCCATATCAAATAAAATGGTCGTAACTATTCTTGTTTCCCCTTTACACACTTTGGAACATCATTTTACCCCTTCTTTGAAAAATCCTATCTTTGTGCACCGCTTCACCTTATAAGAAACCTACGTACCAAATTTGGAATCTCTAGAACCAGAAATAAACATAAAAACGAACCCATATTGATATTTTTAGATTTCAACGCCATCGCACCCCATCAGGGAAGATGGTATCTCACGTCCGCCTCTTTGAGTTTTACGGGATGCGTCGCTTCTGTACACTTTAATTAAGCACTGTGTTGTCTTAATTAGCTGCAATCGTTTAAAACTAACGTTTAAACGTAGTTTCATCCGTCCTTGTATCAAACTTCGTCAAAATATAAAATCTAAAAAAAAACAATAATTTGAAATTATAATTTGAAATCATCATTAAAAATTTATGAAATCATTGCATAAGTTCAAAATACTCCGTCTGTTGCCTGTCAGATACTTAAAAAACAAACACTCTTAGTTACTATACTTCCTCATCCTCATTTATTTTAATACCAAATTACGCTAACGGAGCCAGAGGTACCGAATAAGTGTGTAATTGACAGAAGGACATAAAAATACATGGGCCGTGCTGGAGACAAATGGTTCGAGTATACGACATGAGGTTGCCTTATCTGCAGCAACATACGTGTCCACGTATAGGTTCATACATGTTCACCCAATCGATAAAAAAACTGACTGCGATATTTTGAATTCCCCATTTAGATTTTTAATCATTTTGAACAAGCCTATGTCACTCCCACGACAAAGACGAATCTAATATGACACCTCTCATGTTAAAATCTGTCAAGCGATATAAGCTGTATAAGCCAAGAAAATTAGACAATTTCCAGGAATCAATTGCCACAAAACTGAAAATTCTTTTGAATACGTTTATTTGGTCGCAGGACTTGCGCTTTAGTTTTGAGTTCCATGTAACTGCCAAAATGTATAGATCGTGGCGTCGGACGAAGAGAGTTGAATTCTATCAGAGTATTCATTTATCAAATTATTATTCAAAATATCATTAATTCAAGTAGGCTTAAAACGTCTGCGTTTCAGCTTGGGCAAAAATGCAAACAAACTACCCACCTGGTGATTATTAAAATGTGGCATTCATTCATTACTTGTCAACCAATGTTCAGTTACACACAAAATATCAATATCTAAATAGTTTAAAAAAATTCAATTATTATGGGGCATATTTTAGTATGGAAATGGGACTGTTCACTGGCTTAAACTATACCTAAAACATGAACTAAGAGCATTTACTAGTTCATCTATTGGGCTGCATTTCAATTTCAATACATGGACGATTGTGTTATATTTGTTAGTTCATTTAATCAACATCGTGCCCAAAACTTGAACGAACTAAATTTATTCGTCTTCCTATACTACCGTTCATCTATTGGTGCCTAGCCGTTCATAATGAGGGTCCTGTTTGCGTTTTTACTGGTTCATCTTTTGGATCGTTAATCGTTCATTTATTGGTTCCCCCAACCTAGGTAAATTGTTTTCGCTTACATTTTTTGTAGTGCCCATTATGCTAAGCTTATTACTAAATAATCATTTAATTTTGTGTCTAAAAATAAAAAGTAAACACTTAAAATCTATACATATAAAAGGAAAAGTCCTGACTGACTGACTCACTGATCAACGCACAGCCGAAACTACTGAACGTATGATCCTGAAATTTTCACATTACGTTAGTTGTTTAACAAAGGTTACGAATAAGAAGGGGTTTTGAAAAAATCATCTTCTAAGGGGGTTAAATCGGGGTTGAAAGTTTGTATGGAAGAAAGTTTTATTTTTTAGATAGAGACTCAAAAGTTGGTGTAGAGGTTTGTTATTAAAATACAAAAAAAGTAATTTTAGGGTTTTGGAAAAATCAACCCATAAAGGGGTGAAAAGTATTTTGAAAGTTTGTATGGCGGAAGCGTTTCCCTATTAGTTATAGACTACACACTTTGTGAAAAGAATCCTCATTAGAGTTTACAAAAAGTAATTTCAGCGATTTCGGAAATTCGACCCTTAAAAGGGTGAAAAGGGTGTTGAAAGTTTGTATGGCGGAAGGTTTTCTATTTAGTTAGAGACTTTATTTTATGTGTAAAGGTTTCTCATCAAAATACAAAAAAGGTGTTTTTATCAATATATATAAAAAAGAAACTGACTGACCGAATGACTAACTGACTGACTGACTGACATATCAACAAACAGCCGAAACCGCTGGTCCTAGAGATTCCAAATTTGGAACGTTGGTTCCCTATAAAGTCTAGAAGTGCACTAAGAAAGGATTTTTCAAAATTCAACCCCTAAGGGGGTGATTTGGAAGTCCAAAGTTTTTATGGGGAAACAAGATTAGTTGCCCTATTCCATTTGAAACTTTACAGGAGTATTTATAAAGATAAATGAGGTAGCACGTGTTTCACGTTTTTTGAGAATTCAACCCATATAAGGGGGAAAAGGGGTGAAAAAGTAAAATCATTTCATGGTTTATTGGGTCGCTGATTACAAAAACAACGACGATTTTAAAATCTAACGTGGCGATTGTGACCATCTTCCCTGTTGGGGCGCGAGGGGGTCGAACTCTAAAAATATAAATATGGGTGTCGTTTTGTTGTTTATTTTTGGTTCTATAGATTCCACACTTAACACTTAGGTTCCTTATAAGGCGTAGGGGTGCACAAAGAAAGGAGGTTTCAAAATTCACCTCCAAAGGGGGAGAAATTACGGTACAAACTATGTATGGGGAAACATGATTTACAACTACACAAGAGTATTACTAAAGATAAATGAGTAAAGACCTGTATTTGATTTTTTTGAGAATCAAACCCCTAAGAGGGGTAAAAGGGGTAACAATGTCAAAAAACAACATGATTATCGTTTTTATGGTTTATCGGGTCGCTGAAATCAAAAACAACAACCATTTTAAAATCCAATGAGGTGAACGTAAGATACACCATCTTCCTGTTAGGATGCGATGGGGTTGAAATCTCAAAATATCAATATGAGTGTCGTTTTGTTGTTTATTTCTATTTCTAGAATTTCAAATTTGGCACGTAGGTTTCTTATTAAAGTGTAGGTGTGCATTAAGAAAGGATTTTTCAGAACAGAATTCACCTTAACCTAATCTAGATAAGAAAGAAAATCCGAGAGGTTCTTTATAATGAATCTGGAGCCAAAACTGCGAGAAAAGGCCGCCATCTGAAATTTTTTTGATGTGATGGAAATCAATATCTGAGAATCCGAAAGGTTCTTTCTAAGGAATCAGAAGTTAACATTGATCGTAATATGTACTCGGTTGGTACATATCAAAGGGTTCAAGAGGTTCTTTATAACGAATCAAAGCCGCCAACTTGATTTTGAAATTACGTTACGGTTGAACATATTTTGTACGCGGGCGAAGCTGCGGGAAATAGCTAGGATTTTTTAGAATTCTCCTTCTAAAGAGGTGAAGTGGGATTTGATTGTATATCGGGAAACAAGATTTATTTGACTATTTTATTCACAGGAGTATTCCTAACGAGAAATGAGTATAAATAGGAGTACGAAATGGGGTGAAATAGTCAACATGGGAAATATATATAGTAAGTGTAACTTACCTAACGACCTACCTCTACCTACCTTAAATCTAAAATAGGTCCTTAATCAGAATTGCGAAAAGGGGCTCCATCTTGAATGTATTGAGTTTTAATCCGACCTTGATAATAATCGGTATTTGGGGATCCAAGAGATTCCTCAGTAACGAATCTGTAGTAAAAACTACGAGATCCAGCCGCCATCTTGAATTATTTCGATTTTGATCGGATCCTGTTAAAATCGATTTCCGAGGATCCGTGTGGTTCTCTTTATGAATAATCTGAAGTTAAAACTGAGAAAAACGGCCATCGTCTAGAATTTCTTCAGTTCTGATCTGATCGTGATGAAAATCGATATCCGAGGATCCGAAAGGTTCTTTCTAACGAACCACCAACTTCACCACCAACGGCCACCATCTTTAATTTATAGAGGTAAGTTCGTGATAAAGCTCGGTAGGCACATATAAAGGGTTCGAGAGGTTCTTTATAACAAATCAGAGGTCAAAATTGAGAAACAGCTGCCAACTTGAATTTTTCAGTTTGATCACTTTTCCGACAACCATCCATTCCATTTAAATCCGTTCAGCCAAACGCAAAATAATAGCGGACAAACATACATATGTACACACTAATATAATGGCCTCACTAAGAACCTCCTCATTTGTAGATGGTTGAAAATTAGGTTTTGTACGCGGGCGAAGCCGCGGGTAAAAGCTAGTATACTATAATTCTTATATTAAGTTTATTGTTTCAACTAAATCATAATATTCTGTTTCGCAATTTTTTTGCATTCCTCTAAATTTGTCCATGAGCGTAGCCTAAAGCAAATTCTTTTCATATATCAACCAAAAACGTTACTAATTTTGCCGACCCTCATACATGTGAAACCGCAAAGGTTTTTATGCGAAGCTGCCGGCATCTGCTAACTTTTTACTTTGCACTACCAATTAACTGCCACTCCACATTCCTTTTCGCATTAGCGTTCTATAAAATACCTAAATCTTCCACCTACACGACTTTGGTACCGTCCGTATATTCATTTTCATAATAGGTAAGAAAATAGTTTTAATTTTGAATTGGTACGAAACATAAATAAATAGACACACAAAGCAATGATACAAACGATAAATGTTCCATACGAAAAAGACCTTACTGATGTAATTAAGCATTACATATCAAATTCATACACAGAACTACCAACACTGTTAAAACTTTATGGGCTGTTGGCACTAACCGAAACGTCAGCTTCCAGGATGAAAAAGTGTTGCAACTGCAGCACATTTATCGCGTCCTTTTTTGGCTGATTTTACAAAATAATAACTTATTTTCACCGATGAACAATCACGAACTATTATAATCGATTTTCTGAGAAATCGATAAAGATAAATACTCGTATAATAATATAAATTACAAACATATTTATAAAAAACCGGTCAAGTGCGAGTTAGACCACACATAATTGAGGGGTCCGTACCGTCACACGATAAAAAATTGGCGTAAGCGCCTTCAAAATATCAAGGCACTTACGTCCTTTTGGGATAAATAATTTTTTGGCATTAACTCAAAAACGGCTTAAACAAATTTGTTTAAAATCATTTTCGGGATAAGTTCTTATATTATGCTATCGCGTAACATCGCATGGCGGTCTCAGGGAAATACACACGTCTCAACATGCCCATCACAAAGTCTTATACCTGTCAAACTTGCAATCAAACCGAGCAAAGCGTCAATGAAGATTTTTTTGTTGGAAAACCCTCAACGCACGGTTTCGAAGTAAATAAAGATTTTTTTTTCATAATTAAAATGACACAAAATGTTTATTTTTGTTTCCATTTTTTAAAGTTTATTTCTTTTTTCATTTTAATCAATGTATGCTGATATTGTGATTATCTTTTTGAAGCAAATGAATCGGCAATGCAAAAACTAACCAGTATCATATTGCTCACACATTCAGTTTCAAAATCAAAACACTGCACAAAAATGTTAAACGTTTGCAAAACATAAATTGCAGACTGTACTTGTACATTATGGTCACGCGAAATGACTTCATTTGATATAAGTGAGCACATGGAAATCAGTAGTGTTTGAGTGTGCAAAAAAATAATTGCTGTGATAAAGTTAAGGCAAGCAGCATTAACTTCAAGCTTTTGACTTGGTCTCTAGTGGATTTTATTATGTCAAGCATGCTACATGAAAACTGGCTGATAAAAATGCAAGTTTAGACTGAATCCCGTGGCCTAAAGTGATTTAAGGAGCTAAAGCAATAATAAATAAATAAATATTGTGGGACAATATTTGACGACCGGTTGGCGTAGTTGGTAGTGACCCTGCCTGCTAAGCCGATGGTCCTGGGTTCGAATCCCTGTATAGACATTTATTTGTGTGATGAGTCATGGATGTTTTTTATGTATTTTGTATATTATATATATCGTTGTCTGACTACCCGTAACACCAGCCTTCTCGAGCTTACTGCGGGACTTAGTCAATTTGTGTAAGAAAGTCCTATAATATTTATTTAATATTTTATATTACCCAAATCGACCTAGCCTCACGGTGAGCTTAATAAGGCTTGTGATGTGGGTACTAGACGACGATGCATATACTAGATAGATACAATAAACACTTAAACGACATATAAATACTTAAATACATAGAAAACATCGAACCAATTCGTAGGCAGAGTCACTACCAACTAGGCTAGGACTGCTAGGAGGTCGTGTGTGTTTTATTTGGTCAAGTATGGCATCTTTGCAATCATATAGTCTCTTTTTTGATAAAACTTCTTCCAATAAATAAAGGATATTGCCAAGATTTGGTACCATCATAGGCGTCAAAAGTGTCCATTGCCAAAAACTGTTCTATTATATTTTTATATTTTTAAACTTAATTCAAATTTTTATAATGAAATAAAAAAATAAGATCAATTTTAATAGTACTTTCGATGCAATTTAACATAATATTTTTTGATATTTTGCTCACTTCATTGACAATTACCACCCTCCTCAGAAATATACGTAAGTTTGCGTAATGCGTTTCATCCCCGCTATTAAAATGAAGTTGTTATTGGTCTATAAAGCTTTTTATTGGTTCAAATATTTTTTTAATATCAAACCACATGCGCAAAAATGTGTCGATATGAATTGGTATTGTCAATAGGCCCAAGGCCTATAAATGCCTCCCTTTTTCTCCAGCGTGAATAATAAAGGGCATATAATTTATGATCTGAGATATGGTCCTATACGGTATATGGGCCATAGAGCCCGGTCATGCGTAATCAACGTAATAAAACTGTCAGTTCACTTGAGAGACCGCATGCGATTATATTAATAAATAATTACAACAACAGACGTCTTGGAATAATAGTACATAGTGTGCAGATTATTTTATGTCAATTTAGCTACTAGTTTCATAAATGCCTTTTATTTGTCTTGAACACGTCAAATTGATCTAAGTCCATGTTTTTTAACACGCTAGTGTACAGGTAATTCATTGACTTAATACGATATAGAATGGCATGAGCATCCGTTTGCCCAATTCTCTTGAGGATGAGATGTAGGGGAAAGTCGGCTATATCGTACCGCTGGTTAAATCGTACCACCTCTAGATTTCCTAGTTATCGACATATTATATTTGCTTATGGGACACCCAACAGAGCTTCTATGTTATAATCGACAGTTAACGAAATAAAAAATCCCAAAAAGTCAAGAACGAACTTGATAGAGAAAAAAATTGATTTGCTTCTAACTCGATCACTCGAGATAACATTTAGTTTGAAACGAAGTGTCAATTACACACAATGTTGCACGCAAGTCGCACGTTATTTGATATCTAACAGTATGAAAATTGGGGCCTACTCTAGTTTGTCCCTTAATTTAAAAAATATAAACGTCAAAAATGTAGGTAATGTTTAAAAAGTTTTCATTCATAAAAGTCGTAATGGCGCAACGACATATTTTTTTGATTATTATTTGTTTTATTGATCTTTTTTGCATGTACTTATTAGCATACCTGGGATAAGTCGGGGCAAGTTCTAGAGATTTGATATCGATAAAAAAGATGTCGATATAATTAAATTATTAAATTAATATAAGTGCTCATTGAACATTCTCGATTACTATAAAATATGTATATACTAGCTTTTACCCGCGGCTTCGCCCGCGTACTAAACGTAATTTTCAACCGTCTACAAATAAGGAGGTTCTTAGTTGGGCCCGTATATTTGTATGTACATATGTATGATTGTCCGCTGTTATCTTGCGTTTGGCTGAACGGATTTAAATGGAATGGATGGTTGTCGGAAATGTGATCAAACTGAAAAATTCAAGTTGGCGGCTGTTTTTCAATTTTGACCTCTGATTTGTTATTTGTTGTTGGGCTTAAAACCAGCTAAGCTGTGCCCATACCTTTTTCCTTTGTCAGTGCCTAATTCTGTATTTTATGTTCATTGTTTTGTTCAAGGAAATAAACGATTTGTATTTGTATTTTTTTATTTGTATAAAGAACCTCTCGAACCCTTTATATGTGCCTACCGAGCTTTATCACCAACTTAACTCTATAAATTCAAGATGGTGGCCGTTGATGGTGGCGTTGGTGGTTCGCTAGAAAGAACCTTTCGGATCCTCGGATATAGATTTTCATTACGATCAGATTATAACTGAAGAAATTCTAGACAATGGCGTTTTTCTCAGTTTTAACTTCATAAAGAGAACCTCACGGATCCTCGGAAATCCATTTTAACACGATCGGATCAAAATCTAAATAATTCAAGATGGCGGCCGGATCTCGCAGTTTTTACTACAGATTCGTTACTGAGGAATCTCTCGGATCCCCAAATACTGATTATTATCAAGGTCGGATTAAAACTCAATAAATTCAAGATGGAGCAAATTCGCAATTCTGATCAAGGACCTATTTTAGATTTAAGGTAGGTAGAGGTAGGTCGTTAGGTAAGTTACACTTACTGTATATATTTTCCATGTTGACTTTTTCACCCCATTTTGTACTCCTATTTACTCATTTCTCATTAGGAATACTCCTGTGAAGAAAATAGTCTAATAAATCTTTTTTTCCGATATACAATCAAATCTCACTTCACCCCTTTAGGAGGAGAATTTTAAAATATCCTAGCTATTTCGCGCAGCTTCGCCCGCGTACAAAATATGTTCAACCGTAACGTAATTTCAAAATAAAGTTGGCGGCTTTGATTCGTTATAAAGAACCTCTTGAACCTTGATATGTACCAACCGAGTACATATTACGATCAATGTTAACTTCTGATTCCTTAGAAAGAGCCTTTCGGATTCTCAGATATTGATTTCCATCGCGATCAGATCATAACTGAAGAAATTTCAGATGGCGGCCTTTTCTCGCAGTTTTGGCTCCAGATTCATTGTAAAGAACCTCTCGGATCTTCCTTCTTATCACGATTAGAAGGTGAATTCTGAAAAATCCTTTCTTAATGCACACCTACACCTTAATAAGGAACCTACGTGCCAAATTTGAAATTCTAGAAACAGAAATAAACAACAAAACGACACTCATATTGATATTTTGAGATTTCAACCCCATCGCACCCCAACAGGGAAGATGGTGTATCTTACGTCCACCTCATTGGATTTTAAAATGGTTGTTGTTTTTGATTTCAGCGACCCGATAAACTATAAAAACGATAATCAAAATCATGTTCTTTTTTGACTTTGTTACCCCTTTTTCCCCTCGTAGGGGTTTAATTCTCAAAAAATCAAATACACGTCTTTACCCATTTATCTTTAGAAATACTCTTGTGTAGTTTTGAATAAAATAGTTTAACTAATCATGTTTCCCCATACATAGTTTGTACCGTCATTTCTCCCCCTTTGGAGATGAATTTTGAAAACCCCTTTGTTTGTGCACCATTACGCCTTATAAGGAACCTAAGTGTTAAGTTTGGGATCTATAGAACCAGAAATAAACAACAAAACGACACCCATATTTATATTTTTAGAGTTCGACCCCCTCGCGCCCCAACAGGGAAGATGGTATTTCACAATAGCCACGTTAGATTTTAAAATCGTCGTTGTTTTTGTAATCAGCGACCCGATAAACCATAAAACGATACCCATGTTGTTTTTTTTACTTTTTTACCCCTTTTCCCCCGTATATGGGTTGAATTCTCAAAAAACCTGAAACATGTGCTACCTCATTTATCTTTATAAATACCCCTGTAAAGTTTCAAATGGAATAGGCCAACTAATCTTGTTTCCCCATAAAAACTTTGGACTTCTAAATCACCCCCTTAGGGGGTTGAATTTTGAAAAATCCTTTCTTAGTGCACCTCTAGATTTTATAAGGAACCTACGTTTCAAATTTGGTATCTCTAGGACCAGGGGTTTGGGGTGTGCGTTGATATGTCAGTCAGTCAGTTAGTCATTCAGTCAGTCAGTCTCTTTTTTATATATTATATAGATAAAAACACCTTTTTTGTATTTTGATGAGAAACCTTTACACATAAAATAAAGTCTCTAGCTAAACAAAAAACCTTCCGCCATACAAACTTTCAACACCCTTTTCACCCTTATAAGGGTCGAATTTTCGAAATCGCTGAAATTACTTTTTGTAAACTCTAATGAGGATTCTTTTCACAAAGTTTGTAGTCTATAACTAAAAGGGAAACGCTTTCGCCATACAAACTTTTAACACACTTTTCACCCCCTTTGGGGTTGATTTTTCCAAAACGCTAAAATTACTTTTTTTGTATTTTAATTTATTTAATCGTATGGCTTTATACAAGAATAGGCAGATACATAAATGTCAATTAAAATTAAATGTTTATATTCAGTGCGTTGAGCCACGCAATAGCGTCGGGTGTTAGGTGTAGCAGGTCTTCTGGCGGTCCCGAGTATGAGTGTAGAGGGCATCGCTGGATTATATGCTCCATAGTTTGGACTTCTTCGCCACACTCGCACATAGCAGAGTCCTTCAGTCCAGTGTGGTCGGAGAGCGCTCATGTGGCCAAGGTAGATACCAAACTAAACGAGACTATGCGTTGTATATCAGGAACGGTTAAATCCACTCCCTCCTATTGGCTACCGACACTTTGCCATATAGCACCTCCACACTTGAGGCGAAAATATGCACTCAGGAGAGAAGCTGAGAAGATTAGGTCCAACCCAACACTGCCAATCTACAATGAGTTCTTCTACCCACCGCCGGAACGCCTAAAGTCCCGCAGTCCTGCGTATGCTGCTGCCCGAAATCTCAGTGGTTTCAATGTGACTGAAGCCTGGAAAACTGAATGGGCCACTGTTTCTGCCGGCTCTCACATGGAGACCATAGACCCAATATGTAAACCACTGGGGTTCAACCTTCCCCGGAGACTGTGGTGTCGCTTGAATAGACTTAGAACGGGTCACGGTCGCTGCAATTACTTTCTGCATAAATGGGGGTGTATTTTAATAACAAACCTCTACACCAACTTTTGAGTCTCTATCTAAAAAAAAAAACTTTCTTCCATACAAACTTTCAACCCCGATTTAACCCCCTTAGAAGATGATTTTTTCAAAACCCTTTCTTATTCGTTACCTTCGTTAAACACCTAACGTAATATGAAAATTTCAGGATCATACGTTTAGTAGTTTCGGCTGTGCGTTGATCAGTGAGTCAGTCAGTCAGGACTTTTCCTTTTATATGTATAGATGACAATATATGATATCGAGTCTCATAATTAATATAATAAAAGTAGGTATGCATATGGTAGGATGTAATTTCAATCAAAATTATAATTTACCAGCTACCATTTTAGTTAGTACTATTAATATATGAAATACACATTTTAATTTGTTTTAATAAAAAGGAGAAAATAATTTATATTTATTAATGTCGAATAACATTTAGATGTTGACAGTAACATCGACATATTTTTTGTTGATAAAATATTTTGCTACATCACTTTCGGTTAGATGCCCCGAGTTATCCCAGGTATGCTTATTAGTAGATGTAATTTACAAACATTTTGCATGTTGGCTTTATGTCGACTGAATGCTGATTCTAAACTATTTTATTAGGACCTTATTGTAATGTATTCCAGCAAAAAACTATTTCTATCACTTATATTATATATAATTAAATTTATTTATCTGTAGTGGTCTTCATAATGTCAAACTGAAACAAAAAACCCTAAATTGAAAAAAAGGCGGAACATCGGTTTTAAATTCAGTAAACTCAAGGGATCCCGAAGCCTATAAAGAGCAGGCTCGTCCAAATTTTGTGACATGCTGATACAGGCTGGCGTATTTTACGTCGTAATGTGGGGTCCCACGCGAACCATTTGAAACACTTAATTGTCTACTGGATGGTGCAAGTTTCCGGGTCACATGTATTAACACTAGCCGTTACCCGTAACATAGTTCGCGTAGATTTCATGTGGCTGTAACTATTTTGCTATTTTAAAAAGGAGAAGAAGGTATTTTAAAATATGTTAATATACCCACATATAATTAGCCCTTTTTAATGCGTTCAAAAACTGATTATGAATACCCCTATAATAATAAACACTTTTTTTACATCAAATTTATTATCTGTGAAAATGTTATTATAGCTAAATTATATTATTAACTTCGATAATAGGAGTCCGTATAAAAGGCAGCCAAATAATCGGCAGCCCAATAATTCGTGTCCATTTTTTTGGTTGCGTATTATTGGGTTGCTGATTATTGTACTGCAAAAACTGTGGCTTCGGATTATTGGCCCGCTACCGAGCTTGTCCGACCCGATAAAAGGCAGCCCAATAATCGGCGACCCAATAATTGGCGACCACGATGAACATGGATTATTGGGCTGCCGATTATTGGTCTGCTTCGAGATTGCTCGACCCAAGAAAAGGCAACCCAATAATCGGAGACCCAATAATCCATGTACATCGTGGTCGCCAAATATTGGGGCGCCGATTATTGGGCTGCCTTTTCGCGGGATGCGAAAAAAGTCGGTTCTGGCTGTTAGGTTGCAGTTCTACCTAACACTCCTCCTCGCTTCGCTCGTCGTCGTACCTATACCGACCTGCCTTATCATTCGATCTAAGGAGTCTGTATAAAAAGCAGACAAATAATCGGCAGCCCAATAATTCGTGTCCATTGTTTTGGTTTTGGATTATTGGGTTGCTGATTATTGTACTGTAAAAACTGTGGCTTCGGATTATTGGCCCGCTACCGAGCTTGTCCGACCCGATAAAAGGCAGCCCAATAATCGGCGACCCAATAATTGGCGACCACGATGTACATGGATTATTGGGCTGCCGATTATTGGCCCGCTTCGAGATTGCTCGACCCAAGAAAAGGCAGCCCAATAATCGGCGACCCAATAATCCATGTACATCGTGGTCGCCAATTATTGGGTCGCCGATTATTGGGCTGCCTTTTCGCGGGATGCGGATTAGTGGCACCCGATAATAGGTATTATTTTTTCTTTCTTTCTTTTTTTTGTGTAAGATTGTCCCATAATGTAAATATATATATATATTACATTATGGGGCCTACTCTAGTATGTCTCTTAATTTAAAAAATAAAAACGTCAAAAATGTAGGTAATGTTAGAAAAGTTTTCATTCATAAAAGTCGTAATGGTGGTTGAAATATATGAGGTTTGAACATATGAGGCATGATAATATGTGTGATAAATATAAACGGCTACCGCCTCGTTCCATAAACCCACACTCGAGTTTTTATTCTTTTCATTACATAGGTACAATCACATAAACTACTTATGTACTACTAAAAGCTTAATTCGTCTTCCATTTCTTTTGGACAAATCCCCAAGCCTATAAAATATATTTAACCATCATAAAAAATTAAAGAAAAGAAATACGCTGTAAATATTTTTCTTCTTATTTACAACGCACAAGTTTTAGTATACCTACCACCTACTCACTTTCAATATTGCATGTTTAATTTTTAATACTTTAACCGCTAATTTATCCCCCTTGGGATAGGATTTTGCATAACCTTTCCTGATTAATCTTTATGCCTTACCCTTACCCGTTGATAAATTTTAACTTTACAGTTTCAGTAGTTTCGGCCCTACGTTAATAGAAACTTTTAACTACCCTATGAAATAAAACGCCGTTAAACCTTCGTAAAACGTTGAAGGAGTGTAAATATAGTATTTGATTTATTAAAGGATGACTCACACTAGGACGGGCCGGGACGGAACTGGACGGGACGGGGCGGGACTTCTCACATAAATGACATAAAATATGACGACCATTATTACCAAGTTTTAACCCCCATAAAAGGATAAAGTCCAAGAAACCTGACATTTATTTCCTCGTATTTTAAACAGCTTACGAGCATGTACCCAGGATTCAACTCTTCAAACTTTACACAGTTCCCATAAAAAGGGGTTGACCTTTCTTAACCCCTTGAAGGGTTAAATTACTCCTATATATATATTTATTTATACATATTATTGCGCCACATCCAGTCTAACTAAAGCCAGCTTATGAGGGGGAAAAATTAATAAAATCGAAGCGTCTGGCATCAAATTAAACTAATGCGTCCCTCGTTAAGCAAAAGTCATAAATAGCCAGGGGAAATATATGGTAATCCAATAGTTATGTTCTTCGTTCGTCATGCGTTCGATAATCCATACTAATATTATAAATGGGAAAGTGTGTGTGTCTGTTTGTTTGTCCGTCTTTACGGCAAAACGGAGCGACTAATTGACGATTATTTTTTTCAGTAGAGATTGAAGGGATGGAAAGTGACATAGGCTAATTTTTATCTCTTTCTAACGCGAGCAATACCGCGGGCAAAAGCTAGTAAAATTATAAATACTGTATGGAAAATTCTGACACGAAACTGAAATTGCGGATAAAAAATTATGTCCATTCATTTTATGATATGACTGGTGTTTTCGGGAGATACTTTCGAAGTATATTTTGATATGTATTTAAGAACGTCATTTCATTTATCAATCTTATATGTTTTATCAGTATTATTTATTTAATATTGATTTCACAAAATGAAAAATACAGTTGTACAAAAGGCGGGCTTAATGGTATGAAGCATTCTCTACCAATCAACCTTCGAGTAAAGCTGTCAGCAGTCGAATTAAAATACACCTGGTTCGTACACTCGTCTTCCCCATCGCTTTATTAGTCTTAGAGACATGGACGTTCAAGGCTGCAGGTAAGCAAAGAATCAACGCCTTTGAAACGTAGCGTTGACGTCTACACGACATTACAGCACATAATGCGATGTTTTGGGCATATTGCACCCAATAGAGCAGACAACCGGCGCTTGGTGGTAACGGGGCAGGTAGAAGGGAAAAGACTCACTCCACCAAGCGACGGAGCAAAACCGATGGAGACAGCTTGTTGACCGTTTGAAGAGTCACGATCCTCAGCAGTGACGGAACGACTACCAGACACTCGAAGTTTTTTATGTATCACTTTTTTTTTTCTCTATTTGAACTTGAACACGGAACTGATAATGTCTTAAAAAGGAACCCTACCCTTTATCGTGTATTTTATGACATTTGAAGCTGTCAGTAAAACGAGGGTAACAAAATCTAAAAATAAGCACCTCGCCGCCCTTATGTCCTAAGTACACCATACTACAAAAAATACATATAACCTATGACTTTTACCGTTACAGGGAGTGAAGAAAACGCCAATAACAGCTGTTAATTACGGCATATAAATCTATCGAGGCTTTATCTGAATGTAAGAGGATGTAATAGAATAGAATGGGCCTAAGGAAGTTCTTCCAGGCTATTACGGCGAAGTTTAGTAACATATCGTTTTCGACATAACTCTCCCGTACACGTTGTTATAGATTAATGGTATGTTGGTCCCAATTACTAATGTGAATGATTCTGAGCGATTGCTTTCGTTCCTGATTGTATTATTACATGCCAAGTCACCGGCTGGCATAAATATTTTACTTAGAGCTGCTCTGTTAGAAACTATTAAAGATATATTTTTGTGTGAATGACTTGTCGAATGTGATGCATTAATTTAACTAAGAAAAATCCGACATACAAATTAAATCTTACAAATGTTTGTTCATCGATTTCGTCGAGCTAAATGGAATATATCTTATTTTCCCTGCTTGAAATCGGTAGTCCGATGCTTTTATTTATTAATTAAAATGTAAAAGGTAAACCCTTGGAAAGGTTTTTGATTTAATCTGGTAATGGTGCTCATGTGGAATTGAGACAACTCTTCCTGTTTAAAGGCATAGTGATTTTTGTTATTTCTTTAAAAAGTTGAATTGGCATTTGGAACTTCTTTATTCTACTACCGGACACTGCATGCTAGATAAGCGCCACTTTTTAGGGTTTTGTTTTATTCTTGTCCAAACTAATTTAATACGGAAAAATCCTTGCCAGGATTGCACTACGTCCTAAAATAGTTTACTTCTATTTATAATTAAGCCCGCATATTCCTTTGGTTGTAAGTCCAAACAGCAACAATCTTAACTAACCATCGGTATACTTTATGCCGTTGTAATAGGGATGACAAATGGCCAGTTAACAGTTTTGATGATGTGTAGTGTACCGATGGTAAGCCACTTGTGAAAAATGACAGGTCGATATTTTGACACAAAGACCTTTTAACATTTGGGAAATATAACACGTGTGCATTTTCACACTAAGATCTTTTAACATATGGACTTTTCGAGATTGTGACATTATGGCATCATAACAGTCTAACATTTTGACGACCTTTGATCGACCTTTCGAAATAATGACGTTATAACATTCGGATTTATTGACACTAGACATTATGACCCCTTGCCTTTCTGACATATGGAAATATATAAACTCTGAAACCTAAAAGGAGTGAAAATTTAACATACATGTAGTCTATAGCCAGTAGATTATCGATTGTCTGCGTGAAATTCTGATAAAACATGTTACATACCGTTTATCATTGTGATTCACGTTCCAATATTTGAATGCTCGAGGGCTATAAACTCGCGAGAGAATGTGTTAGCAAATGACCCGTGAATGAAAACATTGAAAAATGCTTTTATGCGTACAAAAACAAAAACTGTACTTAACAAAGGGAACAAACACGATAACATATTTTTGTATTTACTTAGTTCCTTAATTTTTTTGCCAATAGGCATTCTCCACCAGTCAACCTTAAGGCAAAACAGAAAACTTGTGGGCGGTGCTACCAAAAGTCAAAACCGAAATAGTAAGAACAAGTTAATCTATAAATATGAAATACATATACAGTAAATACATTATATAAATATAAATATATATAGATATAAATATGGATACGTAAATACATACATACATTAATATATACGATATTCATCAAAAATAAACTCTAAACTTTAATTCTGTTAGCATAAAGAGCACGGACAAAGGCAAATGCTTTTAACAGAAAAAAATGTGCGGTGCGAGTTAGAGTTCTGAAAGTTGGACCAGAGCTATAGGGTCTCAAAATAGCTATTTTTAGATGTAAAGGGAAATCCAATCCCCCCCCCCCCTAAGCAAGGGGGAGGGGGTGAATGTGCAAGCGGAATGGTTTATTCAATATTTTTTTACTAATTATTTAAGCCTGCTAGGAGTTATGTGGTATCATTTTCGTATAAAACAAATATAGAGAATCAATTGTTGACCATAAATATGTGAAGTTTTGTATTTATAAAAAGAATTATCGTGGCAAATGTAAAACACTCGCCATATTTTTTTTCTTTAAACATCATATAATGTTTTAAAAGTTAATTAATTTATCTAAAAAAAATACAGCAAGATAGCATATTTATTGCAGTTTGTAAAAATATATACTTTATAGGCACTTACTGAAAGGAACTAAAAAAAATTGAACCTGCTGAAAACAGACTTTGTTTGTAAACCTTAACAAAGACCACCAAAGTACCTAGACAGCTCAAAAATAAAACCTATGAAGAGAGACTTAAAGTGCTGAAAATTACAACGTTGAAAGAACGCAGGGAGCGTGGCGACCTAATTGAAATCTACAAGATAGTAACCGGACACTATGATCTCGAAGATTTCCACTTAATATTCAAGCGCAATAGTAACAACCGTTTGCGAGGTCATCAACTAAAACTACTTGCTGGCCCATCACACAACAACCCTCACAAGCACTTACTCAGCAACATAGGAGTCAAGGCATGGAATCAGTTACCCGAGGAAGTGGTCTCAACACTGAATGTCAACCAGTGCAAAAACCGACTCGACAAATATCTCACTCAAACAAGAAACACTTGAGAGCAGAGCAATTGGATACAGGCAATAACAGTTATATAGCACCTAACTTACTTACTTAGTTATAAGCATTAACACGTAGAATAGGCTAGTATTTAAGATGTATACTAACAAGATGATCCTTTGTTGGTCCGAAATAAAGAAATTAAATTAAATTAAATTATAACTGCCTGCCTGCTTAAGAAATAATAATAATAATAAAATTACTGTAGGAAATTCAGAATTTGCGTAAAAATATTCTGTATAATATCTGTAAAAAAATTGATATCGTTATATGTTATAAAAAGTATGTAAAAAACAAACTTATACACAAGAAATGACAAAAACTACTTATTTAATATTGTTTAAAAGCCAAAGGGTTTCACCTACAACCCTATTACTAAGTCTGCATCTGAAGTACCTAACTACAATGCTAAACCGAAACGCAAACTACCCTAATCCGTGTTACTTTTAATACGACTCGTATTTTAGTTATCAATACTCACTAAGATCACGATCTCGATAATCTCAATAAGATGGGAAAAGAGATTATTCAACTGACTGTCTACATACTCTTTATTTATTAAAAGTAAACTTTCCAAAAAAGAGCGAAGAAAATAATGTTAGTTTATGGCAGACCGATATCGGCAGCGTACCCTCGGGCAGTGGTCGTCTCATTCAATAAAGCTTATAGAATTATAAAAATATCCATACAAAATCTGTTACCTTAACCCATCAGCTTATCTTGGCGAGAAACTCACTCGATATTCCTTTACATATGTTAGACATTGAACTATAGAGCTATTCTAAAACGAAGAAAGACTATAGAGCATAGAGAATCGAATGACTTACTCCCTTTTAGCGCAGAAGTGCAAGTATCAAAGATTTCTCGACTCCGTTCGGGTTACATGTAAATCCGTGAGGGTCGGAGTTCATATATTTTAGCCCCGAGACGGGTTGAAGGCGTACATTCTGCGCAGCCATGGTTCTAGAGAGCCGGCACAATTAGCTGGTTGCTTTGCATAAAACACACCCGCGTACTTGGTGGGTCAAGTTTGGAGATATCGCGTATAATAATAATAAATATCTCTTTAACGCTATAAGTGTACACACGCGTTCAGAATTACATGGGCAGTTTATGAATGAATTCATTCATAAATTGCCCATGCAATTCTGAACGCTATAGTACCTACTTGTAGGTATTGTAAAATGCAAATATTTTGTGATGTGGTTTTGATAAAATATCTGAAAACTAGCGCTTGTGTAAATGTGGGAAGCGACATAATTATGATTGTAAATTCTTTCGCTCGTACCTATTTAAGTAATTTGTTGCATTGTTAATTACGGCAACAAGAACAAAGCAGAAAAAAAAACAAAGAAAATAAAACTCAAGGATAAGAGAGACAAGGTGGTCCATCCAGGAGGAAATTAGGCACAATCTAAAGAATAAGGGGTTGTGAATTGTGAACCCCTATTTTTTTAAACTTTGGTACTGTATTTTCACTTCGCTTCCACCTCCACTCCTGTACCGCACAGTCACATAACAAATTCGTAGATGTATCTGTCTCAAGGTCCTTAAAGGTCAATTAAATTATGTTGCTTGCTTAAATTAAGTTAATTAAATCGAGTTTTGCTCATATTGTGTTAGGCAACAAAATGTTGTTCGAAATTATTAAGGGACAATTTTTTTTTAAATTACAGTCATGAAATAGTTCAGTAAAATAAAGTAATTATAACGAAATATGTATTTCTTGTACCAAACACTTACGTGCACTGATTCACGTTGATTGTATAGCTTTTACAGTCACGCAAACCCTGCACATAGAGCTATCTCGCTCGATAGCTGAGCGCTGTAACCTAACAGCCAGTGCACTTATCAAATTAACGCTATAAAAACCGGCCAAGAACATGTCCGCCCATGCTCAGTGTAGGGTTCCGTAGTTTACGGTACGTCACAATAGGCGAACTTAAAATAGGTTTTAATAGATACCATGACAATAACATTAAGTGAACTCCTTTCCTATACGGAAAGAAGCCCGTTCCGATCACACATGGCATAAACCCTTATCATCATCATCATCATATCAGCCATAAGACGTCCACTGCTGAACATAGGCCTCCCCTTTGGACCTCCTTATGTACCGGTTGGAAGCGACCTGCATCCAGCGTCTCCCGGCGACCTTCATAAGGTGATCTGTCCATCTTGTGGGTGGACGTCCCACGCTGCGTTTGCCAAGCCGTGGTCTCCACCCAAGCACTTGCCACTTCAGCTTGCTAATCCGGATGGCTATGTCGGTGACTTTAGTTCGTCTACGGATCTCCTCATTTCTGATTCGCTCACGTAGAGAAACTCTGAGCATAGCCCTCGTTGAGCTATTTTGAGTTTTGAGATGAGGCCGATAGTGAAAGACCACGTTTCGGCGCTGTAAGTCATCACTGGTAATACACATATATACGCATAAACCCTATATAGTCGCTATTCCGATCACACACGGTGTATTTTCCTGCGTAAGGTAAGATGCAAGCCCAGTGCGGAGTCGTCTCGTCCCGCCGGTCGAAACGCCTACACGTATACTCGTATACGGTTGAGAGTCGCGTAGCAAGTGTAAAGCACTAAAAGACAATGCAGTGTACAGTGTACAGTGTAACCAATAATAGACAGTATAGTGTGTGGCAATATGACTCAATATGACTATAGACATTATTACGTAAAGGAACTATAATTGTAATTACCTACTGTGTGTGTACAACTGTGTGTCTATAAATAAAGAACATTACTGGGAACTCTGTATTTTGTTGTTCTGACTAGCCAGGCCTGAACTCATTCCAATAAGAGTTCCGACCCTTTGGGAACCCTCAAACCCAATTGGACTGCCTCACTTTCACACCACCGAAGAAAGGGGTCACCATCACATCGGCCCCCTTTTCTTTATTTCACAATACTCTATATTGTTACCCCAAATTAATGTTACCCCAAGTTAATCTCGTAGCCAGAATTAGGTATACACCAGCAACTTGGTCTTGTGAACCACGAAGTGGCGTACTACAAGTACTCACCTGTACCAGTTCTCGTAAATGGTCGTGCCACGCTCTATTGTGAACGATCTATCATTACGGACAGGACTATTGTAGCCAATAGGCCTGATATCGTTGTGATAGATTGATCGCAGCGCCGGGCCATGCTCGTCGACATCACCATCCCCCATGACGAAAATCTCGTGACGGCCGAGAAGGACAAGTCCAGCAAGTACCTAGACTTGGCCCACGAGGTAACCGCCATGTTGATTCGGCGATCATTGTTCCGGTAGTTGTTTCGGCGAAAGGTCTTATAAGAGAGGGTTTCGACCAACGTCTCGAGAAGTTGTGGTTGGATGAAGGGTCAGATGCAGAAGGCGGTAATACTGGACACTGCGCGCATAGTCCGAAGGTTCCCCTTTTTGCGGCCCTAACCACCGACAGCCTAGGCCCTGCCCTGTTGCTGGCGACACTGGGTCTAGATTAGGTTTTTTATAACGTGTATTTGTTTTGTATTGTTTTTTGTATGTTGTTTTGTATTTTATTTTTATATACGTATTTTAAAAATCCTAACCTAAAGAAAGAAAATAATATATTAGTGAGATTAGCAGGATATAAACACACAAGTTAACCACCTCCACCTATCGTAGTCAATGTATTTTGGGAAGATAATAAAAATTTTACTTGTGAAAACCATTTTTAACTACAATTTTTCTGTCAAAACTAGTTTTTTTCCTTTGCTTTATTCACTAACTAGCATTTAAGGGTTTATCTCATATTAAATTTGACAGTTAACAGCGTGTCAACGGCCGTGGTTGGTACAAGTGGCGCTAAAATACTTTACATACGTTTTTATTGATGGATTATTTTTCTTGCATACACCGCTCCGGTATTTCACTTACTACAATCCTAAACCTCCGTAATCATACCAGGGGACTGTCTAATTCGGCGTTTTACTTGTCACTGGATGAGCTGTTCCATTAATAAGCTGTCGTATTACGAAATTATATGCTTGAAAGTTATTTAAGCTTCAATTTTAAAAGTCAGTTAACGTTCCCTCGAGCCGATTAAGGCAGCTCAGAAAACAAAGTTTGAAAAAGAGTGACTTTTAGGATTTGCATTAGACACGAAAACCCTGTCTGAGCCTACGATTTCAGATGTGCTATATCTCGATAATAACTAAACGTTATTGTATAATCAGTTTGATATCAACTTATATATATATCACAATAAAGAAAAAACATTGGCGTCAATAATTTAAAAACATTGATTTGTTCGATATTTTTATTTTGATACACTTAAAGCAAAGCAAGCTTATTTAGGCAAAAGCCTATACAACCTTTTTGCTTGAGCACAAATATTTTTTGAATGGCGTTATTTACTTAACGTTCCAAAATAGAATCCACGTTATTCAGAATATTCTACGTAAGCCGTATTGACACTTTGATAAGTAATAATTCAGAGTCCATACATTTGTTATTAAATGCAACTAGCTAATAATAATAAAAAATATTTATTTCGGACAACAAGGATCCATATGAGTAGGTACATGACACTTACAATTAATTACATTAAACATTAAATGATATAAATAAATAAAACACGTACCTACAATTCGTTTTTACACAATTGAATTCGTTTGTAAAAAAATGGATCTTAGTCGATAGAAGTAGTATGTCGAAACGACACTATATCATTATAGCGTTGTCAGTGTAAAGTCGCTGCAGCGGGAAGCATGCGTTGATTCAAACTAGAACAGTCGCTACCGGGTCTGCTGAACCCAGTGCTGGATCCCGTACCGGCTAAAAGTGTTCGAAACTAGGACTTTTCGTCTCTAATCGATATATTAGTTTTTAACTGCATATTACGCTAATATTCACTGACATTTGTGATAACTTATCTTCTAAGTTACGTATTTGACTGTCTTCGTGATGTTTCAAAGTAGGTACACTTATAATTATATGTGTCTGTATGTCTTCTATCCACTGTTTTTCCCCGGCTTATGTCGCGGCGCCTGGGGCCCGCTTTGGCAATTAATATAATATGATTATATATATATTATATATATATTAATATAATATAATATAATATGTGTAAGATTTATGTGGCCTCACTCTGCATTTTCTATCGCATGTATTATGGGGAGTGTTCCGAGGAATTGTTCGGATTAATCCCTGCCGCTTATTTCCGCCATCGCCCTACGCGACAATATTTCCACTCTCACCATTTAGATGGTTGGCAGTCCTCAACTGTGCGCTTTTCCCGAAACTTCCTGCCTCGCACAGCTAAACTGTGGAACGAACTGTCGCCAGCGGTGTTTCCGGACCGATACGACCTTCAAACCTTAAAGAAAAGAGCGTACTCCCACCTTAAAGGCCGGCAACGCACTTGCGACACCTCTGGTGTTGCGGGTGTCCATGGTTTGCTCGTTTGCCACCTATAGCATTAAAAAAAAAGGATATTTTTTTTATTAATTATGTATTATATCTTGTACTCATTAGATATTAATAATTGTGACATGAATGTAATATTATCTATAACCTGCATCTAGTAAACCTCTCTTTTTGACCCAGTGGTTGACTGGTAGATAATCCTTAAGGCATTAAGTCCGCCATTTGTTAATTCCGCCAAAGTTTTAAATAAAATAAATAACTCTCCGTTTCAATTTTCAATGAAATTGATCCACTGATAGCATAATTTGATTAGAAAACAACATTGGGAAGATCTGATATTAAAGAACTAAATTAATATTTCAACTTAAGCTACTTACCTAAATCTTTTACCGATTTAATATTATCTGACAGTGAAAGTAAAATTCAAAAAAAAATACAGACTAAGATTATTAAAATCCGTCTAGACAAGGTCATCCAATAAGTTTATCTATCAGCCTTAAGCGATAATAAAATCGAAAGTACCTTTGGTAAAGCAACTACTTTCCCTCTATAAACAAACTGTTCTGTAGAAGCAAAGTTGGCATTGAATTTAACGTATTTTTTATCGTTCTTTAAAACGATACAACCCCATGCAAATCTTTATATCACCGATTACAGAAATACGATCACAATCGAAAATTTTATGAACCGTAAAATGAGTCAATACAGTAGCGATAATAAAACATGACCCCGAGACTTATTTCTATCGCTTGCAGAGTATGTCGCCTCGTACAACGACTACCTATAGTACAGGATTACTAACGAGAGTCTGTTAGAAGCCCGACGCAGCAGGTTTCAGAAGTTTGTAATCCTCTTACCGACCGTGATGCATACAATGTTTTTCATCACACTTGTAAGGAAAAAAAACAAATGTAGAAATGAATCTATTTATTAAAGTTGAATAATACACAGTAAAGTTGGCTTATAGCCAAGTTTGAAGATTTGAAATAAGCCTTAGCTGATGCATAACCTCCTTAGTCTGAAGTGAAATGACGTACGATATTTTAAAACTAAACTCATAACTCCCTCGGGAGTTATATTGTACTAAAATCCATAACTCCCGAGGGGACTAAATCGGCTCTAACCGCTCTATACGCCTGCGCGTTATAACACCATTACCTACCCATAAGTGTGTTGAAACAAAAGTTATTATGGATCTCGAGTTCATATGTTAAGACCTTGGTTAAGACATACAAAATACTAGTACATGGTTAAGACGAGGAGCTCGGTAAGCAATAGAAATAACGTCTGACAACTTTATGGGTTATGTGCGGTATCTGAACGCACGGAAGTGCATGCGACAAGTTATGCAACGTGGTCGACGCATTGTAAGAATCTCCTCAATATCACAAAGTGATTAATACTGCAGAAAATCGCGATAACAATAATCAAGCTCGAAAGAGCCAAGAATAGCGTATTTGGGCATTTTCAAAAATAGGGTACCATTTTCGTTTTTTTTTTTAAATATAGGAAGTTTTGGGTTTTTTATAACCAGAATCACGAGTACTATTGATTTAAAAAAAGAAAAAGAGTGTCCCGTTTTTTTTTGTCAGCTTTGTAACGCATTTTTTCATACATTTCGTATGGGCCGTTACAAACCGGACAAAAAAATTTTGTATGGAAAATTGACGACCCATTTTCATTAAAAGGGTGCACTTTTTTCTGAAAATGCCCATTTTTAATAATCTAGTGGTCGTATTTTGTAGTTTATTAGGTTTTTTTATAAAATTTATTTAGCCACGAGATCCTAGATATGCATCCAAAGAGGCTATCTCTTACCTTGTAATTTTTGTTTGTTTGTTTTGGCTTGATCATTCATTAATCATATTAAAAAAATTCTGATAGATAATTTTTAACTGTAGTCTTGAGCTTTACGAGGATCTCAAGGCACAATAATTGAACAAACGTTGCCACCAAGTGTAATAAATCACAAATCTTATCCACATGTAAGTTATCTTGAAGAAGCCATTCGAAATTAAATTTCTAAATTTGTCATAGACTACGGCCAATATCTATTCTAAGTACCAGGAACGTAACGCTCCTGGTACTTAGATAATCTATCTTTTCTAGGGTCAACGTTTTTAAGAACTTGGCTATTCCTGCTATCATCCTTTCCAGCTAATTCCTCTCTGCTGGCAAGTTTTCTTCTAATACGTGAGCTTGAAATATTCGGAGGGCGCTCGTAAACCGTTTCGCGCGATTAACCGCCTTTGACCCTCGCTGCCCGTGTAATGGTTGCTCTGTTCTGCTTCGCTCATAAAGACCTCTGCCCCGTCAAGCGAGAACGTACGAGTATATACGACCTTTTGTGCAAGCGCTATTATAAACTTTGTAAGGATACTCGGTTTTTGTGCTGATAGGTGGCGCTGAAATGTTATGACCTATAAAATGCTGTAAATGTTCATATTTTTTTATGAAATGTTTTCTTGTCCTGAAAGGAAGCTAGACAATCAACACACAAATATCGATATTTGCCTCGCCTTTGGTGATTGGATATCTCCATACAAAGGCCGATTTATAGTGTTTTAGGTTTGTGTGTCTGTAATTTATTTATAGTCAAAAAAATCCTACTTCTGTTAAAATGTCAGATAAGCGTACTCCCGATGTCTGTGTTTTAAACATAAGCTGCTTTGCGATAAATTACTACCTTTAAACACTTTAAAACATTAATAATGGAACTTAGACACACTTAATATTTACGTTGCCAGCTCGTTCGGAGGCGGAGTCCACAAACACCTTTCTGTCACTCTTTCAATATACAAATGAAATAGGGGCTTATTTATAGATGATATTTGAAATAAGATGTTCGTGATAAAGCTTTTTATAGTTATTTATTATACAAGAGGGCAAAGTTGTTGTTTAAATTGAGACCCGAGCAAGCAAAATATTGAAAATTGTGGTTCAATAACTGTAGTCTTGAGCTTTACGAGGTTCTCAAATCACGAGAGTTGAACAAACGTTGCCGCCAAGTGTAATAAATTACAAATCTTATCCACATGTAAGTTATCTAAAAGAAGCCATTCGAAATTCAATTTCTAAATTTGTCATAGAGTACGGCCAATATCTAAGTACCAGGAACGTAACGCTCCTGGTACTTAGATATTGCCAACAGCTTACCAAGTGCGGGATAAGACTACCAATTTATGGTGTTACCGGGACTGTGCATATTTACTATGGTCATATAGGACTCACTTATACTGGACAGGAGTTAAGTGACAGGAATTACAGCAATGTCTAATTTCTTTTCCCACTACTGAATAAAATGCGTTTTTCCTCGCTAGTTTTAAACGATAAAACAGCGCTTTCCAAGCTAGTGAGGGGATTTTTTTTAATTTTCGTTATCGTTTTTTTATAATTGCTCTAATTTCCACTAACTCACTTAACTTACATAAAGAAACAAATATTTGAGGACAATCTCTAACCTAGCCCCAAACTAAGCAAAGCTTGTACTATGCATACTAGGCAACGATATTCATACTTAAATATATAGATAAATACATACATATATACATAGGAAACGTCCATAACTCAGGAACAAATATTCGTAATAAACACACAAATAAATGCCCTTACCAGGATTCGAACCCGGGCCTCCAGCTTCAAAGGCAGGGTCACTACCAATTAGACTAGGAGGCCGTTAGCTATTTGGTTAAGTTAGTTTTCCTGAAATTGACAATGTTTAACGGAGTTTAGTTCATTAATTTGGTTGTTCCAAAGTAGATCAGTTCTGATAATGAACGAAGAACAGATAGCAGTTTTTGATGAATAAAGAAAGAGGTTGGTAAATGGTTAGTCTGTCGAAATATTTTTAGTATTATCGCTAAAGAGTTATTAGTGAACTTAAACATTAGTTACATGTTCTTTACTACATTTAGATAGGTAAAAAAATTATATACCTACATAACTTTAATATGTTGAGAGTTAACCTTATCTCAAATCGTTGAATAAATGAATTAAAAGTCCTTACAGTTTTGATATTTCCAGTAACGATATCTCTTTGTAACCGCTTGTCCGATTCATAACGTAAAAACACTCGAGAGTAACACTCTTTCCCGACTATTCCAACTATTTTATTGGCCATATTTTCATTCGCAGCAGTAACTTTCATCAGGACCACTTACTTCATTGCAAGGGTTTCCACGTGTGAAAATTTAGCACTTACCAAGAGAATAGGCACTTATTCAGCATTTTATGCTGTTTTTAAGCGCTTTGTGTAGTTAATGTGCGTTTAAATTTCTTAACATGTTACCTATTATGCTATTTTGATGGGAGTTTAATACTATTCGGTCTCATTTTATGAAGGGCAGTTTAAAAAATAAATTTAATTTTAGAAAGCTGCCGTTCGGGATAAAACGACGAAAAATTAATAAAAGTTGAGAGCTCACGTGCTTAGAAAACTAGGTATAACAAGTTTTAAAACTTGAGCAATTTCATAAGATCTGCTTACTTCTGTTGGCAAACCATGCGTAAGCCTTTTCGTCTTTTGTATACATTTAGTGTTTATATATTATAAAATCTTCTATTCAAAAGAAATATTATATGTACAATAATAAAATAAGAAAAAAAGTTGGTAGTTTCCTGACATTTTTCATTTGTTTCTGCCCGTTAAAACGAGTGAATCTGATAGAAAAATTAAATACATTCTATATACAATTTTGTGTCTAATTCTATGTACAAGTTCTGTGATATTTATGGGTTCATGACAGTGTTAGTAAAAGTGGCACAAAGTTGGTCTGGGGTTTCTTAGTCAGGAATTTTTTGATGTCAAAGATGCAGCTCACTCTAAGCTTAAGATTTTCATACAAGAATTTTTCCACGACCTAATAGGTATCTACTTAATTATGTATCAATACTGCTTCAAGTAAAACTAATTGGAAATAGAGAGAGAACGTTTTCTTCACTAAGTCACCGAGGGGGATTATTTATTTAAATTTAAACACACTACATTCAATTTATTTAGTAATAATGTAATAACCAATCACAAGACACCAATCTACAAGAAACATCTAGAAATGATAAAAACTCAACCTAAGCCTCCGTTTCATAAAATTGAACACGATATTTCAAGGATATATTTACGAAGCCAAACTGACGTGGCATTCATTTTGTCGTGGAATTTTCTAGAAAATTGGAAAATAGTTCACATCTAGTTTAACGTAAAGCGTACATCAATCGCCTGTATTTACGGGTTAGCGAAAAATATCATATTTACTTTGGATTTGATTTCTATTGATGAAGAAAATTTATTTTACCGTAAACTGGGTTTACTTTGATTCTTGGGGCTACATTGATTAAAACTTTCGTTTTATTTTTAAATGCGAATATCCACGTTTCCGAACGCTTCATCAACTATTCAACTATCTTTTGTTATTCTGTCATCAGCCAGGTGACAAATGCAGCACAGTTTATTAAAAGAAACGTTGTAGTATTTTCTATTGACATGCTTTGTAGATGGTCCATCATAGAAAGGGAATATAATTGACAACATTTCAAAATTTTCAATGTTCCTAAATCGAAAACCATTTCGAGATATACGCCTGTAGATCACATAAATATATTTTTAAATTTTTTTTTCGCAATATTTTTAGTAAAAATCCCTTAAAATAGTTTAAAGGGTAAGTGACGTCACACAGCTGATTCAGAGCTGCCACTATAACCAAAAAAAATCTTCCGGCTGGGTTGTCACTTGAGTCTGACAGTGTCACTTGGCACTAACCGCACAGTTCAAATTATTCGGATATTTACTGGTGATTTTCTTGTACTTTTCGTGTGTGATTTTGATCTTCACTGCAACTCCACCTTCTCATTGACTTAAACGACGCTTAAGATTAGCTGAATACATTTATTTAGGTGATCGTCGCAAACAAATAGTGCGCTTGTAGGTAAACGATCCAAACCGGCTGCTGAACACCACTCAGCTTTATTTTCCGTTGGAACAGTAAGTAACATTTTGGTAGGCGGTAAACCCGTTTTATTTGTGCATGTTTTCATAAAGCAATATTTAACTCACGGCATTTTAATAAACCAACAACAAAAAATTCAGTGTTTGTTTACATGTTTTGACGTTCGTGACGTCTGTCGTGAATGTCAATTTGGCTCAGACTATTTAAGGTTTAAAATTAAACATCGATATCCGCATCAAATTAAAATTATTTCAATGATTTTTTTAGTGTATGAAACACAATCATGACGTCACAAGGCTGACTCATGACGTTTGTTACTTACGCCTTTCCTGCCCGAGTAACAATATAAATAGATTTTTAGACAAAAATATGAGAGTTACGCAATTAAAAAAAATACGTGTACCATTAATTGGTCCATTATTTCGAACCATACAATAAAAAGTAGCACTTAAAAATATGAATGGTTGTCAGCCGTGGCTGAGTTGGCTGCACTTAAAGAGCGCGAATAGTATGCAGGTTTGGGGGATATATGTTTGTTTATTTCTCTGGTAGTGGAGACAACTGGGTCTTGGTGAGGCAATGACCTTCCTTAAATAGCTCGGGTGACACTTACGAGAGAAGTGACCCCGCTACGGGTCATTCCTGGATCAAAGGTTATCGTAGTTCAACGCGGAAACGCAGCGAGAGTATTGGGCACTTTTGTACCTGGAATGGTATGGTGGGTTGTTTAACTACGTAAGTTCTTTTTTTATTGACATGTCTGAATTGTTTTTTTTTTTATTTAATTTTTTGTGCTCCATGTCGTTATTATATTTATTAGGTTAGTGGATATTTTAGGGTCATTTGTTTTAGGGTTCCGTACGCAAATGGTAAAACGGGACCCAATTACTAAGGATCCGCCGTCCGTCTATCCGTCCGTCCGTCTGCCACCAGGCAGTGTGTCAAGATCCGTGACAGGAGGGCAGGTGAAATTTTTAACAGATTATGTATTACTATAGCAATCATAATGCAGACTAAAATAAATATTTAAGGGAGATCCATACAAAAAGCGTGTTC
The DNA here is from genome assembly GCA_949128165.1 of Lathronympha strigana. Classification (NCBI taxonomy): domain Eukaryota; kingdom Metazoa; phylum Arthropoda; class Insecta; order Lepidoptera; family Tortricidae; genus Lathronympha; species Lathronympha strigana. The sequence continues at coordinate 3,383,656 of OX421905.1, forward strand.
TTTTTGCTGATGTCCTACTCGCACTTGCCCGGTTTTTTGTTTTATTTTTTATGGGTTAATGACATGTACATTCTTATCTAGTTACCTATTATAATACGTTATACGCGTGATTCAAAGTTATCACATCAGTAATATGGTTTAACTCACTAGGTACTACATAATAATTGTAGTAATAGAGCATACGGCTCCGATGTCCAGATGTATTTGTTTCGTCGACCACCACCACGATCTGTCACGAAATGTACTTACTATACTGTCAAATATGCCACTGGCCGAGTAAAAAACTCCTTTAATAAGCAACCTCGATCAGGTAGACATTAAAATTCCATTTTCCCTTTACGGGGCACAGATCCCTACTACTAGATGAAACATTAATGTAATACAAGAATAAAAACTGGCACTTACAATTCAGCGTTCGGTGTCGTTCTTTTAAAATAGCTACGCCGCAAAACATATACAGTGTGTAAGTCTAATACGGGCGATAAATTTAACCAAACATAGAATTCATTAGCGTTATCAATAATTAAAACATATTTTTAAGTTACACTAAATTAAGACCCCATAATTGATTTTTTCATAAAAAAATTAGCAGCAATGTACTGTAAAAAATTTGACGGTGACAGTTGTCAACGAATGTTTAACGCGAGTGTGTTTGCATTAAGTAGGTACATTGCGTGCCGAATTATTTTCTATGGACAAAATTTTAATTGCAATCCTATTTAAAAGTTACCTAATTACATTTCTTATGTCCTATACTAACCACCGTTAAGAGGTTCGCCCGTATTCGATTAAACTGTAAATACTAAAAAAATGTTTTCTTAACATTTATTAAGTGACCGTAAAGGTCAATAATACAAATTACTACAAGTTGTCGTACCTAGTTAATGAGAATGGTAGTGTTATCTATCTAACACACCAAAAGAGGTAGAAAAAAGGTTGACTTCTTCATTCACTTGCGTGGGTTTATTCGTTACACGTTGGGAGTATGAAAGCAATCAAGGGTTAGAAAGGGTTTCGAAGGGCGAAGTCCAAAAAAATATATTTAAATTAGAAAAAATACTATATTAGGTAAATACTGTAAAAACTTAAATTTTCTAAATGCTTCCCACCAAAACAAAATTATCCGCGGACGAATTCGTAGGCTCAGCTATTTATATCATAAATATATTATTATATTTTGACGTTTGGAGGCCTTTACACCTCCAAATCCTATTAGTATTATTTTTTGACGATTGACCTTTTACATCTCCAGTCTTTATTTCGATACTTGGGGAGCCTTTACATCTCCAAATTTTATTCGTATTTTATTTTTATGTTGGGGGACCTTTTACATCTCCCAAACTTAATTTATTATGAACTATAGAGACAATACATCTCTTGCCATATTACACATTTGTTTTAATATTGTTTACCCAGGTTTTGGCTGTTGTATTATCAGTATTTAAATTATACTTTTACTTCTCACTATAATTATTAACGGCCTCCTAGCCTAGTTGGTAGTGACCCTGCCTACGAAGCAGGAGGTCCCGGGTTCGAATCCTGGTCAGGGCATTTATTTGTGTGTTTATCACGAATATTTGTTCCTGAGTTATGGATGTTTTCTATGTATTTAAGTATTTATATGTATCTATCTATTATATATATCGTCGCCTAGTACCCACAACACAAGCCGTATTGAGCTTACCGTGGGACTAGGTCGATTTGTGTAAGATTATTCCGTAATATTTATTTATTTATTATTTATGTATTTATTATATTGTAAATGTTTGTACATGCAAATGTTTTATTGTAATGCTTATTGATTTGTAAAAGTACTACCTACTTGCAGAATAAATTTTGAATTTGAATTTATATGATAAGGTTCTCGGGTTGGCTCGGGCATTGCTAGAGGTATCTATCGGAGGAAATGTACGCCATGGCGCTAAACAAGAATTTGTTAATGGCGCTTTTGGCAAAATGCATCGTTAGCCGCACGCGACTGTAATTGTTTCATAATTGCTGACGTGCCCATCGTGTCAGGAAAGTCTGCGGTAATGCTTAGTCTGTCAAAATTGTCTGCAGGCAGACATTGTTTATACCTGTTTTAGGCTTACTTAAAGCGGGGTAATATTAGTTTAAGTTTAGGATTAGGTCTATGCAATTTATACATTCGTATTTGGCTATCTACCTAAATATTATAAGAAAAAAAAATAGGGAACACCCAAATATTCCGAAGTATTATTTTTCGATTTTCATAATGCCGATTTATATAACCCAGATTTTTTATAATGTATAATATATATATATATATATATATATATATATATATATATATATACATTTATACATATATATGTATGTATCAAAACACGAATCCCGAATCGAATACCTACTGATTCGGTATTATGTTATTCCGAATTTTCAAATTCGCGCGTTTTCTATTTTGAATTTTAAATATTCGAGCTTATATAAGTCGGAATTTCAAAATCGGGATTATAAAATTTGAGATTTAAAACTTAGGCATATAGTTTTTTTAGATTATGTTGTGTACCCATAAAAATATTACTGGGTTTAATTCAGAGGTTTTTAACAACTAGCGTATAAGTAGTATAATACAGCCGGTGCCTACGTTCGAAATGTTTCAAGTTCACGACCCTCGAGCGTAGAAAGCATCTGTTACCTATAGTTTTTTTTAATTCCCTATATTTATTTCTTTCCTTTCAAGATAGTCAATTTTTTTTATGTTATAGTCGAATAAACCAAGAAGCGTTGGTGGCCCAGCGGTATGGCGTGAGATTTTATTTATTTATTTCCGAAGATCTCGGATTCAAATCCTGTCGGCTCGTACAAATGAGTTTTCGGAACTTATGTACGAAATATCATTTGATATTTACCAATCGATTTTCGGTGAAGGAAAACATCGTGTGGAAACCGGAATAATCCCGAGAAGGCCTAGTTTACCCTCTAAGAAGGTCAGATGGCAGTCGCTTTCTTAAAGTTGGCGCCAACGCCAAATTTTGGGATTAGTTGCCAAAGCGGACCCCCAGGCTCCCTGCCTATAAGCCTAGGATACCGCTAGGAAGAGGAATCGAAAAAACCAAGTAGTCAAGCTCTCTCCAGATGTCGTCACCAACACAGTCTTAGTTCCACCCATTTTGTTCGGCGCTTATGTTGTCATTAAAAAATAAAAGATCCAGTGAAATTTTTCTACTCCAGCTAGTCTATGATGGTCGGGTTTTTATCGTTTACCGACATTGCTGTCAAGTTCTAACAAGTATGTATGTGCGAAAGTGACGCATAGCGTGATAAGCGATAAAAATGGCAACCATGCTAACCCCACAGTACTTCTATCTGTCAATTAGATGACTGACAGCGATATTAAAAAAGGATACATTATAACGTTGTCTATGGTATTCCATAAGAACTCTGCTTCTATGGATTTTAATACAATATTATGAGCACTGTTGTTTTTAGGGTTCCGTAGCCAAAATGGCAAAAACGGAACCCTTATAGTTTCGTCATGTCCGTCTGTCCGTCTGTCCGTCTGTCCGTCTGTCCGTCTGTCACAGCCGATTTACTCGGAAACTATAAGTACTACAGTGATGAAATTTGATGGGAATATGTGTTGTATGAACCGCTACAAAATTATGACACTAAATAGTAAAAAAAAGAATTGGGGGTGGGGCCCCCCATACATGTAACTGAGGGATGAAAATTTTTTTTTCGATGTACATACCCGTGTGGGGTATCAATGGAAAGGTCTTTTAAAATGATATAAAGTTTTCTAAAAAACATTTTTCTTAAAGTGAACGGTTTTTGAGATATCAGCTCTCAAAGTCGTAAAAAGTATGTCCCCCCCCCTCTATTTTTATAACTACGGGGTATAAAATTCTAAAAAAAATAGAGGTGATGCATGCTAATTAACTCTTTCAACGATTTTTGGTTTGATCAAAGTATCTCTTATAGTTTTTGAGATAGGTTGATTTAACTGTAATTTTGGTTAAGTTATTGTGCTTACACTGAAAACGATGGCTGAACCTTATAAGTTTAGGCTCCATTCACCAGGTGTATAAATTGACATAATAAGTTTATTATATTTGCTGCTACGGAACCCTTTGTGCGCGAGCCCGACTCGCACTTGGCCGGTTTTTTTTTTTTTTCTATCGTGGGCATACGACATCTTCCACATTCTGCCACCTTCCTAAATTTTGCTTTTTTCGCTATATTAGCTGTCGTCGAAAAACTAGCGTATGCAAACAGCTCATAATTGGTTATTAAAACTCTCGAGTCTATTATTATAAAACTCGAATTTGTCTCGTTTTGTAATGGCGACCCTCAAGTTTTAGGAACCCTTATTATATCACTTTTACATAAATTAGGTACTAGTATTGACTCGAATTTTCAATATGCGATTTCTTTTATAAAATACTTCGTAAACAAATCAGGGGCAAAATGCGAAAATGTTTTATGGGAGTCAAACTGTCTGCATAAATCTTTCCTTTGCTTCTACGCTCTATATTTTCTGCATTTGCCGTTTTAATTATGTGCCTGTAAAATAAAATAAATGCATATTAAAATCGACTGTAAAGGGACATAATTATCAGATTTATTTTCCTTAGAACTAACGAAACTTTAAGAGAACGCAAATATCAAAATAAATCAACTTACTCGTAAATACCAGTACTAGTTGATAAGTTTCATTGTATATTATTAGTATTTACTAAATATTTACTTACTAATAGCACAGTGTAAGGACAAAGTTTATAGAACCTAATCGTTCGGCGTGTTGGCTTGTCCGAAGCTCAGGGCTGTCACAAATTTTTCGTGACATGTTTTAATTATTATTTTTCTTGCAACATCCGCCATTTGGAATTTGATTTTTTTATGTTGAGATTTCTCAGAAATTCAAATTTTAACAAAATAAAGATTTTGTGAGATCAACTCCGATTTGGATAAAATTCAATATCCGAGGATCCGGCGGGGACCTTAAAATGAATCCAGAGTCAAAATTGTAGAATATTGTAAAAACCGACGCCATCTTGGAATATTGTAAGATTAACTCCTATTTAGATAAATATCGATATCTGACCAACCAGCGGGGTCCTTGACGTGAATCCAGAGTCAAAATTGTGAAGTAATGGAAAAACCGATGCCATCTTGTATTTCATAATATTTATATAATTTCCGATTTGAGTAAACATCGATATCTGACCATCCGGTGGAGACCATAACATAAATCCAGAGTCAGTATTGTAAAATATTGTAGTCGATTTTTATCCAAATCGGACTTAATCTTACAAAATCCAAGATGGCATCGATTTTTACTATATTTTACAATTTTGACTCTGGATTCATATTAAGGACTCCGCCAGATCCTCAGATATCGAATTTTATCCAAATCGGAGTTTATATCACAAAATCCAAGGTGGCGTCGGTTTTTATAATATTTTACAATTTCGACCATACTATTCATTTAGGAACTTGTCGCAGTAACAAGTCACAAATACCTATTATCTGAGAAGTGAGAAATGACAACTAACAATAAATGACATTCAAAAATGGCGTTACCTATGTTATTCATTCACCTATCAAAATATAAAAACTTGACAGCCCTGAAAACCGACCTCACAATCTGTATCGAGTTTGTGAGGAAATCCCCTCCACCAGCTTTCCCGCACACCCCCCATCGTTAACCCGAAAACCGCTGGAGTTCACTCACGGTATGAAGCCTTCTTCCACTGTGCTAATAGCGCCTCAGTTTAGGTCCTAAACTGAATTGCGTTAAGAACTCATAGTAAGGGCCCAGTTAAGAACCTAAACTGAATCGCGCTAAGATGTCATAGTAAGGCCCCAGACATTGTTTACCGTGAGGGTTAGTTAGATTTTGAAGTTTTCCGTATTTTAATACAGTACCGTATTAAAATGTTAACAGTATTAGTAAAAACAGCTACTAACTAGTTCTAGTATTAAATGGTAACAGTATTGAAATGATAAATCGTATGCAGTGAATTTTTCCAAGTTGAAGGGGCAAAAGGACTGTGACGACAGGGCGTTTGCCGACTTTGCCGTGGAAAACTTTCTCATCTTGAAAGGCGTGGGCGTGTTCAGGGAGCAAGTGGGATCAAGATAAAACAGGTGACAGCAAAGCCAGAGCAAATATGATATTGATCGTTAACCGTCGTCGTTTATGTGCATAATCCCAATTTTATGATTGGTAACATTTATTTTCAAAATATATACAGTAAGTGTAACTTACCTAACTACCTACCTAACTCTACCTACCTTAAATCTAAAATAGGTCCTTGAGGCATTTATTTATTTATTTAAACTTTAATGCACAAGACAGAAAACTGTACACATGGCGGACTTAATGCCAAATGGCATTCTCTACCAGTCAACCATAGGGCTAAACAGAGACATTTAAGTTGGTGCAGGAAATAATTATTTTAAGGGAACAATCAACTGTAACAATGAATTCTAGTAACAAGGCTATAGCTACATATACAATTAAATATATTACATATATAATATTCAAATAAACTAATACATACTATTCATATATCTAAATTGTACCTAGGATGCTGGCAGCATTTCCTCGTTGTTTCGCAATGCTGATGCGTTGTGCGAGGAAGCCACCAGCTCTTCGGTCACCAGTAACATCAACCAGACGTTTCGCTATTTCTACGAAAAACTTGCGTGCGCTAGGACCCTTATGGACCAAGAGTTTCCACCCCGAATGGTACAAAAAGATACTATCTGCCCAGGCTCTTATTGTTATTACGTTTTAAAATTTCGGCGCTTTCAGCCGCTCCGCCCGCTTTTAAATTATTATACAAAGACAGAGAAAACATGAATCAAACTCTAATGAATTAATATTTCCAATATACTTTTAGTACGGAGTGTAGTACGACAAGCCCGATAACATGCTTACTTATAGCTAACATTTCAGCTTATTGCCAAACTTAATTTATATACACCCAAAACAAATAAATAATGACACAGTAAATAAGTGACACAATTAGTGGAAACGACACAGAAAATACAGAAATATACTGTGTGCGTAGCCAAGATGCCAATCGCTCACGCTCAGTCGCTAACGAAACGCAACTGTCATTGTCACACTAATGAGGAAGAGTGATAGAGAGAGGTAGCTACGATACGTTATTAAGCGTGAGCGATTGGTATCTTGGCTAGGCACCCTGGTTTCTTTTTAACTCATAACAGTAAGGAAAACACCGGGAGGAAACCGAGCCAATCCTAACAAGGCCTAGCTTCTCCCCTTGGTTGAAAGGTATGATTATAGGCTGATTTCGCAAAATTATCCTACCTGTTTATGTACAAACAAATAAGAAATGAAACCTATATCACCCCGATACCACCCGGATATATACCTATCTAACCCCGTGTTCAGGCATTTAAACAGCATTAGCTATATAAACAAATAGCACAGTACCTTGGTGTTGCTAACCGCCTCGTGTGATTAGTGGACGCCGGCTCCAAAGGATGATCAGGTCAGCCACCCAGGCTGGCCCTGCCTCTTAATATCACTACACTTGGTCCTTGATGGTTGCTAGTTCACTTAAAATAATCCACACCGTCCGTTAATGATTAATATTACTTAAACTTAATTTATTTTAGACGCGCCATTGAATTCGTGCCGGTCGCACTCGCGTTTATTTTGCAACTAGTTCCTCTTTTCGCCACGGACTTTTGTTTATGTCTGAACACTTCTTCTTCTTCCTCGGTCCCTCATTGCTGAGGATCACGACCACATGTTGCTTTCTTCCATTGAGTGCGGTCATGGGCCGTGTGGGCCGCTCGTTGTACACTGCCGCCGACTCTTCTCTTCACCGCATCAGTCCATCTTGTAGGAGCTCTTCCCTGCGCTCTTCTACCACTCATTTGGCCCAAAATGATGTGCTTCTCCAGACCGTGCTTTTTCGACCGCCTAATATGTCCGAAGAAGCTGAGAGCCCTTTCATGGCAAATTGTAGAGAGCCTAGTAGTGATTTTGAGCTCGGTCAGGATAGACTGGTTGGTTCTTCTGGCAGTCCACGGTATTCGGAGCAATCTACGCCAGCACCACATTTCAAATGCGTCGATCTTAGTCACATCACGGGCTGTCGGGCTCCAGGTTTCGGCACCGTACGTAAATATTGAAAAGACCAACGCACGGACCAAGCGCACCTTGGTTATACGCCGAATACCTCTGTTCCTCCATATCTTGTCTTGATTGGCCATAGCACTCTTAGCCATGCCAGCTCTACGGCGAATTTCATTGGCACAGCCACCGTCATTAGTAACCAATGATCCAAGATACACAAACTCGTTGACTTTTTCATACTGGTTGAGTGCGTCGGTGAAACGACGTACATGAGCTCTATCTACCACCATTACTTTGGTTTTCGAATGGTTGATCTTAAGACCAAGCTTAGCACTCTCTACCTCTATCCTCTTCAGTATAGTTGCCATTTCTTCTTCACTTGACGCAACTACCGTCGTATCGTCAGCGTATCTCAAATTGTTAACCCTGCCTGAACACTACCTAACCCAAAACCTCACCTTTTACTTGATTTTTTTTTACAATTTCTTAATATTATTTGAAAAAGCATATGCTTTTTGTTTGGCATAAGAACCCCAAAAATCAAAATCAGTGTTCCCACCGGCTATTAAATTGCTTTTCACTGCGGAGTTAGCAATAACTCTTTAACTTTGGAGCTATTTCTCTGTCACGCCGTCGCCCAAGTTTCACTTTGTTCAAAATTTTATGTATTTCGCTGTTTCACGGGTGTTTTGTCTTTGCAAGACAGCAAGAGCCTTAATTATCCCGCTGGGTCTGGTTGAATGAAAGACTAATTGTCGGTTACTGTTTCAAGTTAATTTTTGTAAAAAATATTTTAGAATTGAAATATCAGTAAGGCTTGAAAAGCAAACAATTAAAGCAAAAGTACACAAAACAGGTAAAACCTGGAAATCAGTGGACTATTAAACTTAATTTATTACGTTACTGTTAACGATCGCTATCAACGTTCGAATTTCATGGCAATGTATGGTCAGCAGTAAAACAAATACAAACAAATACTCTGTGTTTATAACCTTAATTTTGTATAAATAAAAACCGGCCAAGTGCGTGTCGGACCACGCATACTTGAGGGTTCCGTACCGTCATGCGATAAAAAAATGTTCAAGCAAAAAGGCGTAAGTACCTTCAAAATGTCAAGGCACTTACGTTTTATTGTAATACTCGTAAATAGTTTATTACAAAATTATTTTCGTGGTAAGTTCGTCTTCCTGTTTTTTTTGCACATTTTTTTGACCTCCCGTTAAAAATTAGAGGACACACACTTTTTCAGACATTCAGAGCGAGTACATCCGATAATATTCCATAACCAAATGTTTCTTCAACTAACCTGTAAGTTATTTCGAAAGGCCTATCCGATGATGTGCCACAAGTAGATATTCGGTAACAATTTTTTTTTTACATTCAGTTGCATGTACATACTTTTAGTATATCTACAGTTTACTGCAGTATAATCGCGAGTAAAAACAAAAAAATAATTAAACGTTATAATTAAAATATTCGTATGTATTTATTTATTTTTTTATTCTTACTGTATGCGATAAAGTCGAACGTTGATTCCGATGTTCAGTTATTATTAGGTACAATTAGTTACATTTTAATTGAATATTGTAGACACTGAATATCTGTGTTTTTTTCCTTTCAAAAATATTTAAGTATTTAATTTTAACTTTTTTGACATTCGAATGCTCAAATTTGTCACTAAGCGATGTAAATTTAGTGTGAGTATTCAATTTATTTATTCCATGAAAAAGTATCGGCCATCATCTTCAGTTGAATTCTATGATTATGAGCGATCAAATATCAAAACATCAATCGCCTGTTTGCATAGCCAAGATGCCGATCGCTCACGCTACGGTAGCGTATCATAGTTATCTCTCATCACTCTTCCTTACTAGTGCGACAATGATTGTTGCGTTTTGCGACAGAGCGTTATCTTGGCTACGCAAGCTGATCAGAGCCAAATATACTATGAGGCGTTAAAAAAGTACGGACGGCGTTCATAATAATCGGTGAACAAAAATCACCAGATTATAAATACACATGAACAAATTAAAACTTCAAACAAGTTATTGCCGCATCAAAATAGTGCCAGTTGAAATGGGGTTTTTCTGGTTCAGCCGCGAGAATAGATTTTCCTCACTTCACTCTTTGCAAGCATTTCTGGATCTGCTATCGGTTTCTGTGACCTTTTAACGCTTACGATCCTTAGTTACTAACTTTAATCATCGCTTAATGTACTTTACAACCAGCTCTTTTGTGATGAGATAATGGTATCTAATACAGGAGTTTCTAATGGAATTTAATATGACAAGTACCGAAGTTTGTTTATAGACAAAGCAGCCTTAATGAATGTTGACAGTAATGTGGCAGTAAACGGCGACAGATAAATGAAACAGATTGACAGTTGCTTGATAACTCCTATGTTGTTTACAAAATATTTGTATAAAATGTCTATTTTAAGCACGCAAGTCTGTTGAGGAATAAAAAAAAATAGTTTCCTTAATTGGCTCTTTTGGAACTCATTCTAGAGGAAATGTGCTTGGAGTATCACAGTGGCAACAATTTTTTTATTGATTAAATACAGGTAGTTATCACATATGATAAAAATAATCCGTTTAAAAGGGTGAGACCTAAAGAGATTTTTGCGTCTGTAGTACCTAATGAAGGTATTAAAACCATATCCAGTTTGCTGGGAATTAATTACTGAAAAGGATTTTTATTGATCTTATTTTTTTGGCCACAACGATAAAAAAATATCAATTTTCTCAAACATGATCGGAAATGTTTTCATTATTGTCACGAAATGAAGACATGAAGTTTCTTGTTTATGGCTCCCTACATTTACTTGTTGGCCTTAGGCCGTGACAATTATGGTACTTACCTAAAAATGAAAAACCTACCTTAAGAATAAAATAAATTTTTTAGTTATTTTAATTTTAATATTTCCTCACAATGTTTGAGAAAATCACTATTCAAGCCTCGGGCGGAAGAGAGATTGCAGGACATGTTTTATCAGACCTCGTCTACGACTCGGCTGTCTACCACAAACTCGTCCTGCAATCCCTTACTTCACGACCTCTGCAGTAATTAAATGTACTATTTTTATACAATAAACGTCAAAAACAACGCTTAAAAAAGAAAACAGTAAGCATAATAATAAACATTACGCAGCATCGGACATCCTTCGATATTAAAAAAAATGGTTCGTTAAAACATTAACACGGTAGATAGCGCGGAAATGTAGGGCGACGCGGGAATAATTTGCGGTAAGTTGGACCATTAACTTTTATCTCGGTGAGGCAGGGGAGAGGCCGTGAGTAAAGGGGTGCAGAATGGACAAACGAGATTTAAGTACCTCCAACTTGCTATAGTCCAGTACTATGGTCCAACGTTATTCAACATTAATTCCAATAAGGCCCACTTGCACCATCCAGGGTTAGCTGAAAACCCGGAGTTAAGCTGTCAAATCCCATACGAAAAAACGCGTAACTCCGGGTGATGTAGCTAACCCCGGGTGGTGCAAGTGGTTCTAAGTCTATTTGTATTTGCTTGAGTTTATTTTACACTTTACTATTCTTATGCCACAGAAATGAGTCTTTTAAGTAATAGTCACACTGAAAAAAAAAATTCGTTGAATCCTCGAAATCCACTATAATATTTTCTATATTTATTTTTTATCTTAGGTTAGGCTATATAATATGATTATAAAAGTAAAATACAAAAACACATACAAAAACAATACAAAATACATATAAACATATTATAAAAACCTAACCTAGAGTGCCGCCGGCAACGGGGCAGGGCCCAGGCTGCCGGTGGTTAGGGCCGCAGAGAAAGGAACCGCCGGACTATACGCGCTGTGTCCAGGATTACTGCCTTCTGCATCTGACCCTTGATCCATCCACCTAGCGAGAGTCTCTCAAGATGTTGGTCGAGACTCTTCGCTATGAGACCGTTCGCTGAAACGACTATCGGAACAATGATCGTCGAGTCAACATCCCACATGGCGGTTATTTCGTGAGCCAAGTCTAGGTACTTACTGGACTTGTCCTTCTCGGCTTTCAGGAGATTCTCGTCATGGGGGATGGTGACGTCGACGAGCACGGCCCGGCGCTGCGATCGATCTACCAGCACGATGTCAGGCTTATTGGCTACAATAGTCCTGTCCGTGATGATAGATCGATCCCAATAGAGCGTGGCACGACCATTTTCGAGAACTGGTGCAGGTGCGTACTTGTAGTACGGCACTTCGTGGTCCACAAGATCGTATTTAAGAGCAAGTTGCTGGTGAATAATCCTGGCTACGAGATTATGTCTGTGCAAGTACTCGCCGTTAGCAAGATGAGAACAACCAGAAATAATATGCCTGAGTGACTCTCCGGGACGGCGGCATGCCCGACAAATGTCGACCGTACCGTCCTTCAGGATATATTTCCGATAGTTATTCGTCATGATAACTTCGTCCGCAATTGCACAGGCAAAACCTTCGGTTTCTCCGAAGAGGTCCCCGAATCGTAACCAGTTCACCGACGCGGGCAGATCTACGTCGGGGCCCATGAGGGCCTTGTAGAACCGCCCGTGTAGCTCTTTGCTCTTCCATACCGTCTTGCGGTCCTCGGTGCTTAGTACCACAGGTTTGCGCCAATTCTCTTTTGCCAAGGAGAGCGGCGTGAGATTTCTGTCTACTGCCACCACATCACGATGCATCCCACACTCGTTGTTAAGGAAATAATTCCTAAGATTGTACACCTCACGGTTGTGAAGGTTTTTGGCGTTTAAAAAGCCGCGACCTCCACATTTCCGTGGGATGTACAATCTCATAACAGACGAGCGCGGGTGTAGCATACGATGTGTGGTGAGCAGTAGGCGAACTCTCCGATCCAGGGCATCCAGCTCGGTCTGGGTCCATTTTCTATTATTTTTATGTTCCAGGGCCATAGTAGTTTTACGGTACCTTGTTACTTTTCAATGTACTTTTATGTTTCGTAAAATAAATCAGACAGTCAATGACTCTGTGCAGCGTACCTACAATTAAAATATATTATTAAAGCAAAAAACAGCAGAATCCGTTTTACCATGATTTATGTATGTAGCAAAATACAGCCTTTTTCCCTGCTATAATAATAAAAATACAATTTTACAAGGAAAATAAAAATTTAGAATAAAAATTGTAACCGTATTTTTTACTTTTTCGACAGTTAAGTTCGACTCGTAACCTAATAAAAATATATAGTGAATCTCAGCGGACCGACCACTCTGTCCAGATTAATGATGATTGCTCTTACGAGAGAGGGCATAAATGGCACCTCTGCTGGGATTTGACCTATAACGCATGATCCGCCATATTGTACCACTTATCCGTGGGTACCCGTCAATTAGGCAGGTTTATTTGATAAAGGATTATTGATATTTGCGGTGTTTGGAAGGAAAGCTGGTCCGCTGGTCGAGATAGGGAATACTGTATTTGTATTTGCCATTCATTTTATGATAAAGTCGAGAACGGTGTCCTGGATTTATTGTCCTTTCAATTCGCAGCTATCGTTTTGACGAAGTACTTTGCTAAAAAAAAATTTGAAAGTTATCATTTATTTTGTAACATAATTCGAATATTTTTTTCATCATTTAAATTGAACAATAAAGAACTTGTTAAAATGATTTATCTTGTAATAAGCAAACGTCTCAAGTATCGAGGTGTTGTTTGCCAGCGCTGTTCCGTTCTTCCGTTTAATTTACACAACGTAATAAGAGCTGTTTTTCAATGTTTAATATATTTTATGCCACACCTGAGCGCCTACCACGAACCGCGAACGAAAGTATACCTCCCTTTCGCACTTGTGATTTCTCACTCAAGTGCAACAGAGAGGTGAAACTTCGTTCGTGGTTCGTGGTAGGCCTTCTGGCCATAAAGTGCCTTTTTCCGCACGCTACGCGTACGGAATAACTCTTTATTGCACCTCAAAACAGCAAAAATAACACAAACTGGTATAGATTACACATGAAAAAGAGGCAAACAACAGGCGGTCTTATCGCTAAAGAGCGATCTCTTCCAGACAACCTGCACTGCAATGCGGTCAATTATCTTAAGCAAATTGTATGGGACAAGTGATCACATTCAGGCAGCATACGAATAAAATACCTGCATAAAATACCTAAATATGTGCTTAATTTTATGAAATTGAACGTTATTGTAATAATTTCAACCAGCTTTGAAATTTTTATGTTAACAACGAATATATGAATATAGGTATATATCTTTTTTCCTGTAGTATTTATTTTTCTGTGAGGTTTAATTTTCAAATTGAAGCCTTAAGTAGGTGTATTACGATATTTAATAAAATGCAGAATAATGATAACATATTAAACCATTTACATACGTAAAGTACCATCCAACTCGTTTTTATTGAGCCAGAGCCGACTTAAGCAACACCGCATAAAGAGCTTACCTGCTAAGCAACGGCCGCAATACCCAAAACGCTACCGCAAAAAAACCGTTTCAATTTCGTCCCACATTAATTTCACCCTACTCACACACCTAACCAAGCGTTAAGTTTCACGTTAAGGCAATCGTAATTAACGCCAGATGAATGAACGGGCAAGTGTATCATTTATTAAGCCAGCCTGATTTGTGGTTCACTGTACCTGCCATCAATTACATAAGGATTTCAGATGTAAGAAGTGCTACTTGATTGCTTTCTTATTAGGATTGATACTAATGATTATGGTATTGGGATTGATACCATACACAAGATGACACCACCAAATATATCGCCAAGAAAATTTTATTGCGAATGTGGCTCGATGCATGTTTTAAGAAGGCTAAACAACCAGCTATCCAAACAAGGAGTGACTTGGGAAGTCCCTGGAAAAGGGGGTAACCTGGAGCACCTGGAGACGCGTTGTTAAAAATATATTTGATGTTTAAAATAAAATAAAACAAATATTTGTTCCTGAATTTTGGAAGTTTTCTATATATATACAAATATGTATAATATTTATCTGTATAAGTATCGTCCCTATAGTACAAGCTTTGCTTAGTTTGGGTCTAGGTCGATCTGTGTGAGATTTTCCCCACATATTTAAATGTATTTATTTAAGTATCAACTGGCCTTGGCTGGACGGAGCTGGAGGAGGCTGCACAGGAACGTGAGCAATGCAGATCCCTCCTGAGAGTCCTATGTCCCTGATGAAGGATAACAAGATATCATCATCATCACCATTAATCACTACCTAAGGAGAATCGTGATTGAGGAATAAATTAAATTAAATTAGCATTTATTTCAAGCCAAGCGGCTCATAAAATACTAGTTACAATAAATATACTTAAAAAACTATGTTAGTGACTATACTCGTAACTATTTATCATACAAATTTAATGACTCACTGTTACTGGGTTTGTGTAGCTCACAACAGTAAAGAGCTAGCTTTTTCTAATCAGTCATGTGCGAAAATATGGTTAATGAATATAACATAAAAATGGTGTAGGTATGTGATTCGCAATTTCATAGGAAGGTGCATTGCATACGTTAGCTACGTTCGTTACCGTCGCGACTCTTTTTCATGTATTTTGCTCCCTTATCCCTAAATTTCACCGAATATGTTATTGTTTTCCAAATTAGTTCCTATATTTAAGTAACCTACATATTTCGTCGCCTAGTACACCATAGGTACAAGCCTTGCTTATTTTGGGGTTAGATTGATCTGTGTAAGATAGTCCCGAAATATTTACATATTTTTATTTATTTGTGGCTTTAGCCTAATTTGTAACCTAATATTTGAGGAGACTTCATAATTCTAAATAACTAACTCAACTTTTAAAATCATTGGTATAAACCAATTTACTACACAAAGTCAATGTAAACGGCGAAGAAATAACATTTTAAACCATTTTATTCCTTAATTTATAAACTGCAAAGTTAGCCATCAAATAATTAGCTCAAAAAGCCTATCATTAAATTACAATTCAGCGAACATTTTAACAACGACGCAGAGCATTCAATTTAAGGGCAGCTATTTTTCTACGTCGACGGACGTCCATTTCATCGCGCCAAGTACGATTGCAGTAACTAGATTTGATAACCCACCCCATTATGTACCTTATTCTCAAATGGACAAGTTACGATTCATTTTTAAATGTCTCTTGCTGATTATCTTTCATTCGCTAGAAATAAAGCGCCGATTACTGTGTGGTTAATGACGAAAGAGTACCGGGAGTACCATCAGACGATTGTTATTTAGACAAGGTGTTATATAGTACCGTATAAGTACATTGTGAGCGGTTAGAATCTAGGTCGCACTTATTATCCTTTTAAACTTCTATTGTGTGTTGAAAGGATTTATGTTTCAAGCCTGGTTTAGTGTCGCCAAATTCGTCTTAATGCTACATATTGTTTGTTTGTTGTCGAAGTAAAAACTTTTTATTGAACCTATATAAGTCGTAAACAAAGAAAAAAAAAACTAAATTGACACTATTATACTTATTTAAAGACTCAAATTTGTTTTCAAATTTTGTACACGATTAAGCCCCGTTTTAGTCAATTTATAATTCATACAAACATTTAGACTCACAAGTTTAACCAGATTTAATCGACACTTGGAAAAACATTTTTTACATAGTAAGGAAGGTAATGTTTTATTCCGAGCTTCGGGCACTTCAAAAGTTGTATTAGTCTGGAGCTAAAATTTATAATCTTACTATAAGGGGGATAAAAGTTGTTGTTTACTTTGCGTGCTTATATTAAGGTCTCAGGCACCTCAGCTAGCAAAAGTGTTCGAAATTCTAGGTGCGCTTGGTCATGGTTCAATATTTAGAGCTTTGGGAGGCTCTTAAAAAGCACGTATGCCACCGCGAATAATTGTGTTGTTTGAGTAGTGCAACACTTTTACCTGACTACCGCGAGCAAAATTCCAAAAGCTGTTAGACACGATAAATATAATGTAAGTAATGTACTTTTCATAATTGCAATTAATATAAATCTCTACAACGACTCGTTGAGGGTAGCAGTGGTACTTAGCTTGGGGGTCAAGATACTCATCGCTAAAGGTATTGGGTAACTGAAAATGGACATCATTGTCTGAGCTCCCAAAGGTGCACTAGGTGGTTTCTGATGTACCAGTCAATGACTGGAATTTTTCAACGGGTTATGTCATATGGCTGGTGTAGATACCGTGCTTCCTAAAGCCGCCTTTATTGAGTGGCGCGGACGGCAAGAAACCGCACGGGCTTACCTTAATTCCGTAATAGGGCACTGTATCTTATGGTAGGCATACCTTAGTTAGTACACTTGCCTGATGATGCGGTCCATCTCAAGCAAACTCGCCGCCTAATCAAGATGCTTGGGCGGTACCCTCGAGAAAGGCATTGCGACTTAAACAGCACTTTCCGGCCTAGGCCTTTAATTTTGCATGAAATTCCTTTCCAGTTCTCTCGAGTTGCTCCACCGGCGACGTGATACTTTGAAGCCTATTGTAACGGACGTAATGACGACATTTCATTGCATGTTTGAGAAAAAGCTATTTTCCACCCGGTTATCTGCTTATGAAAATCACACTCTTCAAAAAGTTTTTGTAATTGCACACTATTCACGTTTACAACCAGAGAAACGGTCTCCGTTTTGCGTTACTGTAGGGTGCCTATGGGACTAAATAAACACCTTTGGCACCGCGCCGCTGCTAAATACCTCTATTCTACTATGTAATTTTTTTGTAAGTCTATACTCATCTAAAGTATACAATCACATTGATGAATTTAACTTGTATATATTCATCTAAAGTATACAATCATATTGTATGATGAATTTACTGGTATTTACTCATCTAAAGTAAACAATCACATTGTTCCATGAATTTAACTTCTATAGACTCATCTAAAGTATACAATCACATTGTATGATGAATTAAACTTTTTACAATAATGTATATAAAGCCAGTATCAGGAGGCTATGGCTTAAGTATGCCGCAAATAATAACAAACAGAAATGTATACCTAGAAAAACAATATTCCATTTCTCTTTAAAATCTTAAGCCCCGTGCGATGCATGAATACTTTTTTGTAAAAAATTTTTTCTCTGAATATTAAAAGTAAACAATACAATTTCATAACGGGTGCACCTTCTGGTAAAGAAATGTAATGGAGTTGGAATTCATTAAATTCCGTTTCGGTATACTACACAAAAGTCAACAGTAGGCTTGGGTTCACTAGAACGCAAAGTTCAGCTTAAGATATGTATTTGTTCATAAGAATAGGTGTACAATTGATACGTGTACTATTGTTTATACTAAATATTTGTATTTTTTTTTTTATTCACTTACATATTACTACCAAATTATTATGGTATTTTTCTCTTTTCATCTTTACTAATCCCATTGTCTAATATAACCGCTATTACCAAGACAAAATAAATGGTCCAAAACCTCTCCGAACAACAATAGTTGACACCTGTATTGTAGCGGTGTTGCCTTAATGTCAACTCTTGCCACCCGTAGGTAAAAGGTTAAGTTTAAAAGTTAACATTTGAAGCGCCAAGCGGGAACCTATACATTTTGTAAAATGTTGTTCAAGAAATTATTAAAACGATAAAATCTACTGTTTTTCCAGCTTTTAACCTGTAAAACAAGCAGAAGGAAGCCTTTGTTTTACTCCTTTGATTAGACAGGGATTTCGACTTTTTTACTAATTACACCGGAGTCGGATTAATGAGTCAGTTTTCGCAGCAATCTTTAGATTTTATGTTCATAGCTGTAAACGTAATCGCTTGTAGTAGTAGTGTCTTTTTAATTTGATCAATTGATTTATTTTCACCTTGCACCATTTAACTCCGACTAACTTTGACAGTGCCTCTAGTATTTCAATTTTAGTTAAAAGGACAATAAAACTTAACTAATGTCAAAGCCGGCGCTGTGGTGATTACAGCTCCTTCGTTCTTGCGCACTTCCTCTCCCGTTGCATCCACACGCCAAACTTTATAATATGTGTGATGATGTGATGAATGAACGACTAATGTCGAGTCAGTGATAATAGGCCACCGAGTTGGTAAGCGAGCGAGAGTTACCCTCCCAGAATCGTCCTTCTGTGCCTTACCCTACCGGTAATCCAAGCTACGTGACCGCCCCGAGGTCGCGGGTTTCGAACCCATTAACCTTGTCCTACCATGATTTAGGGGAAGAAATACGTATTTCCCTATATTTCTGCCCTTTCACCTTTTTGGGTAGAACAGGGGGCCAATTTCTGAGATTCGAACGCTCGAATATTTCATTCGAATGTGAATAAAAACGATAAAATGCTATTTTTGAAATACGACCGATATAAAGTTAAAAACGAGTAGTCTTTTGAAGTATCAGTAGAAAATACATTATGTACGATGTTAGCATTTGAAATTGGTCTCTTATTTATGTTTAATTTGGTAAACATTGGACAAATGAAGTAACCATATTGACTCGATACTTTGCTAGAGTAAAATAGTAGCAATACACATATCAGTAAAAATAGTTGCATCTATTAAACTGCATATAATGAACTGAGGCAATGGCTGCATTTTTTTAACCAAGAGAGTGACAAAAGTGGCTAAAGGTTACCGTTGCATAGGAACGCGTTACCAACACCTCAAAAACCTATACACTCCGCTTTCGAGGAACTTCATACTGAAGTCCCTTGGGAAAGCCTCGACAGGAAGTTCTTTCTACATGTGGAACGACCCAGCCGAAGCGTTTGTGGGTGGAAATTCCTCTTAAAACGCACAGTGCGCGACCTATTTGGTTCTGTTGGAAGTGCCTGTTCCACTTTGATCACCATTATCTGAAACCAAACATATTTCTTAAAGTTTGACCAACTAGATACATCCCCTAATGACTACATAGCTTTACTTTATTACTACATATTAATATAATGGCCTACTTATATCAAAACAAGGAACACTTTGTACTCGGTACTATCGCGTTCAAAATTGCATGGGCCTAAATGAATGCATAAGTGAATTCATTCATAAATTGCCCATGCACTTTTGGACGCGTGTGTACAAGCGGACAATCAATGTTCTCCTCCATCCGTGTCAGTTTCATACCACCTCGTTGTCAATATCTAATCGGCGGCTGCTTCAAATCAAACTCTTGGCATTCCTGGGTCCATAGATCCATGAATAGATTCCATTTCGCATCGCCCCCCCCCCCCCAGCAACCCGCTGTCTCCAACGCTAAGTGCATAAAAATGTAGCCGGGACCTAGTGGCGCATACTTTTGCCTCTAGACTGCTGTTTGGGTTTCGGCAGCCGCCCCGGCCACACGTGAAGTGCGACCGATATGGGTGGTGGCAAATGTGCTAAAAATGTAGCATCCCACACGAAATACCGCCCCCTCTCCCACAGCACTACGTCAGGCCATCGGGTCGCTTGCCATCAGTATGGCTGAGGCCCGGTGGCTCAAGAACGGACGGAACCCCCGCTGATCGAAGAGCCCTGTGGACAATATCATTGAGGGCATGGTAACTCGGATGTCTACCGCTAC
This sequence comes from Lathronympha strigana, assembly GCA_949128165.1. Taxonomy (NCBI): domain Eukaryota; kingdom Metazoa; phylum Arthropoda; class Insecta; order Lepidoptera; family Tortricidae; genus Lathronympha; species Lathronympha strigana. The sequence goes on from OX421905.1 coordinate 3,404,213, forward strand.
AGCGATGACAGCTCAATGCATGATGTCCGTCAGCACCCACCACTGTACCACAGATGTATGTATGTGGATGACATACGTCACCACCCAGACGGAGAGTAACGGCCACACGCAACAAGTCACCATCGAGCAGCGTGCCCAACAGAGGAGAAGGTAAGGCATGCAACCACGCCCCCGATTCCGGCTGAGATACCGCCGGGAGCCTTGCACAGTCCGCTCCAGCAGCGGCTCCAATGAGTCGATCGAGAGTGGATTTGCAACCCACATCATCCCACGCGCGCTGGAACTTGGGGTTCTCGGGCACGGTCGATCCCGGGTTAAGAGCCGACCACGCTGCCAAAGCATCAGACACGTGAGGTATGCTCGCCCTGTCGCCATCCAAAGAAAGTATTCTAGCAACTAGGTCTGCCACCCCATGCGCCGACGCCAAGAAGGCTGGTAGACTCACATCCCCTGCCCGCCGGACCCCAATACCCCTGTACCGAATTGGCAGAGCCCCTGGCGCCCACTGATCGTCGTTTAGGGAGACGTTAACAAAAGACTCAATAGCAGACTTAATTGCCACGTCGAAGGAGCCGATATCGTCCGGAAATAACCACACTGGGGCCGTCCGTAGAAGGTAGGTTATTTTTGGAACGGCAAAACACTTCTGCATAAGGACTAGCGCCACGTGTACATCATTTGATTTGAGGCGTTAATTGACAAGGGACAGGGTATCCTTGCGAGACTGAAGGGCCTCAGGAACTGCGGAGGGCAAGATGGGGGCACCGAGCAGGCACAAAGAATTTGCGTTCATTTCTTTGAAGCCCGGAAGAATGGAGGAAAAGAGAACATGATTCCGGCCCACAAGCGTAAAACTCGCACTTAGTCGTATTCACTTCCAGCCCCAAATCGCTCAAAAGTGGCAGTAATATATATATATATAAATATATAAGACGTTGAAGAAAGTGCTTGCGCAACATGCATATTGTTCTTTATTTATTGACCTAATTAAAAGTTTTTTCTTTTCTTTCCATTGTTTAGTAGAATAATACATCTTAGGTTTATGCCTACATCCACTGTTCTTGTGCTGTAGGATTTGTGCAATTAAGTTGGGCAAATACTTTTTATTAATTTAGTATAGTTCTATAAGTGAGAACCTATAATTGGCTATGTAATTCTATACTATTTATATATACACATGTAGCGCTGTTGGTTTTCCATGTATTAAAATAAAATAAAATAAATAAATAAACAAAACGTGAAACTTATAGGTGTACTTAACATAAGCAATACTTAGTCCAGGTTTTCGATAGTACCTAACAATGATGATGATGTCCTCCCAGACGTATCCGTTGACGGCGACACCCGGACAATTATAAAGAGACCTATACATTACCTGTTTCTTTGCGTGCATGGGCTCGAACGTGACTCGCAAATCCAAGTTTTGTTCTGAAAGTTCGGCAGCAGGATACGCAGTAGAGCTCACCATTTGAGTTGTAGGTATAGGTATAGGAGGGCTTGGGCCGAGATTTCTGTAACTGGCGCTTGGCATTGAGATCCTCAAGGCGGGCACCTTCGTAGTCCCGGAGACCCGCGTGGTACCTAACAATAAACTATACACAGACATAGTTGACTAACTAGTAAAATCTGTTGTAGTGTAGGTAGTTTATGTCATTGTATGTAATGAAAGGCATTAACCCTGGAGTGTGGGTCTATATAACGACACATCAGCCGTGTTTTATAATAAGATCACAAATGCATTTTAATGCCTAATTATTTACAATTACTTACTTACACTGCTTTATATACACACATAATTATCATGAGCTCTCCGTGATGCGTTGAAATTGTATATTCAATTCAATTTTTAAAATAAATGGCTTCTGTCCAACCAATGGGACAATTTCGCCAGTGTCTAAGTTTGGCTTAGCAATTGTACGGTTATATTATATAAATTCGCTCTTTTGGCGAGACTTTGTACGGTGAGAAGCCTTGCTATTTAAAATGGTAGCTGATTTCAAATAGCACGTGGCGTGGACAACCGGGTGATGATCCCAAGAGTGGTAAGACAGTCAGGAATATTTCTTCATCATCTGCATGCTTGTTTGTTAGTTCACTGTATAATAAGCCACCAATATTACGCACTAAACAACTTTTAACAAACAAAAAACAAAGAACTACTCCCGACGCATCCTCGCCATCATGGACATCAACCGGAAGTCAAATTGTATATTTGATCGCCATTACGACTTTCATGAATGAAAACTTTTCTGACATTCAAGTTTTGACATTTATATTTTTTAAATTCAGAGACAAACTAGGGTTGGCCCTAATTTTTACATCATTCGATATCAAACAACGTGCGACTTGCGTGCGACATTGTTTGCAATTGACATTTCGCTTAGAACTAAACTTCACCTCGACTGATATTAAAATAGAGATCAAATCAAATTTACTTGTTTGTCAGAGACTGATGTTCAAAATTTGAAACAAAATAATTGTATTGAATTTATATTTATCGATAAAATTATTTAGCTATAATAACATTTTCACAGATAAGAAATTTGTTGTAACAAAAAAGTTTATTATTATGGGGGTCTTTATATGTGATTTTTGAACGCATTATTGAGAGCTAATTATATGTGGGTATATAAAAATCTTAAATTACCTTCTTGGCTAGAACGTGTAGCCCTGAAGGTTTTCTTACAACATTGTGTCTTACACAGGAATAGCCAAAGGAGATGCTATAAGTTACAAGCGATGCCAATGAAATCAAATTCACCACGCGAATGGTCAAACTTGATGCCTGACGGTTTCAACTAACCACCTATGAAAAAACTCAGAACTTAATGACCTTCAGCCAAAACAACTCTTCGGTGAATGTCGAAATTGTTTCTTCAAAATATCCTTCTTTTAAGAAATACATACCTTAATCGTTACGAGTATTAACCATGGTTGTATTCTGCCTTCTCCTCACTCTCTCGATCTTTAGAAATCTCAAAGGCTTTGGGCACATTACTCGAAACGAAACCCCACTGAACGACTCAAGAAGACTTATTCAAGAAGACCCCGAGGAAGCTCGCACTGGAGAGACCGCTAGACCTGATCAAAGCTGCGACAAAAACCGTAGTCCAATCTTCTGAAAACCGTAACAAGCGGAGACACATTGCGAAGACAACATCATCCATAGTCGCCCGGTCGTCATGAAACGACCTCTCTATGAAGAGGAACGACTAAGGAGGAGGATCTTTAGAAATACTAGTATATTGAATACGTCTTGATCAGGCAACCCTACGATAATTAAATTTTCTTAATGTTTGGTTTTATAATGATGACTAGCTACGGCACACAAGGCAAAGGCTCTCGTGAATTAGACCACACGTCATTAGAATAAATAAAGCGAGGTAGATTTGCCTGTGACTACGCAGCCGCCCGCGGTATAACCAAGACCTGGTTATACCGCGGGCGGCTGCGTATTTTGTTCACAAGCATAAAACTTTTATAAATTGAAAATATTTTATATATCCGTTAGGTAGAGGTCTTGTTTTTATTGAGTGTACGTATTTCAATTACTTAAAATTTTCAAAGTTAGTACCTAAGGGGTATAAAATGTGCGTGTAAAGAGTATAGTATGAAATTAGCATGTCAATACAACGAGTGTACTACTCCATCTACAGTTTTTGCTCTAAATTTAAGTTTTTTCGAGGGTTTTAATTTAAGTTTTATATTTTATGTTTTTGTGCTCTCCTGTAAAATTTTGTCTGAAACTCTCAATTGGGTTTTGATTATAGAGCAGCCAGGTACCTACCTAATATTGAAGTTATGTGAGGATATATTAAAACATTGAAGAACTACGGGACAATTTTATAGTATTATCTTCTTCTCATTATTTTTTTTATCTATCTATGTCTATGAAATCAAAAAGTCGACAAAATGTTGGAAGAACTTTATGAGTAACAATTTATAGAAATGCTTTACTAAGTCATATCGCAATCTGATGTTACAATCTTTTAAACATAAGTATAATTATTTATATTAGTTGAACAATTTAAGTGTTGTGTGTAGTGTTGAAATAGAGTTTTGTATTTGTTTGCACAACTCGTTTCTTTAGATATAAAATTGCTAAAGTTAAAGTTCGTTTATTCGTAATTTAATAGACGTAAATCAAAATAGAAACGATGAAACTCTGATTTAGCAAGCAACAGTCTTGTATATTAAGAAAGTTGATGCTAAAACAGATGCAATATTATATACGTTGCCATGAAATGCAATTGTGAGGTGGCAGGCATTAAACTTGCATCTGTTTGCGGCGATATTGACTCAAGTTTTGAGTTGCAGGTTTTGTGCCGGAAACACTCGGCTTTATATTTGTAACTGCACCGCTTAGTTTTTGGAAAAAAGAAGTTTGCGTCTTTTTTTGCCAAACCTACTGATAAAGAAGACTAATTTTACTCATAACTATTTAATAACATGCTGAACTTTCAGCACTTACATAAAATGTACAATTTTACGAGGAGTAGGTATTAGGAGTAGGTCTTCATTATATTATTATTCTCTTTATTTTCTTTAATTCTTAGGTTAGATCATTTTATAATATGATTATAAAAGTAAAATACAAAAACACATACAAAAACAATACAAAATACATATAAACACATTATAAAAAACCTAAACTAGGGTGCCGCCGGCAACGGGTGCAGGGCCCAGGCTGCCGGTGGTTAGGGCCGCAAAGAGAGGAACCATCGAACTATGCGCGCCGTGTCTAGGATTACCGCCTTCTGCATCTGACCCTTGATCCATCCACCTAGCGAGAGTCTCTCAAGATGTTGGTCGAGACTCTTCGCTATGAGACCGTCGAAACAGTGATCGCAGGTTCAGAAGCCTGAAACAGAGGTATTATTATTATATTATTATTTGTATGTTTTTCCCATTACGGAACAATGGTGTTCCGGACCTTTGGGAGGCGTGCGCGGAGCCGAAGCCAACACGCAGAGGCCCTTTCGACAATTTAATGAAATGTAAGGGGTACACCGAGCGGATGTTGCACCTGCCCGAGTCATGGGACGCACGCAGAGGCAGCACCCGCCAGGGTGTATAGACTATTGAGATTTAATGGAATCTAAAATATGCTGGACTATTAGGTGAAAGCGGTGGACTAAATACTGGGTTATGGAGAATAAAATCGGACGTCTGCCTAACAAAACGGTAATCAATTTTATTTCCGGCAGACGGTGACTCGCCCACATAAGATGGGCCCCCACAAAAAGCGACATCTAAGATGGCTCGAGGGCAACACCGGTATGAGGGCTGGGGGTAGAGAGGTGTCACTGGACTTTAAACATATAGCCAACTCGCCACTTAGGTTTCCACATCTACCCTCGAGAACACAGCTCTCGCGACCCCACTCTGGACGGCCGGTTAAGGCAAGCCAGAGGCGGAGGACTTGGTCGGACGACGGAGTCCCCCAGGAGCGCTCAGGTACGTGGGGTCGCTACTCCCCAACAGCTCGCCACAAGCTGCCCTGCGTTGACTGATTGCACCGGTCGAAACCAGTGGGCGATGGGGTCGTCACATCCCTACGCCAAAATAATAATAATAATTATTATTATTATTTTTATAACATTTAAATTTCATACTAGAAACGTATTTTTTTTTATACAACTTTTACTTTTAAGATGACGATTCTATTGTGAAATTATTATTCTTAATTCGGATATCTGTGTGTACAGCATCAATAAATTACTCTAAGTACGAGTATTAATTTATAGTTTGTTGTAGATTCGAAAATGTTTGTTGCTAGGTCATTAATGGAAATTTATTGAATGTAGAATTGAACTGGACTGTCAAATCAATGTATGTGTAATGTTTTGAAAAGATGTGTCCCGCCGAGTTTTTTGCCGGTCCAAAGTGTTAAATCTTCTTGATCTTGATGAAAAATAAATATTTTGATTTAGATTTTGATTTTTGCGCATAGCTTTCTCAATAACTTTAGAGAAAATTGATGTTCAAGTGATGGGCCAGTATTTATCTATTTGCGTTTTATCACCTTTTTTGTATATCGGTTTAACCTGAAACCCCGATAAAAGTAAACAGGTGAACCTTTTTTTTGTATGTATATATTCTTTAGTTGGGGCTTATAAACATTACAATAGCATGAATAATTAAGAGAATATTTAATTTTTACTTACGTAGCCGCATAACCACCCTTCGTCCGTATTAAAGATGCCAATCGCGTACACTCAGTCGCGAACGAAACGTACCTGAAGGCCTAGTATAAAAGTTGTACGACATTAACTCCTCGATCGCGTTAGCGTATCGAGGGGTCAAAATATGAAAGTTGCCGGATGATTTAAATAAACGGCAAACATAATTTGAACTCCCGATACGCTAACGCGGTCGAGGAGTTAATGTCGTACAATTTTTATACTAGGCCTTCAGTGTGCGTAGACAAGATGCCAATCGCTCACGCTTAATAACGTTTCGTAGCTACCTCTCTCTATCACTCTGTCTTATTAGTGTGACAATGACAGTTACGTTTCGTTAGCGACTGAGCGTGAGCAATTGGCATCTTGGCTACGCACCCTGTTATTGTCCCACTAATAAGGAAGAGTGATAGATAGCATCTTGGCTACGCACCCTGGTCCCTAAACGCCAACTCGCCCCTATCCCATCCCTGATCTCCCAGTTCTTGACCCAACTGCGCACGCAATCCCTATTGACTTCGTTTTACGGTAGTCGAAGAAGTCACCATACCTAGAATAGATTAACAACGACTAAGAAGAAAAGGTACACTAATTTACCGGCTCCTTTAGAATGCAAACAGAAAGTGCGTCAGTACGAAGAAGAATCTAAAGCTGTATGTATTCAACGCCAGCCGACTAAAGCAGAAGTTTTGTTTGTGTCATCTACTGAGAAATATTATAAATTGAGACTCAGTTAATACTTTAGCTTAGCTCAAGTGAATCGCTTTCGTTTATAGGTTTTCAAAGTTTATTGACAGCGTCTGGGTCTCATTTGTTTGGTATTCCTTATCTTAAGCAGTTGATTTCAAGCGCAACTTATTTATAAACATTGACCTTGATTGATTAAAAAAAAACTAAAATAAAGCTTAAAATACAAAAGAATGGACAGGTAAAAAGTTTAGCGCGAGTTTAGTGCGAGAGATACACGTGCGAGAAAGTAGTTTTTTAATAAAAAAAAGGTAAATAATCTAATAATTTCATGCTTCATGCTTTCATGATCTATCAGAACGATATCAGCGTGCGTAGCCAAGATGCCAATTGCTCACGCTTATAACGTATCGTAGCTACCTCTCTCTATCACTCTTCCTTATTAGTGTGACAATGACAGTTGCGTTTCGTTAGCGACTGAGCGTGAGCGATTGGCATCTTGGCTACGCACCCAGGCCTATTGGCTACAATAGACCTGTCCGTGATGGTAGATCGATCCCAATAGAGCGTGGCACGACCATTTTCGAGAACTGGTACAGGTAATTACTTGTAGTACGTGCAAGTACTCGCCGTTAGCAAGTTGAGAATAACCGGAAATAATATGCCTGAGTGACTCTCCGGGACAGCAATTGTCGACCGTACCGTCCTTCAGGATAGGTATACTTCCGTTAGTTATTCGTCATGATAACTTCGTCTGCAATTGCACAGGCAAAATCCGCGGTTTCCATGAAAACATTTTTGAATTGTAGCTAATTCACTGACGCGAGCAGGGGTACGTCTGGCCCCGTGAGGGCCCTGTAGAACCGCCCGTGTAGCTTACTCTTCCATATCGTCTTGAGATCCTTGGTGCTTAGTACCACAGGATTGCGCTAGTTCTCGTTTGCTAAGAAGAAAGGCGTGAGGTTCCTACCTACCATCGCCATCAAGATGTGGTGGCGGTAGATAGGATATCTACCGCCACCACATCACGATGCATCCCATTCTCGTTAGTAAGGAAATAATTCCTGAGATTGTATACCTCACGGTTGTAAAGGTTTTTGGCATTTAAAAAGCCGCGTCCTCCACACCTCCGTGGGTTGTACAATCTCATAACTGACGAGCATGGGTGTAGCATACGATGTGTGGTGAGTAGTACACGGACCCTCCGATCCAGAGCATCCAGGTCGATCTGAGTCCATCTTAGTATGCCAAAGGAGTAAGTTAGGAGGGGAATTACCCAGGCGTTGAAGGCGCGCACCTAATTGCCTCCTGACAAAAGACTTTTAAGTACTTTTAATTTGATTCGTGCAAAAATATCCGGTGTACATCTGGAGTTACTATTAACTAAGCTGCCTATGTATTTAAATATTTCCACTTGTTGAATTGAGATGTTGTTAAGAATTATTGGATGATGTTTTGTATTATGTTTTGAACTTGTGAGTGTTTGTCTTCTTAGAGTTAATCTTTAAGCCTGAATTATTAAAAACTGTCTGCATTTGTCAAATTATTTTTTCTAGCAGCATTGGGGTTTTCTGCAAATGCTATATATTAAAAAACAAAAGGGAAAGTGGACATCCCTACTGCACTCCTTGTCTTATCCTTGTACTACCAATTTCCTCTTCCAATCTTATAACCGCCTCTGACTGCTTATAAAGATTGTAAATTACTCTTCTACCTCTGTAGTCTAGTCCTGCCTCTCTTAAAATATTTAACATTTCTCTCTGATTCACTTTATCGAAGGCCTTCTCGAGGTCTATAAAGGCCACATTGGTCTCAAATCCTACATCCAGTCGTCTGTCTATAACTAATCTAAGAGCGAGTGTAGCCTCCCTTGTACCCTTCTTCTTACGGGACCTAAATAATTTTCTAAAATGGGCCTAATGCGATCCTGTATTATCTTTAGAAGAAATTAACTCACCTGAGAGACTAAGTTTACGGTTCTATGCTCTTCACAAAGAAGGTTTCTTAGACAAGGTCACTTTTGCTTACTTTAAAGTCTCTTCGAATCTGCCCTGTTAAGTGTATTTGTTTTGTGAGCTGCAAAATTTTGTCAAGTACTGGTTCACAATTTGTATGCTTAATTATCTCGATGTAAATATTGTCGCAGCCAGCTGCTTAACCGTTTCCGATTCTAGTTATTATTTGTCAAACTCTGCTATACCATTTTGGTACGGAACCCTAAAATACAGACATTACAACGCCAGCACATCCATTGAACATAACAAGGTCAATAAAGTTTGAATGTAATCGGTTCCCGATCCGATGTTTGAAATTTGAATATTCACCGAGACTTCCGGCAGGGATAAAAGCAGTACCAGTAGAATGATGTACGTTATTAGTATTTTCGTTTTATTAGTCTATGGGGATCGAGGTACCTACTTTACTTGTACTATCTCTGTTATAAATAAACATATGAAGACAAAATACGTAGATCTCAAACTTGAAATGAGTAGTTTCATGTAAACGTGCATTACTCCTAATGAGTTAAAAGTTTTGCAAGTTATCTGTGAATATCCAGGAAAGAGTCTGATCTTATGAAAGCGCAGGTATTTAGTATTTGTTGATATAACATTAAAATAGATACTTAGATATTAATGGGAACTTGTTTCTTTTGTGACTTCATAAGTCAATAAAATATAGTAGATGATACAGTGAAAGGTAATGATAAAATGTGACATGCACCCGTTATTTAATTACAAACCGTTTGCAACTGCATTATCCTGCTAGCTGCGCTAACAGGCATGTTACCGAAGATTTGCATATTGGATCATTCCGAACGGGTTAGCAAATCTCTAACTAAATACATTCGGCTCTGTGTCTGTCTATCCAATTTGTTACGCTCACAAGTCCTAGAGTTTCATCGCTATATAAGAGTATACTATTAAACAGTCAGCAAAAATACAACCTGAAGTTTTTTGTGCTTCATGTTATAGCATGAGTCACACTAGAACGGGGCGGGACGGGACGATCTGACAGTTAAATTTAAAAAGACTCACGTGATAGCTTGGAACCCTCGGATGTCACGTGACGTTTGCTATAGAAACTAACAGATCGGTTCGGCTCGGTCACGTCCCGGCTCAATCTAGTGTGAATCATACTTAACTCTGTAAGATAAGTTTTTCCTTTATCATGCATTAACATGCTATAATAGTACATCGTCACATTCCCAGTCCATTCATGGATGTAATACGAGGAATCTTTCATGAAAGTCATCATCATTATCAGATAATCTCTACGTGTCGCGCCTGTATCATTCTGCCGTAGCCGATGAGGTGGTAGAGTACGTCCGCCAGAAGACCAGCTACAAGCTGAGGGTGCACCAGCTGCGGTCGCGTCACTACGTGCACTTCAGCTCGTTTGTGGTGCGCGGTGCGCGTGCCGCGGCCGCTGATGGATACCATCGCGAGCGCAGACTTCTGGCCGAAGGGTGTCGTGTTTCGGCGGTTCCGGGACAACCTGCCGAATCCTACGCCTGATCAGACGACGCAACGAAGCCACGTAGTTACGTCGCCTAAATTATAAGTAGTGTTAAGTTTTATATGTTATACAAATACAAAAATACAAATACAAATCATTTATTCGTGGCTTTAAGATACAATTACATATAAGAGACAAATATACAAAAAATTACCACGAAATGGTCTCGCCTCAGCATAATGTCGACCCGAAAGTCGACGCTGTTCTTCCGGCCAGACCATTTTTGGTTATGGTTTTATTTGTGTTTTTTGTATGTATTATATGTTTTGCTTTTTTATTTGATAGTTTGACTGTTATGCTGTAAACTATTTTTGAAATAAATGAATGAATTAATGAATGAATAATAGACGTCCACTGTTGAACATAGGCCTCCCCCAGAGAATGCCACATTGATCGTTCGCGCTTGCCCGCATTTAATGGATTCCTGCAACCACTACCAGGTTATCAGTCCATCTTGTTGTCCCCACGCTCCCACGCTGCGTCGACTGGTACACGGTCGCCACTCAAGAACTCGCTGGCCCCACTGGCTATCAGTTCTCCGGGCAATATGTTCAAGAGACCTATTCAAACTACATATTCCCTACGTTGTTAGCATGTCATATTCATTATTTCCACAGATGTTCACATCATAATGTCACTTTAACACGTTCGAATAGGTCTCCTGCCCACTGCTACTTCAGTTTTGAGCAACGTCGGTGACTTGTTCTTCAGCGGATCTCATAATTTCTAATTCTATCACGCAGGAAAACTGCGAGCATTGCCCTTTCCATCGCTCGCTGGGTGACTTTGAGCCTCCTTATGAGGTCTTAGTGAACGACGACGTTTCAGAGTCGTAAGTAATCGCTGGCAGCACTCACTATTTAAAGACTCATCTTGAGACACTCCAGGGTATTGGACGAAAAGATATTTCGTCATGAAAGTCGGTGACACTGAATTACGAACAATGCTCATCTGAAAATTCTAACTACGCGTGAATCACAACACGGTTTTTTGGGTGAATGACCAAAAAAATGCTGAAAAATGACCAAATCCTACCATTTTCAACGGTTCAAAGAGGTTTGATTACCAAATAACGTCAGTGATGTATATAAAATATTACTACGCATAAATAAACCATGGTTTAAGTAGGAGCCGTTTTTCGTTTACACTACTGCATAAGGGCTATAAACAAAAAACGTGTTTAGTAACTAAAATGTGTAGCGTATGTACTTTTAGACTGTGCTGACATTTCTATCATCCTGCAACCGGATGCTTTCAATCTGAGCGAAGTGCATACGCGAAGTAGCTTGTGAAACCGTATTTATATGAATATCCACCAACCATGGAGTAGCTAGCGGATCGTTCTCATCGTGACACTCATTTGTGCGCGAGTTTCTAATAACAGTAACACCCCAAATCTTAGGTTATTTAAAACATACACATATTATTAGAAAATTCTAAACGCCCATAGAGCGAGCTGCATTTTTGACGTCAAAATTTCTTGACTTAGAATCCCAAAACCAACTTTGTGCTACTTTGACTCGTACTTACACTGCCATGAAGCAATAAATGTCACAGTTTTTTCATCGTTTGATACGCAATTTTCTTTATGTTATTTTTTTGTTTTGATAAGGTAGTCGTATGATTATGATAGATATTATTAAATTCAACCAAATAGAAACAGTAAAAACAGTAGAAATTGTATTACAACTTCTACGATCCAAAATACGAAAAAAATTCTCCCCGACCTAAGATTACAATTTATTTGTTTTTAAGGCAATCGCTTTTTCCTTTACTACTGTTTTTTTACCTAAAAGTATTTCATATCTTTGTAATATTGGTGATAAATGTCGCGTTTATTTCTTTTCTTTTATTCCACTCCAGATTTAGTGGCAGAAAACCCGTATTTCCTGGACTGCCCGAGGCATCACTTCACCCGCTTTAAAAGCTTGTTCTCCATTCGACACGTTTCCTTCCTTTTTATCGGTTCTGAAACAGCTTACTGTTGTAAATCTTAGCTTTCTTTCATTTGATCAGTTTGGAATAGGTTTAACAGATTGACTAGCAAAGATTTTCTTGTAAATACTATCATATTTATTTTGTATAAAATTTTACATGTAGAAGAAACGGGGATCAAGTGTCATGCATGGTTGGATTAAGGATGACTCACACTAGAACGGGACGGGACGGGAAAATCTGTCAATTTCTATAGAAAGCGTCAAGTGACATCCGAGGGCTCCAAGCTATCACGTGATTCTTTCTATAGAAATTGACAGATTTTCCCGTCCCGTCCCATCCCGTCCCGTCCCGTCCCCTGCTCAGCTAGTGTGAGCCAGCCTTTATAGAAGTCATTTTAACTTATCGGAAGTTTATACGAACATTCGCAAATGCATTTTATTGGCGGGTCAATAGGTAACCTTTGGAGAATATTTGAAGCTCACAAATCGAACATATTTCGCAGAAAATCATTTGGTGAAATATGGAAACGGTACCTTAATTACAAAAAAATAGATTTTTTAAATTTATCTCATTAAAATAAGTCTAAAAAGGAAATATAAATAGTTTTAAATTTTAAACCTGGTGATGATTAAGAAAGAAATAATAAAGAAGTTAGGTTGCTATATTGCTATACTTGGATACTTAAGATAAGAATAGGATTTTAGTGTGTTAGATAAAATGTGGTAGGTACTGAGAGATTTAAAATAAAGTTTGGATATCATTATTATTTAATTCTAAAATCGAAGTCATGGTTTCTAAGAACAGATGTCGCTATCCCTCATAGTTTCTGACTTCTCCATACTGACTTATTTGGATTGATCGCCATACCTACCTTACTACCATTACTGTGACTACTTAAAAACATGAAACAAGATATTTATTATAAATAATAAATGATTTGACTTGTGATAGACAAAATATATCACCAGTCGTCTTGGAAAAGTTTCTTGCGACACATTTACTTCGTTGCAAGTTCGCGTGGAACCACGGGGACAGCCAGTATGTAATAAAAATGTTAAGCCTCCGTTCGTTTCAATCTGTATTCGGTATCGAGGCCCGAGGCAGATTTACATGCATATAGAGCCGGCTTTGACTTTATTTGCTTTATTCCAATATCGTATCGCGTGCAGTTGCCCTTGCATGTGCCCTTTGAGTCTTTGTCTTTGGCAATGATCAGATTTTAATCATAGGATTATAATATTGTCTTCTATTACCGCGATTGTTATTCATTGAAATTAACCACTTTAGAACGGATTAATCGCGTTTATTAACACCATGACCCTACGTTTCGAGGCCTTTACAGAACTCGTTTTCACAGGGTTAAGATGGTGATTGAGAGAATGCGAATCCTCCCTGCCAATCAAAGAAATCATAGGATTTTATCAAAATTATACTGCATCCTAGTTTCTTCTTCTTCTTCGCTTCCTCACTGCTGAGGATTGCGACCATCTGTGCTCCGTCTCCATAGTGTGCGGTCATAAGCCATGTGGGTCACGTGCTGTATGTTGCCACCAACTATCCTCTTAACTGCATCAGACCATCTCGTGGATACTTTTACCTTGCGCTCGCTTGCCAGACATTTGCCCCAAGATAATCTGCCTTTCTAGGTCATGCTTTTAGACCGCACAATTTGGCCAAAAAAGCCAGGCTCGCGTTGCTGACAGATTGTGGAGAGTCATATTGTGATCTGGTTTAGGTAAACACGAAGATTATTCAAGTGAATTAATTTAATTGAGTCCAGTTTCACACTTTCTCGTCGTACTTTTTTTTAATTTGAATACCTTAACAAAAATAGGGTCTTAAAATAGTCTACTGTATTTACAAAACTGCCAGGAGGTAAACAAACGCGAGCTTTTTATTTTTTGTATTAAAATTTAACAAACAGAATTCACGATTCGAACATCCAAAATCAAATTGATGCCACCCAATCAAAGCAGGGCAGAGTCCTTCTGACCCAGTATGTAAATATAAAAGAAATCCCAACAAAATAAGTCCAAGTTGGCGTGGAACCCCCTAATGGCTGCTCAAGTCAACAGCGGTTATTTGAATAATTAACTCGCTTCTAACGAAGGCATCGGGACGTGCTGTGAATTGTGCCGGGAAATCTTTAATTCGGATGTTCTCAGTTACATGAATTAATATTCTATGTATTAGATACGTTATTCACGAACATTATCTGTTCAACACACGTAATGAGGTTTTTATTATACCTACTGATTTTAGGCGTTTTCCGACATAATAAACACGTATACCCTTTTATTATATTATTGAATTAGCGCGGGAAATGATATAACCCCATCAGATTAAGCTTGTACCCTACGAGACGAAGTTTTATGTCCACGGGCAATATTATATTCATATTTTGCCGGGTTTCAGCAAAGTAAACACTGTCTTGACTTGAGCCGCATAATAAATCATGCGCTAAAAACCAATATCTAAGTATTTAGTGAATATATATATATATATTTTTTTTAATTGATTACAATTTATACAGTCTCAAATAATACAGTACAAGTTCATAAATAACTAACTACAAAAACTATTGACTACCTTTATACTAATCAAACAGAGCCCCCCGCCTTATTCCCGGCGCAAAAGTGCCCATCACACTCGAAGATGTCCCGCGTTGAACAGCAATAGACAGCCTCTGCGCCAGGAATGAACCGGAACGGGGGTCATGGCCGGAGCCCGGCCACTGGAGGTGGGTCGTCGCCTGCAATAGAGGTCTTGCAGGCGACGACCCAGCTCCCCAAGAAAGGACTTGGCCTCCGCGCACCAGCAGCCCGATGTCTCCACCGCGAGAGGAACGACAAATAATTGGACAGGCCCGAGTATTTGGCCCTTTTGAGCAATTAGCCGCCTGTTCAGCGGCCGCTCCCGCCGAACGCACGGTGCGCCCAGGATGTATGGTGGCAAACGTACTCATGCCGGTGGCGTCCCACAAAATGCACCTACCTCTCTCCCAAGGTCCCGGCGACCGACTAAGGCCCGGCGGCTCCAGCACACAAATTACATTTGCTGAAACCAGTGCTCTCCGAATGATGTCATTCAAGGCATGGTGCTGTGGGAACCTCCCCGCGCAACGACAATTCAGGGCATGATAACCGGTGCTTGCATGTGCAATGCATCTCAAAACCTAAAAAGTAGCTCAAATTATTGAATATACTTTCTGCTAGATGATGTTGTTGTTGCTATTCATATATATATATATATATTTATATTTTTATTTTTTATATATTTTTAGCTATTGCTATTTTTCATTGATAAATCGTACCAGTGGCTAGGGTAATTTTGCGAGTAGGCAACTACTTCGTGAATGCATGCGATTGATGCGAGTAGTTAAAACTACTTATGCATGGAACCCTCGGTGTGTGTGTCAGACTCGCACCTGTAATCCATATGCTTTCTTTGTGTTTTAATTAAAGACTCTCCATTAACCGTTTCACATTTGAATATCAGATACACTTTGTAAACAAAGGAATTATTTAAAATGGATGTGAAATCTAACGGTATCATGATCACCGCTACCATATGATTGGACAACTAACCTCTAACAGAACTGTCATACTTGACGTAGCTGATGACATTACTCGATAGTGTTACCAGCGGCATAAAAACAAAAGGTACGTTCGGAAGTTATCAATATTTGTATTGGACTATAGAGAATTAATAATGGCTACGAACTCAACACCTAAACTGGATTTGCTTAAATGTGGAAAATGTGATAAAGTAATAAAAAACAACAATTTCATGAAATGTTCTCAGTGTGAAAATGTATATGACCTGCCGTGCACTACGGTCACTGTGCGAACTTTTAAAACAATGGCCAACGACAAGATGTTATCATGGAAATGTCGCCAATGCTTAAGTAAAAAATTAAAAAAAAGTGCATGCAAAACTAAAACAATAAATGAATATCAAATGGATAAACCTGAGTCACCCCTTTTAAAAACAACATCAACCGAGAATCTTGCCAGAGATTTGAATTACGAAGAACATTCAGCATCTTCTCTCAATGACAGTAGCCCTAAGAGCTTACCTAATATCTCTCATCTAAATAATTCGGACATAAATCAACTAAAAGACCAACTCGAAAATGCAAATACAGAACTTTCTAGCGCTCACGGGGAAATAGAGCGATTGAATATTGAGAACACAGAACTTAAAAAACAAATAGAAGATTATCAAAAGAAGCATAATATATATAATAAATTACTAAACGAAGACACACCAAAGAAACGTACGCCACAGCGAAATCAAAAAACACCAATTGTTTGTGAAGCTGATAAAATAAAAATAAGTTTCTTAGAGGATGAAATAGCAAAATTAAAGAATAAAATACAATTTTTGAAGAAAAAAATTAATAAGGTATTGACTGAAAATAAGGAAATCAAACAGAGATCAGAAAAAAAAGCGAATACAACACTCTATAGTATCAAACGTTTGGTTATATCATTACAAAAAACTGTAAAAGCACTTGCAAAACCACCACCAGGCGAAAATCAAACATCACCCTCTAGCGAGAGCAATAATTCAATCCAAAAACTCAACAGTGATGTAAAAAACTTGCCAACAATTTGCAAGAATGATTACGAAACAACCAATATGAAACATCATTCCTCACACAATAAATGTTTAAAAAATAAAATCTGCATGCTGAGCACTGATACTACAAATAAACTCCTGCCAATTGCGGAACGTCACCTCTGTGCCGGATATGAACTTTGCCATTATCTATATCCACACGTAGGATTAAGACATTTGTTAAAAGACTTACCAAAGAAACTTGAAGGGTTCACAAAAAACGATTTTTGTATTATATTAATTGGTGCGGAGGACTTCAGAGAGTCACATAATTATTCTATGTTGGTCAAAGAAATTAGAAACAATACTCAAACAATAAACCACACCAATGTGATTCTGTGTATATTAAATAATATTTAAAACGGGTCACTCACGTAATTTAGTCGATTTTCGCTCGACATGTTTCGTTCTTAAAGAACGAAACATGTCGAGCGAAAATCGACTAAATTACGTGAGTGACCCGTTTTAAATATTATTTAATATGTTCGAGTCTCACGAGAGTTTTATAGTTAAAATTGATTCTGTGTACTCCTACCTTCAATTGTGGGAATAAAATAATGTTTAATATGAGAATAGAATCATTTAATAAGTTATTGTGCTCTGACATAATGAATCATGAACATGTATACTTATTAGACTCTAACCGAAATCTAGCCTATGACAATACCATGTTTAATCAGCGATCTGGTCACATTAACAAACACGGTATGAGTCAAGTCTTTCAAGACTTAACAATTTTATTGAATGACTTAAACGAAAACGTAGACAACATTCCGGCCCATTCTTCATACAGCTTAGATATAGATAGCGACAACAAAAAAACAAGTGTTACTAATAAAATAACTAACTATTTTACAGTCATGAACAAAAGTCAAGAAGACACTTTTTTAGATCAGAGTCGCCCAATAACAATACTCCCATAAATAAATGTCTAGGAAAACATCTTAGTGTATTAAACAAAAATATTTCTCTAGATCTAGATATAGGCAGTACAGTTACAGGATTAACAAATAAACAAGATAAGTTCGATGAACCTCACACGTCGACCTCCTGTACCAGCATAACAGTGATGCACCAAAACATCAACGGGTTATTGAATAAGGCCGATATGTTATACGTTCATCTGCAAGATCCTGACTCAGGAAAATTAATTGACGTTGTGTGCATTACTGAACATAACATGAAGACTGGAGACGACGTACATTTCAGGATGCCTAACTATGAACTAGCAGCTCACTTTTCGAGGACCAACAGAAATGGTGGCTCATGCATCTTAATACGTAATATTTATAAGTATAAGATTATAAATGAGATAATTGAACAAAGCATTCCGAGACTCCATTAATGACATAGCAAATAATAACACAGTTTCACATTATAATTATACTACATTAAATCGATCTCTAAATTCATTATTTATGCCACTTGTTAATCCACCAGACATCCTCAAAATAATAAACTTACTAAAAAATACGAAGAGTACCGGGTATGATGACATTGACACTAAAATTATAAAAAAGGTTGGATATTTTATTGCTCCAGTCATCTGTCATATTATGAATTTGTGTATAACAACTGGTGTATTTCCAGACAAGCTAAAATTGACAAAAATAAAACCAATTTTTAAGAAAGGAGACAAATTGGACATGGCTAATTATCGACCGATAGCTCTTTTATCAGTAATGTCTAAAATATTTGAGAAGGCAATCTATATAAATGTTTATAATTACTTTGAAAAAAAAGGATTATTTGCTTCTGAACAAAAAGGGTTCCGTAAAAACCAGTCTATTAATTCAGCAATATATGAATTGGTATCTAAAATTATAATAAGTATGGATAAGCGGATACCCGCAACAGCTATATATATGGATATGACTAAAGCCTTTGACTGTGTACATCCTAAAATTTTAGTAAGCAAACTCGAAAGGTATGGAGTTAGAGGAAACATACTAAACTTGATAAAGTCGTACATTAGTAATAGAAAACAGTATACGGCCGTGACAAAACTATGCTATGATCTAAAAACAGAAGTAACTTATACCTCAGAGACAAGAGAAACGTTCTATGGAGTCCCGCAAGGGAGCATCTTAGGGCCTTTGCTTTTTCTCATTTATATAAATGATCTTCCCAAATCTACCCAGCATCCTATGGTCCTCTTTGCGGATGATAGCACTACTATATTAACAGGAACTGAATTTAACAATTATGATATAGAGATGAGCAATACTCTGAAAGATATAGTAACGTGGCTAACCTATAACAATTTAAAAATAAATATTGGAAAAACAATGGTTATGAACTTTAGACAACAAATAACTGATTTAGATGAGCTGGATGTAAATTATAATGGGGAAAAAATAACTCAGGTAGACAACACAAAATTTTTAGGATTGCTCCTTGATACAAACATGAAATGGAAATATCAAATTGACAGTGTATGTAAAAGATTGAACAGCTACTCCTATGCGCTCATTATGTTGAACAAAGTATCAAGCCAGTCAGTAGTGCTAACAGCTTATCATGCCTATGTTTCTTCTACTCTCCGCTATGGCCTAATCTTCTGGGGTTATTCAACTAACTGGAAAATGGCTTTCCAGGCCCAGAAAGACTGCGTTAGGGCTGTATGTCGTCTACCACGGTTGGCGCCCTGTAAGTCTCATTTTCTGAATTTAAAAATCTTAACTCTTCCCTGTCTATACATTTTTGAATTAGTAGTTTTTGTTAAATGCAACCCAACTTTATTTGAACGACTAACCAGTGAGCGTCTGCGATACTTGATCCGTGCACACCCGGCAGACACTGCTCTCTTATCAGACAGTGTTCTAGGTATGGCTCCTAGAGTATATAACAAGCTACCTGAAGCCATGAGGAAAATCTGCGATGTTAACGTATTCAAAAAAGCTGTAAAAGATTTTTTGACGAAAAAGGCATATTACTCCTGCGACGAATACTTGACAGAAAACACATCTTACTAATTTGATAAATTTAATTCTTTAATAATTTTAATAATGACATTTAATTGCTTGTTTCCATGACCAATATTTTATTTCAATTTCCTTTTTCTCTTAATTTTATGTATAATGATAATGATAGTGTTTTAATGTTTATAACTTTAATTTTCTCCTTTTATTATTGTTATTATTTGATCAAATTTTAATTAATTCTTCTGTAATGTTAATTTTGAAATAAAATGTAATATTGTGCATGTATGCATGATTTTAAAATTAATTTCGTATGTCCTGTGGGCACAACATAGTGATGCATTTATATCTGACCATCTTATACAATGTATTGTTGTATTAAACCTATGTTTGACGAATAAATGATTCTGTATTCTGTATTCTGTATAAAAAGCAGTGTCGTAAGCACTGGCCTTATAGGTATTTCAAACATTTAAACAAAAAATCTGATAACAAAAGAAATGAGCAAAGTATAATGGATACCTTAAATATTCCTTTTCGTAAATTTGGCAAAACGCAGACGGGTCAAAGGAATGCATTAGCTTTATTCGGACGATGCATTAGAGGCGCCCGCAAAATAGAACACAATTCTATTATGTGGGTTTTTGACGGAGAAAATGTACGGTTCTTTGTGTTTTCTTAGAATATAATGTGCTCGCGGCATATAATGCCAGACTTTATATTTATCTACTTGGCCCTTTGTTTGCAAGGATATGAAAGGAGTTCTGTTAGTGGGTTGTGGTTTGTGTCTGTGGCCTTATTTGGCTGATAATAATACAAGGCTTTGGCAAATAAACATTTCCGCATTAGTCCCTGTAATAAAAGGGGATAGAAACTCAGTATGCTCTTTCTTGGTGAGGTTTGGTCTCAATGGACCTCGGGGATATTTAATATATTTCTTTTGTTAGCGAATGTGTCCGCTTTATGAGTTTTTTCTTCGCCAATTTTGGTAACTCGTCGTTTTTAAAATGAAAGCCACCTTAACCTTGGCAGGATCAGGAGGTTCCTTGAAACTAACAACAAACAATTAAATTAACGGTGTTATTTTGTCATTATTTTTCCCATGGAAGTCGCAACATGATTGTTTGAACAAAATTAAAAATATGAAAATATAGCCCATTTATCGTTTAGTCGGAAAACTATTACTTTCTAAATATATTTTAATATCAATAACGAACAATATCTTACGCATTATCATCATTGCAGAAACTGCTTTGTGGAAAATGTTATAGCAAAAGCTGGCAATAATGGGTGTTGACGAAGTTTGGAAAGAAAAACACATCAATTATCGGCAACTAATACCTTCACAAAGGTAACATAATGCTGACCCTACAGGTATATTTCATTCCCCTATATTTGCAGCGAAGGCAACCGAAGTAGCGAAGCGGCGCAGTGTTATAAGTAATTAATTGATTTTGGAATCACGGGATCGAGATGTAAACATGGTACTTTCTCGATGTAGATAGTCGGTTTTATATATTTTTTTAAATTTTATTTAGATTTTTTTTAATACTACGACGTTGACAAACGAGCATACGGCCCGCCTGATGGTAAGCGGTCACCGTAGCCTATGGAGGCCTGCAACTCCAGGGGTGTTACATGCGCGTTGCCGACCCTTTAAAAACTTTAACACTCCTTTTTTGAAGAACCCCATACTGTAGTCCTTTGGGAAAACAGCGGCAGGGAGCTCATTCCACAGCCGCAGCGTCCGCGGGAGGAAGTTCCTCTTAAACCGCACGGTACGAGACCATTAAGGCTCCAGGGTATGCATGCGGGTGAACACCCTGCCGACGGCGAGCGGTGCGTTGGTAGATTGCAGCCGTTGGCATCATATCAAACAATTCCTCAGAGCACAATCCATTGTACAAGCGATATAATACACATAAGGAGGCGAAGTCTCTCCTTAGACTTAAGGGTTTAATATAGCTCGTGAGTTTGGCATCGTTGACAATTCGGACAGCACGTCTTTGGATCGAGTCAAAAGGCCCCAGCTGGTATCCAGGTGCTCCCGCCCAAAGATGGCAGCGATGGTACATTTATTTGTTAAGTCGTATGGCGAATGTATACATTGTCGGCAAGTAATTTAATAAGTGTGAAAGATATTGAGTGCATTCAAAGGTATACTCTAAGGGCTCAATCCGTATTTTTCTGTTGGTGTTTAATCCAATGTTGGTAAACAAATGTTTTTTAGCTGTCTGATTGAGCTGTTGTTTGGTATATAGGAAGGATGGTATAGATTTGGCTGTGAGCTGGACGAATAACGTAAATTAGGTAATAGATATAACGAGTAGGATAGTCGTGGTCGTACCTACGGTAGAAATACAATCTAATTTAGTCATTTCTGAATGGACCTTACCAAAATTATTTTATACCAAAAAATAATAATGCTATCAATATTTCCATGGACGTCGTAGTTTATTTAAAGTAAATATTTGTTTATTTCAGAAAAATAAACATTCGACGCCCGTTTGGTTCACTCGGACGCAAAATGAGTTGTCTTTCGAAACAGGTTTTCTGTATGAAACCGAATGCAGCAGAAATCACCCGACCGAAATTCTGCTGCTCACAACAGAAAGTTTTACGCACGTCTGGCTTAACTTTAATTTATACCTAAGTGAAATTTGTCTGGTTGATGTTACTGGTGACCGAAGAGCTGGTGGCTTCCTCGCACAACGTATCAGCATTGCGATACAACGAGGAAATGCTGCCAGCATCCTAGGTACAATGCCTCAAGGACGTATTTTAGATTTAAGGTAGGGAGAGGTAGGGTCGTTAGTTAACTTAACACTTACTGTATATTTTTCGAAAATAAATGTTTTTAAAAGTGAAATGTATATATTACCACTATCATTTTCCGATCAAGGCTACCAATTCGACAAATATTAATATTTAAACAAATGGAAACTCCCACAGGGACTATTATTCTAGAATTCATGAACGCAAATAAAGCGCATTAATTATGTCCGTTGTGGTCAGTAATTTGGTTTATTTTTACACAATGTCAATTTTGCGAGCGAAATATTTCAAATATATATACTTAACGCAAAGACCTCTCAGGCATGTGTGCCTTACTGCGAAGTGAACGGCTGTCCCTCGGATTTAATCGAAGATATCAGGATCGGTAAACATCTGGAATACTCTCACATAATAAACCCCTCCTCTATTACAATAGAATACTTTATTTATACCTACATACACATGCATGAATTATTTGAGCTGAATGTAACAACTCGCCTTTCCACAACCTGCCTGCGAAAAATGCCTATAAAATCTGCTAATCTTTGCCAGACATGACCACGGCAAGTGGAGTCGAGGCAGAATGTCTCCCAGATTTCAGAAGTCACAAACAACTCATTCCAAGGATCCCTTAGGAAGGCAGAAGACCAACCAACCTGGTGCACTTAAACTAAAAGCGACTTATGGT
This sequence comes from Lathronympha strigana, assembly GCA_949128165.1. Taxonomy (NCBI): domain Eukaryota; kingdom Metazoa; phylum Arthropoda; class Insecta; order Lepidoptera; family Tortricidae; genus Lathronympha; species Lathronympha strigana. The sequence goes on from OX421905.1 coordinate 3,427,543, forward strand.
GGTCACAATTGAGATGCTCGAAGTCTATAAATGGAATACACCCTTATTATATGTGTTCAAAAAGCATTTTGGAATATAACTTAAACACTATTGCCAATATTTCTTGAATTTAGGAAATAGATAAAATATTAAGTGATTTTCTTACTATGGGAAATGACGCAAGATTTTTTTTTTATGAAAAATGTGAAACTCCACGACATTAAGGCTATCTCACTCCCTAGACGACGATAAAAAATAACATGAATGCGTGGCGATACAATTTCTAGGATGTTCTCTATGCGAGATTCGTAGGTCTGCTAACACAAATATTTCCTTAACTGCTGCTTTTAGCGATTGGTCGCTTCTATGGCCCTAATAGAGACTACTTATACCCCTTTTGAAGTCGCAAAAAAAGTATATAATTGAACAGTGTAGTGGTGTGTGTGTGTGTGTGTGTGTGTGTGTGTGTGTGTGTGTGTGTGTGTGTGTGTGTGGTGTGTGTTAATAGTTGTTTTTTTTGCATCTATTTTATTATTTCCAACAGTTAGATATAGTATAAACCAGTAAACACATAAATATTCAATGATCTGCGGCGTATCAGCCCTAAGGCGGGGTGTTTGAGTAAGATAATTAAATGTGCCGATTAATACATAAATAATGCGTCATATTACTGCAATAACCAGATTTGCAATGTGGTATTCTAGATTTTAACTAACACCACGGTTTTTTACCAGTTCGCGATTTCTTGGCATTTTAACTAATGAATTATTTAATTAAGATGTCAAAAAACCGCGATAGTTTAAAATAGTGAACATAACTTTAACTAGATTTTAATTTTAAAAAAATCCCGTCAAAACATTTCATATAAAAGTACACTAATTTTGCTCCGGTGCTCATGCTGCAAAAAAGTTTTGAGATGTGATGTCAAAACAAGTCGGTTGTTTTAGTCGTTACCGGGGAGTGTCCATAGAACTCGACTTCCAGCGACTTGCCTGTTTAACCTATTCTGTATTTGTAATCGCATGTATTTATATCTACTTTTTCTTCAAATTTAAGAGCTGTGCTCTTGTCAGTGGAGCAATCTCCAACTCATCCGGTCCTCTGCCAACTCCTTAACCTTCTGGTACGACACAACATGAACCTTCTCTTTTATTTGGTTAAAATAACTTTTTCTCGGTCTTCCTCTTCCTCTCTTTCCCTCTATCTTTCCTTCTATGATGTTCTTAAGAAACAGGTCGTGTCGTAACAGATGTATCTATTAAATTTTTGTTATCTTTAATCCTCTCTAGAACCCTCACGTTTGACATCTTTTCTGTCCAGCGAATTACAAATTTACTTATGCAGTTGATATCTCTTTTCCAAAATGTTTGTATTTACTGACTTGGTCGGCTATAAACTACTTAGGTTTAAAATGTGGAGCTTCTGTGACTGTTATAAGTACCTTAGACTTTTTATGATCGGTGAGTGAGTGAGTGAGTGAGTGACCAAAGTACGGAACTTTGACGTTTGATAGATATTAAACTATAAGTTTAAACTGAATGTTAATCAGAATATATCAACGTTGTATTAAGCCAATTAGTCGCTGAAAATTCAGTGTTCAAGCTTTAACCAGAGCGAAATTCGGTAGGTACAGGAGAAAAGGATGATGGCCGTGCCTTATTTACAGTAAAAATTTAAAAATAAATAAAAATATAGAAATCAATGTTTCACGTTTGGAAACAACAAAATAAATATGTTATGTGTAGTCGTACGTGTATTCTACATTATTTATTTTATCTTTTTTTGGGAGGCATTTCTTAACCACTTTGGTTTACTAAATATTACAAAATACAAAGGATCTGTTGGGAAAATATGTAAAGGTTTTTTATTACGAGGAAACATAAAAACTTGTTCTTATGCTAGCAGCCAATAATCTTAAGTAAACATCTGCTATGATTATTTTTCAATTTTATCCGAGACTGACCTCCTTTTCAAATAACTTTTGAGAACCAACCTTTTAAAAAAAATCTTCGTTGCTGGGGGTGCAACTTACCGAATTATCTGGTTCTCGTTAAAATTCCTTCTTTCCTTGCCGAGTAGACATATTTGTAATATAGCGGGAACAATTCTTGTATCGCAATTTATTAGGATCCTTTATGTGATTTCTTCAGATTAATTTTATAATATTTGCATGCATGTGTCTTTTTATATTTTATCTTGACATTAAGTGAATGACAGATTTTCTTATTATGTTCTTCTTGCCGGCGAGTTTATGAATCCCCGACAAGGAGGTCAGTATATTAGAAATAGGTTTTAAGTGCTTTTAGTTGCGAAACCATTCCCCCGGCCTTGAAAGGAATAGCTTTCAAAAGAGTTAACAAATAAATTATTTACTACATAATAGCATCCTTATTGCTCAAAGAAAACTAAATTAACGCAAATAAATTAAGCCTACGTACATAAAATAAACAAAGAACGAATCATATATAGAAATAATATAATAATTATTATTATTGAGAAGGCAAAGGACATAATTTCACTAATGGTCTTTTAAGTATGCCAGATTTAGTTTTAACCATAGCTACTCTAGCAATACCATCTTTGCCTGATATTAGTTCAGTTATAAGACCTAACGGCCAATGTAGAGGCATAACGTTTTCTTGAAGGATGACTACAACCGTCCCTTCCTTAACAGGTTGAGAAGGAGTATTCCATTTTTGTCTGGTTTGCAGCGTGTGTAAATACTCATCGCGCCATCTCTTCCAAAATGATTGCATTAAACGATCTAATAATTGATATCTTTGTAAAAGATGATCAGATGTTACTTCCGCAACAGACGTAGCTGGTAGATATTTCAATGGAGTAACATTAAGAAAATGAGCAATGCTGAAAGTTCAGCTGGATCAGAGCTTAGAACCGATAGAGGTCGAGAATTTAACAAAGCCTCAATTTGACTTAACACTGTCATTAATTCTTCAAAACACAATATTTGTTTACCTATGGTACGAAACAAGTGTGTCTTGACGCATTTGACATTACTTTCTCAACATCTACAGAAGAAAATACCCAGCAGCCGAATAGGAATCATTGACTGCGGGAGCATCGCCTAGTATGATGTATCCCAATGTAGTTTCCAAAGCATCAGGCAGACCAGGTTCGTTCTCAATTTTATCGTTGATTAACAATTTGGTGAATAATTTAACACCAAGAAGCACGTCTATTCCGCCCGGGGTTGCCCATGTATCATCTGCTAGATGTAGATTATCAAGCAGATTTGATGACGGTAGAGTTGATAGATCAATATGACAGGTAGGTAAATCGGGCGTAATTTCGTCTAGAACTAGCGCATCAATGGTATATTGACATTTAGGATCGTATCTTGACCTAAAAGTTAAGCATACAGTTCCTCGGATGGGTTTTGTAATTGCTGTTCCACCTAATCCACTAACTGACGTCACGGGGCTACTGTGTATAGGAAGACCTAAATTCTTGCAGCTCTTTAGTGTCACGTAATGTTTCTGTGAACCTGGATCCAGCAGACATCTCAAAACCTTGTCCTTGCCGTTACGTCCACTAGCGAGTACCTGAGCAGTAGCGAGAACTTCCGTCGTAGGTAACTTACTCTGTCCCGATGCCGACAACGTACATACAGAGGCACCATTGTCCGTTACAGATGAACTTGTGGTAGCTTCACTATCATTCTTATGTGAGGACTTGGACTCGATTGTATTCGTAGTAGGTTTCGGGGTATCAAAATGTAAAGTTGTATGATGTTTGCCTTTACATTTACGACAAGTTTTCTTTGAGGAACATTTAGATGAAGTATGTTGCGTGTTCAAACAATTTGTGCACGCATGAACTTCCTTAACGAAATTAAATTTTTCGTTAGGCGTCAGTTTTATGAAGTTATTACAACTGTAAAGTTGCGAGTGATCATGACTCTTGCACATAGCACATGGGTGTCCGGGTCCATGCCCTTGCGTGCTAACATACGCCTGGGGCGTGCGAGGAAGAGGAGCTCGCATGTCGCCAGTACTGGCAGCAGAGCTTTCAGTCTTGCATGGTGCACGTTGCGAAGTCCGATATAAAATCTTCACTTGTTCCCTAACGAAACGAATGAATTCATCGTATGTAGGCATTTTAGTAGAATTCCGAATAGACATCTCGAAATTCTTTGTTGTATCTGAATCTAATAACTTAAGACCCAGGTGAATGAAAATAAAATCGCTTAAGTTCTCGAGCTTGAGTTGCCTTATTGCTGAAATATTAGCAGCAAAAGAATCAATTGTTTTTTCTAAATTAGATGCCGAAGGACCGTTGACATTGACAGGCTTCATTGAGAACAGCTGGTTTAAATAAGACGTAGCTAACGCCCGTTTATCATCGTACTTCTCGATCAAAGCTTCCCAAACTGTAATATAGTTTTCTGCGGCAGGTATAACTCCCGAACAGATGGACTTTGCTTTTCCTGTCAGATGACTAAATAGGTAATGAACGCGCTCGGAATCCGTAAGTTTTTTATTTTCATGTATGACACGCTTGAATGTCTCATAAAAGAATGGAAAATTTTGAATGTCTCCATCGAAGGAGGGCAGATCAATCCGTGGAATTTTAATAGAGTCATCTTTACAAGAGTGACTTGAATCCCTGGATGTCGAGAAGCTCGCAGCAGGTGCGTCAATTTTTGTAATCTGACATTTAATTACGCAGTAGATATCTTCAAATGCATTCATTGCACTATAGTTCACGATATACTCCGGGTCCAACTCCAAGTTCAGAAGATTGACGTCATCCATCAGCTCTATAAATTCTGTCCTCAGTTGATCCACCAATCGAGCTTGCGCGATGAACTGCGAAAAAATCTTCTTGTCGCTGCTAAGCTTCGGAATCATATCATAAATGCCTTGAAGACGCATGAAACATTGAGCACGTTTTGCTTCCGCGAGTTTGAGTCTCGCTTCTGATTTTTGCGTTGCCATGGTTAGCTGTTATAATGACAGCTCAAAGAAAATGAAGAAAAAAAATGCCTAAACCGCACAATTAATATAAATTATATTCAACTTGGATAATATCTTAATGCAAGTAGAAGAAAATTAAATAAATACGAACGTTTACCTTGTATAATAGCTTAATACAAGATAGGTCGCAAATTGAAACAATTAACGTTTATTACAGTTGAAGAAAAACTGAGGCTTTTAGGAATAACTTACCCGTATTTATCAGTTTAATTCAATGTATTTTTAACTTAAATACACTGAAACTGTAAGGCAACATGACATGCAAAAATGTTCCGTGAAACAATATGACAATATGTATATCGAATTCGAAATATTAATTATACATAATGCATAATTTGTTAATAAGTTAGCGCGATGAATAATCCCACACGCTACGCGTAAACAAAATTAACAGGCAATATCAATAACTTAGATTGACTGTACATAAATGTTTGAAACGAATACGGAACATTTGTAAGTATGAAATTATAGATACCTAAATAAAACCGATACAATTTTGAACCGCTATTCAATGAGCAACAAGGTTGAATTATGGTATTAAATTAATAAATAGATATAAAATCCGGTTCGATATGGCCAATTTATGGGGGTGCAACTTACCGAAATATCTGGTTCTCGTTAAAATTCCTTCTTTCCTTGCCGAGTAGACATATTTGTAATATAGCGGGAACAATTCTTGTATCGCAATTTATTAGGATCCTTTATGTGATTTCTTCAGATTAATTTTATAATATTTGCATGCATGTGTCTTTTTATATTTTATCTTGACATTAAGTGAATGACAGATTTTCTTATTATGTTCTTCTTGCCGGCGAGTTTATGAATCCCCGACAAGGAGGTCAGTATATTAGAAATAGGTTTTAAGTGCTTTTAGTTGCGAAACCAGTTGCATTAAATTAAATTCTACTAAGTTCAAGTTATCATTTATTCATCCGTCTCCTTGTAAGTTAGGCAGTTAGTTCCTAGTGGCCGAGTCATATAATCTCAATTTGTCCTGAGTTAGAGGACAGCTGTACATTGAAATGCATGCTGTGTCTGAGATGGGTCCCTATGTATTATAAGACTGAATCGCAGTAATAAATGAACATATACCAATTTAAGCTAACATGGTCATTTACTTATAAATTGAAAGAGATGTCATATACTAAAGAAAAAGTGACCAAGGTCCCCGGTGAGCAGGGCTGGGATCACTTTTTCTTTAGTATAATATGACATCTCTTTCAATTTATAATTTATATATAGTAGTGTGACTACTTAAAAAAACACAAAAACATGAATCAAAACATTTATTACATTTAATAAATGATTTGATTCGTGCTTTATAATTGTATGGTCATTTACATTATAACTACAATCTAAACCGGGATATTTATCATTTGTTTGTTTCATAAAATATTGAGTGCTCATTATCCCGTTATAGGTTGAGGCTGAACATGCCTTAATTAAAATGCATCCATAATCAATATCAGCCAAGAGACTGCTGAACATAGGCTTCCTCCAGATAATGCCACAAAGATCGGTCGGGCGCTGCCTGCATCCAATGAATTCCTGCGACCTCTAGTCCATCTTGTAGCCTTCTCACGCCCAGACTGGTCGGCCATATTTATAACCTGGCCACCCCCCCTACCCCGCAAGTGAGATGCAAATATTCGTAATAATATAGTCTGTCTGGGCAAGTCATTCACTTGTCGGACGCCAGTACGACAAGACCTCCTGAGGATGCCTCGTAAAGAGGCGAAACACGTGTCGAGTTTTGTATTATTGGTGGTGGTGTGTTGTATCTATTTGTGTATTTATTTTTTGCAGCGGGAGAATGGGAACAATAAAGCAAAAAATACGCAAGTAGGTATAACGGGTTGGCACTAATTGAATTGACTGGCACGTTTGGCGGAATAGCAAAGTAACATTATTTTCGTTGTTAATATGGAATTACGCAAAGTAACGCCTGATTTAATAAATTAATTATATACCTCTTATACGTTATATTCAATACACATTATGCATCATGAAATTATCCAAACTGACTTTATATATGATTTATATAGCGTAAGTTCGTATACGCCCCCCCGTACTTACCCCCCTGTGTTCAACATCACCATCGCTGCAAGATGGGCACACCGTGGATGGTTTAGTCGGTAGTGCAGGCCCGGGTCTCACATACCCGTCCTAGATCCCCGGCTAGTCGAGACGCCAAATGCATTTCTCCGCGTTAAAAAAAAGATATGGCGATGGATGGATGGATGTTGGATACAATTATGGTATGACTACATTATAATAATAAGGTGATTTATATTTACTATGTATATTTTGAAAATAAATGAATTTTAATTCTAATAATAGTCATTGTTGAACTAATCTAGGTGATTTTTATTGTATTTAGTGATACCTACATAACTAGCGTTCAGAAAATCCTCGAAGCATCCCAAGGCATAGCTGGATGTAGCGACCAGAATGGAGAATTCATCCAAGCCTGCTTTCCTCAACCCTGTAAATTCTTAGACTTTTTAGTCATCATCCTGAGATGATAAATAAAATAGGCTTTCACCAAAGATATAGTTGAGTACTGGTTTAATTAGAAAACTCCCGTGAGTATCAGATATATTAAAATACTTATATCGGGTTACTCACGTCAATAAAGTCGAAAATAGGTCGACATGTTTCGGAACAGTCCGTGTCCCTGATTCATGAGTCATGCGTCCGTGGCAGCTGCTCTACGCACACTGCGAGCACCAGCGCGCTCTGATCTCGACTCATCTGGTGTCGAAACATATCGAGCTATTTTCGACTTTATTGACGTGAGTAACCCGATATAAGTACTGGTTTCATACTCGACAGTTTTAACAGTTTACTACCAAAGACTGCCCGCCAGACTGCTAGCTAGCCTAGTCAAAATCTATGGTTAATTTATTACATGCCATTATTTTATTTCTTTTGCTAATTTTGCCAATTACAAAGCCCATTTCGCGTTAAATAGTCGAGGTTCCTGACAGAATATTCATTAATTTTCCCTTTTAATTTCCCCAAGTCAATAAGGGTTGTTTTGCAACTTGGAAAGAAACTTGTGGAAATAACGCATTCCCGGTGCCTGCTGCTGCTGAAGGGTTAAAATTAATTAATAGTATTGCGATAAGAGAAACACTTTGTTTTCCTGACACACCAAATTTTTAGGAGTTAATGAGGCCATTGTTATTTAGGAATCCCTCTTTATTTATTGCGTCTGAAAGAATGTTGGTATAAGAAATTTTGTAAGTTTTTATTGAAGGCAAATAAGGAACTAAATAAAAAAACCTTTTTCCTACTAATCTCCAGCCGGGTGTAGTTGTCAAAGATATGCCATTTCCCAATAACTAAGTCTGGGACATCGAAGGCACATTATAACAGCTTAGGACGACGGCCGCAAATAAATTTCCCAAGAGACGCGTATTTTACTTCAGCGGGACAACCGGGACGCTAGATGATCCGAATTATTTTAAAAAGACGCTCTTTTCAGTTTCATACGGCCATGACTATATTTCCCAATGGTGCACGAAATAGATATCAATATTAAACACGAGAGTCGGTGATGTCCTGACTATATTCAAATGCTATAGTATTATAGATAAATAACCGTATACAATAATTAGATTAGGTTAAATACATTAAATAAATTTTCGCTGCACGCTTGGACATTCAGAATTTTCTAACACCGAATAAATATCTTAAAAACTGTAAAGTGTTCAAAAAAGGCCTTTTTTCCACTTTGAATTTTTTTTTTGGGAAATTGAGGAAAACATAAATCCACAGTGTCTTTTTCGACATAAATGTTATGGCACTACATATTTTGTTTTATCAAACTTTTTACTATGTTAATTTACCACATGTGTGTTATGTTATTTGTTAGGTACTTTTCAGAATTAAGCCCTTTGGATGCAAACTTTTTACATTACAGATATAAACTCTTTTGATAGGGATAACTTTTTATTGTGAAATTAAGTTATTAAACGTGAATTTTATCTGCATTACCTTTGCATCAATCGCATTCGACTCCGTCTCGATTTTCATCTACTGATACTGTATAATATAATTATTACTTTTATGTAATATGGTTCTATACCAAGCTGGCTTCAGTAACCTTATTGGATAAGGATAGTATCCAAGCAGTTAAAAATTATTTTTTTTCAGTTACTGAAAGAGGCCGAGTTTTTTTATTTTATTTTATTGTTATTTTATTTATTTCGGTTCACCGACATTTGTTTACAATGAAATTACAATAATCAATGATAAGTATAACATACTTGGTAAGTGTAACAATCACTTAAAGGTAAACACCGCATGCATTATAAAAAATAAAACCTTAACATTATTTAAGAAACACAAAAAGAAACACTAATAAACAGTTTTGTACCCATCACTTACATATGAGATTATTATAAATTGACAAAAATCGTTATTTTTAACCCATTCAGAGCCCATGACAACGCGTTGTCGTCATGCCTCTACGCACCATTTTCGCTACAAAGCGGGAAATGCATGTTATCGGCTACGGCGTAGCGCTACAAACCGTTGGCCGCGAATGAGTGATAACCAAGTGCGCAAAGTTGTTGTTCACCTAGTTAGGTGAAAAAAACGTTTTTTTTTCGTTTCCAATATAACAAGGACAAGCAGTTGCGAGTTTGAATTTTAAATTTCGTGTACGAATCACAGAAAAAATCGCATTCTCGACTGCAGCTGTTGATGGTTTTACATAGTCTTGATATAGGCGAGGTGCTGCCGAGTTTCCGAGGTGTACGAGAAAGGAGCTCGAAAATACAGAATGGCTAAGAGTTGCGGACAATCTACAACATTACTCATCAGTGTATATGAGAATATGGCATCAGCAACTTTCCTTCTAATTCTAGAGATAATAATACGAATTTCTTCAAACTTCTTGTGTAAGAATATAATTTTTTCGTTTTGTTAGTAGAAAAACTCAGTTGTCTCACAACCCTTTACTGCACGCGCTCCAATTCACAAATACATGTCATCTGTCTTTTGTTTTTCTCACACTATATGAAAGAAATAGGCCCTTTTGATCCAGACAAAATTTGAATCTTTTTTAAAGGACAAGAAGAGACTTATTAGAACTTGAAACTCAAATAATATATTTAATTCTCTATTTATAGTATAACCACATTTGAAGCCGATGTAGATATTTCGCAATAAAACACTTCGTTAGGAGCACGAAAATCTGTTTAATTGGTAAAGTTACAGACACCACGTGAATATTTAATAGAGAGCAGTATGTACGTGTGTCGCGCGCGGAAAGACAAAACGACTCACTCATGGTCAAAGACAAAAACCGACGGAACCTTGTCGCTGCGTCACACGTATATCTACCTCCGAATTTCAACTTATTAAAATATGTGACAAACTATCGGAGTACCACAATAATAAACAAAATTAAAATAAAAGTAAAAACCCATTTTGAGCACGTCGCTAACAACATTGATGGTTTAAAAAAAGTTCAAAATAGAAATTAGCCCTTTTGAAAACAATCCTCAACTATACAATAAGGGTTCGTTTTTTTGTAAATTGAAAGTCACATAGCGGAACTTATAAGCGCAACGAAATAATACTGTTGACTTGTCACAAGCTCTTTACAATGGTATTGAGCTCAAGTCCCTGCTATATCTCAGTTCTTACAAGGGAAATCATTATATTATAAAAAATAAGAACCTAGAACGTGTTCGCATTCCCGTTGGAAATGTCTGCAGTGCCGGAAGCATTCATTTGTTTTAAATGAATGTATAAGCAGAAACACGCTGGAGCTCTTCCTTGAAGGAAAAGCACTTCCCGTTCCCGGTTGGATTTATTTTCTAATCTCTGTTGTTGTTATAAAAGAGTTTTTGTAACTTGTGATGAGCGTTTGAATAAGGAAGTTTATTTTTAATTGAAGATTATTCTTAAGGATGACATTCGAATCCGCGATCTACTACCACAATAGACTTGCTCCTTACCTAGACCTTTTTATGCGCACTGCGTTTGTATTTCGGAAACCACTGACCTGAAAACCGTATGCATTCTCTAGAGATAGATAGACATTTTTCCATCCAACACACCAAAAAAACGAAAATGAAAAGCTGCGATTAAAGTAACAGCATGGGGGCTTTTTGTCCTCCCACGCAGGATGACGGTAATTTTTTAAATCTAACGTTGTTTCCAATCCTTTTGAACTGAGCTGGTGAATTGGTCGATGTACCTGGTTGTCCATTTGGTTCGGGTTCTTACATATGCAGCATGTTAGAAAAGTTTATAATATGGCATTTCTAGACAAAAATCATAATCTAGAAGAAATAAACGGTGAACACGACCATGGCTACCAAACAGTTTAAGTTCAGAAAAATGTAATGCGCTGGAGAGATTTAATTTTGTTGTTTTCATCAGTAAACACATACTTGGTAAATAATCTGTCATCTACCACAATCAATTATTTTACATCGGTATATATACACACATATCATGAGATATCATATATTATGTGTATGTACATATCGTACGATATCGTATCAGAAATGAGACCATCCGCAGCAGAACCAAAGTAACCGATATAGCTCTCCGAATCGCTAAACTTAAGTGGCAGTGGGCGGGGCATATTGCACGTAGAACCGATGGCCATTGGGGCGGAAAGGTTCTTGAGTGGCGACCGCGTACCGGAAGGCGCAGCGTGGGTAGGCCCCCCACAAGGTGGACTGATGACCTGGTGAAGGTCGCAGGAGTCCGCTGGATGCGGGTGGCGCAGGACCGGTCATTGTGGAAATCTTTGGGGAGGCCTATGTCCAGCAGTGGACGTCTTTCGGCTGAAATGATGATGATGATGATGATTTTATTTAAAAAAAGACGTTATTGCTATTGCACATGTCATTTTGATATTCGTAAAACTCTAGCGGCGGATCAATTTCATTACTGAACGTTGTAGTCCTGCGCGTTCGAGATAAGTAGCGTTACACCCTACGACGACCTTTTAACCCAGAGGGTAAACTAGGCTTTAGATTAGTCCGATTTCCTCGCGATGTTTTCCTTCACCGAAAACGATTGCTAAATATCAGATGATATTTCATTAAAATTGCAACGGTTAACACTCACGTATTTTTATCACAATAGGCGTGACATGTTTCGTCTGCATCGGGCAGACATCGTCGGACAGACAGAGTGGTGTTGTCACCTTCACGGCTCGGGCATCACTGGCATCACCGCCCCATCAGACGAAACATGTCACGCCTATTGTGTTAAAAATACGTGAGTGTTAACCGTTGCAATTTTAATGTCAACATGACTCACGAAAGTTAAAATGATATTTCGTACATAAGTTCTGAAAAACTCATTAGTATGAGCCAGCGGGACTTGAAACCGAGACTTTCGGATTGAAAGTCTCACGTCAAACCGCTGGGGCACCAAAGCATTCATACCGCTGAACAACTAACACCTAAGCCTAGCCTAGCCGCGTAAGCTGAAGACCCGAGTTCGATCCTCGGATTGGCCTCCGTCGGTGTTCGTCTTTTTCTTTAGTATATGACATCTATTTCAATTTATAACTAACACCTACTTCTTCTTCTTCTTCAGTTACCATGTCCTAACGGACGTCGGCGACCACCATTGCCATGTCTTTTCGACTCTTAGCCATTCTTGCCAGTGTGGCTGCGTTATTTATATTAGTCCATTTTTTAATGTTGTCAAGCCAGTTTATCCTCCTTCTTCCCCTTCCCCTTCCAACACCTACTTAAGAATGATTAAAACTATTTTCGACAAACCAAACTATTCTTAATGTAAATAGATTAGCTATTTACCTTACTTTCAAATCCAGATAACCAAGCTGACCCTCTAAATGCGTTAAAAGGATCCATGGAATAATAAGACGACGATAATAGTCTTATTTAAAAGGTGACTAGATAAAAACAATAATTCGTCCTTTTCTTGTAGATTACTATTACTGATATTAGAAGTTTATTTGTTTATGTTTTTTTCTGTCACGAGTGCTTGAGTATCTACTCGTATCTATGTGCATCTTGCTGCTGTTGCTAATCGACAAAATCCTTTTTATAAATTCATACTTAAGTCCAGTCTCCCATCAAACCAAACCTCATCATCAATTTTCGACGTGCTGAATTCGTCTCGTGTTCTGTAAACACTCAAAACAGCCAATATCATGACGCACAATACTCAGTATTCATGCGACACCAAAAGTCCAAAATTGCTGATATTTAAAAAATATTTTAAAATTGGGTAAAGGATACTTTTGAATACTGTCATGAGGCATGCATGACGACTGTACATAAATGTGTTTGATATTTGCATTTTTATCACGAGACTTACCTACTTAATAATAATCATGCTTAATGCATGATTTAATTCATGCTTTACAATTGTACAGTATGGTGGCGCCATCTCTCGCTTCTTATTGAAAATTGTCTGTAAAGATTATCTAGAGGGCACCACTGGACGTAAGTCTGAGCAGAAGGCCTAGTATAAAAATTATACGACATTAACTCCTCGACCGCGTTAGCGTATCGGGAGTTCAAATTATGTTTGCCGTTTATTTAAATCATCCGGCAACTTTCATATTTTGACCCCTTGATACGCTAACGCGGTCGAGGAGTTAATGTCGTACAACTTTTATACTAGGCCTTCTGTAGAATGGGGGAACGCACCTTAAACGTTTAAAATAAGAAAGGATTGCATATACTTAGGAACGGACTCTGGTTGCCGTGATCGGGTAGCCCAGTGGATAGGGTGTCTGCCGCGAAAGCAGGAGGTCGCTGGTTCGATCCCAGCCCTGCTCACCGGGGACTTTGGTCACTTTTTCTGTAGTATATGACTTATCATTTAATTCATATGTAGTAGTGTGCCTACTTAAAAACATGAATCAAAACATTTATTATAAATAATAAATGATTTAATTCATGCTTTACAATTGTCCTTAATTATGGTCAAATGTGATCTTTTTACTAGGGTACGACTTTGTCGCTAGCCGATAAGGCGCTAATGCCATAAAGATCTATTCATGAATGAACTTTATAAACAAGGGACAAAGTGGTATCTTATACTAAAAACGCGCACAAATAAAGAAAATTCCGTCTATCGCTGCATACTTGAATAAAATCCATTTTGTTAATTTATTAGGAATCTTGGCTTAATTTATTGCTGTGAAACGAATGGATGCGAAATGAAACGAATTCTTAAAGAAATAGTTTTATTCTCGATTCCGACTAGAGCGAAGTAATTAAATTTCATTCGGAATGTTCTGAAATAGTTCCTATTACTAAAGTTATTTAGGTAAGGATAGCTCGTACCTATTCGTACATTATGTAAGTCTGAATGAAATAGAAAGCGTAAAATGACGTGAACTAATCCTTACAAATAAACAAAACAAGTAAGTAATACTTTATTAGATTTAGCTCGGTCTAATAAAGTAGACAGGTATTATAATATAAAATAAGAATAATAAATAAAAAACATTTAACCAAAGCTGCTCTGACATAAATGTCTCCACTGTTCTAGTTTTGGTTGAACTTTTTTCTATGTATAGGTACTTAGGTACAGTCAAGTGCAAAAATATGGTTCGACATAATCGACTCATAAATATGGTACTACGCTCTTATTACACCGGCATAAGGTGCTATGGGACATATTTTTGAGTAAGATGTGCACCACCATATTTTTACACTTGACTGTACACATACTCTATATTCTAGGTATGAAATTTATTATCTACCTATTTTTTTCCTTTGCTAATATCGCAATCATTCTGCTTAAGAGATCAGTGCATAAGCATATTTCCATACATTCTAAAGTTATTGCAAAGTTTTTAGGATATTTAGGAGACTTTTTCATATTATCATTGACGAATATAACCAATCGTGCTCGGTCATTTGCGCGAATACAAAATATATAGGTACCTTTTGTTAGGATTTTGAATATATTTTCGTATTTTTCATTTTGTATGGAAATCTCAAAATGCAAAAATAAGGCACGATATCACGATAATTCTAATAATTTTATCAACTTCGCGCAAGTAACGCAATGTAATTGACTAAATTAAACAATACATATTCGGCAAAGTCGTCATAAACCTGCAAAAGCTTTTGTATGAAAAATGATCCGTGCACATCCATATAATATGTATAAAACTCTTTGTAACAATTTCTATCATCTGCCTTGATCTATCTCATATGTACATCATCTTCTCATCTTTGGCTTATTCACTTGAAGTTACTTAAAACTAAAAATTAAAAATAAAATAAACATTCTTTACAAGAATTTAAAAAACCATCACACATATTTACAACAGCCAATATATTACATTTTTTTTACTAAGGTACAATTAAGTTGGTCATGTATCTGGTAGTGTAATAAAATGAACGGCTAGTAGCGAGACCATGACAATCCAATGTGGAGCGACGTTAATTCCTGAAACAATAAGAAAAACATTATATAGGGCTACTTTTGATTAGTAATGTTTGCACGTGTCCGGTTCCCCTAGCACAGTCACCCAGCACACACGGTTGTAACCAAACAAACGCCAATTGTCATTTGATGATAAAATTTACGTACATAATAACGAGTATAAACGCACCCCTATATACCTAAAACTATGTGCTCATTGTCATCACACTGCTTTCGGTGTCATGACGCTACTCAAGTGTCAGCACCACTTTTGCAATGAAGGGGTTGAAAAATAATAACATTGTGATGTTGTGTTGACACGTTTGCTAGCCCATCGCCCACAACAACGTCTTGAACCCATTTCGCACAGTCCACGTGTACGACACCCCGGATGGGAGGAAAGGGGGTGGTGAAATTCTTAATACGTTACTATACGGAAATACCAAGTTTAATTATATAAATCCCTGTTAGTAAATAAAACCAAGCCATCTTTATTCATACTTGATATGAGGTTAATGGAGATTAATAAAATACCAATAAGGAAAAGTGATCATGGATTTTACAATAGTAGTTAATGCAACTGTGATATAATAAGTCTCGGGTCTATATTATCGGGTATTATATATTATCGGGTCTATTATAACAACGCCTCGTATTGTAACGGCGACCCTCAAGTTTTAAGAACCAATTATGAGCTGTTGCATACCCTAGTTTTTCTACGACAGCTAAAATAGCATAAAAAGCAAAATCTAGAAACGTGGCAGAATAGGGAAGATGTTGTGCACACGAATAGGTAGGTAAATAGCGGTTGGTAGTCTTGGTATTTACTTCCTGTAAGTAATATAATGAAATATGATGAAATAAAACAATAATGAAGATATACCCTTGTGTGAAAGCCTGCCTTTTCATCTATTAAGACAACAACTGCAATTGAACAACGTTGCATCGGTATAATAAATTTTATAAAAGCCACGGTTCACAAAAAAATCAGTATCCACTTTACTGAACATCAAACCAAAATAAATTTATCTTACCATGTCAATATCGTGACTAAACTTACCACTATCTGGTGCAGAAGTGTGCATTGAATTCGGCGGTCCTGGTGGCGTAACGGGAGGATCTGTACAAACAAGATACATATGCTCAGTATTAATATTATTGGCATAATTGATAACCAAATCTGAAGAGCCATTTAGGACTTCTGTGAATTTTAAATTTGCGATTCTTACATAGGGTCAAAACTTTGCAGAAAGTTTGTGAAGATAATAATAATATGTGAATCTGAGGTGAATATACAGAATGTCCTTAGCCATTGGACATACCCGAAACATACGTATACATATATTATGCAATACGGTGTTTAGAACCAGTATTATGTACGAGTACAAAGTATTATAACAATCTAACTAAAACTAGGCCAAATAAATGCCCAAAATTATGAATCGGAGAGAGTTATGAATAATAGTTACACATGCATTGTGCTATAATATTTTTTAACGGCCTCCTAGCCTAGTTGGTAGTGACCCTGCCTACGAAGCAGGAGGTCCCGGGTTCGAATCCTGGTCAGGGCATTTATTTGTGTGTTTATCACGAATATTTGTTCCTGAGTTATGGATGTTTTCTATGTATTTAAGTATTTATATGTATCTGTATATTATATATATCGTCGCCTAGTACCCACAGCACAAGCCTTATTGAGCTTACCGTGGGACTAGGTCGATTTGTGTAAGATTGTCCCATAATATTTATTTATTTATCCATTTTTATAAGTTAATATGATAGGAAAAATATACTTTTTCATCAAGTTGATTACTTCATTTTCTAATTCGTGATTTAAACTATTGCCGCGTACAAACTAGAAATCATATATAGAAAATGCTAGGTTTCAAAATACATGTCATGTTATTAATTATTGTTATAGATAAACTGAAGCTTGGATCTACTTCACCTCTATAGAAGATATCCCGTTTCCTGCTGAAGTAGTTTGCGAGTGGCACTTGCATGTCGCAGAGGATTTCTACACGGCGGGGGGAGCGCCTCCCTGACTAAGGCGCTGGTGAGAGCGGTATACCGGCCCCGAGCAATTTGACGACAGCTTAAAATATACTTCACCTCTGTAGAAGATATCCCGTTTTCTGCTGAAGTAATTTCCAAGTGGCACTTGCATGTCGCAGAGGATTTCCACGGTGGGGGGCAGCGCCTCGACCCTGACTAAGGCGCTGGTGAGAGCGGTGTATCGGCCTTCGAGCAGCTTGATAGTAGTCTTTGCGTTCAGGGGCCTGAGAAAGTACACGTTATTTGTACAAGCTTGTTTAGTAAATTGATAACAGTTATAGGGTCAAAATCGGACTGATTTTACTATGAAAAGATTTCTGTACGTAGTCGCTATATAAAATACAGTGTGATTTTGTTGCGTTTAACAACAGTTTCTGTACTCTTTGAATATATTTATTTGTATGACCAAAAACTTAATGATAGGCATGAAAGCTAAACATAAAATAGATATATTTGTATAGTGACATGACTGCACTGATGTGGTTGTACCAGCCATGTTTAGCCAATACACATTAAATTAGATTTGATGATGTGGTTGGTGTTACGACAATTTAGTTTACCTATTTAATGAATATGAATAGCTATAGTCTGACTACCGAACCAACGCAGTGTCAGTAGGACAAAAAACTATATCCATCCCTTTTTTCGGGGTGGTAATACTAGCGTAAGAAAAAGAAAGTATAATGCCCTTTAACCTACTATTGCTGGCCTTATGGATACTAAATTTCTTTACAATTTAAAACGTGTGCATTACAGACCATCTCTTACATTCTGCATAATAGTGGTAAGCGACATACATAAAGGAGTTACGTTAACGACTTAACTTTAACTTCCATATTTACCTACCTAAGGAATGCCGAATATGCACTTGAAACAGCTAAGAGTAATACTTTTATTCAGCATTGTATTTGTATCAAAATTTCCTTATTTTTTTTTTTAATATACTTAACTATTAAAAACTGCGAAAACATGTGAGAAATTCAAAATTGTTGAACAGCTACTCACGTCGAGTGTGACATAGAAGTCCACATCTATCGCAATAGAAAACACAATAAATTACAATTTAGCAAAAAAATATTTTTGGACGAAAAAAACAAAACACTCCGAGCCCACTTGTATGGACTGAGCGGTATGTGGTGCCGTCACTTGTTATTTTGTCCTAGACTGTCTTAGACTCTGAAGCGGACGTTTTAAATGCCTGAAACGGTTTGAATTTTTTGAAATAATACACTGATAACATTTTACAGTATTATAATAATAAATAAATAAATAATAAATAAATATTGTGGGACAATCTTACAGAAAATCGACCTAGTCCCACGGTAAGCTCAATAAGGCTTGTGGTGTGGGTACTAGACGAGGATATATATAATATATAGATACATATAAATACTTAAATACATATAAAACATCCATAACTCAGAAACAAATATTCGTGATAAACACACAAATAAATGCCCTGACCAGGATTCGAACCCGGGACCTCCTGCTTCGTAGGCAGGGTCACTACCAACTAGGCTAGGAGCTTTGTTAAAATGACAAAAGATATCAAATAACAGTATAACAACAATGAGTGCATATTCCTAATTATCATATCCACATGGTCCTTATGTTTTAAAATAATTTGTATTCGTATTTTTTTTCATATTGTGCGCTGCGGTAGGGAGGTAGTTAACGTAACCCCACGCACTTGGTATACAGTAAATACGTCAATACTCAACCCAACTACCACAATATGACCACTAGGAAGATAATTTAATCCCTCGTAACATTATGATTATGTAAAGATATTAAATTTGTATCCCTTTGGTCCCTTCGGGTTCGGAAAATACCAATGGAAGGAAATCTGGTACGTCTGGCATTCGCGGTATGCAGGTTCCACCAACTTTCGTTAGGAATCCGAATTATTTTGCCTAAACTGAGCTGGGTATGTATGGGTAAGTAGTGTGATAGCAACCGCTGTATCGTTGTAGAGTATCTACAACGAACTATAGGTACCGTGTTCCATAAAAAAAATGAACGAATCTCCAGAAAAGCAAGTAACGACGCGGCAGATTTAATGTTATTTTAAGGGTTGTTTCATCGGGTACCTATTTTCACAAGAGGGAACTTGAACCTTTGCTCGCCAGTGTGTCTAATAACTATACCTAGATATTTTCCTAGCACGAACGTTGACGTCTAAGTGTTTGACAAAATAAAAACATCGACAGTCCTGTTATCGATGAGTGCCACTTGAACGTCATAGAGAATACATAGAAAAATATAGACATTGCCCTAAGGAAAATATCTAGGTATACTAATAACCATATTCCTAATTAATACATTGTGTAATAAAACTTATCCAAGAAATGCCTAGGCAAAGCCCTGAGCATAAGGTTTTAAATTTTGAACGATAATTTAAAAAAAACCTAGTCGGATAGAGGAACATATTCATTAGACTATATTTTTTAAAGTTTACAAAAGTAAATCGTTATGACATTATTAAGATATAATCAGTAGTAGTAGTAGTAGTAGTAAAACACTTTATTGCACAGAAACAGGGGGAATAAACAAGATAAATAACACAAATATGTGTACAAAGGCGAACTTATCCCATTTAGGATCTCTTCCAGTTAACCTTTGAGCAATTGAAGGAGAACTGGAGATGGTAAACATGTGTATGTGTGTTGTATAAATTACATTAAAAAAAAAAGAAGAAATGCGTTAAAAAATATGATAATATATTTCAAACTAGCTTTTGCCCGCGACTGTCTCTGCGTAGAATTAATCTGTTCAGCGATTTTAGTGTGAAGATGTACCAGATAGACAGAGTAACTTTCGCCTTTACGATATATAAGATGTTTCCAAATTAGTTACAGATATTTTTGAAGATGATAGAAGTATGATTTATTATAGGTATAAGGATGACTTTTCAGAGAAAACTAAAAAAAAATTGTTTCGTGAAAACACCCTGTCAATGTGATTATTAAATGAGAACTATTTGAACAGATTCTAGTGCCTCAGTTACCTAACACCTAACTGGCCACTTTACGTCAAATTAAAAACTTGATTGTCAATGTCATGTTAACATCTTGTCAGTTAAATTAGCACATGGTGATTATTTTTAGACGGAATTGTTTTTTATTCGATAAATTAAAACAAATAAATGTATGAAAAGATTGTTTTATTACACTATATTTACAGTTTACAGTTAATTGTTTTGAAAATCGATATAATATCGATAAATAATTTGAAAGTATAATTCTATAATATAAATACGGGTAGGCGAAGTGGTTTTCATTTCTAGAACCGCATTGAATTTTCTCCCATATGTTTTCACTCTAAGGAACGGCCAAGTGACTGTTCTGCATTACTCCAGAGCGATTTGGAAGTTTGTTGCTCCCGCGGAGTGTTTGAATCGATTATGCGAATCGGATTCCTATTGTGCTGCATGGAGAAGTTTCCATCTGTTTTGAAACAGCTGAATTACAGATATTTATAGCAAAACTGGGGTTACTACTAAAAGTATTACTTTTGGGGTGTAGGTTTTATATTAGGTTTTTTAAGGTAATATCCAAATTGAACCCCTTATCCCACGTTTTGCAGGGTCGGCACAACATGTTTACTTCCATTCTCCTTTATATATCGAGATTAAGATGAATATTTTTATTAGTCTGGACTTATGCATGGACATGGTTGACATAAGAATTCTATGGTCTGATGAGTTTAGGTGTGTTGCGTAAAATGAAGTCAATTTCATTCCTTATCTTGCCATTTGGTTTCTCCCATGTCCATCGACGACTTGCCTTCTTTTTAAACTGTGTATTCATAATAGACAGTTTTTGTTCACTTACATATTGGAGCAATACTTTACCCCTTTCGTTGCGTTTGCTATATCCGTAACATCCACGAATTAAATTTTCGTGTCTTTGTGGTTAACCTATTTTAGCGCTAAAGACGCCCATCACTATAACTGTTGCGAGTCCTGTGGTTTTCTGAGATCATTATAAAATAATTATGTATAATGCGTTGTGTGTGATTTATCTCCAAATTTTAGGTTTAATGTTTCTGCTTTTTTTCCTTCTTCTTTAATTCCTTCGAAGTTAATTATATTATTTTTATAAACTTTTTTTTTTGACTAGGAGTCGCACCCCATGGAGGCCACGGGTTTCTTAGATAAAGCATAAACTATAGTCTTGTTGTTCTTCAATCTTGTTGCCAACTTTTCTTATTTCGCTAAGCCCAATAATATCAAAGTCTATGTTTTTGATGGCATATAGCAGTTCTAGCAGTCGTTCTGTGCTAGATAGTGATCTTACACTGTATGTGCAGATCTTCAGTTGATATGAAGTATTCAGTGAGGTTCGGGGTAGTGGTCTTTCTCCTCACGGGGACCAGCCGGATTGCGGAATTTCTTATTAGTTTTATTAATAGTTTGATTTTCTGTGTTTTCTTTGCGTTGTTTTGCGTTGTTTGTTTGTTATTGTTTGTTTTTCCTTTGCCTTGCCTTTAACATAATACCTTAATTATATTATTTAGAAAAAAGAAGGTAGATGTGAAACAATTATTTCGATCAAAGTAAAGATTCCTTGATCTTATTATATGATTACACCATACCAAAATTTGTTTTTAAATTTAATTTTACCAGACAAATTTACCTTTTTGACAAAATCGCCTTTCGTCAAAGAAGATTCGTTAAACGGCAACGCAGCCGCGGTTTGGAAGATTTATGTAAAATCACTCACCCTAATCTAAACATCCATCCATCACCAAAATCCAATGCCAATTCGAAGAAGATATACACTAAAACACTATTTTTGCACTATTTTTTATTTTAGCTTTTGCCCGCGGCTTCGCTCGCGTTAGAAAGAGAAATAAGTAGCCTATGTCACTCTTCATCCCTTCAACTATCTCCACTTGAAAAATCAAGTCAATTCGTCGCTCCGTTTTGCCGTGAAAGACGGACAAACAAACAGACACACACACTTTCCCATTTATAATATTAGTATGGACTAGTATGGATTCAGTGTAGGCATATACCTCAACTAACTTCTAAACACGAAGCGTAACATACGCACGAAGAAATCTCTTAGGTACCCGGAGCAAGATATTGTATTTCCACGGAATATTAAAATTAATATAGTTGAGATGGAAGTCTCAGTACTCAACTCGCATAATATAATCGAGATCTACCGTGATTATGTTTCACGTCAAGGCACTGTTCATCTCGGAGCGGGTTACCTTTCCTACTATGTTTTTTTCTAGTAATGTGTTAATGTGTAACCAATAAATAATTTTTCATTTTTTCATTTTTCATTTTTTCACTATGAAAATGTATGTACGGGCACGTTACGTCTGTTTGCCTGATAATCGAAAGAGCGAGTGAAGTGAGTAATTTCTCCGTCTACTTGGACAATTCGAATATGATCCAAATCAGTAATAGGGTTGCCGGTCGCGACCTAATATTCGGGGCGATCCGCTATAGTAGATTACATACCTAGGCCGTTAAAGTGGGAAATGTCTCGGATGACATGTAGTTGGCGGCCGAGGCGAAGCCGAGGTCGACTAACATGTTATCCGAGGCTTTCCCTTTTACCGGCCGAGGTTTGTATATATTTTTTTTGCAGAGCAGAGGGCAGAAAAGATAATAATTTACGAAAAATACTCGTATGTCACTATCTGCCGACATTGGTGTTATCAAACTTTGGCTATGTTATGCGAAGGGGAGGGAAGAGTCTCGAGAAACTGGTTGTGGTTGGCGAAATGGAAGGAAGGAGAGGCCGCGGCCGCTAGACTGACCAAGTCAGAGAAGCCACATCCTCGAGCAAGTTCTATCAAGCGGTGAAGTTAACGAATCCAGACCATTGGAGACAACTAATAGGACGTAATTGTGATCGTGATCCTCAGGAATGAGGGACCGACTGAAGAAGAAGTACAGAAAAGTCGAATTCCGTGCGCGTGTCACACAGCTAATAAGTCCCAAATGTATTATATTAAGATCTTGTATTGTACTAAATCTTAAACTCTTGAGACTTATTAACTCATTCACGGCCAACGATTTCTTGTAGCGCTACGCCGTAGCCGATAACATGCATTTCCCGCTTTGTAGCGAAAATGGTGCGTAGAGGCATGACGACAACGCGTCGTCATGGGCTCTGAATGGTTTAATTTATGTAGTTTATTGACAAACCGCTTGAGTGATATAACATATTTTAGCCTTCAAGCCAATGGACTGTTTCACGAAACAATAAGAACTGTTATATAGAAGATAACACAAGTAGTACACTATTCTTATTTATTTATTGCAACCAATGGCCACAACCTTATTTCCAGCGGAATGGGATCCTTTAGGATACTAATTACTTCGTAGAAGTGAATATATGACGATCCTTTGCTAATTAGATAAAGGTAAATGCTATATATGCTTCCTACTCTTATCAATATAAGAGTAGGTATATTTCCTTTTTCAAGTTACTTAGACAGTCCGTCGTTTGAATGTATGTATGTTTGTTCGAAGATACCTCGAGTATCGATGATCGGATTATCGTTAAATTTAATATAATTTTATAATAGAGACACCTCCCCCCCCCTCTCCTGCATCGTATAGGTTTTGTGGCTAATTCCTTCAGCCTCTAGGCTTTCCAGCTTTGGAATGATCTTACACTGTCTATTAGGCAAGTTCAAAGCAAGTTTACTTAAATTTGGCCGATTCAGCTCAACTTTTTGCCATGAATTGGCATAGTTACAGAACCATTTTTACATGTTTTGATACAAAAACTGAAGGATAATTTCAATTTAAATGGAATAAATGAAAAACATTTTCAAAATTGGAATCTACGGTGATGATTTCTTTGTTTGAAAATGACGTATTGGTAATTGTATGTTATACCTATTATATTTTAGGCATTAGTTGGTAGATTAATAATAGATTTGCTTTGTTTTTGACCTTTGATTGTTATTCTACTTTGTTAAATGCACCGCCTATAGTTTTCCTGCTTTGTCTTAAGGTTGGCTGGTAGAGAATTCCTTATGGAATTAAGTTGGCCTTTGTACGATAAGTATTTTCTTTTGTGCAATAAAGATAAAATAAATAAATAATTGAATATTTCTCTTTGTCGTCATTTGATATGATGTGATTAAGGTGTACTGTGAAAGTCTTGCCGTTTTTAAGAGTCATGGCGAGGTGTGCATAAAACACGGACTTCCTATATAATGAACAGAAACTGTAATTCCGTCTGCTTGACAGGTTTTCAATGGCAAAAAGTAGGATCCCTCAAGCTAGACAATAAGAGTCGCACCGCCTTACATATTTGAGAAAACAGACCTCACTCAGGTATCGCCGTGTGTCAAATCTTAAGAAACGACGACTGTCTCGGGACAAAGCATTTTTTTAAATTGTATCTTATTTGCGTACTCACCTATTGCCAGCCAGTATAACGAGCTCCGGCTTTGGAAACACCCCCTCAGCTGAACAGATGATGTTGAGGTACCCATCGTCCAGCCTGTCTTGTATCATGTCAAAACGTGTTTCTGGCACTAAAACAAAATAGTATGAATTTTAGACACATCATTTAGCACGAACACAAAAAAACAAGAGGACGTGTTTCTCCGAAAGTTAATTGAGACTTTTGCCAGATAACGTCCAGCAGGTATAGTTCCATCTATTTTGTACGGCGCTTAGAACTCTTGCCATAGTACCTCAATTTCACGTTCAATAGATGGCGCTGACGAGCCCGTGATCGAACATAGAGGTCTAAGCATCGAACAGAATTGATACAACTGAAACCTGCTAAGTTAATGTCACCATCTAGCCTAGCATGAAATGTAAAGTTCCAAATTGCATTCTCTCTTTCTTTTGATATCCTCTATCCTCTGCTGATCTGATATTATGATAGGAGTAAATACGTATTTATAGTGAATCAATGCGGCAATAGTCATTGTTATTTTCACATAAAATTAATAATGTCAATACTTACGAATTCATTGACATAACCGCGGGTGTAAATCGCACGACTTTTCACCAATTAATTCAAACATTACGCGTATTTAGTTTAGTAAATAGTAATATACATGCATACTATTTATACTTATATGTATAGGTACGAGTAATACGAGTATGTTATTAAATTGCAGTATTGAACAAGGCATGATTTTGTACAGTGAAACGTACATCCAATGGTCTATGATTACGCAAACAGTATTGGATACCACGATGGGTGTGCGAAGAATTAGGGATCTAGAAGGACAATGCTTTTATTAAATAAACGTCATACTTTCTTGCATTCCTACTGCCTACCTGAGATATGTTGAGATGACCCATCAAAACAAAAGCTACGCCAAAATTACAATTTATTGAATAGTGCATTGTGTATTTAAGGGCGGTTAAAAAGAAATTACGATTGAGTGAGTGATTAAGAGGGGGCAGAGTGTTTGCCGCGGACACGAAATAGGCATTTAGCGGCCCCGCACTGCTCGCTATCTGTGTGCGTGCGCGCACGCACACTACTACACCGGCGCGTCATCATTCGGGCGTTAAAAGGTTATAACTTAGAAATCTTAGAATTCCTCATTTTTATAATCCTTTGATACTGATATTGTATTAATTCACCTAATATTTGTTCGGTTTTTCCAAATGATTTTATTATTTGTGTTTGTATTTAGTACTAAAGAAAGGTACCATTCTGTCGGTTGTTGATAAGGTTCATTTCTAAACTAATATTTATGACATTCGCGCCTTATCGACAACCGGCAGAATGGCAAAGTGCCTTTTTCTAAATAAAAGCACATTTTTTATGATTTCATATGTGTCGGCGCTCACGTCGCGTTGCAGCGCATTATTATCAGCGTCTTTGTTAACAGCGTAAGCGCCGATCGTCCATAAGGTACCTTTCACCGCAAAACGCCACATATTATGAAATCGTTAAAAAATTGTGTCGTTTTCTTGGTAAAAGTGCCACATTGTCGCCTGTTGATAAGGTTTTCCAAGTGATTCTTTATGACAGAAGCGCCTTATCATTCTTATCAATAAGCGACAATGTGGTATCTTTCTTTACCCAGAAAACGTCACTTTTATAATATTGATTATATCAATATTTATAAATTTTGTAAGGTTGACTCCGATTTGGATAAAAATCGATATCCGAGGATCCGACGGAGTGATTAACATGAATCCAGAGTCAAAATGGTAAAATATTGTAAAAACCGACGCCATCTTGGATTTTGTAAAATCAACTCCGATTTGGATAA
Organism: Lathronympha strigana; assembly: GCA_949128165.1. NCBI lineage: Eukaryota > Metazoa > Arthropoda > Insecta > Lepidoptera > Tortricidae > Lathronympha > Lathronympha strigana. Next base: position 3,454,197 of record OX421905.1, read on the forward strand.
AAATCGATATCTGACTATCTGACTATCGATTTTTATCCAAATCGGAGTTTATCTTACAAAATCCAAGATGGCGTCGGTTTAAACAATATTTAACAATTTTGACTCAAGATTCATGTTAATCACCCCGCCGGATCCTCAGATATCGATTTTTATCCAAATCGGAGTCAACCTTACAAAATTTATAAATATTAATGTAATAAACATAATTTATAATTTTTTAATATATTTATAAATATCTGCTCCATCATCAGACCTTGGAAACCATGCATGGCCCAAGTGCTCGTCGAATCAAAACGAACGAGTCTAAACACGAAGGTATTATCAACTGGTTCCTGAGTACCAGTTGACACTTTATTGCTCCACCATCAGACCTTGGACACCATGTATAGCCCAAGTGCTCGTCAAAACAAAATCTACGAGTCTGAACACGAATGTATTCCACCCACTGGTTCCTGAGTACCGGTTGACACCTTTCTGCTCCATCATCAGACCTTGGACACCACTCACGATCCAAGTGCTCGTCAAAACAATACAAATGACTCCAAACACGGGGGCATTACATCAACTACTGCCTGAGTTCCGGTGGCCACCTTTCTGCTCCATCATCAGACCTTGGACACCACCTACGGCCTAAGTGCTCGCCTAACCAAACCTAACGAGCCCAAACACAGGGGTATTACATCAACTACTTCCTGAGTTCCGCTGGTCATCTTTCTGCTCCATCATCAGACCTTGGACACCAGTCACGGTCCAAGTGCCCGCCAAAACAATACAAATGAGTCTAAACACGGGGGTATTACATCAACTACTTCCTGAGTTCCGGTGGGCATATTTCTGCTCCATCATCAGACCTTGGACACCACTCACGGTCCAAGTGCTCACCAGAACAAACCTAACGAGCCCAAACACGGGGTTATTACATCAACTACTTCCTGAGTTCCGCTGGTCATCTTTCTGCTCCATCATCAGACCTTGGACACCACTCACGGTCCAAGTGCTCACCAGAACAAATCTAACGAGCCCAGACACGGGGGTATTACATCAACTACTTCCTGAGTTCCGGTGGTCATCTTTCTGCTCCATCATCAGACCTTGGACACCACTCACGGTCCAAGTGCTCACCAGAACAAACCTAACGAGTCCAAACACGGGGGTATTACATCAACTACTTCCTGAGTTCCGGTGGCCACCTTTCTACTCCGTCATCAGACCTTGGACATCTTCTACGGTCCAAGTGACACTATATACAATGAGGTATAAAAGAAACTAACTCTGTATGTCATTCATTTTGAACTGGTTGCTATTGCCTATTTCCTTTGGAAACACAAAAAATGGTAAAAAAATTCTTATACCGTTTTGCTACCTATAACGCAGTATACGTACACAATGAACATCGATTTATTTCAAGATGTAGACGCTCCGCAGAGAGACGTGGTGTCGCTTCGAATATTCGGGGCCGACTGACTATTTCGACGATCAGATTCCATAGTAATTTTGTATGGCGGATTTTTAGGACGTTTTCAAAAAATCATAATTAATTAATTAGTTAGTATTATGTAATGAGACTATACGAATTCTGTAGCTTGTATATTTGTGATTGGATAGAGTTAGTTTTTAAAAATACAGCAAATGATTTTTCATTCACTTTAGCATAAACGCTGACACGCGTTTTTCTCAATTTTGCTGCGTCTTTGCGTAGACATATTTACTAAACTGTACATTATTGTAGGTTATAAATATACGAATATGATAGACACACTCTTTGAGATAATAATTACATGCATCTTGTATGTCTTTGCAAAGAATTGAGGACGCCACAGTCTTAACACACACACAGTCTTAGTTTAGTGACGAGGTGGTGGATTACGTCCGCCGGAAGACTGCCTACTCGCTGAAGGTTCAACAGCTGCGGTCGAGTCACTACGTGCACTTCAGCTCGTTTGTGGTGCGCGTGCCGCGGCCGCTGCAGGACACCATCGCGAGTGCGGACTTCTGGCCCAAGGGCGTCGTGTTTCGGCGGTTCCGGGGAAACCTGCCGAATCCTACGCCGGTTCAGACGACGCAACGGAGCCACGCTGTTACGTCGCCTAAATATTAGTTAATTAATTATGTTTTAAAATTTGTTTTTCATGACGATGTGTACATTTGTTTTTATGTTTGTATTAGTCTTAGTTTCATGACGCATTGGCGTATGCTGTAATGTCGTGTTAACTAATTGAATGAATAAAAAAAAAATAGCTATGTTAACCGTAACTGTCGTTTACGTTGAAAAAACTCTATGCCCTCTTAACACGAGTTCGTAATACTTGTACCTCGCATACAATGTTTCGCATTGTGCATACAATGCTTTTCGTCACATTTGCGAGGGAATAAATAAACTTAGGTACTAGGCAGATAAATAATAGTACATTGTGCATCTAGGGCGGTAAGAAGGGCATTGCTTACGAGGGTCTATTAAAGCTCGACGCCGAAGGCTGCCCGTGGTACACACAATGTTTTTTATCACATTTGCGAAGAAATAAATAAACTTTCTTGGCAAATAAAGAAACAATAAATATTAGCGGTAGTGTAGTAGCACAGTCCACAGTACTCAGTAGTGAGAACGACTATGCGCGTACGTATGCGCGGCGAACGCGTGGGGGGCAGGTGATCCGGGTGGGTGCTCCGAGCGGGCGGTAAAGACAAGTAGTATGAGAATCCTTTAAAACCATGGGATTAATACAGCTCATTAAGTCTAAATATGCCTGCATATAATATCACCATTTACGAGCAGGTGTTATGAAATAGTACATTGTGTCCTTAAGACCTTATAGTCATGAAGTCTACAACTCACAGAGCCACTAGTAATTATACAACGATGCCTTAATTTTTTTTTAATGGAAGCTTACAAGTGATACATGTTTTTTGTTTTGTTAGAACATACTATTAGAATCCGTACCATATCCACTGAAAGCAAAGTATGTGTGTATGACGGCGTTCTATTCCATTTGCTTTAACTCCGTGTTGATGGGTTCGAATATTGATGGATTTTATCGTATGCAAGATGGCAATTTGTATTCCATTAGTTTGGCCTGCTTTTGTTTTAGTTCTCTGATCACTGGTTAGATTAATTCAGGCTTATTTTCATAATATTTTCTTCAATAATTTTGTTTTAAGTTTGCACCGTTTTTCATTAATGGGGCATTAGTGGGGCATTAAAGCAAAATTGGCTTAGTTTGTCGCCCAAATGGCGGTTAGAAGTATTATTAAAATGATACTGTTACGTTTTGAAATGGATTTGGAACTTAGGGTGTATTCTTGAAATTGGTCCGACAAATTTCGTTATTATTTGCACTGTGCAGCGTAAGCTTTTCAAAAAACTTTCGGATTTCGTTTACAACTATATATTACTATATTTCAAATAATCATACAAAAAGAACACAAAAAATATATTATTAAAAAAAAATCATAATCATAATCAATCGTCCCCTTAATGCTGAGGGTCGTGACATCATATCCTTATCTTGGAGACCAGGTTCCTTCATAGGTTTATATCCTTCGACACATGCATTGCAATAATAAGTATTAGTACCTACATTGTGTATTAACGGCAGTAAACAAGAAATTACGAAAGAGTGTGATTTTAACACAAGTTCGTAATTCTTGTACCGCCCGTGATACATACAATGTTTTTCATCACATTTGCGAGGAAATAAATAACCTTTCTAGACAGATAAAGAAACAATCATTATTTAATTAGCGGTAGTGTAGTAACACAGTCCACAGTACTCCGGAGCGGGCGGCGATTACGTGCGGCGTACGCTTGGGGGGCAGGTCCTCCGCGAGCTCCGGGCAGGTGGTAAAGTAGTATGAGAATCCTTTAAGAACATGAACTTAATACAGCTCATTAAGTTTAAGTATGATTGCATATAATATCACCATTTACGAGCAGGTGTGATGAAAAATCCATTACATTTCAAATAGGATACAATTTAAAGCTAACGTGGTCATTTTATATTTATATTTGGAACCCGTACGGGGGGAGGAGGATATAAGCGAACCCGCGAGAGAGTAGATCGATACGGCGTGTCGGTAGAACACAAATAAAAACTCGCAGTACAGGGTTACACCTGTAAACAGCTGCTCTCAATAACAAATATCCATGGCAAAAACCTCGTTTAAAATAGTTCTAAACAGGACTTTATAAACTGTGTTATTGTTTTTGCAATTAATACAATAAATTAATGAAGTCGTCTGAGAGAGGAGAATCACATCGTTCTGCAAGGTACTCATGTGTTACATGTAACACAGCCTAGTGCACTCGCATAGATGGATAAAGTTCCCCGGCGTAATTTCCGGATCGTCTCAGCTCACAAAGCTGCAACGATATGGTGTAAGCCATAAATGGTGCAAGCGCAAGCGAAAACAACCCTTATTAGTGAGAACTAGGAGCGCCAGGGGACTGAAAGTGATGATGTGAATTTATAAAACTGGTTTTAAACATGTTGTTTCAGCGCTTGCGGTTTGTTAATGTTAAAATTCATAACTAACAACTAATAGATGCTACTTATATTATAAAATACAAAATTTTAGCTATAAAGCATATTAAAACGCAATACAAAACATATTATGTATAACTGCGGCTTACTAACTACGCACGACTTATTAAAATGCGATTCAATTTGTTGAGAGTTTCAATTCGATGAACATAATATTATTACTTACTAACTATATAAACTTACTACATATAAAGGAAAAATAATTCCATCCCAGTTACCTTAAGTTAAGGTAAACCCGACTCAAGTGCCTGTCAGACATTTATGTACCTACAGTAAAATAAACAAATTTCTTTTCTTTTACTTATCTTGCCATTTGTAGTAAATAGGCTTGAAATATATACAGAATGACCATTGGACAAACCCTAAAATCCCACATAAGGCTACATCTTAGTAATTCTCTAGCGTAATTTTCTTTTGATAAGGACAAAAAAACCAGTAACTTTCAAACAAAAGTTGTTTCCAACAATCGAGACAAAAAGAGACGTACTTACTGTATTTATCATTGGCATTGCTTTGTCATAGCATCTTAGTGATACCGTCAATTTTCTCCAATGATGACATTTGCCAACAACCAATCAGAATCTTACAAGTGACATAAATAAAAATTATAGGTTATCAAAAAAGACGAAAGAGGTTATAGTCTGACAAACAATCGAATGCAGTAACAGTAGGTTAGAGTGCATCATACTGTCTTTTTCTTACGGTAGTATTACCACGCCGAAAAAAGGGATGGATACAGTTTTATTGTCCTACTGTTACTGCAATTATTGGCTATACATAATATACTATGAGGATTTATTACCTCATGAGTTTAAGTTGCATACAGGCTACTCCAAAGTAACAAATAGTTATGATACTTTGCATACTGGTTCTAAACATCGTAGCGTATATGTATGTTTTGGCTATGTCCAAGGACACCCTGTATGCATAATTAAACTTGTTTAAGATTTTAAAAAAATCCTTACCAAATATGGTCATCGGTCGGGTCCTCTCGTCTTCCGCCAAGAACGTGGAGACGACACACGTGTAGTTCCCCGTGAGGTCTGTACTCGGAGACTGGATCCGCAGCGCTCGGTGCTGCGTGTACGCATTGTGGGACACCTTGTAGTTCAGGTCGAGCTGAAGCACAAAGCACAAACATTACTGTTAGTTGCTGAAGGAGCCCAAAGGCACTAGCGTCTACTAGTCTTCTTCTTCTTCCTCCTATTTTTCTGGCTTACGCTATATACGCTCAGGGAGCCTGGGGTCCGCTTTAGCAACTCATCCCAAGATTTGACGTAAGTACTAGATTCACGAAAGCGACTGCCATTTGACCTTCCAACTCAGAGGGTAAACTAAGCCTAATTGGAGTTATTCCGGTTTCCTCACAGTGCTTTTTAAATGCGATTGGTAAATATAAAATCATATTTAGTTCATAAGTTTTCGAAAAATAGGTACAAGCCGGCAGGATGTGAACCTGTGACCTTCGGATTGAAAGCCTTACCGCTGGGCCACCTACGCTTTAGCGTTCACCAGTCTAACGGGTCAAAACTGTCTATGTATTATACTTGGCAGTTCTAAAACTTCATAGTAGCTCTGAATATTTTTGGACTATAAAAGCCGGAACGCAAACGTAGGTCCGTAGCGGAATCATTTTCAATGATTTAGTCTTCACTTCTTTCTTGCACAACATAATGATTATGCATTTGAGACACAACCATGTACCTAATGATAAATGTTGAGTAAAATACGTATGTTCACATTGCCTTAATTTGGAGTTTATAGAATGCCTACGGTACACATTTTGCCAATTAAATAAACAAAAATATTATCTAAACCTTACTTTATCTTTCAGTATCCCCAACGCCTGCGGCTTCTGCGGCGGTATCCACTGGTACACCGGCTGCGCTCGGTCCTTGAAGAACCACTTCACCACTAGCCCCGTCACGTTGCTGGTCACGTAATCGCAGTCCAGCGTTATTGAGTCCTTGGTTCCATACTGGATCACTTCTGGTACGCGCATGTGCGTTATACGTACGGAGTTGACACCTGCGGAAGGAAATTTCATTAGGTTTGGTTTTAGGAAACAAATTATTAAACTATAAACTCCAAGTAGGTACTTAATCGACAATTATCTTAAGCTTAAAGTAAAACGCTTTAATAATATTGCTAACCACTTAGTTCAAATTTATGCTCATATATAGGTACTTAGTAGATTTCAACATGTATATCCCATAGCTAGCTGTTTGTACAGAGATTTGAAACCATTTTTCAGGCCAGTAGTTATTGCCCATTTTACACATTGTTGGCTGCAAAATATTGAACATGTTTTCATTTCAGCATTTGTTCGGGTGCACACAATTCTTGTAAGCAAATTAATTTCCGTTAAAAGAAATCAATTTGGTTTTTAACTTTATGATTATATAAAATGGGTTGAGGTATTCACGATCGCCGCCGCTGTGTGAAATAAGTAAGCCCAGCGTGCGTAGCCAAGATATATGCCAATCGCTCACGCTTAATAACGTATCGTAGCTCTATACCTCTCTCTATCACTCTTCCTTATTAGTGTGACAATGACAGTTGCGTTTCGTTAGCGACTGAACGTGAGCGATTGGCTACTTGGCTACGCCCCCAGGTGCCTTACCTAAATCTAAAATAAACTGAGTCGCTACCAAACAACTGGCGCCTTACCATGACGTCTTAACCCGATTCAGTTTAGGTTCATTTTAGGCTCAGTTGTATGGCAACGACTCAGTTTAGGTCCTAAACTGAATCGCGTTAAGACATCATGGTAAGGCCCCTGAGCACAGTTAAGGACCTCAACTGAATTGCGTTAGGTGATCGTGGTAACCCCCCACCCCGTGGTTGTTCCGCAAGACTGCTGTGAACAAATATTTAAATAAAACGACTGTTATTAGAAAATAGCTTGTTGATTTTCCAACAACTTAGTTCAAAAAACTTTTTAGTTTATTTTTGACAGAATAAACAATTGTTAAATTTAGTAGGTTGTACTAAATTTATTAACTTTGTAGCAGGGGTCGAATACCAGTATTTTCTCCATACAAAAATAACACAAATATGGCGTTTTTTTCGTTCTTTGGCTTATTAATCCATTATTAATGGGGAAATCTAATAATACGACGTTGTTACTTAATTAAAATATTGAGTACCCACATGTATGTTTTCTGAATTATTTTAATGTTTTAGTAGAGTCGCTACTAGATCAAAATCCAAATTTGGACTATTGGACTATATAGTAGGATTACATATGTATTGTATTTTGTAAAAACATATACTTCATGGGGACTTACAATACAAAAACTAAAATAAATATTGCAACTGTTCCTCACCCCCCTCCCCCTCGCTCAGGGGGAGAATTGGTTTCGCTCCACATCTAAAAATAGCTATATTGAGACCCTCTAACTATAGTCCAATTCAGTCACAATTTTTCCCGTTAGCGACAATACTATTTGGTTTATTGTTCGTATTTTATTTTACTATAATTTCGTGAATAATGATTTACAACTAAATATTGAGTCATACGTAACGAGCATAAAATATTCTAAAATATTGGGTTATTTAATGAAACCGGTTTCGTTCCCTGCTTTGTAGGAACCCTAAAAACACTCTTAATTTAAAGTTAAACCAGCTTTGAGGCACGGAAAGTAAACCAATTAGCGCCTTATAAAATAATCATCGTATCATTAATCAATTACTTCCGTAGGCATGATAATTTAGGCTCGACACACTTCCTGACATACGCCGTAAATTCTTAAACACATCTGAAAGAGTAATGTAAGACAGACAGCTGTTTAGGCTCTGAATTAATCAAGAGGAAGAGACGGTTGAAACATGTTTTTGGGGTTCCATGTGTCTATTCTATGGTACCTTGCTAAAATTAGTGGGGCTAATTAATCACTATGTTAAAAATCAGCTAACTCAAATTGTTTATTATGTAATCGTAGGAACTGGATTATATTTTCAATGGTAAACTCAAACCAAAATCATATTTGGTCCATTGAACATGATTTTTAATCGAAAAATCATTATTTTTCGATTAAAAATCGTGTTTTTGTGTGTTTTCCTGCATACTCTACCACTGAAATTTTAATGTAATTGCTAGTTTTACAGTCGAACTACGTCGTAGAAGTATATTTTCACAGTAACTTTTATAAGAAAAACATTAAAACCCCGCTCAATAGCCCTATTATATATTCCGTCGCAAGTTTAATTTGGTGCGCCATATTCTGTGTTCCCTAATGGCTTAATGTCCCCAATTATATCGGTATGTTTTTTTACGATTTTGTCCACGTTTTTTAACTATATTGGAGTATCATAATACTTATCCATTTTTTTGCACATTACGGAAGATAATTAAATTCAAATGGAGTGTATGAACTACTTTTATGTTTTTCTTTTTCGATTTATAATAATGTACCTGATGAATGTAATGTACCTGTATGTATCTGAGGGCTGTTTTGTGATGTTATTTTAACAAATTCGATTTTTCTGCCAGTATTCGAAATTCTAAGCTTGATTTTGAATACCCTACGTGCATATTTATTTAAGCTATTCTTAATAGAGCTTTTATACTAGTGTGCTATTTACTTAGCAGTTTTTTTTATGACATACACAATAAAAAAGTTACATTACTTATGAAAGTAATTAATTTTTCCAAACTGCAGAACAGTTTGTGGATGAATAATCCAGTTTTGCTGTTAAAGCCTAAGCCACAGTATTCAAAACTGCAAGGCAAAACTTTTGTTTAGACGGAACCCCTCATAACCTAAGCAATTAGCATGTGTATCGGAGCGTTGTACCGGAACGACGCGTGCGCACCGTCCGCGTTCTGCAGACTGCGCCGATGATAAAGTGGTGCGATAGTACGGCAAGTATCTTGGAGTGATACATACAGTAGTTTAACTTATTTATACTTTATAATGCGCTCATGAGTTTAGTAAATTTTTTAGGGGTTTTCGTGGTTTAATGGCAAACTATTCGTATTGTATTTTAGTGGGCTTTAATTGAGAAATCTTGATTAAAAAATCAGTCAAAATTGACAAAATAATAGCCAATTTTTTTTTTCCACATTCATATTATTAAACGAATGTTATGGCTCATAAACATTAACAGTTGGTAAAAATTACCTATAGGTACCTAGTTTCGTCATAATAGGCTTTTAAATATTTTTCAAAGGCGTTAAGGGCTCTTAATAAAATTTAGTTAGGTCAAAGTTACGACAGCACTTAGTCAAAAGATATGAAAGCGTCAGCCGCTTTAAAATGTAAAATTCTACAGAATTCTCATGTTTTACAAAAAATATAAAGAGTTTTTGGATTAGCTAGTTTAGTTTGATTAGTTTGTTTGTAGTCTATGTATTCATAGATCCGTAAGTTGAAATTTGCGAATACATTGTGTTGCCCGATAATAAATACGTCTTCTTAATTAGTTAAATAGGTTAAAATATTGAAATAGTAAATATCAGAATATATCGCGGTTAGCACGTGCCACATTGCATTAACAATACCTTGGGGTAATTAACCCGATACGGCTTTCTACCAGTCTTCCAAACCAGTTCCATATTAAGCACGCGACTAAATGTACGAAACTACAAACTTAGCAACACCTTGGGAAACTTATTATTATATTGACATAAAGTCTATAATCGCCCGCTACAAACCGAGTATAAGTTGGTTAACTTTCCGCCCTAGTGCGTTCAAGACGTACGCACAAAGGTGTTTCTACAACGAGCAGGAATCGCGCTCTCTTACCCACGTCCACATGTCTCTTGACCATGGTCCGTGACGGTGGTATATTAATAGTTTTGCTGATATGAGTCCCCCTAAAGTATTACGAGTATTGTATACATTGCGCTTGTCACATGTGCTAAATGCCTTATCTCTAAATAAGTAAGCAGAATACAAATATCACATAAATTTTCTAAAACGACGCTTCCTCTGGTCAAACTTTTACTTCTCTCACTCAAAAAGATCGACTTTAAGTCGTGGACAGGCGACCTAAAATCGCTTTTTGAAAGCTTGAAAATCCTTGACAATCAAATTATGTCTACCCTACTAACTATACTCATCAAATTTCCGGCCGAGCGCAACGAAAATAAATTTTATCAATAGCCGATATATTTAATGTAAAAAGAAATAACCAAACGAAATTCCATGAATTGTCAGGAAACCACGAGACAATATTCGAAGGAATTTCTACGAAAATAATATGATATTTCCGGTTGAGACGGCACCTAATGCGGCCGCTGGATTGCCTTCCATTTCCCAGTTTATATTCCAGACAAAAGTGTACACAACTCTTTTTCGAATCGTTTGGTTTGAGGACTCCCTTTTTTATCCCCGTTTTTTTTTACTTGCGTCAAAGATTGTGATAACAAAAGTTATTAATGATTCTAAAGCTTCGTTAATGTTATCTAGCCAGTTAAAACAGGTTGCTAACGAGTAAACTTTGTATATGCAAGTTACTCTCATAACAAGCCTAAATGGCTGCCCGTACCCATCTGCATAATCAAACTTTTTCTATTTTTATACATAACTAGCGACCCGCCCCGGCTTTGCGCGGGTTATTATTGTACATATAAACCTTCCTCTTGAATCATAGAGTGATTATCTAGTAAAAAAACTGCATCAAAATTCGTTGCGTAGTTTTAAAGATTTAAGCATACATACATACAGATGACGGGAAGGGACTTTCTTTTGTACTATGTAGTGATATAATTAGGTGAAACGCTAATTGCAAAGAAATTGCTGGATACATTTTCGATTTCGGCGTGGCGTGCACTAACACGCCCTAAAATTCAATCATAATTAAATACTTTAACCTGAAAAAGAGGAATACTTGCTTGATCAGGCTAGGTGATATTTTAGGGCTATCAATTGAATTTTTTAAAAAGGCAGTCATCTGACAAAACACCGAAATTGAATTATATATACCACCGTGTTCAGTAAAAAAATACGCGTCGACCTATCTAATCCGTTTTTCTCTATCTTATGTAGTTTAAGAGATAATTTTTCAATAAAAGGCAGTCAATCGTTTCATTGTCAGTGCCAAATTCATTAGAAAACCGTCTTCTAACATTAATTCATTAAAAAGCAGTTAAAGGCCCTTGACTGCAAACTATTTAAGAATATTCTTTGCCAAAAATTATTTAAATGGCAGTTTTGTGCAAAACTGACTTTTTACGAAGTACCAGTTGAAAACTTGCTTCAGAATAATTCATAATAAAGCAGTTTTCGAGTAACAATTTCTTACAAGGCAGTCAAGTGACGTTGACTGCCTTCTTAGTAATTATTGAATGATTTTATTTGCTTCTGTACTTTGCAAAAAGCAGTTTACTTCCCGTTGAAAATTAACAGTTCCAATTTTATGGGATTCGTCGGACTTTAAAAAGCAGTTTACTCGCAATAATTCACTAAAAGGCGGCCATCTTTTCTCGCGCCATCACCAAACCACCAAGTATTATAAGATACCAAAAAGTTCACGTACTTATTTTATATTCTTAAAATACAAAATGCTTTTTGGGCATATTTTAACTAAAAACAGGTTTTCACCGGATGTACATCCTAGAATAGGGTGAAATGAAATCAATTAATCGATCGATCATATGCGCTATGGTTCGCATTAGTGGTACGGAACACGTCAATGACGTCTAACTGCCACGAATTGTACAAACAGCGTCATTTAAGTTAACAAAAAGTTAAACTTATGGGGTTGACAACAGCCAAATCAGCGCATACTGTCTATGTCGATGTCGGTATAAACGAGATCGCACTATGGCGGGCCGGACTGGTTTTAGAAAAAAAAAACAATTTTTTTACTGTAAAATACTACTACTACTACCTACTATTTGTGAAATGTGACACAGGTTTACAGCCAAATAATAATATGTATTTTTATAAATTTTTGTGTATGTATTTTTATAAATTTTACAGCCAAATAATAATATGTATTTTTATAAATTTTTATTCAAATAAAATATTTTTTTGGAAATTACATTAATTACGTAAGAAGCGGACAACACCTAAGTCATGTTCTTAAAGCAGTTATTCAACTATTTATTTGAATACTGCTAAAAATATACATAAGTAGTTTCATTATTATGTACTTCAAAGACCGAATATGGAGCAGTTTTTAATTTAACAAAATTGTCTCAAAAGAAAGTAAGTAGTTGCAAAGATTGGTCATAAATTCAGCATTAAACGATTCTATATCTTTTTTATTTTGCATTTTGTATTTCAAATACCCTTTTGTAAAACTATTTTGTATTCTTATTTGGAATAGGTTAAATATCGAAGTATTTCCTTTTTTTATTTAAATACATTTCACAACCTATTCTTAACATCTCTGGCAAGTGATTCGTTATACGTTCGGGATTTTAAATAATAGAAGTATTTTGAACATATAATTTAAACTTTCGTGAGACATATTGATATTAAATTGCAACGGTTAACACTCACGTATTTTTATCACAATAGGCGTGACATGTTTCGTCTGCGTCGGGCAGACCTCGTCGGACAGACAGAGTGGTGTTATCACCTTCGCGGCTAGGACATCACTGCCCCAGTCCGCCGTAGGTACCGGCTCGCGCGCGACGAAGCGGGAGCGGGGTGATCCGCGCAATCCGGCGCCGTTGTTGCGGGAGTCTGAATTGTCGGATCGTCTGACGGGATCAACGACAAGCACACCGAACTAACCGCCACGCCTATTGTGATAAAAATACGTGAGTGTTAACCGTTGCAATTTAATATTTTGAACATAGGGTTTCATTTCCATTCTTTCTCAGTAAAACTTGTTCGTCAACGACATGGTACTAAAAATTATTGCAGGCAACAGAGCACATACAATGTAAGTTAATATTAGCCTACGTTATTTAATATGTAATTACTAATTGACAGTCTAGGCATACTAGCAATAAAGCTTGGGATAATAATTGATAGCCTAACCTGTGAAACGCGATTTTCTCGATTTTTCGCATTTTTGATCATGTATGAAATGATAACAGTAGAAATTATTTAAAAAATCAACATATGTGTTTAAAGAAGACTATGATAGTTCTTTTCATGTAGGTAAAGTATTTTCCTTTTCAGTAGTTTTCTAGAAAACACCGTAACAGAATAGCCCTTTTCAACTAAAACAGCCTTCCGAATGACGAGTGGTCATGGCACGATGTTTTGAGTTAAATAATGCAGGTAAGTTTATGGTCACTACCCATGGAAGTAACAATTATACTGTACCGATAAGGTAGACTAACATTTTGGGTATTAGGTAATCTCGTATAAAAAAACAATACTTAATTAAATTCTGAATCAGCCATTTTTCAGCGCGGAGACAGATCGTTGTCGCTAAAAAAGGAGAACGGCCCATTTCCAGTTTTAACGCCCTTCACACCGTAGCATTCCAACGAATTTCTCAGTTTATGCGGTTTTTTATTTATTTTTGTGTCATGAGTATATATTTAATACCTGCCTATACATATCTACTGACTACCCAAGATTGTTGAGATTACCGTGGGGACGTGTAGGGATTGTTTAGTGCAGGTATCTAATTTCATATTGTTGCTAGCCTAATGTGTCCCACTGCTGGGAAAAAGCCTCCCCCCTCATCTTCCACTCGTTTGGGTCTTGTACAACATCTGGCCAATTTTCTAAGAAGGAGTCTAAGTTATCCCGCCATCGCCGATGGGGTCTGCCTGGTCTCCGGTTAGAGTTGTGGGGTACCCACTCTGTGTTTGTCTTGGCCCACAAATCGTTCGGCATACGGCAGTACATGACCCACCCAGTCCCATTTCAACTTGGCCGCTTTCCGAGCTATATCCTAACCTCCTCGCTAACAAACCCCGAGCTTGAACTTTTGAATTTCCGTCAAAGACCGAGTCTGAGCACCGTAGGTGAGGACTGGACCCATATTAAGTACGTTAATTATAAAATATTGTCAAAACATCATCGGTTTAAAAAGTTGGATTTGTGCAATGGAGGAGGAAACTGTAAACCAGAGAAATGAAAATTAATAAAAACTAACATCAACAGATACTGCATTTATGTTTTTCTTCACGTGAATTCACTTGACTATTATCACCCCAAGTTTCAGAAAAAATATTTTATATAATGAAATTACTTAAAAAGCAGCTAATTGTATTTAGGAATTTAAAACTGCTTTGTAGTGAATTAGTCAATCGATATATTTAGCCATTGATTGCTTTAAAACAAGCAGTTTGGTGCAATAATTTTTAAAAGGGCAGTAATTGGACTTAGACGACCTCATTAATAATTATTCGCAAGTATTCGTTTGCACGAAACTTTTTTAAAAAGCAGCTAACTAAGAAAACTGCCTTCTATGGAATTATAGATGATCAATGGTTAGGAAAAAATCACTTAAAGGCAGCTTCGGGACTAAAACCGCCTTTTAGTGAATTATATCTGGTTGTTAAATAAAGTTCATAATTCATACCATCATTATTTTTGAGTATAATTCAAAGAAATAGGTAAAAAAATTATACATTTCAATGAAAAAAGTTAAAAAAAGCAATTCTTAATTGCAAACAATCATCACTAGGTAAAATTTTCTTACACATCCTGATTAAAGAAAAAAAAATCTAAATAAAGACTGCTTTTGCGATTTTCTCAAAAGTGAGTGTTGTCAGAAGACTGCCTTTTTAAAAATCGCGGCAGTGATCCGGTTTTTCATCAAATTCAATTCCAATTTCCAATTTCTGTTGCATTAAGCACTTAAGTAGTGCAAGTAGTCGCAATCGAATGCAACTCAATGGTATGCACACAGGACGTGCTCTTTGCACACTTTGTGCGGTGCGAATCGCATCCAATGTGTCATCCCATAAAATGTAACGTAAAATATTATATGGAACTGAATACATTGAATAAATGCAAAAGTCAGAAAGAGTATTAAGAACACAAAATGATGCTCTTACATTGAAGTGACGTAATTTCAACGTATCTGCCATATTAAATCGTATATAATATAATTGCAATTTTACCGTGTAATGGCAACATAAATTCAGATTTAATATATTTTGAAATATTGTAGATTTTCGATAAATTTTGCGGCTATTTTCCAAGCCCAAATATAAAAGCAAATATCACGTAACGCGGTTAACGCTCCCGGTGCAGCGATAGCGCACCGACAGACTCTTGCGCATCGAAGCGTGTCCCGCCCCTTCTGTCGTTGCAAGCGCAGGTGCTAGGAGTATGCCAGTAATGTCATTTTTAATGATAATACATACCTAAGCTTTAAACAGGAATGTATCACGCAGGCACAACAGTTATCTTTCTGAAACCGGGAAATGCGACATAATAACTGAATAATAATACGTTTGTGTTCATTTTAATAAATATTATTTAAGGTAGGTAGGTATCTCATTAAAAGTTATTTTATTAGGGCGAATGGAAATAATTTCGTAAGTCGAAAAACGCTTAGAAACTTGAAACTTTTAAAAGAATCTTTTTTTTCTATTCAGAGAATCCGTCATTGATTCAGTACAAAATGGGACGATTCCTCGGTACCGGAATACATAAACGAAACCGGGAAATGCGACATGGTAACTTATTAATAATACGCTTGTGTATTCGTTTTAATAAATATTATTTTAGGTAGGTATCTCATTAAAAGTTATTTTATAAGGGTCAATTGAAATAATTTCGTAAGTCGAAAAACGCTTATAAACTTGAGACTTTTAAAGGAATATTTTTTTTCTATTCAGAGAAATCGTCATGGATTCAGTACAAAATCGGACGATTCCTCGGAACCGGAATACATAAATGACGATTTTTCTGAGATTCAACATAAAAGGAAGAACAAATTATTGGAAAACTTTATCCATCTTGCATTTATTATTTCTTCTGCTCTCTCAACGCTTTTATACCATTTCAAATCAATTTATGAGCATTATGTAACATGTATAAGTATATTTAGGTATTAAGTGATGCAAGAATTTAAAGAAAATAAATTGCATCACCTACCTCATAAAATTCACTTATACATTAGTGTCAGTGTATAAACTGCTTAGAGTCCTATTACATAATATACAAGTTTCAATACTCTGTCAAACACATACGGGGTTCAATATATAATGTGGTTAGCCTTTTGAAATGAAGAGCTGTCTCGTGGGAACACTAACTACTTCAAAACAAGCTATCTAATGCCACGTCATGGTGACTGCCTCAGATAATTTACCGTACAATATGTCTTTACGGACTTTTCATGTGAAAATTGAGTTTCCGACTCGTGAATAGGAAGACGACTCTGAGAAATGGAGCGCAACGGCCGAAAAGTGAGTCTCAATGACTGTGACAAGATTTAGGTCGCGTGTGGTGACTCTAAAATATGTTATTGTTTTTAGTACCTAAAAGGTTCAATTTTGTCTGAACCTAATCACAAGCTACAAAGTGGTACCATTCAATAAAAATGAGCACAAAGTGCATATTATGGAGCTAGAAGCAAAAATGATCAACTGTAGGTAAAGCGCTAAACATGTTTGAAAAGTAATGGCTGTTCAAAATACATAACAAGGTAACTAGGTTATCATCTAATACTTATTTAGATGTTTTTACTTAAAGTAAAATTATTTGATCTGGTTTAATTACGTCTTTATCGTAATCTCGTAAAATTACACTAGAAAGCACATTAAGTTATGACCTTCGCAAAAATAAGAAGTTATTTTTAAACTTGTTCAAAATATTTCATACACTCGTGTTATGTCATATAACTCTTCCTCATGAATGCCTAAAAGGAATCTCCGATGCGATGACGTCAAACTTGCAAAGAATAATTCAAAGTTGGAAACGATCTCGAAAGTGACTCGACGGATGTTAATAAGTAAGTTCAGTCGCATGTCACTTTTGCTTCTGAATTTTTAAGGCGAGTGTAAGAGTAAGTTAAAAGTTTCCTACATTAGGGTTACTTTGAACTTCTTGAAGTTTAAGAAAGCGTACTTTCTTGGTCTTTGTTTGCTAGCGTTTTTTGTATAACATTGAATCAGTATAAAAGCTTTGTGTTTTGTTTTAACCACTTACTTCGCATGCATAATTAAATTGATGGTTTTACTAAAGTTAATTTGTTTTTCATTGTTAATTTTTTTTACAAGCTCTTATAGACGTGGACTTATACTTAAGCAGTTTCGTGTGCTCTGCCTACTCCTTTTTTGAATATATATGGCGTTATTCATAAACGCACTTCAACAATATTTTAGCTAATTCGTTGTTTGTCCTTATCTGTCACTTTGACAATCGCGTTTGTCAGAATAATATAAGAAAACATAATTTAACTAAAGCTTCTGTTATTTTTTTTCTGAATAAGGCGGTTACTTTATAACATGTTTAATGTGGCATCTGTTTATTTATTTGTTTGTTTTGTTTTGCATAAGATTAATGGTATGACGGGTTGACATATCCATACTAGAGTTATGTTATAAATATAGAAGGGTTTTTTTCTAAAGGATATGTAATAATTTATCTCTGTTTGAGAGACACCTGGCGGATCCATTTAAATTTAAGGACTCTATGTCGACAGAGACTAAAGTAACCAAACCCTCAATAAACCGAAATATAACAATGACAACTTCTGACAATTGTGAACACTGTCGACCCTATTGTTTAGGTAAGCAGGCTAACGGAACACCGTCTGAATGCGCTGCTCCGCGATAACGCAGCATGTGCGATTGTGCGCTCGGGATGCGCGTTCATGCGTGAACGGCTCAAGGATCACGCGACGCAAGATCCGTTGTTTGTGTGCCAGTTTAGTGCTCGAAAAATAATGGGTAGTAAAATAGTAGAATCTGTTAAAAAAAATCACGAGAATAAGCTGAGAAATGCGACCTGGAGCCTTACCGTGACATCTTTACTCGATTCAGTTTAGGTTATTAACTGTGCTCAGTTGGCAGCGACTCAGGTTAGGTCCTAACCTGAATCATGTTAAGACGTCATGGTAGAGGAAAACAACCGAACAGACATACAAAAGCTTGATTATAATCCATTTAGGCGGAGTACGTCATTTTCTTAGAAAGTCCCTTTCAAGATAGGTCATGTTCTGAAGATTCCACTTTCTGAGGACGCTACTTTCTGAGATCGTCACGTTCTGAGTACGTTACTTTCATGAATCACCACTTTCTGAGTTCCTCATTTTCGGAGTTTGTCACATTTTTACTTCGTCACTTTTTGCGTTTTGCGGCTGTTCTGTACATTGCCGGAAGTTGACTTCTAAGAAACTATTGATACAGGACAGGTATGGGACCGATTGGCATAAAAAACCTAATGACCATATTTAACAACCATGTTTATTGCAATTATTTCTTTCTTTTTTTTTAATGTTTCATCGAACGATTTTTACAGGCGGGAAATTTTCATTTGTTGTTAATACGACCCGCATTGTATTGGTGTATTATTAAAATCACTCGTCCCCTGCACAAGGGCCCTATCAACCAATGAAATTTAGCTTTTTAACCAATGGTGAAGCCAGCGCTACTGTAAACGTGAAAAATGGTTTTGACACACTATTTTCTCTGCATACCTACTTGTAAAATTTACGAAGATAGACTACAGAAAGGAAAGCTAATATTATTTCGTACATCTTTCATAATGCAAGGAATAACAATATTTCTAAGTACTTACTGGACTTGTCATTCTCGGCCTTCACGTGATTCTCATCATGAGGGATGGTAACGTTGACGAGCACGGCCCGACGCACGCTGCGATCGGTCAACCAGCACAATGTTAGGCTAAAATAGTCCTGTCCGTGATGATAGATCGATCCCAATAGAGCGTGGCACGACCATTTTCAAGAACTGGTGCAGGTGCATACTTGCAGTACGGCACTTCGTGGTCCACAAGATCGTATTTATATGGATTATGAAAGACGTACGAAATAATATTAGCTATCCTTAATATTATTTCGTATGTCTTTCATAATCCAGGGAACAACAATATTTCTACCATTATTTTCGTTTTGGTATAAAATATAGTATCGGCTATTTATGTTGATCAGATTTATTTGCAAAACAAAGATCCGTTTACAATAGATCATGCGAATTCCCCTCCAGTGTCAGCCAGCGAAGCACAAAATGCGTTCACTGCTCATTCGACTGTGCTAACTGACTCCATATCATACGAAACAGTGCGTTTTGTATTTTTTTTAACGCTCTTTTTACTGGTGTTTATATGTACTCATTAACATTTAATTCGAACTTATAGATTAAGAATTGTCGAAAGTCAAATTTTCTTAGTTTGGTCACTCAGTCACCGATCATCAAAGCTCTAAGGTACTTCTAGCAGGCCCAGAATTAATGTTATAATAAGTCGGTTATTTTAGCCAGTACCGGGGGTTCCATAGAACTCAACTTCCACCAACTTGCCTTTTT
The DNA here is from genome assembly GCA_949128165.1 of Lathronympha strigana. NCBI lineage: Eukaryota > Metazoa > Arthropoda > Insecta > Lepidoptera > Tortricidae > Lathronympha > Lathronympha strigana. Next base: position 3,474,099 of record OX421905.1, read on the forward strand.
TCAAATCGTAGGGCAAAACAGACTTCAAATAAAAATAGGCAAGTCGGTGTAAGTTGAGTTATATGGACACCGCCCGGTACTAACAAAATTTACCGACTTGTTACCAGTGTTACAACAATACATTTCAAAACTTTATTGCAGTATAAGAAGTGTGGAGCGAGACTTGTGTCTTTTCCACCGACTACATAATTTCAAAAGGAGGAGGTTCACAACCTCGTGTCTTTTTTTAATTATTATGTTTTTTCCGTCACGGAACAATGGTGTTCTGGGCCTTTGGGAGGCGTTAACAGAGTCACAGAGTCAGAGTCAGAGACACGCAGAGGTTGAGACTTCATAAGACAGCGATTATTGAACTAGTGGACTAACTGTTTAGACGCACAACGCCTTCAAGGCATCTGGCGCGACGCGACTTGTCGCGCGTTCTGCGGGGGACGTCGATATTAATGTTCAGCTGCATTAATGTTGCCTTCATTGATTTATTTGCTTTGATGGTTTTGTTTTTGTCGTTTGCTTTCGCATATACTGAGGTATTGTTTTGTATCACATTTGTTGTTATAAGAAATGAGATCCGCCTCATGCATGACACTTATTGTTTTATTTTTAGGGCTACGTAGAAATTGCAAATTAGGTATAGCACAAACTCCAAGTACAACTACATAGTTTTTGTATCATCTATACATGGTGGAACAATAATTCTAGTGATCCGTTAAAATATAAGATAAAATAAAACCTTAAGTCTGACCAACAAAGCTTCTGTTCGTTTCCGAATTGTAAACAGCTAAGGAACATTATTTAAGTAGCTAAGTTTGATTAATTGTCATAAAGATTAAGCAGAAATATTTGTCAATGATGAGAAATTCATTAAGTATGTTTTTTTAGACTGTTGCCACAGCTGTACTGCAATAGTCCAACTTTTTATTTTAATGCATACTTCTTTCTTCTCTCATTTATGTCGGTGTATTTCACGTATGCCATTATCCTTTTTCGTGGTCTCTCAATAGTAAAATTTTACTACATGGAGGGTAAAGCCCTCCACAGATTACAAATATGAAAGTGACGATAGTGTCACGTAGCTTTTATTTTTTCAACATCATGATCATCATGAAACCAACCGGATGACGGACGCGCCCTTGTCAACTGTCGGACAAAGGTGTCCTGCGATGATTCCCGTGACAGGTCTACTAGTATACGATACAGCGCCACCCCTGACCCCAAGATGTGACCCACAACCTCGTAGCTACACTGAAAAAACCTCGTACTGGTAACCAAAATCTACTAGTACTATATATAAATTAAATTAAGCATTATGAACTTCTCTATATCTCTAAATATATATTCTGTCATAATTAGTAGAAAAAATATAGTTTAATCGACTGTACATAGTGAAGGACATTAGAACAGGAATGTGGGTTTATGAAACGAGTTTCATAAATAACATCACACTCGTGTATTAATGCCTAAAGATGTATTGTTGCATACATTAATACTTTACTGTCACACACATAGTTCAGGAACCGTGGGGAAACCTGTATGTTATTGGCCTAAATAAAAAATAAAAACATAATATTCTATTTAAAAAACTATAAAAACAAAAATAAAATAATCATAAATTTTCTCTAATTATAATTGAAGATAATATTCACCCTAAATTATTAATTGACGAAAAAGCTATTAATTTACGTAAAGAAGTTTGATTTAATCCTGTATCCGTTTTTTTCCCCAATAAAGAAAAGAAAATAAAATTAATAAATGAATATCTGTACATTATAGATAATATTAAAATAATGCAATATATTAATAATAATAATATATAATATAATATAATATCATCGGTCGGTCGCTACTGCGCGAGCAACAGTGTTGAATTTCTCTCCCGTAATTTTTAATAATAATCAGTGCAAAAAACACTTTTTAACACATGTATTATACATCGCTTTGTAGCCTATGCCGCGAACTTTAAATTACCGTTTAGTGCTTTATAAAAATCACAGTGAAACGTGAGTAATAAGTGAAATAGTTTTAAATAAAATAATCTACCCGTCGGGTAAACAGCGCCCGCTTGCGTGCACGCATGACTCATCGTCGGCCGTCATCGTCATCGCGCGGCTGCGTGGCCTGCGTGCTGTGAGAGCGTTGGACGCTTTACATTGCTTCTTCGCTTTACATTGCTGTTGTTAGCGTTGCTTATTGTACAATAAATTTTTAAGCTTTGATAACCGAATTGCTAACTAAAATGTCGTCTACACGTGTTACTGCGACAACAAAAAATTGCTCAGTATGCTCAGCGGAAATTAAATCGAGTGAATTTTTGAAATGTAACGTATGCAAGAACATTTTTGACCTAAACTGCACAAATGTATCATTCGTCCGATTTCGTCTAATGACAAGAGGCAATAAACAGTCCTGGAAATGTGCTAAATGTGCTGTTATTCCATCTGACTCGCCAAGTCATCAAGTTTCGCCGTCATCACCAAAACAGAAAAAACTATTACACAAGGAAAACCCCCAACAAGCGACCTCATCAAACACAGATAAAAATGAAGAATGTAATAGAGTAGTATCACTCTGTGGGGAAGCTACCACAAGTTCACCAAAGGTTTCAACGTCATTAAGCTCTTTAGACACCACGCAATCAAGTCAAAATGACAGTTCACAAAGCCTACCAAACTTTACTCAACTTTCCCAGATATGTGAGTTGAAGGATCAAATCTCGAATCTCACCTTACAACTCAGTAGCGCACACGAGGAGATAGATAACCTCAATACTGAAGTGACCAGATTAACTAAGATTCAAACAGAAATGGAAAGGCAAATTATAACTTTAAAAAATCTTATAGATCGCAGCGATACTCCACAAAAAAAGGGCACTCCTAAATCAACTAAGAAAAAAACAAGACCGGTGTTTACGATATATCCTTCTGACTCATTGACAGACCTGACTGAAAAAACGGATATTATCCCACTTAATTTAAATATGGCAGCTAACTTACCAAACATCGTACAAACTGAGCACGAACCAAACCAGGAGTTAGAGGAGATCCGGGATAGCACCCAATGTCAACGATCACAACCACAAATATTTGTGTACGGTGGCCAAAACTGCATCGGGATAGGTCCTAGACTTCAACAAATGCAACAGGATAAAAACATTATTAGTTATAAAGTTAGTGCTCTTATCAAGCCCGGTGCGTCTACGAAAACCATTGTAGAGACTTTAAAACACCAAAAGTATATTGAGGGTGACAAAATTGTGTTGTCAGTAGGGGAACACGACTCAAATCCAATGGACATACTTTGTAGCTTGCAAAGTGCTTTGATAACACTTAAAAAATATTCTGTTTTTATATTAAGTAACGGAAATAATAAAGACATTGATGTAAGTAACCTAAATTATATGTTAAAGTTGAGTTGTGCAAAAATGAATGATGTAATATTTGTAGACAGTATGTATAGCTCGGTTAAATTAAGAACAAGTAGAAGGTACCTGAATGAAACCTGTAAAAAAATACTTTTGAGAATTGACCAAATTGATTATAAAAATGCATACTATAATTTTGTTAATACAGCAAATGAAAACATATCCACAGGGCGCTCAAACCTACAGACTCAAACTATTCAAAATCAAGCGCATTCATCAACTCCTGAACAAGGCTCCATGTCAGATAAACCTCTACCACGTAAAGGCACAATACCTTTTTATTTTTTTCGAATCTAAATTACAAAATCAAATAAATGCACCTAAACTAAATGAATCCAAATTGCGCATTTTTCATCAAAATATTCAAGGTTTAAAATCTAAAGTTAGTCAATTAGAAATATTTGCTGATTCTACCAAACCCGATGTCTTATGTTTGTCTGAATCATTTTTAAAAAAACACGAGGCGTCTATTATACAGATTGAGGAATACAAAATGGTCAGCAATTATTGTAGATCACGTAAAACACGTGGAGGTGTTTGTATCTTTGTGAAAAATGCTGTGAAGTGTCAAAATATGCAGTGGATTTCAGATATGTCTATTGAAGTGCATTTTGAGGCCTGCGGGATCTTATTACCCGAACTTAACCTGGTTATTGTATGCGTATATCGCACTCCCAACAGTGACTTTCAAATATTTATAAATAACTTCGAAACTCTACTTCATAAGTTAACACTTCGAGTTAGACAATTAAAGCGAAAACTAATTGTGGCAGGGGACTTTAATATAAACATATTAAGTAATGATTTCGCACAAAACACGTTACTGTCAACTTTAAAAAAAATTAATATCTCTCATACAATAAATGAACCGACCAGAATTACTGCTCAGTCTCAGACCTGCATTGACAATATCCTAACAAATTGTTCTAAGTATAAAGCGGAAGTATTAAACTTGGGTCTTTCTGATCATACTAGCCAAATGATTACTCTACCAACGAGCCTTAGTTATAACGAAATACATTGGTATAAAAAAATTCGACGAATAGACTACCACCTAGATATATTTTTAAAATATATACAGCAAGTAAATTTTACCACCGTTTACATGAAATTGGATCCAAATACAGCATATGATGAATTCATTAACATATTTACAATGATATTTAATCTATGTGTGCCACTTGAAAGTGTAAAAATTTACCACAGGAAAAGGCAAAATTGGAAATCGTGTGGCATCTTAAAATCCAGTAAAAACAAACGTAAAATGTATTTAGGAATGCAGAAATTTAAACGGGATAATAATAAAATTCATAGCTATAAAAAATATTGCAAAATTTTAAAAAAGGTTATACGCCTTTCTAAAATAATGACGAATGATAAATTTATAAAAAATAGTATTAATAAACCAAAAGCAACATGGGGCTTAATAAAAAACTATACAACTGCTACAAATTTAATACCAACTATGATTTCTGAGATAAATGCCGATGGAATCAACATGACAAATACTTCTGATATAGCTGAATCATTTAATAAATATTTTGTAAATCAATGTATAAACCACTCTATTCAATCCACAAACTATAGAACAATTCAAAATAGTATTACACATAGCATATTCTTAGCTCCGGTTGACACTTATGAAATTAGAAAAATAGTAAGACATTTAAAGAATAAAAAAAGCACAGGTTATGATAATATACCCATGACAGTAATTAAGTCGTGCATAGACATTATTGCAGATCTCCTTGTGTACATCATAAATTTGTCAATAGAATCCGGCATATTTCCTGATCAACTGAAAAAAGCCCTAATAAAACCACTTTTCAAAAAAGGTACTAAAACTGATATGGGCAATTACAGGCCTATAGCACTACTGCCTGCCTTTTCTAAGGTGTTTGAAAAGGTGCTACATGAGCGGTTAAACAAATTTCTAATTAAACATTCCATTTTGAGTCAGTCTCAATTTGGATTTCAAAAAGGAAAATCAACTTCACTTGCCGTTTTTAACTTATTTAAACAAATTTGGGATAATATTAATGAACGGAAACCCTGTGTATCTCTTTTACTCGACATGTCAAAGGCTTTTGACTGTGTACGTCATGACATACTGTTACAGAAACTAGAGCACAGTGGAGTTAGAGGGAACGCATTGCAGTTATTTAAAAGCTATCTATCTAACAGAGAGCAAGCTGTAGTTATCGAATATTATGATAGACCTAATAAAGCAATTGATTATATGCAATCTCCTTTCGAAAAACTCATACTGGGGGTACCTCAGGGAAGCATACTAGGTCCTTTGCTTTTCCTTGTTTATTTAAATGATTTTCCTAACCAAATTCCTGAACCTTGTGTAATGTTCGCAGATGATGCGACTGTTTTATTTTGTAGTGAAAAAAGAGATATAAATCTAAGTGATAATATTACGTGTAGCCTTAGGACAATAATAAATTGGCTTGAAAGTATTAACCTGAAAGTAAATTTAAGTAAAACAAAGCTCATACAATTCAGACATCATATAACTCCAGAAATGCTTTTAAATGTATCTGATGCAGGCATTCAAATAGAAGAAGTTAGGAGCGCTAGCTTTCTTGGAGTCAAAATAGATACCCATTTAAATTGGAAAGCTCATATTGAGCATATAAATAGCAAGATCTCCAGTTGTTGTTACGCCCTATCTATACTTGCGCAAACATGCTCTGAAACCGTGGTACTAAATGCCTATTATGGAAGTGTTTATCCACTACTTACATATGGAGTTATATACTGGGGAAATTCTGTTGACGTAAGTAGGACATTTAAATTACAAAAGAAAAGTGTAAGAAATGTATATTGCATGCACAAGGATGCCCCACTCCGTGGGGTTTTTAGAGAAAAACGTCTCTTAACATTAACTGGCATTTACATTCTAGAGATATGTTTACTTATAAAAAGCCAAGCTACATACTTTGTGACTAGATCATCTTTAAAAAATAATATACGAGATCAATATAAATATGATGTATACCTCCCGAGAGTAAAAAACTCTATTTATAAAAAAAGTACCTATATTATGGCAATCCGCATTTATAACCATCTTCCAATGGACTTGAAAGCGCTCGAGGGAATTATATTTAAACGTAAACTCAAAAACTGGCTGGTCAATAAAGAGTTCTACAGTGTTAACGATTTTTTTGAAAGCCATCATTAATATGTATGTTTTATTTAAGTTTAGGATAGATGTAGAATTAAGTAAGGTAGCTTCTACTGAAATTGTACGCCTGTAGCAGGTAACTGTTGAGACTGACATTAAATATTGCAACTTTATATGTACACAGTTATACAATAAAAATGTTCTTATTCTTATTCTTATTCTAATAAAAATTTAACACATACAGAAACAAATTATTTATTACTGTTCCTGTAATAAATAATTAGTCATTCCAAGTAGCTAGGAATGCCGGCGTTTCGAATTTCTGTAATTCTTTTTTAAATCATAGACATACGAATGAACTCTCTATTCTTGTGTCAATTGAGATCAAATGTCGTGCGATTTATACCAAAAACATAATAGCTATAGATTCTTGAATAGATAACCATTGCTGACTTGGGTGTTGTTCCAAATTTAAACTCATCCTACTGTTTTCAGGTGGTAATGTTTAATTTTTAAATTACATTTCCGTTAATTCCTGCTGGTTGATAATGCTGCCTATGGTTTATGAGCACATTTGCCTTTGTTTGCCCGTCCGTCCGTCTGTCTGTCTGTCAAGGCCCTTTATCTCGAAAACGCGTATCAGCCCTTTATCTCGAGGTAGCAAGTTGAACTGAATACTACATAATTATACGAGTCTGCGGTCCCTTGAAACTATAAAAAAAAACCTCTACGTCAACCCAATCAAAAGATACGGCCGTTTATGTCGCATTTCCCATATATTTTCAATGGGAATCAAAATGTATAGGGTACTTCCTGTTGACCTAGAATCACGAAATTTTGGCAAAAAGCAAGAGCTTGTAGCACAGGTACAGGAGAAAATCCGAGAACCGTATAATTGCCGCACACTGAGAGGTCATAAATGGAGTGTGGGGGCTAGCATCCTTTTTCCAGAAACCCTCGGTGGGTGAGTCCAATTCGTACATGGCCGGTATTGTAAAAGATATATTCCAAAAAATGGATATAACATAAAACTGTCATAACTGACATAAAAATGGATATAACTTATAGCCTTTTTTAACAGAATGTATTTTAGTAATTTTTGTTAACTTGTTTGTTCAAATTCATTATTTTTAGAAAATTAATTAGGTGACATACGTGTAATATAATAACAAAATGATTTTGTTATTGTCTAGTTAAATTGGACCTATTGAACCGCTACCAGGCGTTGAGCTGCTATACGCTAATAATCTTAAAAGACCTTCCCTAACCCTGTTCATTTTCAAATTTAAAGTAAAGTAAAGTTTACAAATTTAATCAATTTTTATTATTATTTAATAATCATAAAGGCCACAGGTGTATTACGAATAACGCAATACGCAAATATACCATACGTCTATACATACATTTGATATGTATTTACATATTCTTTGATCCTGGGTATATAAGTAAGTCATTTATTTAACTTTAAAAAGTTATGCAATTGTGCAAATAATCTCATTTCCACTTCTTCGCAAAATAAAAGTAAAACATACAAAAGTAAAGAACAATAAAAACATAAAGCACATGCTCATTTCAGTTTGAGAATACCGTGAATTCATGTACTTACATACATTGTTATTTGTACCAGAATGTAACTTTCAAGCGAACACTCGTGTTGTGTACTTAAGAATATTTTTCACTTTTATTCACAGTTCTCTAGTTGTAGAAACTGTACTGTTATGAGTGTAGAAAAGGAAGTTCATTTTATTACTAGGGATTACATTATGCATATACCCAGAGAAATGTATAAGTTACATGTACCTACAAATGTACAAGTTACATGTAACCTTCAGTGTATACGGTTTTTAACATCCCAATAAGGATGTCCCAATAAAGGTATATTAGTTTATAACAAAACTTATTTGTAATATAAAAAAAGTGTTGTTGAATAAAAATATCGACAACCCTGTTATCACTAAGTAACACGTCAACGTCATAAAGGTAATACAAAGACCAATATTAGGTGTATAGGGTGCGTCAGAAAGTAAATCAATAAAACAACATTATCAATTTACGAGTATTTATTTCATCCAATTTATTTATATCTATGGGTACCAATGTATATACCTACACAAAATCAAATTATTAACACAATCGTAATTAAATTATCCACAAAATAAAAGTTAAATCAATTTATTTATACCTATTTCACATATCTACTTCAGAAATAATTTGGAGAACTTTCATAACTTTCTTTCATCGCGTGAATTAAATTATCCCATAAGTCAACATAGAGAATATGCAAAGTTTCCTAGTTTTTGATAACAAAGACTGTGAAATAACTAAACGTCATAATTGCATAAAAATACTTGATTTCTTTGCTTAATAAAAGTAATTAATTAAAAATATGTACGCCTGTCCGTATTCAGTGGAATGTCAAATAATTGTGTCTAGCATAAAATCTTCTAATCAACAATACAAGCATGCTATACCTATGATTGTTTTATTAATAAAGATTTAATTTTATTAAGAATACTGAGCCACTTTCCATGGTCTTTATGTTACTGGGAATTTTATTGTAAATTTTAAGCCCCATGTTACTCGTACTTAAGGACTTTCAAGACGTTGTAAAGGGGCATCAACAGTGGTCTCCTCCGGCAGTTTTCAGCGTTGCTACAATTCGTTTTATAGTCTATTATACTTTCTCTTACATATTTGCAAGCTGCAAATATGTATACCGCGGGTAGTGTTATTACTTTTTGAGTCCTTCGCAGGGTAGTCGAAATGTTTCTTGTTTCTTTTGTATTTTGAATGCCTTGTCGAGATTTGCAGCCAAGCCCCAAAGATCAACAGGTTGTATGAAGATGGAGTGAAAATATCCATAGTAGGCTTTTTTGAGGTTGTCTGAATACAGACTAAGTGCATGTCTGGACAAGGCAAAACACGCCGAAAAAATTGAGTTGCATAAAATTTCGATATCAGGGACCACCTTAGTCAGGCTACAGTGCATCCCAGATATTAAGTCTGTTCTGCCTGTGGGGCGAGAATGCCATTTATTTTAATGCTAAGCTGCTCTGGGTCTTATCTTGACGTCTTAACGCAATTCAGTTTAGGACCTAAACTGAGTCGCTACCACACAACTGAGCACAGTTAAGAACCTAAACTGAATCGCGTTACGACGTAGGGCTCAGGGGTCTTAAAATAGTACAAAATAGGTACTTCAAATTATATCACAAAAAAAATGGTAAAAAAAGCGCTTAATAGAACATCTAAATTTAGAATGGTTGACTAACAATAATCCATGAATTACAAACTAATAATAACTAGTATATTAATAATTACAAACTAATTGATAGATTTTATAGTAACGCCTCACTTACTCAAGAAACCTTGATACGTACATAATTACTCTAATTTTCATTGTTCTGATCCAATTTCATTGTTATTAATAGGCACAAGGTATAATTAATGTCCGATTTTAAAACAAAAGTGGTTACGAGAATATTATTTGACAATCGATTTCAAAACTAAAGTTAGTTGATAGATATATTTTATTTATTATTTAGCGCTTATTTTGCTATTTTTGGTTGATCGATTAGTAAAAAAATAAAAATTTTCATCGACGACGATAACGACGATGTTAGGTAATAAATAAGCATGTATGTTATCAGTTGTTTTTTAGAAAAACTTAGTATACTTAATTAAGTGACGAATAACATAATCAACATGCTTAATTCCACTCAAAATTGCTAATTGGCGTTGTTTATCTTATAACAAGTTTTGGAGACTCATGTGCAAGTGATAATTATGATATGACACTACGCAAGATCCTAAGGCCTTTTTTTTATTCAGGGAAAATTCGTTATGGATCCCACTCGGCCCGGGAGAAACCAAGTGGGTATGTCCGACTCGCACAGACTAAAAACCCTGAAGTGTTCCACCGCTTCGCTTTGGGGTCTCGGGAACGCTCCCCCCCCACACAACCCCCCGCACAACCTCCGATACAAGAACCTAAGGCCTAGGCTCACCAAGGCCTAGGTCTTAGTACGTTATAGAGCAATAGGATTAAATTCGATCCGTCTTCTGTTGACAACACATCGCTTAGGTACCTGATATATAATATAATCTCTTGCATAGGAAATTAATATAACTCACGACTGTTAAATCAAAAATTATAATACTAGTGGCTGTGTGAGCTGTAGACCTTGCGACCATCTGTCTGGTCTTAAGCACCATAACTACCATAAGCCTGGTCAATTTCCATCATTTCAAATATTTTCCAAAAAAGTTAACGACTAAAACATCCTACACAGCTATAAAACCTGCTCACATAACATTGACGAGAACTGGTAGAGAAAAAGGACCTGCCGCGTAGGACAACCGGACATACGAAAGCATTTTCGACTAAGCTGAAACGGAGACCTTCGCTTACGCTCGGTAATCAAGAGCCATAAGAGCGTGTCATTTGTTATATATTGCGGTTAGATATGTTTCTACCAGGCAAATACCTAAGTTACTCTCTAAAAAACCTTAAACCAATCTCGTAAGTAGTATAGTTAGGTACTATCAAAGAATTAATTTATTTTTTGATACTTGAAGTTAGTATTGGAAACGCATTCTATGGCGTATCAATTAATCTAGGTAGAATAAATATTATTTTGAAGAAAAAAAAGAGACTTCAATTGGCCTTCCCAGCAAAAGTTTAAGTTTGAATTAATGTGAGTTAAAAAGTGTACTTCAAAAATATTGAAATCACCACACGTGTGTTTTCTTAAAGTCTCATAGATTCCATCATAAGAGCTAAAGTGAAATCTAAAATGAAACTACCTTGGAGGTACCTCCTCCGATCGATCGATTGATAAATCTGGAAATTAAGTATCGAGAAGTTCTACTTTGCCATCCCTGGTTTTCATCATCAGGTTCACTCCACCAAAATTATGGTTTCCGTAAAAAAACAAGTTCATGTGCCGTAAAAATTTGAGGAGTTTTCTAGATTATTAATGAATTCCATCATCAGAATGGAATTATTATCAAATGGGACTTTGAAGGTATTTCCATACAAACAAAAGACGAATGTCTCAAATCGGATTATAGAGCTGGAAATTACCAAGCAGTTCCTCTATACCATCCCTGATATTACCCATATCATCAGGTCTACTCCAGTTAAATGATGGCTTCGGTAAGGAAATGCCCCAGCTAATTATGAAAACCCTCCGATCACATTGCACATGCCATTCAAATTTAAGGAGTTCTCTGAATGCCTCAATAATTTATTAGAAAAGAAATTAAATCAAAAAGATGAATGTCTCAAATCGGATAACACCTAGAGCTAGTTTTAACTACCAATTCTACTTTGCCATCCCTGGTCTTCATTATAAGATCCACTCCAACAATATTATGGTTTCAGTGAGAAAATGTTCAAGGTTCTTTAGGAAAACCCTTAATCATATTACTTGTGACGTTAACATTTAAGGAGTTCTCTCAATTCCTGAATTCCATCATCAGAATAAAATTGTAATCAAATACTTTGAAGGTATTTCCTTAAAAAAAGAACAATGTCTGAAATCGGATGATAGAGCTGGAAATTACCAAGCAGTTCCTCTATGCCATCTGGTCTTCATTATCAGGTATACTTTACCAAATTTATAGTTTTCGTAAATAAATGCTCGAGTTTCTAGAAATCACAAATGGAATCCTCTCAATTACTCATGAATCTCATCATCAGAAAAGAGTTTTGAGCTTGGTTACAAAATTTCACAAGAATTGGTTGATAAATGCTACCTGTAGGGGAAAGCTAATGGACAGACAGCCGAACAAACGAAGTTATTTTTGCCCAAGCTAAATCGGAGACGCTTTGCTAGCTCGATCAAAGGTGTAAAAATGAGAAATACTTCCTTTATTGTTTTATTATCACAAAGAACTCTCAATGGGCCTAAGCGCCTTAGACCTTTGTGCCAATTCCCGCCACTTTGAAAATCTCCAAAAAATTAATCGAAAAAAAAGTTGTATGTATACCAAACGTGCTTACAAAATTTCACAAGAATTGGTTGATAAATGCGACTGTATGCAAGAACAAATGGACAGACACACGAAAGCATTTTTAGCGAAGCTTGCTCGTCCATTTTTATGATTATAAAAAATTGTTTGTCTTTTTATCACTGAAATCAATTGCACGTGGTTATTCTGAGATTGTTAGTAAAGTGTACTTTACTGTCAAACGTCAGGTCCTTTGTGACGATAATAGTAGGTAAATAAAAGGATAATAGGGGCTCTGCCTTCGACATTTCTTGTTAAAGTGTCTCTTCAAAGCTTATTAGGTTCGTCAAAAACCCACTGGGTATTTTTATTCTATTTTAGTATCCGTTTTTTAGGGTTCCGTACCAAAATGGTAAAAAAGGAACAGAACTCTTGGTGCGAATCTGTCTGTCTGTCTGTCTATCACATTGTTAAATATCTCGAGAACTACTTAAGCTACCGAAAATTTGGAATATATTATACATAGTTAACGCAGACATATTGAGAGAAAATGTATCACATATTTTAATTTATTTTCAATGAAAATTGCCCGATAAAAGAGAAGGCAATAAAAAGTTTCGTTTATTATTTAAAAGGGCTAAATTTGCACATTCTAAAACAATAAAAAAAAAACTTAACAATGATTTTTTTTTCTCTTTTACACCGACTTTTCTAACAGCGATTCGGTTCTGTATGAAGTCGTTTTTGGGCAATAATTCGATTATGGCAAATAATTGTTAGGACAATTGATCGTTAGGAATTATCATTATTAGAACAAAACAGTTAGGCCAAGGACAAACGATATTAGGGATGCCGAGGGACACCCATTCTACTTTCCTAGTCGTTTAAGTGGTGTCCGTAACCCAACCCAAACCAAAATTTGGCTATCTAACCGAAAGTAACTTATATTGCAACGAAATCCAATTCAAATTATATCTAAAGTTGCTAAAACAAACTAACATTTAAAAAAGTTCATATTAATGCAAGCGTGTTTTATAACTCTCAGAACACGATTTAACTTTTGGCCTCTGAGGATAAGGGTGAAAATTTCCACCATACAGCATGAAGGCATTAACCACCTCTCTTCCATGATTTTACGTGATATGTTTTGGTTTTAAGCGCATTTGTATTGCATGTACATACAGTTGTAAGTTTATTTTAGTTAAATAGGTCTGTGTTTACCATCCTTAGGATATTAGAAACGAAATTAAATGAGTTGTGAATTAAATCAGGAAATTTTATTAGTATGTCTGTAAAAAATAATTATTCGTAGTTGAATTTATCTTAATTTTTTTACAATTTTAATTTTTGAATAAATAACCATGAACTAATCGATATGGAACTTTTAGTAGCAAAGTAGCCTTCCTAGCTTAGTTAGTAGTGATCCAGTCTGGAGGTCTAGGGTTTAAATCCTGGTGAGGGCATTTATTTGTGAGTTTGTCACGAATAATTAATTTTGATTTATGCTCGTTTTATATGTATATGTATGTATTTATCTATACAGGGTGTAACATAAATGCTGGTGATCCGTGAGCCTTATTAAAATGTGATAAGGTTCACGGATTACCGGCATTTTTGTTACACCCTGTATATGTAGTTGTTTATATTTTGAGAAAGGTAAAGCTTGCCCCTTTAGCTGTCAACACAGATAATCCTCCTTTTTTTAAAGGGTCGGTAACGCGCATGTAACACCCCTGGAGTTGCAGGCGTCCATAGGCTAAGGTGACCGCTTACGATCAGGCGGGCCGTATGCTTGTTTGTCACCGTTGTAGTATTAAAAAAAAACTACTTATATAATTTTGTAAATCGCCAAGTACCTATAGTACAAGTTTTGCTTAGTTTGGGACTAAATCGATCTGTTTAGATTGTCCCCGAATATTTATTTATTCATTCATTTACTTATAAAATGATTAAATAGGTCCTGATGATAGAAACAGACGGTACGTAGTGGTAGGTACTCTTCGATAACGAGGAAACTATAGTAACTAAACTCAAATGATTTTGAACATAAATAACGAAACTCTTGGGAGGCTATTATAAGTATTTCCATATCATCTTTATTTAACACAAAAACATTCCATGCTTGTAACTTAAATGGTGGTGGATTAAAGGTAACCAAGGGTTAAAAGTGACCCTTTTCACCTGAGCAATTTTTGTTAAAAGTCCGAAGGTGAAATGGGTGCTTTCATTCGAGAAAAACACTCTTATTTTAATTTTTCATGACCAGGGAGCGTACATTTCATGACATGACAGACAAATCACGTCAAGCTGCATAGAGCATGTTTCAAGTTTTACGTTTGAACGAATAGTGCTGTCATTGAATGCTGTCAAAACTGTTACGTTCGAATTACAATCGAACGTTGATAGACTTTACCTATCATTAACTCATTACGTATTTAAAAACATCCTGTGTGTTTATACACGTCATTTTGACAAAACCGGCATGAATTGTACGCTGTAAATAAAAAACTACAAGTACGTTTCATAATATCAATTTGTTAGTGAAGAAACTACCCAATGAAAACATACATGTAGGTATAATTCTAAGCAAATATATGTCCCAAACATTATATTAAAAGACTATCAATCGCCGTGTTTGCCTCGTCTTTTACCGAGGGAGTCAAATTAACGTCTGTTCACTCGATTCACTTGATAAATCCATTTTTATGTTAACTATTTCCGCCATTTCTATGTATATTTTTACTAAAAAGTGTGTCACAGGCTCTATAGATCTTGTAACAAATCGCAAACAATTGTTCATACAATTCTGAAAAATAGGTGTAACGAATCCAGTCTACCCTTCAGTGTGCTCTTTTCTCACCCACTCATTCAATCAATCAATTTTTTTTATTCAATTGCTAGATTTTCTACATTTTTTCCAGAGACAGTAAGAGATAGCAATAGGTGTCTATACCACCATGAATGAATGAAGGTACAGACAGCAGGTCTGTTTTATATAGCATAACCCCATTCTCGGTTGCTTAACGTAACTTTAAAGAAAACATCAGTTTCCTGGAGTGCGAAAAGCTATTTTCCACCCGGCTATTTGCTTATGAAAACAACATTTTCCGAACAGGAGAGATGAAAAGTATAATGTCTTTCCTTCTAGTTCTTACCAAGTTCATCTTTCAACCCCTGGGAATGTTGGTTCAGTTTATTTGCACTTCACGAAACTACCTCATTTCGAGTAATACGAATGTTGAGACGCTAACACAAAATTACTAACTTATAGTATACCAGTGATAAAACACCAAACTACCGAAGCGTCATACCAGCTTTCATAAATTCCTACTACAGTGGCGCTAACATAAACCGCAGCAGTAAGTTGGTAAACGATTCCTTGTACTCTCTTAGGAATAACCGTTAAAATAAAACTATTCCAATAACTTTTCATTTCTATCAAAGAACTGTAAGTTCTCACAAGTTTCATTTAATTATATCTTCTGTCCTTACAAGGATTCCCTAGTGGCATAAAAAAGAATACAGTTATTTGGTTAGAATTGGTACATATTGAAAGTTTACTCCGTCAAAATGTTACAAAAACTTTCTTTGTCTAAAAATAAATTGAAAAGGGCAAAATAAAACTTAAATTATAAAAAATAAAACTTAATATTTTGTTGTATTTCTTACTTGTATTGTATTTATACTTCTTTTTATGTATCCTGATTATTCCTGATGTAGTATTAAAAACTATTAAAACTCAATGAGAATTCAAAGGAAGAAGTTATTTATAAGCATCCAAAATACAACAAGATTTTAAATAATTTATCTATACTTAAAATTACATTTAAAATCTAACGACAATCTGGAATGTAAACCTCATGCACAAGACGTAAAAAAAACAGTATTTCTACTTACATTGCAAAATGATTGATAACTTCAATAACCACCACATCCTTAGTTGAGTCCAAACTGTGATCCAAATATAATTAAAACTCACTGTATAAAATATTACTAAACATCGTAAAATTAAAGTTTGAAAGTAAATCTACCCCTGATTTAAACGTCAAACTCGACCGTTAAATTAAATTTTCGAAGCAGCACCTTACGTAAATTTACTATGAAATATTCTAAAATTCAGTAGCGAACCGTTTAGAAATTCCCGAACATTGTTGTAATACATGCACGTCGATATAAAGTTTTAAGTAAGTTGGACGTGTGTGGGGGTCGAACCGGGGCCAGGGACTAACCGCCGAGCAACTGGCGTCCGGAGTCCGGTAGCTAGCCGACCATATCGCGGAAGCGCCTCGCCGCATAGTGTAGTTATTGGTTAATTTATTCCAATAGTTTACTAACGCGGCGATAACTTGTTACTTAAGGGAGTATTAACAAGAGAGTAAAAAATGTGTAAAAAAAATGTTATGGGTTTTTTTATTTATGTTAAATGTCCGTTTAGCATCTGAATAGTCTATAAATAATCCAGTCATTGAATTGAGAGCTTGTATGGCAATTTTGATTATTTGGGAAATAATTAACAATAGCTGAATATCTAGTAGAATGTCTTGTATTATGTAGGCAACAAATCCCAGCAAAATATTCGTTACATGCAAATCGTCACAAATATATACACACACATTCCAATAGTTTTTCTTGTTAGATTTATATAGAGATAAGTACGTTGATTGTCGTTTAAAATGGGTCAGGACTATTTTTTTACCTATTACCATTTGTTTTTAGCGAAATAACACATCTAGCACCCGTGCTTGTACATTTTGTAGGTTTACGGGTTTACGTCAATAAGTTTTCTTCGGTTTCGCTTTAAACACATAGAAGACAAATACGCATAATTATGTCGTCATGTTCAAAAACGAGAAAAATATTTTTTACCGTAAATGAAAAAAATCAACTTAATCAAGTTTCCACACATGACCGGTCCTGCGCCACCCGCATCCAGCGGACTCCTGCGACCTTCACCAGGTCATCAGTCCACCTTGCAGGGGGCCTACCCACGCTGCGCCTTCCGGTACGCGGTCGCCACTCGAGATCTTTGGGGGAGGCCTATGTCCAGCAGTGGACGTCTTTCTGCTGAAATGATGATGATGATGATGAATCAAGTTTATTTTTTTTACTTTTTACCTACTTCCGAAAGAAAAGTTTATAGGAATTTTGCATATATTTATCTTTAAATATGCCATTCGAACGCAATTTGAGAAAATCATCCTATTAAACTTTGATGTCTGTCAAAACCGTATCTTTCCTGGGTTTATAAAGACGGTAATACACTTTTTTAAGACTAGAGGCTAAGTCTGATGAAGCGTATGTAACTACCTATAGTCTATAAACCCTTATGGAGATGATATATTTGTTAAAGACTGGAGGCTAAATTCGATGAAATTGCACAGACCAATGTTTTTTTTATAAATAATAGATTATGGGTTTTTATTATAACTCTGTTTAGTTGGTTTAGAAAGAAAGAAAGAAAGAAAAGAATGAAGATGCTCTGATATACTACTATCATCATTAGTGACTTCATCTTCAGAATATTTCTGTTTTACATACAAGTAACAATCTTCTATACAATTTTTTACACATATAGATCTAGGGCTGTGTAGTGTTAGTAATTTGTTTTAGATAAGGTTTTTATTCACTTATTTATACTGGTGACACTGTCAACTGTAAAATTTATATCGCCGCCGGAGATAGGGACAGAATATAAGAAAACACTTTTTATATAAGAAACGGAGACACGTCGCTAGCACTTTGCGTTTTCTCGGTTAATTAAGATCATTAAAATTTAAGCTGTAGCTCCTAGTTAATCACTATGAAGCGGTATAAAGTAAATAAACGTAGGTATAAGCATACAGGTTGGAATCCAAATATAATTAATTATTCTTGACAAAGGGTTGTCATTCATTACTGCTTCTTCAGATCAATTCAAATTCACACCACAACATTCTAAATCCAAGCCGGCAGTATTACAATATCTATTACTCAGTCGATACCGGAATTCGTATCGCCATCCGGTGTTTTGTCAAATTAGCCCAACAGTTTATTATCTCCTATCATTATATTCCATCGAACTCAATTTTCACCTTTATTATTATTACCTTAAGGTTTATTTTGAAAATGTATATCCAGTTGAATACGAGGTTACCAGAATAAGCAGCGCGAATAGGTATACGGATAATTCGCGATACCGTATGCGAACCGCATCGCAAATTTGCATATACTGTGAGTTGTGGGGACGGGGGAAGCCGTATGGATACACAAACAAAGGAATAAAAAGTAATGTGTATGTTGTTTACTGCTATCTTGAGATTGCGACGCATTATGACTTAATTGTTTTGTAATTCAGCTGATATTTGTCATTTTAAACTACATGCATATGTAATTATAATGTTTTCAAGCTAAAGATGGGTACCACATTGTCATACCAAGGCGTTATAGCCCTATTTGATGAATGATAAATGATAAATTTATTTGCATAAAATATGGTATACACGGGTCTCATAAAATATTTGGATCAATCATACGAGTATTTAACCATGAATGGCAAGCAAAATATACAACTCAAATCTAGAACTACTACTAAACAATAATATAAATCAAATAAATAAAATATGTCAAATACCAACTACTTTAATATGTATTATAATCCATTATCCTTTAATGTCACTTAAGCTATTTTATGTAAAATATAATAGTTCTGAAAAAAGAACGAGAGCTTATGTGAGAGCGATGGGTCGTGGTTATCCCGGAAGTAGTCATTTAAGTCAAACTTATTGACTGGTAGACGTTTTATGCTCTCTGGTAGATGATTAAATATTTTGACTGACATTGCAAAACAGTTTTTGTTACCATAAAATAAAAAAATAAAAAAATATTTACTACCGAAACACACAGGAAGTGTACAGAAAATCAGATGCAGAAACTTATATTATAAACTACGGGTATGACTAAATAGGTAGGTACCGTATCACGGTCTTCAATCTGTGAACCATTTCGCAAACCTTTCCTCAAAACTATCAACCAGTGGGTCACAAATTAAAGTCCTTGAGTGTACACTATTATTATTAACAATATATCATCATTATTACTAACAGTTAGGTACATAGTGTTTGGTAAAGGGTACCATTCTCAACATATGCTAGGATATTATATATACCCAGCATTGATTTTGACAGGGTATATCGTGACACTACGAGACATTATATTAGTATTAGTTATAAAGTTTCTCCTAAATTCACAAACAAAAGAACTTAACATAACATACTTAACATACAGTTAAATAAATAGTGCTGTTCTTTTGAATCGAAGAAGTCTATAATAATCTTGTGATTGGCGACAGAAATCTCAGGAGTAATTATTCAGTGAAATCAAGAAAAATCTGTCAAGGCATCACTATTATTCATCATCATCATCATCATCATTTCAGCCGAAAGACGTCCACTGCTGGACATAGGCCTCCCCCAAAGATTTCCACAATGACCGGTCCTGCGCCACCCGCATCCAGCGGACTCCTGCGACCTTCACCAGGTCATCAGTCCACCTTGCGGGGGGCCTACCCACGCTGCGCCTTCCGGTACGCGGTCGCCACTCGAGAACCTTTCCGCCCCAACGGCCATCGGTTCTACGTGCAATGTGCCCCGCCCACTGCCACTTAAGTTTAGCGATTCGGAGAGCTATATCGGTTACTTTGGTTCTGCTGCGGATGGTCTCGTTTCTGATACGATCTCGCAGAGAGACTCCTAGCATAGCTCTCTCCATTGCCCTTTGGGTGACTTTGAGCCTTCTTATGAGGCCCATTGTAAGCGACCACGTTTCAGTACCGTATGTCATCACTGGCAACACACACTGATCGAAGACTTTCGTCTTCAGGCACTGCGGAATATTGGACGAAAAGATGTGTCGCAGCTTCCCGAACGCTGCCCAACCGAGTCGGATTCGACGATAAACCTCTTTCTCGAAATTGGACCTACCTAACTGGACAGTTTGTCCAAGGTATATATAATCGTCTACAACTTCGAGTGTAAAGTCTCCGATTGTCACTGGAGTTGGTGCTACATGGATATTCGACATGATTTTCGTCTTATCCATGTTCATCTTAAGACCAACTCGCCCGGAGGCTCTACTGAGGCTAACAAGCATCGTACTTAAATCCTCCATGGTCTCAGCCAAGACTACTATATCGTCAGCAAATCGAAGGTGAGTGAGGTACTCGCCGTTTACATTGATGCCTAGCCTTCTCCAGTCCAGAGTCTTGAAAACGTCCTCCAGTGCAGCGGTAAACAGCTTAGGAGAGATGACATCTCCCTGCCTGACTCCTCGCTGCAGCGGAATAGGCTTCGAGTTCTGGTCTTGGAGTCGGACTGACATAGTGGCGCTCTCGTACAAACACTTCAACACTTCGATATAGCGGTAGTCTACTTGGCACCGTTGGAGAGATTGTAGTACCGCCCAGGTTTCGATCGAATCAAAGGCTTTCTCGTAGTCCACAAACGCTAAACAGAGGGGCAGATTATACTCCTCGGTCTTCTGTATAACCTGACGAAGCGTATGAATGTGGTCTACGGTACTAAAGCCTCTTCGGAAATCGGCTTGTTCGGGAGGCTGGAAGTCATCAAGCCTGCGTGCGAGACGATTCGTAATGACTCTTGAAAACAGCTTATAGACATGGCTCAGAAGTGAGATGGGTCGGAAGTTCTTCAGTAAGGCGTTGTCGCCTTTTTTGAAGAACAGTACCACTACACCTCCGCTCCATGCCTTTGGCGTTTTCCCTTCTAGTAAGACGGAATTGAACAACTTCTGAAGGGCCGTAAGGACCGGTTTACCACCCGCCTTCAGAAGTTCGGCTGTAATTCCGTCTTCACCAGGCGCCTTGTTGTTTTTGAGCTGTTTAAGAGCCATACTAATCTCGTACAGGCTGATGTCCGGGATGTCTTCGGTATAGTGTCTCACTATTATTATGCATATCAAAAATTTGAAATACCCCGACCTATTAAATATTCCATAAAATGTGGTAATAAGAGATCATTTTCTTCTTCCTCATAGCATTGTCCCGGTTTATGCTGGTCCGCTTTGGCAACTAATCCCAATATTTAGCGTAGGCTGTAGTTTTACGAAAGCGACTGCTATCGGACCTTCCGACCCTTGGGGTAAACAAGGCCTTATTGGGATTAGTCCGGCTCACTCACGATATTTTCCTTTACCCAAAAAGCGATAAGTTAACATCTAATGTTATTTCGTACATATCAGAAAACTCATTGGGGTTTGAACCTGCGATCTTCGGATTGATAGTCACATTGCTTTTAGCGCTGGGCCACCAACAACGCTCAAAGATACTTTAGACTTTCAATTAATTTAAAAATCCGAAAAATCTCGTCACAAACCTTAGCATAATATTGTGTTATAACATGAAAAAGACAAGATTTAAAATTATATTCTCATTTTATTTTGAGACGCCACATTAGACCGAGGAGTTGACAGTTTCCTAACAATCTAGCGAGGCTGGCAGCATTTTCCAGCGTCTTCGGTAGGTATACCGCACTACTTAATATTTATTACTAAGTAATATTTAGGCTAAATCTAATTATGCATTATTTATTAATAAGGACCTAAACAGGGCTTTACGTTAAATAAGATATAAGTAACATAAATCGCTTCTGTTCTGTATTTATAGATACTACATACCTTTCTGTTGATCAGATAAAGCAATACGATACTTGATCAGCAATAAAATGTTCGTTTCGTTAAAGGATCAGTGTAGTTTACGCCTTTCTGTTGCTGAGACCAGAGGCGCGTGCGAGTAAGAATAGCTCTCCGTTAAATTAATATTTATGGCAACGGCGTCCGGCACTGATTCCTTTCTTAAATAAACAACATACGGGCAGATAATGTCCACTTTATGTTACTAAGATTCATTGACTATATTAGATTAAAAATAAAATCCTAAACAGTCTATAAATAAATAATCGGCCAAGTGCGTGTCGGACCACGCACAATGAAGGGTTCCGTAGCTGTAAGTACTTATAGTAGTAGTAATTATAGGGTGCTAAAATATATTAGACAACTATTTAGAACACTAACTGAAGCTACAGAATGATTTACTATTATGTAATTCACACACACGCCACACACAGCAATACAATAACCACCCTTAGGTTTACCCCGATACAGCAGATTTAAATTACACTATCTGCTGTCACAGACCTATAAAAAAAAAAAAACATGTCCAGTGCCCTACCTTACCTAAGTTGCCAACGTCACCATCGAAGATGATTTGTAAATGTGACTCATCTCTCGGGACAGGTTCTATCAGCTCTGGGTACTTAAACAACCCCACCTCGCGCGGCCGGAAACTTGTATGTTGTGCTGACTTATCATGGAATAAGCGCACAACATCATCCTCGAGCACATTGGCAGGGTTCAAAATATAGGCTAAGTTATTCATTATTGTTTCCGACATTTTTAATTCACTTAGAGGAGATGTATAGTATAGCACAGATTATGAAAGTTAACATCATTATTTCATAGAAGTTCGGCGTATAAAATAACGCTTGAAATGTTTGACAGATTACGTCGTTTGACTCTAACTTTTTTGTTGACTGAAGCTACACTATGTGTATGTATGTATATTTAAATATCATTTGACATATTCGTTTTAATTGCCAACCAAACAAAATACAGACTTTCCCTCTCTAAATACAGAAACATTTATCTACTACGATTAAAATCAAACAAATCCTATTAAAAAGAAAACAGCTTAGTTTATTTTTTATTGCCAAACACAATGCGTACTTGTGTGTACATCGATAATTCTAAACAAATCGTCAGCATTGACCATTTAAAAACCAAACTATCGGGTCACGTCCCGCTCGGGTGCGTAGGGGTGTCCCGCGGTACCCGGAAACCGGACGTCCGCCGCCGGAACACCGCGTATTAAACGCATTCCGATAGTGTACGCGGCCCTATAGCTTTTGTGCTTTTTTAGGGGCAAGAATTGCTTGATAACATTTAAATATTATGTGGGAAAAAGTAGCACCGAAAAGTTTCACGCAAACCGTTCGTTGCCTAGACTTACAAATAAGCGCAATGAAACATTTAATATGAAAAAGTTAGTCACCCGTTAGAATATACCTATTAGTAAGACTTACAGACTCTATTTTTATTTAACCTTACATTTTGCTCCGTAGAATAAAATGGTCGTTTCAGAACTATTGCAACTCACAAGGCCTAAATTCACTCTTTAATTCTACAAATGCGTTACAGTTTTTATTTTTATTTGTAATTCTTTGGAGTGCCAGGTTAATGGCAATGAAATGGCCAAGTCATGCAGCTACGTTCTTTCCCAAACGGAAGGTCTTGAAAGAGTACGAAATAGAACTATGTTTTTATATTTCGTGTGTATAACAATAAATCCGAAATGGGCAAATTATTGTCTGCATTTTCGCGAACAGTAGGTAGGTATTTTTGGTAAGTTGTACATATTTACACGTAGAGTCGATGGCCGTTGGGGCGAAAAGGTTCTCGGGTGGCGATCGCGTAGCGGAAAGCGCAGCGTGGGTAGGCCCCCCACAAGATGGACTGATGACCTGGTGAATGTCGCAGGAGTTCGCTGGATGCGATGGCTGAAATGATGATGATGTACATATTTACTAAATAGATCTGATAGTTACGTAGAAAATATAAGTAAATGTCCATTACGCTGGTTTGAGTAAGGGCCTGTTTTGTCGCATCACTGCATGCACTGGTGCGCAGTATGTAGGGAATAGGTTATATGCACTGGAAACGGAAATTTTAAAACATAATAAATATAAGAGCCTGGGCAGAGAGTACCTTTTTGTACCATTCGGGGTCGAAACTCTTGGTCCATGGGGTCCCAGCGCACACAAATTTTTCGTAGAAATCGCGAAACGTCTGTTTTATGTTACTGGTGACCGAAGAGCTGGTGGCTTCCTCACACAACGTATCAGCATAGCGATACAACGAGGAAATGCCGCCAGCATCCTAGGTACAATGCCTCAAGGACCTATTTTAGATTTAAGGTAGGTAGAGGTAGGTAGTTAGGTAAGTTACACTTACTGTATATATTTTGAAAATAAATGTTATTATAACCTAACCTAGAAATAGTGTTCAAATGAAACTTAGTTAGCTATTATTTGTTGATTTTTGTTAATACAACATTTAAATTTGCATGTAGTGTTTACCTCTATTTTATTGTACAATTAGCTATTAAGTATGTAATCAATGTTTGGTAAGCGTCAGTGTAACAGTTACTGGTAAACCAATAAAATAAAATAAAATAAAATTAGAAATACCTGTGCATCATGCTTGCACTTGCATGGATATATAATAATATTAGTGCGAGATAAATAACATAGGTACTTATATATGTGCCCTGTAGCCCGGGCATTAGAATAAGGCTACGGTATCTCCTGCCTGTCGTAAGAGGCGACTAAAAGGAGTCCTCGGGGTCGTAGACGATGGCAGCTAGGGACTGCCATCGTCCTAAAACAAGGGGGAACCCTCAGCGGCGTGACGCAAGGGTGGCACTGGCGAGTTCTATCGAGATCCCAGAGCCACCCTAATTGCGTCGAAGAGGAAAAAGGGGGGTTTTTTAGTCGGTGAGACTCCGACATAACTTCTGCACTGTCCCTGCGGTGCAGAAGTATCCATAACGGATTTTTCCACCCCATAAAAAAAAAGGTACTTATATAATATATAGCAACATATATTTCAAATAAATAACAAATAATTATGTTCCTAACTAGATTGATATTGTTTCGTCATCCCACAAATGAAAATGCATTAACAAGCCACGGAAATATGGAGGAGTACGCTACAATTCATTTACATTATTTATCCACTATTGGATCTCGAGTAATAAATATATTCAAATTTTATGTGAAGCCAATTCAAACATTTTTGATCAGGATACCAGATTTTACTAATATTACCTTAGGTGTTTTTGTAAGTATATTTATATATTTATATTTTCCCAGAAAAAATAGGTACTAATGTACATATCACATGTAGGAAGGACAATAAAAGGATGAATCAGAGCGGAACAGTCGAAGTCACGCTACTTGACATCAACCACTGTTCTTTCTGGCATCTATGTGGCCGTGATACACGTCGTGGTATTTAAAAATGTACTTATACACACAGAGACTTGTAAAAATTGTAACTAAGATACGTACATAGTACGTAGTAGTATAGGGTGTGCAAACCGGTTTTAAATTGTATGGAAAAACCGGTTAATAACCGTTTATTAACCGAAATTTCATACAAATAAAAACCAGTTTGCACACCTTAGTACGTACCAAAAACATGCCGTTTATATGTATACACAGATCGACAAAATAATGGGCTTCATCAAATAATAATCAATCATAATTTTTATTTGAAACGTAGGTACATAACACACATTGATATAATCACAAGTCTCCGCCCTCGACATCGTCCGCATCCAAATCGTTGACATTTTCCTACCCGATTTCACTTGTCAATTATATAATCTTGAATTTCTAACAAAATTTTTAGTGGACTTCCATGACTATAAAAGTCATGGAAGTCCACTAAAAAAAATATTCCAAAAAGCGGTTTAGGTGGATGGAGTCGCTAAGTAACGCGTATGCGACCGTTTTATATACAGTTTGGGAAAATAATTCCGGCACATTGAATCCCTAAATTGACTCAATTTACTTTTTTTTTATATACTACGACGGTGACAAACAAGCATACGGTCCGCCTGATGGTAAGCGGTCACCGTAGCCTATGAACGCCTGCAACTCCAGGGGTGTTACATGCGCGTTGCCGACCCTTTAAAAACTTTAACACTCCTTTTTTGAAGAACCCCATACTGTAGTCCTTTGGGAAAACAGCGGCAGGGAGCTCATTCCACAGCCGGAGCGTCCGCGGGAGGAAGTTCCTCTTAAACCGCACGGTACGAGACCATTTAGGCTCCAGAGTATGCGGGTGAACACCCTGCCGATGGCGAGCGGTGCGATGGTAGAATGCAGCTGTTGGCATCATTTCAAACAATTCTTCAGAGCACAATCCATTGTACAAGCGATAGAACACATATAAGGAGGCGAAGTCTCTCCTTAGGCTTAAGGGCTCGATATCGCTTGTGAGTTTGGGATCGTCGACAATTCGGACAGCACGTCTTTGGACCGAGTCAAAGGGCCCTAGCTGGTATCCAGGTGCTCCCGCCCAAAGATGGCAGCAATACTCCATATGGGGTCTGACTTGAGACTTGTATAATAACAGTCTTTGCCCCGGAGAGAAGTATTGCTTAGCTCTATTGAGCACACCGAGCTTTTTGGATGCCAGCGTGGCCTTCGCTTCCAAGTAGCTACGGAATTGGACGTCACTGGAAATGTCAACACCGAGGATCCCAATACTCTCAGACATGGTAAGGATTGTGTCTTGGAATTGTGGGACCACAGTAAATGAAGTTTTTTTAGCGGTGAACGCGCAAACTTGTGTCTTGGTGGGGTTAAATTGGACAAGATTTTTCTGGCCCCACAGAGAGATTTCAGCGAGAGCATTCTCGATACTTAAAGGAGACATTCCTTTATTTGTAAAAAGAAACAAAACTGCAATTGAAACAGTCTAAAACTCGCTTGTCGCTGGCCTCGCCCGGGACTCGAATCAACTAAAATAAAAAAAAAACGCTATTTTATTATACTAATCGATAGGATTATTATTCAAGATAAAATTTCTTTAACAAACATTTTGTTCAAAATAATGGCCCGAACTTCTTAATAATATAAGCCCCTTATCAGTTACCTACTGGAATTTTCTACAAAGAAACAAAACATAATAAACTAATTATATTGAGCGCGCTTTGAATAAAGGCCATATTTTAGAAGATTATACAAGGTGTAACTAAAATCGGTATGAAGATTGAAATTAGAACACTTTTAGAACGGATAAATCGCATTTATTAACACCATGACCTTACGTTTTGAGCCACGTACAGCACTCGTTTTCACAGAGTTAAGATGATGACTGAAAGAATGCAAATTCTTCCGTCAATCAGAAAAGTTACTTGTGTTTATGTAAAAAATATAAATTACAAAAATCTTTATAATTTTTAATTTTAATTTTAGAATGAACTAGCTTTATAAGCCCTTCTGGAAATTGTAGACCAGCCTTTGTTTCTATTATTTTTTTATATTTTTGTGTGCAGATAGTTTGCACAAGTAACTTTTGCGATTGACGGGGAGAACATGTAACCTCTCAGTCATCATCGGAGAATTCGCATTCTCTCGGTTATAATCTTAACCCTGTGAAAACGAGTGCTATAAAGGGCTCGAAACGTAGGGTCATGGTGTTAATGAAAGCGATTAATCCTTTCTAAAATGTTTAATTTCAATAAACTATAATCCCAGAAAAAGAAGACAATATTCCGTTTAATGATGTTAATCGGTATCGTGGTCTGATCAGGAAAAATAAGAAAAATTTACGCGATTATTTTTTGTATGGGACATGGCGTCCGCTTAGGTCTTCTTCTCGGGTGTTTTTATAATCTACAAGTATACAATACCATGTAACACCCTGTGGAGTGTCAATAGAGACGGTATTTATCAAAACAAGACGTAGAGAAAGCTCTGGCAAATACGATTTTTTTTTTCTAAGTACCTACACATTACCTATACATTAAATTTAATAGTTTATATATATATATAAACTATCTGTCTGTTTAATAGTTTATATATATATATTTATTATTTAATATATGTATATACTCGTATGTATTGATGTTTAGTGTATATTTATATATGTAAATATTATATATATATATATTTATTGCGTATTTATTTATAGTGTAGTTACAATGTGTATTCAAAATTTACTTTTTATTTGAAGTTTTGTTACTGTACAATTTTTGCTCTTAGTTTGTCTTTCATCGTTGCCTGTTTTTATCTAATTTCCTCAAAGGTTAACTGGAAGAGATCCCTCATAGGGATAAGTTCGCCTTTGTTGTATCAAATTGTCTATCTTACTGTGTTTCTTGTATTTCTTGTGTTATTGTACAATAAAGCTTATACATACATACATACATAAATTTAATTTTACACCTTAATAATGTTATAAAGCAGTTTAATCTCCCAATATAAACTAAAACCTGCTACGAAAACAAAAATCTACAACAAACAAAGTGTGTTTATACGAGCATAAAGTGCAACAAAACTCCCAACTGTAGTTAGTTAAACTGTCCGCGAGTGTACAAACATCTCAGTGCAACGGCCGTGTGCAGATTAAAGAAAGCGGAACAAATCCGGTTAAACGGTTTAGGGTTTTACCGCTACAAGGATGTTTGCACAGTAAAGTGTTGCCAGCGGATCTAGCCTATTTCTATATATCGAAGTATATTTAACGATAACGGTCATTAGCTACGTACTTAGCTATCTAATGGAATAAGCTATTTTAGTATAGAATCAATTTTAATCTTTATGTAACGCGTTATGTTAAGCCAGCACTCAGCAGCATTACCTGTTAGTATGTGCTACGTTGAATTTCTGAAGCAAAGCTCTGTGCACTAATATTTTACGTTATGTTCTCAGTGTTCTCACTAGGTCAGTTTGTCTACGTCAGGAATAATTAGGTATTTTCTCTTTATCAACATATTTATTGGATTTTTACAATGTATACGATTTTAAGCTAACATGGTCATTTGCATTATAACTAATATTTGAAACGGGATAATTACCAAGTATGTTTGTTTTATTGAGCACCCGATATTTCGATGTTCACGGAGTAAACTGATGAGCTGCGAGTTTTTAGTTGTGATCTACCCACACGCCATAGCAATCTACCCTCTTACGGGTTCGCTTATTTTGTGTGTTGTCACTGGCACTACTACCGTCCGCTTTCTCACTTGAAACTCGATCACGTTCACGACACACCACACTTACAGTATCAACCCGCGCATTTCTTACCGGAACAGTCTCCTAACTCTAAATACTCGCAGCTCATCAGTTTACTCCGTGAACATGACGCTTGCAACAGTGTCGAAATATCGGGTGCTCAATAAAACAAACATACATGGTAATTATCCCGTTTCAAATATTAGTTTTACAATGTAGTTTGTACGACGGACTTATTATGTGACGTCATTAACTATTGTGATGGTTGACAAGTTCATACACGGACTGCTTCCGCATGCGTCTCTATTTTGCCCTAGATACCGTCAGCTCTGTACCGGAAGGCGCAGCGTGGGTAGGACCCCCGCAAGGTGGACTGATGACCTGGTGAAGGTCGCAGGAGTCCGCTGGATGCGGGTGGCGCAAGACCGGTCATTGTGGAAATCTTTGGGGGAGGCCTATGTCCAGCAGTGGACGTCTTTCGGCTGAAATGATGATGATGATGATGATGACGTCAGCTCCACAAGAAATATGCCCGAACCACGGACCTTTGGATCGTGCAACTCAAAATCACTATGCACTGTGTCAAATTTGACACCTGTGCATAGTGCATAGACAAGATGCCAATCATTAATGCTCAGTAGCAAACGAAACGCAACTGTCTGTGTCGCACTAATAAGGAGGAGTGATAACTACGTTACGCTACAGAGCAAGATCACTGAATGTTATCACTAAACTGGCATCACTAAATGTAAATCAAACGACACGATAATGGCCTCAATATTATTAATAAATTTTTACCAGCCTGTACACTATTGCATGTTAACCAACATGTTAAAAATTTATGTCTATCATTTCCACGACGTTTCAATAATGAAACCACCGATATCATCACGTACCATCATATGTAATCAACTTCATTTTTAATAAAAGCATACCAATGGGGCCAAAAACAATCGATAGGTGAACGTTCGATTGACGACACATTCGATGCATCGAATGCGGGTCTTATCGTTACCGGAGCGAGTTGGCTTTTTAAATTTTTCAGTTTGCTGTTTTCCCTCGGTGGGTAATTTTGTTTATCTATCGATTTCATAAACGATGCTCAGCGTCTGTTACTGACTGCGCTATAGTTGGGTTGTATTAGAAAACGATACCTAGTTGAACTCAATACTAGTCGTAAACGAGTGGGAATCGTTTCCTTTTTAACCGACATCAAGTTAAGAAATCATTAGGTATACCAAGCTATCGTTTAGCAATGCCCTCCGGGCGGACCGTTCAAGAACCTTTTCCTTTCTGCCGGATCGAGAAACAGTAGAGCCCTCGCACTCCGGAAGGTTTCTCGGTATAGTCCTTTTTGTAGATACCTACACCTCTGGGTCATATTTGTCTTTTAATGGAGTAATACTGAAATATGCTTAATTTACTCGTACTTGCGGACTTTTAGTTAACTGGTTAATATTATTCAGGTAGTCGGAAACAGGATGATTTATCTAATCAATGGTAACTAGATGGAAATTAAACATGTTTTATGGGGACATTTTTTGGACAACATAAACAACTGGGATAAGTTAACCTGACATTTTCTATAACTAAATATTCTGCCAATTTTTGCGTTTGCTAACCCCGGCAGGTGCAAGTGGCGCTAAATCGCAATTTTCCGATGCACGTGTGTTTCAATAACTCGAAAAAGTAGTGCAGGCGCTGCGCCTTAAAGTGTCTTATGTATGTGTCTTGTGTGTGTTATGTTGTCTTGTGTTTAATGTAATTTATACAATACACATACACATGTCTACCATCTCCAGTTCTCCTTTAATTGCTCAAAGGTTAACTGGAAGAGATCCCTAAATGGGATAAGTTCGCCTTTGTACAAATATTTGTGTTATTTATCTTGTTTTTTTTCCCCTGTTTTTGTGCAATAAAGTGTTTTACTACTACTACTACTACTTATATTAATCTCCAACGGAAAAAGTATAGTATCGTAGCTTCCGAACGGGTGAACTGTTTTGAGTGCCGTTTTTTTTTAAATCAAAGGGCTTGTTTAAGGATGACTCACAGTAGTCCGTTCCGTTCCGATCCGATACGGGACGATCTGTCAGTTTCTATACAAAAAGTCACGTGACGTCCGAGGGCTCCGAGCTATCACGTGATACTTTCTATAGAGACTGACAGATCGTCCCGTATCGGATCGGAACTGAACGGACTACTGTGAGGCATCCTTTAAAAGAATGTTTTTTAGTTATGTTTGATACGAATACTACTGTATTCGTCTCCTAGATATTTAGCTCAAACTAGATTACTCTTTTGCGACGCGCTTGGAACTACAAATAAAAATATATTTTGATCTAAATTCTTAAAATATAACTTTAAACCCACATGATTAAAAGCCGAGCATAATACTAAGTTACTTTGCAAAAAGCTACATCAATATGCTTTCGTTTTGTACAAACTTTCTAAGCAAGCTAGTATTGAGACAGTGATGATGGCAAATCACGGTTACGTTGGCTCTACCTTACGTTATGGGATCCTTTTTTGGGGCAATTCAAAGGAAAGAGAAGCCTTTTCATAGCACAAAAGAGATGCGTAAAGGCTATTCGGGGGCTTGTAATGGCTGACAGCTGTACATCAGATTTTGTAGATTTAAATATGTTAACAGTTCCGTGCCTTTACGTTTTTGAAACTGCCATATACTATCGTTTAAAATTGCATGAGCAGTTTAGTTTTAGTTTATAACTTTGAACAAGTGAGCCAAAACGGTATCTTGCGCGATAGACTAACCCACCTAGTAAACCGTAATCTGGGTGCATAGCCGAGATGCCATTTCGCTCAGTAGCGTGGCGTAGTTTTCTCTCTCTATCAGTCTTCCTTATTAGTGCGACAAAGACAGTTGCTTTTCATTCGTGAATGAGCGTTAGCAACTGGCATCTTGGCTACGCACACATGTATTTATCTCGTTTTATCTGTGCTCGGTATGGTGGCCCTTTTAACTTCTGGCGTTTCATGACAACTATTGAATAAAAAGTTAGTATGACAGAATTAGATACATTTGAGTGACCTACGCAACCATGTAACGAAAAGGCCAAAATCACTGTAAAAAAAATTAAACACTATTATTTTTAAACAAAAATGTCTCCGAATGATACCAAATTTCTCAGGAAGAGAGGAAAAGTGGAAACATTCATGACCTCGAGTGGGACTCGAACCCGCAACTCTAAGATACCAGCTCATCGCTTTTCCAACTGACCTACCGAGACTACACCCCCGGGCCCCGAATTTCTCCATCATATCCCTCGTATGAGAGCGTTGGTGGCCCAGAGGTATGACGTGAGACTTTCAATCCGAAGGTCTCGGGTTCAAATCCTGACGGCTCGTAGCAATGCGTTTTTCGGAACTTATGTACGAAATATTATTTGATATTTACCAATGGCTTTTCGGTGAAGGAAAACATTGTGAGGAAATCGGACTAATCCCAATAAGGCCTAGTTTACCCTCTGGGTTGGAAGGTCAGATGGCAGGGGTTTTCGTAAAACTAGCGCCTACTTCAAATCTTGAGATTAGTTTCCAAAGCAGGCCCAGGTTCCCTGAGCCGGGAAAAGTAGGTAGAAGAAGAAGATCTCCGGTATGAGCCTTAGGGGGGTGCTTAGCAACATATACCGTAAGAAAGTACTCCTTAATCGGCAAGTGAAGTTTCAAGTTATATTGAGAATTCACCGCTTACATTCTGCTACCTCATACTCAACTATTATTTATTAGCAGAAATTTCTACAAACGATACCCAATTTCTCAGAAAGATTTCTAAGGCGCATATATGATATGGTGGAGAAATTCGGGGCCACGGATGTGGTCTCGGTAGCTCAGCTGGAAGAGAGATCAGCTGATATCTCATAGTCGCGAGTTCGAGTCCCGCCCGAGGTCTTTTTTTTTTTTTTTGGAGAAATAATAGCTAATAGAAAGTGCGGTTATTATGGTACCTAGCATATACTCGTATATATTTTTAAATTAAGTATCTGTTCGATCCAATCTACATACTAAATTTAAAATACTATACCAATATAATGCCAATTCAATATTCATTCATGAACCAGCAGAAAAAGAAAAATTCCGCTGGAGATTGCAAGAGCGTTGCAATGAAAATCGACAGCCTGACAATTACTTGATAGATTGAGGGACGGAACTGCATAATCGTCGGGTTTGAAAATCGCCACGTAGGTGTGATCTATGTGAGTACCTATACCTCTACAATTTCTCAAGGAAATTTGTTTTTCTGCCCTCCGGTCGGAAAGCAGCCCATTGCAGGTCGCTACGCTAAACAAATTCGCCGCTTGCCGACTGCGTCGAGCAGAAAAATAGTGTACAGATCTTGGCCAGTAAATAAGAAAGCCTCAGATCTCGTGCCACAAGTGAGTGAGTGGTCGTGAATTTATTGATGCGGCCGAAGCGAAGCTGAGGTCGACAATCATGACATTTCTTACTTTAGGCCTCGGTAAGTAATCTACTATTTCAGTCCTCCGACCGGTAAGCGCCACTTTACGCAAAACTAAATTGCCACCTGCCAGCCGGCACCGTCGGGCAGAAAAATAGTATACAAACCTCGGCCGTTAAATGGGAAAGCCTCGGATCACATGTTAGTCGACCTCGGCTTCGCCTCGGCCGACAATTACATGACATCCGAGACATCTCCCACTTAAACGGCCTTGGTATGTAATCTACTATTTTGCGACAAGTACTGCAACGGGCTGAATACAGCCACCAAAATGTTGTTGTCTCAAAACTCACCTTTTGACACCTTTACGCGAGGTATGGTGATGCCCGAGCCGCGAAGGAGACAACACCACTCTGTCTATCCGACAATGGCTGCCCGATGCAGTCAAAATATGTCACGCCTATTGTGATAAAAATATGTGAGTGTTAACCGTTGCAATTTAATATCAGTATGACTCACGAAAGTTTAAATTATATGTATGGTACTTGCTTTGTCTTATAACAATTGTTTTATTTCAGTTAGTCTTACAACCATTAATATAAATGACTGAGTTCCCTGCACTCAGTAAATTAATTGTCTCTCTTTCCCAGTCTACTTTGACAATCCGTCGTTTGTTTGTTTGCTTATTTGACGATAACTCGAGTATCGTTGATCGGAACATGAAAATTGGCAGGTTATGAGATAAATACAATTTTTACGTTCCAATTAAAGCCAAATAGGTCAAGTGGGGGTTTGAAGTAGATTCATGATAATAAAAACATTTTGTCACGTAAATCTGGCGTTTTAGAATAAAGTAACCACAGGGTTGCGTGTCAGCTAGTTACACTTCTGTGAAAGCTTCGCTAAGTCAATATACTTAAATGGCAAAAAAAAACTATTGCATGTTACGATGTAGATACAAATAAATGTAAATATTGCATGTTAATTTGAATTAATTTTAAGCTAGCTTAGGAAAAAAAAATGCAGTGCCCTCACAGGGTTTGTGGTGGACATAATAAACCTAGTTATAAGACCTATTGTTAACCCACATAAGCAATAAATAAATGAATATGAATATGAATATGAATATGGCTCTTAGCACAAAATTAACTTAATCGTTGCAGGGTAATAACCCTTTCTTCATCGCCAAGATATTATAGGTAGGTAATGTTGGATATAATAATAAGGATCCTTCCTTCCTGGTCGATACCTCATGTCTGAGGGACGTGACTAATATGGGTTGGGACTCTATTGACCAGCGCCTTCCAGGCCTTCCGATCCTGCGCCTTTTGTATAGTCGCCTGTAGAGTTGTCCCAGTAGCCTTTTGCACTGTATCTGCCCATCTCATGGGTGCAGGTCCTCTGCTTCTCCGCCCATTTACGCTTCCAGTGATAATGCTCCTTTCCAAAGAGAACACATAATAATATATATCAATAAGGATACATTGATATAATTTCTCATTTAGTATTGATCAAAATGAAAAATTGGTATAGGTATTCTGCTATGAACTCATTAATATTTGATTTGATACAAAGAATAGTGTAAATACCTGTCAACAATTTCCAAACTCTATAGTTAATTTTAATTTTATACATCTATGTGCTCCCGTCGAAGGCCACTTAAACTATTTTTTTGGTAGCCCTTACAATAAAACACATATTCAAAGATCGCAGTTAAAATGAAATCAATCTATATTTCTTTCATTTGGATTTATGTAGTTTTATCTTTACTTGAATTGATTTTTCGTCTTCCTAGCTTTTTCCCGGGTTATGCCACGACTTAGGGGGCGTCGGGTTCGCTTTGGCAAATAATCCCAAGATTTGGCGTAGGCACTAGTTTTACGAAAGCGACTGTCATCTGACCATCCAACCCTGAGTGTGAAATAGGCTTTATTGGGATTAGTCCAGTTTCCTCACGATGTTTTCGTTCACCGAAAAGCGATTGGTAATTGGTAATATCAAATGATATTTCGTACTCAAGTTCCGAGCCGGCAGGATTTGAACCCGCCACTTTCGGACTTTTGAAAGTCGCTGGGCAAGAACATACAATAGACCACATTCAAAGCGATGCATATCAACTAGGGTGAAGAAACCTATAGCCGATGTCGACCAAGGTCTGCAGTCTGGGAACATGTCTCTGATAAAGGATGACTCACACTAGAACGCGACGGGACGGGACGGGACGGGACGGGACGGGACGGGACGAGACGGGCGGGGGACGGGAAAATCTGTCAATTTCTATAGAAAGCGTCACGTGACATCCGAGGGCTCCGAGCTATCACGTGATTCTTTCTACAGAAATTGACAGTTTTTCCCAATCCAATCTATCCCGTCCCGTCCCGTCCCGTCCCGTCCCGTCCCGTCCCGTCCCGTCCCGTGCTAGTGTGAGTCATCCTTAATCCTAACCATTCAATTAAGTTTGACAAACCTCTGGTCTTCGCCAAGGCGAAGCGATAATTCCCAGGATGCTCCGCGAGGCCACTATTGAAATCAAAAAAGTTCCTAATTTCAATAGAGAGGATGACTTTTCGGTACCACCGGCTTGGGACCCTGTATTACATCTCATCAAGGATCAAGCACGACCCAAGACTGGAAGACCTTAGAGTGGACTTTGTTTGAAAATATTGAAAAGTTTTCTTGTCGCTTCTTTCTGCCCCATAAGCCAGTTAGGGAAGGGATCGTAAGTTGTATGTATGCTAATTCTCACAGGAATTTTTAATTTTAATTGTAGAATGCCCTTTAGGCGATGATGTATTACTAGCTTTATGAGCCCATCTAGGCATTGTAGACCAACCTTTTTTGAGCAGCTGGGTCAACTACGCTTACGATCACGACGATCTTCAATAACAAACTTGTAATTCAAAACGTCTCATAACATAGCCTGTTTAATATTCCGTCGCACCACGTTAACTTGCTTACATTTACAGTTCGGAACTTCGGAACCGCAAACTGCATTGGAGATTTGTCGTAGACCTTCTACTTATGGTTCAATCAACGAGGTATTCAATATTAATTATTAAAAAGCAAATTACACACGGCTATTTATATATTTAAAGTTCTTAATTCATACATGCATTCTAATGAACCCAAATTAAAGAATGAATCTTTTTTAATAGGAGCAAAAAATACATATCTAATTAACAGTCTTTTATGGGGGCCTTGTCGAAAAGGCTGGTCTACGCCTCAGGAGGCCCCAGAGCTGGCGTCTACCTCTCTCAGGGTATCTCACTAGCTATACAGAGGTGTAACGCTGCCAGCGTTATGGGGTCTATATATGCCGCAGGCGGAGCTTTTGGAAGGAGTTTCCTTTATATGTAGCTAAGTTTTTTTTTCTAGGTAGGTAAGTATTTTCTTTTTGTAGGTTCTTCTTTTATTTAGTTTTTAGCTTAATTTAATTAGTATGTTTTTTAATTTTTAATTTAAGTTTTTGTAAATAAAGCACTGGTTCAGTTAGAAAAAAAATTAACAGTTTCAGTTTCTTCAACTATCCATTTATACGTAACGGACATATCGAATTTTAAAACTCTAATAAGGAATTGGGATATTTTAAGTGAATATCGAAGTCTTTGTTCGTTGGAGTAACTGTAGCTACCAGACTGGTCTATTTGCAGATCACGTTGTCTGAATTGCTAATGCTCTTCGGTCAATCATTGGGTAGTGTCCAGTCTTGCAGGCGAGGCAAGTCGACGAAAAGCAGCCGGTGGCTTTGGCAATTTCGTAATTACCTATTTTTGGCACCATTATAGTGAAGTGCAAAGATATCTAGCTATGTAAATGTTAAATCCAACAAAGTACGAAAATGTTAGATGTTACACAATTTTAGGTTCCATTTTGGTTCCAGAAGACTATAACCCACCTTTTTATGCCAGCAACTAAATGTAGGCAAACAATTACCTTCTTATCCTTACCCCATGTTCTAATGAATTTAATTAAATATGGAACCTTTTGCAAAGTGATTTTTCCCAGTAAAAATACTACATATATAAATCGGTATTCTATAGAATTCATATTAAGAAAGCATATTGACACTTTGCCTAAGTAGGTATTGTATGCAATGTCAAACAAACGTCGATTTCCTAAAACCTAATAACCATTCGATGAAGACACGGATCCGGGGCTAATATTTATGTTTCAAGGGGAAAATAAGGAATCGAACAAACGAATAAGAAAGCGGTAAAAAACAGTATCGTTAATTTGCCTGATTTACTCCTGGTTATTCAATAAGTATTAGTCCTTGTATAGGTTTCAAGACAAGAAAGGGAATGAGCGAAGGGAACGATAAACAAAAGATTTAACACCAATACTTTTATTTATTGGTGATAGCAAATGCCTATTTACCATTATGTTACGTTTCTAGGTGAAGACGTCTAGGAGTAGGTAAGTACTAAGCCTTAAATTGAGGCCTTACCATAACGTCTTAACGCGATTCAGTTGACGACCTAAACCGAGTCGCTTCCATACAACTGAACCTAAACTGAATCGTGATATACAAGTTTTTTTTACGAATAATTTATGACATTCGCATATGGGATACTTTTGTACCAGCAGTGATAACATTAATGGTAACTATTACCTTCTCATCTCACAATGTTTTTAATATAGTGAGAAGTGTATCGTGTCTCATGCTTCAATTAAAGTTAACGATATTTTTTTACAAATTTGCAATTATTTGGATCAAAGTAACATGTTTTCGGTTTTGCATCGAACAAGCACTCAAAATAACAAGCTGATTTAAATAATCAGTTTCCCGGCCGATGTTCTGATTGCCTTCATTTCCGTTCATAAACTCGTTAAAAAAGCAATGCATCACTGGGCTTGTAATTTCGGATATTAATCAAAGATAAGGTTTCGGTGTAATCGGTGTCGATTATAGTATAAACCCGATATCGGAAATCTGTCGCGTATCCGTGACGTGACATCTGTTGTAGGAATCACTGTAGGGTTTACACACAGGGCGATCCCTTTTAATTTGTGAAGTGGTTTTATTAATGACATGGACAAATTTATTAGGAATTCATTTTAAAAAACATACCTATATAAATATAATGTTGTCGGATCTTCTGTTACCGCGATTGTTATTCATTGAAATTATTAAACTATAAAACACACCATGACCTTACGTTTCGAGCCCTTAACAGCACTCGAAACGTAGGGTCATGGTGTTAATAAACCCGATTAATCCGTTCTAAAGTGTATAATTTCAAAAATGTATATTACGAAAATTTAATTTAATAAAATTTAATTGTGGGTTTCCAAGGTTGAAGTTCTTTTACCGAGGGGTAAAAAATCATTAGACAAACATAACTTGTTCATGTTCAAAGATGTATATTTTATTCCGCTATTTTAGAAAGCTGACTAAGAAAATTAATTTTGCTACCTTCACAGGTTTGCTTACCTTCTATGTTTAACATACTTTTATAAGACGGTGTTGTCAATGGCGGTGATTCTGGTGGCCGTGATCAGGTAACCCAGTGGTTAGGGCGTCTGCCGCGAAAGCAGGAGGTCGCTGGTTCGATCCCAGCTCAGGCAGGTCACCGGGCTCACCGGGGACCTTGGTCACTTTTTCTGCACTGTCTTATGTTTTCAAAAATCTATGTTTTTATTTAGGGCGCATATAATTCTACAGTATTTACAATTGCTAGTTGCGAGACATGTGTGGTTTCTTTATGCACTTGCACAAAGGTAATTGGCGTAATTGGATTTCAACTAAACTTGAATCGCTGAACTATTTAGGTACTGCAGATAAAAAATGTTTGTTGATGCTGTACCACTTGCCCTTGCAAGAAAATACCGATACGAAAATATAATCAGCCTCGTGACGCTATTTTTAAGCATTATTACTAAAATACTATAAAAAATATGTTTTTTGTTCGTGATTTACAAACATTTATTTTAAAATGGTTTTCGATGTAGGGATAGTGAAAATGTTTAAATGTTGTCAATTCTGAATAAAATCCATAGTTAAGGAGTAGGTACGGCCAAGTAAATACATCTATGATATGCTATGGTGATGAAAATCAATGATTACGGTAATGTCATTTGCAACAAACATTTTTTTTAATAATATAATTGTATTTAGTTTGAAATATTATCTATGAAACTTTTCTCTGAAATCAAAAACAGACAAGATATTTGACCCAGAAAGTTCGAAGAACCAAGGACTTGAAAGCTTAAATAAAAATAAAACTCGCTTAATAAATCGTTGAACATTTCTGAACTCAGGAAGGTGTATTAAAAAATTGTCTGACTTTTACCGCGTTAAATAAAATCAGGCTGGCATCTCATTTTCTTAACAATAAGTCGGCAGACAGCTTGATAGACAGTCGTGCAATTCCATAAAAGCCGGACAAGTTTATTGCCAGACACCTCCGAAATATTAATTTATGATCCAGCGAGCCAGCGACTTTCATCAGTAAAGCGCCTTATTCTGACAATATTTGCGTATTGTAAAGGTTTTAAAATAATCGTCTAAAATATGTTAAAGTCTAACCCTAATTCTAAGCCACACAGATAACAATGATGTATAATAAATTAATCTCTAATAACGAAATAAAATACGTCGTAATATTTATTTCAGTCCCACTGTCCGAGCATCCTACTATTTTTTTAAATTAGTGGTTCGCCCCAAAACTCGCCGCGACCTCTTTATCTCGACAACCCCTAGACCGATTCGGCTCATATACGAAATTAAAAATTCTATTTAAGTATAAAATAAATGTTTAATTATTTTAAGTATATCATCTAGCCCTGCCTTTCTAGACGATCCGATCAACGATACTCCAGTTATCATCGAACAAGCATACAAAGTCAAAATATCAATCTATCGCCGAACAAACATACAACAAATATAACTAAAAAAATATATAGGTACAGTAAATGGTTGATGTTACTGGTGGCCGAAGGTAGCATCCTCGTACAACGTACATTGCGATACAACGAGAAAATGCCGCTAGCGTCCTAGGTACAGGCCTCAAGAACTCATTTTAGATTTAAAGTAGGTAGGAAGTTAGGTAAGTTACATATTTTGAAAATAAATGTTATCATTATTTGGCTTGCTTAAATCTAAAATAGGCCCTTGAGGCACTGTACCTAGGATGCTGGACTGCTAGCGGCATTGCCTCGTTATATCGCAACATACATACAAACAAAGAAATGGCGGATTGTCCCAGAAAATTGGGAGATTAAATAGTATATGTAAAGCATAAAGCGTAGTGGAGTACAGATATAAGTAGTGCATAATGTTTTGCCTTCTTACGGGAACACCCGAACGTGATATTTTTGATCAGTATTTTTAATAGATCAGGTTTTCCAAAATAGGGGTTATAAAATACAGGATTTCCAAAATCGGTTAAAAGTTTTTCGGTATTATTGTAGTGCACCCCCGGTGTTGCTATATTAAGAACAAACAATTACCGGTAAGGAGACTTTCAAAGAAATCCAGAATAATCCTAACGACAAACACAATTTTAGCCTTTGCGACTTCCATGCTCAGGAGGAGTTAAATATGAATTAATTGGACAGTTGTCTTCTGATTTTAGTTGCGGAGGTAATTAATTATTCCGCTAGACGAGAAACTTTCCTCCACTTATTTTGTAGGTGCGAAGTTTTCAAGTTGAAATAAATATAAGTGTAAAAATCTAGAAAAAAGGGGTCGAGAGCATGTCGGGCTATGCTCATTCTATAATGAGCAAATATAAACCCGTACCCGTATGGGTAGTTTATGAATGTATTTCATTGATAAATAGCAAATGCACTTTTGAACGCGTGTGTAAATAGTATGTTCTCAAGTAAACATTATTTTTTTATGTTTTATCAGGAAATTATTTATCTATTTACAACATACATATAAATTATAAATTGAAAGAGATGTCAT
Organism: Lathronympha strigana; assembly: GCA_949128165.1. Lineage (NCBI taxonomy): Eukaryota > Metazoa > Arthropoda > Insecta > Lepidoptera > Tortricidae > Lathronympha > Lathronympha strigana. The sequence continues at coordinate 3,515,793 of OX421905.1, forward strand.
ATACTACAGAAAAAGTGACCAAGATCCCCGGTGAGCAGGGCTGGGATCGAACCAGCGACCTCCTGCTTTCGCGGCAGACGCCCTAACCACTGGGCTACCCGATCACGGCCACGGCCACGCCCGATCTTGGTCACTTTTTCTGTAGTATATGACATCTCTTTCAATTTATAATTTATATATAGTAGTATGCCTACTTAAAAACATGAATCAAAACATTTATCATAAATAATAAATTATTTAAATGATGCTTTACAATTGTAATATAATTTTAGAGTCGTGCGGGACGGGACGGGGCGGGACGGGATGATCTGATAATTTCTATAGAAAGAATCACGCGATAGCTCGGAGCACTCGGAGGTCACGTGACGTTTTCTATAGAAACTGACAGATCGTCCCGTCCCGCCCGTCTCGTCCCATTCTTGCACGGGTCATTTTTCACACAAAAGTTTTTGCAGGTTTATGGTCAATTCATAACCATCAATTAAATTCCATAGTATTTTTTGACAACTATAGGACCTATATATACCTAGTATTTAATCCTAACATTTCCGTGTAAACGAAGAAAAAAGCCTCCTGGCGTCGATCGCTGTTTCAAATAAAATTAATTTATTAAAAAATCAAAGAATACGACTGCATAAAACAAAACTGAAAAGAATAAAACAAGTCAAGTATCAATGCCAAAATTTGAATAGTACAGCTAGTCTATGATGGTCGGGTTTTTATCGTTTACCGACGTTGCTGTCACGTTCCAACAAGTATGTATGTGCGAAAGTGACGCATAGCGTGATAAGCGATAAAATGGCAACCATGCTAACCATGCTGGCCTTTATATATGGGTTAGCGCTACCTCACACGATTTTAAAGTCGGAACCCATTTTTAAGAGATTTACAGTTCGTAAATTGATATTTAAAATTATAAATGATAAAAGAAAACCAATCATTATTTTCAAATCTCTATTCAATGATACCCCACTCTATATCCATCCATCGATTTTTATTTTTTTATAATAAGGCGTCTCGTGGTCGCCATTCGTCGCCAGTCGTGGTGGTCATTTATTGATTATTGCCATGTCTTTAGTAACATTTGCACAAAAAGACGAATCGTTTGACGTATGAATCATCAAGATCGGTTCACATGTTTGATATCTAGTTAGCCACAAAGGAACAAACATACATATATAGACTGTTAAATACAGTACCCTGCTTTGCGTTGCGCAATCGGGAAAAATAAGTGCTTTTGATCTAAAATGGAATGAAATTACCCAAACTACAAAACGAGTATGGGATAGGATGACAGGATCGACAAGAACAAAGAAGAAAGGATAACGACTCAGGGCACTTCACAAATTATGCTTTCATTAGGCGAGTTTTCAATGTTGAAAACATTAAAGGTAACAAGTTAACTCCATTAAGGTGAGGTTTTTAAATATGCAAAAACGATGCCGACTTAAACCTGCAGCCGGGAGCTCACAAAATTTAATAGCTCCAAAATAGACTACGGACAGCAAGAACGGCAAGAAGTATTCTACTGTCTTCCATTCGCTATTGAAGTGTAGGGTTTTTTTTGCTACTGAATAAAATATTTTTAAAGTGTATACTGTGAATAAAATAGTAGATGCCAAGGGCATTCCGCATAACCCATTTTTGCCGAGGCTTTTTATCGGTCCGAGTGAACCGAGGATCAATATAGTAGTTGAGGATAAAGTGGGTATTTATGCCCATATACACTCTACTTTTCACTTCAATTGTGAGGAAAATATTATGTTTTATTTCACTTTAAATCGTTGAAAATTAAACGTCCATGCTCGCGCGCTTGGGTTCTCCCCGCCGCGCACCGGTCGCCACTCGCAGGCGGCCGGGAGAGCGTGGCGCCGGCGAACGCCGGTCGCCTGCGATTTTACTTTTATGCTCTAGAGCATAAAAAGCGATTTTATGACGCCTAGCCTCCACTTAAACTTAAAGTTTTCGAGCAAGAGAAGTGAAAACATAATTTTTGCACTATCTATTCAAAAAGGCTTTTTAAGACCGAGGCACTTTTCTTTCTTTTTCGGACATTGTCTGGTGGCATTGTGGTGTTGGTATGATTATTACAGGTTTAGTTTATTTGTCTCTAAGTTGGTATGAAAAGCAGTATGTGTAGGCTCTGAAATTCAGACTTGCAACAACACCTTGACAAAATTAAATTACACACATGCTGAGAGAAGTCAATTATCTGTTGTTATTTGTTCATATATTTATATCTTTACGTCTTTAAAGTCGAGAATAGCTATTTTTTTTTTTTTTTTTTTTTTATTTTTTTATACTACGACGGTGACAAACAAGCATACGGCCCGCCTGATGGTAAGCGGTCACCGTAGCCTATGGACGCCTGCAACTCCAGGGGTGTTACATGCGCGTTGCCGACCCTTTAAAAACTTTAACACTCTAATTTAATTTATAGTTTAGTTTAGTTTTTTTGCTAGAATCATGGTATAAACATTGTAGTTCACAGTATAATAATGGTTAATACAGATCAGCACAATTCACCATAAACTTGGCATGCAAAATTCAAAATTACCTAATATTTACACTAAAATACTCATTTACACAACTACAGAACAGAATGAAACATGTCAATTTAATATTCGTATGTCAAAGACATTTATATTTAATAACTAATAGATGTGAGTAACCCTATATAAGTATATTAATATGTCTAATACTCACGGGAGTTTTGTATTTAAAATTGTAATTTTTTTGTCATTTGTAATTCTTGCTTTTAGAAAATAAATTAAAATTTGTATAACTGCTTTCTCTCTCATGTTCATGCATTATCACTACAAGTGCATTTGTTATGTTACTTTATTATAGTACTAGCTGGATGAGGCTGAAGTAGGTTGCCCCTGGTCTGATGTGACATTTTGCCAGGCTGTAAATAACAAAAACAAAATACCTAGTAAGACACTCATTTAGTTAAATATGTATGGCGTTATTCATAAACGCACTTCAACAACAGTTTAGCTAAATGATTGTTTGTCCTTATCTGTCACTTTGACAATCGCGTTTATCAGAATGGGAGAAAACATAATTTAACTAAAGCTTCTGTTAACTTTTTTATGAATAAGGCGGTTAGACTAGTTATATTAATTAGCAATTCTGTTCATTGAAATGTATTATAAGTGCCGTGCAACAATATAATGCTCTCATCTTTACTGCACAGATTCTACACAAAAGCAAGCTAAAAATAACAACACAATTTTCAAACCCTTGGCGAGAACGGAACTGAAATAAAACAGAAAAGAATGACTTTCAAGCTTCTAACCACATCGTTTCAGCGAAGACTGCCTAGTTGTTAAATTACATATTTAAACTAGCACTTAAGACAAAGGAGTTAATACCTTAAATCCAAGAGGTAAAGTTAATCAGGCGACACTAGCAAGTTTGTCACTTTATTTACCGAGGAGCTTTATTTTCCAACTGTCTATTTTCCAGATTGATTGAAACGCCAAATACCTAATTTTAACTTCGATAATTTTCTGTAAAGTTTTAGCCTTTAGGTAAGCTTATTTTAAAATTTCTAGTCATAGATATTAGCGATGTGCCGTTCTAAATAATTTACCCGGTTTGTGTGAGTTATTGCCTATACAAATCTGATAAATTATCGTAAGTAACCGGGAATGGCACATTACTATACGAGCAGGTACAATTTTTGATAGGTACTGACCAGAGGTAAAGGTAAAGGTCATAGCTGGATTTTAAATATCTCTTACATGGTATTTTCACTCCGTTTTAGATGCGGCGCTTTTGTGTCAAGTCAGCTCTCTCTTTGAAATGTCCACCACCATGATAGTTAATTTACCAATTTTCCTATCTTAATTGTGATTTATCTTTAAAAACTGAACGGTAATACAAAAATGTTAAATTTCCTGACATTAGAATAAAAACAAAACAAATTACTTGCCTAACTCGAGCAAAATATTTAAAGTGGGATTGGGATCTGTTTCCTTTATAATTAAAATAAAAAACTGGAGTGAAACTTCCTAATGACTGAGAACTAGGACTTAAAAATAACCACTTTTAATATTTAACTCCCACTCGAGTCTATCTTTGTACAAAAAATAAAAGAAACCCTAGAACCGCTCCAAGAAAAATAACTTTCTCTGCTGCAGTACATTTTATAATTAAGAGAGCACTTTCAAGACTATTCAATTTACCCTGTGAGTTTTAAGCTCGATCTATATTAGTTTGTTATGTAATAGTTGTATTAGATACGTCAAAATATACGAGTGAGTAACAAGGGTAACAAGTTGGGCGTCTGAAGGAGCAGGAAACTTTATGTACCTCGTAAGTATGTCTCGGGTTATTTATTTGTTATGGTTCCGTAGTCAACTAGGAACCCTTACAGTTACGCCATGTCTGTCTGTCCGTCCGTATATGAAGACTTTCAAGGAAAATGATTCTGAACTTGGTCAGATAACCCATTTTAGATTTACCACCAGATTTTAGATTTATTTTTAAACGTATCAGGTATTTAAGTCGTAAGTGCTGCAAAGTTTTTTTTTTTGTTATGTGCATGGTGTCTTTTAAAACCATTTTTATGTTCGCCTATTTGTCACGAATGGTAAACTACGGAACCCTACACTGAGCATGGCCCGACATGCTCTTGGCCGTTTATTTTTTTATTCTAAAAACGCGTAACGCGCTTTTTGTTTGATAAATAGGTCCGTAGCTATTGATCACAACATTGTTTTAGCGAACTTTTTGCTGAAACAAATCATATTTTTTTTTGGTGTTGGTCTTTTTCTTTAGTATATTATTATGACATCTACTTCCATTTATAATTTTCTTAGCGATTTAAAAAAAACTGGTGTCTTTCGAGGAATATACTTTTCTTTTTTACACACACACGCAACGCTAAAAATAAAATGTTACCGGCTCAGGCAACAGCAGAAATCATACCCACATTCTGCTTTACTTAATTGAAACAAACAAAAATATTTACTTTGGAAAACCGATAATTTGGTAACTTAGTTACTGCTCTGACCGAGGTTATAAAGAAAATTATTGAAGTTGCCTTACAAGTAACTTAACTAAAATATAAATTGAAATAATTGCATTTAACCAAATTTACCCTGATGTTGATGTTTATTTATTTTATTTCAACGGAAAACTTACAGCTAAGGTAACAAGAAATGTAGTAACCAAAGAAAGGTGGTAAACAGTAAGGCAATTACAAGATTCCAGAGATAGAAACAGCTTACAGTACAAATCATGCAAAAATATATACCTACCTAAATATGCTTATAGTGTGACACACCTAGTCTGATAGGAGATTTTTTTATGCCTACCTTTTTACGGTGCGAATAAAAAGTGAGGCATTCAAATAAAATAAAAAAACGAATAGACTCTGGTTGTCAGATTATATTAATTATATTGCTAACAGCGGAAAAAATAAACTAGTTAACGATAAGAACAAATAACAAAAAGATAAATAAAAAGAGAACTCCCAACTTAAGTTGTCGGAGAAGTCTTGGCTCATTAGTTTGTGAATGATCTAAATTTATCACAGAACAGGGCCTAGACCACGAAAATCGAACGATTGCGGGTTTGAATCTACATCTCTGTCACACTTGCTTATTGGAGTGACAAAGAGGTTTTCCCGTCAATGCCAATTTTCGATGTTAGGGTAGGCGTGCAGATCGATGAGATCACGATGTCTGCTAGACTGATTAAAAGATGGAACGGCTTTTTGATAAAATATTTCTTCCTGTAGTTACTATGGGCGCCGGGGCTACTTAAGTACCTAGTATAGTTTTAGTTTAGTTTAGTTTTTTTTAATACCTATAAATTTAGTAGGGAGGATAGGCGTGAGGAAATATGATTGAAACTCATCTTATTTCTTGTAAAGTAATAGACTCTTTTCATTTGTCCATTTTAGACTAATTTTGTTAATTGAATGGCAGATTCTGATAAAGTAGCGCTCTTTATTGCTCTAATTTGATGGTTATCTCTTTCACTCTAAATAGAGAAGATTGACCAAAGCAGATTCTGATAAAGTAGCGCTCTTTATTGCTCTAATTTGATGGTTATCTCTTTCACTCTAAATAGAGAAGATTGACCAAAGCTATCACAACTGGTTATAGACAACTTTAAACAAGCAATGTCTTTAGCACATTAACTTGTCCTACTAATGTTTGCAATATTTTGTAAACTTAGATTCGTAGATTTGTAATTTGTCTTAGCGACACCTTTTGACAAAACGTGAAACTAATCGATCCATGGGCCTAGTGACTACTCTAAGTATAATTCCTTTATGGTAATAGGTACCAATTTTTAAAAGTCTCATTACCGGTGATCGTAAATTCTGTAGCAATTTTGGTGCAGCATTGTTGCGTTAAAAGCATCCGTATGCCCTATTTTAGCTGGGATAGTTAATTAGAGTTAATAACAGTAAAGGATGACTCACACTAGCACGGGACGGGACGGAACGGGAAGGGCAGGGACGGGAAAATCTGTCAAATTCTATAGGAAGAAACGCGTGGAGCCCTCGGATGTCACATGACGCGTAAGTTGTATGTATGTTAATCCTCACAGGGTTTTTATATATTTTGTAATTTAATTATACAATGACTTTCAGACAATGTATTACTAGCTTTATAAGCCTTCTGGGCATTGTAGACCAACCTTTATTTTTGTTTTTAATTATTTTTATATTTTTGTATGAAGGTTTGTTGATTGAGGGGGAGAATATGCATTATCTCAGTCATCATTTTAACCCTGCGAAAACGAGTGCTGTACAGGGCTCGAAACGTAGGTTCATGGTGTTAATAAATTAATCCGTTCCAAAGTGTTTAATTTTTTTGCGTTCGTTGACAAAATAAGCATCATTCTATATGTATACATGTCACCGTAGAATTGTGAGTACCTACCGTTACTTTATAAACTAAAGCGTGAGATTGTAAACAAACGGATAGGATATGTTAGATTAGCTAGTTTATTATATTCTTAGGCCTACTTGCACCACCCAAGGTTAGCCGCTAACCCGGAAATAAACTGTCAAATTCCAAACAAAAAATCGCTTAACTCCGGGTTAGGTGGCGAAACCCGGGTGGTGCAAGTGGCCCCTAGTCAAATTATAATATTTCGGGATTTAACAATTTAACGGTGACATAAATACAAGTATAAATATAAGCAGATAAGAAGCAGAATAAAAACAAAACTTTACTTACACTTCCAAAAAGTAGACACTCCGCCGCTCACCATGCACTGCGCTACTACACTACTATAATTATTGTTTATGTATTTGCCTAGTAAGTTTATTTATTTTCCCCTCACTAGCTCGGAAAGCGCTGTATTGTCCTTTAAAACTAGCGTGGAAAAACGCATTTTATCCACATGTGGGGCAAAGTAATCTAATTCCTATCACTTACCACCAGGCCAGTATAAGTGAGTCCTATATGCCCATAGTAAATATGCGCAATCGGAGGTCACACCTTAAATTGGTCATGTGATCATGTCTTATCCCGCACTTGGTAAGCTATTGGCAATATCTAAGTATCCGGAGCGTACTTACTCTATGACAAATTTTGAAATAGATTTTTGATGGTTTCTCCAAGATAACTTACAAATGGATAAGATTTATAATCGTATGTAGTCTGTATTTTCCTCGCAATAGTGAGGGGAAAAATGTTGTATTACACTCGGCGGCAAAGTTTGTTTAACTCTCGTGCCTTGAGACCCTCGTAAAGCTCAAGATTCCAGTTATTGAACCACTCGCTTCGCTCGTGGCTCAATTTTGGAATCTTTCGCTTGCTCGAGTCTCAATATAAGCCCGAAAGTTAAACAACAACTTTGCCCCCTTGTATAACAAATAACTATTACTCGCAAATATGATGAAAAACATTGTTTGTATCACGGGCGGTTCAAGAAGTTTCTTGTTTACCGCCCTTAATACACAATTTACTATTAAAGGGTAGATCCCTCTAAACCAGGATTCAAGAGCGAATTCAGATAGGAAATTTCAGTTTGGAGAGCTCAGTATTCTCGAAAGAATCAAAAGCTGTAGGTATTTGTTGTTATTGAGTAAACAGTGTCCACACAATGTATATTAACACATTTCCTATTCCTCTATCAGTAACATTAAAACTGCAAGTTCCTAGGAGCTCCGGCATTTCACATTTACTTTCAAATAACCAGTCTGTGCGATCTAAGATCTCATTTCCGTGCTCTTACCGGTTGCCAGATTCAAAATTGTTGCCTGAAACCGTTGCCAACGCAAGTTTCCTCGTATTTCTAAAATTAGTTTTTTCGTTTTGAGACTGCCTTGTGAGTAGATTATTTAAAAAGGTGTTTAAATTTTGTACTCACTTTGTATTTCTTGAGGAGTGTATAGTTAAAATAGGAAGTGAATGAAAATAAACAAACCAATGAAGAAGTCTGCCTCACACAGATTATTTAAGTAAACGACACAATTGGCTGATCGTAAAAACTGCCACCCTGTTTGAGTGATGTGTATCTTTAGCTAAAAGCCGTTATGTTCATTCACTAATCTATAAGGAATTAAAATTAGAAAAAGGCAATTGCCAGCCAGACTTGCAACTTTGTATGAAATGGCCACTCGGCACCCAAAACGAGGTACCAGTATATAAGGCACGTAATGACAACATTTCATTGCATGTTTGAGAGAAATAATATTTTTCACTGATAAGTATATGCTGAACCAATTCAAAATCGAACGCAATGCATTGGATTCTTTTGAGCAATTGAATTTTAAATTGCATGTGCTTTTATAAATGGAGTTCGTAAACATTTATTATGATTTTTGTGCATGAAAAGAATAAAGAGGTAAAGTACAATACATAAGGAGGTAGAGTAGAATGGACTAGGAGCGTTGAACACTTGACCAGGTTGCTCGATATTTATACTGAGCGTAGCCGACCGCATTGTTGTACAGTTTTTAGCTCGCTTTAGGTTACTATGGATATTTTCTAAAGTTTTTATCGGAAATGTAAACTCGGTACTTAAAACCGAATAACTATAGGTTTTATAATGTAATACCTACATAATACAGCATTTGTTTTTAATACCTACGCTTGTCGCTTCATGCCTGTGCGATTGGTCGCTCACTTTGGTTTCTCGGTGATTATTATTGATAATTACCATAATATTTTAGTGACAGTTCAAACTCTAAAACATTACCTAAATCTGCGGTGAGTAAATCTGTAAAATGTTGCTGCAATAATATTGCAATGATGTCGCAAACATGGTTACTAATGTATTGCAAAAAATTGTTTGCCAAATTTTCATTTCCCCAACACTTGATCCCAAAACACACGTTCACTAAATATTAATTTTCCAACTAATCATTTTGCCACCATACGGTGGAAATATACCTTTCGCCGAATATTCCAACCTAACCTAGTTGGGAAATAAAAATAGGCCAAATGTGAATTGGCAAATAATCATTTGGGAAACCTTGATATGCCAAGTGAACGATTGGCAAAAAGTTGGTTGGCATGTGATATTTTCCAAAATAAAATTTGAATAAATGGCAGGATCCCTCGCAAACAACATTATAGGTAAGTATGGGTAAAATAAAGCTAATAATTATTATAATTATTCAATTTAATAATGGGTAAAAACATGCCTCACATATGTGTGTTATGAATTACGTAGGTAAGTAATTACCGGAGGCCGTTAAATGAAATTTCGTATGCTAATTGACTAAATACAATTAAGGGAGAGCCTAAGATTGTGAGAGCGCCTCCATAGACTTGTTTTCCGGAGTTATGTAATCTGGAATGAACTAGGTAAAAGTTAAGATAAAACCCATTTAAGAACTAGCTGGTTCTACGGAAATTACTTTGGAATAAAAACACAGAGATATATGCAGACTGTGAAACTTATATACCCGACTTTTCGTGCCGTCACTTCCAAATTCATACTGCTGGATGCAGACGTCTTAATTAAAATATTAAAGTTTCGAGAGCGAGTTTTGTTTGTCAGAGAAATAATAAATAGAAAATTCACGGTTCTACTTCAATAGTAATATAGGACTTTTCTGACTAAAATTGCACTAGTTTTGTAATTAAATATGATTTTATTTATGGTTGAACCGTTATCATTTGTGTGCTGATTTGCAATTTGAAATAGAATACTCCCGTGATAATTAGATTAAATATCGGGTAACTCACGTCTATAAAGTCGAAAATAGCTCGAGCAATCGCAGCAAGCGCTTCTCACTCATGATTATGGGACGCGGACCGTTCCGAAACATGTTGAGCTATTTTCGATTTTATTTTATTATCGACGTGAGTAACCTGATACAAGTATATTAATATTTCTGCACTGAATGGAAATTAGTGATTTCAATAAATGCTCGACTATATATTATGGTACTTTATGTCTAAACATTATATTTAAAAAGCAAATCTTGCTACAAATATTACATCAATATGTCACATCTAGTAAAGTTATGCAAAAGATAATTTCATGTTGAGTTAGTAGCAGGTGGTAAACGCCGCGGTAATGGACTAAAACTTTTATGTCAGTTAGTTTTTGAAGTATCAAATAATTTAAGTAGGTAAGTAAAATCTTTATTAAATGACTAGTGGCGTAGATTAATTTTTTGTACCTACTTCATTGTGTGAAATTTGTTTTAATGACTAATCATTCTTATCAAGCCTAAATAAACACTAGATTAAGGAGAGACAGTATATCGTTACTAAAGTCACCGATAAAGCCCTCCGGATTTGCAAGCTGAAGTGGCAATGGGCAGATTGGGCAGGCCACATTGCACGCAGAGCAGATGGCCGATGGGGTCGAAAAGTGCCCGAGTGGAGACCACGGCTTGGCAAACGCAGTGTAGGACGTCCACACACAAGATGGATAGATGACCTTCATAAGGTCACCGGGAGACGCTGGATGCAGGTCGCTTCCGATCGGTGCATATGGAGGTCCAAAGGGGAGGCCTATGTTCAGCAGTGGACGTCTTATGACTGATATGATGATGAGTATATCGTTACTTGCTTGCTTTGGGTTGCTTAGCTAAAGCAGCAACTTAGTGTAGGGAGGGGGTAGAGGAATCAAAATATAAACCTTTTATTGTATATGAGTAACAAAAAATAGGAAAAATATATAGTACTATATTTTTTGCTATTTTTTCGTTTCTCACTAACGTTACTAAAGTTACGTTAGTAATAACAAAATCATGCTTAAACTTACGTATTTTCACTGTAACTTCAATCATAAAATATCTCATAACTCATAAGATTTAGGGAAGAAGGGTAAGTTGAGCCGACTCTTATGAAATCACAACACAAGTGGACAATCGCCGAAATTTGATATGTAGATAATGACGCTCTCTAACGTCAAAATTGTTCTTAGACGTTCAAAATGTATTATATACTCTAAAGCCCGCCTGCATCACCCAGGGTTAGCCGCTAACCCGAAGTTAAGCTGTCAAATTCCATACAAAAAAACGCCATGTGGTTGTGCAAGTGGCCCTAAAACGCCTCAATCGTTGTCTCATCTAGAACGACAACAGCGCTAAAGTCAATTTACCCTGTTTTAGCAGGTGGGAGTCGCCGTGATAACGCGTGGCCTCTGCCCGCTCGGTTTTTGAGGTAAGCCTTATTTATGCGCTTAGGCATTTTTGCTCGTTTACTCAGGACACTTAATTATTCTCTCTATGCTAATTTCGGTTGACTGCGCGATAAAGCCGCGTGTTACTTATGTTTTTAGTAGAAATTCATTTAAGATAACGTTTAACTTGTAAGAATATTTATTTATATTAACATTTATTTTATTCCGGCGTCTGAATGGACTAATTCTTTTTGGTTTATTAGTTAGTAGTACTGCGTTACTCATAGGTACCAACTAAAAATAGAAAGAAAAACTTATTAACAAACTAAAAAGTGAAAAATGAATGAATGAATGAATGATGATTTATTTGAAACACACAACACAACGATGTTCCAACTTGCTTAAAACTAGTTAGGAATGTATATAAAATTTAACAAACGTTGAGCGTGGTCTCAAAAAGGAGTCCACTCAGCATGTGCCGAAGCCTGAGAGGCCACAACGCTGGTTTTTACATTTACATAAAAATTACAGAACAGAATAACAATAACAAATAACACCAAATTAAAAACAGAATAGTTTTACAGCAAATCAACATTAACAAAAGAACTGCGATAAATATTTACATAAACTAAATAAATTACGCGTTTTAAATGTTTGTATAATGTAGTTTAAATAAATAATATATAAATATGTATAGAATATATAAATGTATATTTTCAATCGACGGCTAGTTAGAGGACGTTTGTTCCGTAAGCAGATGAGTTTTCATTTTGTTTTGTAAAAATAGCCACTGTACCTGAGTTACGTATTGGAGGAGGAATGTTGTTCCAGCATCGTGTGGCATAAAATAAAAAGTATTCATTTTTATTAGCTGTAAGTAGCTTTGAAACGATGACTTAACCAACAAATGGAGGTGACACCAACATTATTTAAACAGATCTCGTGGCAATTGTAATAAAGTCTTCACCAAGAAATTATCTATTACAGTTGAATATTACTTACAGTTGATTATTACTGAATAAATGATATGATATGATATGAAATTAAAAATTACAAAAAAACAAGAAAATTCAATTATAAAAATTAGCACAACGAATGTGTATTATTCAATTATTACATAATATTTCTATTATTAATATTAAAATTAGAATTAACAATCACATAATAAGAATTAAAATTAACAACACATGCACACATTATCTATTTATTAACAATATATTAAGATTTTATTTAAATTATCGACACTGCAGCTGCGTCATCTAAACTTGGCTGGACACGCTACCGCGTGTCTAGATTTGATGAAATTAATAATAATCCCATGTCATACCTGACTAATATGGTATGAGGACAATTCTTTATTTCATCACATTTTGCTTAAAATAATGATGTCCCTTAATTCACCAGAAAAACGGAAATATTAGACTAAATTTATTGAAAAAAACATCGGTTTCATTTAAAACTTAGTACTACCGTTTATAAGAAATAGCTGCCAACCGCATTGTAAGCTATGAAACTACAAAAAGGGTCACAGAAAAAAAAAAGTTTGAAATTTTGCTAAAAATATTAAAATGAGGTATTTCTAAACTAACAACAATTACATTACTTGAGTACCAGGCTTTTCTAAGAAGTTAATAAAAAGAGATGTCATATACTACATATAAAGTGACCAAGGCCCCCAGTGCCCAGCCCTGGGGCTGGGATCGAACCAGCAATCTCCTGCTTTCGCGGCAGAAACTCTTTCAACTTAACTCCCTTTCAATTTTATAATTTATTTATAGTAGTGTGACTACTTAAAAACATGAATAACATTTATTAAAAATAATTAATGATTGAATTGTTGCTTTAAAATTGTAAATCGATTGCATTCATTTGTTACATTTACAAAGCGCATACCAAAAAAACGTACGAAAATACTACCAGACAACATTTAACATGCTACAACTCATCGAACAAACGACTAACGAAGCACGTGCTTAATAGATCCATAACAATTCCCCAACACGTCAAACTATCATAAAAACAACAGCCCCTTAAGTAGATATAATCCTATAAAAACAAAAGCCTGTCGTTCAGCGTCCAATCATAGCGTTCAGTTCCGTTGCATGATATTGTTTTGCCGTCCATCATTAAGGGGCATGAAGTCATCAAGCCTGGCAAACGCTCGGCACGTGATCCGCTTTCATGATTCTCTTTGGGAAAGATAATATTTTGTTTTTGTAAGAGCCGTTGGCTGAGTAATTTGTGAATTATTATGCTTGGGTTGTAAGGTTTAATATTTCGTAGCTGAAATCAGTATTTCGTATTTTGTGTGTGTTCGGAAAAGTGGTGTTGTTATGCGTACATTAATTTTATCATTAACCAACGTAATATTTAGCTAAAACAACATCAAAACGGCTGCTCACAGATGATGTAAGTAACATGTTTATTAACCGCTGAATAAGAGACGATGTTCCACATTTTATACACGTCCGTCCTTATGAATCCTTCAAAGTCCTCCAGACAGTACCGCTAATACTCTAGAATTGCTTAAAAAAGGTTTGCAGGTACGAAATCGGTTTACAGCTCTATATATCAAACTGTTAAACTAAAGATTCCTATACAAAGGTTTTATCGCTCCCGTGGAAAGGGTCTATTAGGATTCCTCGCACCTCAGGGCAGTAATCGTAAATAAATCCCGAGAGCACTAAATCCAATGCGTGACTGCACTTGACGTCTGATAACGAGGTCGTTGCAGCGTTTTTAAGTTTGAAATTGAGACTACAAGAACACTAGTCCAAACCTATTACATAAATAAAATAAATAGATATTGGGGGACACTCTTAAGGATGACTCACACTAGCACGGGACGGGACGGGACGGGACGGGACGGGACGGGACGGGGCTTCCGATCTTTCTAAGCTGTCACCGATTACCCACCGACACGGGACGGGCCTATCCGAGGTGTCCGGGCTATCCGGGCTAGACGATTTTTTCAAATGTCACTTTTGTCAAGCCTTGCGCGCGCATCGATGTTATGCAGGTTTGCTAGCTGTCATCGACTTTAAATGTCAATGTTTTTTGCTTCACCGTTTTAATAATATTTAATCTTAGCGATTGCTATTAAACTATTAATACATAATAATACATTATATTTTTATGTTCCTGCATCGTGTGTAATAGTAATATGCGTCGGAATATACTTGTGGAGTTTGTCTTATGTACATTATCGCTCGGCGCTTCATTCCAAGAAAAATAGTCAGTCTGTTTGCTGCTTCAGGTAAAATATAGATATTAGGTATCATCATAAGCAATATTTAAATACAAAACACTATATAATTATTAATTATGTGGGTTTGTTGTGTAGTGTATTCTACTGCAACATCATAGATACATACAAAACTATACTGAGCCGATTAGCTTTTGTGACGAGGGTGAAATGATGATGAGGATACATTTGATGAGTATTTGTGATGAGGGTACATTATTGGCGAGGCGAGAAAGTAAGGGATTGACTGACGAGGTGGTTGCTGGGGCGAGGCAACCCTTGTTTCCGCCACGGCACCTTATCTAGTGCTTTTTTCGAACATTTACGTCCAGGCGCGGCCTGCGGGGCGGGGCCCCCGGGGCCAGGAGGTTTTTTTTTCCACTAGGAGTGGAATTAAGCCTACAAAATCCATTATTATCCGCTGCATCCGCGCCCTGCTAGAGGTGGTTAAATGATTACTTAGATACTTTACGTCTTTTATTTGGGAATGAAATGAGACTGACTTTCTGAGCATGTTTGTGAAATATTTATTTAGGTACCTACTTACAACTGACTTTAAAAGTGGAGGAAGGATTAATCCTTCGTCTACCATGCCCGGTAATTCGCGGGCTATCATGTACTTTGATACATAATAAATAAGTACCTCCTTCCCTCACCCTGCCTACATTAGAGCCCGCGAATTAAGGGGCTTGGTAACGAAGTGTTACAATTTTTCTGACGAGGGAGTAGCAAGAACGTACCTAAGCAATATTTCCCGAAAGTATAATTTTAAAGATAAGTAATTATTAAAAAAAAGTATTATTCGCAGGTTTTTGACTACTGAAGATTCGTTCAAAACCAGCTCCCTCTATTTTAGGATGGAGAGCTCGGGCATTTTGGTATCGTCAAAAAAGATATTTGGTCATTGTAATCAATACAAGTAAACGAAGATAGTTAATGTCACAGTTCGACTAGGATACGTGGAAGTTTAAGAGGCTATGGCTCTTTCCATATTGTATTGAAGATTTGGACAGCAAACACTTTTTTGCAAGTGCTTCTTAAAAAAGGTTTGGTATGGTTATATCTCTTCTATGGACATCGCAATTTTTACGCGGCACCCTTACAGGCGGGTAACACCTTAATGTTCAGGCAATAAAGTCCTGTATACATATTTCTGGCACTATGGCTGTATTCATATCTTAGTAGTTGACTGTACAATTAATAGAACAATATATTATTTTTGGTTTGTGTCTAAGAATTCATTGTCAATGTTTATGATCGTGTACCAAAGACAAGTTTCTGTTTGACTGGTAGAGAGTGCCTCAAGATATTAAGTCCGTCATTTGCACTTTTTGAAATTAAGTACACATAATTATGGGTTGATAAATATTATAGTAAAATTGTGCAAGCAAAAAGGCGTAATTGCCTTCAAAATATCTCGTTTTACGGGTACTCAGACAACGATATATATAATATACAAATACATAGAAGACATCCATGACTCAGAAACAAATATCTGTGTTCATCACACAAATAAATGCCCTTTTTTATGCTATAGGTGGCAAACGAGCAAACGAATCGCCTGATGGTAAGCGATTAACGTCGTCCATGGACACCCGCAACACCAGAGGTGTCGCAAGTGCGTTGCCGGCCTTTAAGGTGGGAGTACGCTCTTTTCTTGAAGGTTTGAAGGTCGTATCGGTCCGGAAACACCGCTGGCGACGGTTCGTTCCACAGTTTAGCTGTGCGAGGCAGGAAGTTCCGGGAAAAGCGCACAGTTGAGGACTGCCAACCATCTAAATGGTGAGAGTGGAAATATTGTCGCGTAGGGCGATGGCGGAAAGAAGCGGCAGGGATTAATCCGAACAATTCCTCGGAACCCCCTTACCGAGATTCGAACCCAGGACCATCGGCATAGCAGGCAGGATCACCACCAACTACGCCAACCGGTGGTCTAATCATCTATAGAACGATTCGACACAGTTCACAATTTTCCCATACATTAGAATCTCCCTAGTTAGATTATAAGCCGGTTAAGTTAAGTTAAGTTCATTTATTTCACGAAGAAAATTATATATACAATTTAGTGGTTTTCACAATCTTACTGTGACGTATACATATATAGAAAAAAACAAGACAAGTAATATCAGGGTTTAAGGAAACGGTTGAAAGATTGTATTGTAAGTGCGTAGTGAAAGTTTTGTTTTTAGGGTTCCCACTAAAGGAAAAAAAAAACAGGACCCTTATAGAATCACTTTGTAGTTCGTTCGTCCATTTGTCTGTCTGTCTGTCAAGGCCTTTTATAGTAAGAGTCTGCCTTACTAAGTAATAACGTAACACGCTTAGTGACAGCTCCTGCCTATGAGGGAGAGATTTACAATGGTGCCCATGTATATATAGACTTCTTACTAAAACCGAGAAAGTTTTATTGTAAGTATGTGTGTAATGGAGGTTTTTTAGGGTTCCGTTAAAAGAAAATAACAGAACGCTTGTTTCCGGATATTTGAAGAACAAAGCTTGTCAGAAAACTAAAGTTGATTACGAAGTACGCTTTATAATAGTAGTAGAAATCCTACTCACATCTTATGAATCAGCCTGTATAAACGCTGATTTGGACTCCCTTTCGTGAAACTATTATTTTCAAAAATGGGCTGCGTTCTAAGTTTACAAGAATGGGCAACTGACCACCTAGTAAGAAGTTTAATTTTCTTGTATTTTAATAAGTAGGTACCTAAGTTTATTAAAATACAAAAAAGTATTTTAAGTAGTCAGGGTTTTCGAACTCTACATCTAAAAATATAAAACAGGGATATTTAACTTATATGTTTTTTTAATGAAGTACAATAAGTTCATAATAGTAGTACTCATTCTTGGGCGACATCTAATACTGAAACAGGTTCTCAATTCAACGGAATACCTTATAAACCAAGTGACTTTATTTCTAAATATTCTACGATTTATTATTATTATTATTGAAAAACAGAACCCTTATAGAATCACTTTGTTGTCCGTCCGTCCGTCGGTCTGTCCGTCTGTCTGTCCGTCTGTTCGCCTGTCAATCCGTCCGTCAGTCTGTCTGTTCGTTGACCATCTGTTCACCTGTGTGTCTGTCTATCTGTCTTTCTATCTGTCTGCAGGCTGGGCGGATTTGCACATTCTTAAACAAATTTTTCAGCAGATCAGTGGCATAGCTAATCCTTATACTTATTTACTCCTACTCCACAACATACCACTCAGTCAATGTTCTTGATAACATACTTATTTAAATGATGTAGTATTATTTTAAAAACTTTTAGTCCTTCGCTAAACCTAGTTATAACTATAATAAATCGTAATATATAGATGTGTGTCAAAATTGCGTTGTCATGCAAAAATAGTTTTTAACTTGTATAGTCATTGTTAGGGCTTCGTAGCCAAAATGGGTAAAACGGAACCCTTTTAGTTTCGTCCAGTCCGTCTGTCCGTCCGTCCGTTTGTCACAGCTATTTCACTCAATAGTTATAAAGCATATGATACATAATATATTATAGCTATAAGTGTATTTTGTATGCCGCTACTTAGTTTTACCTATAAATTGCGAACAGAAATATGCTTAGGGGGGCTTTTGGCACATCATCGGATAGGCCTTTGAAAATAATTTAGATGTTTTTATAACTATTATTAATCTAATATTTTCTGAAAAAGTGTGTCCCCCTCTTACTTTTTTTTGAACGCGAGCTCAAAAAATTTTTGAATAAATCTGGAAGATAGGATATAAAACGTTATTACAAAAGGACATAAGTGCCTTAATATTATAAAGACACTTACGCCTTTTTGCTTGCACAACTTTTTCATTGTGTGACGGTACGGAACCCTTAATAATACGTGGCCCGATACACACTAGGCCGGTTTTTCTTTAACATATCACTGTCGCATTATACATTTGGATAATTAATTCTCTATCAGTTGGTAGTGAGAGAAAGTGCACACATTTTATGACATTTCTTAAATTATCGTGCGTTTTCTAGCTGCCTCAAATTCAATAGAAATTCTTCCGTTTGACAACAAGAAAAAAAGTGTGTGTTCAGAGAATACATCGATACATTCCCATACATCGATACATTCCCATACATTTGTTTAGAGAATCAAAATGTACGTATAGGATACCTCCCGTTGACCTATAATCATGAATTTAGTCGGGTCATTCTGTCACAAAGGTTTTTACAGTTAAAATATGAATAGGCAGCGATTTAACCTTTTTTTTATTATTGTATTTTAATTTCATATACCATGGACAATACGGGACACCAAGCTACAGTTCTGCATCAAGAACTTGGCATGCGGCAATCGGAAGATGATTGTATCTGAAGATTTTGTACCTATACTCTTGTTAAATACGTATTCAACCTTTTACTAAGAATTTTTAGCACCTAAGTCTTAGAAGTATTTATTCCTACCAATAAATTGAAATTAGTTGTTGTTTGATTTCCAAATACAAGTGATGTATAGGTACCGGAAAACTCAGGTTACTTGAAATGGTGCGTTCATCGATTGTTAATCCAACAACTAGTAATTTATCGTGCAATAGCATGAGCATTAGAAATATAATAGTATGATGAATCCATGAAGCTATTAATTAATTTATCATGTTTTTCTGTTAAAATTATAAAATTCTAAAACCTGTGCTCAAAAATCCGGTTCTTTAGTACATTATATACCTAAGTGAATTGTTGACCACAAAAGTCAAAGTAGTCCTAGTTTACGGTACCTATAAAAATACGACTATTTCACCTATCCCTACATTTCGTGCCTCACACGCCATGACTTCATATCAAATATACGTTTAGCTATGATTATTTTGTTACTTGGTGATGGTGGCACTTTATAATGTCATGATCCCCGGCTGGATCACCTCGTCTTTAATGAAAATAAATGCATCAGAATGTATCTATAGTGTGTATATATATATATATATATATATATATATATATATATATATATATATATATATATATATCTAACATCTGTAAGCAATTTACCATCTTTCTTACCACATATACTTCTTACACATATACATCAGTTCTACATTATACATGTTAAATTGATGTAAAGTTATTTGATTGCATTTATGTGTAAATAGTATGTGTGGTATGAAATAAATTATGGTGGTTTTCTTCAAGACTCAAGACTTCTTTACAACAAGGTTTACAAGGACCCCAGGCATGTATATTTGTTACAGATGGTCAAAGAATTATGTAGATACTTGTATACTTTATATACATTCTGATGCTTCTATTTTCATTAATAACGAGGTGGTTCTGCCGGGAGCATGACGTACTTTATTATCTATTTACCGTGGCAGCGAAAAGGTTAACCCTTTAAACGCCAAAAACCTAAAAATGGCGTGTGCTGTCGTGCCTACAGAACTAATATGTAATAGCGTTAGCGCGCAATCATACCTCTATGGTCTTGCCTACCACGCCAGCAACATATTTAGGTTTTATGACGTTTTCTGTCAAAATTAGTTCGCACGCTGTACCTATATATTATGTTACTTCAATAGAAGCTTTACGTACTTCCATACCTTGAAGAACATTTTATGAATTCGTCATATTTTGCGATCAAACTGATGTGATCAAACTATACCGCAAAAAGTCAAAAAGTTACTTATCTACATTAAGGCAAAATAACTGCTATCAGGCAAGCATGTAGGTATTCTTTTGTGCATAAATGTAATTTTCTATTAGAAATAAATAAATTTGATGAAACACCACACTTTTTGTATTATTACAAGGGCGCTTGTCGAATCGCACCATACTTCGAAATACCTACTTGCGACTAGTGAACGCTTATATATGTTGCTATTTTTTGCTCGCGACTACGTTTCCGTAGAAGTTGACCAAAACTGCCCTATGTCCTTTTCTAGGAGTAAAACTATCCCCATACCTACTAATTCCATCTTGATCCGTTCAGCGATATTAGCGTGAAGCGGTAACAGACAGACAGAGAGTTACTTTAGCATTTATTATATTAGTATGGAGTACAGTGGCAGTACACAAATGGCACGATAGTTTTTATACTTACATATACATATACAGTTAAAGCGGTTTTTGGCATGTATGAAATTACAAAAAACTTTTTTCTTCCTACCTAAGCGATTAAAAAAAACGTAATTGTTAATAGTATGTACCATGTGCAAATACCAGCACTTGATTTTAAAAACCCGTGCTCATTTTATCTATTATTAATTATTATTTGATAGCAGCAATACCACGTGCTTGATTAACCCGACTAAATAAAATATTATCTTTACGCCCGTATTTCACGCAGCAATTTATGACATTTAGCAATATACCTCTTTTTGACGTATATTCTGAGACACTCGAGCCGTCTGTGGTAACATAAGTTCCAATCAGTAGCAGAATAGTAAATAATGAAGACTGATAACCGTAATATTTAAGACGTTCTTCGGGAAACCGTTAATACCAGTATACGTATAAATTAATTTGTATGTTTTGTTTGTATTTGTTAATACATAATCCAATATTGTATAATACTCTGATAAACCAACCGGCCGTACAGATCTTGAGTTTATTTTCTACTTTAATATCACCTTGATATTTTGTATGGTGACTTAGCCTCACACTGTGTAGCATAGGCGTATAGTTAGTTAGTTTATCTGGGCCCTTTTCCGCAACTCGACATCCATCGTGCCTTTTTTGCGTGCTACGAGGTAGCCCTATTCCAACCACCCCAGCTCCTCAACGAAACCAAGCATCGGTTTTAGGTTGCTAAATGCCTCCTTGAGTGTTATTGGAGTCCCCAGTGAGTGTTATAGGCGTATAATTATCTACAATAAATATTTTTAACACTTCCTGACTTTCTCTAAACGGGTGCTGGCTGTGCTGCGAAGGTGACATCACCCTATCCGATGTCCTATCCTAAACATGTCACGCCAATTGTGATTAAAATACGAGAGATTCAACCGTTTTTTTTCCATATTCATGTCAGTATGGGTCACGGAAGATTAAATTGTACTATGTAAATGCGTGAAAATTTGTCAGTGAATCAAATATAAGAATCATTTGGTATTACAAGTTATAAATATATTATTGCATCAATTAGATCACGTTGCCTTGGATATCGTAGGTAAAAGTTATTTATAATATTTTACATACGATCAAAATCAACTCTTTCTTAAGAATAATTTATCTATAGCATTTCCATGCTGTAAATATATTTTAATTAAATTGATTTATAACGCTTTAAATAATTTCATTCCGGCAATCATCACGAGAAAGGCGACTTTATTTAGAAATTGACAGTCTTTGTAAGTAACTCCTCCTTGTCCCAAGTAATATAAACCGACTAAGCAGAAAGCAGCTGCGCCCTCATATTTCACATACAAGTTTATGACATTTGGTAACTTACTTATTTTAGCTTATTGTTTCCGTGCTCTCCGATCCGATCAAATTTCATACCAAAAAAGCGTGGCCGGCGCTGGACGGGGCCTTCCGATGCTTCCGATCTGTCAGAGTTTTGGGCTCTGTGAACACGTGACGCCTTCCATACTAAAAAAAGCCCCGTCCCGTCCCGTCCCGTCCCGTCCCGTCCTAGTGTGAGTCATCCTTTACACAGACTGACCGATACCCAAACTAAGCAACGTTCGTACTATGGGAACTAGGCGACGATATACACATAAAATTAATAAAAAACACACATTATAAATTTACTAAAATGGGAATTAACTTTCAAGACTAAACGTTACATTTTTTTACTTTTTAACCGGGGCAATGTCGCCATCGAAACATTGGAGGAAAGTTTTAAAAGTTTTACGTTTTAGGAAATTCATAGAAAACTCTCATAGAGAGCTCGGGCGGGACTCGAACGCGCGACTAAGATAGAACTGCGTCCCGTACGGGGAAACCAGCTGACAGGCAACTATGCTGGCCACTTCATTCTTAATTAAAATTTCAATTGAGTGACACAACATAAATGCATGAACCTTGTTTCATCATAATAAGAGTGAATGGCATGGGCAGTTTATGAATGAATTTATTCATAAATTGCCCATGCACTTTTGAACGCGTGTGTACATTACTGGTCTCTCGACCATTACTGATGCCACCACCCTGCATCAGTAATGGGCCTGCATCTGTACAGCTCAGTATTTGACACTGATACAATTAAAATAAAAGTAGTTTGTATAACAATACTGCATTGAAGGCCAGTGATAGAAACCAATACCTAATTCTCCTGTCACATTATACATTATATGACTATTTCACTTCGCCCAAGAGATAAGAAACATAAATAATAAAAAAACGTACAAAAATTAATTCAGAAAAAAAACCTATTGTCACATTTGCGTAATTTTAAATATCTGCAAGTGCTTAGCCAGTGCAGTCCACTGACTAAACCCTTGTTCTCTTCAGTTTGCTGTGTTGCGAAGGTGCTCTGAGACTGCAAACAATCGTGACTTAGTCAAATGTATCACGCATCACGCTACGGCGACAAAAAGCGCTTATTTTTACGAACAGAAACGATCACATTGTTCCTTTCAAAATATTTTTTATAGACCAGAAGGCCTCTAAATACTAAAAGAAAAACAACACTAAGAACTAAGAATACTATACCTCAACAAACAGCCGCTTAAACAGTACAAATTACATTTCTCTAATATAGTAGATATATATCAGAATCTCCTTTAGATATATCCTAAAATTCTTGTTACAAATCTAACACAAGATGGTTTCAAAGACTGTGCAAATTACTCCTCTATAGAATTATTCTGGATTCAGTCGGAAATACGGTTTGAGTAAAGTGCTTCACCCAATCTGTGTAATTATCACTTGTAACAGCAATTAAATTCGAATAATATTCGTACTCGAGAATTTGACTGCTATTGAACTGATAGGAATTTAAATTTTATGAAACATCACGTTTCAGTACTTGAGACAAGAAAAGGGATAGTTTCATGCAATTTTAATTTGGATTTGTAAAATAAATTGAATTATTATATTAAACACAGGAAATTTGCCACATAGTACCATACATTGGTGACATTTAAATAGCCTACCAAAAACTGTTTATTAGCGGGTTAATTTTGAACCTTATTTTTCTTCAACTATTTTAAAACTGATATAAAGTAAGACGCATTTCAAAAATAAACAAATAAGTGAATCATTGACGTAAGAAGAAAAAATTAAGTCTTATATTTGCTGTTCTGGTAAATCTTCAATTTCCAATATTTCATTAGTAAATGAAACAACAAGTTCATGTCATGTATGTATAGTATATAGTACTTATATTGTTTTAAGCCTAATTTCAATTTACCTAAACTTACTTGGCATACTTATTCGTTTCGTCTAATTTTCATTTCATCGAATTTCATTTCGTATAGTATTCGTTATGTATAACGCCGTTCCATCTAATTTTGTTCCACCTTATTTTTATTTATATAATGACTTGTTGTCTAATATTCAAGTTGTATAATTATATTTTACTTATGTGGAGATTAAATTTCTAATGACTCGCGTACTTATATTTCATAGTCTCATTAAATTTTGTGTGTGTAGCTCCCATAGCCTTTTTTTGGCAAAATGTCATTTAAAAAAAATACGAATATTTAAAACTTTTGTAAGGAAGTGGAAAAAGCCTCATTGGACGATTGGGAATGGAGGCCCCAGACAGTGTCAAGACTTACAGTGTTAACACTGGACCGTTAGGTTATCCGATGGCACTTCTAATGGATAAGATTAGGTTATATTAGTATGTCGAAAAGGTGCGAAGCGCCTCAACTACTAATTTTAATGTTTTACGCACTTGGGCTAGTTTATACATGGTGTTTCACATAATACTAAAAACCAGAAAACCGTTTGTTCAGAATCGAGAGTAGAATCGATTGAACTATATCTTGATGGCGTTTTTTTTTTCTATTATTAGTTACTTTTTGCGTGCCCAGTCTACAAATTCGTAATACAACATTTTTAATACAATTTTTTATTACTTATTACCCAATGTTATATGTGTAAACGAATGCCAGTTAAACGAACTGGCAAAACGATCAAGCAATGATATACGGCTCAAAATGCTCCAAACTGCACGTTGCGGAGATAAGGATGTTCAGATAGGCTGGAGGAGTAACACTAAACCATGTAATAAAAATAACCAAGTCGAGGTACAACGAGGAGGCGAGTGAAAAGCGTAGGGGATGCGGCAGTCCTAGGGCTTGAAAAATGTCATCCGAGGAAATCTAGGACAAACGCGCCTGGCGACACCATATAAGGAGAGCTGACCGCAATTATCAGGAATAAGCTTAAGAAGACGAATAAGATGAGAGCAACCAGAGGACCCCTCATTAAACATCTAAAACGAGCATGGCTCCAAGTATTTCGAAAAAATACAAAAGACCAACCAGTCTTTTTTTGCTTAGCTTCTGAGATTGCGACAGGTGCAACATTTATTTCAGTTAGGTTTTGTACAGTAAGTCCCAATAAAGTATATGTTTTTACAACAATACATATGTTATCTTACTGTATTTAAATTATTTTAACTATAAAACTCTCGTGAGACTCGAACATATTAAATAATATTTAAAACGGGTCACTCACGTAATTTAGTCGATTTTCGCTCGACATGTTTCGTTCTTTACGAAGAACGTCATCAGGAGCGCCCACTCGCGACAGAGGCAAGTCGTACACTGCGGGCTAATGCCCTATCTGCTCTGGTGACGTTCCTGATGACGTTCTTCGTAAAGAACGAAACATGTCGAGCGAAAATCGACTACATTACGTGAGAGACCCGTTTTAAATATTATTTAATATGTATTTAAATTATTTGAATTTTAATACATCATATCATGCTTTAAAGGAAATAAACAAAGTGAGTGTTGTTCCTTTGCCTCATTAATTCTTTTTTTTATAACGCTGCACATTTTTATTGTCAAAAATGAATTCTACGTGTCTGCTTTATACGAAAATGATATGATATATTATGATGTGAATAAATATTAAAAGAAGTCATTCCGCTTGCATTTTCACCCCTCTCCCCCCTCACTCAGGAGGGGAATTGGTTTTCCCTACATATCTAAAATTAGTTATTTTGAGGTTCTCTAGCTATAGTCCAAATTTCAGAACTCTAACTCACAGCGCACAATTTTGCTCGATTTTGTTCTAGTAGCGACTCTACTACTTATATTATATAAAATCGCAATAAATAAAAAAATTTTTTCGGAATAACAATGATTATGATTACCAAGCAGTATTATTAGGAATTATAGCATAAAAAAATGAATGAACTATGAATGAAAAATTAATGATTTGACTGAATATTTTCGTTTCCATAGTTGTGATAAGTTATACGCTTTTTCAGAAAGTTTCAGTTTTCAGTAACTTGATAAAGCGCCGTATGAGATGGACGGACATATACACAACATTAGTAAGTATATAGAATAACTGTTGACACAATTTTGTTACAGAACCCTAAAACAACTGGTTCGAAATTGAAACTTTATCCTCAATCGAGTTAATAAAAATTCCCAAGAATTTTTAATATAGCCCGAATCATTACTCTCAAAAATATTTCATTAAGTACAGAAATATTTCGTTAGCAAAATAACGAAAGAACAATGTTAATACAAGTGAACCGGTATTTTATTCACGAACCTAATTGCGAAGTCTGTTATAAAAAGTGATCGGAATTCGTAAGGTAGGCGAAAATACCTATTCTTCGCAAGAGCACATAATAGAGTGGTTACAACCTAGTAAAAAATATATTTTTTCATTTGTCATGCTCTGAAAGACACACATGTAACTTTGTTTTCTTAATGTCTCATGGATTCCATCATTAGATCTGAAGTGAAATCTAAAATTAAACTACCTTGGAGGTACCTCCTCCGATCGGTCGATTAATAGAGCTGGATATTATCGAGAAGTTCTACTTTGTCATCCCTGGTTTTCATCATCAGGTTCACTCCACCAAAATTATGGTTTCCGTAATTAGCATGTGCCGTTAAAATGTGAGGAGTTCTCTCAATTACTCATGAATTCCATCATCAGAATAAAATTATGAACAAATGGGTCTAACTTGAAAGTTTTTCCTTACAAACAAAAGACGAATGTCTCAAATCGGATTACAGAGCTGGAAATAACCAAGCAGTTCCTCTATACCATCCTTGGTCTTCCGAGTCCATCTCCATCCATCCCAGTTAAATGATGGCTTCAGTAAAAAAATGCCCCAGTTAATTATGAAAACCCTCCAATCACAATGCACAAATCGGATGATATCTAGAGCTATCTTTAGCGAGCAGTTCTGCTTTGTTATCCCTGGTCTTCATCCTGGTCCTCTCCAGAAAATATTCAAGTTGCTTAAGGAAACCCTATAATCATATTACTTGAGCTGTTAATATTTAAGGAGTTCTCTCATTTCATGAATTTCAGAATAGCATTATAATCAAATGGAAAAAGAAGAATATCTCGATTCGGATGATAAAGTTGGAAATTACCAAGCAGTTCCTCTATACCATCTAGTCTTCATTATCAGGTATACCTTACCAAATTGATAGTTTTCGTAATTAAATGCTCGAGTTTCTAGAAAACATCCAAATCACCTTGCATGTAACTTTCAAATTTGAGGAATTCCCTCAATTACTCACGGATCTCATCATTAGAAAAGAGTTTCGAGCTTGGTTACAAAATTTCACTCAAATTGGTTGATAAATGCGACCTGTAGAGAAGAACAAATGGACAGAGAGCCGGACACACGAAATCGTTTTTGCCCAAGCAGCGCTTTGCTCGCTCGGTCAACAATCAGTTTTACATAAGGACAAATAAGAAATACTTCCCTTATTGTATCATTATCATAACGAACTCTCAATGGTCCTAATGGTGCGATAGACCCCAAAGGCGCTTAAGACCTTTGTAAATTGAAAATTTCCTAAAACTGAACCGACAAAAAAAATTACAAACGTGTTTATCACATTTCACAAGAATTGGTTGATGGACAGACACACGAAAGCATTTATACCAAAGCTGAAACAGAGACGCTTCGCTCGCACGGTCAATTAACGTTAAACGATGGGGAGAAGGTCTGATGCATTTTATTTATGGGCATACCTATGTTAAAATAGCCAACCACATAAAAAATTCAATTTGCAGTAACACGAGTACTTAAGGCCTCGCCCACATTATATGCGGTAAACGGTCGGACATTGGCTCGCGCGACACCCGCGGACGAAACATGAAAGTTCAAACGGAATGTTACTATTTTTTTATCTTTGTCTGTGACTGATCGACGTTTTGATACGTCCCAACTGGGTACTCACCATTCTTAACTGGTTAAAGCGAGATCCACACAATTTCGATTCGCGCAATCGCTTTCACGCAAACGGTTACGTTCGAACTCGTAAGTACACAGATTCCAGTAGAACATTATCAAATGCAGTACTAGTCTACGATTGTAAAAACACTATCTGTATTTAGAATGAGTTTGTGCTCTGTAGAGTCAACAAAACTTAGCACTTTCCTTTAAACTTCTTGTGGTAAACATTTTAATATTCAAGCTCACTAAAGTGTAAATTAAAATGCTATAATAAAATTACGGATAAAACTGTACTAATACTAATGTTTACATTGCCGCCATTTACTTTCATTGGATGAACCTACAGTCAAACGATCCCGGGGTTCTAGGGCTAAGACCGGATCATCCTCAACTGGTTCTAACATCAAGTGCGCTGCGCGCGACAAAATGAAACTCAGTCCGCCCGCACGGGTAGTCGAACACGGTTCAAAGATGTTTGAAACATGTCGCGTATAATAATATGCGAGAGTTAAGGATGAGTCACACTAGCACGGGCCGGACCGATCTGCCAGTTTCCGATGGCTTCGAGCTTGGACGTGATTCATTTTATAAAATTTGACAGATTGACCCGTCCCACCCCGTTCCGTTCCGTCCTGGGTGCGTAGCCAAGATGCCAATCGCTCACGCTCAGTCGCTAACGAAACGCAACTGTCATTGTCACACTAATAAGGAAGAGTGATAGAGAGAGGTAGCTACGATACGTTATTAAAAACCCCCCGCGCACGCCTCCCGCGAAAGGTCGTTTAAAAGAGCTCTCGTTAATTTATTTAATTTTCGAGTTAATATGGCGAAAGTCACACTACAAGCGATAGAAAAACTAATCCAAAAAGCTTTAGAACCGATTGAGCTTAAAATATCCGAACTAAACTCAAAAATAGAAGCGGTATTCGCAAAACAAAATCCGGCAATTTTAATATCTCAACCAACGAACAACAAAGATGGCGATAAAGCTGCAGGACAAGATCCGTCACGGCAGCTCCCGAGGACGGACGATCCACCCCCGAAGACGAACGATCCGGGCCCGAAGCCAGCACGAAGCCGACCGGCAGGTACGTCACCAGCACCAGCTGCGACGACAACATCGGCGCGCACTGCGCGTGCGAGCGCGAGGACTCTAAACGCACAAATCAACGCACCACGCAAGTCTCTTTCGCACGCGCCAGCTCTCCCTCCAGCCGTCGCACCTGTCACCGTCGCACCCGTGAGTAGGCAGAAACTTGCACCTGCACCAGCAACGAACTCGCAGCCGAATGATCCCGAAACCGCGTGCAACGGCAACAACAGCATACTGCCAGCGGTGGCCACTAAATCCACGGAATCAGGTGATGCACAAACTGGAGTTCATAACAAGAAAAATAAAGTACGCAAGCCTAAGCAATCTATAATTGTTGGAACCGGAAATGTAGATTCGGACCTTCAGTCTGTTGAACGACTGAAATACATACAAGCCTGGCATTTCAAACCAGAGACTACGGAGGAACAAATACGCAATTTTCTATGCAAGGTTGAACACTCGGACGACTACATAGTAGAAAAAAGGAAAATTAAAACTGACAGACATGCTGCATTCGTCATCGGTATGCCAGAGAGCTTGCATGAGCGGCTAACAACGCCAGCGGTATGGCCGCCGGGTATACGGTTCACAGACTGGTTTCTCGCTCGCCCCCGCCAGTGGCGGGGAGCCAAGCGCAGGCGCAGCCGCAGTCCGGTCGCCGCCGTCGCAGCCGCCACACGATAAGGATTTATGCATGCGCACATCACGTTCTACCTACAATGGGACGTATGAAACACCGTTAACACGTAAGATTGTGATTTGTCAGCAAAATGTCCAATCACTTAACAATAAGACTGAAAGGTTGGAAGTGCTACTGAAGACTGAACTAAACTGTGACGTATTAGCTTTGACGGAACATTGGCTTACAGATGATAGATTAGCATGCATTAATTTAGATGGCTATTGTTTAATATCGCATTTCTGTAGAAAACAAGCCATACACGGAGGTTCGTGCATATTTGTTAAGAACTCAGTCAAAGCCATCGAACTATGTGACATACAGCAACTGTCGGTTGAACTTTACTGCGAATTATCCGCGATAGAACTAGTGGATTTAAATTTGATTGTTGTGTGTGTCTACAGAACAAACACGATTAGCGCTTTAGACTTTTTGACTCGCTTAGAAAGTGTGCTCGCTAAGATTGCCGAATGCGATAAAGATTGTATTATTGTAGGTGACATGAATATTGATTATTTAAATGATGACAGTACACAAAATAAATTAATTGATTTATTGGCTGTGCATAACTTTAGATGTATCGTAGATTTTTATACTAGGATAACTAGCCATTCGTCAACATGTTTAGACCATATTTATAGTAACTGCAAAGAGGATGCAACGCATGCGTCTCCTGTGGCTACTAACATAAGTGACCACCTTGCGGTGCGCTGCGAGGCGGTGTACCAGACTGGCGCACCACCCGCGCCAACGCGGCTGGTGCGCGCATTCACTCATGCCAACCAAGCTAGTTTTATGGAAGCTATGTACAGCATAAACTGGAAAGAGTTGTGGTGCCGTCGTGGCCGCACGGCCACGCAGATGGCGGTTTCTATCATAAACATTATTATGAATTATTTTGACATTTGTTTTCCATTAAGAAAAATTTGTAATCGTAATAATTCCTGGGTATCAGATGACATTTTTAAATTAAAACTATTTTTATTTGACATTATTGCAATTGGCAATATATTTCCAGGTAATGAAGTTATAAAGATAATGATTGAAAATACACATAAAAAATACAGCGAACTAGTGAGGAAGACTAAGTACGACCATTATGTAAATATGCTAACAAAGAGCCAAAACGCGTCCAAATCCATGTGGGACGTTATAAATAAAGAGCGAGGCAAAACTTCACGCCCTCCAGTTGATTGCACAGATGTTGTGATCAATTCGGATGGCACAGAATTTGATTCCAGGCAGGATGCAGCGAGTGCTATGAACCAACGGTTCGCATCTGCTGCGGCGACGTGCGGTGCGCCGAGTCCCGATCTGATGCGGGTGCGCGCCGTGTTGGCTATTGCCCGCGCGCCAGCCGACCGTAGTTTGCGTTTACGCCAGTTTACGGCAGATGAGGTATTTAAAATAATCACCAAGAACATCCCACACAAAGCCACCAAAGACTTCTATGGCGTTTCAATGGAACTCATTTATATTGCTGCAGACCCCCTGTCACCCGTGCTCGCGGATCTGTATAATCAATGTATCTCTGAAGGAGTTTACCCCTCCTCCCTTAAAGTTAGTAAAATTTCCCCTTTATTTAAGGGTAAGGGGAAAAAGGAGGACATTGATGGATACAGACCCGTTTCCATAATTCCAGCGGTGGCAAAGGTATTTGAAAACGGCCTCAGCGCGCGCCTAACAGAATTTCTGGCAGCTACTAATGCCCTGTCTGCAAATCAATATGCCTACCGCGCTGGCCATTCAACGTGCGCCATGACGCGCCAGCTGGTACGCTGCGTGGTGGGAGCTCGCGAACGAGGCCAGCAGGTCGCGGTGCTATGCTGTGACCTGTCGAAAGCGTTCGATGTGGCTGATCACAGCGTACTCGCTATGAAACTACACCATTATGGCATAAGTGGAAAAGCGCATGCACTCGTTACCGACATGCTGCATGGTAGAACGCAGGTAGTGGTATCTGATGGAGGAAAAGTGAGATCAGATATAATATCCACAGCAATTGGTGTTGCGCAAGGATCGTCGGTGTCCAACATACTCTTCTCGCTGCTTCTCAACGACCTTCCGGAAGCAATAAAGGGAGAGGTATATATGTATGCCGACGATGTTGCCGTGATAGTTTGCGCACCTAATATCGACAAACTGGAGAAATGCTTGAACGAAGTGGCAAACCAAGTGTCGCAGTACTTTCGAAGCAACGGCCTAGTATTGAATCTTAGGAAGACTCACTTTCTGCACTTTTGTCTAGGGGGTAAACCCCCGAGGAGCCTAGAAGTCCACGTAGATGGTGTCGAAGTAGGTCAGGTGCAGAATACGGCCTTCCTGGGCTTTGAACTAGACAGAGGCCTCCAATGGGCACCACACATTGCTAAAGTATGTGGTAAGCTAGCGAGCGGCTGCTTTGCCCTGCGACGACTGGCGAGAGTTGTACCCAGGCATGTAGTGAGGTCTTGCTATTTTGCTACAGTGCACTCGCTCCTACAATACGGCGCAGAGCTGTGGGGCCGCGCTGCCGAATGGGAGCGTGCTTTTCACTTGCAGAAGAGCGCCGTCCGGGCGATAGTACTTGTAAGCCAAACCACCTCAGCAAGACCTTACTTCAAAGACCTCCGAATACTCACGCTTCCCTCACTTGTTATACTTCAGGTGGCCACATACGTGCGATCTCACTTTGACGAGTATTCGAGCGGAACGGATGTCCATGGTCGAAACTTGCGAAACGCTCAGAAGCTCTTAGGCGTAAAGCATAGACTAGCAAAGTCTGCAAAACTCACACACGTCATGGGCCCGACGGTGTACAACCGTCTGCCAGTACACGTCACAGACGCGCCGTCAATGTCTAGTTTTAAGTGTAGGCTAAAATTATGGCTTATCGAGCACACTTTCTATAGTTTTAATGACTTCATTAACCTAACAAATACCTAATATGTCTGTAGGTACCTGTAGTTTACAGTTGACATTAATATTGTATATATAGTTTTTAATTTTTAATGTCCATATTATTATAGATTTATCTGTTATGAATGTTGACATGTAATATGAATTATTATCAATAAAATATGAATATGAATATGAATATTAAGCGTGAGCGATTGGCATCTTGGCTACGCACGCTGTTCTAGTGTGAGTCATCCTTTATCCATAATTTTATTATAATATTTGAATGTGTCACGATAGTTTAAATTTGATACTGAAAATAATGCATAAATATACCTCTGAGGCTAAAGCAACAAAATTTAGCTGATATAAACCAAGTAAAAGCTCTGAGTATCCCTCTCTGGCGGATTTGCGAAATGCAAAGTTGCAAATTACCTTTTTAGAGAAACAGTTTCCTGAGCCTGTGTAGATAAGGACTAAAACATATTTCCATAAAGTTAACAGCCCGTAAAATAATTAAGCCAACGCAACCCCGTTTTTTTTTAATGTGGCTTAAATAAATTACAATAATTATGTCAGCCAAACTTGTCTGTTTCAGATGCACCTATCTCCTGGGTGCGGAGACAAAATGCCAATCGCTCACGCTCCGTAGCGTAGCGTAGTTATCTCTCTCCATCACTCTTCTTTCTTAGTGCGACAAGGACAGTTGCGTTCGCACCTTGATCTTAACAAGAACACGAAAATTTAACTTTAAAATACATGTGGT
This sequence comes from Lathronympha strigana, assembly GCA_949128165.1. Classification (NCBI taxonomy): domain Eukaryota; kingdom Metazoa; phylum Arthropoda; class Insecta; order Lepidoptera; family Tortricidae; genus Lathronympha; species Lathronympha strigana. The sequence continues at coordinate 3,549,292 of OX421905.1, forward strand.
CGTAACTGAATTGTACATTTTACACTTTAGTCTAATTTCGTTTCTCTCGTATAGATCAAAAGAAATGTACTGAGAAATGATCATGTTTCTTTTAAACCGGCCAAGAGCATGTCGGGCCACGCTCAGTGTAGGGTTCCGTAGTTAAGCGTTCGTCACAATAGTGAACCTAGAAGGGGTTTACGCAGATACCATGACCATAACTAGCAAAAAGGAGTATCTTCGCAGCACTTACGACTCATATATACGCCCTTTTATTAAGAAGATATCACTGTTTGCAACAAAAAAATGTTTTAAATTACCATGTTAAAAAAAACTTGTAAGTCTTTATAAAGCTCTACTTTTTTTTTCTTTTTTTTTTACTAGCGGGTCAAAAGATAGAGGTGAAAACATGTGTTTTTACCGGAGCGATTATTTACAAAAATATTGACTTTATCAAAAACATATTTTAGCACACCACTACTTTTTTTTAATACCTACCTATCCAACAATATAACAAACTTAGGGTTGGAACTGAAAAGAAAATCATGCGTATTGTAGGTACCCTATACAATATTTTTCAACTTTTTATTTTAATACTTTGTCAACTTGACTGATATACATATTCGTAGCAAATTACATATTTCTAGTGTTAACGGTCGCTGAGATTATCCGTAGACGAACGGACATACTTGGTTGGAGGCGTGAACGAATTGATTCGCACCGGATACAACAGTAACAATCCGGTAATACTCAATCTCGTATGCACAGTTTCTATAAAAGTAATAAGGAAATGTGTGAGTCATGACTCATGAGTCGTAATATTTTTAAAAATGATTTTCGGCTAGTTTGCTAGATCTGTGTTCAACTGTTTACTTTACCTTACTTGTCTCATACGTGTATGATTTTCGACTTTGCATACTGATTCCATAGAATAATAGTTGTAGATATACTTAAATGAATGAATTGTTTGTATTAGTTTTGTATGTTGACCTGTAAAATATAAATAAAAGGATTTTGTTTTGTATACCTATCTGTATAGGCATACATAATCCATTATCGTAGGTACCTATATTTACATACGCCAGGGTTGCCACCTGAAATACATGGAACCATTGAAACTTTGAACAAACATTGGCACTCGATTGTTTCACTTCATACATATTAATTCCAGGGTTCATTTCAATATCAACAAACGGAGTCAAACAGCTGAACACAGGGAGTCGCGGTTGAGCGCCCCTCACTGACATATCGGTGGAGGTGAAAGTCATAAGTTTTGAACTGGTGCAATTGTAAAGCACGAATCAAATTATTTATTTGTTTATTTATAATTCATTAACAATGATTAATTGTGTTTGAAATCTTAAATCTAGTATATACAAAAGTAAAATTAAGTAATAATAAAACATGTCAGCAAAAAAGATTAATATCAAATATATATATTAAAAAATAAAAAAACAAGCAAGAAAATAAATAAAGGGCTTGCATAAGATCAAAATTATAGTGTAACCAAATTATGTCAAAGAAAAATATGTATTTACATATTAAATGTAATAAGTGTTTTTTTTTTTAGTAGTTACACTACTATATATAAATTATAAAATGAAAGAGATGTCAAATACTACAGAAAAAGTGACCAAGGCCCCCGGTGAGCAGAGCTGGGATCGAACCAACGACCTCCTGTTTTCGCGGCAGACGCCCTAACCACTGGGCTATCCGATCTCGGCTTGCCCAATGTCATGATGATGATGGGCTGCCGTGATCGGGTATAAAAGTTGATTTTCTAATTCAACCCTTGAAGCTGAGTTTAAGAGAGTTTTCTTTCCCGTGGACATTAGTTAACAGCTTGTGGAAGTTTTGCTCAAAAACATTCAACAATCATTACAACATGCCCAAAGAGACATAAGGAAATAGAATGGCATAGTTAGTTTTATAAATTCTTTATTTTTTTCTCGTACAAAACAATTACATGGTGCATCAACCGCTAATGTAACGGGCATAAGAATTGACTTTACTAAGTAATTGATAACTATGACATATCAATGTCATATCGAATACTCATACGCCGCTTACACACATGCACATCCCATATGAGATAAAATTAAATTTGTAGTTTTGTTTTTAAATGGAGCTAATTAGGCTACCGGTGTCTGAGAAATTAGCTTAATTTAAGCTAAATAATGCACCATTGTATGTAAAGCAATTGCTTCAAAACACGTTCTATACCTAGCCTTTCATTTTTGGGTAAGTAGTTCACAGGAAAGACCTGACCATCATAAAGTTTTGAACCCAATTAAGACAGCTAAAAGTATTGAACACAGTGCTTCTATTTTCTTAGTGTCCCTAAGCAATCCTCGCATTTCGAAATACAATTAAGTGGATGACAATTAGTTGTTAGGCACCTGTGCCACGGCCCTACTAAGTCATAATATCGACACAGCGTCACGTCACCGACACTGCATCGTGCCTGCGCATGCATCAGCGTCACCGCGTGTCGTCACAGCCGCCCGCGCCGCGCATCATCGATATTTTGCAATCGGTCCGATCACGTTAATAAAACGGAAGTGCAAGCTCACTCTGAGTCTTTTGATACCTAACATCGGGGCCTAGGACACCGCGACACCTTTTGCGTTAGATAAAGCCTTAAATGAAAGCTTTATATTTATAATTAAAACTCTCTTATTCATCGTCTGATTATAATTTATCTCCTCCACTGCTGCCTCCCTATATTTGGCGCAGTCGGTAGGATTGGTATTGGATTCTCATTCAGTTTTTTATTTATTATGTTTTGTTATATAGTAATAAAGTAGATACTTAGTTCTGAATTCAAATTCAATTCGTTATTGACATGTTACTCGTATTATTACATTTTACTTTAGTAGTTTAGATCTGAGAAATAACCACCGCTACCGCTTAGAATTGTGGCAAACAAAATTGACAGGTAGACGCGCGTCGCGTACAGGCATCTCCAATAATTTTATGCATGAATTTTGCTCGCTAGAGAGATATAATATTTAGTATAAAGAGACATCGGGGATACCTTGTAATCCATGTAACTCCGGAAGTGATTCTAGTTAAACAGTGTCGGAATGGATACTTAAATGCCAACTCGTGGTATAATATTATGAAGTTTTAGTTGAGAATGTTATAAAGCTATTATGTTATTAGTTTGAGATTTCGTTTTTTTTTTAAACCTGGTATGAAATAGCAAATGCCGTAACACAAGTGTAAAACTTAAAAGGGGGATTTTTGAGTTTTTGGGACAAACTAATGACAAAAGAAGCTTGTGTAAAAATAAAACAATTTTATAAACAACGATCCACTGACTCAGTACTTTGTTTGTATTATTAATATATCTGAGGATAAATTTACACTGATTAACCTTGTCCCAACTCCCAATAAACTAAACACTCACAATCAAATCATGGTGACTGCTAATGATTACAGATAAGTACATCGATCAATGCATGGGCAAGGTTTATAATATGGATATTATATAAGGGTTCCGTTTTTTTCTTTTGAAGTACGGAACCCTAAATATACCTTTTTATCAATGTGCTGTCTTAGACTATTTTTACCTGAAACGCACTATGGCAAGTGCTATTATAGTTATATGGGGTGTATAATTTCGTCATACATGGAACGTGTTTAGGCTTAGACCATTTAACCAAAAAGTGACTCTCGCGATAGTTCTAGCTTAGTTTTAGAAAGCAACCGCTTAGTTTAGTTAATCGTTAATGTTTACAACTTGCACTCGTAAAAATAACAGGAGTTTATGTCCAAATTTCGCAGACTACGTACAATATTTTACCAACTCTCTTTAAATACACGGATAAGACGAGCAAGTTGAGCTTCAACAACTCTTATCAAAATGTCTTTTCTCTTATCTTCATAAGTTTCAATATCAGTTGAAGTTTTTACTGCATTAGGTATTTAATTCCGAGTCCAAGATAAAGTCTAAAACTCATTGGAAACCTAGATTAAAGATTGAAATGACCCGATAGAGCAGAATCACAGTCATTTTCAGAAACGTTTAAGATGGAATTGAAAGTATTTGAATACGTAGTTTAAGTATATCGGCACGGAAATATCAAATCAAATCAAATCAAATCAAAATTTTTGATATGGCAGCAGCGCGGCGCTCACCTCTGGTATGTTCTAGTTGTAATGTCATAACCGCATCAATTTGAGTGCTGTTATGTGTTTGTAATGTGGAACAGCTTTCAAAACCAACACAATTCTATAATGATTAAACATCATAGACTGTTGTACAAGAGTTAGATGGGTATGTTTTTTTTTAATAAATCGTACATTTGAACTCTAGCGATATAAGAATTAGGATTCGTTTCATTCGTTCATTCAATGACCCGTTAGTCTAAAATTTAAGAAAAAATCTTTTCGACAAATTAGGGATGACTCACACTAGCACGGGACGGGACGGGAAAATCTGTCAAATTCTATAGATATAATCACGTGATAGCTCGGAGCCCTCGGATGTTACGTGACGCTTTCTATAGAAATTGACAGATTTTCCCGTCCCGCCCCGTCCCATCCCGTTCTAGTGTGAGTGGTCCTTTATTGTAATGGCGCCATCGCTATTGACGCGAGTCATGATACCATCGGCTTCTGAACCCATTTTAGAGCTATAATTATATGTGTAGGATAAAGTAGTGTATGCCTATTACCTTATACCTTTTATTTATTTTTTATTTATTTTATTTTATTGGCGTTAATAACAACATCCGTAAATATAACTAAGACTTAATAATGCTTACATAATTCAGGGCCAATAACAGTTATCCATTAGTCTATATTATGTTACAATTCACAGCGGAACAAAAAAAAAATATAGCTAAGTATACATTGTAAGGCATAACAGTTTATTGTAAAAAACAGAAAAACGAAAAACCTTTCAGTTCACAAACATAATGAAAGTGAGGAACGCTGCATAGTGTAGTTAATACACACCGTACTAAAAAAAAAGAAGAGAATACTATAAGTTTTAATATAAGTTCCATAAAATGCTATTTTTTTATACCTTCATAAACCCTAACACGTCATATTACTGCTACAACGTGCAAACTATCCTAGGCCCACTATTCTTCTCTGAAATTCCTAAATCTCATTAATTGTCGATTCAAATTGATCGCAATCAAAAGAAAATAGGAGACTTGGGAAATCAAGTTAATTATATGATAACGTCTGTGAAAATGGCCGCCCTAAATTCAAGTCTTGCCGAGATGATCAATTTTAACCAACATAAGGTAGGGGAAATTAAAAGTGTCCGAATAAATAATACAAACTATATGCGTCGTATCTTCATTGTCATATATATTTTAGATAGATAGGTGAATACTAAAAAAAATGTATATTTTAGACAATAAAATTGCTCCATGATTTTAGGCGGCACATCAATTCTGACAGCAGGTAGCAAACGGACATTCCGATGCCCTTCAAGTTTAACGTTTTAGTGTTATAGTATAATATGTTCAAGTTATATTATATAACACAATATGTCAAACTAAACCGTACATCCGAATCATTGACTTTATTGTTTGACGTTTATTGTTGAAGTTTGACAACCGGTTGGCGTAGTTCGGTGATGAACACAAATATTTGTTCCTGAGTCATGGATATTTTCTATGTATTTATATATTATATATATCGTTGTCTAAGTACCCGTAGCACAAGCCTTCTTGAGCTTACTGCGGGACTTAGTCAATTTGTGTAAGAATGTCCTATAATATTTATTTATTTATTTATTATTATGTTTTGTAGTGAAATTTAGAGTGCGACAAAATGTGCAGTTGCCTTTAAATGTAACGCTACTCATACATTTAGCACCTCTTCTCTCCTTCCTACCGTTTTCCCGGCTGAATATGCCTCTGCCCAGGGAACCTGGGGTCCGCTTTGGCAACTTATCCCAAGATTTGGTGTAGCGCTAGTTTTACGAAAGCTGCCATCTGACCTCCTAACCCAGAGGGTAAACTAGGTTTGTTAGGATTAGCTCGGTTTCCTCAAGATCCTTCACCGAAAAGCGGTTGGTAAATATCAAATGATCGCACATAAACGAAAAACTCTTTGTTACGAGCCGGGATTTGAAGCCGCAACCTTCCGATTAAAAGTCGCGCGCTCTTACCACTCCACAAGAGAAGTTGTAGTAGATCAATTTAGCAGCTAATTTCTAATTTTTTTTTCGGCGAGGGATGGAATACTCAGGTATACTATTTGGCCCGTACCAAATGGTTATGTCCGACTTGACTAGAAAAGTTCCCAGTCGCATACGGACTAAACCCTCCTCCGCTTTGTGTTTAGAGTGCTGGATGGATGATAGTTCAAGTGAAGTGTTGTTGATGTGTACGTGACAGCCAGTCCTCGCTATTTTAATAATAATTATATTCTAATTTCTACTTACTCAATTTAGACCACAGGGGCTTCGGTACTTTGACTATTGCTTCCCACCTTTAATGATATGCTGTTAGTGTTGTTTAGACCAGACGCAGCGTGGACTCAAAACAGACTAGATAATTACCAAAGTCCGCAACGCAATCGGAAACAGTAATGGTGGCATTAACAAACCGTTGTCTAAGCCGGCACCTGCGAATTAATGACGTGCTGAGTCAACCCGGGTTAATTGCTCAGTCCCGGGGCACTCATCAAAGTGGTCAAATAGACTGTTTGCGCACAGTGTCTGCGGAATTGTGTGCTGCATCTATGATTGTTAAATTTAGCGGGCGAATGCGGTCAACTACAAGCCAAATTGTGTTTACCTCCGTAAATGTATAGTAGTCCTTAGTGGGGAATAACTAGCTCCATAACTATGGATGTAGTCGTAATGGTTATTTGTTTATTTTTGGGACGATTACGAGTATGAAGTAGTAGTAGTAGTAGATGTTTACATGTAGAGAATATAATACGAAATACGTTAAGTTGATTCTGGTCACATTGGTTGAACCAACCTGTATATAAAATATTAAATGACTGGGTTATATAAAGAGACTGAATTATTATCATCGACATCTCAATAAATAAGAATAAGATCTTAATAATATAGTCTGACAAGCAAGCGAGCGCAATAACAGTAGGACTCTGATAGCATCATACTGTCTTTTTCTTACGGTAGTATTATCACACCGAAAAGAGGGATGAATATAGTTTTTTTGGTCTACTGCTACTGCGATCCTTGGCTTGTCAGACTAAAGTGATAACGTCGAACAAAAGACGTTAAAAATGCATTCGAATTTCTACGCCAATAAGATTAATTTCATATATTTTGTTAACCAGTCACTTATGTATAAACTAATTTAGACCATATTTAGATTATACTACGTAAAATCATACTGATATAATTACCCATAATAGTTGAATATTTTGAGTGATTAAAGTCAGTTCGGGACCACCGCCCGCACCAGTTTTTTGTGTAGTTTAGTTAGGTACAGGTTTTGAGCAGTAATCACATTTCCATATTTATTATTTTACTAAGATTATTTTAATATTTTACACTATTCCTATAAAAAGGTATTTTTCTACATTTTGTTAAAAATATTTATCAACATTGGTGGTAAACTTTCAAATTTATTAGATTCATCTTCAAAACCACCCGAAATTCCACTATCCTGAAATATACTGGGGCCTTACCACCAAGTTTAGTTAGGTTCAGTTTAGGCTCAGTTGTATGGAAGCGACTCAGCTTAGGTCGTCAACTGATTGGCTTTAAGACGTCATGGTAAGGCCCCTGAGTCCATAAGATAAATTATTTTGTATACATTTCAAAGTAGAACTAACATATGCTTTAGAGTTTCAGTGAACAAAGGAGCAAGTAAAATGACATATACAATTATAATTTAGTTATGTCGCAATCGCAACTAAGCAAACAAAAAGTTGTTAGGTATTTAACTCGGCAAACGTTCCTAGGCTTAAAGTAATGCCTTGATATAATAGGTATTTAATAAATTTATCTGTTTTAATGTAGGCCTGATCGTCAGTTGTTATTTTTTAATTCTTAAAATACTTATGTTAAGATTGCAATGTCTTATAATCCAAAGTCCACGAGACTGTGTGGCTTAGCAGTAAGGTCAACTTTCAATTCGACGATCACGTGTTCGAATCCCGCTTTTTTCCGCCGCGAGGAAATGTCCGAGATGTCGTGTAATATTTACCAAGTACTTTTCAAAAACAAACATCGTAAGGGCACCAGATTAATCAGAATAAAGCCAGTTGCGCCATTGGAAGAGACAAGGGAATAATAAGTACTCGTATTTAGAAAGTGATCGTTAAAAGATAATAAATAACTAATTAATTAATATTATAGGACATTCTTACACGAATTGACTAAGTCCCGCAGTAAGCTCAAGAAGGCTTGTGTTACGGGTACTCAGACAACGATATCTATAATATACAAATACATAAATACATAGTAAACGTCCATGACTCAGGAACAAATATGTGTGTTCATCACACAAATAAATGCCCATACCGGGATTCGAACTTATTATTTATTATTATTATTTATTAATTAGCAGGCAGGGTCACTACCAACTACGCCAACCGGTCGTCTGAGAGATATTCATTTTATGATAGGATAACCACTTCCTGTACTATTGGCTCAGTGAAACTACTTTCAGGTTGTAGTTAAGTTACAATTAAGTGATTATATCATACAAAAGTCTAAGAGTAAGAGCAGCAAACAACAATATTTGCACACGCATCCTTCTAGGTCGGTTTCACCCTTATCTCCTACTTGCACAAGCATTAATGTAAATTGTTTGCAACCCATACGGCACAGGGTTACGGGGTCGACATGAATAGGTACGTGATTAGGACGCTGTTTAGATGCTGCCATGCGTGTCAAGTTTTAAACTAAAAGCGGAAGGACATATCAAATTCCTTTGGACATTAATATTGTTCATATATCACCCTGATCTCCTTGCACCGGTCATTACTGTAACTATCTGCAAACTACAGCACACGGTAATAGTGTCGACATTAATACTAATCCAGAACCACGAGATTAGGACTAGGGTGTGCAAACCAGTTTTAGATTGTATGGAAAAACCGGTTGATAACCGGTTATTAACCGAAATTTCATACAAATAAAAACCGGATTGTACACCCTAATTAGGACGCTGCTTAGGTGCCGTCGTGGGTGTCATATCAAATTACTTTGGAGATAAATATTTTACGTCCTTGTTGCAAAATTTAACTACGTGCTCAAAACTGCTAGCTTTAAAATCAGAGAACACAATAGGTTGTAGTATTATGTTTTTTCCCTAAAGTCATCGTAGGAAATATACCATCATGTATAATATGCAAATCTTTTTTTGTCCTAACTTCATGCTGCATATCGTAATAACGTTTTTAATTAACTCTATTCTGAAATTAAACAATTTATTAATCGCGTTTATTAACAGCATGAACCTACGTTTTGAGCCCTTTACAGTACTCGTTTTCACAGGGTTAAGATTATGACTGAGAGAATGTGAATTCTTCCCCTCAATAATAAAAAAAACTTACTTGTGCAAACTACAAACAGAAATAAAAAATAATAAAAACAAAAACAAATGTCGACAATGTCTACATTGCCTGAAGGGCATTCTACAATTAAAATTAAAATTAAAAAAATATAAAACCGTGAAAATCCGTTCTAAAGAAAACCATAATATCAACTTTAAGACTATCCTTTCACCTTGACATTAGGCACCTATATCCCTATATTACATGAGTGGAAACCTAGGTGGTAATTTTCAAATCGATGTACACCTTAGTCCCGTTATAATGATTGATAATTCTCTGAACAATGCTCGATAAAAATCAAAAAAATTGTTTGAATTATATTCCCACAAATATTAAACCAATCCGCGACAACGATCCCCATCTCTCAAACAAAAAAACTTTTCCCATTTAAACTTAACAGTTTTTATCTGGGCCAGTCACGAGTTAAAACCAAATTACTTATTTAAAAGATAATAATGTGAGAGTCATAATGGATTTTCCGCGTAAAGGTTACGGTCTTAATCGCTTGGATCGCAAATTGTGGGTTCCGTAATATCACAATGATGAAAACGCTTTTGGAGGTAAGGAAGCTATTTCAAAAGTGCTCAGTAGTTATTTTCTTTTCTCAATAGTTCGTTAAATTTTTACAAGTATTCGTAACTATAAAATATTAAACTGCGCGCAGGTTTTTATAATGAAATTGAGAAAGTGAAGATTCAGATCAAGATCATTCATTTATTAGGCATGTCAATCTACAAAAAAAATATATGGTAGTCTCAACTGGCAGAAGAGTACGAGTATAATCAAATTAAGTAAAAGATAATTAGGTATATAATTTCAAAATAATATCACGATAGTATCAGATTCTCCTGTAGTGAATCGTAAAAATCTATGCATCATTTACTATGCTCCTGTACTATCGAGATCTCAAAATGTTGAGCGTTGTGATCAATGATAAAAAATGTCCACTGGTGCTACACTAAGACTATCTCGGACTTGGTTAGATATACCGCAGTCAATGGACGACGATGAATCAGAGCACTCGCGGGTTGGAAAGTGAACTGTGTGAAAACATTTAAAACTATTGATGACCTCATCAAGACGTCATTTTAAGATGGAGATGGTAAGAGATCTATAAAGCTGCAGTGCAGAAAGCAAGTGCAGAAAATCTAAAATGATCTATGCGGCCAGCGCGTTTTTCCGCTTGTTTCAATGAAAAAAGTTGTAGTTTTTGTCGCCAACCTAACACAAAATTAATTGTATTAATTCTGAATTAACTTATTTATTAATTTTTATGGACAATTTTTTACAGCAAACTGTTGCAGAACACCTTATAGCAATATCAGCTAACTTGGAGGGTTTTATTTCATCTATCCATGGTTATTGTGAAATTTCGGTAATTGGAAAACTTCGTTCAGATGACTAACGCTGGGGATGGATTTGTGGAGGACTCAAGTCCGGCGTGAATGGTTAATCGACGAAGTTTAATGAGTGCGTCTTTGTCTTGTAATTGTTCACCATCTTAACTACGCAGGTTTCCATTTTATTACAAAACTTTGCAAATATGTTATGGACAGGTTTCTTTTTGTGTAAGACAGATATTATAAATTTACGAATGTTCTTTTATCTAATTACTCATTACTAGCTTGCATCAGGTTCCACACATTGTGTGACATGTATTTCAAAGGCTTTAATTTATATTTTACTTATTACCAAGCTATTTACTTACTTATTTACCAGGGGCTGCATAGCGATAGCATAGTGCGTCATATCTAAATATGGATCTATTTCGGGGTTTACAAAAATACCGGTTCTGATCCTTCCTTATTTTTATCATTTCGAAAAATCCATTTCATTGTTTCCGAGACAGTTTCTAGTGACAAATACCAGGGTTTGAAATTAATAAATAACCTTCCACGCCACAAAGTGAACAATCTCTATTTCTCTAGACTGACTGATGAGTGATGAGTCACCGCAGTTTGAACTTAACATACGTAACGTAAATATAAAAAATATTATGCCGAATATTTGACAGGTCTACTTACTGTCACATTTCCATTCAACCCTTCATCAAACATTCACGACATAACTCATTCACCCACCACACAGATAAAAAATACATCCTTATCCGTGTAACACCGCCTGTCACACTGAATGGGCGGTGGATTTCCGAAAATCAATGGGTCCATTAGTGTGGAGCGGAGAATAAAAACGGTTCCCTTTGAGACCGGTCATAGGGCTAATGCGCCGCCCTTTGCAGATTGACCTGAGGGACCTCTCCGCAGTTTGGGGTTTGCTTTACTGTGGCCTCAGAGCCCCTTGATAATTAAATAGGTGTTCCAAATGACTATTGTTATCATAGAAAATTTGTTAAATAATTGATTTTAAAGAAAAATATCGACTTCCATAGATAAGGAGACATCAATATAAGTTTTTTTTAATTTTGTTCAACAAAAGAGAAATCGTATTGGTCAAAACCTAGTATCACCTATAGCGTCACGTAAGTATTATCGATAAATGGATTATTTTCAAACACAATGTAATATTGTCACTGAATTAAAGAAATTAAAAAAAATTTGTTATAAGAAATGCATTAAAAATAAAAACTGTTAAAATATAAATTCCATGTCGATATCGTTCGATCATTCGCAGGAATTAGAATATAAAATGGCGCCAGGAATGCAGGATTGCTAATAGATGGTGATGTAGAGAGATGAAGTCGCTGAACATTGAAAATGCGAACGAATATTTTACATTCGACATGCATTCTTAAGGCGGAAGAAATGGGATTTTAGAAATGTCGGAAACGAAGTGCTGAAATAAATATTGGTACTAGTGATTACGGTTGTACCGTTGCTAAACAGATTACGCAAATGGTGTGCGGCATACATGGCGAAACTATAAATAAGGGTTCCTAGTTCTACGGAACCCTGAAAAGATGACACTTGATGAAAATTTTGGTAAACCGAAAATATTCACTATCGTGATTTCCGAGTTTTACAAATTACGTCATTCCTCATCCAATCCGAATTTCGAACTACACGTCGTAGGCAATAAAGTGCGTTATCCATCACAGAACATCAACCACACGACAAAACCGTCTCATGTCAATATCAATAATGTGCAACTGAGACTGCTCGATACACTCCCATCGTCAAGCTAATAGCAACTCTACAGACTACAGAATTAAGGTTATAATCCCGGTTTCGGTGACGGTTATCGCAAGGTAATTGAGTCATCCATCATAGAGGGGATGATAACTGAAAGATGTATTTGCACGAATTGCTTTGAAATTAACTCGGAAGATTGATAGAATTACGGATTCACCTGTTTTACGCAATATGATTTCATTCAAATGTATTATTATAAATGATAAAGCAGTTTCATGAAAACTTCAGCAACTTCAATATAATAATAAATTAAGTGAAGGCTGAGAAGGACAAGTCCAGTGAGTACCTAGACTTGGCTCGCGAGATCACCGCCACCATGTGGGACGTTGATTCGACGATCATTGTCCCGATAGTCGTTTCAGCGAACGGTCTCATAGCGAAGAGTCTCGACCAACATCTAGAGAGACTCTCGGCTAGGTGGCTGGATTAAGGGTCAGATGCATAAGGCAGTAATCCTGGACACGGCGCGTATAGTCCGGCGGTTCTTTTCTCTGCGGCCCTAACCACCGGCAGCCTAGACCCTGCCCCGTTGCCGGCGGCACTCTAGGTTAGGTTTTTTATAATATATCTATATGTATTTTGTATTGTCTTTGTATTGCTTTTTGTTTTTAGGGTTATGGTTTTTAACAATTTTTAATTTTAATTATAGAATGCCCTTCAGGCAATGTACGAGTATTACAAGCTTTATAAGCCCCTCTGGGTATTGTAGAACAACCTTTGTTTTTGTTTTTAATTATTTTTACATCTTTGTGTAGGTAGTTTGCACAAGTATATTTTTTGATTGACGGGGAGAAATCGCATTCTCTCAGTCATCATTAACCCTGTGAAAACGTGTGCTGTAAGGGCTCGAAACGTAGGATCAGTAGGTAGTAGGGTAGGGTGTTTAATTTTAATCAATAACAACCGCGGCAACAGAAGACAATATTACGTAATACGTAAGTTAAAGAATTTATTAATTTGAAAGATTTAAAGAAAGTTTGATGTTTATTGAAACGATATTACTCTGGTTCGATCTACAGGACAATAAATTACGCAACCGACATATGAACATCAGTGTACGCTACGTTTTCCTGCCAATCGTGCGCTGGAACAAATAATGTCCCAAGAAGAGCGTGAGGGTTGCCCCACGTACGCAATATGTGTCGCGCTTATCGTCCCTCAGGTCGTTTGTTCCAATCACTTCCCGACGAGTCATCTTGTTAATTTCAACGACCTTTGCGAATTTCACGATATATTGCATTCCGCACTAGTGTCGAAAGAAGCGTCGAACTGTGATTTCGTGTTTTGCTTATAAAAAATCTTTTTGCTACTTTATTATTGTATACGTGTAACAAGGATGGCAATTGGTTGGGTTTGTGGTATCAACTTGTATTTACACAAACAACAGACTCATTTTACGACACATCTGACCATTTCTTATAACTTCCATATTATATTCCACTGTAGTAATTTCTAGTATTTTTTTCCGATAGTAAATTTTGCTGGTCCGCATAAACTCGCAAGCACTTAACAAGCAATTGGAATAGTACTCCAGGTGTCTGGTTTATTACTTTTCAGTGATAGAAAGTATCTAAAGAATTGGTATGATATTTATGACTTTGTACGGTGAATGGTTAGGGTTATGTCAAAGTTTGGCGTTACCGTAAGGAAATAAGGTTTATTTTGCATCGGCGTCCGCTTATTAGTGATGGCACTAGTGTTTGGAAGCTTTAAGCCATCAGACATCAGTAATTAACATGGCGGTTTTAATTCAAATGACATTTTCTATGCTATTTGATTACCGCAAAATAGACTACATATAAAATATACTTTGAATATCATAATATTCATAATATCATTAACATAAAGTTTTAGTGTACATTCATAATTGGTCCTTATCCATTACTGGTAGCATCACAATACTATAGTAACGTTTATCGTGTCTTAGACACATGTCAGAACAGCAAACTTAAAACCACGCGATTCATCGCGGACCTATATGTGCGTACCATGAGTTGTTTTTGCAACCACGATTGCGACAGCGGCATTCGAAAGTATGTCCGTCTCGCTCCCACCACTTAAAAAAAATTAACGCAATTAGCTAAAATTTATGTTTATTTATGCCACTTCTCGTATATAAAAAAAAATTACGTTGCGCCCGGTGGCAAGTTACGGTGCGCCTGATTGATAATACGATGTTGGCGTCCATAAGCTATAGACGCTTGCAACTCTACAGAAAATTAAGTAAATTTCTCTACCATCAGGGTAAGTTGCAGTGTTGTAGTTGTATAAGGGATAACCGCCATGTGGAATGTTGACTTGACGATCATTGTCCCGATAGTCGATCCAGCGAATGGTCAGTCTCTAACAACATCTTGAGAGACTCTCGCTAGTTGGCAGGATCAAGGGTCAGATGCAGAAGGCGGTAATCCTAGACACGGCGCGTATAGTCGATTCCTTTCTCTGCGGCCCTTGAATGATTATGTATTAATACAATAGCGAAACGACAGTGTCTACAAATTTCTTATATAATTGTTTTTTGTGATATATATCTGAGCTTTAAACTCATGCAGAGGCCAAAATGAATCTACTTTCTAAATTAATTATTTGTAGTTAATGAAGCTTATAAATTGCTACTTGTCACTAGATGTAGTTAGCTACCTAAATTCTACATGACAGTGAATATTAACAACGTCGTGAACGTCGGTCTAACTCAAAGAGATTGGAAGTCGTAGGGCGACGCGCCTATAGAGAGACGGCTTGAGAGCCAAAACTCGTGTCTCGCATATGCGCCCGGCGCATATGTGAGAGTCAGTAGCAGTCAGTACCCCTTGGACCGTCATGGAGTAATAATAAAATAAAAACACTTCAAAAATGCCACATTGCTCAATAATCGGGTGCCGCAACCAAAGAAAATTTGTAAATAAACAAAATTCAAACGTTTCGTATCACAGGTAATTAAATAATATGTAATTAATTCAATATAAAATTAGTATGGGCAAGAAAAATAGGGAAGTGACACGAAGCTGCATTTGTTATCGATAGTGTATGTCATATGCCTTACTAAAATAGTAAGATGAATTTTTATTTAAATATTATTGAAATACTAAAAAAATACACAATACAATATACAGTGTGTATCAGAACAAAGAGCAAACCTTAAAATTGGTTGATGGGAACTCGAATACATTGTAATGACGCCCATTTTACGGGCTTGTGGTATGGTCGGTATGGTCGGCGAGTTCTCAAATGGCAACCACGCACCAGACGATGCAGCGTGGGAAGGCTCCCACAAGATAAACTGACGACTGGCTGGCTGACTGGTAAAGGTTCCGGGTGTCTGTGGCAGTCCCTGAGGAAGGCCTATGTCCAGTAGTTGTACAGAATGAGCTCTTCGAGTAACAGAGGCTTTCAACATGTTGGGAGACGTCACAGCAACATCCTAATCCCGTCCAAATTTTTGCGAGGGGAAACGTGCACACAGTCGCACTTCTTACACATTTATACATACAAAAAGCAATCAATAATGGTGAAACTGACACATAAACAATGAATACAACTACAATAATAAATCTTGCACACTTCGATCTATTTTTGTATATGGACTAGTCTCTCTAGTAGGACTTCGGAAGAGGTAGAGGTACCTTATGTATGTGGACACCACTTCCTGTGTTGCTAGAATGTTCTACTAACTACCGCTAATAACGATTGTATATTTATCTGCAGTAAGTTTATTTATTTCCTCGCAAATGTGAGGAAAAACATTGTGTGTATCACGAGCCGTACTAGAATTACGATCTCGTCTTCGACTCAACCTGTGACTTAAATTCACATTCGTTCGTAATATCTTGTTTACTGCCCTTAATACACCTGTTCTATACCGTTCGTGTATAGCACATTAGTGTAAATAAAAGTGTTGTAAAGAAAGAGAGCGCGTTAGGTTTTATCTGAAAGATAGCTGTAACTGGTGATTGTAAAACAGGCCCTTAGTTAAATTATTGTAAATAAAATATGTAGTTAAAATTGCGTCAATTCTTTATTTACTCTTGTGTTAATAATTAAATATCCTCTTCTTATGTTTTACTAAGATAGTACTAGCATCGCTTCATTATAGAATACTGATATAAGAAACAATTCACTTAAACCATAACGCAGTAATAAAATGAAATAACAATGAAGTCATTTGAGTGTCTGATTTTGAAACAGAGGTTAAAATAAGGTAGGAAATAAAAATATTTGCATAACTTTACTCCATGTAATTTTTAGTGAAATCTTAATAACTGCTCCTTATCTATCGATATACAATATCGACCCATATCACAACCCTATTAATAGCACGTATGGCAGTTTTGACAATAACATGTCAAAATTACCTGACACGGTCGATTTCTATGAGAATCACAGCCAAAGGCTCCTCTATATGTAAGGTTGTCACACTAAAGAGGTCCGTGCTCTGTGGTCTAACTCCATCATAAAAAAAACGTTCTAGAGTAGGTACACGTGACAATAGTCTATGGGATAGTACTAATAATAAAAATGTTACGTTGACGTGACGTTGACAACGTTCCGTCATTTTATAAACAACTTCATGAAATATTGATAACTATGATAACATTTCTAATTTATAATAATGAAATCATGTTTTCCACCTGGATTATGTAGAAATAGAGGTACGTAATATTTTTTTCTGTCCTCCGGCCGCCAAGCAGCCGATTGCAAGCCGCTACGCTATACAAAGTCGCCGTTTGTCGACTGCGTCAAGCAGAAAAATAGTGTACAAACCTTAGCTTGTAAATAAGAACGCCTAAAATCACATGTTTGTTATTTATTACACGAGATATTTCTTACTTTCCAGGCCTCTGTACGCAATCTTCTATTTTGCCCTCGGGATCATCTCATCCTGTGGAGTGGCCTCAGCGTTCAAGAGAAGTTTGAAGTCTTTAGTGCAGCCGGTCAGCTTCCTACCAAGGCGAGGCGCCTATTTATCTTATTAAAGGGATGATAAACACATGTATGTACGATTGTACGTATGCAGCACGTTGTGGTATAGGGTCATATAGGTTTTCCGGAAAACACACCACGTAACGTAACAGCATTATCATTGTCTTTATCGTTCTGTTTTTAGGTGTTGTTGATGCAAAACACAATTTCTGTGCTTTCATAAGATGACCATGTTATTTGGTAAGGTGTCCGTGGCAGCGAATGTATATCGCCGCAACAACCGGCTTTTAAACTTTGTCAGCACATCAATGCCAGCAACTCCCATAAGATCTAAAGGTGCGTATGTTATATAGCATGTAAGATGTTAGAGATGCATAAGCAAGTGACGTAGTCTGCCCTTAATACAACTTTGATGACGGATGATCTAGTTACGATCGTAGGAAAATGCGGGCTAAAATGACTGTTCTTTAATGGAAATCTTTCGGGAAGGCCTTTGTCCAGTAGTGGACGTCTTTCGGTTGACATGATGACAAGGTGTGGTCTGGTAAAAGTCACATATTTAACCGACTTCAAGAACTCAAAGGAAAATTCTTTGTTAACACAAAGTAGCCTCAAGCCAGTTGAAGTAAAGGCTTAAAGCGAATAAAGAATTGGTTTGAATTTCCATTCTACATTTACGTTATTATTTATTTATTTAATCTTTATTGCACAAAAGAAGAATTATCGTACAAAAGGCGGACTTAATTACGAATTATGGCGGAATTATGTGGTTATAAAACGAAATAAAAAAAGAAGGCGATGTTCGTTTTATTATATTAATTGGCAGGACCATTAAATAAGCGGGTTGCACCAGGTTCGAATCCCGAGAAGAAAATATTATACGACAATTGTATTCTAATGACGATGAAGTGAATAAATAATTATATAAAACATCGGTAAATAGCAATGTAATATTTATTTAATCCTTAAATACATGATGATGCATTTATGACACAGAAACGAGACAAGTGACTATCAAGTACTCTTGGAATGTAGACTTTGTCATATCGTCGTAAGTTCTTAATTTGAAATGAATTTTATTGTCACTTACGTTGTTTTAGGATCAATACTGTTAATTCATGCATTTAAGGGTTAGGAGTATCAACAGCTATAAGTAATTTGATCAAACTTCACACACTGGCCATTAACACCATGATTTTACTGTTAACCTTGAGGATTTCATTAAAGTTGGAAAGTATTCAGGTAAAATATAGAATAACCTTCACTTTTATCGCTTAATCCAACCAAATATCATTTTATTGCGAGCATAACCTAAATCTGGTCGGTACTGACCCTGCCAACAAAGCTAGAGGTTCTGTGTTCGACTCACAGTACGGGTATGATTTTGTGTGGTGAGCACGAATATGTAATTTTGTTCCAGAGTCATGGCTGTACAGTCACGTCTATAAATATCTATACACTTCAGAACTTATTACAGGGGAAGAAGGGTCAAAATTGAATACCCATAATAATAAAAAAAGATGCATATATATATATATATATATATATATATATATATATATATATATATATATATGGAGCCGACCGTACTCTAGATATAAAAATTATGCTTAGTTTAGGGCTAAATTAGTCTGTGTAAGATTTATTTAAATATATTATTATATTTTCAGGATTAAATAACACCCGGCGCAATTTAAAGAAAGAAATAATGCCTTAGATCAACTGTCAAATATGAAATACGAGCCTTCCCAATTGGCCTGATATTACATTGCTCAGATGCACCAGTGACAGATAGATTGTAGAGAGGAGCAAATTTTAATAAAAATTACAAAAAGGAGATACTTATAAAATCTTTTATAAAAGGGAAATGTCAGCTGCCTGAGATGACTGTTGTAAACAGCCGAAGACTTTCGTTAAAGTAGGTACACGTTAAACATCGTATACGCCTAACTAAAACTTATATTTAAAGTTTTTAATAAATACAGGGTTTTTTTGTGTTGGTGACTGGTGTGGTAAAATGATGGTTTCCGTAAAAAAAAACGAGATACTTAAGGAAACAAATTTATTAATTATATATTATTTACAAATTTTACATTGATTTTGAAATTGGAACGCTTAATTACTTTATAAAAGTTCAAATTAGATTGCAGAATAAGTACAAAAAATTGTACACGGGGACTAAGGAGGTTATAGAATACTAGTATGTACTACGGAGGCTAATATGTACTTGTGACATCTGATAGCTCTTTTAAAAAGGAATTTTGCCAAATTTGGTTTGAAAAAAATAATGATAATATGTACAATATGAATATAAATTATGAAGTCATTATTTTATATTTATTTATAGGATGGACGGATAAAAAAATTAAAACCGCACTGCCACAGCTGCCCACCAGATCATGCAAGGAATGAAATCGAAGAAAAATGATTGCAATGAAAACGCAAGTAGTAGATTCCAACGTTCAGGAGTCTGTCCCTAAAATTAAAAAAAAAACAGTAGGCTCGCTGAAAGATGCAGGAATAGATCTTATAAGGGCTATACCAAAATTTGCAGCTGTAAAGACCGCCCTTTATGATGCTAGGAATAAAGCGGCTGGGATGCCTAAAATCAAGTTCGACCTAGCCTCCGAAGTAAAAGTTCCCCCAAATTACAATGTTTTCTTGTTAGGTGATTATAATTGTAATGGGGACCGCTACATTATATTTTCGCACACACAAATAAAAACCCTCATCTCCGGAATTTCACATTTCTTTGCCGATGGCACCAAAAAAGCTTGTCCAGAACCATTTCACCGTGGTAGTCACCATAATGAGGAAATTGAGGAAGAGTCACAGGATCAGCATGTTTTTCCATTAATATACGTATTAATGACCAATCAAACGACTACAGCATACAGAATTGTGTTCGAAATTATAAAATCGCAAATCGCAGCATTATCAACGGCCACTTCAGTGTGCCAGTGGAAGCCAGTAAAATTTATGTGTGACTTTGAGCTAGCCATAATTAACGCAATTGAAGAAGTGTTTCCTGGAGTTGAGGTCAAAGGATGTTTATTCCATTACAAAAATGCTCTAAAACGTAAAGCTATAAAAATAAAATTTTGCAAAATGAAAACTACAAAGAGGATAATCGAACTCTCTGGCAATTTAGCCTATTTGCCACTGCACCATATCAGAGAGGGGTGGCAATTCATCATGGAGGAAATTAAATTCTTACAAGCAAACGGAATTAGTACGGGCCTTTTCGTTTCATACATGCAAAAGTTTTGGATGAAGAATGATTCCTTTATAGAAAAGTGGTGTATATTTAACGAAAAGGCCCGTACCAATAATTATTCGGAGTCATGGGATCTAAGCCTCAACAGTTATACTAATACACGAGGGTACGGGCATGTAAACATAATGCAGCTTTTGACAGTAATAAATCAAGACGCAGAATATAATGTCACCAGATCGCGACAAATTGACGAAAATACCCTCGTTAAAAATAGGAAAATACCCTACCCAGGGTCAATGTGGTTCCGATATATTGTTAACAGCTGTTGTACCATGGATTGCAATAAAATAAATGAAATGAAAATGAAAGATATACTGAATGACGAATTTATTGCTCGTCAAGAGCATCAATTAATTACAGGCCAAATATCAGTTCCATCTTTTTTGGAATCGTTACGATAAGTAGCCGTCGGTCTAGACTTCATGATACGGCAAACAATGAACAAGGAAATCTCTTTTGGTATGACTGCTCCTTTTGAGTTACAGATTGACTGCTATATTCTTAATTTAATTTGGAGACCAAAAAACAATAATTTTGTAAGAAACTTGTTGGACAATTTGTTGTAAAAAGTATACGTACACAATATTATATTTACATAAAAATATTTATTAAAGTGTAGTAAGCCTACACTTTAATAAATATTTTTATACCACAGCTTTAGACCACAGCCTTAAATACTGTACGCGATAATCAGTGTATACAGCTATTAAAGATGTATGTACTCACAGGCACATTACTGCCCTCCTAGTGTAAAAGGCAGCCTTTTGTCATTTTTCCAAAATTGACTTTTTTTTATATTCGTAATCTACAGGTTATGCCGAATCGTATCTGGTGCATTTTTTTTATAGGAGCCTTAGTTTTCGAGATAAATTCAGTAAAAAAGCCGTATAAACATAAACTTTCTAAGGATTCCTAATCTAAAAAGTGACTTGTTAACAAATCAAAGCTAAAATAACGTATTTGCAACTATACGTATTTTTTACTTTTGAAAGTAATGTAACCTTACTCTCAATATCTAGCCTAAAACAACGTATACGACAAAAACTAACCAAAAAAAACGTATTAAGGTTCGGCACGGTCGTATACGTCATTTTAGCTTAGCATTATTCAATTATTTTACGTCAAAGTACTGTTTTATAAATACGTATAGCTAGTATACGTCCTTTTTATTATGTATGGCGTTCATAATTATTGAAAGCATAATTGTGAAATGGCCGTGAGTGTCGCGAACTAGTTTAAAAAGACGTACATATTATAGTCCAACCACCGTCACTCCCCCTGCGGCCCGCAAATCGTCTGCGCTAGCCTGAGTCGTTAGTAGCAAGCGTCAGACCGCGATCGCAGCTTGTAGGCGCCGGTGCGAGAGCTGAGGCGGCTTTTCGCGCGCAAAAAATGATTGTCATGGTATTGACGTAAATTGTATAGTAAATTGACGATATTGAACTGCATCTCATGGCAATAATATAGCAATGGAATTAATTAAATTAAAAACCGGGATTTACTTTTAAATTATTTTATTAAGGTTTTAGTACTACGTCCAAATCAAAGAGATTTAACATATTTGAAAGCCCAAGACAGTCTAGAACATAGACCTCTATTGATTAGTACCTAATATAATAGCGTATAATAAAATATGGACTTAAGTGACATTTGGTGCTTTTGAGATAAAAATAGCAAACTAATAACTAAATAATATTTTATGTACCTTTTGGCTTTTGTAAGTTACGTTCTAACTTAGGATTTCCCTGTTAATATGCGGTTACTAGTCAAAAACGCCGTATAAGTCACATACTGCCTTTTAGCTTAGCAACAATGTATATTTCTTATTGAAAAGCCCAAGTTTCAATACCGTACAGCACTTAATACTGCCGTTTTGGTTAGTATCGTAGAATTATTGGAACTTATTTTAAGATTTTCGTCTTGCTTGCTAGTCAAAAAGTACGTATAAATACAAAAGGTATAGAATATACGGCTTTATAGATTAGTATTGAGGTACGAAAGTAAATTAATGTACGGTTACGTAGTACAATATTATTATTTAAAATCATTATCTTACTATTAACTCAACGGTTTGGACTACGTGAGTTTTAACATTCACTTTAATATTACTGTCATTTAGATGCACGTTAGTATAAATAAATATCTTGCTAATTATTTAACCATAACGAGATTCCTATAATTTGTGAAGGCTTAAATAATACACTCGAATCAATTAAAACCTATTAAAGCATTACAGTATACTTAATGACATTCGTTTTTAAGCATAATATTACAAAAAATCTTTAACGTTAGGTATGTAAATCCATAGGTAGTCAAAATTGTTAAATAATTTCAACACCGAAAAATTGGAAAATACCTATTGTAAGAACCGACGCCATCTTGGATTTAGTGCGATAAACCCCGATTTAAAATAAAATAAAATAAAATTTATATCTGACGATCCGGTGGGGTCCATAGCATGAATCTAGAGTCAAAATTGTAAAATATTGTAAAAGCCGACGCCATCTTGGATTTTATAAGATGGACTCGTCAGATATCGATTTTCTCCAAATCGGTGTTGATTTAAAAAAATCCAACATGGCGTCGGTGTTGAAATTATTTAACAATTTTTTGTATGGAATTTGACAGCTTAACTCAAGGTTAGCGGCTAACTCTGGGTGGTGCAAGTGGGCCTTACGTGTTAAGTTAGCACGGTGTAACGGCGTTAGAATGTATTGCAGGTACTAGTGCAACGAAAAACTGGCTATAATTTGAATAAAAAAACTGTCAAAAAATCGATTATTTATAAAATGAAACCGTACCGGTTATCGTAAAATCTCTACGATATTCCGGTATCTCGGAATTCTAGAATTCCCGTTTTAATGCCCTAATCAATATGCATTGTATTCATGAGTCTTCTCGATATTGCTGCTGCCATGTCGTAGCGCGGTATAATGAACACACGTGGCTACAAAATCCTCTCCCGGCTATGTAAATCGTATTAATTTGAATATCGAGCATAATTTGTATGCACATAAAAATGTACATCGCAAAGTCGGATTGAATTCGTCACAGTGTTGAATGGCGTCTGATTGTGAGTTGCAATTTGTAAGCAAAGGAATTTACTCGATTCAGACACGTCGCTTACACCGACGTTCACGGGGTCGGGTGCATGTTAGGCATTCCTACAGTGTCTAAGTTTTAGCGGATAGTGCATGGGAAAACGTAAAGTGACATTTTTCTGAACAATTGTAGGGTTAGGATAATTTTACTTAGTCTAAGTAACTATATATAAAATCAAACAACAACGATAATGCAAAGCAGATCATAGCAACCCTAGACAAATTAGTATAGGTCTAGACGTTACATTTATTTTAAGGTATAATTACAGGCATCGGAGACTGTTTTTTTTTTTTTTTAACTGCACAAAAGAAAACCTGACCGTACAAAAGGCGGGCTTAATACCATTTAGGCACTCTCAGACGGTGTGTTGTCAAACGGGGTGGGTTGTAGGTATGTAGGCCTTGATATTTATATTTAGATACATAGACAGTGATGTATCGAATATTGGTTTTGGAATATTTGCGAATATCAATATTTGCTTAGAATATATGTAAATTCAAATGCGAATATTGGTTTTCCCTGAATTTCACCATTATACACCAAATTTCATTCAGAATGCAAACATTTAACGTCGCTTTAGCGTTGATATCTTTGGTTAAACAAGTATGTTGCAGTGACAGATAATTAACCTCCTGGATCCTCGCTTGAGGACATTAAATATCATGTGGAATGTCAAAGCAGCTTAACCAGTTTGCACACATTGATCGTTTCCAAACGAAATAGTCAACTAAATAAAATACACATCGAACCTCAGATGGCCAATCAGCGATCAGTGCGGCTTAGACAGAAGTCAAAATCGATAAAAAAAGCTCACAACTTTGCCACTATCGATACCTTAAGGATCCAGGAGGTTAAATTTGCTGCTACCTTGGTACTTAGGGAAACAGAAAAAGTGGACATGTGGAAAATATACTTATGATATAAATCAATTAAAATATTTGCAATATTCGCATACAATTTTGCGAATGCTTATATTTAAAAACATGCGAATATTCGCGAATTTAAAATGTTATTTTTAATATTGCTTCGGCAGTTGGGCAAAAATGTAATCAGGTGCACAAAGTTGTCGATTACAACACGGTAACGAGCCAACGTGTCCGCAGTCTAACCCAGATGGAGTCACGCCCGCGGACGTGGTTTTAGAATTTTGCGCCACCAAGATACCGCACAGCGGAGTTAAAAATTCAATGTTTCAGGACGTACTGCACTCGTCATTCACGCTGTAAAAGGAATAAACATATTTTTCTCATGCTCGTAAAGTTCGTTTTTATGTCGTCTGTAGGCTGCGTGAAGTGGCTCTTTATATTCTAGTGCATTAAGTAGGTAAAATAATTGTACTGGTCGAGGCATGGAAAAATGCCATTTGCAGGCTGAATATTATGTTGAAACAGACGAGTTTAGGAGTCCGTTTAAGATGATATGAAGCCTGCAAATCCTTATCCAGCTGAGTTAAGTTAAGTATTTTTCTCGAAAATGATGCAACTATACCAAAGCTGAATGGCGATATGGCAATTTATATATTTTCTGGAACAACCAACAGCCTCTGAATGGTATCGAAATTTTGTTCCAATAGAATATCTTCATCTTTATCACTCTTACATCTTACACTTGTGTGTTATAATGACGGATAAAGTCGAAAGAAGATTTGGTATTTTAAGTGTCAATAGCGTCCATTGCCTAAAACTGTTCTATAATTTTTTATTTATTTTTATAACAAAAATCCTGCGTGGGAAATGTAAAACAAATTTTAATAGTATGTTTAATGTAATTAAACATAATTATTATTTTGGAGGTAAGGGGAGAACAGCCTCCAACATCTAGCTTGGCCTATTATCAACCTCACCTGCACACCTCATGGCTGCGTCCCAATCAAACACTAAACAAGTTAAATAATTAAATAATAATATTGTTGCTAACTGGATTTTTGAATATCGTGTCTCTGTGCCTGTCCCAAGCAATCATTTAAAAAGTTAAATAATGTAGAAAAAAAAAAAAGCTGCTAATGCGCTCGGGATTAAATATAGACCAACGTTCAGTAACAACAACATGCGAAATTTGCCTATAACATAGTTTTTCCTGTAAAGTATGTAAGAATTAAAGAAACTTATATATACATCGTGGGTATACTTCTAGAACATGATAACTGTCAGAAATATTATATTTACAATATATAAGTACATAGTTTTATTCAGATTTTCATGTTCTTTATGTGCATGTGTTTATTTCTTATTTATTTCTATTCGTCATAGAGTTACAGAATGTAAAAAGTAGCAACAGACAAAATCTGCTTTTAAGTACCTAGTCACGCAAATCATTAAACGTGTATTTAAATCTAATTATTTCAATAAACTGAACATGTAAAATACTTATATGGAGTATCTAACATAAACATTATTTCCCGGAATACCCCTTATCTAAAAATCTTATATTCGGGACTGGTAAAACAACAAAACGTCAATTATTACTATTTACGTTTAACTGAAATATGTTGATGAACGATGTGCAGTACAAACAGATTAATATTCATTAAAATTAAATACTTAAGAACGGATTAAGGTAATTTACTAGCTCTGCTCTCTGTCTAAATTTCTAACTGCACCCACTTTTGAAAATCTCTGTTTGGCCCTATGGTCGACTGGTAGAGAATGCCTTAAGGCATTAAGTCCGCCTTTTGTACTTCTGTTAATGTGCAATAAAGTTTAAAATAAATAAAATAAATAAATAATCGCGTTTATTAACGCGAAACGGAAGAAACGGTTGGTTTATAATTTTGTACAGCTGTTTATGTGTCACTCATAGCATTCACCCCGAAAAGTAGTGTTTTATATGACTATCCAGACCACTAAACTAAGCTGTCTAGAGCCCCGTATCTTTTATTAGGTCATCTGCCTCATGCACTGCTGCAAGTGCTACGTATTTTATGTGTGAAAAATTAGGCTGAAACTTGCGTAATTTTGTCAGAAGAACACGGCATAAGTTTTTGATCTGCAGGTACTGAATTCATTTATTTACGTTTCAAGCCAGATTTTGGGACACCAACTTACATATGTGTGCCAAATTTTAACTCAATTGGTTCTGCAGTTTGGAGCAATTTGGACGGACGGGACCAGAAAACGATAAAAATTGCGTTCACTTGATAACTAATAGGTACACATGCAAAATAGTGACCCGATCTGCCAATATATGGCACTGGACCTATATAACGTGTTTATTGATACATGTGCTAGTCGTAGTTAAAAGCTTGTAGAAATTCTAGGCGTACGACTCACACTTACACTTGACCGAGTTTTTATAGTAAAGACACTGTGTTGTTTAAAAAACAACAACTTTATTTATCTTGGGTAAGCAGTACAATTAGCCCCTTAAGGTGAACCGTGACTTTCAACATTTTTCCTTCCAAAATAAGGTGTTAAATAGTAACACTTTGAGCTGTCAAGCTTCTCTTAGACATCTTAAAAAGTTCAATAAATTAGCATAGTATAATGATTAGCATGTCCAATGACGAGGAACTAAAATCAGTGGCCCTGCCAAAATTTAGTAATTAGTTACTGCTATTTTAGACGAAGTAAGTACTATTATTCAACTGAAACTGTATGCATAACCGTGTTATACGCGGACGAAGCCGCAGGCAGAAAGCTAGTCTTTCATATAAGCCTAGGTACTTATCATAGCCTGTCCATTTTTAAGGTAAGTACCTATCTTGAGTTTTTTTTTACGAATTACGGCTTAGAACGCTAATAAAAACTGCAACAATAAAAAGGGTAAATAAAAACAGTTAAGAAGGTACTTGACTCTTATGATATTCATAAGAAACCACATTCGTCGCTTCGGTCGTTACAATTTCTTTCAAATGTTTCAGCACACCTATTCGAACGTGCTAAACTGACATTTGACACATCCACTTCATATTCCCTACGTCATTAGCATTTCATATACATAATTTTCACGGAAGTTCGCATCGAAATGTCACTTAGACATGTTCGAATAGGTCTCCAGCTGTTATGCTCGTAAACTATCAATGATACTGTATTGTGTTGTCAACATGGAAAAATATAAAACATTTTTATACGTTCTACTCAAAGGTCTACTCAAACGCTTGTTCAAGCGGCCAATAATTGGAGGGGGAAAGATTACTACTACTTACATGTATGAATGAAACAAATCCTGTAGGCAAAATGAGAACAACCACTCACTTATGCTCATTTCCTTTTCATGATAACGCCGTAAAGCAACAGTAATCTCGGGCAGGAAAATCCGACGCTCAAACTTCTGTTGGGTTCCTCAGATGCATTTTGCTCTAAAACAAATAACCCAATAAAATCGGTCGTTTAATTTGTATTTTCATTTAATCAACGACGTAAATAGCGGTTAGTTTTCTAATATTTTGAACCTTGTCGTCTGGTATTGCCTTTTTTACTGTACCTTCACCTCAGCACAGTAACCTATGACTCTAGATATTCATGTCATTGTGACAAGGTAACCATTTTACTTGTTTATAGAATTAAACCAAGATTAAATTTCATTCAATCAAAAAAAGGAACTCGTTAAATGTATCGGTTATTAGATGAATCTCTACAGAACCCTTAACGAATACGTTCTCTTCCTCCCCAACGAGTCACGCCACAAATCTTGACCCTCGTTAGAGCACAAAGAAAGGGTTTTTTCTTTCTCAGATCCACCACCCACTAATTCTGAGACCTTTGTGGGCCTGATTACAGATCGGATGTCAAATTCCTTCGAATCAGCTGCTATCAAACGAATGTCGACGGAGTTTCATCAGAATACATTCAGGAGGCTGGCGGTTGTCGATTTTGCGGGCTTTCAATTTAGATTTATTGATTTCGTGTCACTTACGTGATTGATCATGTTGATTCTTTTTTGTTAATTTTAAAAAATGGAACGTTTAGGTGGTTAATTTTTTATTATGGTAATAATGCGTTAGTAATATTATTGAAATACCTAAGTTCTTATCTGTTCTATGGAAATCGTGATAAAAGAACTCTGTATTATTGTAAATGTCAATTGTGTATTCAGAAATTTGCCGCCATAAATATATTTATTACAAACATTTTTTGTTATAACACATATTTCATAAACACAAAGACTTTCTTAGAATATGATGAAAAGAAAAGATGTAATGAAACCATTGAAAAAACGCAATTAAAAACAACGTTGCCACTTAACGCCAGTCACAAAGGGCAGGGAAAATATAATTAAGCAGTGGATTTTGGAGTTTGCAAATTGTGGAAGATCTTATTTATACGTAACTCGGCGTTCGCTCAGCGAATTTTAATTTTATAATGCGGCAGAAGGCATTGTAATTCCGCGGGTTTCGGCCCTCGAACATAACTCAAAAGTAGTATGGTCTGAGAAAGATAACCGAACTTCCATTTTCGCAATCGAAACTTTTCTCGTCTCGGTGTTTTTTTATCATAAATGTGTTCGCGGTTCAGTGGTCGGTTTAAGATTATGTGAACTTTATTGGTGTTGAACATAACTTTCATTTAAATTAAATGACAGATTAGTTACATAAATAGATTAAGTGAAATTATATGCGTGACCAAGCTAATAAAAATCAATTAAGGTAATCAGGGACTATTGCAGCAATCAGGTTTTTGTCTTTCATTATTATTATTTTTTCAAACTAGATGCGAGTTGGTAAACTGAACAATAAAGACATTTATATATTTGTATTTCTCATCTATGCAGTAAGCAGAAACATGAAATTTTCTGAGATACCGTACGAGTACACATACTGTTGTACCGACTTTCTTCTTGTGCCAGAATTTTTATGTATCAGAAATACAAAGGAGCATACTCATCTCGATATCATTCAGGCCATTTTTAACATCGTGTAATTTCATACTGATTCAAGCTAGTACCCTGGATTTTCAGTGCAAATATAATTAAGGCCGGCAACGCACTTGCGACACCTCTGGTGTTGCGGGTGTCCATGGACGACGTTAATCGCTTCCCATTAGGCGATTCGTTTGCTCGTTTGCCACCTATAGCATAAAAAAAAATATAAATATATATTTGTTGGAATAGGGCTACCTGGTTACCACGCAAAAAAGGCACAATGGATGTCGAGTTGCGGGAAAAGGCAAGAAAAACTAACTAACTAACTATCATCAAATAATGCGGATTTACCCTACTTGTAACAGCCACAAAAGCTGCAAATTTTAAACATTTAGCTACTAATGTAAGCATATATCTAAATCAAAAAAATTATTTCCGTTACGTTTTAAAGATAAATAAATTTGGACTACGGACTAGTCTCAACACAGACCCATATGCCCATTTGGGCTTGTACTTCGGTAGCGGGGAAACGCTACCCTATACCCCCCCCCCCCCTGTGCTGCTTGAATCTCTCGCGACGCTCGAGCCAGGGCACTGATTTGGCAACCCAATCCAAATAAAAGTCAGAATTTGTTAGATAAAGGCTATAAAAGGCCCTGACCCTCTAAAATAAAAAGTCCAATGATGGGTACTTTTAATGCAAACAGCCTTATATCCATATACCTGGCTAAAAAATAATGCAAAGTACGAGGTGTATTATAACAGTGACCATAATTAATTGTAAGTAAATACATTTCCAGCTAGCTTATAATACGTGAGCAAAAAGTAAGATACGGTGTATATTTTATCCAAACATTTATTTTCCTGGAATCTTCAGATATTTTTCGGTGAACTATTCAGTCCAATACAGTTTTATGTCAGCTATTAGTAATAAATACCTACGGAACCAGCAAACAGCTCGTACCTCGTGTCCGTTAGTTTTGAGACGAATTTAAAAAGTTAAATTTTAAATAATAACCGCAGCGTTCAAGATAGAGGGGGGAGATAAAGGGGGGGAATGGTATTTTTTCAGCATATTTGTTTATAAAATGATTGTAGAATGTGCAAATGTAGCCCTTTCAAATGATACTCCACATGACCTAGTAACTAAATTTCAATTTTTGCCCCCTCTTTTATCCTCTTATATTTTTTATTTATTCAATGCATATTGATAGCCTTACGTTTGTTTATTTTTTTTACAGTGTCAGTTTTTTTTTCGTTTTAGAATATTATGAACAAACTACATGTAGCTGAAACCATTTTTTCAATACAGTTGCTCAAAAAGTGCCCTTTTTTTGGCTGTTTTGCGTGCGCAAAGTTTGTTTTTGCGAACTAGTGCTTTTTACTTTTCCAATCTTTTTAAATTTAGTTGTGTTCCAATTCATGACTGCTTACCGAAGAGTATTATTGTTCGTTAACTTTACCGAGCCGTAATAAAACTAAATACCTACTATTAACGCAATAATATTAAAGATATTGATATTTCATATTTCAATAATTACTTCTTCATCATACTAATGATCATTCATTAAAAATATTAACATTGAATACAGTTCTTATGAATCTGTGTGTATGAAACGGAACAGAGCCTACGAAACGTCAGTCAAAGTAGAGGCGTTTTTCAATCAGGCAAACATGTTCGAAGGGCCTCTAAGACAAGACGATACGATTTGTCACATGCGATTTATTATTTTGTTTATGAGAAATAATTAATATGAGATTGAAAATGAGAAAGTAAAGAAGATAAGATAAACATTTTGCAGATGTTCTTAATATATCAACTGTATTACAATCGTGTCACGGAAATAATAAAAAAACTATAAATTCGTTCTTATGTATTTTAATTTTTTTCGCATCTGTATTGAAAAACGTCGTTCGATTCACGTGCGGATATGTCATTTTTCACTTGTCCCGAGTATTGCCACTCGCCTACGGCTCGTGGCAAGATACCTCGGGACTCGTGTAGTAATGACATACTTTCCGCACTAGCATCGAAATGTACTATTGTGTACACGTACAGTATAACCTGGGATAAACAAGAGATAAACAATATGATGTCATCAATTTCATATTTTCAACATTGACTATACACTGATTAGCCTAGAGCTTTTTCGCTTACTCATTTTGATATTGCACTGCTGGACAAACGTCTACGGTGTCCTTTTCCAACGCTGAGCAAAGAAGATAAAGTATAAAAAGACTGACACAAAATGAAATTTTAACATAATCCTATTACCTGTGCGATGCAATATGGCTCACTAGTTAGTACATATAAATGTTTCAGCTTCAAGAGATTTAGTTTAAGCTTTGAGATTTAAGCAAAGGTTCTTTCAAAGTTGTCTGGGATAGTCCAACCAGTTTCAAGTCCGAGGATTTTAACGGCCTGGCCACGGACCCACGCGAACTGCGGCAGCGGCAGCCGTGAGCGGCGAGCGGCCGAAACAAACGGAAGAAGCGCATGAAGGATGCCACGAGCCGCCGCCGCTGGTGACAACGCGCGCGAATTTACCCGAGCGGTCGGCGGCGGCGGGGCGCGGAGCGACGCGCGGGGGTAAATGCCTGTTGGTTAAATTATTCCCGGTGTACCCTATAACATCACACGAGTATTTTAATATCTAATTACTTATTTACCGTTACATATACCTACGGCTGTATATAGTATATACACTCGTATACAATATTTAATTTATTGATATGTATGTATCTATATCAATAATTCCGTACAGGGGTACGGTAGACCAGAATTAAACTACAATACTTAAATGAAAGAACGTAAAAACAGAAGAGTTTTAAATCGGCAACTTATATGTTACAGACATGACACAATTTTGTCAACAAATAAATATTTTTGAAAGCAAAATACGCGACATTCTTTTGCATTTAAAAGTGTTAATTTTTTGACAAAATTGTGACATTACGTTTGTTGGTTAACAGTGATGGGTGCGTTTAGAAATTATAAACTATTTTTTTGAAAGATCGAGGACTGGCTGTGTAAAGAGCAGGCATTTGTAGAAATTGGAACTAACATTATGAATTTTTTCATCGCAATCGACCCTTCTTTGTCTTTTAATAACTAAACATTTTATTTGTAGTCCAGCACTTCTATCCGTCGATTATAATTTGACAAGCACCTGTGCGCAGAAGAAAATCACGGCATATTTAAAAAATCCCAGTTTAGCAGCACTGTGTTTAAATAATTCGAAAATTGTGTATTATCTGTGGCATGTAACTTTTATAAAAGTTTACTGGCGTCTGTTTACAAATTTTAATTTACGATTTCTTAAGTAATATCTGCTATCAACATTAAACAATGCACTGAATTCAAGGCAAATATCAGCTATAATAAAAATACGATAGCAAATGTAACATTTCTACGTCATATCTGATAGTTGGTTTTGGGATGTTTTGAGGTTACGCTTTCTATTGCAAACATTGAATTATCAAGTGAAGTTCTTTCTTTATTTCAGTGTTAGACATGCTAAACTCTAAAATGGATGCTAAATGGAGTCCAAGAAAACTGTTTAATTTATTATATTCTCAGTCCTTTTCAAGTACAATAGAAAGCACCTAAAAATACATGAATAATGATAAACAAGAAGAAGAAATTATACCTAGTAAACGGTGAAATAAAGTAAACTATGTTTGTGAAATTTCAATAAAACAAAATATTATGCCGTTCTTGTGTTAAATATTCTACACTTGTGTAGGTTATGCTTCTTTTAACATTGTGCAATGTTTTTTTTTTTAATCTCATTTATTTTATAAGCCATACATGTTATGATTAAGTAGGCAGGCAATGATCTCTTCATAGTAAATATTATAAGCAGTGTTATAATTGAACGAACACCAAAATGTCATGTCACTTTTAATTATTATACTTACCCATTATTATATAATTATAAAAAAAAAGTTCCATACAAATTAACCATTGAATGGCCTGCAGGCCAACAGTCCACGCAATAGGTAAATATTTTTTAATTAGATTGATCACAAAAAATTTCATAAAATTCAGCAAATTTAATATTCAAGAAAAATAATCTTAAGTATTTTGTTATTTAACTAGGGGCATTGGTTTCAAAAGTTAATATTTGAGTTACCTACTTCTACTTGAAGTCCTCCACAACCGATATGCATGTCAACCCTAAAAAGGCCCCGGGCGAGGATGGCTTCACGTCGGATATATGCCAGCGGGTAATTGAAGGTCACCCCCGTCTGTTCCTGGCCGTCGCAAATATATGCCTCCAACTAGGGCACTTTCCGACGGCATGGAAAAGGGCGGTGGTGGTTATCCTGAAAAAACCAGGAAAAGATGACTACACCGACGTGAAGTCACACAGGCCCATAGGACTCTTGCCTGTCTTGGGTAAAATCTTTGAAAAGATGGTAATAAACAGGCTGAGACACCATCTAGTCCCAAGACTCAGCTCAAAACAGTACGGGTTCATGCCCCAACGCAGCACCGAGGACTCCCTCTATGTCCTAATAAAGCATATAAACACAAAACTGAAACAGAAAAAGATCGTAACTGTAGTATCACTGGACATAGAGGGGGCCTTCGATAGCGCCTGGTGGCCAAAAATAAGAACCCGGCTCGCGGAGGAAGAATGCCCTGTAAATATCAGAAGGGTGCTGGACAGCTATCTGGAGGACAGAAAAGTGGAGGTGAGGTATGGAGGAAGAAGGGCGGAAAGGAAAACGGAAAAGGGATGTGTGCAGGGTTCGATAGGTGGTCCTATTCTATGGAACCTCCTCCTCGACCCACTCTTGAAGCAGTTGGAGGAGAGAGGCCACTACATCCAGGCCTTTGCGGACGACGTGCTGATGGTATTTGACGGTGAAACAGGACTAGACGTCTCGATAGAAGCGAACGGGGCGCTTTCCCATGTCTTGAGATGGGGTGTCATGAATAAATTGAAATTTGCACCACAGAAAACAGTGGCAATAACGATTACTAAAAAATTAAAGTATGACACTCCATCTCTTGTCATGGGGGGACGCGACATCGAGATGTCCAGAGAATTAAAGGTGCTCGGACTAACGATCGACGACCGGCTCACCTTCAATCAGCACGTCGCTAGGGTCTGCGGAAAGGCCCTAAACATATATAAGAAACTACGAACTGCGGCAAGAGTGAGTTGGGGATTAAATCCCGAGGTGACCAGAACCATCTACACTGTAGCGGTGAAACCCGTCATTACGTACGCGGCCGCGGCGTGGGCACCGGCAGCTCAAAAGATAGGGATTCGGAAGGAGCTGGCGGCGGTGCAGAGGGGCTTCGTACAAAAAATGTGTGGTGCCTACCGCACAGTGTCGCTGAACTCGGCCCTAGTACTAACCGGTATGTTGCCGCTGGATCTCCGAATAAAGGAGGCAGCTGACCTCTATGAAGCCAGAAAGGGAAGCACTCGCGCGGTACCTGACGATAGGGAAGTGGAGGTAGCGTCAGCGTACTCGGAATCCCCTCATCCAGCCCTGTGTATGGAGTTGGACTTCACGAGCCTACCGGACCGAGAAGCCCTGGACAGGTATGCGGTGCAGGAGGTAAAAATATATACAGACGGCAATAAAATTGACGGGAAAGTCGGAGCCTCCCTATCCATATGGAAAGGTGAGAGCGAAGAAAAAACCGTCAAAATAAAACTAGCCAACTACTGCACCGTGTACCAAGCCGAACTCCTGGCAATCCACAGGGCATCTGAGGAGATAGAAAAGAGCGACGAGGCGAGCTTCGGCATCTTCAGCGACTCAAGATCAGCTCTTGAGACGCTGACGAATCGGGGCTCGCTCCACCGCTTGGCCCTTGAGACGAGACGCAACATAAAGGCTGCATCCGAACAGGGCAAGACCATTTCCCTGTTTTGGATCAAGGCGCATGCTGGACTTCCAGGCAATGAAAGAGCGGACGAGCTGGCGAAGATTGCAGCATTGTCGACACGAAGGAGGGCGGACTATGACAGATGTCCCATCTCATACGCCAAGCGATTCATTCGTCAAGAAACGCTTGGGGCATGGGCTGAAAGATACGCCTCGGGTTCGACGGCCTCCGTGACGAAAATGTTCTTCCCAGATGCGGTGGCGGCATACCGGCTTACGCGAAAAATTAACCCTACAGGGCTCCTTACCCAACTTCTGACAGGACATGGTGGGTTCTCCTCGTACCTGAACAGGTTCAAGTGCAAGGATAGCCCATCATGTATCTGTGAACCTGAACAAGAAGAGACGGTCGAACATTTATTGTTCGACTGCCCGGTACATGAATATGCACGAATGGAGTGTCAAGTAAAAATAGATAAGGTGATTACAAGAGAAAATGTAAGGGAAATAGTAGAGTTCTTCTTCTGATATGGCAGAGTATGTTTTTCTTGAAGTCTCCTTATCTCACTCTAAACTTCTTCTAGGGGTCTTTTACTCTCCTTCTCTTCACGTAAATTATTTTAATTCACTTGAGAAACTTTTAGAAGATCTCATGCCTTCCTGTACTCATCATATTTTAATGGGTGACTTTAATACCTGTTTGCTTAAGAATGACCATAGAACCAGATCTCTTAGCACCGTGGTAGAGGCCTGCAACTTAAGTATATTGCCTTCTGGTCCTACGCATCATTTTCCAAACTCTACTCCTTCTCTTTTAGATTTAACTATTGTCTCGTCTCCTACTCACGTTGCTAAATTCGGCCAATACTCTGCAGATTCTTTTTCATATCATGATTTGCTTTTTCTTTCGTACAAAATTCGTCCTCCCAAGCCTAAGTCTAAAATTCTTTTGCAGCGCAATTTTAATCGGTTGGATGTTAATAAGCTCCGGGAAGATGCTTCCAACATGGATTGGGGGAGTATTTCACGGGCTGGTACAGTGAATGATCAAATTGAGCTTTTTAACAGTCTCCTTATTCATCTCTTTGACATTCATGCACCAGTTCGTGCTGTTAAGGTGAAGCATCTGCCTGCTCCTTGGCTCACTTCAGATATCAAGGTTTTAATAGAGAAGAAAAATTTGGCCAAATCGAAGTACAAACTTAACAGTTCTGATAAAAACAAGGCCAAATATCATACTCTGCGCAATCGGTGTAGCACCATATGTCGAGATGCCCAGAGGCGCCACATACACAGCTCTGTTGAGAATGGTGATCCAGCCAAGGTTTGGAAGTTCCTTAGAACTCTTGGTGTTGGAAAACCTCGACAGTCTACCCATCCTGTGAACATTAATTTGGATTCATTAAATCAGCATTTTTCCTCTTCAGCTTCTTTTAGTGGACCTGTTAAGGAGGATACCCTTAACAGTCTTTCTAATCTTACGAGTTCAGGTTTATCTCCTTTCAATTTTCGTCAATTCACTGATAGCGACGTTAAGAAGAGCCTGCTTTATATCAGTTCAAATGCTGTTGGTGTTGATAGCATTAGTCGTAACATGATCGTTCCTCTCCTTGATATATTAGTTCCTATTATTACCGGCATATTAAACCTCTCCTTATCTTCCAGTACATTTCCTTCTTTGTGGAAAGATGCCGATATCATTCCTCTCCCTAAAAAATCCAATCCTAGTTCTTTTTCTGATTACCGCCCTATTTCGATTCTTCCTTATCTATCCAAAGTCCTGGAGCGGCTAGTGCATCAACAATTAACTTCCTTTTTAAATAGAAATAGTCTTTTAAATCAGTTTCAGTCTGGGTTTCGTTCTGGCCATAGTACTACAACAGCTTTAGTCAAAGTCACTGATGACATTCGATTGGGCATGAATGATAGAAAGCTTACTGTGCTAACCCTTCTGGATTTCAGTAATGCTTTCAATACAGTTGACTTTGACATTCTACTTGCCATCCTACGCTCTCTTAATGTATCTACTGCAGTGCTTGGCTGGTTTCATAGCTATCTAAATGGTCGCCGGCAAAGAATTAAGGTGGATACTTCGCGGTCTTCGTGGTGTAGCACGCTGGCAGGCGTCCCGCAAGGCGGCGTGCTCTCCCCTCTTTTATTTTCTATCTTCATCAATTCCATTACTTACAATCTTTCATCTTCTTATCACCTGTATGCCGACGATCTTCAGATATACTCACAGGGTGGGCTGGGCGATCTTCCGTCCGTCATTGAGAGCACGAATGCTGACTTGGTACGCATTTCAGACTGGAGTCGCAACTATGGTCTGACAGTGAACCCTTCAAAGACCCAAGCCATTATAATCGGTAGTAACAAATTTATGACGAAAGTTGATTATAATAGTCTCCCTCCGGTTCTCTTTGATGGGATTCTAATACCTTTTTCTAAACAAGTAAGAAACCTGGGTATAATTCTGGATTGTACGTTATCCTGGATTCCCCAAGTGAGCGAGGTGAGCAGGAAGGTGTTCGCTGCAGTAGGATCCCTCAGGCGGCTTCGTAATTTTTTACCTATCGCCACTAAAATTGCGCTTGCTCAAACGTTGCTTCTTCCTATACTGGATTATGCAGACATATCTTATCTTGACCTTACCGAGGAGCAACTAAACAAACTTGAGCGTATTCAAAATCTTTGCATAAGGTTCATTTTTGGGTTACGCAAATATGACCATGTTTCTTGTTTTCGTTCTCAACTCAAGTGGCTCCCTATCCGCTATCGTCGTAATTCCCATATTCTTTCACTTCTCTATAGCATTCTTTTCAACCCTGCAACCCCCTCCTATCTCAAGCAGCGTTTTAGTTATCTCAATTCTCTTCGTTCCTCTCAAAACTTGCTTCTGACTGTGCCATCCTCCTCTTCCAAATTTTATAATACTTCTTTCACTTTTCAAGCAACCCGGCTGTGGAACTCTCTCCCTCTTGATATAAGGCGTGCTGAATCTGTTGCTTCTTTCAAATCTCTCCTTAAAAAGCACTATTTATCACTTCCTTAGTTCCTGTTCATGTAACTATTGTTTTCCTTTAATTTGACTGTGTAAAATCAGTAATCTGCTATCATCATTTCGCTTAATTAGTTTGTATTTGTATATATGTATTTATATATTTATGTATTTTGGTATGAACATATAATATGTATATGTAATTGTGTGTGTGTTTGTTTTCTTTTTTTTGTAGATTTGTTTTTTCTGTTTATGTCATATATTTTGGTTCTCACATAATACTTTTTCCAGTTTTGCACCACCTACTGTATGTATACTTTTCTTAGTGTAGTGTCTCCTCTACCCAAAGGTTGTCTGGAAGAGATCGCTCTTTAGCGATAAGACCGCCTGTTGTTTGCCTCTTTTTCATGTGTAATCTATACCAGTTTGTGTTATTTTTGTTGTTTTGAGGTGCAATAAAGAGTTATTGTATTGTATTGTATTGTATTGTATAGAGTGTAAGAAACGAAGAACAGTATTTCTGGAGTACTGCACGGAAGTAGTTAAAATAGTAAAAAATAGAAATAAGTAAACAAATTATGTACTCACCATATATGAAATATGGGCAGATGTTACATAAAAACTGTAAAGTAAATAAAAATTGTAAAACAAATATGTAGTGTAAGTAAACAGAAATGAAAATAGTAAGTAAGAAATAAGAAAAATGTATTTAAAATAAGATGTTCACAATGTAAAATAAATAAAAAACACCTTAAATATGTAAAATAGATTAAGTAAAATAAATGCAAGAAAAGTCTCTGACTTGTCCAATGTCAGGGGAAAACATACCTCTCTGTATGATGCAATAAAGACCATGCGACCGCCGTGTACCTTATTCACCCAAACAAATAAAATGTAGATAAAATAGGCAAACAAGTAGCTGAGATCCCCACTCAGAAAGTAGCGAATGCGGATGAATGAATGAAAGAACAGTATGAAGAATAAAAGTACGAGAAGCATAAATGTGGGAAAAAAAAAGATATGCATGTGCGATTTAAAATTTAATGAGTTCTTCTGTTACTAATGGGTCTAAACAAAACCCAATATTAAACCAAATCAAAATCCTATGAGAACTGCCTTCTCTTCTACATTCTTGAACAAAAAATAATTATTATCAATTATGGCGAAAAACACAAAATACATTTAGATATGGTTAAAGATACAGGTGACATATTATGACGATGTTACGGAGCGTTTTCACAAAATAGTGAATAGGTACTCAATTAGCGTGTGTTGTTGAAAATTTTACTCCTGGCAGTTTTATGACGAGAATCAGAGGCATTAAATATTTACGAAAGTGAAGTTTTTACACATTATATATACAGGGTGTAATCGTTAAGTGTTTACAGGCCATAATTCCGTAAATATAGCAGATATCAGAAAACTTCTAACTGATATCGAAAGTACGTTACCCAACGAGTAAAATTATACTAATAACGTTTTTGAAATAAAAGCAGAAATATCCCAAATATTAACTTCAAACCCTTCCATACATTTAGTAGGTAACCGTTCATTCAAAGACTGGTTTATTTTTTCATTTAGGAATAAATGTTAAATTAATTATTTCATAAATGGTAGTATTATTATTTTATTACAATATTCGTACAAATAACGAATCTCTAACAGTTTTATCTCTTACGACACCCGACATTCTTTAAGGCTGTAAGTCGTCATACTAAATGTATGGGAGCGTTTTAACTTAGTATTTTTAATATTACTTTATCTATTTAGAAAATGTTATTATTGTAATTTTACTCGTTGGGTAACGTACTTTCGATATCAGTTAGAAGTTTTCTGATATCTGCTATATTTACGGAATTATGGCCTGTAAACACTTAACGATTACACCCTGTATATATATTTTAATTGAATGCTTAATTGACGACAATAATGTTACTTTACTTTGCTATTCCGCCAAACAATTGATGTCGCACGCTAATTGGGTAGACTTTTTTCTGAAAACGCCCTTCGGCTTGCACCGGTACGCTTGTTACTTCCAAGTTCAGAAATATACAACAGCATCAAGTAGATTACTTAAGAAATAAACAATATTTCTGGCTGGTTTGCTCCAAAGGAAACAAACGATACAATAATTCTGTGAACGTTTATATGCCAAAGAAGGAAAATAACTAAGTACCTACTTACTAAGTAATGAAGAAACGAAGCTCTGAAGCGTGAATCGTAAAAAGGGAAGGCAGTTTGTTGGTCCTTGTATAATATTTAATACCTAATAACAAATCGGGTGCGGGTTGAATACGATGAACCTATTTAAAAAATTAAGATCTGTATTTGTACCGTGTTCATGCAAATAAATATTTTTGATATTGATATTTTTGATATCAATATTACAATACATTTCGCAGTCATAGCTAGTCCGATCAACATACAACTGGACTTTAAAAGGATCTTTAAAATTTGTTTCATCACACTTGCTCGTAATATTTATTATCGGGTTATATTATATGCAGGCATACTTGATTTAATGAGCGGTATTAAACCCATCGCCGTAATGGATTTTCATACATTTTACCGCCCGCCCGGAGCCACCGAAGCTGCGAAGGACCTGCGCCCCACGAGGATGCCGCACGTAGTCGCCGCTTACGCTGGTGTACTTTGGACTGCGCTGCTACAACACCACTTATAATTATTGTTCATTTATTTTCTTAGTAAGTCTATTTATTTCCTCGCAAATATTATGAAAAACATTGTATGTATCACGGGCGGTACAAGTCGCTTGATTTTATTGAATGATTGTAAAATCCACAGCCACATTTCTTACTGAACAAACTTTCATCTGCCCACATTATCTTTGTAATCATTCGCTATCTTTCTTAAAACTCATTTTCCATGGTTGATTTACGATAGGGTACCGTAAAAAATCATCTTGTGTCAATGCATTTTTAAGTACTTTAACCACAAACAATTATGTTGTTGATCCCGTTTTAAAATTTCACTGGTATCGTACAATTGACCTGCTTTTCTGGTACTGAGAAGTCAATACGATGACGAGGTCCATCAGTAGCAACAGGAATCGGTTTTTCATTGTTGCGCAGTCTGGTAATCGCCCGTTTAATTACACGCGAGTCCGTACGCTGTCTTCGTTGCGGAAATCTCTCGGCGTACAATCGAAGAGTTGCCATTGCCACAGCGTTGTTTCTGCATTCCCCGTAAATAATAAACATGTAGATGGTTCTTAGTAGATATCTCTTCAGCACTAAAATTCAACGGCATCACGAATTACATGTATTGTTTGCATTGAATATTGACTATTCCAAAAATATAAAAAAACAAAAATATGAAAAAACAATAAAGTGACAGCAGTGAAATTGAAATCACTAATGACCATAGCTGGGCATTAACTCGTTAATCCGTTAATCGTTAATTAACGAAGTTAACATTTTCATTAACGGATTAACTTTTAAGTTAACTTTAAAATATGTTAACGAAATCATTAACTTCCGTTAAGTTTTCCCAAGTCCGTTAATCGTTAATCCAGTTCCAAAATACTTACCAAAAAGATACCGCACATACCGCGCCACGCGGCAAAAAACCTGTTTCCATCCGACATCAAATTTTCAAAAAAGAAGAATTTCTCAATTCATGTGTTTTTTTTATGTTTGTTACGTCAGAACTCCGTCAATACTGAACCGATTTTAAATTATCCATGGTGGTTGCAGAATTTCTAATGATGGGGTCCATGAGAAATTGAGGGAACTCTTCAAATTTTATAGGCTTATGCATGATGATTTGGGTGTTTTCTTAAGAAACTCGAGCATTTTTTTTACGAAAACCATCAATTTTGTGGATTGGAGCTGATGATGGAGCCCAGGGATGGCAAAGTGGAACTGTCGTTAATTCACATCATATTTGAGACATTCATATTTTGAATTCATGGAATTCATGAAGAAATTAAAGAACTCCTCAAATTTTAACGGCACATACATTATGATTTGAGGGTTTCCTTTTAACTTGAAAATTTTTTGGGGGTTACCAACATTTTGGTGGAGTGTACCTGATGATGAACACCAGGGATGGCAAAGTGGAATTGGTCGGTAAACACAGACATTCATCTTTTTGATTTGATTTATATTCTGGTGATGGAGTTCTTGAGAAATTCAGACAACCTTCAAATTTGAACGGCACGTCCAACCTGATTTGAGGGTTTTCATAATTAGTTGTGGTATTTTCTTAATCAAGCCATTAATTTGCTGCAGTGGACCTGATTTTGAACACCAGGGATGGCATATTGATTTTTTTTTAATTTTTATAATGTTAATTGTAATTTTAATTGTAGTACTTAATATAGATTTAATGATAATATTTCTATGGAACATGGTCTTCCGAAATAAATGAATTTTATTTTATTTTATTTATTTATTGAAACTGCTCAAATATTCTAGCTCTGTCCTCCAACTTGAGACATTGTTATCTTGTCTGTGACCTCGGAACTCGGAAGTCTACAAGATAGTTAGTTGCATTTGATTTTACTTCAGATCAAATGATGGAAGCCATGAGACATTAAGAAAAATCCTGAATTTTCAAAGGTACTCGGATGGTAAATTGGATATTTTTGAAGGAAACTGATTACCTACAAGTTGTAGATTACTAACTCAAAGATGCCCTTTTTACCACGTGTTAACGGATTAACGATTAACGTTAACTTCCGTTAAGTCTTCCGAAAAGAAGCGCTTTAACGATTAACGAAGTTAAATTTTTTTGTAACGGATTAGCGATTAACGAAGTTAACTATTTGATTAACGGTGCCCAGCTCTGCTAATGACATAATACATGATGAATTGGACATAATTTGGCTGCCATTTTTATTTTTTGACTGACTTTAACAAGAGCATAAAACAGGTACGTGTATGAAAAAGCAAATTATTATAATTTAAATAATAAAATTTATCAACGTAGCTACCTAATGATAATTAATGGTGAATCAGTAAACACCACATATCACAGACGATAATTTTCGTACTAAC
The DNA here is from genome assembly GCA_949128165.1 of Lathronympha strigana. Taxonomy (NCBI): domain Eukaryota; kingdom Metazoa; phylum Arthropoda; class Insecta; order Lepidoptera; family Tortricidae; genus Lathronympha; species Lathronympha strigana. The sequence goes on from OX421905.1 coordinate 3,592,900, forward strand.
CAACTTTGAAAAAGGAAGATTTTAAAATCTTAACACTATGATAAAATTAAAAATGTCTAACACATACGAGCAAATACTGTGGTAAACCACTAAACATGACTTAGAGATCAAGTGGTTTGAAGGGATGGTTTTAGTAAGTATATATTATTATACTGTATATTTTAAGTTCGTTTATTTATGCATTTAAAAATATAATAGTAGACTACGTACTTACACTAATTTTTTGCTCGACGTAGTTGGCAAGCGGCGTATTTATATAGCTTAGCCGTATCAAAAATTACAAGTCATGACAAAAATTGGTGTAGGGACTTTCGACCTTAATGCTAATTGTAAGTATTGTTTATTGTGACATAAAATTATCCAATCATCGAACATTTCTCGCCTGCTAATCTAATTGAGAAGTCTAGCATCACTCATCGGCCACAAACAAATGATTTTGAATTCCATTATAACACTTAGACGTTAATCTCGTCGGCGTGTATATTAAACACACATGTGCTGTTCCCGATGTGCACCAGTAATTACCGCAGATCATCCACTTAGCGGTATCCTGTGGAATTAATACTCCCTAAATGTTGCTAGTAACAAGGCACAGGCTTTTAAGAGAATAGGCCTATTAGCATAGCACAGGGAATCGCTAACAACTTTTAGCTTAAAATAACTTGCCTTAACAGTTTGATCGTAATGATAATCTATAAAAATAAATTATCATAACAATTATTTTCTAATACAACCTCACACATAACCGAATCATAGCTAGAAAAGTAGGTAAGGTTAGAACAATATACGAATAAGGGAAACCAGCATGAAGTAATATGATGTTAGGACAATATTATCATTATGACAAACAAAATTTAAAGGAATGCAAAACTAATCGAATATGATAAATAAATTTAGGAATTTCGATATAGATATAGACATAACATAAAGCGCCCGGTTGTTTTGTGCGGCAATCGCAGCGTTTAGACGCATGCGATTAACGGAATGCGTTTGCCCCGTATGTTTCACCTCCTGCGTCAACCGCGTAAAACAAAGGTCTATTATTATATTACCTGATTTGAAATAATCTGCGTCTAACGCATTGCGTGTAACGCAGCGTTTATCGCATAAAACAACCGCGCGCTTAAATTCTTGTTTTTATGAGGGCAGCCATCAATTTGGTCTACAGCGACTTTTAACGACTAAACTAATCTTTACCGACGTTGAAGCTAAATCTTAGAAACCTAAACCTAAAGATCTTGAAGCTCTTGCGGATGATAACATTTTTTGCTTATAAACTTGTTATGGCCATTGTTCTAAATGTTGATTTGTATTTTATGACTTTCTATAAATAACTAGTGACTTGGACCAGCCCATAACGTGCCGAAATTAGGCATCTCTATTAATATAAGCACGTATTGTACCAGCGAGGACTCTTCAGCGCAGAGCGCTTTGCTTAGCGACTCAAACGATTACTACATACCCTACCTACCTACCACCTATTAGTCAGTGTCATACTAGACAGTGCTCATAGGCAACTAAATTACTACGTGACTTTACTAAATATAATATACCTGTAAGTAAGTTATACCTACAGGCTGTAACTGTAGTATAGAAACCGCGGGTGTAATTTTAACTTGTCGCCTAACTTTTTTTTATTTGAAAGTTTTGATGTTATCTTCTCAGAATCGCAAGCTCTTCTAATCCTAGTAGGAGAAAAAAAGAGTGCCCCAAAATTTCAATACATTCTTCAAACTTTGCATTATTTACAAAATCGGTGAAAATCGGTATCAATATTTTAAATATTCTTGGTTGGAACACTTTTGTTCTGCTACTAGGATCAAAAGAGCCCATGATGTTGACTAGAAATCACCTAAAATTTTCCAATAAAAAAGAAAGTTTGGGAAATAAAACGCTCAGATAATTATGTAGGTCACCTTTAGCAACGTCAACTATCGGATCAACCCAAAAATCGCGAAAAAAAATGCCTGTACCATTTGATATACCGTAACGTATAACACAGGAGCGGACAGTTACTATTTTCGACCAGAAATAAGAAATAAATCGAATTCAAGATTGATGAGAACCCATGATGTCAAATTTGGGGTAAAATGTTAAATTGTTACTCTCCGTTTCTAACAAACGCAAATGTCAAATTGACAGATAGTCAATGTCAAATTGACAGGACAAAGAATATTTTAGCTAAACTGTGTTTGATCTGCGTTTATGAATAACGCCTTTAGTGTTTTTACATAAAAGCAGCATCGACTAACTAACAAGTATCAAATTTCTTTAGATAAAATGGCACAATTTTTAACGTAGCGTTATTTTTTCCAATAGCGTTACATTTTTAATGAGTTGTCTATGACACTGGACTCCTCATAATTAAGGGTGAAGGGTTTTTTGATATCCAACACCTGAGGGGGATGAAGTTCCAAGGGTAGGCTACGTTTAACATAATTATTCCTGGGAATACACCGTCAAAGGTACAATTTTAAATAATAAAGTAGTAATAATAAATTGTTCCGCGAACCAATTTCTTTTAACATCGTTCGACGTTCGAGCTAATTGAATATTTTTTAGCGAAAAACAATGCAGTATTTTTATCACAAATTCACCCCAACACCTCCTTTATCTTACAAATACCTATAAAAATAGGGGATGAACCAAACAACTCCATAACGTCTTGCGGAATGACTTAGTCAGTAGAGGGCTATAAATAAGGCCCGAGCACACACGATAAGCGAGGATCTATTGGGCTTATAAACCACTTGGTGAACGTGTATGGACCGGTGCCCTTATGTCTACGATTTATGATACACCTGCGCGGTGTTTTAAGACCACAGTTTAGCTCCAAGGTAGTATTGTATACCAGCATTGCAAAGGGATTTCTAAACGGTGTTTAAAAGTAGAATTATATGCATATTAAGGATAAATATACAGATTAATTAATTCCTTTTAATTGTTCGCATATTTATTTCGATACTGAATTGAATAATGATTTCAGTTATCGTTTTATGTTGATATGACTGTGAACGATTCGTATCAATATTTAGGATCAATATACATAAGTCAAGACATTGTTTTGGGACAGCTGGGAATAAAGAAACAAGGTATAAATACAAGAAATAAGATATAGCGTTTGGGTAAAATCTCGTAGTTCGGTTCGGCGTTCAAAATTACTTGGGCAGTTTATGAATGAATTCATTCATAAACTACCCATGCACTTTTGAACGCGTGTGTACATATGTACAGTAGGCAGTGAGTGCAGTTCATAGCTACATTATTAATGAATCTATTCATAAATTGTGTATTCAGTTATGCAGCTAATAGCTCATTCACATCGTCATGTAAATGGTATACGTACACACGCGTTCAAAAGTGCATGGGCAATTTATAAATGAATTCATTCATAAACTGACCATGCAATTGGGAACGCGATAGTACGTGTGTTGCTTGGGTAACCTTCATTTTAATTTTACTTAGTCTTTGATCTATTTGCTAGTACCTCTCGTCGGAGACGGGGACATTCAAAGTCTTCCTGCTGGTAATTAAGCTTCAGATTGATAGACATTGATAACGATATTAACGATCAATACATGAATAGATACAACAATCTACTACCTCACACTGCCTCAGCAAGCCGTAGCGAAGTCTAAAATAACGCACTATCTCGGTCCCACTATATATCATTGCTTGACTTCTCATTTTATCAAAAGAACGGCAGTTGTGGCCCTGCAAAAATTAAAATTGCATGGAACAATTATAAAATCAAATTGAACCAACTAAAATTGTTCATTTTTAACTGGCAAAAGCGTTTTAAACGCTCTGAATACCTGCCCCGGATTATGTGACTAGTCAAGATTTTTTTGTAACTTCATTCTCTGGAAATATTTAGCAAAGCTGGCAGGGAAATTCAAAATGTTACCTACGGTCCCGTCCAATATGCGGAGCCGACCCAACTGGAATTAAAATACCAAGTGCCTGCGCAATTTTGCACAAAACTTCAAAGTTATCCCGGCAATATTAATTTAGTACAAAAACTGTGACCTTTTTAAGGGCAGGCCAAGCGTTTCAATTAAACAAATGAAATGCTTGTCGCATCCGCTTTCAAAAATTAATTTGGGCGCTTTGAAAGGAAACAGGTATTTTTTTAAATCACCTACACATACATAAGTAGTGGCCGGTCTCTGAAAATGGTTTTGATGAGTTCTTCATACGCGGTGGAGCGATAAATTAAAAGCTGTTAATCTGAAATAGGTTCGAATGAATAGATAATTGGATGTATCGTTTCGTTTTAATGTTACTACAGATGTCTCAGATTTTCAGAAGTCAGAAGAAATTTCAGAAGAAAGAGTTTTAGACACTAAACTTAATATATGAGTACATATTACATTTGAGCTTAAAGATCGTGTTGCACAGAATTTGTTTTATTTAATATATAAATATGTATGTATCTGTATGCTGACGATCTGCAACTCTACGCCCAATCTTCAGTTACTGACTTTGCGGCTGCCATTCACAAGCTTAATAAGGATCTTTTACATATCCAGCAATAGTCTCAGAAGTTTGGCCTGTTTGTGAATCCTTCGAAGTGCCAGGCTATTGTTTGTGGTGGTAGTAGACAACTCACTAAATTGGACCTCGACTCATTTGCACCTTTAAATTTCAATGGCACGTCCATCCCTTTTAGTCATGGTGTAAAGGATCTTGGCGTGTACTTGGACAGCACTTTGAGTTGGAGGGCACAGGTTGCTGAAGTAAGCCGGAAAGTAATGGGCTCCCTCCATTATCTTAATAAGCTCAAACACTTTTTGCCTATTAGTACGAAGGTGCTACTGGTCAACACCTTAGTTTTGCCCATAATCGATTATGGTGATGTGTGTTATCCGGACTTGAACGAGGAACTTCTGGATAAGCTGGATCGCCTTCTTAACAACTGTATCCGTTTCATCTTCTGTCTTCGGAAATATGATCATGTGTCTTCCTTCCGTTCTCAGCTTGGCTGGCTTCCTATTCGTCAGCGACGTAATATTCGCATGCTTTGTACGCTCTTTTCTATTCTCAATGACCCGCATTCTCCCACATACCTCAAGTCTTTATTTCATTATTACGGCGTGTCTCGTGATCGTCAACTTCGTTCTTCTGGAAATTTGTCCCTTTCCATCCCTGTCCACCACACTGGTTTTATGTCAAACTCCTTCTCTGTTACAGTGGCGCGCCTGTGGAACACCCTTCCCCTTAATGTCAAGGAATCACCTAGCAAATGTGCCTTTAAAAGGTCTGTCCGTGCTCTTATTGCTAGCAGATTGAAAGTTTATTTTCGATGAATCTCGTATTTATGTATCTATGTATTTATGTATCTATATATACCTAAATGTATTTATGTTTATATAATGTATTTACTGTATATGTAATTAATATTTATAGATTGACTTGTTCTTACTATTTCGGTTTTGACTATTACTAGCACCGCCCACAAATTTTCTGTTTTGCCTTAAGGTTGACTGGTAGAGAATGCCTTCTGGCATTAAGTCCGCCTTTTGTACGTTAAGGTTTCTTTTGTGCAATAAAGGTTAAATAAATAAATAAATAAATGTAATAACTTGGAATTATATTTATTTAAGTTGGAAAAAGAGCTAACTGTATTTTTTGTTTTTAGTAAACAAGCTTATACAGATACGTTTCGCTTTTCAGTTATTTCAAAAGGAGCTTTAAACGGAAAGGAGTCGGACTGTTTGTATTTGTGTTTGTTTGTTTGACAAATGTTTGTGCATACAAGTGAATTTTCCCGTTTATCTCGGAAATTATTTGGTTCCGTTTTTAGAGAAAAGTGAGGTTCGAACGATAGTTCTTAGATAGTCTTGAACTCACTGGGTGGCGCGGTTATTATTACCTACCTTAAAATTGTTATTATTTTGGTATTTTAAATACGGAGATACAATGTCTGTCTTATACTTTTTCCAGTTTTGCACCACCTACTGTATGTATACTTTTCTTAGTGTAGTGTCTCCTCTACCCAAAGGTTGTCTGGAAGAGATCGCTCTTTAGCGATAAGACCGCCTGTTGTTTGCCTCTTTTTCATGTGTAATCTATACCAGTTTGTGTTATTTTTGCTGTTTTGAGGTGCAATAAAGAGTTATTGTATTGTATTGTCTGTCGTTATGCGATTACATTTATTTATTAAAACAACACAATTTAAATGAACACAATTATTCTAAACGTTCTTACAGATATACAGAGTAAAGTAACATTTCATTAACTACCGAGCACAATATTTTACAAACTAATTGAAATTAAAAGATAATGCCGATGTTATAAAATATCCTGGTGGTCGCGTAATGGTGCTCTCAAACTGAAGTTATATACATTATGTGACAAGACTAGTACCAATTACCGTAACATTATTTACTATGTTATTTAAATGTAATGTTATATAGGTAACATTTAATTCTCTCAGCATCATAACGAGACCTTTAACCACTTACCTAAGTTTCGAAAACTGAAATAGAGTCGTAAGATGTTTATGTGTCAGTAAGTAAACGAACTGTAAAGTTATGCCTAAGTACCGGTGAGCCAACATTAACACCGACTCAAAACTTACAAGAGCGAACAACATAAACGTAAACATAAACGTCAAAACACTCGTTAAACGCCATAAACCTAACATGCTGATAAATTTCTTAGCATCTGCAAATCGAATTTCGAATTCAATTGAGCATTACATAATAATCAATATTTAATGCCCCATAACCACAAATTAGATATAAATGGAACAGTGTATTACAGAGTCCGGCCCAAATGGCTCTGTTGGGTGTTGTAAAACGGGCGAAACGGCCGGCTCAAATCCGGCCCTGGAATCATAATGCCGGTGTAAATTAAATATGAAGCCTGCGTCAGATTCGCGGAATTAGCCCGAACTGACAAAAAGCTCCTTTAATGAAAGATTTCGTTTATAATGCAATGTTGTGTACGTTAAGGCGAGAATCCCAAGGAGCTTTGTGATAGTAACGAAGACCGAGTTTCGAGTCTGATTGTCTGTGAGTGTGATTGAGTCTGAGTTTGAGTGCGTTGTTTAGTTGTATAGGTTACGGTTTCTACGGTCTCTTCACTACCATTAAAAAGCTGAGCAATGGTTGAGGGTAAGGAAATTTTTTGAAACATTAGGCTAAATACTGAGAGTTATGTATAATATCTTAGAAGCACTGAGGTGTCTAGTGAACGTAATCATAATGACTTTTTTTAATAATATGGCGGTGAGAAACAAGCATACGGCCCGCCTGATGGTAAGCGGTCACCGTAGCCTATGGATGCCTGCAACTCCAGGGTGTTACATGCGCGTTGCCGACCCTTAAAAAAAGGAGACAGCTTGGGACCCACGGAGCAAAGCCCATGGCCCCGTTAGCTGTCAACACAGCGAATCCTCTTGGAGCTCTGGCGACCTTACTCACCAACAGAAACACAACACTATGATTAGGGTCTAGTGTTATTAAACTGCGGTTTTCTGTAAGGTGGAGGTACTTCCCCAGGTGGGCTCTACTCCAGATTTGAGCGAGACGACATTCGTTGTGCTGTGCCCTACCACACTAAACGATATGCATCCGCTGTGCTCATACGATGTGTCAATCTCTATAGAAAGTGTCACGTGATCTCCAAGCTATCTCGTGACCTACTTGACGTCTTGAAGTCAACGTCAGTCCCGTTTTGATGTTTTGCCAATTATTATCTTCGTTCGGTAGGTCCCATAACAAAAGTTTCACATAAATTACCTATGCTACCATGGGTTTTATGTAACCGTATTTAACAGCGACTGCGGCATTCGAAAGTATGTCCGTCTCGCTTCTACCACTACTCTGGCTGGAGCGAGATGGACATACTTTCTAATGCTGCAGTCGCTATCGAATACCGTTACGTAGGTACAACTCATGGTAAGCACACTGCATATTCACGTTATCAGTTTACAGGACGCTTACCACGAACATCGAAAATTGGCATTGACGGAAAAACCTCTTTGTCACTCCAATATGCAAGTGTGACAGAGATGGAGATATAAATCCGCAATCGTTATATTTTCGTGGTATAGGCCAACTAAAGATACCTATGTCAGTGGGTTGTTTAGGCGCCTCGCTGTGGGTTAGGAGCCTCAAGGACATGTGCGATATATCGGAGACATCGTTATTTGTTCTCGTTATTTGTTGAGTGTCTATAGGCAGCTTCCACATTTCCTGGTATGACTTCTGAGATGCAGTCGGATGCGAGAACATCTACAATACAAAAACTAAAAGCATCGGTATATGCTTATGCTAGATCATTGACAAGAAAACTGGTAAGTTGAATTTTCATTAAATTGTTTATTTTCTTTATATCGCATCGGTAGTAAACAAACGTACGCTTCGCTTGAAACACATGCTAACAATGTTTGCCGTACCTACACTCGTCTTATGTTATAGGTTTGTCAACACCATTTACATATAGGCAAGTATAGACAAAGCCTCGCAATGCCGAAGAAAAAACCGCAATTTCAGATAAACGCCCAGTACAACATATTTTAACGTTGTTAACGCTCACGCAATTCAAACGTTTTTTTAATGAAAATGTGTAGAAGGATTTTTTATATTTTTTTCTGGGCATATGTACCTAAATACAAATAAATATAATAAACTGAATTCTGACTTATATTGAGTTCATTTGCATGCACATTGCGATTGGGTCTTTGGTTGAAGTCAGAAATACTAAATATGAACTTTTTTCATTGAAAAATGAAGTTTTATTAAATTTTAAGGCAAAAAAGCCACTGAGTATTATTTTTCTTTTTGAATAGTTATATTAGAACCAATGTTAATGTGAAAAAAAACAAGGTAATTTATAAAATAAAAATAAAACATATATTTCACTCATTTTTGACACTAAATTGCTTGATAACGAGCTTTCATCAATTTTTTTTAACAAAAGTCACTACATAGGAATATGGAAATACCGTTAACATACTTTATATTAGTAAGATTTAGAAACTTAAAGGTGAACTTTTGTTACTTTTCAAAACTAGAATAACATATATTTCCTGTGGGAAATGCTAAAAGACTTAAAATAATAACTCTTCATGTGCACTGCAATTAACATAATTTAATGATTAAGAAAAAAAACCTACTTATTCATGTCTTTAATTTTTTTTTTAAGTGAAACACATTTAGAATATTTTGTATGTCACTCTTATAACAAAAAAGACAGGATTAATTTAATAAGCCAAGACTGCAAAGTTAAAAAAAGACGGAAATAGAAAACTTGTCTGTCATACGTTAGCTGTCAAAATCTTTGTAAGTGAACCGAGCATTCACGACGTCTAGGTGGAATTCAAATTCGAACGAAAATTTAAAAATTACATTTGATAAGCTTTTATGTACAGCGTACTGTACACCAGACGTTTAGCTCGCAAATAATTGTGTAAAGTCTGGGCGTTTATTCTGAGTGTTACTTTGTACAATGTACTGCACATTGGGTGGCACGAGGATAGAATAATTCTCTCTTCATAAGTCAGCACATGAAATAATTTGATTTAGCAGATTATTTTAATAATTGAGTCGTTTTTGCACTAAAATCTCTCATTAATTATTTCTTAGCTTCCACGAGGCACAAATCCTTGTGTCCCTACAGGATCGGGGCGACAGATGTTTCCAATCGAAAGAGGGTCCTGTCTTGTCACGTGTGGGGTGGCCTAAATTTCCCGTGCAGCTCCCGATGATGGTAAGTCAAAGATACAAGGTCCATTATAGTTGACTCCAGTCGATTTCGACTTTGCTGGAATACAGTGTTTACGTAAAGTGAGAGACGCAGGACACAGCGGGACGCCTATTTCCGAGCGATACAATTTTGCATTCTAAACGTCAGTATAGAGTTTTCCCATGTTGAAATTTTCTTCGAAACGAATGCGAGTGACATATCTTACATTGGAAAGTTAACATGGCTTAATATAAGCTGCGCAGCCTGGGGGAGAGAAACAACTAACTAGGAAAGAAGATATAAAGCTGTGTTTTTTCTTTAATCGTAATTCTAACATAGAGGTTGCGTTCTAAGCTCTTACTTACGAGTATAACACCTGCTCACACAAATTTCACGAGATTGCTAGAAAAAAGCGACCAGGATTCGTAGCCAAGATGCCAATGAAAATGCCAAAATGCCTGATTTATTAATAATATTTATTATTTAATCGCGAACGAAACACAATTGTCTTTGTCGCACTAATAAGGAAGAGTGAGAGAGAGAGACAGAGGACTACGCTACGCTACTGAGCATTAGCGAATGATATTTTGGCTACGCAGCCTGTAGAGGAGATTAGCCGGACATACGAAAGCAATTTTGACTAAACTAAAACGGAGACCTTCGCTTACGCTCGTTCAATTAAGAGCCATATGGACATTTCACATGTCATATTTAGCGGTTAGGTATGCATTTACCAGCAAATACTTAAGTTACTCTTTAAGAAACCTTAAAACTATTTGGTAGGTAGGTAATATCAACGATTTTATATATTTTATTATAAGTACTTGAAGTTGGTATGGGAAACGAATTCTATGGCGTATGGCGTAAACTGAATATAATTTTTAGGAAAAAAAAACGACTTCATTTGGCCTTCCCGGTAAAATTTAAAGTATCAGTTTGTGTAACTTTTAAAATTAAGGATCTTTCTTAATGTCTCAAAGATTCCATCATTATATTTGAAGTAAAATCTAATGAAACTACCTTGAAAGCACCTCCTCAAAAACGAAATAAGAATGCTTCAAACCGATTGATAGATCTGGAAATTATCGAGCAGTTCCACTTTATCATCCCTAGTTTTGATCATCAGGTTCACTCCACCTAAATGATGGTTTCCTTTGAGAAAAAATCAAATTATTTAAGGAAACCCTAAAATCATATTGCTTGTGCCGTTAAAATTTGAGGAGTTATCTAAATTTCTCATGAATTCCACCATCAGAAAAAAATTATAATCAAATGGGACTACCTTGAAGATATTTCCTTATAAACAAAAGACAAATGTCTCAAATCGCTGGGAATTACCAAGCAGTTCTTCCATGCCATTCCTGGTCTTCATTATCAGGTCTACTTCACCAAATTGATAGTTTTCGTACAGAAATGCTCGAGTGTTAGAAAACATCCAAATCACCACGCATGTGCGCTCTTTTAAGTTAATCTAATTGATTTATGCTTTATTCATTATTCGGGGTTCAAATCCCAGTTGAGGTGATGGTAACGCGTGCAGGCCTCTCACTCTGTGTGCAAGATCGCCAAAAGTCTCGCCTGGTCGACACCTGACGCACTGCTAATGAGTCGGTCCAAGGTGGCTTTACAACCAACGTCGTCCCAAGTGCGCTGAACTGCCGGGTTCCACGGGGCGGTAGTTCCCGGGTTGGCAGCCAACCACTCGCTTTAGGTGTCGTCCACATACGGCACGCTCACCTGGTCACCATTACAGCCGAGAATTTTAGCAACCAAGGCAGCCACACCGCGGGTCGACCCCAAGAAAACCGGCAGGCTTACATCTCTTACCCGACGAATCCCAATGATTGAGCTTGCGACTGGACGTTACCACAACGTTTACCACAGACTCTACCGTAGATTTAATGGCCACGTCAAACGCCTCAACATCATTCGGGAACAACCAGACCGGGGTCGTGCGCAGCAAGGTGATCTTTGGTACAGCAGAACATTTCTGCAGCAGGACCAAAGCAACGTGTGAATTCAGCGTACCCACCAAGACGTTTACTTGTGAGGCGAAGAATATTCCTACGAGTCTGAAAGGCTACAGGAACTGCGGAATCTGCAGATCTGCAGATCTGCAGATCTCAGTTCCGTGAGGCCAGGAAGTAAAGAGAAGAAGAAATTGAAAAGAGAAGACGATCCACCACAACAGGGGAAAAATTCACACTTAGTGGTATTCTTCACCTCCAGCGCCATATATTTAAGGCGTAGCGGTAAAATGACTTACTAGGATAATTTTTAAGTATTATTTTTTTCGAGCGTGGAACGCGCGTTGTTCTGTATCGTTCGACACTATCGACAGCTATGACAGCACTAACGTTATTTTTTTTTATTTATTTTTTTTTCAACGGAAAACTTACAGCTAAGGTAACAAGAAAGGTAGTGACATAGAAACAGTAAGCCAATTACAAGTTTCCACAGATAGAAATAACTTAAGGTACAAAGCGTGCGCAGCTTGTTTGCATATGATACTAACAGTGGAGAGAAAATATACTAGTTAACGAAAGATACATAAAACAAAGATACATTAAACAAACCGGTTAACTAAAGAAATGCGATAAATCAAAGTTGCCTACTTATGAGTTATCAGAGAAGTCCTGGCTCATAAGTTTGCGAATTGAACTAAGGCTATCACAGAACAGATCGATGAGATCATGATGTTTGCTAAGCTGATTAAAAGATCGAGCGGCTCTTAAAAGAAATTAATTTTTCCTATAGTTACTATGAGCGCCGGAGACATGAAGTGTTGATTTAGTACATGAGGATAGGCGTGAGGGGACTGAGAATTTCAAATTGGCCAGCAATTTTCATAACATAAGTTACGTCAGAGATATTACGACGGATGTAAAGAGGTAGTAATATCTCTGACGTAACTTATGTTATGAAAATTGCTTATTATGAAAATTGCGGTCGACTCCCGCGCCGCCCGCGTCCAGCTCAGTGCGGTCTTGAGGTTACTTTCTTGAGACATAAATAATCCTCATTCCGCACTGTAAAACCTAGCCAAGTCAAATCTTTTAAGTACTTCACATTCTTCAACTTCTACAGAACTTGGCACCCATTTAGATATCAGATCTTGTGTCGGCGGAGTCGATAATAACGATATTCTCATATGGAACTTGGCTACCATTTTCACATTTGTTTTAACTATAAAACTCTCGTGAGACTCGAACATATTAAATAATATTTAAAACGGGTCACTCACGTAATTTAGTCGATTTTCGCTCGACATGTTTCGTTCTTTACGAAGAACGTCATCAGGAGCGCCCACTCGCGACAGAGGCAAGTCGTACACTGCGGGCTAATGCCCTATCGACTAAATTTCGACTAAATTACGTGAGTGACCCGTTTTAAATATTATTTCACATTTGTTTTTTGGTGGAATTTATAACACACCACCACGAAAACAATAGTAGTTATTTCACTAACCAAAAAGAAAAGAAAAGCAGCGTTTCAATGTCTATATTCACCAGCTAACGTTGAAAGGCGAGTTAAAATCTGAAATGGTTAAAATGTAACTTTGCACATTGATTCCAAAAAATGAGGAACGCTTTTCGAGCGGATGCAGTGAGAAAACCATTTTACCGATAAAAGGATAACCGAATGCTCAAAACATGAAGCTTTTATTTAATTTGCTGACGTTAAACGCAAATATTCAGTCACCCACCGAGCGCTGGCAGGTCCCGTTTCAGATTAACTAGTGTAAGCCCTCGCCGACTACACGTAGTTGTTACACAAATCTAGTAGTCATAGTTATACTGGTTTAGATGAAAATTCGACTCGCCTTCGCTTGCCATTGAAGAGGAATAATATGGTGCATTGTTTCATTGAGTATAACAGAAAACGCGTGCCGAGTCAAACAACGTTACGCTCACTACCATCAAATCAACGAACTACAAAAATCAAACTGTGATAGTGGACCTTAAAGCTGGCACAACAAGGACTGGAATGGCTTGTGTTCGAATGAAATTTAAATTGTTACGAAAAATACAGAAAATTGTCACAGGTGTTGTTTTGGTTCGTTCATCGACTGTTGTTTTCATTTGCATTGTTTTATGGCACCTGCCGACTATCTATCGATTTTTCATTAGGGTGGTGACGACATGTTCGATGTAATTGTATATTTCCAAACTTTTAAACTATAGTGTAACAGAATTTAAACCAAGGATCATTATTTTTAAACTGTCACAGCAGCTATGTATATCCTCAACAGATTCTAAGATCCACGAGTGTCATCTGATAATGCTGTAAATTGATAAACAGACAAATTGCACGGATAAAGCGAAGGTCATTGCTGTCAAATGTGGATAACCGTTTAAAATTGTAAATTTGGCATAAAATTCTGAAAAACCGTTGTCTTATCCAGCAACCCAGTATCACGCTATCCGCTTGCATCCGCATCTTTGCCTATTTTGTTAAAACACCTTGCTATTTTGTTTTCTAACCTTTTTTATATAAGCTTATCGGCAACGAATCGTGAAAGAGATTTAAAACGCGAATCAGGTGTCCTTTTTTCTACGGTGTAGTTTTTTTGCCTGCGAATTGTTTCGTTCGCAATCAAGCCTAGCTCGTTGCTATTGCCATGTGAATTTGTGTAGGCGCTGACCTGCGTTTCAATTTGAGCTCGACAATACTAATGCTGTTTGGAGGATTACCTTTATTAAATGCCTACGTTGATGGATTGTATTACAGTTTTGTATGACTGCTCTTAGAAGTGTAGTGTTTGTCTTTAGGTTTAGAACCTACCTGGACAGAAATTAGATAGTGTTTTTTTGTTTTTCTTAGTGGGTTATTTGACCACGATTTCCAGGAGTTTGTTAATTACTCCGTAACGTCAATTAAGATTTTAATTTGTCTTTCAGAAAATAAAAAAGTAATTAGAGTGCTATCCTTGAGAAAAAATTAAGAGACAAAGATTTCTTTTAAATTAACGCCCGCGGTTGTGGAGATAATGGTCCGGGCCGCGTTTATTTTACATCTGGAAAAAATACAATTGAGTAAATTGTATTAATTGGGTGGAGGAAACCAGTCTGTTTGGTGCACGTCAAATATCGTTAAAATTTTCAAGGTTGTCTTAGCCATTTTGGTACTTAGCTACTTTGTTTGACATTTCAAATTAGAACTCAGTTCGTGCAATGGCCGACACAGACACTTTCAGGAAGAGTGGCTACTTCCCCAGAAAACTGTAAAATGTAGCTGTTTAAAATATTTTAACGTTACTGGAATTTGATGTAACATACATAAAATCTGTCTCCAAAGTATGCTCCGAGGATGTTTTCAAATTTATCTGTTCTTTCCCCAACGATTCAGCTGGTGATTTTGACAGCTTATCCCCTAGGAAATTAAAGCCTTGACTAACTTCATGCTTTCATCAGTTTTGGTAAACCCGGATATAACAGATTATGCTTTATGGTGCCAACATGTAAGTGTTAGTTATAAAAGATGGCGGGATTAGGCCAATAGCACCGGGGCCAACCTACCGCCTTCCAACTGCAAAATGCTGCTGTACGGCAATATCAAATAAATTAACGAATTATTTCCAACCTGTCCAATTAGGTTTTGGTTCGTAAGGGCGGATACGAGGCTTCGTACCTTAATTGACAAAACTAAATGCGAAGTTTTAGTTAAAGTTGACGTAAAAATGAAAAACCAAATTCCGGAATTGTATAATTTTGTTTTTCAATGTTACAGCACTCCTTCAAAATTACTCTATAAAACCGAATCTCTGCTCTCTTCTGTCGGTTGTCAAATCGTCAAGTGGGAAATCCCTTAAGCCCGGCTTTTAATATTTAGTTTAGCTATATATCCCATAATCGAAATTCTAAATTCTACTTTTAATGTCTGGTATTTGGATGACGGTACCTTGGGTGTTGATGTTGACGTAGTGCTTAACGATCTCTTAATTCTCAGTGATACATTTTCTCATATACTTAGACCTTGAGTTCAATTGCTCAAGGTGCGAATCATTCTTCCCAGAAACGTATACTCAGAAGGATGTTGCGTTATCACGATTTCGTACAATAGCTCCTGACATTAAACTTATTGACAGCACATCACTTCATCTCCTAGGTTCCCCTGTCTTAGACGAATCTTTTCGGGACTTTCAGACCGCTTGCGCCAAATCAATGCTCATATGGCATACACAATAATGAAATACTAGCTGTTTATCCCAAAATTCACACATGCACTTTAAGCACTTATCCCGTCCCGACCTTTTGGAAAAACTCGGCAACGCCATCAAAACGACTCCATCATCTGTCATTAACATTGATCTGGACATCAATCAATAGTCCCAAGCCTCCCTTCCTATTAGGCAAAGAGGTATTGGGATCCGCAAAATTTCCATCATATCGCTTCCCGCTTTCATCTCATCAATTCACAATACTCAAAATTTAGTTTCCTAAATTCTAAAAAACAATGACATACAAATTTCTTTTTCAGCTGACGCCATAGATGTTAAGAAGGCTAATTGCCCTAACTCTGACCTGCCTTTGACTCTCCGTTTGCAACGCCAATGGGACGAGCCGCTCTGCGTGCTGGTACGGGATCATCTTCATTTATTAGCCCTGTGGAGCGTGCTAGTTTCCTTGCTTGTACCAGATGGGAGTCGGGGGCCTGGTTACAGGCTGTACCCTCCAAAAACCCTCAGCTCTCTCCTCAGCAATAACACTTTTCGGCTTTCAACCACCTTAAGACTTGGCGCTGTCATTGTGGTTTCGGGCCTTTGTGGCCCGACAAATCTTCTCGTTCTTCGTTCGTTCTTTATTTCCAATTTAACAATTTTGTCAAATGTACGCTTATAAAGTTTCGTGAGATAAGGCACTGGTATATTTTAAAATAAATAATGTTTAATATATAAGCACAAAACTTAGACAATTTTGTAAATACTAATCATTAACTGAAATTGTATTGAAATACTGATAATTCTGTATTTTTTACCCATCTAGATAACAAGTTATACAACAGCGAAATCACATCAAAAGTTACATCGAGTCTGATCCAAGTTTATTTTTTCTCCTTTAAGTTCATTTATGACTTTTTATCATTTTATTTCAATAACTGTTGATTATAACCTAGGTCTTCACTTCACTTCACTTTTAATGTCATTTTCTGTTCTTCTACAAATAAATACGGAGGATCAAAGAAAATACACACAAGGAACTGGAAAAGCCTTTATTCTAATATAAAGATACCATAAATAAGCTTGCCAAAGCTCACAACAATTTTGAAATAGCTGGTATAGCTACACACGTATACACGTCTAGTTCAAATTAGCTTAAGAGTTGATGCTTTGAAGATGTGTTGGCGCTGCCTTTTATGGATTCCATGCAAAGCCCACCGCATGAACATTCCAGTCCCCAAACAGCTGCAAATGGAGAACGCCTGCAGCGCATAATGTGTTACTTCGGCCATATTGCCCCCAGAGGTGCGGATAACTTTAGATGTCTGATGGTCACCGGAAAAGTCGCAGGGAAACGTTCTAGAGGCTGGAGTCTGAAACGCTGGTCTGACTAGATATCGGAACAGACCAATTAGCGCTGCACTACTCCAGGCAGCTGATTGAAAGGGAGTCACGTTCCTCGGGAATGAGGGAGCGATGGAGAATGTGTTGGCACCTACGGTAATACGTAAACGTATACTTTCGGGTAAACTGTCGGATCTCCATATCGGGTATGTTCGCCGGGCATTTGCCGGACTAATTTACTATAAATTGATTGTCGGATCCGGTGGATATATCCGACGAAACCTGAGGTGGATTACTGAAATGATGGAACCTGCGCTCTAGATCTTTTTTTTTTGATTATACTTAATCACAATTGTTTATACAAGACGAAGACAGGAACACATAAGACGTAAGACAACTTATCGGATATATCCGACGAAACCTGAGGTGGATTACTGAAATGATGGAACCTGCGCTCTAGATCTTTTTTTTTTATTATACTTAATCACAATTCTTTATACAAGCCGAAGACAGGAACGCATAAGACGTAAGACAACATAGACGAATTTAAATCTTAACTCTAAGCTTACTAACCACTAATCTTAGTAATGAACAAACATTTTTGTATAAATTAATTTAATGAAAATAGTACTAAAACATAAGAAAACTTAAATGATAGGTAGGATGTGCTAAAAGAGGGTGTAAAGCGGGAACAATTATATAAACAAAATCTTGCATAGTTAACATATTATAAACTAGAACATAGTTTTATACATACATTTCCTGAGGTTCTTGTCGAATTTAAATTGTGGGACGAGGATAGGAAGTGACAGGAAGGTAAATGGCAGTAAATTTAAATTTAAATCCTCTTATAGTAAATGCCGTGAGGTCCTTCTTCGTGGTCTTCAGGTTTCGGTTTCGGTACGTAGGGATTTTTGCGAGGATCTGCATTTAATCTGAAATGGTACGAAAGTGTGTAAGTAAGCTTAAGAATTAAACAATAATTTAAGGGGATAAAGTTGTTGGTTAACTCTCGGGTTTATTTTGCGACCCGAGCAAGCGAAAGATTCCAAAATTAAATCACGAGCGTAGTGAGTGGTTTAATAACTGGAATCTTGAGCTTTACGAGGGTCGCAAGGCACGAGAGTTAAACAAACTTGCCGCCGAGTGTAATACAACATTTTTCCTCTCACTATCGCGAGGAAAATAAATAAATATTGTGGGTAAATCTTCCACAAATCGACGTAGTCCCGCGGTAAGCTCAATAAGGCTTGTGGTGGTGGCTGTGGTGTGTAGTACTAGACGACGATATATATAATAGATAGATACATACATTTGTATGTTATGGATGTTCTCTATGTATTTAAGTATTTACTTAAATACATAGAAAACATCCATAACTCAGGAAAAATATTCGTGATAAACACACAAATAAATGCCCTGACCAGGATTCGAACCCGGGACCTTCCGGCTTCGTAGGCAGGGTCACTAACCAACTAGGTAAGGAGGCCGTTAAAATTAATACAACACACTCGTACGATTAAAAATGTTATCCACATGTAAGTTATCTTGAAGAAACCATTCAAAATTGAATTTCAAAATGTGTTAATAGAGTACGCTCCTGGTACTTAGATATTTCTAAAATAGGACTCGCTTAAACTGGACGGGTGGTAAGTGATAGGAATTAGGACAAGGTCAAATTACTTTCCTTACTAGTGGGTAAAATGCGTTTTTGAGGGGAAAATATATTTCAAAAACATATATTTAAAAAAGTTCACGCAGAATTTTTGATATTAAACGTGAATTTCGTCTCGCAACAATCGCGTTCGACTTAGTTTCGATTTTCATTTACTGATACTACATAACATAGGTAATATAATTATTACTTTTATCTAATATGGTTCTATCCCAAGCCGGGTTCGGTAACCTTATCCAATCGTCTCCAAACAGTTTATCAACAAATACTTTTTTTGAGGCTGAAAGAGGCCTCTCGATTTGCATTGGAATCTTTTTACTTTTTAAAATTTACTACAACGGGACTTCATCGAAAATAATGAAATCTAACCTCCGACGTTTCAAGGGCGACATTGCTCCCGTGGTCCCGGAGAAAGACTATTCAATCTATTTATCTATCTATCTTCTTTAATTTTTCACGCGATTAAGTCCCATTGTAGTAAATTTTAAAATGTGTGAGAATCCTGAAAGTTCTAATACCTTTTACTTGTTTTAATATTGTTTTAGATAATTATCTTTCTTTAGTTTCATACTTATAGTAATAATAGCATTTTATTTCACAAATAGATGTCCTCTGTCTCTTGTTTTTCTCATACTATAAGAAAGAAATAGGCTCTTTTGATCAGGACTTTAGAATTTGAACCTTTTATAGGACAAGAAGAGACTCATTAAAACTTGAAACTCAAATAATAAAAGTTCAAAATGGAAATAAGCCCTTTTGAAAAGACACTCCTCGTATGTCGTCGACTCGTCGCCTAACATTAGTATAAGCTTTGCTTAGTTTGAGGTTAGGTTGGTGAATTGGTGAATTGTGCGTGAAAAGTAATCTCATAATCACATTGTATATAAATAAATAAATATTATGGGACAATCTTACACAAATCGACCTAGTCCCACTGTAAGCCAATAAGGCTTGTGTTGTGTAAGGGTTGTGTTATATTTTTCAATTTCATAGATTTTTTACTGGTTTTCCGGGGATAAGCTTCGAAAAGTTAATTTCGGTCCTAAATACATACTTAAGGTCAGTCCCACGTCAATGACATCAAACACGGGTGTTTTATGTCATTGACGTCCTTATAAATTTTTTTGTGACGTGTGAAACGTCCTTATAAAATTGAAGTTAAACACAAACGGATTAATCGTGTTTATTAACACCATGACCCTACTTTTAGAGCCCTTTATACCGCTCGTTTTCACAGCTTTAAGATGATGACTGAGAGAATGCGAATTCTTCCCGTCTATCAAAAAAGTTACTTGTGCAAACTACCTACATAAAAAAGAAAGGTTTCTCCACAATGCCCGGAGGGGCTTATCTTTAAAAGCTATTAATAGATTGCCGGAAAGCTATTCTACAATTATAATAAAATTATAAAACCCTGTGAGAATTAACATACATACAACTTACGAACGCTTTCCTAACTGGCTTATGGGGCAGAAAGAAGCGACAAGAAAACTATCCCATTTTTCCTCTTTTATCCGTTTTCAATATTTTCAATCAAAGTTCGAATGTGCTTAATTGCAATGAATAACAATCGCGGAAACAGAAGACAGAGATATTATGTCATTATAAAAGAAATACGGACATGCAATCCCAAAATATTCGTAATCAAGGGTAAATTAGTCATAATGTTACTATGATATTCCATAAAAACACTGCTCCTATGGATTTTCATTCAATATATGAGCACTGTTTTTTTTTCTTTAGTTAATCATTGGTTCTTAAAACTCTCGGGTCGACCGACAGCGACGCTCAAGTTTTAAAAACCCTTATTATATCACTGTTGCATAAACTACTATTCTGTCACATATAAGCAGAACCAACCGTACCGACTTTTCACTTACGCTAGTACTTACTTACCTCTACTAGTCTGAAATAAGTGATGATTAAGTATAGTTGTAAATATGACAATAAGTAAGCTTCTAAAACTCACTTGTAATGTGCTATAGCCTGACCACAGTCGACATTGTACCACCAGTCGCAGGCGAACTTCTCCTGGTCAAACAGGGTGCCATTAGTGCAGAGGAAAGAAGCTCCTTGGTGGCCCTCTCTCCCGTCATGGCACACGTGGTAGGCCTGGGGAAAAAAGAAACGTTTCTTTTTATTGTAATGATTTAAGCAGTATCATCAATTATAAAATTGAAAATTTTGTTCGCAGACTTAATACAAAATTTAATTAGTAAGGGGTAGCGTCACATCGATGCCGTACAAGTGTAAACACTTCGGTAAATGTCGCTACGCGTCTCCCTAAGGCGTATAACCGGGGTCGATCGGGCGTCGATAGCTCAATGGGCAGAGCAATCTGACCTCAACATCACAGGTGTTCAGAGAGGTCGTGCGTTGGAATCCCGTTCGACACGGGGAATCTCCCAATTTTTTTCAATTATAAAATCGTATTTTATACGGTTTATATAACATTAGTAAAAGCTACAGTGGGAACATCATAACGCTGTCCGATTATGTAGGTACCTATGTCAATTATATCCTTTTATATAAATTCCGATTGCTAAACATTTCTCGCTCAGTAAATAAACAAACACTATACAAGACAAACTTATTTAGGGGCAACAAGTCTGGGTCCAACCCTCCAATGTTCTATGTTGTTTTAAACCGTTAACTGTGCCCGCAGGCTAGGCACTTTGTGGACCTTTTGTGTCTGCGTTGTGTGATGTGTCCGAATGGATAATTAATTTGTGGCCCGGGGCCAGTTGCATAGGCCCATTGCAATACGATGCTTTGTTTGTTTATACAACTCCGGATTTTTTGGGTGACGTTCAAATTTCAACCAGATACTGAGTATTAACTAAATCGCATTTTTTAGCAAAATGCTATAAGAATAATTTTATTAAAAGTCGTTGAATTCATTATGTATGTTTAAACATTTTGTTGATTTTATAATTAAACAATCAATCTCTTTATTGTCCGATTGCAACTACAACTACAGTTAAACAACTACTAAGACATATTAATATAATAATGAAATAACGGGTAACACTCACGTACTTTTAGTCATGTCGCGTATTCGATAATTGCAAGCCTTTACGGAGAGGTATGGCAAACGCGAGTGATACGGCGTTGAGAATAAAACGTTAAAAACTCTAATGCAGTCTGCAGTTTGTGATACAGAGCCGGGATCATGGTGTTTTTCCCAAGTTTGCGCTTATTTCAGTTGTAAAATGTATTCGGGATTACGAGTCATTTTTCAAAACAACAAATGATAAAATGTTCAGGGTAATCCGAGATCATCGCCGGAGTATTGAAAGGAGATTACTGTTTACATCTCTATATCCTACATTTGTTGTTCATTTCAAATTTTTCATACTTTTACATTAATTTTATTTATCTGCAAATATGATCATGTATGGAGTAAGGATGACTCATACTAAAACGGGACGGGACGGGGTGGTCACGGCTGGTCACGTCCCGACCTGGTCTAGTGTACCCACAATTCATCACGGTTACGTTCATATCAGAGTTCATAAAGAGCGTCCCCGCAAGCTTAAACAAAAACCAGAAATGCACATTCGGACTTATCTTTGCGATTTTGTAGGAGCTGCTTGTGCTGACTCGAGCGTTCGTAGTTTAGGTGTGGCACCTGTGCGACGATAAAGGATGACTCACACTAGCACGGGACAGGACGGGACGGGGCGGGACGGGAAAATCTGTCAATTCCTATAGAAAGAATCACGTGATAGCTCGGCCTCGGAGCCCTCGAATGTCACGTGACGCTTTCTATAGAAATTGACAGATTTTCCCGTCCCGCCCCGTCCCGTCCCGTTCTAGTGTGAGTCCTTAAAGCTGATTTTTAACATCATCGACGTACAGTGTGATGAAGGTAGAAATTAGAAAGTGGCAACATCGTGTCTGTGATTAATGTTGCAGCTCTGATTGGTTATACAGTGTGTAAGTCTAATACGGGCGATAAATTTAACCAAACATAGAATTCATTATTGTTATCAATAATTAAAACATATTTTTAAGTAACACTTAATTATGACCCCATAATAATTTTGTTTATAAAATTTTCAGCAGCAATGTGCTATAAACAATTTGACGCTGACAGTTGTCAACGGATGTTTAAGGCAAGTGTCTTTGCATTACATTGCGGGCTGAATTATTTTGTATGGATAAAATTTTAATTGCAATTCCATTTAAAAGTTACTTAATTACATTTTGTATGTCCTATACTAACCACCGTTAAGAGGTTCGCCCGTATTAGATTTACACACTGTATAATAATATTAATGTTAAGTTTCTATTGTTATAACGTGTTAAAGTACTTGTGGCATATTTACTACATAAATATTTGATTTTGATCACCACAATCCAGTATCGTGCGTCGTCTTTATCGTCGGTCCAGATTGTGTAACCGGAGCCATTCATCATCATCATTGGCCTTTACATCAACAGAGTGATCTAAACAGCGTCCGAAGAAGTGCGGCACTTACGTAAATAACCGGAGCCATTAAACCTGGACGAAGTGCTAGTGGTAAATAGCAAATCTTTCAGCACCTACCTGACATCCAGTCTCTACATTTGCGTACATTCCAGGATGTACCGGCACATGTTGACAGGAGAACCCAGTCTCGGGTACTTCGTGGTAAATGGGGTAGTCCACTCCGGGGATCCCAGGCACATTGCGTAGGTCTTGCGGCTTCTCGTGCTCACGGAGGGGCTTGCGGACCACAGCTTGCTCGTACCGGATAGGGTACGGCTCGTATCTCTAGAAAAAAAACAGTGTCTTAAAAAATACTAGGAATGTATGTACTAAGTACTATGGGCTAGACGACTAAAATAATCTATTTAGTCCGTCTTTTACATTATTAAAAAATATTGTACACGTATTTTTTCTTTTGTTCGTCAAATGAAAAATGACGAAGATACAGTGCGTTTCGCGTAACGTCACTATTAGGTACAATTCTTACCTAGTAGTGACGTCACAAGCCCCCACCCCGGAACTTTGATGCTTTATATCTTGGTCAATTTTAGTTAAATTGAAAAAGGTTAAAATACATGTCTAATCATTTTAGACAGTATAACTGACGGTCTAATTATAATAGTAGTTATAATAGTAGTACCTAGACGTCATCCTTATTTGACAGATTGTTAAAGGCTATTCATTTTGATCATACGCATCAAATAGATATAGCGAACGTTGTTAAACAACAAGGTGTATCAAAAATACTGGTGATATCTTTAAGGACGTAACTAGTATCATATTGAAAAGAAAAATCGTCTTTATTCCTTTTTAAATGCATGAATGGAATCTTAATGTTGCTACTTTATTTAACCGTAAATAAAACATGACATTTGAGGTCACAACACACTTTAAATTAACGTGTCATATCGATCAAAATCCAATATTACGTAATGACAACATGTGAACCATATAACATAACCTGATATAAATCACAAGACGCCATTGACTTACTTATATAATGGTAACGTATCACAATTAACTTTCTAGTTCAAGCCAACATAACTAGTTCTGTAAGAGTTGTAATGAGTGCCTATAACAGCTTTATGCAACTTCGCATAGTTTGGGTTTTTAATTCTTTTGATGAACGGGTTTATTGATCCGTTAATTGATAGGATTAAATTGCAATTCAAATTTATTGCAACATTGATGCAAATTGACTTGTTAATCAACTGATTGTTATAATATGTAGCTTGATTTAAGTTTGCTTTGTAAAAATATGAGTGTAAGATTACGTCTGTAATGAAAAATCATAAAATAAACTGCTAAATAATAGACATTAAAAAAAAATACAGTTAAAGGGTGACTCACACTATAACGGGCCGGGACGTGACCGGCCGGGACGATCTATCAGTTTCTATAGAAAACCTCACGTGACCTGCGACGGTTCGTAGAACCGATAACCGCCGGGGAAAACGGGTTCTCGAGTGGAGACCGCGGCTCAGCAAACGCAGTGTGGCACGTCCTGCGACAAGGTGGAGTGACGATCTTTCTAGGGCAGGTCGCGGCTGGATGCGGGAGGCCCAAGATCGAAAAAACACTTAGAAAACTCGAGCGTGTCAGATATTGATGTGCAAGTCACGCAACGTTTCCTACAAAACAAAATAAAAATCTACCGCGCTCCAGTAAGTCCAGGCAGCTTTATGACCCTGCCACCCCTTTACGTTTTGCTGAATTTGTCAGATTTTTGAAATGAACATTTTAACATATTACGAGTCCACTTTATCCACTATTTTTAAATCCAACGCATACGAATATTTTTGACTTTACTTTTTTGACAAAATGTTCTGGACACGCGTTCCTGTATTAAAGACTTATGCGGTGGAGGTACTTAACAGGGTACAAGGTATCTTCCTTATCTTAAACTGCCATGTCCGAGTTACTACACGAAACTGTGTTACTACTGTACATACTCGTATAAGAGAGAGAAGATAAGTTGTCTTTACACCGAAGTGAATTTTTACTTTTTAGCAACAAGAGTGCAAAGTAAATTGTGTCACAAAAACGAGGAGAAGCGATCCTAAAATAGAACCACCAATACAGTGATGGAGTGTTAAAGTCCTAAGTGAAAATAAGTCTGTAATTTTAGCATGTGAGACATATTGCTTTCTGTTGAAGAAGAACCACATATCGTTTTAAGTTTTGTAAGCATTATTAAGTAGGATGGTGGTGCTGGTGGATGATGATGAGTAGGGAATTGAGTTATCTTTTTCCCGCCTTCATGCCAGGCGTTAACCCTAAATCGCGAATTTAACTTATATGCTTTTGTAGACAGGTTATAGTTGCGTCAGATTATATATACATTGACACTAGGTATCCATGTACATATACGAGTATATGACAACAATCACAATCAACAATACATTTGGCTACATCGAAAAATTCGAAAATAATTCCTGTTTCTGAAACTTAAGTCAGGATTAAGATTTTATTCGTATATTAATTTCACACTCCAAATAACTAGTCCTACATCCAGACAATTGCAAAACAGACCTTTCGAAAAGCCCTGCGCGAGCGCCTCACGGCCGCCCGGCGTTTCGCAAGTGGCTCAGGCGTTTTGGAATACTTTTCGATCACACAAGTAATAAGATCAATAAACCTAAGTACCTTTCATTTTTGAATCCAAAATACTTACTTAGGAGAACAGACTGCTAACTCGATTATGAGTTTTAAAACAAATGAATAAAGCAAAAATAGTACCTCGATTCAAATCAGTCACCCGTTTTATGTCTGCCAGCATTTAAGGTACTCTCCCACTACATGTTAAAAAACTTCAACGCAAATTCACGTGGGGGTCACGACCCCACTAGTCAGAACAATCGTGTCAAGACATCGTATGAGACATAAGTGCAGAAGTGAACTACTCCATACATTTGACCCACTAAATAGGCGAAAGAGCTCAAACATGTTAACCGCTACCGTGGAAATACATACCCTACCTTCTCCTTACCTCGGGTAAGGAATAATGAGCGTTTAATATAAAACTTGCTAAAATATTAAATAATATTTAAAACGGGTCACTCACGTAATTTAGTCGATTTTCGTCGGGTGAGTGACCCGTTTTAAATATTATTTAATATGTTCGAGTCTCACGAGAGTTTTATAGTTAAAACTTGCTAAAAGTCAGAACACAGAAAAACTTCGTGTTGGGTATATAGTATTTTATTACGCGCTTACAAACTTTTAATTTTCTTAGTTATTTCTTAAAACTTGTAAGTCTTAATTAAAATAATGATTCCTACTCTAGTTGTTATTGTTTCTTTATTGGGATTTTTTAAATCAGAGCTTGAAATAGGTAAACAAGTTTTATATTTAATTTTGATGAAAATCCAATTATGAGAGATTTTTGTTTGTGCAATTTTATCTAGGTAATCATTTTAAAGAAACATTAAAATCAGTAAGTTACTAACTAACCTGTATAGAACAATAAAATGTTCTTACAATTTAACTACTTTTTCTCGATTTTAGTCTTCATTCAACCATCACACATTGTGGGCAAAACATTTTCTACGGTTGCCGTGAATATTAATTATTGAAATAATAGGTATAATAAATCATTCTTTCATGTGCCGATGAATGTCGTTGAGGACTTAAAAAGTAATTAACATGTGCGATTTAATTATTGACATACGAGTAGCCCGATTAAACAGTTTTATTACTTACGTTTGTGTCATATAAAAAATGTCCCCAAAGTAATAGTGTCAGATTAAGTGTACGTACTTCGCGTCATAAGTAAGTAAATAACAAACACTTTGTAGCTTAAAACAGGATAAATAGAAAAGTATAAAATAAATGCTTAGACTGTAGTTATTTGTTTAAACTTTATTGCAGAATAATTATTATTCAGTTACAATAAGTGTGCTTAATGGCTTTTAGGCATTACGAGTAAGTATCTTAAATTTTGGATCAAAACAGAGAATCATAATTTAGGGTATAAGATGATCGCAGAACAGAAATAACTAAAATAACATTAATTACAAATTTTCCAAAAACCTTTCCTTTTCCTATTCCTTACCTTTAGATTAAAGTATCTTAAAGGGCCTCTGCATTGTTGGCTTCGGCCCCACACATGCTTTTCAAAGATCCGGGACCCCAATGGTCCCGAGATATGCCACAAACATACAAATGGTAAAAAATAGAAATTCAATAGAAAAATATAATTATAAATTTGATAAAATAATATGTGTACCATACACTGTAGTTATAGGTACCATGAGAACAAAATATAATAACCTGTACAAAACGAACCGGAGTAAATTTGCAATATAAAAACCAAGAACACGATGTTATCCGACATAAATAATAATAATTGTCTGAAGATTCATATACAGTTCATAAAACACATCACTTCACTTTAATGAAAACGAGATCAAACAGACACTCGCTCATAACTCAATAAAACCCCGAAAAAATCCCCGTCCGAGGTGAGAATTTGTAAAATTACCCCTGAATACCAATTCTGCACCCACTCCAAGTTTGAAACAATTTCCACTTTGAACAGCTTGATCAAAGAAATGGAACTAAAAAACGGGCCTTCTGGTACGAAAATGAGAGTAAATTTAACCAACAGTAATTCGCCTTTGAGGGCTCGGGGAGGAGAGAAAATTGCAAAAGTTAGTGTTCCCTCATGAGAAGGGACTTATTGCTACTAGATATTTAAGGGTCGCCGACGCATAAGGGGACATATTAATGAGAAACTGGGTCAGTTTAGTTTTATAATTGTACTTAGTATCTACGCATTGGTACCTACAACTTGAATACAATTTATTTAAAGCAGGCACTGATTTAGAAACCTAAGAATGAGGAGTCCCCTGAACCGCGAGAGAGGGATACTAGAATAATTCAATCGTGTTCAGATAACACACGGCGAAAGTATAGTTCCATTTATTAGGTTTATACTTAGTATTATATGTGTCAACTAGATTTATTTTAATTCATTGATAGAAAACTGTTCTCTTTACAATATTCTTGTCTTAATAGCTATTATGTAATTATATTAAGACGGAAAATCAATATTGCTTTAAACAAAATTGGAAATAGGAATACAATACTCGCGTTACTAAAACGCCAATAAGTAATCAAAGGTGTCACCACAATCAAGTGGTAGGACTTCTGGGTGTATTAAACTATTAAACTGGCGAGCATAATAAAAAATGAATCATTGAAATTGGCTTCAAGAAATTAAGGGAAACAAATAAAAGTTACTTTCTTTCTTTCTTAAGTTACATGTAAGGTGAACCACCAAGTCCACTGTCCGCTTGACACCAAGTCTTCTGGCTCTTCCACGAAAATTCGGTGTTGAAAAAGCTATAAAAAGTTATTAAAGAACCAGTCCGTATTATAAAGCGAAATTCCGTAAATTATACTAAAAATGGTTCTAACAATAACAATAACAATAACACAATTCTAACAAATCCTTTTAAAAACGAATATCATGTTTAGGATACCTATTTTAATTGTATCAGTAATTTTAAGTGTTCCTTAACGAATACTTTATTCTTAACATATTGTGCCTATAATATACCTACTTATATAATAAAACATATCATACCTCTAGACGGATTTTATTATTAAAACCGATTATGAAAATTATCCAAATAGAAAATTAAATCTCTCGATCAAAAACAAAATCCACATCGTTGAATCTTCGTGAACTATTAAGCTCTTTCAAGGACCTTTCACCCTGCTCCTTCTGACTTGTTCTTACAAAATATACCTAATCGTGAAAAAATAAAAATAATATCAAAACTTTAGCGGCTTCGTTTTTATTAAACTGCACGGCCAAATATACACGGTGCCCGTGAGCATTGCGAGAGATTTTAACAGCGTATTCCTGAGGCTAAAATAAACAAAAATTTCATATGATTTTTGGTCATTTCGACCAAAAAAAAATCTTTTTTTTTCTTTTTTTACATGCTTTGATACATGGTAAGTAAATTTCATTTAGAAAAGGCCCACTTAAAATACAAAAAAAAATATTTTTGTGGTAGAGCTGAGTTTTGCAAACACATCACAGTGTCACTTGGAAGTCTGTCAAAAATCATGTCTAGACTAGACCACAGTCATAGCATTATCAATTTATCACATTCCAAAACGCGTTATTTACCGAGTGGCGGTATAATTATGTTTAAATAAATAAAATTTCAAATATCTCAGAAACTATAGCCCTAATCCAATGCACTTAACATGACATTTTTTGTTTCTTTTAGCCTCAGGAATACGCAGTTAAAATCTCCCATTGCTCACGGGCACCGTGTAAAGCCAAACTCAATGTCCAATCCATTTATACACCTTTATTTGTTTACAATAAAATACTGTTTGTAAAATGACAGTTTTAACTAAATAAATACAGGTTTTTAGGTAATAACATTTCTGTATGATGTGCTTTAATGCTTATGTGTAACTTAGATCCTTCATATATTATACTCGGTGTACCCAGCCCTTAATCGCCATAACTCTGATTTAAATGCCAATTACCAAAACTTTACTGTTTGTAAATTATGAATCGCTTTTGTGAAAGTTTTTAAAATATTACAGGCCTGGTCCCTTTTCACAATAGTGGGTTTTAACTTGAGATTACGATTTAATAATTGTATAAATTAAAAACATATTTATGAGTAAAGTGTTTAATATTGCGAAGGATAGATCGTCATTTTTGTTACCTACATATTAAGTATATGAAAAGACTGAATAATGAAAATAAACTATATATATAATGGTATTTAAGATCACATATTTAGTTAAGATAAGACAAATATGAAATAATGGGCATTGAAGTGATTAATTTCGGTGATAATAATGGTGCCCGAATGTCAATTATCCTATTAATTGTCTACGACTATCTTTAAACCGAATTAATCAAATGGTCAATTTATTTAAACAGTATTTTTAGCCAAATTAATAATTTGGAATCTAAAATGTATAACGATTGTCAAAATCGGCCTAATCTACCTAATTCCACGTTAAATCTAAGTTACCTTAAGCAATGGGAGCGACCGTATTGTCGCTCACCAGGCGGCATCACTCATGCGTGGGACCTGTATCAGTATGAGAGAATTGTCAAAGTGACGTTTGAAATGTTCCCGCAGGACCCAGCACGTTCCACTGGCGCCCCTAGCGGAAAATCATCTCGCGGTATTCCTCATTGTTCAAAATGTCCACCACTGGAAACACCTTTTTTGTAAGGGACTAGGAAGCTAGTGAGAGGGGCGGTGTTCAAGGGGCGGCACGTTATCGGTTCGCAGCAAGGACATCGTCACTTTTGCAAACCTTTTGTTTACTTTGATGCATCGTTGCGCGCTCGGTGTCCATGATTTATGGAAATTCAGGAATTTTTTGAGTAATATTAAGGTAAACTTTTTTTTATTGATTTGGGTGTTGTATCAGGTATATAATCGCCCTTAAATATTGCCGGTTGCAAAAGATACACCCTGTTAGTTCATGAAGAAGGCTGTTGAATATGTATACACATAATATATGCATTTCTATCACACACACTAAAACGAGAAGGGGGTTGGTATAAAAAATCATTGTATTTCGCTCTTTCATTCCCCGCAAATACGTCACTCCTCTTATCGGAGTGCTTTTTTACAAACGAGTAAACTTTTTTAGGCCACAGTAAAGGCAAAACATTAAATTCTCGAAATAGGGGTTTACAGCTGTCTGGAATCCAAGGCTACGTCTGGAATTTTCACGCCTACGCCATACGTCTGAGTTTTCCCGGATTTATCTTAGCTTGGAGCACCTCCGGGAAGCGCCCCGGCACGATTGTTTTATCCGTCAAGAAAACCTAGACCATGTCAGAAAATAATGTTTATTTAATATATTAGGGACATTACTTGTACATTAATCCCATAGTAAGTTTTTTTCGCCGTCTCGGGGTTTGTCCTATAGTAGAAAGTACTTCTATATGACCTACGCATTCACCTCCAAGAGTATGCGAACACTTTTAAAAATCGGCCTATATAATATATTTTTCTTATGTACGAGTAGGTACCTACCTGTAAATACGCAGCATCAGAAACCAGCCCACAGAGCAGCGCGCCGGTCAGCGCCCGCAGAACCGCCTTGCCCATTTCCCCACACATTCTGCCTACGAGTAAATTAAACACTGGTTTACACAACGGCCGCAGAGAGACTGGTAAGCGCGCGCGCATGGAGCGACCGGCGAATTTGTGGTAGGAGTGATTGGGGGGTAATGTAAGTTTTATGAAGCATGTCAAACGACAGGCACGCCCTTAATGCCTGCAACACATTGATCTCATTTTGATCCCCTTTTCAGATTACTTACGGCTTAGGGAGCGACACCGCATCTCTCGTACAGAATGTATACCTACCTATGTATATATGGGTGCATCAAGATTCAAGGCTGGAGTTTTTAAAATAAATTGTTGAAGTTCGAACAATCCTTGTAGGTTTTAGATAGAAAACTCCCGTTAGTATTAGACATATTATTAATATACTTATATCGGTTTACTCACGTCTATAAAGTCGAGAATAGCTCGACATGTTTCAGAACGGTCCGCGTCATAATCATGAGTGAGAAGCGCTTGCGGCGATTGCTCTGCGCTGTCGAGCTATTTTCGACTATATAGACGTGAGTAGCCCGATATAAGTATATTAATCCTTGTAGGTGTTTACTTTTATACAATGTGTCCTTTGAATTATATTTGAGAATAAATATTTGTTTTTTGCGTTTACCTCCTCCGTCAAACTTTTTATAATGCGACTGTTTATATATCCACAATGTTTACGATGACATTAATAAAATAGATACTTACCTACCTGCAGCTTCACTCGATCTACCAGAAAAACTATGCAAAACACGTAAAAGTTTGCAAATTCAAAGTACCCGGTAAAACACCCTATTACATCAAAAGTGCGTGTAAGCCATTGGCCAAACAGAAAATTCCCTATAATTTAGTTGTAACCGTGTGTCATCAACCTCGTAAGGTCAGTCGATGCATGGCCGGAGGCTTCATTATCCACTCTTGCGCAAACGGCGCGGAGTTGCCAAACATCCCGACGACGGTACGCGAACATTCGCACACTTAAATCTTTTATATTTAGTTAAAATAAAAATTGCTATATGGCGGTTGAATAGACGCAATACTTGCACGATTTTTTTTTGTTTCTAAATTTAATTTATCAACTATAAAAATAATATTGTAAAAGCAGCAACTTTGAGACTCACCCGAGGTCGTGATTTTCCCATTTTTCCTTTCTTTTATGGTATTAAGAATAATAATAATTGTAGACGTAGGGACATCCCTACCATGGGATCTCCCTATGATGGGGTCGTCACATGACGACCCCATCGCCCACTGGTTTCGACCGGTGCAATCAGTCAACGCAGGGCAGCTTGTGGCGAGTTGTTGGGGAGTAGCGACCTCACGTACCTGAGCGCTCCTGGGGGACTCCGTCGTCCGACCAAGTCCTCCGCCTCTGGCTTGCCTTAACCGGCCGTCCAGAGTGGGGTCGCGAGAGCTGTGTTCTCGAGGGTAGATGTGGAAACCTAAGTGGCGAGTTGGCTATATGTTTAAAGTCCAGTGACACCTCTCTGCCCCCAGCCCTCATACCGGTGTTGCCCTCGAGCCATCCTAGATGTCGCTTTTTGTGGGGGCCCATCTTATGTAAGCGAGTCACCGTCTGCCGGAAATAAAATTGATTACCATTTTGTTAGGCAGACGTCCGATTTTTTTTTTCTTCTCTATAACCCAGTAGTAGTCCACCACTTTCACCTAATAGTCCAGTATATTTTAGATTCCATTAAATCTCAATCCCTGGCGGGTGCTGCCTCTGCGTGCGTCCCATGACTCGGGCAGGTGCAACATCCGCTCGGTGTACCCCTTACATTTCATTAAATTGTCGAAAGGGTCTCTGCGTGTTGGCTTCGGTTCCGCGTACGCCTCCCAAAGGTCCGGAACACCATTGTTCCGTGATGGGAAAGACATACAAAAATTGTAGGCGTAGGGATGTGACGACCCCATCGCCCACTGGTTTCGACCGGTGCAATCAGTCAACGCAGGGCAGCTTGTGACGAGCTGTTGGGGAGTGACTCTACCTGAGTACTCCTGGTTGATTCCATCGTCCATCGTCCGACCAAGTCCTCCGCCTCCTGCTTGCCTTAACGAGGGTAGATGTGGAAACCTAAGTGGCGAGTTGGCTACATGTTTAAAGTCCAGTGACACCTCTCTACCCCCAGCCCTCACACCGGTGTTGCCCTTGAGCCCCTTGAGCCATATTAGATGTCACTTTTTGTGGAAGCCCATCTTATGTGGGCGAGTCACCGTTTGCCGGAAATAAAATTGCTTACCATTGTGTTAAGCAGACGTCCGATTTTATTCTCCATAACCCATGATTTAGTCCACCACTTTCACCTAATAGTCCAGTATATTTTAGATTCCGTTTACTCTCAATAGTCTATACACCGCAGCGGGTGCTGCCTATGCGTGCGTCCCATTACTCGGGTAGGTGCAGCATCCGCTCGGTGTACTCCTTAATTTTTTTATTAAATTGTCGAAAGGGCTCTGCGTGTTGGCTTCGGCTCCACGTACGCCTCCCAAAGGTCCAGAATACCATTGTTCCGTGATGGGAAAGACATAATAATTCTAATACTTTCCGCATGTTTTTGTCTATTTGTGTCTGTCAGCCACTTAGCGAAATAAATGACTGTTAGGACTCAAAAAGATGCTATTTTGTTCGCATAATATATGTTTCGTATCGTATTAACTAACTATGCCGATAAACTAGTACAATTAAACTAAAAGGAAAAAAGTCTACTTCCCCTCATCCCTTCACACAAGAGGAAATATATTTTTGCTTCACCCCATCTTGTTGAAGGCTTTTATTAAAAATGTGTTTTCTAGAATAATTTTTCCTTAAAATTCAGTAGTTAAGTATCCTCAAAACTAAAAACAAACCGTGGTCCTACAATATTAACAAAAAACATTATAGTTAATCTCTTAATATGCACTTTCATAAAAACTGTTTTAGAAATATTGTACGTTGTGATGTCGTTTGCCAGTTTTTGCAAAGAAATCATTCATTCTGACCCAAAAGACATAAGGCCGTTACTGAACTCTAAACCTAGCGTGTAGATTTTGACTCGTTTGCAACTTTTGTATAACTTATGCTTAGTTCAGAATACAAAAATGCACTCTTGTTAATAACTGTACCAAAAAGTAATCGCTACGTATGAAAACGTCCGTTTGTTGTTTAAAAAATGAAATCATAACCGGGTTTGTAATTATTTCCTTCGGCTGTAATACAGAATACATACTAAACGCTTAAAAAATGTTTGCAACACACTTAATAGCAATATTGTTATTATGAAGGTATGCGTTAATACTTGCGATGAACTAGGTTTCTTTTTCAATAGGTTAATATAACAGTTAATAGCTATTAAAAACACACACAAGCTAACGGATGTAGCTACATCCGTTGACTTTTTTTACAAGTGAATTTTCTTAGTATTATTATTCATCAAGTCCAAATCTGATGGTCCGACCAAATCTACTCAATTCTCGACCAAAGCTACGAAAATAAGTGTACACTTTGTATAGCCAGAAACTCCGTCTAGTTAATGTGCCATACAATCATTATTAGTTAATCCGGGCATCTGACAGCTGTTCAGCGGTGGATGTCGCAGTGGCCGGGCAATAAAGGAATTTTAAAATATAGTATAGTTACAGTCAAAGATATTAATGTATCATTTCACTTCCCTTTCCTGCTCGAAAAGTTCGACATTAAGTCGAGGTTAGGCGACATAAAATCGCTTTGAATGCTCTATATAGAGCTTAAAGCAGAATTTTCTTCTAAGACTTAGACAATGACAAAATATCATAAATTATAAATTTAAAGAGATATCATATAGGTACTACAGTAAAAGTGACCATGGCCCCTAGTGCCCAGGGCTGGAATCGAACCAGCGACTTCCTGCTTTCGCTACTACTACTACTTAAAACAAACATGAAAACATTTAGTATTATTTTTATACTACGACGGTGACAAACAAGCATACGGCCCGCCTGATGGTAAGCGGTCACAGTAGCCTATGGACGCCTGCAACTTCAGAGGTATTACATGCGCTTTGCCGACCCTTTAAGAAAAAAGGAGGATTCGCTGTGTTGACAGCTAAAGGGGCAAGCTTTGCTCCGTGGGTCCCCAGCTGTCAACGCAGCGAATCCACCAACAGAAACACAACACTATGAGTAGGGTCTAGTGTTATTAAACTGCGGTTTTCTGTAAGTTATAAATAATAATTGATTTGATTCGTGCTTTAAAATTGTAAAAAAACTAAAAACTTAACTAGCGGGAATGGGGTTTTATAACCTATTGAAAGTGCCCAATTTAAAGAACCACTTAACGACTTATACACGGACCAAGTCACGGGCGGGTTTTTTTTAAATATTAATATTACATAAGACGTCATGAACTCGCGCACATATTATCTTTTCACCTGAGTATTATGCAATATGGCGCCTGGTTGAACGCTCGCTTTCAGTTTTACAAGGCTAGTTAAACTCACTCATTTTGCTTATCTTTACACATTGTTCATTAAATGTTTCGCGTTTACTTTGTTTATTTCAATAAGACCGTTGCGTTGTAATGTAAGCGAAGACGGCAGCGCTTATGCCTGTACTAATTTTCGGGCTGAGGTTGCTAAGTGGACCCCAGGCTCTTTTATTATGTAGAAAAATACAAGGTAGCGCTAGTGAGACGTTATTTACTTCGCCCTTATTCTTCAGAGTCGGGTCAATCTTTACATTGAAGATGTTAAAAAAAAGTTAGGAGCTTAGAATTGATAACAGAACACGTTTTAATTATTTTTAGAATATTTGTCTGTTTGTATGTCTGCCTGTTTATTTGTTCGAGCATCATGTGGAAACGGCTAAATATAAGGTTTAGATGCATCCTTCACTGGCACGTTAAGAGGATCTCCTGTCAGTTTATAGACTAAAAAAAAATTCTGCTGACGAAGTCGCGGGCATCAGCTAGTTAGTACACAACGATAAAGAAGACATTCGATCGTTTGAACCGGTGTTCATTTATTATCGTGTGTGTGTATATGTAATTTACACTAATACGTATTTTGGTTTCCCTGACTTAAGTATTTAGAAAACCGCCAGTATCTTTAACTCACACGCCGACAAAGGGCAAAATTACGTTAGTCACAATATTCCCTTCCGCACAAACTGTACTGTTACTGTGTCTGAGTCTGGTTTCGTAACACACCGGCTTTCTCGTCACTAGGTAGTCCTATGCGGTCGAAGTATTCATGTTTCGCTCGCACACGTAATATTAGACGGAGAGGAGATTACATTATATCATGGAGGAGTTGTACTACCTGCTTAGGATGCCAAACGAGGCAGCCGACAAACGGAACCTTATTACTTTATTAGTTAGCTTCCACTGTCTGTCGGTCCGTCCACAGGCTTTTATAATTATATATATTATTATATTATATTAAGGACCTTAATAGGCAGAGTGTTAAATTTAGTTCCTGGTCACCCTTCAATAAGTGGCCACCTTATATCAATAATGAACTTTGTTCACAGGTGCACAGTATTTTACTTACAACTACGTACCTAACTGTTCGACTCCGATTTGATTGATTTTTATATATTTTATAGAGTAGTAAAAAATAGCTGACACGTATTTTTTTTAGCTGCCCAATTTCAACCTGTTGGGACAAATGGTCCTCCAAAATACGGAAAAGTTTTGTGCAAGCAAACTGCGTTGTTATTACTAGTTTTGATATATGTTGGAGAACATGAAAAAATAATGGACACGTGTTTTCAAAATTCAAAATTCAAAAATTTATTCTGCAAGTAGGCCTCAAGGGCACTTTTACAAGTCAATAAGCATTACAGTAAAGCATTTGTATGTACAAACATTTACAATATATAGAAGTAAAATTATAATCTAAATGTTGATAATACAACAGCCAAAACCTGGGTAAAGAATATTAAAATAAATGTGTAATATGTGCAAGAGATGTATAGTCTCTATAGTTAAAAATAAATTAAGTGTGGGAGATGTAAAAGGTCCCCCCACGTCAAAATAAAATACGAATAAAATTTGGAGATGTAAAGGCTCCCCAAGTGTCAAAATAAAGACTGGAGATGTAAACAGTCCCCATCGTCAAAAAATAATACTAATAGGATTTGGAGGTGTAAAGGCCTCCAAACGTCAAAATATAATATATTTATGATATAAATACCATCAGACTGTTAAGTTAACAACACACACTTCTAAAAACTGTTAAAAACTGACAGTAACTGTTAAAAAAACACACTTCAAAGTTCCATACTTTTCATCGTTTCACCCACTTTCCCTTTGGTTTATTTGTTTAGCTTGAAAACTGTTTGGTCCATGATCACATTATTCATGGCCCCGAAAAAAAAAGACAAAAAGCGTATGGAACTTTGACTAAAACTAGTTCTATTTATAGCTATTTACACAGAATGTATTTTAATGTAAGATGGTCAGTTATTTGAAAGTGGCCAATAACAGGTAATTTACTCTATAGATTAATAATTTATATCACCGCTGCGGCTACAATCACGAATAATGATGATGATTTCATCTCTCAGAAGGGATTTGGTTACGGTCCATCGCGGCCTCCTCCAGCTCCGTCTAGCCAAGTTCAATTGTTGCAGCCTGCTTTTCATTTGTGAACCACTCTAGTTGTACTTAACAGAATAATAAAAATCACAATGAAAATATCATATCAATGTGATAAGTCTCGCGAGACGAGGTTATTAATGACAAAAAAATTGCTTCAGTTTATTTTTGACAAAACTTAATAGGTTGCGTTATCGTTACCCAAACTTATCGGATAGCTAAACTAACTCCGTTGAGCTTGCAAAGTCGATAGGTCAAGTACTCCACTAACTGGTAATCAAGCGCAACACTGACCTAAACGAGCACCCTATACGCTACATGTTACCAAGGATGTTACTCTGCCATGAAATCCCCAACATTTATTTTTCTTTATGGGTATGATACCGAATAGCAAGTATAATCGGCGACCATTCCTAGATATGTTTAATATTTCTAAAGACTGATACAATGTTTACGTATACAGGGCGTCCCAAGACTATTGTTATTGGTCATGAAGGGAAAGTACCTTAAATATCGTAGATGATATTTTGCTGAAAGGAGACTTTCCTAATGTTATTTTTTAAATTTAGTAATACTGCATTCAAAGATAAATGTTAAAAAATATACTTAATTGACTTCGGCAGTTTCGTGTATGTTTTTGATTTTAATGAAATGATTAATTTAACTTTCTTCCTTACTTTTAAAATACTCTGCTACTATACTATGAACACAGTATACAGCACAGTATACACATACTAACAGTGAGTCGGTGTTTGTTATTTATAATTTTGGAACCGTGATATTTTAGTTGACTTGAATAGTTTATACAAGAAAAATACAGTTTTTTTTTACAATAAACGGGCGCAATGTCCAATCGCCCACCGCAAACACTGAAGGTTTTGACTTAAACCGTCTTTATAAGAGTGATCTCGTATAAGAGTGATAAAGATGAAGATAATCGATTCGAATTCGAAATTTCGATAGCATCCAGAGGCTGTTTGTTGATACAGAAAATAAAGAAATTGAATATCCGACCTATCAGGTTTTGGTTTAGTTGCACCATTCTCGAGAAAACCACTACACTTGACTTGGCTGGAAAGGCTTCATATTAATTTAAACGGACTCTTCAAGTCGTCCATTTAAACATAATATGCAGCCTGCAAATTGCCCTTTTCCATGCCTCGACAGTAATATACTTTTAAGATCGTTTTAGCCGTTAGAGCGTGTCACTAGAATATTTTTCTACCGCGCTCTTCCATAAAATATGTATCTGTGTTCAGTGTATGTAACATCGACTAGAGGAGTTAGTTTGGAAGCTAATTCTCCCAGTTTAATAGTTGCTAACGTTTTCGAACCGGATGTTTGGTTACTCACCCACAAATATATAGGTAACAGTCCTATATTCCTAGGTATACAAATGAAAATTTCGAGTAACTGAATCGACTAAAAGATTGCATGTAATTAATGAACTTTCTTCTAAAATTTCACAAGTATTGGTTGATAAATGCGACCTGTAGAGGAGAACAAATAGACAGACAACGGGACAGACGAAGGCATTTTTGCCCAAACTGTAACAGAGACGCTTCGCTCGCTCGGTCAAAGATGTAAAAATAAGAAATACTTCCTTTATTGTTTTATTATCATAATGAACTCTTAATAGGCCTAAGCGACATATACCTCAAAGGCGCTTAGGACCTTTGTGCCAATTCCCACCACTTCGAAAATTTCCAAAAAAATATTGTCAATTTTTTTTAATGTAATAAATTTTACAAACGTACTAACAAAATTTAACAAGAATTGGTTGATAAATGCGACCTGTATGCGAGAGCTAATGGACTGAAACAGAGACGCTTCGCTCGCTAAGTCAAAAATACAACAGGCAGTTATTTACTTATGGTTATGAGCAGGAAGCTAATTCGAAGTTAAATTTTAACATAAAAATTATGCATTTTTGAAAGGCGAAATGCATGATTGTTATTGACACATACCTATTTTTTCGAAGTTTAAGTGAACATAAAAATAAAGGCATTCATTAAGATAACACAAAAGGTTTGTGTTTGGTATACATAGTGTTAGTGTACTTTTGAGTAAAATCTCAAATTGCTAGGATTGTTAATAAAGGCGGTTACTGCTACAATGCACAATAATGTGACTGTTTTGACAACATTTATCTTTAAAACGCAAATATGCAAGTGGAACAGAGATGGAGACATTAAATACAAATTGGATTTCAATGATATTTTCAATAGCCCTAGAGGCTATTCTGTAAATAATTTGTATTTAATATTGTCGACGAAGATATTCAAAGTTAATACCTGACGTATCGGTATTTGTTTTTTTTTTGCATATTTTTATAGAAAAGCGCTCTGTTTATGGAATTTCAAGGCATGTATAGAATTACCCCCAAGGGAGTATAGAGTTACCCCATTTACCTGCGCAATTTTATACCCCCGACAATGCTCATGTTTATTACTCAAAATCCAAATGCAATGCTTCCAGCAGTTAATAAAATTTTATTTGTGTAATATATTTTTTGATTCAACAGATCTCTTTGGCAATTTAGCGGGGCAACGCGGCCAGTGTCATGGGACGTGTAAGCCGGCTACGATTCGGGGTGGACCTCTTACCTAGTCTTAATTAGTGGTTATGACTGACAGAGCTTGTTGCGTATTATATCGCTTGAAAGTATATGACGAAGTTGAGCCTTATTTGTATCCTCCTGACCAAGCCTATGTTGCGGATTTTAGAAAAGTGTTTTTTTTTGTCATAATAAATAAAACATTTTTTCTTGTAATATGTAATAAACACATTAAATATATAATTTAAACAATCGTTAGTCATACTGACATTAAACATTTAATTAACTTCTCCACATTAATAAACCATTAAATATTCAATTAACTCCTCAGATTCTACCTAGCGTGATGTTCATGCATGATACGAGTCATATAGTCATTAGGGATACACTATCATGAAACGACAATTACTTTATTATGCGTAGATTGGCGGATACGGAATGTGATTATTGCAATTAATTAGGTAGCAAATCTGCTCGACTACACTGGCTCGGCCATGTGGATTAATCCGCTAAAAAAAATATCTGGGATGTCTGGATCGATGATGCCCAGAAAGACCTTTGCCGATTTTGATTAGCGACACACTCCTTAAAGGAGGGAAGACCGGCGCAGCCAAGAGTCACTTCTGGTCGCTGAACCAGCGTAGCGTAGTAAGTACAGAGATGGTACATGGCACACTTTACACGCCTGGGTACGCATGTATTATAAATATAAGGTCCATTTTTTTCAGCAAACTCCCTTGGTATAATAATAATATGGCACCAAATAATGCGAGCATACTTGTAACAGTTAAGACGCTGTATAGTGCCACAGTGTGTCTTAATGGACTATTATATTTGATGTCTCATCCAAGCTGCACGTCCCTTGATATTCGTGCTTAAAATGTATCGTCATTTACAGAAAAATATAAGCAAAAGATTATGTCATAGTGATATTAAATTATGTCTCACTTTATATTAAACACACAGTAACAACGTACATTTTTAAAGAAAAGAAAGAAAGGGGTACTGATTTTCCTTTTTACAGCAGTTGATATATAATAACACCATGTTTTCTATCTTAAAGTGGTAACTAATAAAAATGGCGGCAAATCCAAGTTTACGGGTGTCGAGTTTTATAAAATCAAATTCATCATATTACAAGTAGAGTTCCCTTTTTTAAAGTAAACGAAGGGAGAATTTGTATTTATTTGTATATTTGCAATTAATTATTGTACCTATATTGTCACTGTGTGACTGATTTGAAAAATAAAGGATTCATTAATGAGCATGGAGTGTATCGCTTATGTCGGCAGATAAAATTAATTATAAAAGAATTAATGTTTTTTTTTGTATGGAGTTCTGAAGTAAGAATAAAACATATGTGTAAAATGAAATGAAAGAGTAATCTAGGTCGGATGTTAAGCTTAAATTTGCGTTAGGTAGGTATTTTCTCAAACAGTGATTAACGTGGATAGAACTCTAAAATGTAAAATAGGTATACTACCTAACTGTTGGCCCTCACGTAACTTTGATTGGTTTAAAAGTTTAATAAAAAACTTTAAGTCTTTACAGCTGGTATTGAAATAAAATGATCAAGTACCATCGACCGAGAGATGTACAACGTTATAACTAATCTCCGGCATTCGATTTGATTATATCTTGCTAGTAAATTGGAGACTAGTAATAGAGTAGTGCAAATATTTAAAACATACTCGTAGGATTGAGTATTTGATTGATCAATGAAAGAAATAAATGAACATCACACTCAGGAACGCTTTAAGGGGCTCCACGCGGAAATCGACGTTTTTTACGAGTTTTGACTCGATATCTTGCCACGAATACTATTAGTACAATTACCAAACAATTAGTCATTGATTTAGTAGTTTTTTATCTTGACTTTCTAGAGCCGGATTTCTAAAAAAACGTATATTTATTTTTTAATTATTTTTTCAAACATGGTCTGAAAAAGCTAGCTTTTCGATATTCTAAAGAAGTTAACGCTGTTATAAATATGCAATCTACATATAACTGTTCCTATTTAAAGTCTCTAATAACCTAAGAGAGATTTTAAATGTAAAAATACTGGTACAAAAGTTATGTACAAAAAACTGTTATTTTGGACTAAAATTGCCAAAGTTTGATGATGAATACTCGAAGACAGTAAATATTTAAGTAAATATGAGAAGCTAATTCTCTTAAAGCCGTTGGGGTTAATGTAGTAAGCCATAAAAAATACTCGAAAATTGAGAGATCGAAGGTCTTTGGGACCAGGAACGGCCTTAAACAAGGAACTTATAGGGAGAAGTGGAGAGCTGCCATATTTAAAGGATGGTTTACACTAGAACGGGCCGATCTATCAGTTTCTATAGTGTAGAAAACGTGACATGACCTCCGAGGGCTCGGAGTTTGGGTATGATTCTTTCTATAGAAATTGACAGTTCGTCCCGTCCCGTCCCGTTCTAGTGTGAGTCATCTTAACTCTTAAGGATGACTTATTTCTTAAAAAACGTTCATAAATTTAGTACTTTTTCTGTGTGATTTAACTGCCTTAAGCAGGATTTCTATGGTCTAATGGCATACTATTTCAACGTATTTTAATTGAGAAATGTTGATTAAAAAATCAGTCGTAAGTCGTAATCGACCAAATTTTAGCAACGGTTT
Source organism: Lathronympha strigana (assembly GCA_949128165.1). Taxonomy (NCBI): domain Eukaryota; kingdom Metazoa; phylum Arthropoda; class Insecta; order Lepidoptera; family Tortricidae; genus Lathronympha; species Lathronympha strigana. Next base: position 3,636,113 of record OX421905.1, read on the forward strand.
AGGTTTTTTCCATGTATATTATATATATTCAAATATTGGCTCTTTTACTACATAACATTAAGATCAGAATATCATTTACATTATACAGTTAGTTAAAATTACTACTTTTCCCATAATTTGAGTTCAAGTATTATAAAACGCGCGATGACACCTAAGAGAAAATAGGAAGAGTCACGATTCTCAATCGATCGAAAATGAAAACTCTCGGTTTCGAAATATCTATAAGTACGGGTTTTCCCTCGGCGAAGATCCCTAAGGATCGTCATGGAGACATACAAGAAGAACATGCCTCTGCGTTTCACAAACAGCTGCCTGGAAACATTAAAAAAGGCGTCACATTTCGAAATAAATACGAGTAAGTACTTGTAATTTTGCAAATTGCGTCTCTCCAACTTTGAATATTAAACCAGACGGAGCTGAGTAGGAATTGATAGGCGTAGGCTTCATACATCATACTCATTGTATGGACTGGCCTTTATCTGACAGCTATTTGTACGTTACGTACAAATAGCTATACGTTTGTCATACCCCTCCTTTTTTGTATAGAAAATGACAGAGATTGCAAGTCCGCTGCTCATTTTTAGTACTCGGCTGCCATTAAAGGGTTATTGTTTAAAAAAACGTGTATTGTGTGTTTTTCTCAGTAGTGTACGGCATAAAGTATTATAAAATTATAAACTAATTTAATGGTGGATTCACCGCAAAAATAAATTGCTCATTGTAAGATCATACTAAAGTCGGTTTTTTTTTTGGTCGACTTGTATGAACCAGAAATAGCGTGAATTTGATATTACATTGTAACATTAGATTACAGTATAACGGCAAAGCCATACTCATTCTCATTCTCGTAATTTTCAAATGCCCATCCTTAGCAGGATTAGCCTCGTTTTAATTACTCCCGATGGCTGCGCTTTTATTGCATCTTACTTGATATTAGATTAGAGAAAACTCGACTGCCGTTAATTTAATACAATGTTTTTATCACACGGTTCTTTTTACTAGCTGTGATGAAAGAAAAAGGGTACGAAAGGAAAAAATGTTGCAACATAGGCGATGTTATAGTGTTTTTAAGCAGTTGCACTACCCGGGGTCAGCCAACTAACACAGAGTTAAGTTTTTAAGTATATAATTAGACAGCTAACCCCAAGTTAGTTTGCTAACCCTGGTTGGCGCCAGTGGTCCTAAGTGGATTATATTTGCCTTTGTTTATAACTAATATTTTCGTCGGTTACCGCGACGAATACGAGTAGGTATTGAAATCAAAAATCTAGGCACTATCCCGGCGTATAGAGAAAAACTTAACTGTAATGATGACATTGCACAGTACTACATAATTACAAAAAAACTATTTCTCTGTTTGGTACAGTCAGCCACACAGCTGTAAATACAGCCAAAGTGCCAAAAATATGTATACAGAACTTTATTGCCAGAGCATTAAGGTCGTGTCTACATATATTTGGCACTTTGGCTGTATTCATAGCTGTGTGGCTGACTGTACGTGCCATTACGAAACGTTTGAAAACTGTTCGTGCTGTACGACGACTGTTATAAAGTATACAGGTAATGGAGGGGCATTATCACTATCACTACATAGTATAAAACAAAGTCGCTTCCCACTGTCTGTATGTATGCATGTATGTAAAACTACGCAATGGATTTTGATGCGGTTTTTTAAATAGATATAGTGATTCAAGAGGAAGGTTTATATGTATAATAATAACCCGTGCGAAACCGGGGCGGGTCGCTAGTTTAATATAAACTAACATGATACCAGCCGTTTTAACGGGGCTTGAGCCTGGGTCTTGAGGCAGGAGCCTTCCCCTATCTATACACGTATTCTTTACGTAGTTTCAAATTTGACAGCATACCATCACGCAGACACTCCCCTTTTCACCCCGCCCTAAACGGCAAAAATTCTACTTAACCCCCGAATCCCACACTTAAAGACAAACTGACAGGGAAATATCGAATTCGATTTTTCACGAACCCCTCCTTGATTATGCACAGCACTAAACACCCCTATCGCGATCTGAGAACCTTGTACGTATAATTTCGCCCCATTTTCTATGTTTTACATTCTTATCCCGTCTCTTGGGACTGCTCCGATAGATAGCGTGTTATTTTTACACTCTGTACATTCACAGTTAGGAAATTGAATTTTTGGAATTCCTCTTCTTTTGTCTTTTGCCAGAATAGCAAGAGCTCCCAGGCCTAGGAAATATTTCTGACATCGCATATCTAATAAAATTGGTGATGTTTATTTGGTTCGAGTCAGAGAGGTAAGAATAACCTACCTCATACTACATGTTTAACGTTAAAAGCCACGCCCCTATGCGCTGTAGCTTACGAAAATAAGTTTCAAATGGGTATTCCTATAACGTGTGTTCCATTCCAATATGTTTTATTAGATAAGCGTAGGTGAAAAGCGGTAAAAACGTCATTGCATGACTTACACTTTTCTGGCTCCTATTACGTATGTCACTTTTTTTTCTTCCTTTGTGGGGGTGAAGAGTAACTTTACGGAGAGATGTAGTATATCCCTAATTAACACTTTAACAGCAACTTCGCGTTACTGTCTGCAACATACATGTGACGCACGTAAGTGAATAAAACAGCATGTAAGCAATAATTTACTATAAATAACGTATGTTTAGTTTTACTCGCCCTTTCTTGTATTGATTATCGACAATACAACATATCATCCATAATGACCAGTTTTACTTAACCTCCACTCGACCCTCCAACTTCATCATATCTCATGGCATGACCACAGAGATATGTTTGACAATTGTCAGAGTCATTATTACTGGTATTCCGGGCGTCTATGGGCTACGAGCGCCACTTACACGTATACTTGTTTGCCATCAACATGTCATTTATGAATAAAAGACAAAAGTTTTTCCTTTTGAGATACGGAACCCTAAAATGAAGTGTACTATATTGTAATGCGTCGGCAACACCGCATGTGACCCCTCTGGAGTTGCAGGCGTCCATGAGCTACGGTCACCGCTTTCTATCAGGAGGGTGGTATGTTTGTTTGCCACCAACTTGGTATAAAAAAAAATCGTTTACTTTATGAGGAGTAAATCAAAGATTATTTGTTTTGTAAATTCTAAGCCACATTAAAAATAAAATAGGGCATGAAACTTTATGCAGAACTGTGTTATACGCGGACGAAGTCGCGGGCAGAAAGCTAGTATAAAATAAACCAACACTCGTTATAATTAAAAAGAAGCGAGCGAATATCTAAAATGAAACAAAACCATTCCGAGTAGATAATTAAAATTCCTTACAAATATTAAAAAATAAAAGAATGATGTTTATTCACAACGCAAATAACAGTAATTGAAAACTTTAATTTAGGCACTGTAATAGCAATTTCATTGTGAAAATGGTGAGTCTTTGTAATTACGAGTTTTCCTACTAGTTTCAACCTTATGGCTAACAAGTTTGGATTGAAAACAGTTTGTCACTACAAAAATATTGTTTTACGAAAATGTCATCACAAAATACTGTACTAATGACAATCACTATTAAAGTTGAAAGACAGGTAAATATAAGGGTTCCGTGCGCTAGATTTAACCAAGATCCGTTTTATGTTAAAACTAGTTAATTGACAGGTCGATTTTGGTTTGTAGCGTTGACGAGTGTATTTAATTTTCTTGACAGTCTGTATGGTTTCCCTTGAATTCAATTTCCTCTGACTCTAACCGAATGAAGTTATTACTATCCTTTAAGAATGTAACCTTTTTGAGGGTACGTCAATATGAAATTATAAACTAAGAAACCTGTATTTACATCTCTCTAGTTTTTCTTTTTTTTTTCTTTTTTTCTCATCTACTTCTGATAAATATTTTTGTCTTATAAGTTTAAATGATGGCGGGATAACTTAGACTCCCTTTTAGAAGTTTGGCCAGATGTTGCACAAAACCGAAACGAGTGGATGATGAGGGAGGAGGCCTTTGCCCAGCAGTGGGACACATTAGGCTAGCAATAATAATAAGTTTTAATGTAACTTTCTCACGACTCACTCTCGACTCGAATTTTATCGATCAATTGATCGATCGTGTCACCACTCTAGAGGGCTGAACTTGGCATGTGTCAGAATTTACTTCTTAGGGCGTTTTTATTTTTTGTTGTACAAAAACCATTTTTGGAAAATTTAATTTTTTTAAATTGTTTTCTGTTCAGAATCGCGAGCTCTTTCAATCCTAGTAGTAGAAAAAAAGTGTCCTAAATTTTCCATACAAATTTCAAACTTTCCATTGACGCTACCGCCGTACTAAATCAATGTAATAATGGTGGCGAAATGGAAAACAAATCTTGGGACACTTTTTTTCTCCTACTAGGATTGAAAGAGCTCGCGATTCTGAATAGAAAACAATTTAAAAAAATTAAATTTTCTAAAAATGATTTTTGTACAACAAAAAATAAAAACGCCCCTTAACGGCGGGGAACTGTAAGTCGGTAATATGTACATAAACACAACCTTAATGTTCAGGCAATAAAGTCCTGTATACATATTTTTGGTACTTTGGCCGTATTCATATCTTTGTAATTGACTGTACATGTAGTACCTAATATGTATTCTAGGCATACTTTTAAGAATGAACGTACCTTACGTACCTGCCTAAATTTAAACCAACGTTTACATATTGAGACGTATTATCTTAATTAATGTACGCGATTTATCGGTTTTTAAACTGTTTCATTCCAATGAGTGCTTATATACATTGCCGTAACCGAAGAAAATACTAACATTTACATAGTTACATACTAAATCAAGAAAATGAATGCAAAAAAAGCGTAACCATTTGTAAGACAAGCAATTTACACTCAATTACAATTGTGCACTGTTGTCAATTACTTGGTATTACTCGTCCCATATCATTCACACCTAGCAAGCCAATAAACTGTCGCGTGACGGCCATTTCTTCCGCGTCATGCAACAGCCAGCGCATTGGCATAAAACGCATAACGTTACACGTACGTTACACAATATTATCAGTTTACGATAATCGAATCTTAGGCACCACCTTATTTTACAGTGCGACTAAAAAAGTTAGAAATTAAAAAGTGGCAACATCGTAGTTTCGTCCCGTTTTCTTACATAGGTATATTGATTTTAAAAGGACGACACTATAGGATGTTTCCACTTTTAAATTTCTACCTTTTTCTGTCACACTGTACTAAATAATGTAAGGGTAAGCCGGCGTTAACTGTCAAATACTATATAAAATTAACAATTAAAATCCGGGTAGGTATGTATTAGCGATGTAACGGCGTGGTAACCCAACTTCGCAGTGCGACGCCTAATCACGCTACCCACAGCAATTGACCTTATACCGCCATCCTTTTTCCAAAAGTAGAGCCTCCCCTCCTAGTTGAGCATACTCTTTAGCAGAAAGTTGCACAAGTCGGTAAGGAAATCCAATAAGGGTTGACCATTATCACCTGCGGAAGGAGAAGTCAGTTCTTCAAGATGTTGTGGACGAAAACCATCCAGTACAGATGCTGAACCATCATAAAATGAGCCCACCGCCTTAGCAACCTCATGGGACGTTACTGAGAAAAAGGTGATATTCCTATCTGGTTCCGGAGGAAAGCACAACGGCATCGATGGAGACAAATGCTTCACCTGTAAAGCGTTCAAAGTATCCTGATCCACAGGTGCCAGCGAAGAATCAGACAGAAGCAACCGAACTGCACCCCTCAAATCCCCGTCGTATACTTTAGTCTCTACAGCGCGATACTTAGAGCCAGATGTTACGCCAGTTTCTTGGTCATCTTGAAAGCATAAACTCGCACTTTCGATGATTTCCTTGACTTTGGTGGTCAACGATCGACTACCCGACTTACTTTCCGGTACTCGTAGTGCTGATAAAGAAAAAGTCAAGAAGGCAAACCAGTCGCTAACATCATTTGTGTCCAAAACTTTTCGTATGATCTCAGAAAGTCTACGCGCCGCTTGACCCCTTGCGCCCTTACGCACGCTCTACTTTAAGGTTGGCAAAACCTCCCAGTTAACCTGCGTTTGCGACAGAGCGGTTCTATTACCCGTCTGAGGCACAGTGTTCACACCCTTGTGAACTTTACTTATGTGAACACTGAGCTCCCGTGGCACAACTATTTAATGCATTTGCATTGGCGAATATTTCAAAACCGATATTCGTTTAACGCACATACCTACGGTTAACGCCAGTTTAATTTAAACCCGTTTCCATTGACAACGATGGTTCGGGCAAAATCTAGTACATAAGTCTGTGTATGCATATAGCGACATTGCTATCATACCTAGTTCTGTGTCCCAGTCCCAAATTTGGGGCCAGATGTTTTGAAATTGTCGTTCAAGATTTAATTAAAGCAACTTTCCGAGCCTACGAGTAAAGTTCTCGCTTAAATATTTTGTTTGTGACGCAGCTTCTTGCTTACTTCTCTGGATTTATGCGGTTGAATAAAAAAATAACGTGGAGAATATCTTACTACAATACTAACTAGCTTTATAAGTGGTAACTTGTAGCACTTTTACCATACAAAACTTTGCTCTCGGAGCACTAATCATAATTATTGTAAATCAGTTTAAAATTGAAAAAAAAAATCATAAAATAAATATAGGCATAGCAACTATTTCGGTCTTTACAAGGCTTAAGCAAAAAAGCTTTAAACTTAGTGGGCAATTATAGAGCTGAAGCTTTTATTAAGCTTTAGTAAGCTTTTATTTTTCATATCGGGATGACTTTGTTTCTAATTATTTTAATTATGTTGTTTGGAAACCCTATGCACAGACACTTGTTACAGATGGTATTTGAGTAGTCTTGTAGTGGGCACAAATTATAAAGGTGACTTTTGAAAGTTTACGATATTATGGTGGTTGTACGGAATGACAAAACCGACCTCAACCCCATGGAAATTTCCAAACCCCATAATTTAAAAGATTATTTATATTCCTTCAAATATAGTGCGTGTAGGTATATTGAACTGCGTGTTTATGCGTGTGTGTGTTGTGTGCTTCCGGTTTTGATGACACCGACTGAAAACACTTTAACATGTCATAGAAAAAATACCTATGTTCCGTTCCGTTTCACGATTATATTTTATGCATAAGCAAAATTGTTTAATTTAACACAAAGTGGGATTTATAGTTTAGAACACCAATTTTGAAACTAACGAGGGAATATTAAAACTATATTCATCCTGTTTTGGGTGTTATTACCGCGTAAGAAAATACAATGTTGGGAAGAGCGAAGAAGAAATAAATAGAGTGGATAAGAAGAGATGCTGGCCAAGCTATACGAGGAGATAGATTAGAGTAAAGCAATATTAAGGTGCTGGAATATTGGTTTGCCTATTCTTGAAAAACGCTAATGATTTTAGTACATTTTCGGTATGATTTAACGTAAATTTTCTTCCTTTTACTTTTAGGGAATCTTTATTGAGTAATCGTACAACAAAACTAGCTCCAAAATTATCAAATTTTAGCAAAAAAAAAGCTTTTCCCGCGCTTTTATTTACACGAAATAAATTCAAGTATTTTACTAGGTATCTCAAATTAAGATCAGAGAATTATTTACATTTATCAGTTGGTAAAAATTACCGATACTTTAATCACAATTTCATTTGAAGTATTTTTCAAAGGCGCCTCTTAAAGCGTCATGTAAGCGACAGAAACAACATCCATGTTGTGGAATTATGATATTCGAGCACCCAGGGAATATTAATCCCGCGATTCCCGAAAATCATGGCCCGGATCCTGCTAATCCTGCAATATATTTGCAAAAGAACTGCTCGTGCGTACTATTCGCTGAATTCGTAAAGGATATGAGGGTTCTAAATTGGTTTCTAACTCAAGCGTTGTCATAGCATTGTATTGTGACATACGATTCATTTTTAATAGAAACTGATGAAAGAGACTTGTAATCCAGTCATTGAACAAACACTTGTATGGAAATTTTGATACAAACGGCGCAAGCTAAATACAACTGTTCTGATTTTTTATGTTTTTTTATAAAGTCTTGCCTTGCACCTTGCACTCGGAAACTGTATCGTAGTGGCAGCGCCACCGGTAGTGGGCCTCTTCAGCGGATCTCTGAAAGCTCATCTGTATAGATGGATAATTTGGCTAACTGATACACAAGTAACCCGTTAATGCGCTATATCTCAATCCATAGCTGGTATCTTGGTCACACGTGCTTAACTATTCAACTCAATGCTGTATTATAAGCCACACGTGGAGGACTCTCTTATAGCATTTAGCATTATACTGAAGTTAACACTGTGCACCCCATTTTTAGTACTTGACGGCGTATTTTATGTCTTATTCAATTAGTTTAATTGAGGTAATGTTTTCAGGGATTGTATAGAATAACAAATAAATTATTACGTTAACTAATTACATTGTTTAAAAAAAAAATTGTATATTATCATAATATCGACGGTGGAAAGGAGAAACCCCTTAAGCGTCATTTTGCTAACTTTACAGGAGAGCGTTCAAAAGTATAGGTAAATTGTCAAAAAAAAATCGTAACTTTTTTTTTAGTTGTTTTGGAGACTTCAGTTCTATGGACGTATTTTATTAGATTGTAATACATATCCATCAATAGTAACGTTACTGAAAAAAATATAGAATCTTCGGTTATAAATGTCGCTTAATGTAAATTGACCTGACAAAAAACCAGAGAAACCCTTTAAGCGACATTGCAATTGCATTGTATTTGTTGTTCATAATGCCAAAAGGAAGACCCAATTAAGCGCCTAACCCTTATTTAATTTGTACTTTTAATAAGCACTTGAGCTCCATTACCACAAATTCGGGCAATTTTTAAAAACACTTTAAGCGAACACGTATATCACAACACGTATATAAATGTGTGTATATTTAAGTGACATAGGTCATATTTAAGTAAAATTTTGTGTCGCATAAAAGGTTGTTTTTTAAATTTGCCTACTATTTCTAGGCTACCTTAACCGACATCAAAGTCTTCGGATCGCTACGTAACCTGGCTCAAACGACGCAGAAAAAAAAGGCGATTCCAACAATATAATATATATAACTCAATTTCGCCCAAAATGTCGCTTAAGGGGTTTCTCCTTTCCACCGTCGATATTTTGGAATTTTATAACATTAGGAGAAAACATCAAGGTTTCACTTACCTTGTAAGATATATTTATTTATCACAACATGGCAACCGCAATTCCTTCTTGCATGCACATGAACTTAAATGAGCACATTTATTGGTACAGATGTATAAAATAATAACGCTACACAAGGCACCACAATAATTGTGGTGTGGTGGTATTATTGCACTAAGAATATACTTCACGCTGCATTAATGCATTTAAGGTGTACACACTTCACCTAATAATGAATATGAATATGAGTATGGCTGCATATCAACAATTGTACTAACTCATGCCCTGTTAAACTGCCACTGTTCAGCTCTTAAGGTACATGTTGCAATTGTAGAGCTGCGAAGACTGAAATTTGTGCCCAAATCAGAGTTATAGCAGCATTATAGCACGCTATAATGCTACTATACAGCAGTTTCTCAAGAGTGTTAGGTCGGATTTGTACTCTTAAAATGCGGTAATACAGAACATTTGTGCTACTAGGGCGTGTTCATTAGTTAGAATACTTACACAGCATTACAGTAGAACCAAACCAAGCCACTGTGAAACATTGTATAAGCGGCTTATGAACTACTTACTTTATTTTACGCGACGTCACTACGTGGCTTTGTTTTGTCGTCTGATCAGGACCCATACCACGAAAATTGTATCTCCATCTCTGTCACGCTTGCATATTGGAGTGACGAAGAGGTTTTTCTGTCAATGTCAATTTTCGATGTTCGTAGTAGGCATGCAGGCGTAGGATCAAACAACGACGTAGAAGATAATAGTATAACGTAAATTAAACGTACGTACAATAGTTACCGTTGACGTTTAATCCAGTCATTGACCTGAAAGATTGTATGGAAATGTTGTGTGTGTTGGGAAATAGTTTATTTATTTTGGCGTAACGGATACCTGTAACGCTAAATCGCGAGTCTAATGTTACGTAGGAAAAAAATCCCAACAAAATATCGTTACATGCTTATCGTCACAAATATGTACACACGTTACAAACGTTTTTGTTGCAAAATTTATATTTACATTATGTTTTTAAGCCGTTTAAAATGGGTCAGGACCAGTTTCTACACTTTCTACCTATTACCATTTGTTTCTAAAGAAAAAACACATCTATCACCCGCGCCGTACATTTAGTCGATTTAACGGTTTTACTTTACGTGAAAATAATTTCTTCGGTTTCGCTTTTAACATATAGAAGACAAACATGTCGTCATGTTCACATACAAGAGAAATACTTACTATGGTAATGTAAAAATCGACTTTGTTAAGTTTTATTTTTCTACTATTTACCTACTTTCGAAATAAAAGTTTGTAGGACTTTTGCATATATTATCTATAAATATTGCATTCCATCGTTATTTGACAAAATCAACTTATAATTGAATGTCTGTCAAACCGTATCTTTCCTTTCGACAGTGACGTACTTAAGCCGTCAATGTACGTTCGAGCATATCCGCCAGATCGGCCGATCAATGTATGGAAATTTGTCCAGCGGACGTATCCGGTATAGAGATGTGACGGATTGCTCGAACGTGACCGGTTTTACGTACTTATGCTAGTCTACATCAAAGTGGAAAGAAACAAATGCCGCCCGTGGTGTATCCCACTAACGACGGCATCACCGTTATTTGCACAAGCCTAAATTATATATATCTTTCTGAGTCCAACCAAAAGTGGTGATGATCTCCAATGACGCCATGATGGCCATACCTTGTAATTTTATAATATGGTCTACATTCTATAGATTGAAAATACGTCATAAGTCTCATTAACCTTGTGTAGAACCACCTTGCGTTATTTATCCAGCACTCTGCAAGTTTGCTCCTCGTGTACCCTAAGCAATTGATCCAGTATCAAAAGGGACGTGACAGTGAATAATTAATTTTATTTAATGCCTTCGTTTAGGTACGAATAATACGCGCGCGTGCCAAATTAGGCAGTGGAATGGAAAATGGAATCAGTTATATTATAAAACTTTATTTGCCACATTGGAAAATTAACGAATTCCCATGCATCACCGCCATCATTCGATTGAAATTAATTTAAATTAATTAGTTGTTCACGATTGAATTATTTCCATGCTAGTTTATTTTATTTATACCTGGTTATACAATTTAAACTTTCGTGAGTCATACTGATATTAAAATGCAACGGTTAACACTCACGTATTTTTCAGTGCCCGCAGGGGCGCAGTGATGCCCGAGCCGCGAAGGTGACAACACCACTCTTGTCTGTCCGACGATGACTGCTTGATGCAGTCGAAACATGTCACGCCTATTGTGATAAAAATACGTGAGTATTAACCGTTGCAATTTATATCTGGTTATTTTAAATACCCCAAAAACCTGGTTATTTACAATAAATGAATCATCATCATCATCATCATCATTTCAGCCGAAAGACGTCCACTGCTGGACATAGGCCTCCCCCAAAGATTTCCACAATGACCGGTCCTGCGCCACCCGCATCCAGCGAATGAATGAATAGATCTAATTAGTTATACATATGTTATTCGTAGTTACACTATTGTCTTAGGCTGAGTACCTGTAAAAATAGTTGTTAGTGTGGAAATAAATAAATAAAATAAAATAAATTAATATTAATTTCAACTAACCAGGATTGATGCGATTTTGCATCCACGAAATTCAGTACTTATTTGAGTATTTTTTAAAGATTTAAGTAGTCTAGTAATTATATATATGATAAACTCGAGTACATTTATGTTTTTGTTTTGCTCTAAAAGCAACTTTAATAGAAACATACAACATAAAACAATAGCAAGTTTTACATATCTACATTAACTGTGAACATTTTTTCAATGTAAAACCTATTTAGAAAATAATTTAACTTATGTATTTCGCCAAATAAACATAAGTGTAAATAAACACAGATGGGTTTTATTTGGCGAAAAGCTGTGTTCAAATTGTTCTAAGAGCATTACATACACAGGTAACTATTTAAAATTTAAAGTTAAGTACCTTAAGAGTCGGGTAGCCCAGTGGTTAGGGCGTCTGCAGGAGGTCGCTGGTTCGATCCCAGCCCTTCTCACCGGGGGCCTTGGTCACTTTTTGCTGTAGTATATGACATCTCTTTCAATTTATTACCTTAAAGAAATTAAATACTACGTCCAAATATATAAACTTCGTACATGTCTAGATTTCCGTTAGAAACACTTCCTACATAACTCAAAGGTGAGGTACACCGCAACGTATATTGTATGCCTACCCGCAACCGTGTGTACAATATTTTTGTGTAAACTATACCTACCCTCGCCGGGGGATTGCTAAGTAAATGTTAAGCCCGACACTGTTTGTGTTGCTTGTTTATTAATAAGGGGCCCTCCGTAACGTATCCTGGTCATGTTTATCTTACGTTTAGTTGGGGTTAAAAAGGGGTAGGGTGCGAAGAAGGCATGTCCTCCTTCTTTTGGTTTTTGAAGTTAAAAAAGGATCAAATTGTAACCTTTATTATTAATCTCTACATTACTATCATATATAAGAACACAAGCCTGTACGAGCAATACGAGCTTAAGTACAAATATGATTTTATCATATTATAATAAAATTACGAAGAATACAAAAGTATTTTTAGTCACTATGCGCGACATGTTTCAGACATCTCATCTCCGTTTTATCATCATGAGCGCTGCGCGCGGCAAGACGAGACTCGACATTGACGCTTGATGGCATCTTAATGTGTCCGAAACTAATCTCACTAATCCCACTATTGGGATTAGTGGGATAGTGAGTTTCCTACTAATCCTACTAATATTATAAGCGAATAAATTTAAATGGTTTTTGAAAGTTGCAATAGAGTATTAAATTTAGTAAGTTGGAAGTTTTATTGATGTAATGTGATTTATAAATTTCGATATCGCGATGTAGAACATTTGTGATTTATATGCAAACTCTATATGCTTCCAATGCTTTAAACATGTACACTACATGGGTGCGCATATTATATATTACGGCGCATATTACGGTAAATTTAATTTGATTATTTCCAACAATAATTTATACTGTCCAAAAACCCAAGTAATGTTTTAAAACATGACAACAATGTTTTCTCTCACTGCTATGTTTTTCGTTTAGTTGTTTTAGCTTTGTTTTTATTTATATAAGGATTACTTGTTGTTTGTTCAATATACATTGCCAACTCAATATCATCTGTATAACTATTAGTGGGATTTGTGTTAGGATATAAGCTTTACCTTATTTATCTTTTTTTCTATTCTTTGCATATATTGTTGGTTTGTATCTGTTTTTTTCCCCAATAAATAAAATAAATAAAAATAAAATAATAAAACAGGGACACTGGCGCCATCTATTTGCTTAAATATGAAGTGAGTAAATATGCCACGACAAATCCATGATTTTATTGCTATATTTTGCTAATCGGCGGACTTTATTTTAATAAAATTGTGTACACATTTACGTAATAAGTGAATCGGAGGAAATGGGCAGAGACATAAGAAGTACATTTCTTTTAAAATACTATTTTCCCAAACATGATCGTAAATGTATGCATTTATGTCACGAAATGAAGACATGAAGTTTCTTGTTTATGGCTCCTCCCCCATTTACTCGTACTTCTTGGCCGGAGGCCGTGAATGTATGGCGTAAGTATGAACGAAACATTATTGTCCGCTGCTCAAACTTTTTTAATTTGCGTACTAACACTAAACTGACAAAGGAAAAAATACATGCAGCCAACGACCACTAGATACTTGCGACATTTTAAAAAATGAAATTCTATGGTTCTATGTATATTTATGTGCGGTTAAACATAGTGCTCGAATAGCTCATTCAAATGGCATCTTTCAAGAGAGATTGCAGGTCTACCACAAACTCGTCCTGCAATCCCTTACTTCACGGCCTCTGCAATAATATACTAGTTACTTAAGAAGAGTTATTATTGTAATTGTGTTTTTTTTTTCACATTTAAGTCGGTTCGATTCCTTAATACCTATACTAAGCATTCAGGCGTATCTTAATATAAATAAAATAGTTTATTCGCCGCAGTATCTTCATCAAGAATTATGACTGATTGTCATGGCATTTAAACGGACCAAAAGACAACGGAAAATCATAGTTGAATCGGTTCCTCTATCAAGCAACGAATGACGTTGTAAGTATTTATTAATTTCTTACTTTTTTACTAACATCTCAATTTCGTTCACGCTAAAAATACCTCGCCTTGAAACAGTATCATTTAACTTAAACAGTTCCGCCTCATCACACTTTTATGACCTTTTTGAGCAACTTGCCACCAGGTACAAAAGTCAGAGTAATTCTAAAATGCTAGAATGGCGTATATTTTAGTAAATATTCGAGAAGGCCGCATGTAGCTCTCATATACCTACTGGAATAGCTAATACGTACGAAGATCGATCACCTCTGACACCGCAATTGCCTGGTAATAATTAATAGCTGCATTGAAATAAGTCTTTTAGCCAAAGTAGAGTATGTACCTAAGTCATTTTGAAGTTGGTTTAAGTATTTCACCACTTACTTACCCTCTTTTCTGCCATGGGTGTCGATGAAGTCGACTATGGGATATGGTTTCAAAAGTGTGGTGATTGATTGGCTAACAAGCTGTAGTATCATTACGGTGTATTTGGGTAATTTTGAATGTCATAAAACGCAGTTTAATTTCGAAATTACTCATAAGATGTGCTGTAGGTTTTATTATTGCCAAATTTCACGTCCAATCTTGCCACTCTGTCAGATGTGCCAATAAAATTGAGTATGTTGTTTTCTATTTGTTTTTACCATAAAACCCACACCGTTTCTTCCGCTTACATTGCCTTTATTGAACATAATATACTCGTCATTCTGGATTATGTTCGTACCACTCTTTTTGACTTCTGACGAGCCCAATATGTTCCAATTTACTTTCACTAGAGCATTTTCAAGCTTAATTAGTCTGGAGAGGGTCAAGAGAGACCTCACATTCTATGTGCATAGGTATAGTGTTTGTTTGTTTTTTCTTGATTTCATTTTTGATTTGTCTATAATGCTGAGATGGTCTGCAGCCCCACGGGGACCAGCCGAATTAGGGAACTTAGTGGTACTAATGAACAAAAAATAATTAGCCAAATTAGACGGCGGAGCTCGCAATAATCAGTTTAAGTATGTGAAGTTCGATGCCACCCCTGGTTTTCATCAACACGTCTACTTCACGAAGTGAATTTCCGGAAGAAAATGCTTAGGTCACTTAAGAAAACCCCAAATCGCCATATATGTGCTTTTGAAAATTGAGGAGTTCCGTCTCATGGATGCCATCATCAGATCAGCGTCAGATTCCTATGGGACCAAATTGGTGGTAACTCCTTTCTAACAAACAATAAATAGATACTTTTTTTTAATGAAACACATTTATTTCAGCTTATATAGTAGGTACAATATAAACTGTTTGTGTACAAGGTTATTCATGTATCATTATACAATGTAGGTACGGTCAGCTGCAGAGTGAAGTGACCCCCCCATGGAGAGTTTGCATGCAGGAGGAGTCACTTAACTCTACAGCTGACTGTACTTAAAGTCATTGTAACTATATAAAATATAAAATTATTCACGGCAGAACTTAATACTATTTACATTTACACCAAACCACATTGCGGTTTAGTGGCTGACGAAGCTCCAATTATTCTTAGTTAAGTTCAAATGGCCCCTAATGGGCCCTTGAGACCTACACTGAGAATTCTTAGCTGTTTTATTATGCAAAATTATTCTTTCTTCCGCAGGTAATCAACCAGTTTCAACATTTGCTTTTAAGACTAAAAACATACGGTGTTTAAGTTATTTTTAAATGTTAACGTCAATACTTTCGGTTTTGGCCCTTACGGCGTAAACCATATGGAAACATTAACTTTCAAAACTCAAACTTGCCTTCTATGAATAGAAATCGAGATAAAAATCCGACATATTGCGTCGACTGTTGATACGGCAGACGTGCTACATTTCTATAAGACCCCTTTGATCCTTGAGAAGACATTTCGGCTAAATATTGAATACGTGACGGCAATACTTTAGTATAAAATATAAAAACCGGTCAGATGCAAGTTGGATTTGGTGTGATGAGGGTTTTCCTTTTTTCGTAGACTTAGAGGCAGCTAGAGAAGAGAGAAGCCACTTAGGGCCACATGCGCCAACCAGGGTTAGCCAACTAACTCAGAGTTAGCTGTCAAATCCCATACTTTATACTTAAGCGCTTAACATCAGGTTAGATATTTTGTATAGGAAATCAGACAAGCTTACCCCCTTTGTCTATGCTCTAAGCTGTAGCTTAAGTATTGCCATAAACAAATCTTAGCCGCCAAGTTTTCCGCTGAAGCTGCAAAGTGCGAAGTTATCTTTTCCCGCCACCCTAACGCTACCTTTACTTTTACGGCAATGAACGGGTTTCGTCACTTAAGCCCCCATCAATTGCTACACGTGTCTCTCTACTTGTAATACAAAATCCATCAATACCAGCAGTAGCATTATATCGCAATCGCAACCTTTCTCTAACGTGGCAATATGGGCTATTTAATCTAGTCAGGAGCTGAAGCCAGACCTGAAGGTTCACTGCGAACACTAAAAATACAACATTTATTTTATCTGCATCACTTTCGCTGAAATTAGCAAGTACGATAAAGAGGGAGATACACATTTTCGATGTTCGCAGGAGTAGGCCTGGAGTGGTATTGAGTTACGGTGCAGCCATATTTATATTGACAGCGGAGCTGTATTCGCCGTATCCGGCGTTACTTTGCGGAAATCCATATTGATAAAGAAAATAATGTTACTTTGCTATTCCGCTAAACGTGCTGGTCAATTAGTGCCAACCCCCTATACCTACATCCGTATTTTTTTGCATGCAATTAATACATAAAAGCTCTATGACACCTACGGGGAAAAAGAGGGGTGGTGAAATTTGGGATTAACACCACTCGGGAAAATTATGTTTAATAATAATGATTCCCCTAAATGTTAGAATCGGTAATGCTAAGAGAATACATGCTGGGATGGAACAGCAAGAATCCCAGGGAACTGTTCCAGTTTCTAGTTACAAAGACATTTCACCTAAACAATTCGCAAATTAACTAAAACGTGGAAGAGCTTAGAGAGTTGCACTTGGAACTTGATGACAGTAGTGTTTGTAGCTAAATTGTGGAAAACACTAGCCTGCAAAGTGGTTCACCCAGTTTTGGGACATTTATTTTACAAATAATTGTATATGGCATAAAAATAAAGTCATCATTCAGGCAATTTTTTATTTGTCCTCCGAATACTGTTTTTACATAAAATTGATGCGTGGAATCATATTTCGGCATTAATTATATGTCCATATAATTATGGAGTCAACTTTTTTGGCATAACACTATAGCCCTAGCAGTGAATTAATATCAACGTCGCAGTTTTAATCTAACCTGACTCAATTTGCCTGGCAATGAATTACTGTTGAAGTCGCAGGTCCAATCTAACCTAACCCAAATTTGGCTAGCAATGAATTACCGTTGAGGTCGCAGTTCTAACTTAACCTAACCCACTTTGCCTAGCAATTTAGGTTGAGGTCGCAATTCTAACCTAACCTAACCCTCTTTGCCTAGCAATGAATTACAGATGAGGTAGCAGTTCTAACCTAACGTAAGCCACTTTGCGTAGCAATTAATCTTGGGGTCACAGTTTAACCTAACTTAACCCATTTCGCCTAGCAATGTATTACTGTTGAGGTCGCAGTTCTAACTTAACCCGACCCACTTTGCCTAGCAACGAATGTTGGGGTCGCAGTTCTAACCTAACCTAACCCACTTTGCCTAGCAATGAATTATAGTTGAGGTAGCAGTTCTAACCTAACGTAAGCCACTTTGCCTAGCAATGAATGTTGGGGTCGCCCTTACTTCTATTCGGAGCAACGCGTATGAGGTCGCAATTTTAACCAAATCTAACTATTTTTTCCTTAACAGTGCGTTTCTGCTTAGCGAAAAATGTGTGCGAAAAAAGATGTAGATAATGGAGTTATGCCAAAAATATTTATCCAATCCAATTTATTTATTAATCCAATTTCTTTGTTATTTTGGCCTAAATAATAATATGGCAAAATATTTTCAAATAAAATTACATTCGAAATCTTTCTGCCACATTAATATTCACGACCGCGACCTCGTACCGGAAGGCGCAGCGTGGGTAGGCCCCCACAAGGTGGATTGATGACCTGGTGAAGGTCGGTGGAGTCCGCTGGATGCTGGTGGTGCAGGACCGGTCATTGTGGAAATTTTTGGGGGAGGCCTATGTCCAGCAGTGGACGTCTTTCGGCTGAAATGATGGTGATGATGATGATGACAATAATATTTGGCGAAAATCGATGATGACAAGTATGTTTATGACTAGGGTTAGGATTTTGGTGGCATTTTAGCACAAGTCATGCAGTGGAGTCGCTATTTTATATTTTATTATTAGAATAAATTAATAACTGAATGATAAATCCATACTATGTAGACTTGTCATTCTATACAATACAATACAAATACAATACAAATACAAATTCTTTATTTCAGCAAATAGATACATGTTTTTGATACAGGCTATACACGTGTGTTACTGCTTTGTTGGGGCCCTTAACCACTGATTTTATTTGAACTCTGTTTTCCTCTACGATTTGTAAATAGGCAAGTCGGTGGAAGTCGAACACACTCCCCGGTACCGACAAAAATAACCGACTTGTTTTAACATTACATCTTAAAACATTTTTGCAGCATAAGAACTGCGAAGCGAGTTTTGTGTCTTTTTACATGTACATTGTATTTGATGGGATACACTAGATAAGTATCACCAAATATAACAAACCTCTATGATCCGTGCTTCCTCGCAGTAACACTCAAGAAACCTAAGTGCGCTTTGTAGCTTAGGTGCTTGCAATATTACGTTGTTAATTAAGAAATACGGAGTAAACTTGCACAAGCCAGCTTTGTTACAGGGCTACTGCATACTCTTGTAATAATTAATAAGTATAATCATTAATAAATGAATGAAAACTCACAAAGGCTGTCTGGGCCCGATCTTGTCTAGAATAACTTAAACTCCTTTCAATTCAACTCCGTGTATGTGTTTTTTCAGTTTGTATAGTAGAATGGAGTGCAGTGACTTTAGTTAAGTATTCTGTTAGAAAATGTCTGGGTAATAAAGTACAGACATTTAGGTATTTAGACATTTAAATAGTTAGGTAAGGTAATATAGTTCGTTTTTTAGGAATCCGTACCCCAAGGGTAAACGGGGCCCTATTACTTACACTCCGCTGTCCTTCCGTCACTTATCAGGCGGTATCTCATGAACCATTAAATATAGTTAGACACTTGAAATTTTCACAGATGATGTATTTCTGTTGCCACTATAACAACAAGGCTCCTATACAACAAACGTGATTTAATTTGCTAGTTTTTGCTCGATATTGATAACGGCAACAGGTACCTGAACGCTTGAAATATTCACAGAATGTTTTGTTATACGTATACATTCACGTTAAAATTATATAATAAAATCCATTCATACTAATATACTTAAGTAAGTAATAAAAAAAAAAATAGGAAAAAGCTCTGGCCCGGATGGAATCCCGAACGAAGCAATAAAGGTTGGCAAACTTCTACTAATACCACACTTAACTAATTTGTTTAACAAGATACTGGACTTGGCACGGATACCTACTGAATGGGCATACTCCGATATAATTTTGTTGTATAAGAAAGGAGACCCCGCGAATATAGCCAACTACAGACCTATCAGCCTACAACCGAACCTGTACAAGTTGTTCGCATCCTGCCTTGAAGAGCGTCTCGCAATTCAGAGAGAAACACCAACCTGTAGAGCAGGCCGGCTTTCGAAAAGGCTTTTCAACTATAGATCATATCCACACGCTCGAACTAATAATAGAGAAGTATCAAGAACAACAAAGGCCTCTCTACCTGGCTCTAATTGATTATGCCAAGGCATTCGACTCTATATCGCATAAGAGTATGTGGAAAGCTTTACAAGAGTGCGACGCTCCAACAGAGGTCATAGAACTAATAAAAGACATTTATACTAAGAGCGTATCCCGTGTTCGGATGGAAACAAAAGGCCCTGAAATCAAGATCTGTAGAGGAGTCAGACAGGGCGACCCCCTATCGCCTAGAATTTTTGTGACTGTCCTAGAAAATATTATGAAAACCCTAAACTGGAGTCGAAAAGGAATAACTATAAAAGGTGACTTTTTGACTAATCTTCGTTTCGCCGACGATCTGATCCTATTTTCAGAATCTGCAACACAGTTAGAAAAAATGATTTGTGAACTCAATACAATCAGCAAAAATATTGGTTTGGAATTAAATACAAATAAAACAAAAGTTATGACAAATACTTCAAAATTACCTGTTTATGTGAACAATACTCAGCTAGAATATGTAGATAAATATATATATTTAGGTAAACAAATAGCTTTTACAAAATCCAGACACAAAGACGAAATAAACAGAAGAATAAATTTAACCTGGAATAAATTCTGGAGCTATAAAGACATACTCAAGTCAAGCCTCCCTGTCAAACTCAAGAAAAAAGTCCTCGACTCCTGTATACTCCCTTGCCTCTCATATGGGAGCCAAACATGGGTATATAGTAATTATACAAGTAATAAAATACAAACATGTCAAAGAGCCATGGAACGAAGTATTTTAAATGTAAAAAGGAGAGACAGAAAACGAAATACAGACATAAGAGAAACTACAAAGGTAATAGACGCACTACAATATTGTAAGAAACTAAAATGGAAGTGGGCTGGCCATGTGGCACGCATGAGCAAAGAGAAATGGACATATAAAGCAACTACGTGGCCAGGACCGTACGGGAAACGAAAAAAAGGAAAACCAATAGAGAGGTGGTCTGACGAATTAGTTAGAGCTGCTGGAAAAGACTGGATTGGGAAGGCAACAGACAGAGATACGTGGAAGGATATGGAGGAGGCCTTTACTCGTAGAGAGGTCCTTAATAAAAATTAATAAATAAAAATTTGAATGTAATTTACATATATATATTTAAAAAAAAAAAGTGAAAATATTAATGCATGCTAATTAGAAAATTATGATAAAATACCTAATATCTATGAATGAAATTTATAAATGAAAATGAAATCTATGTTAAGTAAATTTAATTAGGTGATGAAATGAAAATGTAAATGAAATGTAAAATACCGTTTATTTATTAAGGAATAAATGAGGCTATAATAATAATAAAAAGTAATACAAATATAATACTAGTTATACTAAATATTATAAATGGGAAAACTTTTTATAGATAATGGTACGGAACCCTTCGTGCGCGTGTCCAAGTTTGGCCGGTTATTAAAAAACTGAACAACGGCATGCAAAATAGGAATTCTTGGCTTTGCTTAGGTTTTCTAGAGTAACTGGACCTCACGATTCTTTAAAAAAATGCCTACTTAGTTACTAGGAACCCTTATAGTTTCGTCATGTCTGTCTGTCTGTCGGTCCGTCCGTCCGTCTGTCCGGCCGTCTGCGGTTTAGCTCAGTGACCGTTAGTACTAGAAAGCTGTAATTTGGTATGAACACACATATTAGTCATGCCGATAAAGTGGCAAAATAAAAGGCCGAAAGCTTTTATTTTTGGGGTACCTCCCATACACGTAAAGTGGGGGTGATTTTTTTCTTCGTTTTACGAATAACCCTATAGTGTGACATATTTTTGGATAGGAATTTGAAAAAAAATAAGGGTTTGCAAAACAAATTTGATAAAAAGAATATTTCCGCCGGAAGTTAAACAAAATGTGTCCTCTAATCTAACCTCGTGTCAAAAAAATATGAAATAATTCATGAAAGTTGAGCCTTATAAAGACTTTCAGGAAAAGTTATAAATGCGAAAATACTCCTCTTTTATTGTTAGGTATGAACATGGTATCTGTTAAAACCCCTTTAAACTTCGCCTATTTTGCCGGACAGTAAACTACAGAACCCTAAACTGAGCATGACATGCATACTCTTGGGCGGTATTTTTAATTTCACTTTTATATCACTATCAATGGCCAAAAGCTAAACAGCACAGAATAGGAACTCCACGGGGCTTCATCGCCATCGCCAAGGTCAATATCGCTAAGGTTTGGCATTTTGTGTTCTAGACTAAAATCGTAGAGGTCATATTATTGACCTAGTCATTTTGTGGTCTAGTTATTCTGAAACTAACAAACTAACCCGTCTTTTCTAATTATTAATCCAACCCTGAGACCACAAGTTGTATAAACGGCTATGAGAAAATAAAAGAAAAGTACAAAAAAGCTTTGGCTAGACAATAATTAAGGCACAAAAGGTCCACTATACAAAAATAAAATAAACCTCGTCACATCAAATCAGATGTGATCCCTCGTCGTCCGTTGTTTGATTTACGGACGCAGATAATGGGCTTAAAAATACCACAGGGAGTCTTAACGGTGGCCTAAACGTAATAATTCTTTTTATGGCCTTATTTTCTTATCCTTTTCAGGCTTCCACTAATGCTGCTTTCCATTTGGGCTAACGAACGTACGATTCAGAGAATATGTGACTTAATAAAAAGATGAGGATATAATTCCGTGGTTTTGTTTTAGTGCATTAACGGCTCAAGCCGCATGGAGGATATGGAGAATCGTAACACAATATTAACGGTAGGTAGGTAACCTATCTGTAACGTGAGCTACTTTGAAAAATGCCGCAGGTGAACCTTTTTGAGCGCGTTTTTAGATAAAAGCCCATCTGTTTTAATTTCAGGATTGTTGGTAATTCGGATGTTATTCATAGTCTCGAATGGGGATACAAAAATATTAATTTGTGGTAAACATACATGTTAGGTACAAAGTAACTTAAAACTATGGAGATTTATCTAAACCAAACACTAAAAGTTCCCCAAGAAATCGGCTCGATATCGGGCCGATCACGAACGGTACGGTGACGTCCCGGCCCATTCTAGTGTAAGTCGTCCTTAAAGCTAACTCAGCTGAGTCAGCGCTGATCTTCCGGCGAGATCGTTTTGTGGGTCGCGGTAAACTACACAGCTTTATAATTAAACTGAAATGCACCCGTAGTGGATTTTAAGAATGTAAAAAAAACCCGTTTAAACCGTTAGCTACATTTTAATAGTCACACGGCCAATTAAGTACACTCATTCTGTGCGAAGCAGGGATGGGTCGATAGTACCTGTAAATAAATGATTTCAGTGAGCAGTGGGTATGTCCTATCATTTTGCTTACACTGTAGCACCTCAAGGTGTCTGCCATACAGTCTGCTGCAGAGTTATGTGACCCCCTGCAAACAAACTTGTTATGCAGGGGGGGTCACTCTGCAGCTGACCATCCACCTTCATGTACCGCATTTTTGTGTAGGCAGCTTCTCCGAGCACTCCACTCTAAAACTTTTATTGCAGGAAGACGATAGGTTTATGCGCAAAGTTAAACACCAAGAAATATGATAAACTGTAGATATTCATAGCGTTTTACAACAGCTTTTATGTTATAACGTAAGTTTTAAAATCTCGCCGGAGTTTCAAAGGGTGGCAGACAATTTTGTAGACGATTACTTTTATACTCAAAACTTTTCAACTACCCATTCTATTCCCACTAAGTCTTTAAACTTTGATTTTAAACCGTAAACTAATGTGGCGCGTTGATGGTTCCTTGTAGTTATGATTTTGAGGTTTTAAATTCGCAAAAAGCTACAAATTAGAATGATAAAATAGAGCAGAAAAGAGTAAGAAGAGTAGAAAATGGTACCTAAGTGAAGGCAAGCCGTAGGTTATAAATTGAAAATAGATCAAATAGATGTCATATATGTAGGGACTAAAGAAAAAGACCAAGTCCATCGGGGCCAAGCCGGAGACCCGACTCAGGTTTTCAGCTTACTCGATTACGAAAAGAAAGAATCAATTGATAACTCGGAGCCCTAGCAACTGACAGATTGTCACGGATCGGATCGGATTGGTGTGAGTCAACCTTAATGCATGTATCACGTCATACTTATTGTTTAAAATGCTCAATTTGCCATTGTATATAACTATCGAATCCCAACATTTAAGCAGCCATTACCGTTAAGGAAAACCTCAACAATGTGGGACATACTTATATCATTCAAATGTCTTCAATCTCAAATGAAAAAGGTTTTTTGTAATTTTATTCAACTCTTCTCCTTTTTCTTGCTAGCGTTTGCTCGGCGTATGTCACGGCTTAGGGAGCCTGGGTCCGCTTTTGGCAACTAATCGCAAGATTTGGTGTAGGCACTAGATTTACGAAAAAATAATAATAAACCTAAATAGCCATTGCAATTGCAACTGCTGTTATAGATGTCGCATCGGGATAAACTTTGCATTGAACATTGTTAGTATTAAATATATAATTAAAAACATCAAAATAGAAGATATATAATTGTTGTTTTTTTGTTAGTACTACATTGAATTTCGTCCAAATTTCATTCCGCATACGTTATTAAATCTTAAAGCAGGAAGGTAAATAAAATAAAGAAATATAATAAATGTTTATTGCGGAACCCTAACGCCTGGATTATAGTTTGATTCCTGAAGTTGGCTTCATTAAGGCCGAGTCATTGATTTGGATTGAAGTTTCTAACAATGGCGCGGAAGACAAAGAAAAGGTAATTAAAAGGTGGAACTATTGTGCGGCCGCCTTCGTCTTACTGATTATTAAATTAAAATGTGCAAGGGGTTTTTTGTATAATTGTTTCTTATTGTAGCATGGGACAAATGCTTTACATATAAAGTTAGTGAAATACTTGCATGTAAAGAAACACGCAGGTAATAGGGATGACGACTAGGTTGAAAAACTATTATTCTAATTAGTCCATCAGAAAGATTATCCAAAATTATTAGACACGTATTTTTTCCTTTTTCAAGATAACTAAAATTGACGAATATGAAGAGCGTCAAAGTTCCGTGGTGGGGGCTGATGACGTCACACCTGTGAGTAAGAATTGTACCTAGGTGTGACGTAACGCGAAACTTTAAAGCCCTGTATTTCCGTCATTTTTAATTTGGCGAACAAAAGAAAAAAATAGATTTATAAATATTGGATTAGATTTTTTTATCGTCTAGCCTATTACGTATTAAAAATCTTCGTACTACATCTCAATAGAATGGAATCATGAAAATACCTTTAGACGGGGTATTGGTTAATAATATCAAGACTACACTTTTCTGTAATTATTACGCGACCATAGTCAACTTTAAGCCATCCTAGGCTTAAAACATATGTGCAGTTTGAAATGTACTGTAGAACACTACACTGGCTAGCGCCTACGTCAAGTCACTGTCAGTGCATCTTTCTCGCACTTGCTGGTAGGAGCGAGATAACGAGACATCGTTAACCACAGCAACTGGTAGTAATCAGAAACATAAAAAGAAGGGACGTGTGACTGAACAGCGTGTAGGTAGTATAAAGCATTAAGTATAATTTAAACTTTCGTGAGTCAGTAAATTAGGACCGAAGTTGTTCTTAATTTACGATTTATTAATAAAAAATTGACTAATTAAAAAAAATTGCAATATCTGCATAAATTAACATAAAAATGCGGTAAATTAATACAAAGAATAATTATTATTGTGTGGGAGTTTCAAGTCAAGCAGATTTTTTCTATTTCTTTGCTTATGATTATGATATTTAAGGATGACTCATACTGTCTAGAACGGGACGGGACCGGGTTTTCTATAGAAAGAATCACGTGATTGCTCGGAGCCCTCGGATGTCACGTGACGCTTTCTATAGAAATTGACAGATTTCCACGTCCCGCCCCGTGCTAGTGTGAGTCATCCTTTAAGCTATATTGTGTACGCTAAGGCCCTAATATCTACTTATTCATGAACACAACTACTTAATTTATTCCTTTACCATCCATTACAACTCGTCGACGATGGCATATTGATGCCCTTTTTTAAACTGTCAGCAATAACGCCAATGACATTTGGCCGGATATAACGTGTCGTGTTCCACTTCAAGTGAACCAATGAAATAATGGCGCCTGTTCGGAAATTAAAACGTCAACGTCCATTGAGAACATTTAAATTTGGAACATGAATTTTATATATTGTGTAGTACAGTCAACAATACAGCTGTGAATGAAATGTGTGAAGGGAATGTGTGTGTGAAGTGCCAAAAATATGTATAGATGACCTTAATTCTCTGACAACAAAGTTCTGTATACACATTTTTGGCATTTTGGCTGTATTCACAGCTGTGTTGTTGACTGGTACTTAGGTACCCTTTCATTGGCACTATGAATAGGTACCGCACTTACTGTTGGAAACTCTACTCTTGAAGTTGTTGACGAATGGGACAGGTAATCCGATTAAGTAAGTACAATTTTGAGAGAGGTCAGTAGGGGTCCAACTCGGCTGGGCAGCGTTCCCTAAATTACACAACGTCTTCTCGTCCAAAATCCCCCAGTGCCTGAAAACTAAGGTGTATAACCAATGTGATAACTTAAAGCTCTGAGGCGTGGTGTTTCACAAAAGGTCTTTTTCAGAGGCTCAATGTGTGCAGCGAACTATGGGGATTGCTATGATTGGTATTTTTCTACGAGATCGAGTCAAAAATGAGGAAATCCCTAGAAGAACCAAAGTCGCTGACATAGCCCGTAGGATCAGCAAGCTGAAGTGGCAATGGGCCGGCCACATAGCGCGAAGATTGGATGGCCAATGGGGCAAAAAAGTCCTTGAATGGAGACCACGTACTAGCAAGCGCAGTGTGGGGCGGCCACCTACGAGATGGACCGACGACCTGGTGACCATCAAGTTTTAAGAACCAATTATGAGCTGTTGCATACGCTAGTTTTTCTACGATAGCTAAAATAGCGTAAAAAGCAAAATCTCGAAACGTGTCAGAATAGGGAAGATATTGTGCTCACTATAAAAATAAAAATAAAATAGGAGAAGTGTTCTTATGGAATACCAATAGACAACGTTATAATGTATACTTTTTTAATATCGCTGTCAATCATCTAATTGACCTATATAAGTGCTGGAGTAGAAAAACTACTATTTCATGAGCCATTTTCTTAATATAATTCAATCATTTTATTTCAGACCATGTCCATATTGTTAGTATACATTCCCATATAAAAAAATGGTATCGAAATGTCCATGATAACAGATTTCCCCAACAAAATGTCTATGTAAGTATTATAAACAATATCCAACGCCGGACTCATCCAGATATCGCGTAAAACGGACCTAACAAGAAAACGCAATTTGTATAAGTTCTAACAGAGAAAGAGGCGGATGTCTGTAAATATCTGAGTGAACGTTCTATTAAACCAAGGAAATCCTGCAATATTTTACATAAGTCTGTTATTTGTATGCGCTCGTACTCTTTGTTAGGACTTTATTATGCATAGAATTGTAACGGATAGAAAACTTGAAGCGGCTTTAAAATCAAACGCACGTAGTAAGTTTGAGGATTCAGTATGAGATTGCATCAGTTGTATTGAAAGCAGATGCGTCGATTGGTAGTTGTTTGCCTCGACGGAAAAAGAGGTTTTCACTAAACGCTTGTGTGTTTTTGTAAATATAATGATACTACCCCGAAACACCCTGAAAAACAACCCAGGACATAACAGGAACCCGTCCCGATTTTCATCTGAATTTTCCATACGAAGTAAAACGATCAGACAGTAAGTTGATAATTACACATTGATTATCTGTTCGAATCGACTTTTTCTATGAAATAATGTTTATATGTCAGTAGCAAAAGCGGTTAACATGAAAAAAAAAGTTTTTCTTTTTTGGTCATTCGGCCGTCGTTTATCACTATCGCCAATCCTCTTACGAAAAAAATCATCTCAGCAACTAGCAGCATATTTTTATTATTATAAAATGTCCCATTGTTTTAGGGTTAGACTATAGATACGTGATTTGTTCAAATACATTAGTAATTTCTACTTTTCGCTAAAATTGACAGAAACAATTTGCTAAAATTGAAATAACCCTAGCATTATTCCTGTTTGCATAGGTATATTTAGAGCCTGCAGAGTAATAAAACTCATGGAAAAGCTTGAGTCAACGCGAGGCAGAGCGTGTCGAAAACAGAGCCATAACTCAGTGCGCGCCCTCTATATGTCACGGCGACAACTATTGACAACCCATTGGCTGGCGCGAAATTGTAATTTTTGATCTGTGTGCATGTGGCTGCTGGCTGGTGCTGTGGGCATGCATGGATAGAGTGAGTAAAAGTACGTTACGTATAAATAATATACAGTCAGGCCTGTTTATCACTTGAACTGCGTATTCGTACCATTTATGTGTATTCGGTGTTTATACTTATACTGGTCGAATGTTTTGTACAAAATAGCATCCAACCTGCCTTCCAATCAAATATCCACTCAGCTCAGACCTTCAATAGGTATCATAAAGGTATCAAAGCTTTACTGAGCCACATTTTTCAAGGTAGGTACGTGAGTTTCTATGTATTGTAGACAGTGCAGAACTCGCATATTGAATGAATACTGCGCTATTACCGAACTTAGTCAATAGCCAACCAAACACAGCCAACCCAACCCACCCAAACTATCCAAACGTGATCTGTCGATTAATTTGCTAAATTTTGCGTGGGTACGAGCTTAAACACTGAACTGAACAAACTCATTTTCAGCTGAAAACGAGGCTGTATTCGCAATGTTTTAATAGCAGCTCGTAATATCGCTTTGTTTTGTAAAATCATCTCAGTTACCAGTACCACTATATCAACTGACGCACGTAATACACGTCCGCTATGCGTCAAAATCTTACTGAAGATCTTCACGATTGGTCATCACCGTCATCGTCTTCGAAAGGTTTTCTGTCTTCACCGGAAATCCTATCCTGAACCAGCGATGATATGACTTGGTGGAAAAAAAAAGGCGAGACCGTCCCGTGCCGTCTTCCGTTAACATCGACGTCACTGACAGCTAGCTGTCTCATTCACAAATGCCAAAATTATATATTTCTTTGTTATTCCAACCTTGTTTTGTTGTATCAAGCAAAATTACAAGGCGACAGATAAGCAAAACTTAATTTGTGATTGGCTCTAAGATCGTTCACCCTATTTATATGCCCACGCTACGTTATAATCCTGAAAGCTTCTTGTTTATTCAAACAAGGTTTTCAGCAATTACGGCAAAATGCATGATCTATGTTGGAACTCGTTTCAAATATTTGTATAAATTGTATGTTATTAAAATTAATAAATCAGCCATATGTCAATCTGCTAGAAATATGTTAAAATTGGGTTCTCGGCAGTATCTAAAGCAATGGAGCTGATGGCTTTCCATTGTTACCATATTGGTTGTGATTTTAGCTGATACAATCTGTGATCTCTATTAGGTAGCATGCTAAATAGAGCCTTAATCGCTGCATCGCGTACTTAATCCTGAATGGATTCAAAGTTTTGGCAAACTATTTAGCCCTTTTTTATAATTATTTAGCAGGCTGTGAGACGAGTTTTTGGCTATTCTTGGAAATATGAAGTAGGATGGCAAAAAAAGGCCAAAAGCGGGTGCTGCACAGTAGGTACTCCAAGGTTTTGTAGATGCATACGTAAAACCCCTAGTCTCAGTATAGGTTACGCAGCGTCCTACGCGAGTAGACCACCCCTACTCGTGAACGCGAAGCGACGCGGTTGTTCTTGTTGTTGTTGTTGTAGGTCCTATCCTAGGGCACCCCGGAGGTGCATAGGGCCTCCACGACATCCTTCCACGCCTTTCTATCTTGAGCAATCTTCTTGGCTTCGCTCCAGCTCAGTCCAACTCGCAACTCGCTCTCCACGCTCCGCCGCCACGTATGTACAGGGCATCCACGAGCTCGCTTTCCGCCTTGAGGCTTCCACTCAAAAGCGAGACTGACACTGTTCGTTTCTCCTCTTCGAAGGGTATGCTCGATCCATCTCCACTTCCGCAGCGCTACTTCTTGGGCGATTGGAGACTGACGGCATATACTCCACAAATCCTCGCGACGAAAAAATCGCAATCAAACCTTTGAGATTAAATAGAAATTGACAAATAATGGTACAATGTAAAGTAGTATTCGTGATTATTACTCGTAGCGAATTGTTTCTGAAGTTTTATACCTATTGTGCCATGGTTCGCAGATAATGCTTTTTCAATAGCAAATTTTGCATGGAAAAACATTTATATTAGCAAACAGTGTCGCCGCGTACAAATTGAAAACGTGCCTTCATGCGGCGCCCTGGTTTGTTTATTAAACTCGTATAAAAGACCATTGTGTTTACAGTTCGCCCTAAACATTAACTGGGACTTATAATAGCACTCTAAAACAAAAGTGTTTTGGGATGAGAAATAGACTGTTTCTTTTTTCAAACGCGAAATAACTTTTGCACTTAGTAAGTAGATTTTTCTGTTCGCGTATAAAGCACCGTTTCTACTTAAAAATATCTTAATTATTTACATTTTTCTTTATCCAAAAATTCATTGCGAAATGTGTTTATTCGGTATTATAAATTATAATTGAAATACGAGTAGTTAGGGAAAACATGTTCTTGGAGGGTAGAAGCACTCAAGGTCATTTAACAATTAACAAAAAGTTTCTATTACGCTTAAAATATACCGTGGCAGATGTGTATTTTTATACCTATATGAAGAAGTTTGGAGGAAATCGGGTAGATGAGAAATTATTGAGTAGGTAAGGGATAAGTATAGCTATGTAATATGTAACCTTATGTGTGTATCCTTATGAAGGTCGCCGAGAGACGCTGGATGCAGGCCGTTTCCAACCGGTACATATGGAGGTCCAAAGGGGAGGCCTATGTTCACCAGTGGACGCCTTATGGCTGATATGATGATAATATAATATGTTTAAGTGAAACAATAACCTTCTTGACACTATTATTTACCCTTATCCCTTCTATCATTACGACCATCATCTGTATACTATAAACTTTTTCTAACTTTACTTTTTTTGACCCTGGCGGAAAAATAGGAGTATTGTTGAGTATTAGTGGCAATGGCCGCCTCAACTGTTTTCCTATTATTATTTTAAGGTCTTTCACATTTTACATAAAATTACCTAATATCGAAATAGCATTTTCTTCAGATCTGGAATGCTACCTTCAGTTATGATCGGTTCGATAAACCAGTGACACATGTTAATTGTCGACAAACCTGATCATGCCAAAACCAACTCTGTCCCGACGATCCAAAGCCAATTTCTGGTTTAGCACGTGCCCCAAAATCAAGCACCTATTGCTAACACACAAATCAGCGTTTCCAGCGTAGTTTGACAAACAAACTAACATGCGGACAACAGCAGACCGCAACAATCGTACCGTTGTTTACTTACAATATTACAAACTTGTCTTACCGGCATTCACTACCCTATGGTGTTGAAGATAAGATCTTGTTTTCCAAGATTAGTGTCGCTATAAGTTGGCGAGCCGAGTTGACTTTACAAGCCACGTTTCGATTCCACTTTGAGACGAAAACTAAACAGCAGTTATGATGCACTTTAAATGTCGCACCATATACCTCGTTAGGATGCGATAATACATTGTTTGCAGTTGTTTTTTGCAAGGTAAGTGACTCTTATGTTGCTTGCGTATCATTTAAAAATTAGATGAGAGTAGGTTTGTTGTGTTCATGGTGTATTCAAACATGCAAATTAACTGTCGAACTTTAAAGTTTTTTTTTTTTTTTAATTGTAACCGTTTTGAAAATAATCATTTGAATTATTTAATAATTGATTTATATGATACAAAATAATTACATGTCTTACTTATTTAATAATAATTACAATTAATTAGAATAAAATTAAAACTAAACATAACATAAATTAAATAACATTATCAAATACATTTTCGTCAAATTAAGAATATAAAAATTAATAACAAAATAAAAAGAAAATAAAAACACGAACACGAATTAAAACAAAACTAACCTACGAAATCTCCCAAGTCGCTTCCCTGCGGGAGGGTGCCCATAACACTGGCCACATTCCCCCGCTGGATGGCAATGCCTAACCTCTGGCCGAGAAATGAGCCAGCCCTATGGTCACCAGTAGACTCAAAAAGCCTCTTTTTTAAAGCCCTGAATAAGTTGAGGGCGCCAGTACCCCACGGCCCCAGAGTCAGAGAGGGAAGTGTTATTTAAAATATCTAACTTCAATGAAATTATGATTTTTACTTAACACAGTCACAGTCTCTGTGATATCAAGTCTAGGAAACTTAACATAAACGGACTCGAATTAGTTTCGGATTGTTATATAATTTCAAAGACTTTCGGTGATGTTTGAAATGTGATTTTTCCAATAATAATTCCCTAAAACTAGAACACGATAGTCCTTTTTAAGAGAGTAAAAATATTGTGATTTACGTTAAAACTCACTGAAAGAGAACTAAATTCATGAGAGTTTTTAACGGAATAATGAGATAATGGCAGGATGGCAGGATAGTTAGAATGGCATTACTAATAAATAATGTTGTAGTAATGTAACTCGTCGTAAGCTTTGCGGTTTGTGATTAATTAAGGCCATCAGGCATGCTCGGAATGATTTCTAGTAAATTCGATTTAATTCAAAATCGAGTGTAACATAACTCGTGTACACTTAATACTACACCACCTACCGCACATCTAAAATGCTGATTTAACCTACATATTTTATCAAAATCACGCTTTACAATTACCTACATTAAATTCAATCGACGAATAAAATAAATAAATAAATAAAAAAAAAACCCGACTGTTTAAAAACAGAACTGAAAAGAATGAAACAAATCAAGTATCATAGCCAAAATTTGTAAAATAATACTGACCTTTATATTTGGGTTAGCGCTACCTTACAAGATTTTAAACAGTCGGGACCCAGTCCCAGTACGCAGCCTTAAATTGATCCATTGTGATCAGGAAAATCAATTTAATATATAAAGATTTTTTAAATTTAACTAAACTGAATTAAATAACACCTCACTGGCTTCATTTTTATAAAGAATAAAGCGTAGGTATCCCTGTCGAAAATAGTGGCTCATTTTATTATATTGTGATAGGCAAAACTTCTAGACCGATCTGCCCTTTCAATGACAAACTGGGGACGAGTCTCAATCTTAAGCCTAATAAGGATTCAAGTTATATTTTTATTGACTGTAATATGTAAGGTGATATGATCTGTTTCGCATTTCATTTATTTTAGTAGGTACCTAGTTTTCAATAAGCGCACAGCGGATGCATATCGTTTAGTGTGGCACAACGAATGTCGTCTCCCTCAAATCTGGAGCAGAGCCCATCTGGGGAAGTACCTCCACCTTACAGACAACCGCAGTTTAATAAAACTAGACCCTACTCATAGTGTTGTGTTCCTGTCGGTGAGTAAGGTCGCCAGAGCTCCAAGAGGATTCACTGTGTTGACAGCTGGGGACCCACGGAGCAAAGCTTGCCCCTTTAGTTGTCCTCCTTTTTTTAAACGGTCGGCCACGCGCATGTAACACCCCTGGAGTTGCTGGCGTCCATAGGCTACGGCGACCGCTTACCATCCGGCGGCCGTATGCTTGTTTGTCACCGTCGTAGTATTAAATAAAAACACTATACATTTTTACAGTTAATTTGCTTAACTGATGGATTCGGCTTGACTGATGAATCAGCGAAGTGTCAACGACGGCGATCTTGCTAGAAATGTTCACCTGCCCAGCGGAAAGTCACTTTAAACGCAGATCGTTAAAACATACCTCGGTTCATTTTCGCTCAATACCTGACCACACGTTTTGGTCACAAACAATAATGAATATTACTGCAGTCGAAGCTAAAATACGATCACAATTAATTCAAACGTGGCATACAATTTCCCAAAGCGAAACAAAGGAATACAACTCAAATCGAACTTGGTTTCATTTAAGTTGAATAGGCTATGTTTTAAATTTGGAATCCGGATGTAATTGTTTTGGTTCTTGGTTCATTTCGGATCTATTAGCGTGTTCGAAAAGTTCAAAGTAGGTTGGCCCCTATTGGAGCCATTTCTCGTTGAATTTAGAGGCTATCGGTTTTGTGGTCGGTAAATGTGGACTGGAATATCGCTGCGGTCACCGGCGCCATATTCGTTTTAACGTGTTTGCGGCCTGACGCTGAATTATCTACTATGAGAGGTTTAATCCTGAAACATTAAATGAATTTATCTCTAATATTACCTTTTATTTCTTTTAAATACAATAGGTTATATTCTGCCGATTTGGACATGTCAGACCATATGATATTTCTGCATATTGTTTTGGTAGAGGGGAAATAGTGCGATGCTAGCGACTCCTTTTCTATTTGGCTTAATGCCTTCAACTGATGTCCCGATATCTGAGTGTATATCTGTACTATCAAGTAGGTACTAGTAGTCATTGGGCTGATGATGGCACACGATAAAGACGAACGGTCCACGGTGGTATTTTGCGGTAAAAAAATCAACTCAAACGCGGCAGCAGTCGCCTGCGTAATGTTAAGTTTAGACTGTATATCTATCCAATCTATCTGGTTTTGTACTGTTCGATTCGGTAGAAGATTATGCAATCAGATATGTATAATTTAAGTAGTTATGTCAGATATGAAAATAGGGTGAAAATTTATTTGATTGTGAGACGATTTTTGTATTAATATTTTAACCATACCTAATTACGAAATTTCATAAATACCGTTGATGAAATTGATGAGTCCCATAAAAAAAGAGTAATTATATAATTTATGTTGTGCTAATTTACTGAACCACTATAACAAATACTTGTCTCATAGAATATGCTTTATCATGATGTAGGTACCTGCCTAAATGCAGGCAGGCAGGCAGACAGGCTGTAAGGATCCCCGCATGAAAACTAAAATGGTTTACCTGAAACGCCACATACCGCTTAAACATCTCATCTGAAGAAAGAGTTATAATCATAACTAGTGGGTAGCAGACAAACTCAATAACAGGCGCCCCTCCCATTGGTCGGTGCGGCGATACCTACGCGGCGCAATTAACTTCCCATCCGCCGCCGTAGGCCATCGACAAATCACTTTTCGTTCGCCCCCAACTTTTGGGACAGCGGAGGAAACACAGCAGGTTCAATATCTACTCACCTTTTTACACTGTACAACTTTTTTGTTGACACAAATCAAATGATTTTATTTAATATTTTTTGATTTATTATTAAAGTTGTATTGATGACAGCGCCATCTCTCTCGCCATACCGAAAACCTCTGAGTGGTTTGGATGGAAGTACTAAGCAACGTCGCTTGTACTTAGAAAAATGGCCACGGGCGTCTTGCCTGTTACTAAGATTGCATATACTCGAGAAATTCGCCGGCATTTCGATAAGACCAGTTAGCCTAGTGGTTATAGCGTTAGCCGCGTAAGCTGAAGACCCGAGTTCGATCCTCGGATTGGCCTTCGTCGGTGTTGGTCTTTTTCTTTAGTATACGACATCTATTTCAATTTTTACACAGTTTCCATTGACTCATTAAAAGAAATAGACCCACAAAGCAGAACAAAAGCGTCAATGAATGTGGTTTAAAATGACATCAGTGTACTTGCATTGATAATGATACAAACGTTAAATGTTTCGTACGAAAAAGAGCTCACTGAAGTAAACATTAAGTGTCGAATTCATACACTTACAAAACTTTATAGGCTCTAAACAAGATTATAAAACACGACTGCCGGTTATTAACAAACTGAAAATACGAAAATAATTTTCAGATAGTTTCTTAATGTAATGAATTTTCTTGTTTACTATTAACCTCCGTCAAGTTCTATCTACTCGCTTTATTTAGAAACGAACACTTGTTTGCTTACACGTGCGACAGAATCGGTAAACAATGAATTTACTATAGATTCGCGTTTACAGTACGGTATTTACATTTCACTAAGAGGTCTGAAATAAATAAAGTATTAAAAAATTAAAAAACACGACTGCCGGATATAAACAAACTGAAAAGTCGAAAATAATTATCAGATAATTTCTTAATGTAGGTAATGAATCCTGATTAAATTATACGTTTAAAATCACCTCTTAGTGAACTGTAAGTATCGTACTGTAAACGCGAATCTAATTTAAATTCATTGTTTACCGATTCTGCCGCACGTGTAAGCGAACAAGTGTACGTTTCTTAAGAGGCCATCAATACGATTTGTACGGAAAAGCAACAAAAGCTGATTTTTGACGTTGTACTACGAAGAAACGGTGAACTGTATGTGAATGTTGCTAACTATGTTTGATAGCTCATTTCCTAGTATTTAAAATTTCAGCTTCTAATTTAAGTAAAACGCAGTGTTTTAACTTTGACTATACAATTACTGGTAGTTGTTTTCAGAAAAGCGCGCGGAGACAAAAGTTTGACTTCGTGCTCTTTTAACACGATACATGAAAACACATGTTTTTTCGGGTTGATATAATATTGTAACATGGTTTTATTGAAACTTTCGGTCTCATATTTCCAATTATTTACACAGAAACCCAACTACTTCGATTTTGAATATGCACATTTTTCGATAAAAATACACTGCAAACACAGGGATTCTCGCAGTAATTTTGACAAAATATTGGGATGATTTGTATACAACATTAAAGTTTATTCTTTTAAGCTCATGTTGAAGTCGAAAAATACATATTTTTTTGAATTTCCGTATTTTTTTTTAAATATTCAAATGGTGTATAAATTCCGATGCGCGCGGGCTGAGTCCTCAGTACCGCGCGTGCGCTCGTAGAGGTAGGACCTGTGCTGTTCTCTGTGGACTGTACAATATGTTTGTTTTGTTGCGCTAGGAAGTGCTGGAAGCGTTTGGGAAAGTAAATAGACCGCGACCAACCACTGACGAAAGTATTTTACAGTTTTGATTATATTATAGACCTGTATGAAATAAAAAAATCTAATAATTTTATCGAATGTCATTGTACCGCAACCAACCCTTCTTGATACTTTAACCATCCTTCGTAACCCACGCCCACGAATTACCGGGCTGTCATATACTTTGATGATCTTTGATACCCAATAAGTACCTCCTTCCAGCCCTTCCTACATTAGAGCCCGCGAATTATGGGACAAAGCGTGGGCGTGGGAACAAAGTGTTTCAATTTTTCAACTGACGAGTGAGTAGCAAGAGTTAAGAGGGACAGTATGGAGAAATGTTATTAGGGTGACGGTACCCATTATGAACACTTTAAGCTGACAGACACGAGTGATGGACATTTCATTCTTAATTCAAATATCATCATATGGTTGTCAATAAACATTAGATACAAAATATAATTATAAAATGTCAAAAAATAAAAATTAAATTACAATATTAAAATTAAAACTAAACATAACATCAATAAAATAACTATATTAAATACATTTACTATAACAAAACTAACCTACAAAATCCCCCAAGTCGCTTCCCTGCGGGAGGGTGCCCATAACACTGGCCACATTCCCCCGCTGGATGGCAATGCCCAACCTCTGGCCGAGAAATGAGCCAGCCCTATGGTCACCAGTAGTCTCAAAGAGCCTCTTTTTTAATGCCCTGAATAAGTTGAGGGCGCCTGGACCCCACGGCCCCAGAGTCTCCACCGCGAAAGCCACAAAGTCATGGTTGCCACTAAGGCCAGCATACTTTCGCTGTTTCAAGACCTCCGCAGCCGAAGCCGCCCCGCCCGCCCTGACCGAAGTGGTGGCCACATGCGAAGGCGCGAGGGTATCCACGCAAGTGGCATCCCAAATTAGCGGCCTCCCCAACCGCCACGGAATGAGCGTCATTCCGTCGGGTCTCTTGCCATCGTCACGAGCCAAGCCAGGAGGCTCCAAAGCGGCTGGCACGCCCACGCTGACAAAAGCCCGACGAATCACGTCATTCAGGCTGGCGTGGCGGGATATACGACCAGCGCTCCTCCGACAGGAGAGACCATGGTATCCTCGGGAGTCCACCTCACTACCGCAAGGGCAACGGTGAGGGACAACTATATCCGCACCCAAGCGAAGCCCAACAGCCAATCTCAGCGAATTATTGTCAAGCAGCGTGGCGCAATTTTTGGAAGGAAAGGCATGCAGCCAATACCCCGACTCCCTCTCTGACGCTGCAAGCAGACAAGCTCTTTCGGCCAAAGAGTTGGCAGAGTCAAGCAGCCCGACCTGAGCCTTGCGACACAAGGGCTCATCCCACACCCTCTGCACATCCCGCCTTGACGGCAATTCCTCGCCCGGACAGGCCAAACCCCAAGCATCCACCGCCTCCGCCAAGTACGCCACCTCGAAACCACGTAGTGATGGAGAGAGGATACTTCCTACGAGGGAAAGCGTACTGTGCACAGACGATAGAAAAGCGGGAAGAGCCACACTCGAGACCCGCCGTAAACCGAGGCCACCAAACCGTATCGGAAGAGTCGCTTGGACCAACTGCCTGCTGTCTAACTTGACGTTCAGAATCTGTTGCATGCTGATGTGCAATAAGCCGTCCATTTTCTCACACAACTGTGGAAACTTCCAAAAAGGACTGCATCGCATTGCATAAGTCAACTTTGGCACCAAGAGACAGAACCGTAGAATAAAAAGAGCCATGTGTGAAGAGACCCTGAGCAAACTGCCTGAATGCTGGGAGAAACGCTGCATTTGGCTGTCCACGAAATCAGACATTGACTCCTCAAATACAGGGGCTCCAAGTAGATGAAGGGAGTCCGCGCCTATCACCTTAATGCCCGGACAGACATTCTCAAAATCATTAATGATTTTGGATCTGTCTCCGTTGCCAGAGTCCACAAACAGCTCGCATTTGCCCATATTCAGCTCCAGACCTATTTCCCTAAACTTAGCAGTCAGAAAGACCAAATCGTTAAGGACCGAGGTCGCTTCGCCCCCAAGGCTACCGTCATCCAGGTACCACATGTTGAATTTACTGCTAAGTGTCGAGATAATAGATAATGTGTCAATTGGTTGACACAAAATAAATGTATGAACCTTATTTCCTCATAATAAAAGTGACTGTTCGTTACTGGTTCCTTGACCATTACTGGTGCCACTACCCTAGTCAGGGATAACCATATTGCTATATGAGCAAAATCCGGAAATAAACCAGCCAAGTGCGTGTCGGACCACGCATAATTGAAGGTTGTGTACCGTTATACGATGAAAATATTGTGCAAGAATAAAGGCATAAGTGCCTTCACTGTCAAGGCACTTAACTATATTTTTGTAATTATAGTTTTTGGCAAAAAAGGCTTAACCAAATTTGTTCAAAATAAAATAATTTTCCAAACTTCCTGAAGTTTTCACATTTTTAGGGTTCGGTACATCAAAGAGATGTACCCTAAAAATCTTTC
Organism: Lathronympha strigana; assembly: GCA_949128165.1. Taxonomy (NCBI): domain Eukaryota; kingdom Metazoa; phylum Arthropoda; class Insecta; order Lepidoptera; family Tortricidae; genus Lathronympha; species Lathronympha strigana. Next base: position 3,675,524 of record OX421905.1, read on the forward strand.
CTGGGTTAGTTTTCAAGATTCGTCGATCGAGTTCTTACGCCCTTGACAGATAGCAACAAGCAATGTCAAGTTTGTTTCCTTTTATTCGAATAAACAGTACAATATTTGTATATTTCGGGTTTTTTTATGTACTTACTCTAACATCCGCATCCGCATCCCTATCCGTGAATGTGTGCCTTTTGATATCCGCATCCGCGGATGTCACAAATCCAGTATCCGTAACATCCCTGTCTAAAATATATCCAAATCACCATCACCCACCAAAATCAATCACCAATACCTATTAGTAACTAGGTATGCTTAGAAATGTACCATTAACAAATTCCTATTCCAAAATAACATCGGATACTATTTAGAGACATTTGACGTTCGAATAAAAAAATATTTTTAATCTTATGAAGTTATGATGATACAAATTAAATTTTTTAACACTACACCACGTACGCGAAGTAATAGTTGATGTTCGGACGCAAGTCACGCAAGTATCAATAATTTTTGGTCCGCGCGTCAAGCTAATGGCCTTGCGAGTTGCTACGGTGCTACATACTATGAAATCTATGAATGAATGCTCGCTCCCGTTCGCACTAACCGCACCTGCTATGCTGTTCGAATAGGATGGCGATAATAAGTTTGTATTCCTGATTGTAGTGTGTGTCCGCACACAGATGCGTGTCGGCCGGCGCGCAACTGGCGGTAATAATATTGAAATGCGAGCGAGCGGATTTTGTTATAGGACTCTTAATAAAGCGAGTAATGCTACTGGTTTGATAGAACTTGACGGAGGTTAGTAGTAAACATATAAGTAATGACGATAGCGATGGTGATACACTCTCGGTGTGTAGTGATCACTCCATGATCGCCAGCTCAGATGCCCTCTCCTATTCGGATGACGAAAAACGATTAATCGTTTCTAGCGAGGAAGGACGTGCAAATTAATGTGAGTCTAGTAGTACCTACATATAGTGGACTATACTTGACAAATATAAGAAGAGTTCGTGGTTGCGTGTGTTAGGATGAGGTGTGTTGATATTTAGTCGGTCAAAGAGACTCTAAGTATGTCCCTGGTCCGCGCTATGAGCGCATATGTGTTGAAAGCTGGTCGAAAGGGCCTAGTGCGCCCGGTCTACGCCGCAGGTGGCTAGTCGAAAGCGCCGAGTGCGTCTGGTCTACGTCGCAGGTGATTATTTGGGTTTCTATTGTGTTTTATTTAACGGCCTCCTTAGCTTAGTTGGTAGTGACCCTGCCTACGAAGCTGGAGATCTCGGGTTTGACGGGTGCGTTCATCACGAATATTTGTTCGTGAGTTAAGGACGTTGCCTATGTATAAGTATATATTTAAGTATACATATATCATCGCCTGGTATCTACCCATAGTAGGTGCAAGCTTTGCTTAGTTGGGGCTTGGTTGATCTGTGTGAGATTATTCACAAATATATTTTATTTCATAATCTCCCTGATCTACTATAATTTACAAACACATAATATTGTTGGTCCGTTTTTAAAACTTTTCATTTTAAGACCCTACCCGAAAGCTTTGTAAGATATTAGTTTTTTTTATGGCTCAATATGGAGTACATAGTCCGCCATCTTGTTTTTTTTTCTTGTCATCAGATAGCCTATGTTCCTCGCAGTAATATAAGGATTCTAATGAAGCCTCTCTGTGAACTATAGATTTCGTTAAAATAAATAAGGTCTTAAACGCCATACCGGTCGATGGCGCTTAATACCTGATGCATACACATTATATTTGAATTATACACACCACGGGGACCGAAACATCGTAAGCACCATGTCAACGGCTATTACTTGTGCGGCCCCGCCTATAGGGTTTGGATCATTTATTATTCTTTGCAAGAAACATAATATATATATTCGTGATCCATTTTCAAAGTTCTTTTGATACCCTACTCGTTAAGTTTGTAAGATTTTTTTAATCACTTAATATGGAGTACATAGTCCGCCATATTGTTTTCGTTACGTCATCATATAACCTAACCCACAACACAGACGCAAAAATATTTTATGAAGTAAAAATAGTCTATAAATTGAAAGAGATGTCATATACTTACCACAGAAAAAGTAACCAAGGCCCCCAGTGCCCAGGGCTGGGATCGAGATAGGGTGACCAAATTGATGAGACAGACGCCCTACTAGGTACTGGGTAACATCCATAAAATTACTTACTAGAGGGATTGGAGGGCACTTATCAAGTTACTTTGGAATGCATAGGATATTTTCTGCTCATATGAAAGTAAATGCTCTTAATCAATTTGGCGGGAGTTATTTGTTCGGGAGTTATGAAATAAATTAAATAAGAGCATGAAATTTAAATTTTACAATAACTATTTTTAATGAGTTACTCGCCCTCTTTGGCCGCAACTTTATATTGCATACTAAAGAAATGCTTTTAGCAGCAGTTCCTATCTAGACTACTCGAGAATCGAGATTAACCGAAAGCTCATCTATAACATTTTCGGACTTCAATATTAACCATCAATAATAGGTACTTAGATAGTGGCTTGTGTGCCCTTAAAGTGATAGTGTATTTTGAGTTAGTATAGGTGTTTACTTGAGTAAACTTTGGGAAGTATTTGGAACATTAACACAATAAATAGTCCAAGTCTAATCGACGATCATTTTCGCGCAAGATTGTATAAATTACACGAGTCTACATCCATATCAGTACACAATAACCTGAAATGAATGGATGTCATATACTAAAGAAAAAAATACCAAGGCCTCTACCTCTAGTGGCCGGGGCAGGAAAACACGAATCATTTTTAACTAATAAATTGATAGATATTTTAGTCAAAAATCTTTATTTAAGACTTTTATTTTACCTATTTTACTTGTGAAAGGTGAAAAATACGTAAATTACGTAACGCAAAGTATATTATCTTCTAGCACGTCATTCTAAGAGTCCAAATATCGCTCTAAAGTATTATTTCATCGATAAACGCGGCCAAAGCAACTCGACACCAAAAGGAAGTGACGAGTTGAATTTTATATCAAAATATATAGGGTAATTTGGCACCATTCGTACATGGGGAACATTAATACATTGTCGGTATGTCGATTGGGAAAATACGCTGAGACATTAGTCTTGCAATAGAAAACTCCTACTATGTAATACGCATCTACCCACGAAGAATAAAGACAGTAAGCCTTCTGTTTCCTTAAAAAGAGGGCGTTACTGTGTTTTTGCTATCTCAAAGTAATATTTCGACGTATTTTTTAAATGCAGTTATCTGATCTATGTAGGTAATATTTGCTACATACGTTTTTATGTTTTAATTGTTTATTACCAAATTCCATTGATTAATACACATTAATCATGGGATCTTTACATTTGTTTTATGTTATTTTTATTTCGTGGTTGGTGTGGTTATAGGATAATATTGTTGTTCTCGCTCACTATTGTTTGTCATGCTGAGCATACATGCTTTGGGTAACATTCCCATCCAAAACCTGTAACTAGTATAAACCTACCATGTAACAAATGTTATCTGTTTTGTATGCCTAATAAATAAAAATAAAAATAAATATCGTGTGGGGTACCACTGTTGCATTAATTGACCCGAGATATTATCTTATATCCCGAGATATTTATTATAGACAATTATGAGCTGTTGCATTCGCTAGTTTTTCTACGATAGTTAAAATAGCGAAAGAGTAAAATCTAGTAAGGTGGCAAAATGTGAAAGATGTCGTATGCTCACTATAGAAAATCCATATGACCAGTGTTCTTATAGAATACCATAGACAACGTTATGTTACGTCATACCTTTTTAAATATCACTGACAGTCATCTAATTGACAGATATAAGTGCTGGAGTAGAAAAGCTACTACATTTTACGTACGTCACATATAAGTAGCGGAATTCGCGTACCGAGCTGCAATGTGTCCCGATAGCGATAGTGGCATCGAGCGAGATTGGATGGGGCGCTATCGCCATTAGAAATATTGAAGTAATAACGGGTTGGTCGTATAGCTGCTATGTTACAATGCTGTAAGCGATAGAGAAATGTGCTATATCTTCGTGCTACCCTTTTAGATTTTATTAAAGTGATGTTTGCGATATTTGCAAGGATTCGAAGCGTCACACTGTAGTTAGTATACGCGATTTAATCTATTTTAAGGTACTTCTTTTCAGTAAAAATTAGAAGTTATTTACTTAAAATCAAAACGATCCTAATATTACGCAATAATGTAGAATGTAGGTAAATAAAATAGCTATTTTTGTCAATGTAACAGAAGGCCTAGTATAAAAATTTTACGACATTAACTCCTCGACCGCGTTAGCGTATCGGCAGTTCAAATTATGTTTGCCGTTTATTTAAATCATCCGGCAACTTTCATATTTTGACCCCTCGATACGCTAACGCGGTCGAGGAGTTAATGTCGTACAACTTTTATACTAGGCCTTCAGTAAATTCTATTGCAAATTGTTGATTGTATTCGATTGCAAATTATCAACTCAGGTACCAATTATAATCCAGTCATTCAACTGACAGCTTGTATGGAAATTTTGATTATTTTGGAAATAATTTACAGTAGCTTTTTTAGCGTAACGGAGATATCGTGAGATTGTATTATGTGGGCAACAAAATTCAACAAAATATCGTTACATACTAAGCGTCGCAAATATGAAGGTATATTTGTTTTTTAGTCGTTTATAATGGGTCACGACCAGTTTCTATCTATTAGCATAATTTTCTAGCGAAAAACACATAGGTAAATCACCCGTGCCATACATTTAGATTTAACGGTTTTACGTGGATTAATTTTCTTTGGTTACGCTTTTAACAGATAGAAAGAAAAATGTACATTACCGTCAATTTAAGAAATCGACCTAGTTAAGTTATTTTATTTTTATAAAGGGTTTTTGCAGATCGTATCTATAAATATACATTCCGAACGTAATTTTTGGCTATTATAACTTAATGTCTGTCAAAACGGTATCCTTCATGGGTTAACATGTGTGATGCACCATCACACCCCTTAAACCAGGAAGAATAAATATTTACACAGCATCACAGCATCAGTGATGCTGATGTGTGTAAACATTTACCTTTACCGGAAAATAATAGAATCTATAGCCAAAAAGGCAGTGTTCTTAATACAGCTTAAAGGCTTTCTATTTTCTATTCGCCGTACTTTAATGCTAAAATTCTTTGAATGAGCTTGCCCTTTCTTTTTTATTCTATTTTCCATTTTGTCTCAAGGATTTTGTATTGTCATAATTTCTGTTCTTTTTTTATAGCTATGTATGTATTTGCCTAGTCTATGCAGAATCGTAACTTTATATAATTGTTTAACCAGTGAAGTTAACTTCTATAAGATTTTTATCAGTGAAAACCTGTAATTGGCCTCTTGTTTTTATACAAATTGTTAACATTGTGTTATGTGCTGTTGGTTTTCCAATAAATAAATAATAATAAATAATTAAGGTGAGGGCGGCGAATCGCGCCAGCCGTCTTAGTGCGCCTACCTGGTATCATGGAATAATACTTACTAGTAATAGGCGCACTTAGACGGCTGGCGCACTTCACCCCCCTCACCTTAACAAATGGTTTTTATACGAATATTATAATTTTAAAGAGTAAAGGTGATACACATGCTCATTAATAGCATGCTTATTAGTAAGCGGGGAAGTAAAAGGGGCCCCGCTCCCATCCCCTCTTGCTAATAAGCATGCTTATTAGCATGCTAATAAGCACAATTCATGCTAGTAATGAGCATGTGTAAGAGTAGCTTTAGCCTAAAGCTAGAAAGTCTGACACCGTAAGAAAAAAGGACGTATATGAATTTTATATTTCTAAACGAAGTTACATAGAATACATGCTTTTGTTGAAATATTGAAGTGTTGTTGAAGTGTTGAAGTATATATTCAGAATCAGTGAAAAAAGATGCATCCACTGGTATTTTTAATTTTGATTTTACTGTAGATACGCCCTTTTTGCCTTACGGCGGCTGAAGTATTGCATAATACAATGTAAATATTGCATGATAGTTACTCTGTATTTAATATTAAGCTAGTATTTTATAATGCAGCCCCCACACGTTTTTTTGGTGAACATACTGTACTGTACCTAGTTATAAAATGTATTGTTAACCCATAAAAACTAAGAAAAAATGAATTATGAACTACATAATGTATGAGAAGATGATGTAAATATTCACTTTTGAATATAAGTGGGTAGGTAAATGTCAGAGAACCTACATTAGAATAATACACGAAAATCGTTCTACAACCAACTTCATTAACGTACTTACTCGTATAATAATTTATTAGATCATCAGTAACCAAATCAGAAGTACCTACACACAGACATATCGTTACAGGGCTCAAACTCGCTTAATCTCGTTGAAACTGAACGCCGGTCTTGGTGTCCCAACGACGAAGAAGCAGTAAGGCAACGAAGAGTTTAGAAGCCGCTTGTTAAGACTAAGGACTTTAATTAGTGCCAGGAGCTTTTAATCTAAATAGTACTTTAATTATACTAGTTAGATTTTTAAGCTTGTAAACCTGGGGGCATATAAGGAAAAAGTACCAGCGCTCGACACTGCTCCAGTATTCGACATGGGCACTTTATGTCAAAGTAATATAGGTTAAATTTGAACGACGAATATTTTTCGATATTGGAATTTAACCCTTGTCACTTTAACATAAAGTGCCCATGTCGAATACTGGTGTAGCGTCGAGCACTGGGGGCCGATTTTTGAGATTCGAACGCTCGAATATTTAATTCAAATGTGAATAAAAACGAAGTAGAAAGAAGTTCCACTAGCCTTTCGAGTGATAATTTCAGTGGCTTTCACAAATACGAACTATGGTATCAAGCGAAAATAATCGTGACAAATTTCCACGTGCGATTATTTTCGATCACTTGTTTTTGTATTCGAGCGTTCGAATCTCAAAAATCGATCCCCTGGTATTTTTACGTTCGGGCAATCCGTCAGATCTCCATAGTGAGTTTACCGCTACACAAATTTCCCATATATTTATTGGCAGATCTGGCGGATGCCTGACCGTATATGGCCAGCCATTCTATATACTTATACATAAATATAGAGAGTCGGTTTAGGGTCGACAACATTGGAAAACCCCCTATTCTTCTTGTTGTGCCATGTCCTGATCGAAGTCGGCGACCATCTCTCGGAACTTGTCCCTATCCTGTGCCATTCGTGTGTAGCCAAAATGCCAATCGCTAACGCTCAGTCGCGAACGAAACGCAACTGATATTGTCGCACTAATGAAGAGTGATAGAGAGAGATAACTACGATGGCCGTATTCGATAGCGACTGTGGCGTTCGAGGATATGTCCGTCTCGCTCCTGCCAGAGTAATGGTAAGAGCGAGACGGACATACTTTCGAGCCCCTCAGTCGCTATCGAATACAGTTGCGTGCAACTTATGGTAAGCACACTGGTTGGCAGCATGCAGCGTCATTAATATAAGTCCAGCTTCCTTCTTCCTCTAGTTCTTTTGTCTTCTATTTTCGCTTCTAATATTTTCCTTAGAATTTGATATTTATTTTTGTGGTATCCAAAATATGAGATTTTTTCTTTTTTTTACTGTTTCCAAAAGTCCCAATTATTTTTTTAATTCTTTTCATAATACCTACATAAATTATTGGATGTCTCCATGATATTTAAAAAAGCCCGACAAGATTATAATTTATAACAGCGCCACTTAAAACTAACTCGTGTTTCAGACCTATCCTAAGAGACACGACTTCCGATTGAATAAAACCTCACTCAAATCGTTTCATCCAACATCCTCAGGTGCACACCCAGACACTCAAATTAAACTTATGAAACCGCCTTTTGTACTTTATTTTATTTTATTTACTTTCAACACTTACAACTATCTTTACAGGACTATGCCTAAGACAATAGTGTAACTACATCTAGCTAATCTATTTATACATAATTATCACGCTTAAGGTTAAGGTTAAAAATAAGAATGATCTGTCTATCATATTTACTACTTTTCAGTACTTTAATCATGTTTTCAATAACCATCTCCAGTATTATCTAGCTATAATCTTCTGTTTACTTGTTTCTCCTGCGACCAGAGACAATGCTCGTAAAGTCTATTTGTAAATGATGCCGCTCACGTACCTAATATTGTTTAGGGGCTAATACTTTTACCTGCCGAGGAAATTATATTGTGTCTTCTATTAAATTAACGATTGTCTTGCTCCCTCTTGCGTGTGGGAGAGATCCTGGTATGGGGTCCATTCCGGTATTCGGAATTACTTTCTGGAGTAACCAACTCTAGCCCTTATTCTTATAAACCCCATAGTTTGTTCCCGCAGCACTGCGTTGCGACGTTTTCAGAAGGTATATTTTGGGGATTTACGACTTTCATTTGTCATTTTTTGGTACAGTTAATGTTCTAATGGGACTCGACCATAAAGGAGAGTAATGAAATGATGTTTTTGCAGTTTGATTTGGTTAAGTGTTTTGGAGTGAAGTAAGTTTTTGTTTCTTCCTTATTATAGTTTTGTTCGTTTTTGACGGACAACGGACAATCCATCAAATATACATTTGGCTTATGGTTAATATAGCTTCATCATTGTTGAAAACCTCAATCTATATCTACGAGTACCTAATCAATCATTCGTTTAGACAAAGGAAACCAATAATGATCGGTATTTATGACGACTGGTTGGCGTAGTTGGTAGTGACCCAGCCTGCTATGCCGATGGTTCAGGGTTCGAATCCCGGTAAGGGCATTTATTTGTGTGGTGAACACAGATATTTGGTCCTGAGTCATGGATGTCTTCTATGTATTTGTATATTATATGTATATATCGTTGTCTGAGTACCTATATACCCGTAACCCAAGCCTTCTTGAGCTTACTGCGGGACTTAGTCAATGTGTGTAAGAATGTCCTGTAATATTTATTTATAACACACAATTTTATTTTTCTAACGCTAAGATGGCCATGATTTTAATTATTTGTGTCATAATTAATTATTGGTTGGTTTTTAGCGATATAGTGCTTATATCAGAATGTATAGTCTACATATACCATAAATTAAAAAAAAAGACTAATAAGATAGGATGATAGTTTCAGCTCAAAATCACGTTTTTCAATTAAGCCATTTTGGTTCTCGAAAAGCGATACGCGTACCAGACACTAGAGCATTTACGGGCGTGTATCGCGTCGGTAATTGCATTTCCCTGTCACTCCGCATAATAAGCGCATCAGACTGTGATTGTGCAGTGAAAGGGAAACAGGAGAACTTGTTTATTGCAGCATTATAAAGGAGACATTAAAAAAATTACGGGAAAGAGAATTACGTTCTTTCTTTAGTAGAGGGCTTGGTGCCTTTTAATATTGGGCGTTATATGTGGCAGCACTTTTCTCCCGTCCTATCTGAGTAACGCGCCGTGTAAATTGCATAATTATAGTACAATACGATACAAGTGCGAATAGGAGAAAATTCGCAATGAGTGGCGATAGAATAAAACACGACCGAAGGGAGTGTTTTAAATCGACACGAGTTTCGAATTACCTATTCGCACATGTATCGTACGACGTTTTACAGTACATACGGCTGTTTGAATTTTTGACATAGGCACATAAAGTGCTCATTATCGCACTAGTGCGGTAATATAGCACCATATGTACTGTAAACATTATTTACAAAACCAAATTCAATACGATAATATAATAGTTGTACATAGATACATAGTATACAGTCTGCACGCGCATTCTTCCCAAAGTATTTGCCAAAAAGCGAAGTGTAAGTACGACTTTACTGTCGTTTTATAGACACGGAAAATTGGTTAGAAACACGATTGCTTGAGACTTGGATCAGGCAAAAAGTAGATGCGACATTACGATCGCCGATGTGCCGGACAAAAACAAAGGCCGAAAGCGGACATTTGCTGCTGCTTTTGCTGCAAATCGGCGCAGGCACTACGACATGTGGTAATATCAGCACAATACTGGGTAAGGTTGAGTCTCAGACCGAGCTCCATATTCAGCGGAAAGTGCTTCTGCTGCAGATGGACACTAATAAAGGTATTTATGGACCTAAGTAGATACAGCAACGATCTTTCCGTGTCTATTGGGATGAAAAATAATAAAAGCCTATTTGGTTTCCCCTTTTTTCCGACGCGGTACACGGCTTAGTGCATATTCCCGCAAGTCGGTACAAAATGCGCCCCATCCGCGATACCATGGGACACATTGAGTTATGACGAATCTACACTGCTCTCCATCGATGCGATCTACAAACCAACAGAAGGTCATAAAGCTGCACGCAACGATTAATTCGTCGTTCATATTTCATGACGCAGCGCCGGCATAAATAAGCGTCGTAAAATCTTAACGCCTGCTTTGGTATTCCGATTGCACACCGAAATATAATTCTCCCCCTGCCCCGGCTGTAAGCCGCGAAATCAAAAATGTAAGTTTGCTGAAAATGGATTCTGAAACTAAAATTAATTTGTGCAGCATCAACGGAGGAGGTTTCATTAAAAGGACCTTTGTTGCTAGCCCATAAAAAATCACAAAGTGGTACAGGTACCACTAAACAGGTTACTAAAACAATTTTTTATACAATTCTGTTTGCAAAATTATTGATTTAAAAGCTTTTACCTTATCATTAGTCAAATCAAAACTAAAAAAATGGTTTGCTACCCTTTCATACAATGACACGGAAGACTTATTTATTACATTTACTCGGCACTTATAGTTAGTCTTGTGGTCAACTATGGTTGTTATTTATTACTCGCACTCATTCATACTAACACATACACACAAACACATACGCACACACACACACAAACACACAACACTTACGCTCACGCACTCATAATAATAGCACCTTCAATACTAATTTTAATTATTTCTTTATTTTCTCATGTTTCATTGTAAATTCATTATTTCATTCCGAGCTCCAAGATACAGGTTTAACCTAGTTTGGAGCTCGCCGGAAATCTATGATGTAATTTGTATGTGTATATTATTGATAATAAATTTATTCTTATTCTTAAAACGATCACATATATAAAACAGGCAGCGATTCAATATTGATGACAAATTGTTAATTATTTTCCCATGCTATCTGTGTAGGTACCCATTATTTGACGTGTAATGTAGTTTTCAACACATTTTCTCGTAACGTTCTTATCGTATCGCCTTTAGCTCATAAATTCATAATCCAAGATATTAAACACGTGTACATTTTTATTATATTATTGAACTAGTACGGTATTACATCAAGTAAAATTTTTACTCTACTAGACTGTTACAGATCTGTCGTCAAATGGCAAAACGCTGTGGGCATAAAACATATTTTTAATAAAACGCATTTAAAGGTAGAAGAGTTCGACCTTGAAAACACCTATTATTTACAAACTTAAAAGTATAAATTTACACAGTCGATAATATAAAATATGCATTATTAATAATTATGAATTATTAAAATGTTTTCATGTCTTGTAAGTTTATAACGGGCTAAAGTGAAGTGTATCCTTTACTCAAGTATTCACTGTGAAGACAAATGGACTGGTGCACAAAGTGCATTACCGAGAGCCCTGGGGACCTTACTCGCCATCGTCGAAACACAACACTACTTACCTACAGAGTAAAATAACAGTGTTATGACCGATATGAATGTGGAAGGCCATATCTCATTCAAGAACACGGCCCACCTTAAAATGACCGATATAACTCCATCGTTGTCTAATAGATGGCGTAGCTCTCCTTAATTATACTTCGTATCCAAATCGAAGATTACATATATTTACTAGCAGCAGTACACAGTTATGTGCTGTCCTTGTCACACATTTAGAGTTAAAATATTATTCAAAAAATGTTCTCGCTGTCGCCCGCCGCGTAAGGTAGGTGTCGTGCCGGTGCACGACCGCGCCCCCAGCGGCGTGGTTTATCATTACATTTTTTTGTGTTTGTCCGAGTCACACGTATTTTCTCGCAAAAATAGTGTTTTAGTGTATATCTATTTCAGATTGAAGGATTAGGGTGAGTGATTTTACACATCTTCAGAACGATGAATTCAAATTACAGAATAAAACCGCGGCCTAGTTGCCGTTTAACGAATCTTCTTTCGGAAAGTGATTTTGTCCAAATGTTTGATTTTGCTTCCAATATATGTGTGGTGGATTACAATTTAAAATTGAATGTTAGTGTGGTGTATTAATCATATAATAACTAAAAGAATAGATCAAGGAATCTTTACTTTGTTCGAAATAATGCTTTTACATCTACCTTCTTTTTTCTAAGTAATATAAGTAAGGTACATGTTAAAGGCACGGGTTGTTACTCGTAGATTAACATACAAATTTAAACCTAATTAAGAGAACTTTAAGGTTCGTTATGTATTTACGCGTTATAGTATTTACGCGTTATAATTCGTATCAGGTTTGTGTACCAGACCGTATACTAAAAATTGCGCCACACGCCATACTCGAGGGTTAGCCACTTACTTCTAACCCTGGTATTTAACGAAAACAAATGTAATCTCATCTACGCAATGATTTCATCTACCTTTCCAGAGTTCTGAGATAATTATAGTAATAAGTATTGCAATGCTAAAAAATTATGAAAGTCTACATGAATTTCACAAATTGTAGTAAATTCGGTTAACAAAATGGCATCTAAAAGTAATTTAAAGTAAAATAGCCATAGAGGTTCCCTCATTTATCTATAGTTTTGTTAATAAAAGCTAGCTTATGATCCGGATGTTGCCGTTTCGACTATCGTCGAGCCTTCGGGAAAATATAGGTATTTTAGAGGTTCCCCATTTTATCCCTAAAAGGGAGGTATGACCTCTTCAATTCTTCATGTTTGTCTTGTATTATTCGTGAAAGACAGCCCCGATTAGTCAGCTAAGAAGTACACATACTTATAGCGCTTCTTGTACGTCGTCCTACCTACTTCATTTATATGAACTGTCATAAAGATATACTCGCTTATAAAGAATCATGAGCTCGCTGAAATAAGTAACAATGACTACAATCAATAATTATCATCATAATGTTGTTGCAGAGAAAAATTGTAAAATAAAAATAAGATAGGTTTCGTATAAACTACGTTCCTATTTACGAGTAAGCCTATTTCAGGTTCTATCAAGGAAATACGACTTTAATGAGTCGGAATATATAATCTTGATCATGTTTTAATGAAGTCAAAATACTATGATATTGCTATTTTGAGTCAGTTAAGGCTCTAAACTAAAGGGAAGTGTAACCGCAGCGGCAGTGCCGTATTACCCTGTTCCGCTAAATAGCGCGAATGCTTGCTGTAGCCGCTGCAGGGGTTTAATTTGCGACCTAGTGTCTATACGATTAAAGAAGGATAATTTATGTTCAGAGTTGTATTCTTTGAGTATAGGTAAGTTATTTAAGGTAAATAATAAGTTTTTTGTTTTGTTCAAAGACTCGAAAGAGGTTATTTTTATTTTCCTCATATTTTAGATAACGTAAACCGTTCAATAAACAACGGTATAACCAGGTCAAAAATATGATATTTTGGTTTATGTAAAAATTTACAAAATACAATACCTAAATAATATGCGGACATTACAGGTTGTAATTGTATTGTGATTGGTGGTTCGTTAACAAATTGCACACCTAAAAGGTGTTCAATCGCTTTCCTGCATGCTCAGAGCGAATAACGAGAAAACTGGTTAAAGACACAAAATAGTTAAAGTTTTTTGTGGTTTTTTGTATAACAATAATACCTATACTTACTGATTTTTTTTATCAACTTTACGTATCCCCATCACGAAACAAGGATAGTTTGGTTCCGGAATTTGAACCAATATCTGACGGCGCAGTCTTGCGAATTGTTGCGTTTAGTAAAAACGAATTACAATGCAATGCAATGCATGAAATTATATAAATCATATGATTTTTACTTATATATATTATAATAGATGTATTGTAATTTGTATATGTAGGTAGTGAATGTTGTGGATCACATTTTTATGATACCTACATATAAAATTGTAGATGATACCTTTACGATACTTAATAGGACTCAACACGACTTAATGAAAATTTAGTCGGATATTAATATTGTCGTACGTACCTACTATTAAAACCTCATTGCACCGTTTAGGAGGGTGTTAACCAAAAATGAATAATTTTACGAAGCTGAGTGAGTTTGCTAACAAAAACCTCATTAGAGAGCAAATGGTTTTAACCCAATTGAATTATCACGAAACTAATATTCCTGTTTATTGAAAGGATGAACCAATATATACTGAAGTAATACAAACAACGACTTAAATTTTGATTTATAGTTTCCTAGAGAAGCTTCATAATATACATATATATAAAAATATATATATTTTCGTAAGCTATATCGATGAAATAGGCTTAATCTTATTAAATACCCTACGCTGCTCCGCTTTAACAGTGCCGAGTTACGTGACATAAATCGCGTGTAAATTTGTATAATTTTGCTCCGTTTCAACAATTATGCCACAAAAATTGTGTCAAATAAGCTTGCTTTAACAGCGTTGAGCTTTAACACATTAATGATGTCAAGGATCGTCCGCTTTAGCAGCGTTGAGGTACTCCACATTAATTGTGTCGAGGGTTGTAGAACTTTGCTCCGCTTTAACAGCGTTGAGTTTCTCCACATTAGTTGTGTCGAGGATTGTAGAACTTTGCTCCGCTTTAACAGCGTTGAGGTACTCCACATTAATTGTGTCGAGGATTGTAGAACTTGCTCCGCTTTAACAGCGTTGAGGTACTCCACATTAATTGTGTCGAGGATTCTAGAACTTTGCTCCGCTTTAACAGCGTTGAGGTACTCCACATTAATTGTGTCGAGGATTCTAGAACTTTGCTCCGCTTTAACAGCGTTGAGGTACTCCACATTAATTGTGTCGAGGATTCTAGAACTTTGCTCCGCTTTAACAGCGCTGAGGTACTCCACATTAATTGTGTCGAGGATTCTAGAACTTTGCTCCGCTTTAACAGCGTTGAGGTACTCCACATTAATTGTGTCGAGGATTCTAGAACTTTGCTCCGCTTTAACAGTGTTGAGGTACTCCACATTAATTGTGTCGAGGATTCTAGAACTTTGCTCCGCTTTAACAGCGTTGAGGTACTCCACATTAATTGTGTCGAGGATTCTAGAACTTTGCTCCGCTTTAACAGCGTTGAGTTTCTCCACATTAATTGTGTCGAGGATTGTAGATCTTTGCTACGCTTCAACAGCGTTGAGTTACTCTACATCAATTTTGTTGATGATTGTACAACATTTCTCCGCATTAACAGCGTTGAGTTTCTTCACATTAATAAAATCGTGTTGAGGATCGTACAACTTAGTGTTAATTGTATACAATAAATAAACAATAAATAAACTTTGCTCCGCATTAACGGCGTCTCGTGTTACATACTCGTATTCTACAGGAATTGTGTAGAATGTAATAAAATTTTACTCCATCAGGTTGTTTTTACCATGATGAGACTTCTTTTCAATAGTAGCATACCGATTATCAAGATATAAAAATACTCCACGTGTCAGTTCCTTATTATAACAATTATTTACAAAAATAGTAATTCTCTTGCTGCTGTAGCGTACTGGTCAATATTTCGTTATCCTACAGTAGAATCGAAGGCACCTGCCACTTAAGTTTTTTATTACAACGTTCTACTCAAAAACAAAAAACTTAACGTATTAACCATTACCCACCACTTGAATTATTGTTTGGTCTCAGTATAAATCTGTATGTATATTTTATAACAAGATTTCTTTAGTACTAATCTTGCTATGAAGAAACTACTGATAGCTTGTTTTACTAATCACACAACTGGTTTTTGTCTTCCATTTTTACTTCGACATGAAATACAGGCATATCTAAAGTATACAATCACTATGCAGGGATCAGGGATTCGTCAGTAAAGTTCAATTAAATGAACGAAGTATAATTTAAAGCAGGTATATTCAAGTAATGTTAAAATTATATCGACGATAATACACACTTCAGTGTTTTGCTTCACCTAAAAGGTTATTGAAAGTAATTTCATTCTTTATTAATGTCGTTCCTCACTTGGACACGCACAGCATGGCATGCATAAGTCCAATCTAATAAAAATATTCATATAATATTTACATAATAGTACCGTTTTATTTTATTAGGCACTCATGTATGAAGCTAATTATCAGGAACCCATAGGAGCGTCGGATTTGACTTCGATATTTTATTTTATTTTTCCTACTTATATGTAGTATTACAATTCTCTAAACATCTGCTAGTAAATATATGTAATCTTCGATTTGGATACGAAGTATAATTAATAATCAAACGAACTTACCTGTGAAGTTTGATTGGAATTATACGAGTATCCAAATCGAAGATTACATACTCCCACCCTCCCAGACCCTAAAAATTAAAATAAAATAGTCTCTGGTCCTAACACAAAAATATCTATGTGCTCTAAAATAATGATAAACCACGCCGCTGGGGGCGCGGTCGTGCACCGGCACGACACCTACCTTACGCGGCGGGCGACAGCGAGAACATTTTTTGAATAATATTTTAACTCTAAATGTGTGACAAGGACAGCACATAACTGTGTACTGCTGCTAGTAAATATATGTAATCTTCGATTTGGATACTCGTATAATTCCAATCAAACTTCACAGGTAAGTTCGTTTGATTATTAAATATTCAGATTAAGGACCAATTCGATTGTTTGTATGTCTCTAAGAACTGCTGAGTTAGCAAAGATGGCGCCAGAGTGTTTGCCAGTGGTTGAAGAACGTGTTTTATTATGGATATTGTAAGTCCAGGTATTATTTTAGCCCAGGTACATTGTACAAAACAAAAGTATGAGAGGGATTGGTTTATACGTCCTGTCTGAATTTCTTTGACACAAGCAAGCGCGATAGAGGAAAATTTGTTTTTTCTATATTCGCAGTACCTCTTGACTACAACAAGGACCTCTTGTTTGCTTGAGTCGAATGTTTGGAAGTGATGAGAATAACTCAGCACTGGCCCGCGATGTCACGATGGTACATCTCAGTCAATAAACCCTTTACAGCGATTACAACCCTAAATTTTACTGCTCATTAGAATAAATAGACATAATAAAAAAAGATTCATTTTATGTATGACTAAGTATGAGGACAGTTATACATAAAATTCATCTTTATATTTCAAATCTCAACCATGCGACGAAAAGAGAATCTAGACTTGGATTGTATTTTATCAACCTGTATATGTGCTTCTGAGTAGCTATATTGCATAGCTATAAGGGCCAATGATTTCAGGTAAATTTGTCAATAATATTAAATCAAGATAAATTTTTAGATTATTAGAATAACTTAACACCAGCCACTGAAAACCTCAGTCACTCCATAAGTCATACTGTGAGATATGATGAAGTTGGAGGGTCGAGTGGAGGTTAAGTAAAACTGGTCATTATGGATGATATGTTGTATTGTCGATACTCAATACAAGAGAGAGCGAGTAAAACTAAACATACGTTATTTATAGTACATTATTGCTTACATGCTATTTTATTCACTTACGTGCGTCACATGTATGTTGCAGACAGTAACGCGAAGTTACTGTTAAAGTGTTAATTAGGGATATACTACATCTCCCCGTAAAGTTACTCTTCACCCCCACAAAGGAAGAAAAAAAAATGTGACATACGTATTTGAATTTACATTTTTTTTTACTTATTTATTTTAAAACAAAATTAACTTATTTTTATTTCGAATACAACTTAGTGTTATTTTTATGAGTTATATATATCTGATCATTTTTTAATATCTTAACATTAGGTGACATATCTTCTATAACCTCATAAGGTCCATTATAAATAGAATCTAATTTATTGCCTACTTGATTTTTCAAAAGTACTAAGTCTCCTGGTTTATATTGAACAGAATTCATTTTCTTATCATATATTATTTTTCTACTAAATTTACTAGACATTAAATTATTTCTAGCTTCTGATTGAGCTCTTTGTAACCTATACTTAAATTCCTTAGGGTAACTGTCATAATTATAGAGAGGATCGACAGAAGAAATTAAATTATTGGGCAAACGACAGTGTTTGCCGAAAACTAATTCGAATGGCGTATATTGTGTCTCGGTATGCACGGTGGTGTTATACGAGAAACACCAGTAACTTACCCAACTGCTCCAATCGGTACGGTTGTTACCACATTGAATCCTAAGATATGCACCTAGGTTTTTGTGCGTGTTTTCAAGCGCTCCTATGGTTTCGTGGTGATAAGCAGTCGAGTGTAGCTTATTAATACCTAATAATTTACAAATATCGCTAAATACACTAGACATAAATTCGGTACCTTGATCCGTTATAATGTCGCTTGGAATGCCATATCTTAAAACGAAATTATTTACAAATGCTTTACTTACAGATTCAGTGTCTTTTCTTTCTAAGGGGTATGCTTCCACGAACTTAGTTAGTTCACACTGAATTGTTAATACGTACTTATAGTTGTAATTATCTATTTCTAAAGGTCCAAGTATATCTAAAGAAACTCTTTCGAAAGATGAGCTTGGTGTCGTAGTGATCACCATTGGTTCCTTTATGTATTTATTAGTGTGCTTGTTGTATTGACAATGTGCACATTTTTTAACGTATTCGTATACATCGTGGCTCATTCTTGGCCAGAAGTAGTATTGTTTTATATTATTAAGCATTCTATTAACCCCCGCGTGGCCACTGGTGGGTAATAGATGGAAATCATTTAAAATAACTCTTATTTCGTCTTTATCATATACTTTTGTAACACCTCTTGTTACTAGGATCCTAGGAATATCACATTTATAGCTAGCTAAAAATTCATTTACTTTTTGTGCATTTCGATTATTCTTTATAATTATAACTTCGCTTATGTTTTGCTCCTTGCAAAATTGTTCTAATTCCCTCGCTAACACGCCTACGGTAGATAACGATCGGGATATTAGATACATGCACGATTTGCTTGGTACGTACCAAAAATTTCCATTATTACTCATTATTCCATTTCGACATGTCTTATAGTTAGAGTTTAGTACTAATTCAATATGATTTTTTGGTGCTTTGATGATTTCCACCACTCTAGGTTGATCAAGCCTATCGTGTGCGGGATCATCTGTCACTAAGCTACCTTGATCACAAGTTTGTTGTTGTTGTTGTTGCGCGGGTAACTTCCGTGATTGAGCTCTCGTTATGACTGATACAACGTTTGACCTAATATTTTTTAAATCATCACTATTCATCGGTAAACGACTCAATGCGTCTGCAGCTGCATTGTTTCGTCCCGGAATGTATTCAATGTCAAAATTAAATTCCTCTAAATATAATCTAAATTTGGTTAATCTACTGGAAGGATCAGTCATTCCAAAAAGATAAATTAAAGGTTTATGGTCTGTGACAATTTTGAACTTTTTCCCATAGAGATATGGTCTAAAATGTCTTGTTGCAAAGACTATAGCTAGCAATTCCAAATCTATAATTGGATATCGCGTTTCGGCTGGCTTAAGGTTTCGACTCGCATACGCGACTACTTTGCCATTGGAATTAGACAAAACTGCTCCTAAGCCTATCTTTGAAGCATCTGTATGTAAGGTAAATACATTATTTTCAGAAAAATCAGGGTAATCTAGGACTTGTGGACCTGTAAGTATCTTTTTCAATTTTTCAAAGGCTGTTTCACACTCTGGGGTCCAGTTGAAAATTGCATTTTTCTTAGAAAGTTGATTTAATGGATAAGCGATATTCGCAAAATTTTTAATAAACCGTCTGTAATAATTGGCAAATGCCACGAACCTTTTGACCTCATCTGTATTCGTTGGTCTTGGATATTTATGTAATGCTTCTACTTTTGCTGGATCGGGTTCCACTCCATTTGAAGTAATTTTATGCCCTAAATACATTATTTCTTTTCGCAAAAATTCACATTTTAAAGGATTTAACTTAAGATTTGTACTTCTCAATCGCTCTAACACTCGAATAAGGTTATGGTTGTGTGAAGTCATAGAGTTTCCTATTACAATACAATCGTCTAAATATATGAAACATTGTTTGTAATTTAATCCGGACATGGCTATAGTCATAAGTCTAGAAAAAACACTAGGGCTTGTTCGGAGTCCCATGGGACATCGCTTCATTTGATACATCTTATCGGTGGTAAACGCGGTATACTTCCTGGATTCTTTGTCTAAAGCTAGTTGGTAATAACCTTGAGAAAGATCAAGTTTTGAAAAATATATACTACCTGCAAGGGAATCTAATATTTCCGTTATATTGGGTAATGGGAACTTATCATCCTGTATCCTATTGTTAAGCTGTCTATAATCGACAACTAATCTCCACTTCTTTTCTCCTAACTTATCACATTTTTTGGGAACTAGCAAAACAGGGCTGGACCACTCAGAAGTGGTCTCCTCTATTATATCGTTATCGAGCATATTTTGAATCTGAGTTTGAAGTTCATTACGTAAGGCATGTGGTATCCTGTAGGGCTTTACGTATACCGGGCTTGAATTTTCTTTTAAATTAATTTTGTGCTGTAGTAAGTTAGTTGTAGTTAGCTTGTCGCCGGGCAGATGAAAAACATCCGCGTATTTTGCACAAATTTGTTCTATGCTTAACTGTTCCTCTTTATTTAAATAATTGTCCAAATTTAAAAGATCTAATAATGTTTTTACTCTGTTAACACTAATTTTCCTTGAGTCAAAATGGCAAATATCAAAATTACATAATCTGTTTACTTCCAAACTTGATAAATCTAACCTAACTGGCTTATCTGTCGTATTTAATATTCGTACTGGTATTTTACCTTTCTCCGGTCTTGAAATGACACCTGCTACAAAAACGCCTTCTTGCATTTCTTCCGATAGTACTACGCAATCATCGGTGAGCTGTGACGCGATGTGAGTTATAACTTCGCAGCGCGGTGGTATGTTTTGAATAAAACTACACTTAGAATACACGTTCATAGGTATTGAGACAGTTTGACCTTTGTCCTCTAAAAATAATGCATTATGTTTATAACTTATGTCTGCATTGTAACGTAAGAAAAATTTTTCACCTAAAATAGCTTCGGCTATGCATTGCATATTCTTAAAAACATGAAACTTTCCTTTGCAAATAAAATCATCAAAGTTTAAATCCAATAAAATGTATCCTTCTGAGACTAAATCTCCACAAACTCCTGTGATAGTAATTGTATATCCTTGTATTTGTGAAATAAGTTCGGGTTTATCTTGTAAATATTCATACTTAATAGCACAAAGTCCTGCGCCACTGTCGGCTAAAAGTTTTAATTTATGTCCATTACCTACACTACAAGTTACCGTACTATAATTATTCTTATTATAACTAAAAATAGCATTATTCATGTTAGTCACGAAAAAACTGCCTATTAGAATTGTTGTTATTTCCTAACTGTGTAATATGATGTGCACGTGCATTTAAACGCGTGTCGCGAGTCGCGTGCACAGGTCGGCGAACGCTGGATGCGCGGTCAGCAAAATGCTGTGGTCGCGTAGCTCTATTTGTCGGGAAGTGTTGCGAAATCCTTGCATTGTGGTTATTATTAGAATAATACCTTGTTCTGAATGTATTTTTATCTGTAAAACTTTTACCCCTATCGTAACGATTAGAGTAATTATTTCGGTTCCCGTTATTATGATAATTATTACGAGAACGTCCCCGTCCGTAATGTAGGATCTGATCGTCCCGTGGTGATGAGCTATACTCATCAATGGCTGTCCTAATAGCTTCGGGCAAGGATGTAAATTGCCTAGACGATATTATAGTACTCAATTTTTGGTCTGAAAGGCCATCTGCAAACCGCTTAATAGCTGACCTTTCATTCAGTGGACGCAGTACTTCGTACCTACTGTCGTTACCGTCGGCCTGAGAAATAGTTAAATTGACAAAGAGATCCTCAATTTCAGCTCCGAAAGCTTCTATCGTTCTCCTACCTTGTCTAGCTCTGTACAGCTGAGCCTGAATCGATTCGGACGATTTTTTAGGTAGTAAAAACGTACGCATATCCGAAACGAGAGATTCTACGCTATCGTACGCCGTCTTTAACCTGAGCTTAGCGCTAGATGAAAGTCTTGTTTTTAAAACAAATTCTATTAAAGTCCGTTGACTTTCAGTGTTAATAATCGTACTGTACATGAGAATACCATCTATTAATTGTTTCGTAGAATCCTCCTGTCCCGTCATGAGGGGTAATAAGGCAATAGCTGTTTTAACGTCAAAACTAGGTTTAGCCATTTTTGCCTTTGTTTGCGTTCCCTCGTCAAAGTGTAATAATAATTCTTTAATCCTACGGTAAATCTTAACTATTTCTTCTATCAATTCGTTGGCCGCTTGTATATCCGACGGCTTAAAATTTGCGTGCTGTTCCCTAAACAGAGACACAATATCCGCAGCGCGGTTATATAAATCATTCGACACTTGTAATTTATTTTTCCCGATTTCCTTCTGTCGCCTCTCAGGGCCTAATTTTACGATATCCTCTTTTAATTTAATTAATTGGTCGCGTAAGGACTCTAATTCATCTAACATAATTTACTATAAAATTCAACAGAAAAAGGCTAATTAAAATATCTAAGGATCCCTAATTACATGACAAAACAGCAAACATAATAATATAATTATAATTAACTTACATTAATAGCAGGCATTGTACCGCGGTAAGTAGGTCATGTCGACGCTGCATTCTGGTCGGCGCGCGCGGCGGGCGGATGTCGCGTGACGCGGCCGGCAACCTCCATGTGGCACTCGCTGTCGCTGTTCCCGATGACGATGCAATGCGGGCCGGGATAACCCTGGACTCCCTCGAACATGGGCCGGGATAGCCCTGGACACCTCTTGATATGGGCCGGGATAACCCTGGACACCTCTTCTTCTTTGTAGTATTATATGTAGGACATATTGTGTTTCTTCTTTCTCTTCTTTGTTGCGGTTTTCAACATCGAACGTGTTCTTTCTTCTTAAATACGGTTTCTTCAATGCCAAGCTTCATAAGAGTAATGTTGGATCTTCAGTGGGGATCTTCAGAAGGGTAATTTTGAGTCATCAGCGCCGATCTTCATTAAGGTAATCTTGAATCTTCAGTCTTGAATTATTTTTCTGTCTTCCGTGGTGATATCCGTTTCCTTGGTTCTACTGGTAAGGGTCGCCATGAGATATGATGAAGTTGGAGGGTCGAGTGGAGGTTAAGTAAAACTGGTCATTATGGATGATATGTTGTATTGTCGATACTCAATACAAGAGAGAGCGAGTAAAACTAAACATACGTTATTTATAGTACATTATTGCTTACATGCTATTTTATTCACTTACGTGCGTCACATGTATGTTGCAGACAGTAACGCGAAGTTACTGTTAAAGTGTTAATTAGGGATATACTACAACTGAATGAAAAAAGTGTCCCATACAAAATGTCAAGATCACACAACTAAAATGTATGAACAGTACTCTTTTTTTCCCGATTGCGTCCCTACCATGGATGGTAAAAGTTGCTTAGTGTGACTTATAAATATGGGGCCTCTGAGGTTTTCAGTGGCTGGTGCTACACCCTGTAGAAACACATTATATTGTATTTATTTTCTGATATCTTTTATGGATTGAACGATGTCTAATGAGCGGACAAAATTAAGTTACAAAAAATCGAAGTCATAGATTTGTGTTTGCTTTTAAAGTTGAATATATTTTAATTTGCCAAAATGAAATCTGAACCCAAGTTTTTTTTTTAAATAAATTTTGTCGCTTTTTTAAGTGGAGCCGTAAGACCAAATACTTTCTAAACTCCAGCCCTCTGTTTTCTACCTTATATACACAAACACGCTCGTAGGTAAAAAAGGCAGAGCCCCCAATAGGTAATAAGGTCACGAGCTAACAGTAAAGTTTGTTTTTATGCCGACACTGCCAATCGCGTCGTTTCGGTCCTTTGGCGGCGACAGCATTTCTCTTCTACAGTCATTCTATCTCTTTTTTATCCGGCGAGATAAACTAGGATAGTACCAAAATATAAAAGACAACGTAAAGATAAAAGGCATTAGTTGAATGAGTTTATCAGCGATTTTGTGAGGTATTCGTAATTATTTCAGTTTAATTGTTTGTGTAGGTAATAGAAGCAATAATCCAGTCATTGAACTGACAGCTTATGTGACAATTTTGGTTACAGCCGGTTTGAAGCATATGAAAATCCGATATACCTATTAGGGGCCAAGACCATACAACAAAGAAATTTTCTTCATCATTTAAATTTCATAATTTAAATTAAACTACCTAGTCGTTTAAGTATTATTTTTTATCAGAAACGTCTGCGAACGATACCAAATATCTCCGAAAGAAAGGAAAAGAAAAAAACATGACTTCAGACGAGATTCGAACCCGTGACTCTGGGATGGAGGCGCTTTTTTTTTTAAATACTACGACAGTGACAAACAAGCATACGGCCCGCCTGATGATAAGCGGTCACCGTAGCCTATGAACGCCTGCAACTCCAGGGGTGTTACATGCGCGTTGCCGACCCTTTAAAAACTTAGCAACATCTATCGTAAGAAAGTACTTCTTAGTCGCATTCGAGGCCCCTAAGGCGAATACGAAGGATATGGTGGAGAAATTCGGTTTCAATCGAAACTAAAAAGCCAAAATAAAGGTCCGAGTTTTGTTACGCAGTAAGCCAAGTTGACTGGGATAATTTCCCGCCACTCTAATCATTTCCCCCATCAAAATGCCTTCGGCGAGATTGGCAATTTAATAAATATGAAACGAGGACACAACGAGATTGACTTTCACGAATCACTAAACTATATCGAGTTTCGGTAACCACGATAATAGGATGACAATAAATATGTAGGGGGCCAAATGGAAGCGTATTGGCTCGTGGTGGCTTCGAATATGATGTATTACCATTTAAGGCCTCAATACCTATTAGTTAAATAAAACTATAACTTCTTAGCAAATCGTTGGGAGTAATAAATTGAAAGAGATGTTATGCAATTAACCTAGTAAATGCTCAAATAAACATGTATAATTGTATAGTATATACCTATACGATGTATTAACGTCGCGAGTTTCCACTCCAAATACAAACTGCTACAAACTGACTGGCTAACGGCCGTAAAGGCGGCACGTATTTCGATCGAATTACCTAAGGGTGTACCTGTTTTAAAGTATATTCTAGGTTTTACATGAGACAAAAGAGTTTTTTCATTGACAACCCCATCGATTCCTGGGCAAGACAGCTTAAGTTTAATGAGCACACCCAACTTTAATGCCGATATTCATAAACGCTCATCAAACCTCCGTTAACTAATTTAAATAATAAATAAGTCCTCTTCTCTTAATTGATATTTGATAGGTAGAAAGAATTACGAGTATCCTTCAAGAAATAGTTTTTGATATTACTTACGCAATTTCAAAGTTTCATCGGCAAGAAATTCTTAAAACAAAATATTTTATTGGTCAATTATTGACTAACGAAAGGACGATGTTAGAATAGTTAATTGGCTTCCACCCATAGGAACCGCAGGTAAGTAGGTACCTACCCTTTTTCCTGTCCATACATCTCCCCGCTGCCTGTTTACGGAACTTATTATAACATCAAATAAAGCGAGGGTCAAAAAATCCGATCCGATTGCGTATCAGGCGGATTAGGAGGGTTAGATAAGAGATAATTCGACACGGATTACGGATGTGCACTAAATATAGATTAGCGTGACATATAAGAGCACTTTAGAGGGTTAGGACTTAAAATGGGGCTCAAATTTTGATCACAGCACCATAAGCTATTATGATTGTTTATAATTATTTTGCGAAAAATTCTGTGCTATGTAGACACTTTAGCGAGTATAAATAGATACTAGCTTTGTTCACGATGTTTGAAGTTTTGAACCTTTGGCGATGTTTGACTTTTTATCTTATATTGCAGATATGCAACATTTATGAGCAGAAAAACTGAGCACTGTTGTAATTTTAATAATGTTTATAAATACTGACATACAACGCACAACCCAACTTGTTAAAAATAAGAAGCATGTTTTTTTTACATTTTGTTTAACCACTTCATCTTCAATTCCGTGGCTTTCTAAACTATTTAATGCACTTAGGCTGTGTTTTACCAAATTTATATTACGAAAATAACGCTTACTCTCAGATAGTAACGTCAAATTACTATGGGATTTTGACATTAGTATCCAAAAGTAAGCGTTACTCTTGGTTAAAAAGTTTGGTCAAATCCAGCCTTAGTTGCCTATAATTCTCGCAGCGAATAATGATTAATATGCAGTCAGTCAGTTCATTACATTTGGTAGCTGTCAAAAAGTGGCATTGTAATTGTAGTATTAATCTGACAGGTATCATGCGAATCATCATTCGCTGCGAGAATGATAAGGAACCCCAAAAAGGATTTATTACTTCGCACGCCTGTAAAGTTCGACTTTAAGTTGAGCATAAACTTTATGCACTCTACGGCAAACGTTTTTTTTTCTGATAAATCTAAGTTAATAGCTCAACTGTAAAATAATTTAATTGTAAACTTAACTTACTTAACTAACTTGCTAACTAACTAACTTAACTTACTTATCTTAACTGTAAACTTCCTTTAGAATGAACTTGTTGTTTTATTTTATTCATTGTTATAATTTATAGCATAAAATACCCTACACGGCAAACAACAAACAAACTACGAACTCCCAGACCACCTACAGAAATAATTACAACTAAACAGGAGTAGTAAATTAAAACTAAAAGCCAAATGCGAACGCAAATTGACTGTTCGTAAAAAAAACATAAGTGACAGGAATGTATTGAGAGTTACAACGTTTAGAAAAACCGTATTTTGTTAGCTGGTGCTGTGGTTTATTAATCCGTGCCTCGGTAATGTGATAGTTCAGGTAATTTCGGATGCAGTCCGCCATTTGTCTTAATTTATGGAAATTTGTGAAATTGCGGCGAGGTGGTTGAGGCATTACTGTTATTTTTAAAACTGAACAAAAAACTGTCCCAAATAATGCTTCTTACTTAGCGTACAATAAGTTCGTTAAATGCCAATTTAGATAATGGTAAGTGCTATTTATGTTATAGAAATATAGTTGATACTATTGATAGTCAGGTTTTGGGCGTTTGCAATTTTTAAATAACTTTCTACCATTTTATACTTTATAACTGAGTTTGAATGCCATTTGAAAAATTGGAATTGCGAATGTGTAACTTACATAAAACCGCTGCCTAGACTGTCATTTCTCTAAGCTGACAATAAGCCCTGGAAGTTTGGCAACATTGCAGCCAACATCAGTTTCCCTTGATGATTGAGTAGCTGTCATACTCAGAGGCTATATGTATATGATAGCTCAGAGGTACCTACCTCTGTGTCCACCTACTTGAGTAATTACTAGCTTTTGTACCTTTGAATGCTATTTATAATCCGCTACATAAAAATTAAACCAATTTAAAAAAGTTTATAACAACAGGCAGTATTATTGCTATGAAGAGGTTTCCTCTAGACTGCCTTTAGATTAGATAGTAGTAAGCTGATTATACACACAACAATGAAGCGATGAAACCGAAATAGGTTTAATAATCGACTTTAAACATGTATACATAATTATAAATATACCATTTGTCTATACCATCTGGACGTAGATGCGTATAGGATGTGTTGATTAGAGTATTTCTAAACTATGTACACAATATTAACGGAGAAATAACTGATTTACGATATTTTTTTTGTGAACAACCTGTATTTCAAATTGATTAACCTTTTCGAACCACAAAAACCCAGGCACTTGACACTAAGGCTTATGTCACGTCACTAGTGTCACTTTAATCTTATCGTTATCATCATTGTACAAAACTGATAAACTGACTGACTTATTTGTTTTTTATTTATTTGGATTTAAAAAACATTTATTTTCGAAATAAATACAATAAGTGTAACTTACCTAACTACCTACCTCTACCTACCTTAAATCTAAAGTAGGTCCTTGAGGCATTGTACCTAGGATGCTGGCGGCATTTCCTCGTTGTATCGCAATGCTGATACGTTGTGCGAGGAAGCCACCAGCTCTTCGGTCACCAGTAACATCAACCAGACGTTTCGCGATTTCTACGAAAAATTTGCGTGCGCTGGGACCCCATGGACCAAGAGTTTCGACCCCGAATGGTACAAAAAGGTACTCTCTGCCCAGGCTCTTATATTTATTACGTTTTAAAATTTCGGCGCATTCAGCCGCTCCGCCCGCTTATTTGGATTAATTTATCTTTTTTTTCATCTAACTTATTAATCTACCATCTTACAACATGCCTAGGAGTCCAAAGGGCAGAGACACATTGTTTAATACATATATCTATTTACAATTTTAAACACATGAAAAAATTGGCAAAGCATTTGCCAGCTACGCAGTCCGAAAAGTAAAAGAGTTGTTATACACTTTAGAGGATGGTGGAGCAAAATGTTTATCTACATATTCAACAAAAGCATGATAGGTAATTGAAGATATAAGTATAGGATAGGCCCCAAATGCAAA
Source organism: Lathronympha strigana (assembly GCA_949128165.1). Taxonomy (NCBI): domain Eukaryota; kingdom Metazoa; phylum Arthropoda; class Insecta; order Lepidoptera; family Tortricidae; genus Lathronympha; species Lathronympha strigana. The sequence continues at coordinate 3,704,048 of OX421905.1, forward strand.
TTTATTTTGTGGGTTAAATGACGCGACTTTTATATACGACTTTGTAACCACGACCGTCCAATGGCGTACTCATTAAGGGAGTTTGTTTTCTGATGAACCAATCGATTTCTATATCCACCGTTCCACTGGTTCCACCGGTTCCGTATCACCAGTATTGTGTGGAGATACGTAACCCTCAGTACGCGACTCCGACTCCGGCTCGCACTTGCCCGATTTTTTGACTACACTTTGCATGCACACCTGTCCTGTAAGCTACAAACTGAACAGCATTTTAAGAGGCCGGTATATAAATTCGGCCGATTTAGCATGAATTTTCATAGTAACAATAACATTTTTACATGTTTGAATAAAAAATATTGAAAGACCATTTAAATTTAAATGGAATAAATGAAAACCTTTTTTAATGTTATTGTCATTGGAATTAAACACTTTAGAACGGATTAATCGCGTTTATTAACACAATGACCCTACGTTTCGAGCCCTTTACAGCACTCGTTTTCACATGGTTAAGATGATGACTGAGAGAATGAGAATTCTCCCCGTCAATCAACAAAGTTACTTGTGCAAACTAAATAAATAAATAAATAATATAAATATTTTATGGGACAATCTTACACAAATCGACCTAGTCCCACGGTAAGCTCAATAAGGCTTGTATTGTGGGTACTAGGCGACGATATATATAATAGACATATACATATTAACTACTTAAATACATAGAAAACATCCATAACTCAGGAACAAATATTCGTGATAAACACACAAATAAATGCCCTGACCAGGATTCGAACCCGGGACCTCCTGCTTCGTAGGCAGGGTCACTACCAACTAGGCTAGGAGGGCGTTATAACTACCTACATAATTACAAATTATTTAAACCTACCTTTAGTATTTTTTCTTAAACAACACTTCAAATCACTCTAAATTTTGCTATAAAATATGCGACGTAATTAATCTACGAATGCTCATTCCCGCCCTCAAAGTTCATAGAGCGTGGTCATGTCGCTCCGCGATTTGACAATAATGTTTACAACGATGAGAGACAGAGTACAGAGGAATGTGTAAGTAGTGGATATCGAAATATTGGGTGACTGAGTAGCCCGTTGCATCGTTGTGATCCTTAGGTATCTCTATATTAAGATAGTGTGTAAATGTTGTCTTGCGCGTTACTGTGCAAAAGTATCTCACGCGTATTTGAATCATGACCGGAGTCTTAAAAGCTTTAAAAAACCAACCAGTGGTCCGCTTTATTCGCTTACTTGCAGTGCACAATTCGTACCGCAAACGAGGGCCCCGGGACCAATACACAGAACTTCCTCTAATAAAGATCGCTCTTTATGTCGCTACCGAGTTGCAGAGTTCTCGCACAAGAGATACATTTTAAAATGATTTGTGTATCAAACAGGATAATAATATAATAAAGTGTGGGTGTACAGGAAGTTTAAGCTCAAGTTATTTTATCGGCCCGTGGGAAAGTTTAGTTTGGGAAATTGGGAGCGGTTTTAAGTTTTAACAGTAGGGAAAGCTAGTGTATGATCAATATGATCATAAGCGCAATATGCTTGCAAAATGTTCGCTATGTTACATAACGTGCGGTAAGTGGTAAATTACACGAAAATGCGTGTTATTGTTTAATTACCGTGTTAAATATATAGTTTAAAAAGTTTCGTCCAGTCCATCCGTCCGTATGTCACAGCGGTTTTACTAAGTAACTATAAAGCGTTTCGATATTACATTACAACTAGAGGTGTATTTTATGTGCCGCTACTAAGTTGTGTATATAAGTTGCGAAAAAAATATGTTTAGGGTGGGAAGCACCATACGCTTTTGCAAATATCCACTAGTGGCACATCGTCTGAAGGTCTTTAGAAATAACTTATGGGTTCCTTGAACAAACATTTGATTAATCAAATATTTCCATAAATAATCGCTCTGAAAGTCTGAAAAAGTGTGTCCCCCTCTCACTTTTGAACAGTAGATCCAATAAATGCGAAAAATGCACATATATAAGACGAACTGACCAAGAAAATTTGTTTGAACAAATTTGGTCAAGCCGTTTTTGAGTTTTTGCCAAAAAACTATTTGTAATTTTTATGGGTTACCATTTTAAGGGCACTTATACGTACGCCTTTTCGCTTGCACAATTATTACATCGTATAAGGGTACCGAACACTCAATGAGGATTACCGTGAGTCGATTTTCCGCTAGGGGCGCTAGTGGAACGTGGGTCCTGCGGGAACATTTCAAACGTCACTTGACAATTCTCTCATATTGACACAGGACTCACGCATGAGTGGCGCCGCCTGGTAAGACAATACGATAGCTCCCATTATGCGTGCAGTCGGACCACGCACTTGGCCGGTTTTTTTTAAGTAAGTAAGTAAGTAATTTATTTATTGTATACTGTGTACAGAGAGATAGTAAAAATGCATAAAACATGTATCAAGTGTGTGTGTGTGTGTGTTTAAATCAAGAACATCATCTTTTTATGCTATATTACATGCTTTTTATCGGAACCAAACCAAGTGTTTGTCAACAATTCAACAGCAATTCCAGAGATTCAAGTTTAACGTACGTATTAGGTATTATTATGGACTTACGTTGCATTTATGTAGGATGTATAGTGTAGTATTATATAACGAACGTCAAATGTAACCACCGTAGACTCGTCGATGACATCAACTAATCTCCGCATTGGCGCCGGTCCCTACACACTCTATTGTTCTCCCATATCGACTAAACTATCTATTAATAGTAGTCTATGCAACAGTGATATAATAAGGGTGCTTAAAACTTGGGGGCGAGTTTTGTAGGCGAGAGCTGTTGCATACGCTAGTTTTTCTAAGACAGCTAAAATAGCGTAAAAAGCAAAATATAGAAACGTGGCAGAATAAATAAATAAATAAATAAATAAATAAATAAATATTTTGGGACAATCTTACACAAATCGACCTAGTCCCAAGAATAGGGAAGATGTTGTGCCCACTATAGAAATTTAAAAAAAACAACAGTGCTCATATATTGTATGAAAATCCATAGGAGCAGTGTTCTTATGGAATACCATAGACAAAGTTATAATGTATACTTTTTTAATATCGCTGTCAGTCATTGACAGATAGAAGTGCTGGAGTAGAAAAATAGTATTTTATACAATCGTAATATAATTAAGAGTTTTTCAGTCGAGTACCGTACGAGATTGAAAAACTTAATTATATTACGATTGTATACAATACTTTTTCTACGAGTCATCATCATCATCATCTATGGGGGAACAATTTCATCATTCAATTTCATTGACTTAACAAGGATGTAACACAAAAAGATGGCCGGCAGGCCGGCGCGGTCGGCGCAGGCGTGAGGCGCGCGCTCGGCAAAGTCCCAGGCGGCATCGCAAATAAATATAGAATTTGTATGAAGTTCTATTAAAGTTGCCTACAGCGTATCGAAATGAAATATTATAGTTGAGTTGGACTGTCTAATATAAATGCTTAACATTCATACTGTAAAATTGCTTCTTTCTCATGTAAGTGAATTATTGTAATTCTTATGGGAAATAAAGATCTTTAAACCGAATATCGAAAAGTATGAGCTTATAGTTTTGTCTATGTACCTACTCGTAATTGGCAGATTAAAGTCGGCGAGTAGAAAAAACAAGTAAATCGCTTACTTTGTAATCTAGCAGGACCCAGGTAGATAGAGTAAATTCATCAAAGATTCACGGTCTTTGTCCCTGACGATACCTTGTAAAATAGGTAAGTAATAAACACTGTATTGCGCAAAACAGGATATCCAATTATAGTTACAAATGCGTATTTATCCCTACGAGGGGAATAGAGATAGATCTTGACGTTACGTGAACGTTAGCTGACGATCCATTGCCGAATTGATTGAGAATAGGTAACAACAAGTCTGTATTTTTAATATTACAAACTGTTTTAGTACTATAAACTGATATTGCAAGGTAATTTTAAGTTATTCTTTTTATTATATAAGTTAGGTAAAATGTATCGAGCAGCAATGTATTGCGTACACTTATTTGACAGCAGCAAAAGTTATCACTTGTGACAGTTTTGACGTCACGCCAGTAAGACAAAGTAGAGTCAAACAACGTTATCTCTGGCAAGCAAATAAACTGTCAAACTTTAAATATTTTAAACGTCAAATTGTTATGAAATAATGAAGTTTACTTAAAACTTTCACATTCTGTGCTATCAACATCTAGGAAACTTAGCATAGACTGACTCTAGCGATATAAGAAAAAATAATAATAGTTAAAAAGTAGTTTATAATTGCAATATCGGTTAATAGCACTAACGCCAAGGGTCTGTTTAAAATACGAGGTAGTTTTAAAAATACACACTGTATATACACAGTAGGTACATACATAAACTTACGTCTGTATTCCCAAGAGAGGTAAGCAGAGCAAATGAAACTGCTCAATTTTAAGAGCCACTTTCAGCAATTAAGGGGTTTAAAGATAAAGGAATTGCGATATTGGAGTGACAGGTTGCTGGTATATTCATATATTTTTAAAAAGAAAATACGAAATGTTCTACATCACACTATTAAAAGTTTTCCTCCCAGCTATATAGTGTGTAAATCGAATAGGTACGGGCGAACCTCTTAACGGTGGTTAGTACAGGATATAAGAAATGTAATTAGGTAACTTTAAAATGGAATTGCAATTAAAATTTTATCCATAGAAAATAATTCAGTCCGCAATGTAATGCAAACACATTCATTGACAAATGTCAGCGTCAAATATTGTAATGTACATTGCTGCTGAAAATTTTATAAAAAAATATGGGGTCATAATTAAGTGTAACTTGAAAATATGTTTTAATTAATGATAACACTAGTGAATTCTATATTTGGTTAAATTTATAGCCCGTGACTTACACATTGTATAGTAAGCCGTTGAAATATGCCACCTTGTAGATAAGGGTACAAAACATTAATGTAGGAGTAGTTAGTTACCGGAGGACGCAGCGTGAAAAGGCCCCCGACTCATCTAGTCGAGTCGAGGGACGATTTGGTTAACCTTTTCGACGTCATGTTAAGAGTCCTTTGGGCTCGGGAAATAAGATTTCATTATTACTTTTAACCAGAAACGGTTGCGAACTATACCAATCTCATGTACTCAAAATACATTGAGATTGATTCATATCAAAATAAACTAGGAATTTACTTTTTTTACGAATCTAGGAGGAAAATAAGATACTTAAAAGAATACGAGTAACAGACCAAGCATATCGTGCAATAGGTCATGTTAGCACGAGCGCAGGCGTCTGTTTTAGCTTGCCAAACATTTCATGTCTGTCATATCTATACGTACGTGGGATTGATAATTAGGTATAACTATACAGTGTGGAAATATTAGTCGGGCCCTGGAGGTAAACTACCTTAAATCCTTAAGCTGGCTCATTTTAATTAAAGGAGACATGTTTTTTATTTTAAAAAAGAAACAAAACAGCATTCAAAGATGTTTTTTATTTTTAAAAAGAAACAAAACAGCATTCAAAGATTTTCTAAAACTTGCTTGCCTCGGCCGGGAATCGAACCAACTAAAATAAAATAAAAAACACTGCCTATTTTAGTAGTATAGATAGTATTATTATTCCGGATAAAATTTCTCTAACAAACATTTGGTTACTGTTCAGTTTCAACAAGTAAAAGACACGTGACAGTTCTCTTATCTCTTCAAAGACTTCGTATGAAGTACACGCTTGGTAATTTATTGCTTTAAGGTAGTTTCCCTCCAGGGCCGGACTTATCTTTCCACGCTGTATAAAATGGCGGAGTCAAGCAACTATTCAGTTTTGGCTATTTTCGCACGGTTCACAGAAAGCCTAGTATAAAAATTGTACGACATTAACTTCTCGACCGCGTTAGCGTATCGAGGGGTCAAAATATGAAAGTTGCCGGTTGATTTTAAATAAACGGCAAACATAATTTGAACTCTCGATACGCTAACGCGATCGAGAAGTAAGTGTCGTACGACTTTTATACTAGGCTTTCAGCTCACAAAACTCGCAGAGTTATAAATGTACGCATAGAACCGGACATCGTGATTAAGCTTCTCAGACTTACCGCTCCAGAAATGAAGTCTGATGTTCCACCTCTTTAGATGAAGCTGTGAAATATTTTTTCACTACGTATGAAATGAATCTGGAATTGTGACTTGAACAATTATTGAGCGCGACTTTTCACATAGATAAAATAATTTTAAAATTTTAAAACACGACTGCCGGTTAAAGACGGACTAAAAATTCAAAAAAAAATCGAATACTTCCTTAATGTAATAATTTCTGATAACATTTTCCTATCAAATTTGTGCCGGTTGCGGTCGGGCGACCTTGAAATAAGTATTTATATTTTCCGTATTGAAAGGTCCTCCAATTGCTACCGGAACAAAATATAAAAATGTTGCCTTATCTCATTGAAGTAAATAAAAGCTTTGAATATTTATGACCGTGAATCAGAAGTATAATTTAATCAGAATTCATTACGTTAAGGAAGCACCTGCCTGAAATTATTTCTGATTTCATATTCCTTTTTAAACCGGCAGTCGTGTTTATATTTTTTTCGAATATTTGCTTGTTAATATTATTTTCCTTTAACTCGGGACTAAATTTTTTCCATGTGTGCTTTAAAGCGGATACTGTAAAAAAAGTAATAGGTACATATATGATTCAAAGGGAATGTGCAAAATTTTATTCAAATGCCTCCCAATTCATGATACGAGGCAACAAAAACAAGCTGGCTTTGTGACTTCATTACGCAAAATTAGCTCGCTTCACATTAACAGAAATAGATGGTGTAAGAACCCTACCAAATAAGTAATTTGCCGCTTACGTAACGTTTGCGTAGCTTTTATACGCGCTCATTACTGTTTAATACAATTAACTGAAATCCAATATTTTATGGCCAATAACGGTAAAACCCATACAGAAGTCAATATAAATACCAAACATTTTAAGTTGGATGGAATTAATTTCACCCTTAAGGATGACACACTAGAACGAGACGGGACGGGACGATCTGTCAATTTCTATAGAAAGAATCACTTCCGAGCCACGAACCTCATCTTATCCGGATTGAGCAATGCGACTACAAAAGTGTATCCACATGAGATAGTACTACTTGATCGTTGCATCTCTTTCTAATTAGGGTGACCATAAGTCATAAGTATGTGGGATATTAGATTGGGAGCGGTTACACGAATGAACTGGAACGACGATAAAGACGATGTTTGTATGGGCGAATGTGGTGTAAACTGTCAGCGCAGCGTCTGCAAAGGAACGTGAAAATGAAAAATCCATGTCAAGAAGATGATACATTCAATGAGAGAGTAATAAGGAGAGCAGAATCGCCGCATGCGGTAGAGCTGAAGCTTACTGCGATGTGGGGCTATTCCGCAGAGACCAGGGCCCAATTTCACCACGGGCGACGCTTACTATTGTGCTGGATGTATGCTTGTTTGCCGCCAACGTGTTATTTATAAATAAAAACATCATTATTACTATTAAAAACGAATACTTTTGTGAAGAGCTCTTGACATATGTCGCAAGAAACACGACGTATGTCACGAAATTCCGACACAGGGTCATTCTCATGTCAAAAAGTACCGACAATTCTTTGAAACACTAATAGATCTCGTGACAGTTGTAAAAAAATCTTCACCAGGAAATTATCTATTTACTGACGGTACTTTACAATTTTATTAAAATTATCGAAGTGATGGCAAAGAACACAACCCGCGTGTGAGCGGTTTCCGTAGCCAATTAAATACTTCTCAGTGTGGTTAAATTGGGCCCAGGGGCCTTACAATGACGTCTTAACGCGATTCTGTTGACGACCTAAACTGAGTCGCTTCCATACAACTGAGCTTAAACTGAACCTAAACTGAGTCGCGTTAAGACGTCATGGTAAGGCCCCGGGAGATGGAGTCGCCACTGGTGGCGAAGCCAGAAGAAAACAAAAACAACTTGCCTTCTTATTAAAGTTGCGTGGGTGCGATTTAAACTTTTTTTGTAGAGTATGAAAGCAATCAAGGGCTAGAAGGAGAGTCCGTAAAAGAAAATAAAACAGCTTGACTTCTTATTTCACTTGCGGGGGTTAATTCGAATTCCATACTCTTTGTAGAGTATGAAAGTAGGTAATTACGGGACAGAAGGTTGGTTCGGGGGACGAAACCCCCCTTACAACTAGAAATAAAAAATAGCTTTTTATTTCATCAAGGTTCGTCATTCTTAATTGAGAATGTGAATTTTTAGTTTTGAAGTGGGTTGATACAAAGCATTCTGCATTTATTTTATTAAGAAACTGAAGCAGTATATTTTGAATATAATACCATGAACATTTTCAAAATAATTCCCACTAAAACAAAATTATCCGCGAACAAAGTCCGTGCATTAGCTACTTATTTTATAATTGCGTTCATTCAATTGCTAGATTGTCTGTGACTCCACCTGGACGGGCCAATCATCGTCGTGGATGCGACGATCCAGATTGTTTGTCTCACCGGAACCTATAGCTTTTTCAAGAGACAAACATAGATATGTGTTTTTTGTATTTTACTTTTAATCATATTGTAGTATTGGCTGTGGTGCTGTTTTCCTAAAGGACTACAGTATGGGGTTCTTCAAAAAAGGAGTGTTAAAGTATTTAAGGCCGTCCCCTATCCCACTGACCTCGGCGATTTGAGCTTTCTTCCTACGTCAATAAGCATAAGTCGTCACCTAGGAAGAGCTGCTTGTACTAGGACGCAACCCTATAAACTACTAGTGCCATCTTATACGACTGGCCCCCGTCGCCCGCGCAGGCATCTCGAGCCGGCGTTTTCGGAAAAATGCGTGTAATAGCTTTTTTCTCGAAAAGTACAAAACCTATCCAAAAATCAATAGATGCGTTTAAAGTAAACATAAATATAAAATGCTTGTCTTAGTTTCTTGTACTTACGACGCATAATAAGGGAGCAGATACAGATTTAAGGTAGAAAAAGGGGTTTACGGTTATTTTTTTTTTCTCTTGATGTATTATGTTTTTCGACAATTTAGTGGAACCAAATGTAGACCAAATACTTAGCTACATTATATATTTTCAAGCGTTGTGCTTGGAGCTGAACAAAGCCTATTCACTTTAAAAACAGTGAAATATGCCGGGTAGCCCCTTAAAGGGTCGGGACAATGCGCATGTAACACCCCTGGAGTTGCAGGCGTTCATAGGCTACGGTGACCGCTTACTATCAGGTGGGCCGTATGCTTGTTTATCACCATCGTAATATTTAAAAAAATCCTAGACTAAGACGAAAAATTAATGAAGGACGGTTAAGTTGTTCTGCAATAAGTACAATACCTAACCTTTTTGTACCATTTGGGGTCGAAAGTCTTAGTCAATGGGGTCCCAGCGCACGCAAGTTTTTCGTAGAAATCGCGAAACATCTGGTTGATGTTACTGGTGACCGAAGAGCTGGTGGCTTCCTCGCACAACGTATCAGCATTGTGATACAACGAGGAAATGACGCCAGCATCCTAGGTACAATACCTCAAGGACCTATTTAAGATTTAAGGTAGAGGTAGGTAGCTAGGTAACTGTTACACTTACTGTATATATTTTGAAAATAAATGTTATAATATTGTATATTAAAGTGTCATACTTGATAATTTATTTCTGTAAAGTATCAGGCTGATCTAATAAAATAATATTATCAGAATGTTATTAGTCAACGAATTATTATAACACGTTCTCTCACCACTACAAAGATAGCACGTGACGATATCTTCAACTGATTTTTCGTTAACTATAGGTACTAGTCCTTTTTTATCCGATCAGCTTTGTGAATAACTTTCCTACTCCTATATGTACATCTGATAACCAATCTGTAACTACCTATATCTGTGTATATTTCAATTGAAACCCCTAAAAGCCGATTACGTAGAGTGGTTGTATACACGAGACAGTAATACTTATATTTATTTGATAAAAAATTCGTCAATTGTCGGATCAGGGTAGTTCTCGGAATGGTGAAAGTCAACCAGCCTTTATTCGGAGCTACTGTTTTTGTACATTTTAATATGTAAGTAGGCTGCCTGACCACAGCAAGCGGAGCAAGGTAAAATACACTCACAGGTAGCAGAAGGAGCACCTATCTTCGTATCACTGACTACTCAAATATGCCCTTTTACTAAGAGAATATGAATTTAAAAAAAATGCAACGGTTCAATTCAAACTCACGTATTTTTATCACAATAGGCGTGACATGTTTCGAGTCACTTTCGACTTCATCGGGCAGTCATCCCCGATCAGTGATGCCCGAGCCGCGAAGATGACAACACCACTCTGTCTGTCCGACGATGACTGCCCGATGCCGTCAAAATATGTCTCGCCTAATGTGATAAAAATACGTGAGTTTGAAGCGTTGCAATTTAACGTCATTTTTATTTTTTATTTTAATTCATATTCTGTTAGTAAAAGGGCGTATTTGAGTAGTCAGTGATAGAGGGGAACATTTTTTTTTTTAACTTCCGGAACGGTTATTTCCGGAAAATATGCACTTTATCAAAACATGATCTATTCTTTTTCAAATACCTAACCATCAATACCTCCCACTTTAGGGTCGAAACGAATATAAATCACAATTTTATTATCCCACTTTGTCGGCTTGATTGATATAGGTAGGTATATAATCGTACCAAATTGTAGCTTTTTAGTACCAACGGTCAATGAGCTCCCCCGCAGACGGACAGACGGACAAACAGTCAGAAATGACGCAATTATAAAAGTTCCTAATTGACTACGGAACCCTAAAAAGCAATTAGTATGTAGTCACATCCGGATTGTTACTAACAACACTTTTGTCTTCCCTGTAGGTGGTTACTTGAAAACTCTCTTTTGTTGAGTTTGATGCTTTTCACACCCCTGTGTTCTGGCATTGTACATAATGAAAATACGCGTAATTGCACAATTTTGTTTCCAGTGCCCATTTTGCTTTTAACAGTTTTAACTCGGTAAAAAAATATGTCGACTATACAAAAATTACACTATTTCTCTTAGAATTTAGTGAGAAGGGAGAGAGTACTCGACAATATTTCCATATCGTAATTTCATCATAGCTACTCTAAAATTTTAACTAAGTGAGCTGAGTGCCTTGGAATGGAGCTACTCTACACCAAGTTTTAAGCGAACATATCACTTACCGCCAGTAAGTAGTAACTTTTACGCTCAACTTATAAAATTTTGCCGGTTCATTCTGGTTTATCGTACAGCCATACCATTTCTGAAGAAAAACAGGGAATTCGAAGAGGTTTTTAGTGTATTAAATAGTAATTGAATAGGTACCCTTATATTTTAACCCTACTACCGAAGGATAATCACATGTTAACAATTTTACAATTGAAGGAAAAATTTAAAAATTCCCTGCGTCGAGCGGGTTTTGAACCCACGACCTCTCTGAACAGCGGTCAGATCGCTCTGCCAATTGAGCTATCGACGCTCGATCGACCCCGGCGAATGTTTCCACTATTTCTTTCATTTGGTTATATGGATTAGGGAGACGTAGAATCATGTTTTTCGAGTTAAGTGTATGTGTGTACGTGTGTCCATTTCGTTTTCACGCCCTACGGCCTACGAGCTACGAGTAGGTACATTGCTAGACGGATTTCAACTCGTGAGCTCGTGACATGTCATTTATTTCGCCTCAGGTGTAAGAGCGTCTTATGTATGTAATTTTTTTATTGAAAATGAAAAGTGCAAGAAAGATAGCGAGCGCTATACACGCGCAGAGCCTTGTCTCACTCACACCCCGGAGTACGGTGGCAAAAATCGTAGTTTGGTGTGATGCTTAAACCGTTGACGCAGACAAAAAATGGCGGCAAGCATATGTCAAAATGACATATCATAAAAAAACCAACTGCAAAAAAGACTGAATATATCATTAAAGAATCAACTGATATATTCGAAGTTGCTTCCAAGACCATTAAAACATTACTTAACAAACGTTTTACCGGTATTACTAGGGTATTATGTATTTACGGTTTGGTAAAGACGTAGCTGCGTGTCAGGACGAGAGAGAAATAGAGAGATGTTATATCTTATAAAGAATTTATCTCAGATCCATTACATTTTGCAATAGAAATGTCACTTGAATTGCAGAAATGTTTCTTCACAAAGTTAGTCTATAACATCACCGAACTCCAGACCGTTTCAGCGTCGCATTTGGCCTCCAGAAACGGCTTACTAAAATAGAAACCCGTTGTTTTACAGCACTTCTCAGAAACAGTTTGCATTTGTATTTATGACGCGCGAACTTGGTTAATTGTACTGTTTCTTTAACTTGGAGCGCTTTCAAGGGCTGAGAGGGTTTCATTGCGCCGGAAAATTTTAAGTCGTAAAATTTAATAAAATAAAACGTTAGGATTCCCAAGCTTGTTTCACATGCCATGCGGGAAAAGTTTATATGAAATATTTCATTTCTTGAGGTTGAATTTAAATAATTTGACATCCAAGCAAGGCCGAAACACGCGGGATGTTACCTTTAAGGTGAAATTCGAAAGCTAACGACCGTAACCGTATTTAGTCTGCTACATCATTGCGACAAAAGTCAATATCGTTGAGAAATAGATGATAGTAGTTTATGTGACTGTATGTATATACAGGGTGACTTCAAAATCGTAATACAAAACACTTGGTTGTGGCTCAGTTAATGCCAAACTATATAATACATGCACCCCGTTGTTAAAATTAGCTGTATTTAATTATCGCTAATTTTCTAACAAAACAAATATTTAAAGTCCCGAAGTGTTGTTACACTACATTCAATACCTGACTGTCATACCTGTCACTCGATGTTATCATCAAAGCAAGTTATTATCGATATCACTATGAGTGACAGTCGTATAACTAACTTGTTTGTTCATTGAAATTAAACACTTTAGAACGGATTAATCGTGTTTATTAACACCATGATCCTACGTTTAGAGCCCTTTACAGCACTCGTTTTCACAAGGTTAAGGCACATGTCGTGTTAAGCTGCTCAGTCACCATCTTAACCCTGTGAAAACGAGTGCTGTAAAGGGCTCGAAACGTAGGATCATGGTGTTAATAAACGCGATTATTCCGTTCTAAAGTGTTAAATTTCAATGAATAACAATCGCGGTAACAGAAGACAATATTAACTTGTTTGTTGTTTAGTTTTAAGTACCCTGATAAATTTGTGAAAATAATAAACGGAGCTAGTTTAAATAAAATCATTTATTAATGTACCTAAACTACCGTAAATTACAAGCTTAAAATATCTACGTTTAAGTAGATAAGTGTGAACCTACTTTTCCTAAACGTATTTTAAGATGTGTTCAAAATGACCACCGCCTTCCCGGACACATAAGTCCGCCCGCCGTCTATGGTTGATCTTAAGTCTGCCTAGAATAAATTCATTGGCTTTTAATGAATCAAACGCCTGAATTATCTTTTGGCGAAGTTCATGGACGGTATTAGATTCCCGTGTGTACACTCTCCTTTTGATTTCGCCCCACAAAAAGAAGTCGAGTGGCGTCAGATCGGGACTTCGAGGCGGCCATGCGACTGGACCATTGCGTCCAATCCATCTCTCAGGGAATTGTCTGTCCAAATAATTTCGCACACTTAGAGCAAAATGTGCTGGTGCACCATCTTGCTGGAAATAAAGATTATCCAAATTTTGCTCCGGCACATCTTGTAGCAAAATCGGTAACACGTTTCTCAGGAAATCTTCATATTTCGGTCCATTTAAGTTCCCGTCAATAAAATATGGGCCAATTACACAATTGTTCAGAATGCCTGCCCAAACGTTTACAGAGAAACGAGTCTGGTAAGAGTCTCGGCGAGTTACATGAGGATTTGCATCACGATCAGCCCACCAGTGTTCATTGTGGACGTTAAACATGCCGACTCTTGTAAAAGTTGCCTCGTCGGTCCATAAGATATTTAGGTGTAAGTTTTGCTGCAGCCAACGACCAAAAATAACTCTTCTAGGGTAATCTGCTAATACGATATCCTGAACCCTTTGAAATTTAAACGGATGTTTTGCTTCAGCTTTCATTAGCCGCCAAATAAACAATTGGCTCGTGCCGAATCTCGCAGCAGCGTCCCTTGTGCTAGCCTCTGGGTTGCGGTTAAAATACTCGAGCACTCGTCTCCGAAAAGCTTGTGAATACCGCGGCCGTCGGCCTCGAGCTTGAGCATGCACCGGAACTGCAAACTGACCATAGTCTCGTAAATTCTGGATGGTACTGTTTATTAACACACGTGTAGGTGTTGGACAATCAGGGTAACGTTCGTTAAATAATACCTGAGCTCGCACAGTACTTCGCGATGTTAAATAAAAATCAAGCATATCCATCTTTTGAATATTAGTATAAGGATAAGGTCGAGGCATTTTATTTAATAGTGAAATCAAAATATTACGGTAAATCTTATTTTCTTTGACAAGTGTCACTTAATAATCAAAACACGTTTTCTTCATAAATACCATGGTAGGTGATTGACAACTAAAGAGGAAAGTGATTTTTTAAACTTCTTTGTTAATTATTATGGTAGGTTAACCATGTTAAGTCAAACAAAATAGGATAAATTAAAAATTTAAAAAAATATTCTTACGATTATTTTAAATGCATGATACTTAATTGAGAGGCTTAGTTTAGGGGAAATGTGTGTAAAACATTGATTTTGTATTACCATTTTGAAGTCACCCTGTATATATATATATATAATGAAAGGAATTCAAATTTCGGCGTGGGTTCATAAAACGAGGCGTTAGCCGGGTGTCATTAATGTCTAATTAATATTTTAATACCTAATTACTTGGAATGCCTGTTAGTGTTTTATGCCTAATTATTTACAGTTACATACACTGCTTTATATACACACATATCATGAGCTGTCCATGATGCATTTAAGCCGCATATTTGACAGCCATATTTTTAGCGTTCCGTAGTCACTTATGCTGTATAAATCATAGCATATCAATTTAGTTTGTACAATTTCGTAATGCATAATGTGTATTAAATATTGCTGTGTATTATAATGGTCAATAGTCACCGCACACATTCACGTTCACTCTAAGAAGCACTGGTTTCCAAAAATACGCAAGTTTTGCGTTGCAATTAAATGTCAGTATGACTCGCGAAAGTTTAAATCATATAACCTAACCTATTTTTGTTCGCAGGTTTCATTTTGTTGGGGGTCAAAGTTATAACCTAACCTAACCCACTTTCTTGGTAGGATTTTTTTGTTAGGGGGTCTCAGTTCTTTCCTAAACCTAACCTACTTTTTAGGCAACTTTTTAGATTTTTTCAGGCAGGTTTTTTTGTTGGAGTTGCAGTTCTAACCTAAACCTACTTTCCACCCAGCAGTTTAATTGTGGGAGCCGCAGTTCTAATCTAACCTAGCCTACTTTTCTAGCAGCTAACCTAACTCTTTAGTGGTGTTAGTATAGGAATGTTAAGATCGTTATTGCAGATGTTAGTAGATATTTTAACTTTAATATGTTGATACTGTTATAGGTACGAAACGTAATTCGTTAATGGAGAAAGCCCTAAAGTGACATTTTAGGCAAGGTTGAGTTATAAATAAAATTAATTAATTTTTATAAGTAAAATTCTTGTTGTTTTATTAGGTAACTAGTATTTTTGAAGGTGGAATTATAATAGGATTTACTTTACATCATGAACCGCAATTTTTGCGCCCATTAAGTTCCTAGTTAAATTGGTTGTTTAATACTTACGCTATGGAAGTTCCAATTTAGTTAGAACCCTTAATAGCTCAACAATCGCTCTGTTCGTGACTGTAGGTACATTATACTTACTATACATTCATCAAAGTTTTCCTCGCTGTTTGTTTACATGGTTATTCCAGTAATAGAACGACTAAAGAGGTTGTTTTAATTGTTTTTGTAGTAACTTTCTGCATCATTAGGGCGTCGCTTAAAGGGCTTTTCCGGGATTTTTAAAGGTCAATCTAATTTAAGCGACATTTATATCGGAAGTTTCTAAGTTATTTTTATATACATTACACGTGCATAGAACACAAGTCTTTAAAATGGCAAGCGGATCGGATCGGATTGGTGTGTGTCGTCCTTTAGGCTGAGAAAAGTATGTTTAATGCTGTAAGGTGTACTGTGTGCTTAGCCAAGATGTCAATCGCTCACGCTTAATAACGTATCGTAGCTACCTCTCTCTATCCCTCTTCCTTATTAGTGTGACAATGACAGTTGCGTTTCGTTAGCGACTGAGCGTGAGCGATTGGCATCTTGGCTACGCACCCTGGTGCTCCACACTTTATGTCAAAGTGACAACGTTTAAATTCGAATACAGAAAAATCTTCGTTATAGCGGTTCGTAGCTACATATATAAGTAGCGGTGACATAAAGTGTCCATGTCGAATACTAAGTAGTGCAGCGTCGAGCACTAGTACTTCTACCTTAGTTAAGTATAAAAACAGTACTTGAAACGCTGTTATTTTTTCACAAGTTCGTATTATAAAGTTAAAAGTAAGTACTTAGGTACTACATTAAAGCAATGCATCCTTAAGTTTATCTACTTGGTTTACAGGAAGTTATACTCCGTCTCATACTTCAATACCTTCTCTCCAACTATTATTCATTACAATTTTAGCAAATGAAAATGAATACCATTAAGGAACTTCGTTTGGATTCCCTCTAGGGTTCTTTCAATGAGAACTTTGTATAAGCAATCTTAGTTACTCTAAAGAAGTTTCTCAGTTAGTGCCTTTCTTGGTACTCGTGCAAGTTATCATCCTTGACGGTTTACTTTAACTTATATGTGTTTGCCGAGAAAAGCAAAGCTTCCGTTCGCGTGCAAAGTATGTCATATTATTGAAACTATAAGCACTTTAGAACGGATTAATCGCGTTTATTAACACCCTTTTAATGAACAACTACCGCGGAAACAGAAGACAATATTATATCATAGTAATTATGTTTATTTCTAGGAATTGTCACATTCAAAAATACGTGTTAAATTGATTACTTAAATGGATCGCATCAGTCAACTTTTATTGTCAAATTGGATAGCATCACTACACGAAGTTAGTAGGTAGATACCTATAACATGTCATAACGGATTATGCTTTTGATGCTATATCAGCCGATGTACATGTAGACTCCCCAGTTAGACTTGTAACACTCCCCAATTTGCATCGGCACGGCAGCAACCGATTTCTGTAGAACATATACGATAGGAACGGATCTATTCTGAAACAGATAGAGATATACTCCTATAGTTAAATAGGTATATTCTGTTACTGCAACTCCCCACTAAGGTACCAAGAACAAACCCTCTCAATAACCGGCCTCTCCGTTAAATTCCCGCAAGTTTTATTACACTCCATTTGTCATAATGCATTTGCGGCAGCATTCATTTGAGGGCCGTAGGGCCAATAACAGTATATCACGGCCCTCTGCGGTCACTCGTAGTTGTATCTTAGAGAGCAGCGTATTTCAGAGCCCTCCGACCCGCAGACTCGTACTGAATCATTGTTGATGACGCCACATTTATTCTAAGCGGTTTCGTATGGGTAAACAATTTCGAGGGCCCTTAGCGGAACCCTTTTTTAGTGTTTTCGTGCAGTGCGAAAGCGTACTATCGCGTTCAGAATTGCATGGACAGTTTATGAATGAATTCATTCAGAAACTGTACGCGTGTGTACATTATGAATTTCTGGTATGGTAGCTTTTGTCCCTGATGCTTGAAAAGATACTTTGCTACTACCCTCAACAATCTCGTTAAACTCGTCTTGCCTTCAATTTTATTATATGATAACGCAACGAAGCCATGTAGTTGCGTCGCCTATATTAAATTATAAGTAGTATTATTTTTAATACATTTTTTTTTTTGTATTTGATGGTTGTAGCGCTTTGGTTTTTACTGTAATGCTGTTAACTGTTTTTGAAATAAATAAACGATAATTAACTATTCATTCGTATTTGACTAATCAATATGACCTACTCATATCCACGGGTTGTTATTTAAAAAGCTATTTAGAGAGAATATCACTTACGTGCGGCAGTAACCCCTGGAAAGGAGGACGACACATTTAACATACTATGCGAGTACTTTCTTATTATAAGGTCATCGAAAATAATTTGGAACCACATATATATCGATTTTTAAATTTTTTGTACAAGTCGAGTTGAGTCGGCGACCCTCAAGTTTTAAATAAAAAAAATTAAAAAAAAAAAAAAAAACCTTAAACCCTTTAAGAACCCTTATTATATCACTTTTGCATAAACTACTATTAATTCATCGTTCCGCTTCACGCGCGACAAACGCGCGACTTCAATCCGTCAAAATGAACGATTTGCACCAACTTACAGTTCACAATGCTCACAAGTTTCAACAAAGTGTAACTCGCCAAGTTCGGGAGCAGATGTTATCGACCCCTTTAATTAAACGTGTTGCGTAAACATTCGTACAAACTCCTTGTTAACGCGCCAGCGGCCAAACCAGTCCCAGAGGGGTGAGGGCTGAGGTACATGACGTCACGTCCGCGGCAACCGACACATCACTTTAGACCACCGCTTCATATGTACACGCACCTAAATATGTACACTTTTAAGTAATTAAAATAGTTAACGTGAAGCAGGAGTTTTCTTCAAGTATCTACTCCTCAGCTAAGCTGTTCATAAATAACAGCTTCGACAAGTGGCGACCGTGACAGGACAGTATCAAAGTCCACATACCTATCGAACAAAGGATCATCGGCGGGCGAGCGAAATATTCCGTTGGATTACGACAGTTATACACCTGCAAAGTGCATCACCATCGCAGTGCCAGAGGAAAGTAGCCCATCCTATATTTCCTTAACTAAGTTGTGATCCTTCCCCCTTAAATTTGTGTAAAAAGCGCTCAGCCCTCAGCTTGGTCTAGACTTAGAAGTGCTCATAATTCGTGATCGTGATAAAAGGTTAGTACATCGGTGCTATTGTGATTAAATTGCTGCTTATTCGTATCTGTGCATAAAGAAAAGCCTACTTGTAATCATTAACTTCATAAATTGCAAGCTTGAAGGTGACGTATCTACTCAGTGCGATAAGCGACGCCCATTTTATATTGCATCAGCTTTGCATAGCAACTGCATTTCTACTGCATAATTTTCATGAAGCTAAACTTTCTTCTTCAGATACACAGTTTGCTGTAAGCTGCCTTTATCTAGGTATAAAAAATAACTACACATTATTGACTTCAAAGGAGTTATATGCTTAAAACCAGTGTAACAAGATCCCCGTTAGGAATTTCAATTCAATCTTTTTAGTTTTATCCCTAACCTATTGCAAAGGTGTGTATTATTTAAACTCAATCGTCCTAACCGTGCATTCCAGTGATTTCGGGTGTTCGGCGCATTCCAGTGTCTTGCTTTGCTTGTTGCTGTGCCCGGCGTACGTCACGTGTCACCCTGTGACGTGTCCGTCGCGTCACCCACTACCTACGCTGCAATTCGACGTGCTGGCTGACCGATTTCCAACACATTTTATTGGGTTTGAGTGCACAAGTTATTTTGTCTAATATCGTTATTTGCCCTTGAATTAATTCGTAATTTTTGCTTGCATAAATAACTAAAGATGTCTGAGGAGGCTTTAAAAGAACTTGTACGCCATAGAGGTACCTACAAGAGTCGTGTAACGAAGTACAAGGATTTCCTTTCTAACATGCAAAAAATTGATCGTTCCGATATAACTACTTTACACATTAAAGAGTTAAGTATTCGCTTGACTAGATTACAAACATTATTTTCTGAATTTGACGCAATTCAAACTCAGATAGAAATTAAATGTTCTAAGTTAGATGAACAGATAGAAGAAAGGGACGCCTTGGAAACGCAGTTCATTTCTCTCATCTCAGCTACAGAAGAACTTATAGAATCTAACTCGAAGAGTGACGAGCATGGCTCCGAGAGTGCACGAACAGTCAAATCGGCCCTATCGACTTTAGAATCGGGCCCCGTTAGTAAAATTCGACTACCAACAATTTCACTCCCGTCTTTTGATGGAAACTATTTAAAATGGTTGGAGTTTCGTGACACCTTCGAAGCCATGATCCACGTAAACGAGTCTATTCCCGACATAAATAAATATCATTATTTACGTTCTTCATTAGAGGGCAGTGCCAGTGTCGTAATAAAATCACTTGAGTTTACGGCTAAAAACTACAAAACGGCGTGGGAATTATTATGTGAACGTTTTGACAATAAAAATCTGCTTATAAATAATCACATGAAGGCATTATTTAACATAGATCAGCTGACTCGCGAATCTCACCGGTCTATACGATTTCTTATTGATCACGTAACAAAAAACTTAAGCGCCCTTAATTCTTTAGGCCGTCCAACGGATTCATGGGATGACGTAATCATCTACTTGGTCGCTAGTAAACTAGATTCCGCTACATCAAGAAAGTGGGAAGAACATAAGGCTGACTTAACCAATTTACCTACATTATCCGAATTCCTAAGGTTTTTGCGCAGTCGGGCCGATGTACTTGAAACTATGGTAGTTTGCAGGAGCGACAAACCGTCGGACAATAAATACCTACAGCCTAAGGCTCCGAAGCCGTTCGTCGCTGGTGCAACTACTACACGTAAACAAACTACTCGTAATAATAGTAGTAATGCGCCGACGTGCCCGGTGTGTGCAGGCGCGCATAGGATCTCGGAATGTGTCAAGTTCAAGGTCATGAGCGTCGAAAGTAGGTCAAGCGAAGTCTTGAAGTTACATCTATGCCTGAACTGCTTGAGGCGTGGTCATGAAGCTGCGCAGTGTCGTCTAGGCTCTTGTCAGGTCTGTAAGGCAAGACATAACACTTTATTACATAATTATAATGAAACGTCACCTAGTTCGTCCGCACAGGTAGGTAACAAATTAGCTGATCCGGCACCGGCGCCCGTTATCAGTGCAGCCAGCGCGTGCGCCGCGGTAGCGGACAGGGAAGTGTTATTGTTTACGGCTTTAGTTAATATAACAAACGCGCAAAATAATACAACACACCTCGCGAGGGTTTTTATAGACCCCGGAGCGCAGAGATGTTTTATAACGGAGCGTATGAAAAATAAGTTAGGGTTTTCGAACGATGATAAAAAACCGGCTCGTGTGTTCGGCTTAAACAATTTATCATTTAACGTCTCCGATCGCTGTGAACTCACTTTAAGCTCATTAACGAGTTCATATTCCGTTAATATACGTTGTTTCGTTGTGGAAGATGTAGTTGGTAAATTACCTAATAATTATGTTAATATTTCAAACTTGAACATACCTTCGGATATTCAACTCGCGGACCCCAATTTTAATTGTCCGTCGGACATTGATCTGCTGCTTAGCGCTGAATGTTACTTAAACATCACGAGGACGCACACGGACAAAATCGAATTAGGTCCTAACAATCCCACTCTTGTGTCTTCTGAGCTAGGCTGGTTAATTGCAGGGCCCGTGGGTGAAGACTCCGACCTTGATGAGGAGATCGTCTATTGTAATTTCACGAAGTTAATTTCACAAAATTTGACACGGTTTTGGGAGCTTGAAGAAATTTCATCACCGAATGTCACTAGTAGTGATGATTCTATTTGCGAAAAACATTTTGTGGAAAATACACGACGTCTAGATAATGGGAGATTTTTAGTTAAAATGCCGTTAACTGAAGATCCGGAAACGGCACTTGGCGATTCCTTTAATATGGCAAAAAAGCGGTTCTTAAATCTTGAAACCAAATTAGACAAAAATACAGATCTTAAAAAACAATACTGCGACTTTATAAAGGAGTATGAAGAACTAGGTCACTTGAATAAAATTGACAGACCCGAGTTTGGATTTTATGCTCCACATCACGCTGTTATTCGCGATAGCGAAACTACAAAACTGCGGGTAGTTTTTGACTGTAGTGCTAAATCTACCTCCCAGAAATCCCTTAACGATATTCAGCATATAGGTCCCGTTATACAGGATGAATTGTTTGATATCCTTATTCGGTTTAGACAACATACATTTGTATTGTCCGGGGACATACAAAAAATGTACCGACAAATTATTTTGGACGAATCGCAGCGCCATCTACAGTTAATTCTTTGGAGAGACAATAAAAACAAACCGCTAGATGTTCTCAGGCTAAATACTTTAACCTACGGGACTTCCTCAGCCCCGTTCTTAAGCGCTAGGTGTATATTACAACTGGCAAATGAATGTCCTGATGAAAAGGTATCAGAAATAATAAGGCGTGATTTTTATTACGATGATTTTCTTAGCGGAGCTGAAAGTGAAAGCGAGTCAAGGCGCATTTGCGATATAGTTAAGGCGACGCTTGCGTCAGCGTGTTTTCCTATACATAAATTTCGAACAAATTGTCCACAAATTTTTGCTGATGACTGTACTTTAACGCAGCCATTAAACTTAAATAATCAGGCTAACGTATTAGGTTTAATATGGTTTCCTGATCATGATAACTTGCAGTTCTCTGTGAAATTGGACAAAAATACCGACAACATAACAAAACGAGTAATTTTGTCTAATACCTGCAAAATTTTCGACCCGCTGGGCTTGCTCAGTGCATGCACAATAAAACTAAAAATATTGCTACAAAATTTATGGGTTCTTAAATTGTCTTGGGAAGATGAAGTTCCACTAGAGGTAAGAAAAACATGGATTAAATTTTTGTCGAATGTGCATGAACTGGCAAACCTAATGGTACCGCGACACGTTATGTGCTCCAGCCCAATATCAATTCAAATGCATTGTTTTGTTGACGCGTCTCAAGCCGCGTACGCTGCTTGCATATACTTGCGGTCGACAGATGGCGCTGGCAATGTTGCGATTAACCTTTTGTGTGCCAAAACACGCGTAGCTCCACTTAAAGCATTAACAATCCCGAGGCTCGAACTTTCTGGCGCTTTACTCGGGGCACGGCTAGCTAATAAAGTCAGCAGTGCCTTGCGCTGTTCTGTGGATCGCAAGGTGTACTGGACTGACAGCTCCGTAGCATTGGGTTGGATACGTAACAAACCTAAACTATTTAAGGTCTTTGTGTCCAATCGCGTTAATGATATACATGAATTAACTACGAAAGAGTCCTGGCGGCATGTACCAACAGCATTAAATCCTGCAGACTTGGCCTCGCGAGGAGTCGAACCTGGTCAACTGTCGGGCTTGAGTTTATGGTGGCATGGACCACCCTTTTTATCGGAAGATGAAGATAGCTGGCCACAAAACATAAACTATTCAAATGTGAATTTACCTGAAAAGAAAGAGCAGAGTGATTGCTCAATATTAGCTATGATAAATATTGAGCAATCAGCCTTAATTGCGTTTGAAAACTACTCTAAAGCGGGTAAATTAAAACGAATAGTAGCATATATCTTTCGCTTTATTCATAATTGTAAAAACCCTAAAACTAAAACAAAAGGAATCTTAAAACTACAAGAAATTAAAAATGCATTGACTTACTTGATAAAACTATCGCAAAATCAAACTTATACTACAGAACTATCTACATTATTACAGGGCAAAAGGCTTAATTCTAAATCACACCTTTTACAGTTAGCCGTTTTCATTGACAGCGACGGCGTGATTAGAGTAGGTGGTCGCTTACAAAACGCCGACTGCCATTACGAGAAGAAGCACCCTGTGCTCTTGGACGGCAAGCATCATTTCGCCCGGCTCTTGATGGAAAGCGAACACCTACGACTGCTACACGCTGGCCCTCAGTTGCTCCTTAGCTCCATGCGCGACGAATTCTGGCCGATAGGTGGCAGAGCGTTAGCACGTAGCATCGTTCATAAATGCGTAACATGCGTACGTCTGCGAGGTGAAGCTATGAAGCCACTGATGGGCAACTTGCCTGCAGATAGGGTTACATCATTTTACCCCTTCCAGGTGTGCGGCCTTGATTTCGCGGGACCCTTTATGATATCTAGCAAAAAGGGAAAGGGCAACCGCATAACAAAATGCTATTTAAACATTTTCGTATGCTTTGCATCTAAGGCCGTTCACCTGGAAGCAGTTAGCGATCTTAGCACTAATGCCTTCATTTTAAGTTTGCGTCGTTTTGTAGGTCGTAGGTGTAGACCGCATACAATCTATTGCGATAATGGTACAAACTTTGTCGGGGCAAATAACGAATTGGGCAGAATGCTGAGATCCGCTCAAAATTCAATATATGAGTATGGAAATGATGAGCACATTAAATTCATCTTTTCACCACCTTATTCCCCCACGTTCGGTGGAATATGGGAAGCAGCTGTTAAATCGGCAAAATTTCACCTAAAGCGAATTATGGGTAACGCAAGTCTGACATTTGAGGAGCTGAGCAGCCTATTTGTACAAATTGAGGCAATCCTTAATTCGAGACCTCTTACTCCTTTCTCGTCAGACCCAACTGATCTTTCCCCTTTGACTCCAGGGCACTTTCTGGTGGGGCGGCCCATGACTTCACTGCCGTCACCTCCAGTTTGCCTTAAGAATCCGGATAGGTACCAGAGGATCGAGCAGCTGCGCCAACATTTCTGGCAGAGATGGCGGAACGAGTACCTAGCTGAGTTGCAGCACCGCACCAAGTGGCGCCTGAGGGAGAAGGAGCTGAAGGTTGGAGACCTGGTGGTGTTCAAAGAGGAGAACACCCCACCACTTAGATGGAGGCTCGGGAGGGTACTACACCTTCATCCCGGAGCAGATGGTGTCTGCAGGGTTGCAGATTTTACCACACAGAAGGGTGTGGTCAGAAGAGCACTCAACCGAGTGTGCCGCCTGCCCTGCACTGATGAGCTTGAAAGCAACAGCTTTCAACGGGGGCAGGATGTTAACGCGCCAGCGGCCAAACCAGTCCCAGAGGGGTGAGGGCTGAGGTACATGACGTCACGTCCGCGGCAACCGACACATCACTTTAGACCACCGCTTCATATGTACACGCACCTAAATATGTACACTTTTAAGTAATTAAAATAGTTAACGTGAAGCAGGAGTTTTCTTCAAGTATCTACTCCTCAGCTAAGCTGTTCATAAATAACAGCTTCGACACTCCTCTTAATGGCTGTTGCTAACTTGTACAAATTTTTCTTTTTAGGGTTCTTTTTTTTAGTCCGCAGTGAAAAAAGCCTTACATAAACACGGAAGTTACCTATAAATAAATAAATAAATTATTATTGGACAATCTTACACAAATCGACCTAGTTCCACTGTAAGCTCAATAAGGCTTGTGTTGTGGGTACTAGACGACGAGACATATAATATGTAGATAGTGCATATAAATACTTAATTAATTATATAGAAAACATCCATAACTCAGGAACAAATATTCGTGATAAACACACAAATAAATGCCCTGACCACTTGACCAGGATTCGAACCCGGGACCTCCTGCTTCGTAGGCAGGGTCACTACCAACTAGGCTAGGAGGCCGACCTATAAAAAGTAAGACTACAAGTTAGACTTAGTTATACTTAGTTTTTCGCACTATTTTATTTTGTTAAGCAACAATAGTAGTTTATGTGACTTTATGTAATGAAAGGCGATAAACTCTAGTGGGGGTTTATGAAAATGAGGTGTCAGCTGAAGTTCATGTAGTCCGACTAAGCTAAGCTTGTATCAACTTTGGTAGCACGTTATAATTTCATAGAAGTTTGACGTCTAATATAATACTTGCGGGGTTTCTAATGTAAAGATCGATGCTAACTTACTGGTATAGCTCTAATAACATCACACGTGTGTTTTATTGCTTAATTTATTAATTATTTACACTAAATTTACATTCCCTACTTTATCACGAGCTCTCTATGATGCGTTCAAGCCGCATATTTCGACCGCCATTACAGCTGTCATGATTAAAAATAAAATGAATGAATGAATATTTCTGACAGCTGTCATAGTGTCACGCATCCATTATCTTCTTCTTTATTTTATTTAAGAGACAACCTAGAGTTACAAAGACTTAATTTAACTAAAACTTACTTAAAAATACTTAAAGTAGGCCTCAATTTTCATAGATATCAAGTAACGCACTTGCGACTTTGTTTGCAATTTATACATCATTCGAACAAAAAATCATCTCGAATAATTTTATGGACTGCAAAAGATTTTTTACCCAAACGACTAGCGTTTTTTTCCGGCGTGCTCCCGGTATTGGTTTCTTATACCAGAAGGCCTACCACGAACCACGAACGAAGTTTCACCTCTCTGTCGCACTTGAGTGAGAAATCTCAAGTGCAAAAGGGAGGCATACTTTCGTTCGCGGTTCGTGGTAGGCGCTCAGTAACGAGAGCATCCCCCTTGCCATACATATTGGAAGTGACTAACAAGGTTTCACAAGTTTCGGCAGGGTGACTTTCTATTTTATTTTCTTGACATTTCACTATTTTTTGGGTTCCAAAATTGTTGGCATTTCGTATAACGGGATAAACAGTTACTGATGCAAACAGGGGCCTTACCATGACGACTTAACGCAGCTTAGGACCTAAACTGAGTCGCTGCTATACAACTGAGCACAGTTAGGAATCTAAACTGAATCGTGTTAAGCCGTCATAGTAAGGCTCCTGAAAATATAATAGCAGTCTTACAAAAAACAGCACTGCTTTCAAATTCCCGCATCTTCCTTAAAGCACATTTCAAACTACTTCGGTACACGAGTCACCTTCATAATCATGGTACCTACACCTACCTACAGTCACGTCTATAAATATGTATACACTTCGGAACTTAATACTGGGGCACAAGGTTCAAAGTTGTATACAGGTGAATATATATTTATAAAGCCTACCTACATTGAAATTTCCATAAAATTGATTTATATATTTAAAACTTTATTGCATAATTGACCGAGCGAGCGAAGCGAGCGAAGCGTCTCTGCTTCAGCTTGGACAAAAATGCTTTTAGGTGTCTGTCCATTTGTTCTCCTCTACAGGTCGCATTTATCAACCAATTCTTGAAAAATTTTGTAAACGAGTTCGTTAATTACATAAAAAATTTTTGTCGATTCAGTTTTTGGAAATTTTAAAAATGGCGGGAATTGGCACAAAGGTCCTAAGCGCCATAGAAATCAAAGGCGCTTAGGACCTAAGCGCCAATACCAGTTCCATTGAGAGTTCGTTGTGATAATGAAACGGTAAAAGAAGTAATTCTTATTTTTATTGACCGAGCGAGCGAAGCGAGCGAAGCGTCTCTGCTTCAGCTTGAAGAAAAATGCTTTTAGGTGTCTGTCCATTTGTTCCCCTCTACAGGTCGCATAAATCAACCAATTCTTGTAAAATTTTGTAAACGAGTTCGTTAATTACATAAACATTTTTTGTTGATTCAGTTTTTGGAAATTTTAAAAATGGCGGGAATTGGTACGAAGGTCTTAAGCGCCTTTGGAGTCTAGGCGCTTAGGACCATTGAACGTTCGTTGTGATAATGAAACAAGGAAGTGTTTATAATTTTTTTCTACTCCAGCCCTTCTATCTGTCAATTAGATGACTGACAGCGATATTTAAAAAGTATACATTATAACGTTGTCTGTGGTATTTCATAAGAACACTGCTCCTATGGATTTTCATACAATATATTAGCACTGTTGTTGATTTTTTTTAATTTCAATAGTGGGCACAACATCTTCCCTATTCTGCCACGTTTCTAGATTTCGCTTTTTACGCTATTTTAGCTGTCGTAGAAAAACTAGGGTATGCAACAGCTCATAATTGGTTCTTAAAACACTCGGGTCTATTATTACAAAACTCGGCTTTGCCTCGTTTTGTAACGGCGACCCTCACGTTTTAAGAACCCTTATTATATCACTGTTGCATAAACTACTATTACATATTTCCAAATCTTTCAATCGATTTGAAGCATTGTTATTTTGTTGAACTCCAAAGTAGTTTTGTTTCATTTTACTTCAAATCTACTGATGGGATCCACGAGACGGTAAGAAAGATTCTTATGGCGATTTCGGTATTTTATACTCAAACTAACTCAAACTTTAACTTTGACCGGGAAGTTGTTTTTTTTTTCTATAAAGATTTTATTTATTTAAATTTATAAATAAATTATTTTTTAGTGCCTACCTACCAAATCGTTTTGAGGATTCTTAAAGAGTAACTTAGATGTTTGTCTGGTAAATATATACCTAATCGCTAAATATGACATGTGACATGCTTTTATGGCTCTTGATTTGACCTAGCGTAAGCAAAGATCTACGTTTCAGCTTAGTCAAAAATGCTTTCATATCTCCGGCTGTTCTCCTCTACAGGTCGTTTTTATCTACGAATTCTCGTGAAAGTTAAGCGATCAGATTTTATAGCTTTGTAGGATCTTTTTGTCATTTAGTTTTTTGAAAATTATTAGAATTGATGGAAATTGGCACAAAGAGATTAAGCGCCGCACAGGCTTGGCTATGGGGCTTAAGAGCAGATGGTCGCGAGGTCTACAGCTCACAGAGCCACTAGTACCAATGGTACAAATGGCGGACTTAATGCATTAAGGCGTTCTCTACCAGTCACCTAATGGGCTAACCTAGAAAGATTAAGTAGGTGCAGGGACATTTGTGTTGAACGGACTTAATTTACCTACTACAAAAAAAAGCTATATTCATAAACTTGTACAAATACATATACACATCATACATATACCTAGATATATATTATTATTATTATTTTTTATGCTATAGGTGGCAAACGAGCAAACGAATCGCCTGATGGTAAGCGATTAACGTCGTCCATGGACACCCGCAACACCAGAGGTGTCGCAAGTGCGTTGCCGGCCTTTAAGGTGGGAGTACGCTCTTTTCTTGAAGGTCGTATCGGTCCGGAAACACCGCTGGCGACAGTTCGTTCCACAGTTTAGCTGTGCGAGGCAGGAAGTTTCGGGAAAAGCGCACAGTTGAGGACTGCCAACCATCTAAATGGTGAGAGTGGAAATATTGTCGCGTAGGGCGATGGCGGAAAGAAGCGGCAGGGATTAATCCGAACAATTCCTCGGAACACTCCCCATAATACATGCGATAGAAAATGCAGAGTGAGGCCACATCTCTACGCAGCGCCAAGGGATCAAGCCGATCAGAAATACGTTGGCAGTTGACAATTCGAGCTGCTCTCCGTTGGATGCGGTCTAGAGGAAGAAGCTGGTACTTTGGTGCCCCTGCCCAAAGATGAGAGCAGTATTCCATATGCGGGCGAACCTGCGCCTTATAAAGCTGTAGGCGATGGGCCGGCGTGAAATACTGCCTCGATCTATTGAGCACACCGAGCTTCTTCGAGGCCAATTTGGCCTTACCCTCTAGGTGGCCGCGGAACTGGACTTCACTGGAGATGTCAACGCCAAGGATTCCAATACTGGCTGTGGCAGATATGGGAGTGCTCTCAAAACGAGGTGACGCGACGAACGGATGTTTTTTGCGGTGAACGCGCAAACCTGTGTCTTTGTAGGGTTAAAACGGACCAAATTAAGTCGACCCCAATCTGAGACTTCTTTTAGGGAGGTCTCAATTTCGGACACAAGTTTGTTCCGGCTCTCAATGATGTTTTCCCGGGAAATATTGGCGCGGCCGGTGTAGGAGGCATCACCCGTACTATCATCAGCATAACAATGAATGCCGCTAGTTTGCAACATGTCATTGATATGCAGGAGGAATAGCGTGGGTGATAGCACACAGCCTTGAGGGACACCAGCATTCACAGACATTGAGTCTGAGCATTCACCGTCAACTACGACCTTAATGCTTCTGTCTGCTAGAAAACTGCTGACCCATTCGCATAATTTCCCGGGGAGCCCATAGGATGGAAGTTTCGAAAGAAGTGCCTTGTGCCACACGCGATTATATACCTTATTACACAATTTACAATAGAGAGTTATCTCAGTGTAATTACATCTAACATCGCTCTTTCTATTAAGGAGTTCCACGAATAAGCTGCTCGAACGCGACAAGACTAATTGATCAGCTAATTCGTGGAGCAGGTGTGTGCGCGCCCTTATGAATTACAAATTGGTTTCTATAATCAATACCCATTAAGGAGCGTTGGGATTAAACGAGTACTTGAGCGAGTTCGTCGTTCCGTCTAGCAATATCACGGGTAAAAAGCCGGCCAAGAGCATGTCGGGCTACTCTCAGTGCAGGGTTCCATGGTTAACCATCCATCACAATAAGCGAACCAAAAGGGGTTTTAGTAGGTAACATGACCATAACTAGCAAAACAGAGTATCTTCGCAGCACTCTACGACTCATATACACTTTTTTTCTGAGGAAATTTGACTTTTTGTAAGAAACAAAAATGCCTTGATTGACCATGATCAAAATGATTTTCCTTGAAAGTTTGTATACAGCTCTACTTTCATTTCATTTTTTTTTTATAATTGTAGTCTTGCGGTTCATAAGTTAGAAGGGGGGGCATTTTTTTTAACTTCCGTAGCGAAAATTTCCAAAAACATTAACTTTATCAAAAAACCCCTTTTAGCAAACCCCTATTATTTTTTAAATACCTATCTAAGGATACACTTTATGGTAAAAACAACAAAAACTTTTTATTTTACCACTTTTTCGACATGATTGATATATATGATTATATATTCATACCATATTACAGCTTTCTACTACTAAATTGATATGGCTGCTTTATTTCTGGTTTATTGTATCTTTTTCTTCGTCGTTACACTCTTGGCAGAGTGGTCGTGTCTGTTATGTCTTCTGTGGCAAGCTTAACCACCCGATACCTGGCGCGTGCCTGATGTTTTCGTTCGGAGGGCACTTTGTAGCCAATTTTATATAATGTATAACTTTATTAACATATATAATGTATAATTATGAAATTATTCGCGTAACCTGGTATTCTCTGCGGGAAACCTATGTCCAGCAGTGGACGTCTGTTGGCTCATAACGCTGATGATGATGATGACGAATGGCATCGTGTTCTAAACAATTAGCTTAAGACGATGTCTGTAAATGACGGTTCCAAAGAGCTTGTTGGTAGATCTACTAGAACTAGTGGCTCTGTGAGCTGTAGACCTCGCGACCATCTGCTCTTAAGCCCCATAGCCAAGCCTGTGCGGCGCTTAATCTCTTTGTGCCAATTTCCATCAATTCTAATAATTTTCAAAAAACTAAATGACAAAAAGATCCTACAAAGCTATAAAATCTGATCGCTTAACTTTCACGAGAATTCGTAGATAAAAACGACCTGTAGAGGAGAACAGCCGGAGATATGAAAGCATTTTTGACTAAGCTGAAACGTAGATCTTTGCTTACGCTAGGTCAAATCAAGAGCCATAAAAGCATGTCACATGTCATATTTAGCGATTAGGTATATATTTACCAGACAAACATCTAAGTTACTCTTTAAGAATCCTCAAAACGATTTGGTAGGTAGGCACTAAAAAATAATTTATTTATAAATTTAAATAAATAAAATCTTTATAGAAAAAAAAAACAACTTCCCGGTCAAAGTTAAAGTTTGAGTTAGTTTGAGTATAAAATACCGAAATCGCCATAAGAATCTTTCTTACCGTCTCGTGGATCCCATCAGTAGATTTGAAGTAAAATGAAACAAAACTACTTTGGAGTTCAACAAAATAACAATGCTTCAAATCGATTGAAAGATTTGGAAATATGTAATAGTAGTTTATGCAACAGTGATATAATAAGGGTTCTTAAAACGTGAGGGTCGCCGTTACAAAACGAGGCAAAGCCGAGTTTTGTAATAATAGACCCGAGTGTTTTAAGAACCAATTATGAGCTGTTGCATACCCTAGTTTTTCTACGACAGCTAAAATAGCGTAAAAAGCGAAATCTAGAAACGTGGCAGAATAGGGAAGATGTTGTGCCCACTATTGAAATTAAAAAAAATCAACAACAGTGCTAATATATTGTATGAAAATCCATAGGAGCAGTGTTCTTATGAAATACCACAGACAACGTTATAATGTATACTTTTTAAATATCGCTGTCAGTCATCTAATTGACAGATAGAAGGGCTGGAGTAGAAAAAAATTATAAACACTTCCTTGTTTCATTATCACAACGAACGTTCAATGGTCCTAAGCGCCTAGACTCCAAAGGCGCTTAAGACCTTCGTACCAATTCCCGCCATTTTTAAAATTTCCAAAAACTGAATCAACAAAAAATGTTTATGTAATTAACGAACTCGTTTACAAAATTTTACAAGAATTGGTTGATTTATGCGACCTGTAGAGGGGAACAAATGGACAGACACCTAAAAGCATTTTTCTTCAAGCTGAAGCAGAGACGCTTCGCTCGCTTCGCTCGCTCGGTCAATAAAAATAAGAATTACTTCTTTTACCGTTTCATTATCACAACGAACTCTCAATGGAACTGGTATTGGCGCTTAGGTCCTAAGCGCCTTTGATTTCTATGGCGCTTAGGACCTTTGTGCCAATTCCCGCCATTTTTAAAATTTCCAAAAACTGAATCGACAAAAATTTTTTATGTAATTAACGAACTCGTTTACAAAATTTTTCAAGAATTGGTTGATAAATGCGACCTGTAGAGGAGAACAAATGGACAGACACCTAAAAGCATTTTTGTCCAAGCTGAAGCAGAGACGCTTCGCTCGCTTCGCTCGCTCGGTCAATAAATGATTTTTACTCCAATCCAGTGGGCATTGTCAAGTTAACAAATATAGGCAGTAATGTAAACGCAGCACCAGCTCCGATTGAGTAGGCAGCAGCGAACCTTGTTAGTACAATATTTAGATTGATGCGTTAATTCGCGAATTGATTTAGTGATAATAATCTCGAGTGTTTCGTCATTGTTACAAGTTTGTTAGCACTTGACAAATTTAGTTGTACCTAAATACGTGATATATCTTTGCATTTGTTTTTTTTTTTATCTACTTTAAAGCATTAAGATGAATTCTGTGATTTCTGTGAAATCTAAATTTTGAGGCCCTAGCTTGTATGTACAGCCGAGCTCAAAGATATATTTACAATTGAGTGTTACAAAAATATATTTACAGTTAGGTATATAATTTTACACTAGTAGTAATAGTACATGTCAGTTTCATCTTTTTATTAATTTTTTTAGTAGTTCTGTTTGCCTTCTATAAAAAACATTAACATGTGTTACAATTTTAATGGTACAATGTACGTTATTGTGAAATTAACCAGTTGCGTTTACTTAAACTTATTATAAATGGCATTTATATTGACTATCCGTCATCGGCCGCCATGATGACATTATCAAGGCGACCAATCACGGACAAGTAAAATGGCGGGAAGGTTTCCGGTTGGAACGGTTGGATCGGACATTCGTTTTTTCTCAAGGGTCACAAGTGACAGTTGTGTGATTATAGTCATTGCTCTGATTGAGGTGTAATAAATAGTGTTAAGCAAAGTGTAATAAATAGTGTTTATCAAGTCTGTGTTTGTTCTTTCGCATCCGAAGTCATAATCCGACTGCTGATGCAGTTGATGGTTTAACATATCAGAAGAAGGATTGAACACAAAGGCCCGCAGATACGTTAGCAAGGAGTTTGGTTAATACCTACTTCTACAAAAAAAAGTAAGTATTTCTCTTGTTAATTTATTTACTTAACTAAGTATTAAGTATGCCATATTCGCGTGTATTTTCAGCGACACTTTTCTTTGTGTCGTTGGTTATAAAAATGATTTAATTTACAAAACAGTGTTACCTCTCAAGTTTTAAATGATATTTTCTATCAGAACAAGTGTCTGAATAATAGCAAGCGAATGTTAACTCACTGAGGTGATAGAAACTGCTGGTGGTCATGGTGTGACTTTTTATATTATGTGTTTTTTTTTTCACTGATTTCATTTATTGGGTACCCATGTTACGTATACATTATGTATTATATCATGGTACGAGTTGCTTCACGCGTAATGACCCGAGGTTTACAAGGATGGTATATCGAGTTGTTAGTACCTACATCGTCAGTCAAGTTCAATATTTCGCTGTCATTATGGCTGTAAAAATTTGTGTTAATCAGAATCGTTAAAAAAAAACCCACAAGACACAAGAAATAAATATAAAAATAATGAACAATATAATAATAATCAATAATTTAACCCGTTCTGCGCCATGTCTCCCCAAAAGTCCCATGGCTGTTAATTATTCAATATTTTGCTAGTCTATAAATTATTAGTGGATTGACATCAATCATGAATTGATGGCTTTAATTGTTGATTGCTAGTCTTAATCGATGGATTTTGACGATCCACTACAAGATATACTATTGTGACATTGTATGAAAGTTTATATCTTGTAATGATTTGATTTAATTTTTGAGATGATTACTCTATTGATTATACTCTTATACCTATTCTGACGATCATAATATGAATACTTGTAGATTGACATACCTGCAATTTATAATGTAATCTGGATTATGAAATAAATAAATCTGAATCTGAATCTGATTAATGGTCGTGTTTGATGTATTGATTAAAAAAAAAATATCTCCAATCTTCTATTGGATTAGTGGCATTGATTAACTCCATAACCTACCATACTCGTAACGACTTCATCGGTTTGATTTATGATAATAATAAAACTATGAATATGAAAAATAAATTTATGATCACAAGTTGGGTATGTAAATGTATGATTGCAATAACATATATTTTTCTTTATTAACACCTAAATTCGTGTCTTTGTTGCGAGGACACGAAATCATGGATGATTCTGACAATGGATCTCGACGTCGACGCGAAAGACGAGCCACTTCGCGTAAGACAATGACACCACCGGTGCAGTTCCGTGATGGGACTCGAAGTCGAAGCCGTAGTGGTGGCAGCCGAGGACGGAGACACACGCGCGATGAAGCACGTGACAACCGGCGTCGCCGTTCGAGATCAAGGCATTCAAGAGGTAGGCGATCACGTTTGACAATGACGAGGTCACGATCCCGTTCACGCCATTCAAGGCGGACTGGGTTGATATCGCAGCGTAGAAATGCAAGGCGCTCCAGGACACGAACGCCTTCTTTGATGCGTCGCAGCTCGCAGTGCGGAGGTTCCAGAAATACACCGAAGCGCAAACGTCCGCGCTCACGTACTCCATGCTCATCTAGGTGTAAGGCTTCCTGTCGTCGTACTTCGAGCCCAGAACCCAGGCAAAGTGAGTCAATGAACAACATATTCATGGCAAAGTTTATTGAGGCTCTTAAGGGGCTTAAAGGTAATAATAGCGCTAGCGATAAATTCCCTGTTCTAAATAATGTAATTCCCGATTTTGATCCCTTAAGCAAAGACCAGACGATTGATACGTGGCTTCATAAAGTAGAAGAATGTGCTCAAATCTATGGCTGGAGCGACAAACAAATAATTCATTACGCTCTACCAAAATTAACAGGGGTGGCGAAAACATGGTATCAGGGTTTGCCATCACTACTATTTACATGGGAAGAATGGAAGGTGAAGTTGAGGGAGTCCTTTCCAACTAGGGATAACTATGCAGAATTGCTGACGGAAATGCTTAATAAAAGAGTACGCTACGGAGAGTCTTTGGAAGTGTACTATTATGCTAAAATGAATCTTCTTAATCGCTGTGAGGTATCAGGTAAACGCGCGGTAGACTGTATTATCGCGGGGATTGAAGATCGCGGCGTTAGGTTAGGTGCGCAAGGGGCAGAGTTTACGGAACCAGAACTAGTGCTCAAATTTTTGAAAACCATTAAAGTAGGTCAAGATAGAAGTACGAACGAACCTCAGAAAGTTAGGGAAAAAGATAGACGTCTACAAAATAATACTTATAAAAATAGTAAAAGTGACGAAAGTACACAAAAATCGGGAGCGAGAGCCTGTTTTAACTGTAATGAGGTTGGAGACCCCTTTTATCGATGCCCAAAACCTAAAGTTCGGTGTAGTAAGTGCAATTATTTGGGGCACAAGGATAGCGAGTGTCCTGGGATCAAGCAAAGTAGTGACGTAAAACCCAAAGTAGTATTAAAACTTAATACTGAGTGCCCAAAAAGTGTACAAAGTTCTGATGTAAAACCTAAAACAATTTTACGAATCCAAAGTTCCGGCGATTCAAGTGCTAAATATAGAATGCCTATAAAAGTCAATGGTTTACTGTCCGAATGTTTCGTTGATTTAGGGAGTGAGGGTACTTTGATACGTATAAGTGATGCACAGCGGTTGGAATTAAATTGGACGGTAGAAGAGCTACCAATTTTGATAAGTGCAGGTGACGTGCCATATAACCCGATTGGTAAGACGTACGTTATGATTGAGGTTCAAGGTGCGATATAAAAGGGTGTAGAAATGTTAGTGGTAGATGACTATTACATTAAATATCCTGTACTACTGGGTCACACATTTACCGAAAAACCATCTATAGAAATACTCAAAAGAGGTTCCGACGTTATTGTTCGAAAGAGAGATGAAGACGAGGGATCTGGTTTAGTTTGTCCTTTGGTATGTGATGAAGATACACAAGTAAAGAGTGGTCAGTTAAAGGCTATTCCCGTTTCCACCTCCAATGCCGTTACCGGTAAAGTATATGTAAACGGTACGGTGCGTAAAGTTGTCGGCAATGAGCACTACCTATTACCCGGAGAGTATGATTTAACAAAAGGGATGGGAAGAGTCTTAATTCAAAACATCAGTGAAAATGATTTGATCATAGGGAAAGGCACTCTAGTTACTCGGGGGAAGACAATAGGGAAGACTTTAAAAATACAGAAGATACATAGTAACAATCAGTTGGCGTCAGATGAATCACCAATCAGTTGTGGAGAAAACTTAACCAAGCAACAAAAAGAAGCTTTAATATTACTACTCAATAAATATACATCGTGTTTTTCGACGGGTCTGAAGGACTTGGGGTTTACAACTGAAACTGAGATGGTGATTCAACTTGACGACCCTGACCCCGTGGTTTATCGCCCTTACCGTTTATCCTACACCGAGCGGCAATTAGTTCAGGAAATGGTCAATGAAATGTTAGAAAGTGGCATCATAAGAGAATCCAGTAGTCCTTACGCGAGTCCGATAGTATTGGTGAACAAAAAGTCTGGAGAAAAGAGATTATGCGTAGACTATCGCGCCTTAAATAGTAAAACAAAAAAAGAACATTACCTTCTTCCCCGAATTGAAGATCAGTTGGATTTGCTAACTGGGAGCTCCCTATTCGTTACCCTTGATTTAGCATCTGGCTACTATCAGATTCCAATAGCTGAGGCATCTAAAGATAAAACTGCTTTCGTAACACCCCAAGGTCAATACGAATACAATAGAATGCCTTTTGGGTTAGTGAATGCGCCATCAGTTTTTCAGCGTACAATGAATAAAATCCTCCAGAACTCGCCAGCCACGTCATATGCTTTGGTTTATATGGACGATATTTTAATTCCGGCTAAGTCATTCGAAGAAGGAATTGTACGTTTGGAGGAAGTATTGCGTTTACTGTTAAAGAGCGGTTTGACTCTAAAAATGAGTAAATGTAATTTTTTCTTTGATAAAATTGAATATTTAGGGTACGAAGTTAGCTCAGAAGGCGTGAAAGGCTTCAGTTTTAAGAGTCCCTGGTTTAGGACTCTTAAAACTGAAGCCATATCCAAATTTCCCGTACCAAAGAATGTGCACGAGGTTAGAAGATTTTTAGGACTTGCTAGTTTTTTTAGGAGGTTCGTTGAAGGGTTCGCTTTGATAGCTCGCCCGCTGACCAGCCTGCTGAAGAAGGAAGCTATTTGGAAATGGGGCCATGAAGAAATTGCGTCGTTTGAGAAATTGAAACAAATTTTGGTAGAAAGGCCGGTTCTAGCACTATATGACCCCAATGCGCCCACACAACTCCACACTGACGCAAGCAAATATGGGATAGCTGGGATACTATTGCAGCAAGACGGCACTGGCGTTTTGAAGCCGATTGCGTACTATAGTAGGCAGACTAGTGCCGACGAGCAAAAACTACACTCGTTCGAACTAGAGACTCTCGCTATTATCGCGTCGTTGAACAGGTTTAGACATTATCTTCTCGGTATCAGATTCATTATAGTCACTGACTGTAATGCTTTGCGTACCACGATGAGCAAGCGCGATTTAATACCTCGCATCGCTCGTTGGTGGTTACATTTTTTAGAGTATGACTGCGCAATAGAATATCGCGCGGGTGACAAAATGGCGCACGTAGATGCTTTAAGTAGAGGGGCCATAAGTAACGATCAGGAAGCTGAACATGTGCTAGAAATTCTTAACATTGGTTCTGATAACTGGTTAGCTACTGTACAGCAAACGGATGAAGATATTAAAAACGTCGCGGATACCCTAAACGACCCTAAAACGAAAGAGGCCGTGGACATTTTTAATAACTACAAACTGGTAAATGGTCGCGTGTACCGAATATTAGACGAAAATACCATTCGTTGGGTAGTACCGCAAACCACCAGGTGGCAGTTATTAAAAGCAAACCACGACGACGTCGGCCACTTTGGGTTTGACAAAACTTTAGCTCGGTTAAAAGCGACATATTGGTTTCCGAAAATGAGGCGATTCGTGAAAAAATATGTCGCCGCTTGCCTAGAGTGCGCACATCATAAACTCCCAAGCGGTGCTAAGCCCGGCGAATTACACCCCATACCAAAGGTAAGTGTGCCATTTCACACTATACATGCAGACCACCTTGGTCCTTTTATACGCACTAAACGCGGAAACACGTATATTCTTGTCATCGTCGATGCCTTTACGAAATTTGTGGATCTCACGGCTGTTCGTAACACAAAATCAGCGACGAGTATAAGAGTATTCAGACAGCATTTTAGTTACTTTGGCACACCTACCCGCCTAATTACAGATCAAGGGACCAGTTTCACTAGCAAAACATTTAAGTCCTTCATACACTCCACTGGTATAAAACATGTTCTGAATGCAGTGGCCACACCCCGAGCTAATGGCCAAGTTGAGCGGTATAACCGCACAATTCTGGCAGCACTCGGGGCTATGAACCACGAAAAAGCTAATGGGTTATGGGATGAACATTTGCCCGACATTCAATTAGGCATTAACACTTCCGTGCATGCAACCACTAAAAAGACGCCAACAGAAATGTTGTTTGGCCGAAATGTAACTAATCCATCTCAAGGGTTGATGAACGATATAATCAATGATATCATGCCTGGAGACGGGGAAACTTTAGATAATATTAGGACTGACGCGGATAATCTGATTAGGGCACAACAAGATAAAGATAAAGAAAGATATGACCAGCACAGGAAAAAGGGCATAAGGTTTAAAGAAGGTGATTTAGTTAGAGTAATAAGAGCGCCTGTAGGTATTGAGGGCCAGTCTAAAAAGCTCGAACCCAAATGTAAGGGTCCGTACAGAATAAAAAAAAAGTGCTTCCTAACGACAGGTTCGTAGTTGAGGATACGCCTCTTACGAGAACAAGTAAAAAGTACGAGGCCGTAGTTGCTATTGACAAATTGTTCCCATGGACCTGCTTTGCGGAGCCCGTATTAACCGAGTCTGAAAGTGAGGAATCAGTAGATTGCGAATAATAAGTTATTTAATCACATCACTACATACATATTATAATATAAAATAAAGTATGTATATTATTATGTATAAATAAGTTATTCAAGGCCAATAGCTGATGAAAACGCAGGGTGTCAGGTAACGGGTACCCTGCCTGTTGGCAATCAAATACAATAATGTCCCAAGTCTAGTCAATGGCTAATCTCCAATAGATGATGTAAGCGCAGTGTGTCAGGTAACCGACCCACTGCCTGTTGGCGGTTGGTATAAGGTATAATGTCAGTGTAGTTATTGGCTAAAGTAATGTGTGAATAAGTATACTGGCAAAAGTAAATTGAAAATGAAAGCATGGATTTGCCAGGTAACCGGCATTTAAATTATGCATTATGTTGATCGTAGATCGTTAATGAAATGTACAAGTCTATGTATTTCAATTA
This sequence comes from Lathronympha strigana, assembly GCA_949128165.1. Lineage (NCBI taxonomy): Eukaryota > Metazoa > Arthropoda > Insecta > Lepidoptera > Tortricidae > Lathronympha > Lathronympha strigana. The sequence continues at coordinate 3,743,924 of OX421905.1, forward strand.
ATTAATTAATGTTCATCCTATGTATTTAAATATTTAGTAGTTCATTTAATTACTTACTCAAGATCAATTGATAAAGAAGCATTAATGTTCTATTAGTTACAATATACGTATGTTGAATTTATTGCAATGAACTTAACTTTAATAAATAAATAAAATCTATTAACAACGAGGGACTCGTTGAGAAGCGGATGGCCGAGCTGTTACAATTTTAATGGTACAATGTACGTTATTGTGAAATTAACCAGTTGCGTTTACTTAAACTTATTATAAATGGCATTTATATTGACTATCCGTCATCGGCCGCCATGATGACATTATCAAGGCGACCAATCACGGACAAGTAAAATGGCGGGAAGGTTTCCGGTTGGAACGGTTGGATCGGACATTCGTTTTTTCTCAAGGGTCACAAGTGACAGTTGTGTGATTATAGTCATTGCTCTGATTGAGGTGTAATAAATAGTGTTAAGCAAAGTGTAATAAATAGTGTTTATCAAGTCTGTGTTTGTTCTTTCGCATCCGAAGTCATAATCCGACTGCTGATGCAGTTGATGGTTTAACACATGCAATGTGACAGTGGTAAGTTAAACCGCTGTGACATTCGAATTTCCAACCCCAGCTAAGAGGATCCTTAAATTCCGCATGTCACAGAGGTTTTAATCAGTAACTATACACCATGTTAATGATATTACAACTACGTTTGTTTTGTGTGCTTATTGCTTTTGTTAGGTTATCACACGCCACTTAGGTTTCCACATCTACCCCCGAGAACACAGCTTTCGCGACCCCACCCTGGACGGCCGGTTAAGGCAAGCCAGAGGCGGAGGACTTGGTCGGACGACGGAGTCCCCCAGGAGCACTCAGGTACGTGGCGTCGCTACTCCCCAACAACTCGCCACAAGCTGCCCTGCGTTGACTGATTGCACCGGTCGAAACCAGTGGGCGATGGGGTCGTCACATCCCTTAGTTAAATTATTATTAAAAATCTCATAATCAGTTTTAAGACATCTTATAGTCAATTATAATATAAAAGTAGCAACAAAAAAGTAAAACGATTGTTTTATTTAACGATTATAAACGATTATCTAGGCCTATCCTTGTAACGCCCAAGAAACACCCCGCCCGTCCCGTCCCTTCCTAGTGTGAGTCATCCTTTATCTGTTTAAATATCACTCGGTTGGACATGAATATACATGACAGGGTTAAACGGAACAACAAACTCAAACGAAGCCGATTCGTAAACACCAATATTGAGGGAAATGTAAAAATCGTCCGCACCATATACTGGAACTCAAAGCTGAAACCGGCAACTTCATTGAAGCGATATCAAACCGCATCAAACCGGATAAAACCAGATACCGCACCAACTTTCAATATTAACCTCTATGTCCGCAATCCTTGTTTCCGCTGAACAACGTTAGTGAGGTTTATTGAAAGCATTTCACCCGATTGCGGCGGTTATATATAGAAGGTATTAGTTTGTCCTGAATGGTCCGGAACGGTTCCAGGCCACCGTGACCTTTGTCGGTGGTCCATACAATTTGGTGACAAACTGCCTGTTAAAGGGTCGGAAACCAGCAAGATGATCTTGGCTTTGTTGGTGAATGTGTAGAAGCTTTTTTTAGCAAAGTATACTCGCAGATCTATCAATAGAGTATCCGCCAGACAATCTTTTTATGTACCTACCTATATATTAAAAGTGATTTTAGGATTAGTATCTACATTGCGAGTGTCTCTCTGGGCTTACTATACTTATTTTTTTTTTATAATTGTAATGGTGGTTTGTTGACGCAAAAATTAATTGTATTTTATAACGATAACGTCGTACCGAGGGTTGTTAATTAAGAAATGTCTTAGCTCAGATCTCGTGTAATTGTGATCTATTTTGATCTATTTTGTGCACATCTATTTTGGACTAATACTTTTACTACTAGCTGGTGTCCGCGACTTATGTGTTACATATAGCCTATAAGTTATTCTGGTGTATAAGTTATATTGTTGTGAGTTTCATTAAAATCCATTGAGTACTTTTTACGTATACGAGTAATAAACATCCATACTTATAAACCGACTTCTGCCCAAGTGTAGGCATAAAATGATGTAGATAGTAGGTACCTAACGCGTGCAACGTGAGGTAATAAATAAAGCCCTTGATCGCATATTTACGTCCCTCGCTTGCAGCTCGGGTCGCAAAGATCTGCGATCTCGGCCTTTCTTTGTTTTACCGCACTAGCTAGGTAATGTACTATTTTGTTAAGAATTTTTATTATCCCCGTCATCGTTCAACCCTGTGATATTAAATGATGTAAACAAAGGGCTCAAAGTAACGTAATAAACAAAATGGTGGCCAAGAGTCACATTTTCCTTTTGAGCGTAATACAGGAGGTACAGTTACGTTTTTCGGTCTTCAATAATTAATAAAAATATAATAATATTACTATCTCGCAGAATGTTTACCCCAAGCATACAGATCATAACTCATTTGTACCGCGCAGGCTATTGTGCAACTTGATATTACTGTAGCACCGAGTATAAACTTTACTGCAGTATCAGGGCTGCTATCACGCCTTCACTGATTTATTTTTAGAATGTACCTATAAAGTAAACATTTTTAAACTATGGCGTTTGTACAATTGTAAAGCATGAATTATCCTCCTGACGACTGGGAATCAAAATTTGCCAACTGAAATTTAACTCTGTCAAATTGACAAAGAGTCAAAATTCCATTGGGGCTTATGTACTAAGTATAGGACGCGGGAAGTCAGGAGGTTAAATTATTTATTATTTATAATAAATGTTTTGATTGATGCTTTTAAGTAGGCACACTACTATATATATAAATTGAAAGAGATGTGATATATACTACAGAAAAAGTGATAAAGGTCCCCGGTGAGCAGGGCTGGGATCGAACCAGCGATCTCCTGCTTTCACGGCAGACGCCCTTACCACTGGCCTACCCGATCACGGTAACCAGAGTCCGAAATGTCCGAATTATATGCAATCCTTTCTTATTTTAAACATTTAAGGTGCGTTTTTTAAGCTTCCGTAGTCAACTAGATACCCTTATAGTTTCGCCATGTCTGTCTGTCCGTCCGTCCGTCTGCCACTTAGCTCAGTGACCGTTAACACCAGAAAGCTGTAAATTAGTATGAATATACATACTCGTATCAATCATGGTTCTTAGACAGGAAATTTTAACTACTTCCATGACAGTTACTCCATTAGGAGTCCGCGCGTGGTCGCTGTTATTACCGTGCCACAGCATAATATTAATATGTCACTTTTTAACTTCTCTTGTTAGAAAGTGACATAAATAGTTACTATCGTGCAATACGCTGACAAGTGCAACCACCATTTCATCTTAGAACATAGACAACTGGAGTAAGCATGTCTGTCTTACATTTGCTATACAAGCTTTTTGGCAGAGGGGAAATTGTATTGAATCTATCTAATCTACTGTCTATACTCTGAGGTCCGTAAGTTTCAAGAAGATGGTAAAGCAAGACAGCACTAATCATCGTCGCGTATTACCGCAGAACCCCTTTCGTTCGTTCTTTTAAAATAGACGAAGAGTTACCCCGGTAAGTGGATTGAATATTTCTTATCATACATTTTCTCAGTCTTCAATTTACCCTGTGACGAGTGTTGTAAAGAGCTCGAAATATTGTAATTACTTTTTCGCGATTTCAGCCGTTTTAAAGTGTATACGAATCGCGGTTACCACAGACAATATTATGCCAAATTGGAGTACTTAGTCAGAAGGCACCCATCCAACGCGCTTGTACTTTTACCAGAGTTACAAGCGTCCATAGACTGCAGTAACGCTTATCCTACATACATTGGAGATACGACAACAGTGGCAATAAAAAAAAATACAGTAATGCATTACTGATTTAAGCTTTCCACCGATACTATAGCGAATTAAATAGACAGGTTGTGTTGCCATCAAAATTGTCTACTATCTTTCGGATGCAGCATCTTCGGATGTGGCCAATCCACGGTACCCACACACGGGCAAAGCGAGCTCAGGATCTGCCCGGCCGGTGCCCGATCTGTTGCTTTTAGCCTTTGTCTGCCGTACTTCTGCCCGGTGGCTATTGAGCTGAAACAAAGATAGTTTCATCGAATTTCAACTATGGTGAGATATATTTATATTACACCTAATACTTAAATAACGAATAACACTCGCGTATTATTCGACATGTTTAAAATATTTTAGGTTTTGTCATCGTAATTCTAAGGTGTGTAATTTATTATCAGATACTTTTATTTCATTTAATACAGTACCTACTTCGTCCGCGTAGCAGTAATTTAGATCCATCAACCCCATTTTTACATTGGGGTCAAGCATTTCCATTTCTTCTAGTCCTTTCTAGGTTGGTATTTAATAAAACCGATTAAACATAAAAGTTATATTCTAAAATATTAGGTATAGCCTGACAAGCAAACGAACGCAGTAACAGTAGGACAAAAAATATATATCCATCCCTTTTTTGGGGTGGTAATACTAGCGTTAGAAAAGAGAGTATGATGCTCTCTGACCTACTGTTACTGCGTGCTCATCAGACTATAGGAAAGGCTGCTTAATGTAAAGTTATCTCTATGACTTGTTCGATAAATCAACAAAATGAAAATTATGATGCAATAATATATGACATCCTTTTCGTAGTTTTGTTTCTATTTAATAGGTAATTTATACTCCCGTCATATGTAACGAATTTAATTTGCCTACCTTGGTGTGGTAGTTTCACATAAAAATGAATTTTAGTAACAAGTCAAAAGAAAATTAGATTAAAATAGGAATTATTGTGTTCCCAAAGCGACAACCCTGCGATCCGGCCATAACCGGTTAATGCGATCTGTCAATAGTTTTCATTTCGATTTGTACGAGCTGGAAACTGTTTGGCGAACGCTAAAATCTTCGGAATTTCCGTTAATATTGGACGGTGAAGTAATTCTTTATATTTCCTACAAATTTTTGAGAAAAGTTCGAACACAACAATAGTGTTTCGAATATACATTTTAGATGCTTTGCGTCATGTGCAGTTGAAAACTGTATTATAGAATATGGAGGGTTGGCCGAAATTGTCAACAGGAGTCGAACAGTTACATAGTATATTTTATGGCTTAGATTCTACAATGAAAATTTAACGTCGGGTGATTTATTATTATACTGCCAATTTTACGCTTACACAAAAATCTTGGAAAATCATATCGTCTTAATGAATTAATAAAAAAATTATTGAACGTTACAGATAACTGATAAAACTAAACTATGGCGTATATTAACACCATGATCCTCGCTACACCTACTTTTCGAGCCCTTTACAGCACTCATTATCACTTGGTTAAATATCCCTAGATTCTGTCGGTACTCCAGGGTTAATTAATCCTGTTTTAACGAGTATATATGCTCGAAACGTAAGGCCATGGTGTTCATAAACCCGATTAATCCGTTTTCCATTTCATTCAAGTATTTCATTTCGAAATACTAATCGCGGTAATGTAAGAAAATATTAATTATTCAATACATTAAAAACATCTAATCTAGAACAACCAATACTGTCAATAAATAAATGGTAGTACGTTCCAAGTGTTTTCTAAATAAGTCATTTATTTACGGGATAAGCGGCCCATATACATACGAGTACGTACAGATTTGTCTACCGAATTACAGCTAATAGTAACTAGCTGTTGCTACAATTTCAGAAAACGTCTAGTTCCTTTCAACAGATTAATTGCATTAAGTATATGAGGCAATTATATATTTTACTCATTAATTGAAAATTGTGCTCTTCAATATTGTAAAGAGCACATTGTTTCATAAACTAGTATACCTATAAAAATAAAATAGTCATAATGTTTAATGTAATGTATATTCCGCAGTGTCTGAAGACGAAAGTCTTCGATCAGTGTGTGTTGCCAGTGATGACATACGGTACTGAAACGTGGTCGCTTACAATGGGCCTCATAAGAAGGCTCAAAGTCACCCAAAGGGCAATGGAGAGAGCTATGCTAGGAGTCTCTCTGCGAGATCGTATCAGAAATGAGACCATCCGCAGCAGAACCAAAGTAACCGATATAGCTCTCCGAATCGCTAAAGTTAAGTGGCAGTGGGCGGGGCACATTGCACGTAGAACCGATGGCCGTTGGGGCGGAAAGGTTCTCGAGTGGCGACCGCGTACCGGAAGGCGCAGTGTGGGTAGGCCCCCCACAAGGTGGACTGATGACCTGGTGAAGGTCGCAGGAGTCCGCTGGATGCGGGTGGCGCAGGACCGGTCATGGTGGAAATCTTTGGGGGAGGCCTATGTCCAGCAGTGGACGTCTTTCGGCTGAATGATGATGATGATGATGATATTAGACAGTTGGTTCAAATGACGTATAGTTTCGTCATAATTTGAGTTAAAATATTTTTCAAAGGCGTAAGGACTCTTAAACAAGAATAACGTAAGGCTTGGTTGATTTTATAACAGTACGTAAAAAGGATAATTATCGCAAAATCACGCTTAGCATATCGATGAGTGACTATGAAAGCACGACTGTTGTTTATTCAAAAGTGACACTGTAATTTATACGTTAAATTTAGTGTGTTAAGGTAGAATTTGCCAGTGTGGGTGCTTGAGATAGATTTTGTGGGAGATGTCGGTTTTGTGTTTGATCCTATTGTGATCGCAATCTAGTATCTGATATGATTGTCGCTGTTTGCGCGCCGTGATTGAAAGATTGATTGGAAAGTGTTTTCGATTGGACACAAGTGATTACAATTGCGTATTTACGTTTTTGGGAAGGTGGGAGCCTTTGTAATATTTTACTGAGACGATATACCTAAAGTCTTGACGGGTGATGCAGGTATTTACCTAAATACTTGGGTAAATACTAGACGGTTTTTTGAACGTTAAATACACAGACTATATCAATATACTCGTAGCACAAAAAAGTTCAAAAGTATGACGTCAACTGAAACTTAAACGTACTGTACTTATTTTAGGCATTTTTTATTTGAGGAACATTTGAAATTGATTTATTTAGTCGTCTAGCCTATTGTATTGTACCACCTACTCTTTACAATATTGAAGAGAACAATTTTGAATTAATGAGAAATAATATATCGTTGCCACATATAATGCAATTACAGCAGACAGATTAATTCTGTTAAAGAGAACTAGATTTTTTTCTCTGTGTGATTAAACGAAATCACAGCAACAGACGGTGATAGAACACTTAAGAAGCGCGTGCCTTACCTTCTAAACACTTTGCCCGCGGACATTGCACTGGAACCCAAAACATCTAGGTAGATTTAAGAACCTCTCAAAGAGATATCTCTTGGATGCACCTTAGAGGAATGGTTCTTCTTAGGTCCATCCAGGTCATAACAAGTACCTACTTGAACAGTTGTTTATGTCTATTAAATGCCTAATACATATATTTGAATATTTATAGTTATAAAAATTGTATTTTTGAGACTGATAACTGATCCCACAGTCAAACTAAATGTAGTTTTGTGGAGCATTTATTAATACGTAACTGTAATCTTTGTCTTTTAATAAATAAATACTTAACCAAAAAATGCGAAATAGATGGTAAAGTCCGATTTTTTTGCAACTTTTAAGACTTTTAACTGCTTCAAACCTTAGATACTTGAACCTTCCAAGCTTAGGAGGCTTTAACGCTTGAGGCCTATAAATACTCGAGGTTTTAGTGATCGTAAGCAGCAACACGAACTTATTAATTCGAGGCTTATACGGTCGACACTTTAAGGTTTGAGGTTTCTAAACTCAGTAGGCGCGACTCGAGTCTTGTATTTATGCCTCAAAGCTTAAATTCACAACACTAATTGAAGTTAATACCACGATTCTTTCAGATTAAGCAAAATGCAGTTTAATCAATTAAAAATATCATGAACATAGAGTTTGCAAGACGTTTGTTGAACGGCATTGAAACATAAAAATCTGCTTACAATCAAGGTTGTACTGTAACTACTGTACGCCGTCGCCGTCACATGGGTTTAGCAAACCACTCGGGCTTTGATTATATAGGTCATGTCACCTTGGTGGATATCTTTAACCTCAAGTACAAGCCCAACAAACACCAATTTATTTCTTTTATTTGCTGCCTCCGGTTGGAAAGCTATTTCAATGGCACGAAACCCCGTTTGAGCGACAAGTTAATTTCAAACTTAAAACAACGATGTTGCTGTTATTGGTTAGTTCCGCATACGGTATTAATTTCTAAATCATATTAATTGGATCAATCGTGCTCGACTTGGAGAGCGACACAATAAAGCTACTTTTTACTGGCGCCTGGCTGCCGTTTATCGGTGGAGGTCTATAATGCAAGTTATATGCTGGATACAGAATTTTGGGTATTGTTTTGTATTAAAAATATGTAATTAATTAATTATGTGTTTCATTATTAACCATAACATAGCCAGACCCTTCTGATAAGAAAAAAAATACCAGGTAAAGTCTAAGCCCAATGTAGTTTCTTATGTTGTTACGGAAGTCGATTTAAAAAGATAAAACACCCAACTGTGGTGTGTTTAAAGGGCATATTTTTATTTTGTTGTCGTTTTTTTTTCGCGTCAAATTTGAATGAAATTTGGTGGGTAGGTAGAGTTCCTTATTCTCTTCAAGATAGACCCAATTTCAAAGTATGTCCCACATTTTTTTCCACTGAGTTACGAAATCGTATGGAATTTTCGTAACTCAGTGGAAAATTTCATACAATTTTTTTGTCGCACATTGAGATTTTGTATCTATCTAGCGTAGAATAAGGAACTCTACCTACCCACCAAATTTCATTCAAATCTGACAAGAAAAAAAAAACGACAACAAAATAAAAATATGCCCTAAAACGTTACAGTTCCTAAATAGTCCTTTAGGTCGGATCGAATCGGAGATCACGTGACGGGTTTCTATAGAAATTGACACATTGTCCCGGCCCGGTCTATAACATGAGTCATCCTTATTTTGAACCCTTGAAACTTCAATATTCATAGACGAGTAAAGCTGTAGTGTTAATATGCCTATAGTCAGTATTCTTTTGCCGCTCGGCTACAATTTGTCAGCGTTAGCCGCAGAGGGCAGGCAAGTGCCGATAAACTTTAATCAACGGCGGATAAAGGTCTGGGCTCTATTTACACACGTATTTATTAATAGTGGATCCCACGCTTTATTTTTGATTAAATTTTGCAGAACTTTAATTAAAAAGATAAAAAGATCTCACAAATATTGCGTACACGTAAACATAAACGTGAAAATAATATTAACATGATATTCCAGCTAGTCTATGATGGTCGGGTTTTTATCGTTTACCGACGTTGCTGTCACTTTCTAACAAGTATGTATGTGCGAAAGTGACGCATAGCGTGATAAGCGATAAAATGGCAACCATGCTAACCCTGCTGTACATATTTACAGTGAAAATGTTGATTCATCCTTGATAGGGCGATATATTCAGGGGCCGTAATCAAGATGATGAAGATAGTCAGAAGCGATTTTATAAGTCACAAATAACTCCTTCCACGGCTCCTTATTAAAAGAAGGCAGAAGGCTGGTCAGAAGACCGACCAGCCTGGAGTCCATTTCACCGAAACGCGACTTATGATGGTGACGTTCCTCAGTCACGAGGTTGCGATGTAGAAAAAGAAGAATCAAGATGAAAATCGTTTCCCGACAACGACGATCTAAAATTAGAGGAGCTGCAGAGGGTATTACTCCTTAGGATTATTACTTATTACTCCTTAAAATATTAAGTGACAACGCCGAAAGCAACGACGTAGCGAATTCCAGTTGTCAAAAAATATCAGATAATCAGGAACCTTTACAGAGGACCGCACTTTCCCGTTTTTTGCCATACTAAATGAACGAGAGAAAACGGTCCACGTGAGACCATTTCCTTCTGGCGCTTTGTCTCTGATAATATTGTGGGAGTATTTATATCAGTTTACTACTAAAAATAAATATCTTCTTATTTAATTTCAGTAGGTACTATATCCAAATGAGGATTTTGTTATATTTTAAGTAATTAGTAAATAATTGTGATGTTCATAACTCTTTAAATCAAAGATGTGGACAACAACAAAAAATATTTATTACCATAATGTGTCTCACCAGGCGGTGGCACTCATGCGTGGGTCCTGTGTCAGTATGAGAGAATTGGCAAGTGACGTTTGAAATGTTCCCGCAGGACCCACGTTCCACTAGCGCCCCTAGCGGAAAATCGACACGCGGTAATCCTCATTGCGTAGATATTTGACTTAGATAGGTACCTCGCATATAAAACTGAATCCAGAAGTCTACTATTATCTTCTCTGCATGATCAGATTGATGTACAGTCAAGTGTAAAAATATGGGTTGACACATCTTACTCAAAAATATGTCCCATAGCATTTTAGGTATTCCAGTGTAATAAGAGCGTAGTACCATATTTATGAGACGATTTTTGCACTTGACTGTACACACGCGTTCAAAAGTGCATGGGATTGATGAATGAATTCATTAATAAACTGCCCATGCAATATTGAACGCCTACTTGTATACAATTCCTCAGATTAGCGCCCGGAAAATTACTCAATTTAAGTATAAGTAAACTCAAAATTAACTCATTTTATCTACTAAGTTGGGATGAAGTAGGTATGTGGAAGTTGGTACTCGAGTGGGCCAGATGCGGCTTTCTTTACTAGTGCGGTAAGCGCACACCGCTATACAACGGCTTTCATAATCATCACTTCCATTTATTATACAGAATGGGTAATTTTTTTTTGAAAATAGCAGCACTTGATATTTTACACATAGAGGAATCAATAATATAAGGAATGATGGAAATTAAACATTGTTTTATACATTTTATGGAGCGCTAACCATTAAGCTCGAAATCAGCCAGCTTTTGCGTAAAACGGTTCTATAAAAGCAACGATTTTGTTTGAAATATGATAAGTCGCCTATTAAAGCACCATTCTGTAGCCTCCGAAAAGATTCTTACTTTGGCACTTCTTGAAAGTTAAATGTAATTCATAAAACCGATAACAATTTTAGCAAAATAGCCGCTATCTCCCTATATGGCAGTCGCGTCCCATAAACCAAGCGACAGCAAATGTCTCTAAATTTACAGAATCGATTGCAGGAGTTCCCTGTGACCAGGTCACCTCCGCGATATTGTTGTAAAAATTTTAAAATCCTGGTTCCAAATGGGTTAATCAACTATGTTTTTTTTTTACTCCAGCACTTCTACTAATTAATACTAAAAATTAATTAATTCTAATTATACTAAAAATATAGGTACATTGTTAGTTATAAGTGATGCATGCCGCATGTTTATCTAGTCATAGTTTAGGATATCTAGTCATCATTGCAAGAATTAATTTCCAATTGTATATACATATTAGCACACATATTATTTCACCTTTTATTATAATTTGCATGCCCATTTGTAGGCTGAATACACTGAACGACTATGTAATCTTTTTAAATATCCCTTTTGACTGTATTCAAGCAAATAAATGATTTGATTTGATTTGATTTGATTTCTATCTCTCAATTAGATGACTGACAGTGATATTTAAAAAAGTATACATTATAACGTTGTCTATGGTATTCCATAAGAACACTGTTCCTATGGATTTTCATACAATATATGAGCACTGTTTTTTTATTTCTATAGTGGGCACACTATTTTATCACTAGTTGACATGGTTGATCGCCTGGGTGACTTTTAAAATCACTGTTTTATGGCATTCAAATTCACAAAACATTATTTTTTGTGAGAGTAAGAATGGCGGGTGCATCTAAACAAATATAAGAAAGTAATATACCAAAATATAGTACCTAATTGCTACAATTTAGTACCATTGTTAAAATAATTAGTACCTTAGTATTAAAGTTATTACGAAAATCAGTTACACCCGCCAACCTGACAGTCAGGTTGGTGGGTGTATTTTAGTTTGCAATGATCCCATTGGTTTTTAGTGGATGTTATTAATTTAAAATTTAGTACAAAAGAAGTATAGTCAAAAATAATTTCTGCATTTTCATACATATGATTTAAGATTTTTTACATTTTGTTCCTAGAGAAAACATATAACCTCTACAGACGCCGTACGGCAAACAGTCACAAACCTGCACCTTACAAGACAGTTCGGTACGGGCATCTATCTGTTGGGCTTATACGTTTTCTCTATTATGATTATTTTTAGGGTTCCGTACCAAAATGGTAACAAAGATACCCTTATGTTGCGACTCAGTCTGTCTGTATGTCTGTCTGTCACATCGTTAAATATCTCGCTCGAGACCTACTTAAGCTACTGATTTGAAATTTGGAACAGTTATATACAAAGTTAACGCAGACACATTGAGAAAAGATTATCACTAATTTTAATTTATTTTCAATTAAAAAGTTTTTTTTTTAATGGATAAAGTTTTCGGAACAAAAGTTGAAAAACCAACTTAGATTGTTTTTATTTTTCTTTAAATTTATGTGGCATCATGCTGAATACTGTCTTATAACTAAAGTGAATAAAATTGGTTTACTTCTTAGGTAAAGAAATATCAAGGAAAAAAAACTCGCATACTAACTCCATGCCGTACTTATCTATAGATAATATATGTGGCTGACGTCAAATTTCTACGTCAAGGTGTAGTTGCAACATAAAGTTTATACAGAACCCTCAGTGCGCGATTCCGACTCGCACTTTGCCGATTTTTATTTAAATTAGAAAATAGCTTTGTTAGTTATTGCAATACACTGTTTCTTGGTATTCTGACCGATCTATTAGGCTGGAAAAGGAAGAAAGTATAGATACTTCATAGATAGCGTTGCCACAGGTTAAGTAGCAACTCTTCCAGCCTTGTCAGGTCGTATCGTGAAACTCAGAACTGCATACAAAGCCAAACTTTGTCTAATTCTACGACATACCCAAGGCCCAAGCTTCGCATTGATATATATGCCCCGCACCGTGCCCAACCAAGACCGGGAGACTAAATTAATACAAACTTGGACTAAATTAAATACTAACTCTTACGTACATCGTACAACTTTTCCTTGTATTAACTTCCCATGTGTTCGACATGTTTGTTGTGCAAACTTGTTATTGAGAGGGGTTATACGAATATATAACCCCTCTATAACAACGATACAAGAAGCGGGTTTGTTGATCCACTTTTGTTTTCTGAAAATTGTTGTATCTTCGAAAAATTTGAATATTATGAGGGAACACACAGTAATACCTAAAAATTCGTATAATATAGGCGCATTACAAAACCGTTTGTGATTATTGATATATATATATATATTTATGATAATAATATTGTCTTCTGTTTCCGCGGTTGTTGTTCATTGAAATTAAACACTTTAGAACAACGAGTGCTGTAAAGGGCTCGAAACGTAGGGTCATGGTGTTAATGAACGCGGTTAATCCGTTATAATGTGTTATATTCTATTATATGATGTTGACCAGCACTGCCTGGTATGATACGTTTTTCTTTAATCCAAATCGCTATAAATAGGTACCTTACTGATAAGTAACATAACCCTACAGCTATATGTATTTATAGGTAAGTCATAAACCTAGCAGTTGACGATACAACGAGCTGCAAATGAATCAAATAAGTACACATTTCGCCGTTCCAGCCCCTTTTGAGGCCCTCATCATTAAACAAAACAAGAAAGCGCTCGAATTACGAACTTCTTATTTGCCGCTGACACAAAATAAAGGAATTGGATCTTAAATCGCAAACAACAATTTACATACATTCGCAAAAACAATTCGTTCCGCGCAGGAACGGGACGTGTTGATTCGTCCCGCTTCTCCCATATTTGCGCTCTCGACTTTCTTTGACAAATCGCTCACGATGGGAGCGTAAACACTAACATTCAAAAGGGTCCCAGTCCCAGCATTGAAGTAGTCAGAAAGTACGCTACGCAATAAACTGGAAAGTGCTCTTTTAACACTATTTCAACGGCGTAACTAAGTATCGGTTATGGGCCTACGGTACTTTTGACGAAAAATGATTCGATTACAGTGTCGGCTATGGTATTAAATCTAATAGGCCACTGTGCACAGGCAATTTTCAGAATTCAAGCGTACGTTTTTGTGAAATAAAACTTTTTCAAACACGGTGAAATGGCATTTAGGAAATATTATGCGATAGCGCCGATAGCAATTGAAAATCATGGGTGTTTGAATTACCTATATACATATGTCATATGAAAATAACGAAAACATTACATCAGTGTGCTTACTATGAGTTGAATTCGATTGCGACCGCGGCATTTGACAGTATGTCCGTCTCGCTCCTGCCAGATTGCGATTGCGACTGTACTACTCTGGCAGGACCGAGACGGACATACTGTCGAATGCCGCAGTCGCAATTGACTGCAACTCATAGTAACCACATAGGAGCGAGACTGACATACTTTCGGATTCCGCAGTCGCAATCGAAAACAACTCATGGTACGCACAAAGATCTAATTTTTTTTACTTCGAATCGCTCGACATTTATTTATTTTGCATTTTAGGTAACAGAATATAAACTCATCTAACCTATAGCCTATTTTGTGTCCCACTGCTGGGCAAAAGCCTCCCCTCTCTTCCTCCACCCGTATAAGTAAATATATTTTACAAGTAATTTTAAATCAAAATGTCAAAATCAATTTTTCATCAGCAATTGAATACATAGGTATTATCAAGTTGATTATCTCTACCAGTGCGCATTCCAGTGCGTAGTATATTTCCATGGCCCCAAGTTTCCCGGGGAGTTTATTCAATGAACGGACCTTGGTGTAACGAGTACGTGGGGCATTCACGGGCCCTTTGTAGATAAAAGCAATTGCTTCAGCATTTGGGCTTAGGTATGAAAGTTGCTGCTCCCAAAATTTGTTTGGGCACCAATTCGTTTTTATGCCCGATGTTTTAGTATTTATCATGGCACCTACAGCTACTTAAAGAGCACAAAACAGACGGCCGGTTGACGATCGGTTGGCGTAGTTGGTAGTGACCCTGCCTGCTAAGCCAATGGTTTGAACGTTCGAATCCCGGTAAGGGCATTTATTTGTGTGATGAACACAGATATTTGTTCCTGAGTTATGGGTGATTGATTTCTATGTATTTATGTATTTGTATATTATATATATCGTTGTCTAAGTACCCATAACACAAGCCTTCTTGAGCGTACTGCGGGACTTAGTCAATTTGTATAAGAATGTCCTATGATATTTTTTTTTTAATCAGGCACCCAGCGCAGTATGGAATGTCCTGTAAACTGTTCTCTTACCCGACTGCGGAATGAGGGTAATGTTTTTTGAGCGCATGTATTTGTATATGTACCTATGTGTTCAAGCAAAACAGTGATACCGGCATACCTACGTACCGTGTCCCCTCTAGTAAAAGGCCAATTGGGCATACGCGGGCCTGTGTTGTGACTAGTCCGTACACAAACATAGATCGAAGTGTGCAAGATTTGTTGGTGTAGTTGTAATTTTTTTTGTGTGTAGTAAGTGAGAAGTGCGTCTGGTATGCACTTTTCCCTCTGCAGTCTGCACAAAGTGACAGAATAATGAGTACGGTATTTAAGACGTCGCTTTGCCGACTCCTTCCCAACTTGTTGGAAACCGTGTTGCTCGAAGAGTATGTTAATCCCTACAGCCTAAACTTGATTAGAAATCAGAATGATGCATTTTGGCGCAAAAACCTTTAAATCTACTTATAGGTAAAATGAAGCCATTTTCATAGAATATTTAAATTGGTAATGAAAGAAAGAAAAGTAATAGCGCTGCAGTTGCAACCTGTCTCGTGCCGCGGTTTTAAATGCAAGAATAGTTTTGCACTTTTTCCTCGCTACAGGTATTCTCCATTAGCTGACGGCGCCCGATAAATCCAATGATGCTACGCTACAACTCTGACTTATTGCGTTATGAATGACTTCGCGGACGCACTATTCCTTATTGTTGTAAATACAAAAACTACTTGTGATTTTGTGACATGGCCTGTTAGGTAAGAAAATCATCACCGCAACTTTGCATAACCTTTTTAAAGAGCCAAAGCATGAAGTACACTTTATCTGTGGCATTTCCTCTTATCATAAAATTTTCATCATAAAAAACAAAACCTTACACACACTCTTTAGGTTAACACCAAAGTTTAAGGTAATTCAACGCTGTGGAACGCTTATTTTATTAAAATATAAATAGCAGCCAAGTTGCCAAGTTCTAATAAAGGTAAACGTCAGATGCTATCTTTCGTTTAAGCGCCTGCAATTTAGTAGAGTACTTCGCCATTTTCTGAAATAATATGTCATACTCGCTCTAGACTAGATAGATGAATCTGGATCTGAATGCAGATTCAGGTCAGTTTAGCAGATTAAAACTTGTTTACTGAGCCAAATAGCATAAATATATCACCGACATAAAAGTTACAGCTTATTTGAAAGCCAAAACGAAGTAGAGTTAGCGTCACTTGCACCACCCAGGATTAGCGACATAACCTGGAGTTAAGCGTTTTTTTGTATGGGAATTGACAGCTTAACTCCGGGTTAGTGGCTAACCGTGGGTGGTGTAAGTGGGCCTTAGAGTTTTAGGTAAGTTGGAAGTTGGGCACTAATAACAGCCGCCTAGCCTAGTAAGCCACCTACGAGTACCTAGTACCTCCTTTTATATGATAACCTATAACTTGAGTGTTCATCTCTTCGGGGTTCCTTACAAAAAGGTAACTTGTTACATAGACTCACTGCCCTCACTGGCTTATCATAGGGCTTGTTACAAAATAGGTACCTACTATTTGTTTTATATTTCTTTGAAAGAAAATGTTTAAAATGCCTTGATACATAACGTTTTGACATATCTTTACGAAGTCGTCCTGACTTTCTCTCTGTTTATGAAAAAAAAACATCTTGTAATATATTAAACCCTTGGAAATACTTATACAAATGGTATAGCCTTTTCGGACGTTGTTAATAAAAATGCAATTGCAATTTCTATATTTTTAAGTTACGAAGCACGGAAGGTACGCTAGCGTAGTTCTTCAGAAAACGTGTCACTATCCACTATCGCCTTTCAATCACAAGCGTATAAAGACCGAGCCTGTTTGAAAGGCATTCACCGGCAAAAGCCAACATAAAGAGCCATTTACTACTTTGAAGACATTTTATACCGAATTTTCCCGTTAATGCAAAAGTACACCTATGTATAAAGATCTACTTTTGTAGGTCTACATACCAAGCAAGCCATAAAACCTTGTTGTTTTTTTTACGTAAGTAATAGAAACATAACCTTTATTCTCTTGGGTTTAATAAGAAAAACATTGGAAGTGAAGGTCAAAATTGGAAGTGGTATGCTTACATACATTATTAGACTGTTAACAATAATTATTTGAGGCAGTCCTCAAATAATTATTGTTAATAGTCTAATACGTTACCCTTGTTTACACCCGTACTAATAATGTATGTAAGTATACCACTTCCACTTTTGACCTTCACTTCTAATGTTTTTCTTATTAAATACCTATTCCTGCAATAACTAGCCCAAATTTAAACCCAAGAGAATAAAGGTTATGTTTCTATTACCTATGTAAAAAAAAAATCAGTAAATATATTTTACAGTAACTAATATTCAATTCAGTTCAATTATTTATTTTAGTCCAATGGGATTATTAAATACTACAGACTTATCGTAGCCCATAAATTAAAACGATCACTGATTATAACTTAAAATTAACTTGAAGTTAAAATTGTATACCGAGGATCAAGCATATATACACTGCATTAAAGGAACGAATGAAATGCCCCAGACTGTGTGGCGCCAACACAATAGACGACAGAGGGGACTAATCTCAAAACTGTCTCATAACATGTCCACCGTATTTATGACAAGACGCCATCTTGCAATTTTCTCCCCAACTGCAATATCAATAAATAAAGCGATGAAGTATCTGGACTACAATCTATTCGGTTGGTCTTTAAGGTTAAAGTTATGTCATATGTCATGTCTCGTGTTCATTTCACGTGTGCCCAGGCACCTAGATTTCGAAAAATGCAAAGGAATATTTACATCTTGTTACCTACTTAAGTTACCTTTTAGCGCAGAATACTGAATCTGGTTTGTCTCCTGCAATCGCATCACGCCGTTAAATTTTTTTACTAAGTACCCATTGTTTCGGGATGAAATTTAAAACTTAAAGCCATTAACATAAATGCATTAACTTCAGCTTAATAACACTCGCGTTTCTGTAATAAACCTCGTCTCTCTAAACTTTCGTGCCCGATTCTCGAATACGGTTATGACGTGTTTGAATTATATCAATAACAAATTGCTTGCACCCGCTTGTTTGCTCTTAAGCACAGCGATATGTTCCGAGAGTGCAACACGGTGATATTTACATTGAATTGGTTTAAGGTACCTATCGGTATAGCATTTTGTCCGTCAGGTCAGCAGGGCTAGGATGCCAAGCGTATACTTGCTGAACAAGACGACAGTTTGTCAGCATTCTATAACAGTCTATAATTATTTTAGGCAGTTATCCATAATGCAACTTTTCTGTTTATCAATTTATATTATTATCAGATGGCATTCGTGGATAACCAACTTAGGTCTGCTGACCTAGGATATAAATTAATCGGAACGAGTTTCTGAACTCCGCGAAATAACAAACAAGATGCCCGAGACGTTAGGGATTGAAATTATCAAGTAATTTAATAAAACTGGCGATAAGTCGAAGATGGTCTCCCTCGCGGCTAGATAAAAGGAAATAAGTTTAAACGAGAAAAGTTTGCGGAAAGCCGGCGAGGCGAGCTGACGACCAGCGACGTGCGACTTGCCTCCCGTTAGACCAACGACCAGATTGACCCTTAGGTTCTGAAAGTCAATCCTAAATTTTATTTTTCACTGTTCAGCTCGTGACATGGCTACAATATGGTAAATTTCGATTTTTTTTTATTATAAAAAACTGTGTCAACATACCAATGTGTGGGATTGAGCTCTATCGAATAACCATTAGAACTCGTCCGTACGAAGGTGAAGTTATGTCGTGTTTCTTTAAGGTAGGACATTACCTACACGTCTTCGCGGCACTTTTCTACGCCCTTTTAGTATTAAGACTAAGGTACTTACAGATACTGTACTATAAATGTACATTTATCTAGAGCAAATTGAAGAAAAATTGCCAAAATTTAGCGGGTATGTGTGAGAATTATTAAATATATTTCATAAAAATAAAAATGCAAAAGTAAACTTCATTTTATGCATGATTCACCTGTATGAAAATAAATTAAATGGTATAAAAATAAATAATAAAAGATTAAGTTACAATATTGTATGAATCAACCACCTCGCTAAACAAGTTCTATAAGAATTGTATTTTTGGATACTAAGAAATAGTATATATTTATATATATTTTTTTTTGCAATACTAATACTTCACACTATCTTAGCGAGTATTGCAATCTATATACATTATTTCATTATTAACTATTTTCACTTTAAAAACTATACTGGACTCTTAACACTAATAAAAACCTATTCTCTTTTTTATTTTGAGTTGTAGCATTACCTTTTGTTCTTGCGAGCTACGGATTCATTTAGCGTATTTCAAGCTCTATTTCTAGTAGTTATCTTTGATTTCATGATAGGTTCGCGATCTTTTACAATTGATGAAACTGCATTTTCTTGATCTGAAAGAATCTTGGTATTAAGTTCAATACGTCAAACTTTCCACACAATATGGTTTGACCTAAAATCTACTAGCGGTTTACTGGCTCACATGTACCTTTATCGTACATCTATTTCTAGGATAACAGCTTGTTTTTGTAAAGTTAATCATAAATTCAATACTTTTTCCCATTTGTTTACACTTTTTAGGGTTCCGTAGTCAACTAGGAAGTAGAATAGAAACCCGTTTAGTTTCGCTAAGTTTGTCTGTCTGTCCGTCCGTCCGCGGATAATCTCAGTGACTGTAAGTACTAGAAAGCTGTAATTTTGTACGAATATGTGTATCGGTCACGCCAAAAAGTCGTAAAATAAAAAGTGGTTGTATTTTTAGCGTACCTCCCTCCCATACACGTTAAGTAGGGGGTGTTTTTTTTTCGTTTCAACCCTAGAGTCATAAATTTAAAAAAAGTTTGTGACAGGATTTAAATAGTCTCAGAAATAAAGGAAAAGTGGAAAAATTAATGACGTCTGATGGGCCCCGAACCCACGACTCTGGGATCCCAGCCCATGTTTTTTAGTTCGCTTCTAGCCCACCGCTTTGCCAACTGAGCTATGGAGACCACACCCGTGGCCCCGAATTTCTGCACCATATTCCTCGTATGTGCCTTAGGCCCCCCTAAGCAACACGCTTAGCAATATCTACCGTAAGAAATTACTTCTTAATCGGCAAGTGAAGTCTCAAGTTATATTGATAAATCAATGTGCAATAACAATGTGCTACCCCATACTATACTATTATTTAAACCAGAGACGTCTACGAACGATAGGTACCAATGTCAATGGGCATTACTGGGCATACGATACGAGTGATATGGTGGAGAAATTGTTATTTATCATCCACGCTAGCATTAGACATAGGTACAGCATTTAATCAATAAATTTCATTAGCTAACGAATAAGATTAAAAGCATATGAAAATCGCTACATCGACTGAACTTACCGTGTATTTTCGGATCGGATAGTAAAATTAGAACAATCACGTAATTGTTTTAAGAGAAGCGAACTCTCCCATCCCCGCCTCGCCTCCGATCACCGTATTATGAACCCTAACGCATTCAAAATAAGGTATTGGAAAGCTGTTTGTGTAAGTTGGTAATGGTGCTGGGAATTAGAACAAAGGGTTGTCACCGTTAGCATCTCGCTCAATAAACTTTAATCAAAGGAGACAGGAGTAGTATGTGCATGCTTACTCGGCAGGCTAATAAACTCTGTTTGCGGAAGCTGGAATGGTTGTATGTCACTTTAAGGAAATTACTTTTTGTAGACAGGTAAGCAAATACTCATTGCTTAACATAAATGAATTAGGTATAATATTGCTTAAGCGTGTTTTTTTAGTTCGCCAATTATTTCTAATTCCACTCACACGTGTACTGCTCATCTTATAATTAAATCATCATCACTACATAGTATAAAACAAAGTTTTTTCAATAGATAGAGTGATTCAAGAGGAATGTTTAAATGTATTGTAATAACCCGTGCGAAGCCGGGGTGGGTCGCTAGTTCTTTATATATTGAAATAAAAAGATCAATTAATAGGTACTTACATTAAAACTAAGCCCATCAATTAAAAACTAATAATCCGCTAGTCTCCTCCTATTATCCAGACCCAGACCATCCAACATCAATAGCCCAATGACTGGTTTCATCGCAGCTAAAGTGCTGCATTTCAATAGTATTTGCACCTGGCGGGGACCATCTTCGTGTGAATCATATTGTGCGCACGGAGATAGTATCCGCCACGTGTATTTACAAGTACCTTGCGCGTCTTAAAAGGCCTCTGCATTCGGCCCCACGTACGAGTAAGCCTCGCAAAGGACCGGGACCCCGTGATTTCGAGAACTGATAGAGACCAACAAATTATAATAAAAACACTGAATCGCAATGTTATGGCAGTGTCCGGACCTGTATTCTCATTTCCGATGAAGCCTTCGTGCCCTGGGATCCATACCAGCTGCACGTTATTTCGCCTTCCGAGCATGTTAAGGACTTGGACCGCATGTATACTAGTCTAGACTCTACTTTAGGAGCTCTAAGCGCTTTAAGTGAGTCCTGACGGTCACTGAGTATATATAAATGTATATAAATGTTTTCCCTTGGGATTGTCTATCTATATTCTCTTGAGCACAGGTAATTATAGCGTACGTATCCGCTTGCAAGACGGTTGTATAATTACCCATGCTTGTGCTATTGCTACAGTCATTTGGATAAAACCTGCTCCCAAACTTGCTCCTATTTTAGAACCATCTGTGTACCATATGACATCAGAAATTGGTGGTTTTAGACCTTCGGCCCAATCAGCCCTAGTCGAAATTACTATTTTAAAATTCTTGTGAAATACAAACTTGGTTGCTTTATGCTAAGGAAACTTAGCATAAGCGGTCTCCATGAAGAATGCAAGAATTAAACATTAAACAATGCTTGGGTCATATGCATGACCGTACATCTATTCACACTGCTCTTGAAATACTTGAATTTAATTTACATCGTATTTACGCGAATAAATATCTCTCCATTCTTTTCATAAAGCGGACTTCAAAATAAACCATTTTAGACGTTTATAATGCACCATAGGTAAACAAATACAACCCCAATAGTCAATCTGCTAAATTAAATTTCGAATAGCTTTTAGGCATCTCTATAGCTTACCTACGTATCGCTTCGCTTACTCGCATCAGGGGCCTTACCATGACGTCTTCTGTCAACGCGATTCTGTTAAGGACCTAAACTGAGTCGCTGCCATAGAACTGGGGCCTTACCATGACGTCTTAACGCGATTCAGTTAAGGTTCATAACTGTGCTCAGTTGTATGGCAGCGACTCAGTTTAGGTCGTCAACTGAATGGCGTTAAGACGTCATGGTAAGACCCCTGAGCACAGTAAACAATCTAAACTGAATCGCGTTAAGACACTTTAAGACGTCATGGTAAGGCGCCAGGTAAAACTGGATTAGGAGACCTGGGAAGACCTGACTAGGATGTTAACCTGATTCCTGATCTAAATTGATTATACCTACTGCTTTCCATCATGTTATGCGAAATCAAAATACCCAAGCATGGTGTAAAAGTAAATTGTTTATTTTCAACATTGCCTTTGAATTTTGTTTATTATCAATGTTTCTTTCACAGAGAAGCCACTTGTAAATATCAATTACATTCCTTACATAAGTTTCGTAAAACTCATTGGGACTGATTAATCTTAGTTGTCTTGTCACCCTTGTCATCGTCCCTGGTTCCCTTGAGTCAACCACTCGTCTACGCCACGCAGGAACAAGTGCCAGCACACCTCTAAAGCATTGTCAATTTGCTGGATTGTGTCTGCCGACACGCAAAGGCACGTGCTTTGTGCATAGCTGAGGAAACAAGCCATTGTTTACTGCGGTGCGATTTGACATATGTTGTTGTTACACTGAATGTAATTACACAGACATACTTGTCATCTTCTGCCGGGCTAAGATGCCAAGTGGATAGCGCGATATTTGCTGGATAAGTTGATAGCTTGTCGGCATTCTCTGATAACTTCTGATAATTTTAAACAAACGACGACCGCCACTATCGTTTTATCAGATGGCATTGGATATATGAAAATTTTGACAGATGAACTGAAGGAGTTGTCGGCCTATGGTGCTATAAACCGATAACATTTGTCAGCAAGTTTTGATAATATTTGACTACTCTCTCACACATACGCAAATGGCTTTCCCACACTAACGTAAAATTAAAACGGTGGTTGGATAACGCGATATTACGTATACTTTTGACAGTAAATTTAGTCAATTATATCGGGGTGTTATTTGGTGCCGATAAGACTGTCGGTGGCTGCGATTGTTGCGAAAGAGTAATAAAAAAATATTTTTGAGCAAAATACATATGTAACACTACGTTGCCGGCGACTTCGTCTGCTTTGAATTCGTAAAACCTTTAACCTTTTTTCACCTCCTTAAGAGTTGAAGGAGAGATCTTGGGTAAACTTTAAACTAAATCGGCGGTCGCCTGTGCATTGTCTGTCGGACAGGTCGGACTCATCCTAGTAAGGTGTAGTTTCCCTGTGGGTTGGAATGTCAGATGGCAGTTCCGTTCGGGAAAACTGGAGACAACGCCAAATCTCGTGGTTAGGTTTCCAAACGCCCAGATTGGCGGAGACGTAACATACGCCGGGATAAACGCGTCTGGCTTTCCGCTACTTTAAGGTTTTCTCCAAAAGTTCATTCTTTGGTTATAAGGCCTGGCTTTTATAATTTTAAACTGTTACGTTGTATTCTTAAATATATTAAGACATGACCATGTAGTACGAGAGTTTTGAAGAAACTATTATTCAAAATATCGATTTAAGTAGGTAATGTCGTCATTTATGGATTCGGTAAATACTTAAATGTCGGAATGGATATGTAAATGTAAAACTTAATAAATAAAAATATCCGGAAAGTAAAAGGCTCTAGGGCGGACTCTGTCATTTTTCACCCACCTATGGAAAATTAACAATAACCCACTTTCAGAGGATGTAGAGTAGCTGCTGCTGTTGCCAAAGATAAACTACATGACACACAAATAAGCAAAGATCCAGTTGAACTGCTTTTGGATTTATATTGAATTGTAACTGGCATTTAGTGGGTTGTGTCTGGTTATTTTCTTCTTTCGAAATCAGTTAATAAACCGAAAACATAAATTAAATGCGCATTTGTTATGTAACATGTTTGATAGATAGACAACAAATCACACGTTTCAACGTGCTGCCGTGCTGTGCCGTGCTGTTGGCCAGGCGGTTGGGACATGGATAGTCTCCAAGGTCCTAATAATGATGACTAAGCTCCCCAAAATATTTCGTGTGGCTGGTATCTTCTTTACTGGGTACTCAAAGCAGCCTGACTGAGGTATCAATCTAGGTGGCAATACAGACTGTAAATGATGGTAACCCATCTACTGCTGAGGAATTCTTGTAGCGCTACTGTAGCCGATACCAGTTTCCGACTTTGTCGCAAAAATGTGTAGATATTTAATATCAAGGCGTAACGACAACATTTCGAAATTAGCACTGAATAGGTTACCTAAACCCAGTGTTACGTTTTAATACCTACCTACAAGCTAGGTAGCTATAATACGGCGAGACAACAGCCGTGGTAAACTCACGCCGTACCTATCACAAATTATAGTGGCAACTCTTCACAGATAATTAATACAACTATTAAAATAATTTACTACAAGAATGTAATCAACATGTTTATTGAGTCCAAACAATGCATAACTTACTTATTTGGCGACAAACAGAGTGGGTTTATGTGGAGTAAATTATGATAATCTTGATTTTCATTTAGGCTGCTAAGTATTTTCAGTCATTTTGGGGCAGTCATTTTCTTTCAATCTTGATCAAACTTACCTCGTTTACAAGCGATGTCAAGACGCTTCTAATGGCACCAGATTCAAGGTGTAAGAATGATAGCTTCTAGGGAAAAATAATGAAAATCTTGATTTATACTTAGGCTGCTAAGTATTTTCAGTCATTTTGGGGCAGTCATTTTCTTTCAATCTCGAACAAACTTACCTCGTTTTTAAGCGATGTTAAGACGCTTCTAATGGCACCAGACTCAAGGTGTAAGAATGATAGCTTCTAGGGAAAAATTATGAAAATCTTGATTTATACTTAGGCTGCTAAGTATTTTCAGCCATTTTGGGGCAGTCATTTTCTTTCAATCTCGAACAAACTTACCTGGTTTTAAAGCGATGTCAGGACGCTTCTAATGGCAAAAGATTCAAGGTGTAAGAATGATAGCTTCTAGGGAAAAATTATGAAAATCTTAAATTTTATTAAGGCTGCTAAGTATTTTCAGTCATTTTGGGGCAGCCATTTTCTTTCAATCTTGAACAAACTTACCTCGTTTACAAGCGATGTCAAGACGCTTCTAATGGCACCAGACTCAAGGTGTAAGAATGATAGCGTCTAGGGAAAAATTATGATAATCTTGATTTTCATTTAGGCTGCTAAGTATTTTCAGTCATTTTGGGGCAGTCATTTTCTTTCAATCTTGAAAAAGCTTACCTCGTTTACAAGCGATGTCAGGACGCTTCTAATGGCACCAAATTCAAGGTGTAAGAATGATAGCTTCTAGGGAAAAAATATGAAAATCTTGAATTTTATTAAGGCTGCTAAGTATTTTCAGTAATTTTGGGGCAGTCATTTTCTTTCAATCTTGATCAAACTTACCTTTTTTACAAGCGATGTCAAGACGCTTCTAATGGCACCAGACTCAAGGTGTAAGAATGATAGCGTCTAGGGAAAAATTATGATAATCTTGATTTTCATTTAGGCTGCTAAGTATTTTCAGTCATTTTGGGGCAGTCATTTTCTTTCAATCTTGAACAAACTTACCTCGTTTACAAGCGATGTCAAGACGCTTCCAATGGCATCAGAATCAAGGTGTAAGAATGATAGCTTCTAGGGAAAAATAATGAAAATCTTGAATTTTATTTAGGCTGCTAAGTATTTTCAGTCATTTTGGGGCAGTCATTTTCTTTCAATCTCGAAAAAACTTACCTCGTTTTAAAGCGATGTCAGGACGCTTCTAATGGCACCAAATTCAAGGTGTAAGAATGATAGCTTCTAGGGAAAAATATTGAAAATCTTGATTTAAACTTAGGCTGCTAAGTATTTTCTGTCATTTTGGGGCAGTCATTTTCTTTCAATCTTGAACAAACTTACCTCGTTTACAAGCGATGTCAAGACGCTTCTAATGGCACCAGACTCAAGGTGTAAGAATGATAGCTTCTAGGGAAAAATTATGAAAATCTTGATTTGTACTTAGGCTGCTAAGTATTTTCTGTCATTTTGGGGCAGTCATTTTCTTTCAATCTTGATCAAACTTACCTTTTTTACAAGCGATGTCAAGACGCTTCTAATGGCACCAGATTCAAGGTGTAAGAATGATAGCTTCTAGGGAAAAATTATGAAATTCTTGAATTTTATTTAGGCTGCTAAGTATTTTCAGTCATTTTGGGGCAGTCATTTTCTTTCAATCTCGAAAAAACTTACCTCGTTTTAAAGCGATGTCAGGACACTTCTAATGGCTTCAGATTCAAGGTGTAAGAATGATAGCTTCTAGGGAAAAATAATGAAAATCTTGAATTTTATTAAGGCTGCTAAGTATTTTCAGTCATTTTGGGGCAGCCATTTTCTTTCAATCTTGAACAAACTTACCTCGTTTACAAGCGATGTCAAGACGCTTCTAATGGCACCAGACTCAAGGTGTAAGAATGATAGAGTCTAGGGAAAAATTATGATAATCTTGATTTTCATTTAGGCTGCTAAGTATTTTCAGTCATTTTGGGGCAGTCATTTTCTTTCTCCGTTTTTAACCGATGTCAAGACGCTTCTAATGGCACCAGACTCAAGGTGTAAGAATGATAGCTTCTAGGGAAAAATGCTGAAAATCTTGATTTTTATATAGGCTGCTATGTATTTTCAGTCATTTTGGGGCAGTCATTTTCTTTCAATCTTGAATAAACTTACCTCGTTTATAAGCGATGTCAAGACGCTTCTAATGGCACCAGACTCAAGGTGTGAGAATGATAGCGTCTAGGGAAAAATTATGAAATTCTTGAATTTTATTTAGGCTGCTAAGTATTTTCAGTCATTTTGGGGCAGTCATTTTCTTTCAATCTTGAAAAAGCTTACCTCGTTTACAAGCGATGTCAGGACGCTTCTAATGGCACCAAATTCAAGGTGTAAGTATGATAGCTTCTAGGGAAAAATTATGAAAATCTTGAATTTTATTAAGGCTGCTAAGTATTTTCAGTCATTTTGGGGCAGCCATTTTCTTTCAATCTTGAACAAACTTACCTCGTTTACAAGCGATGTCAAGACGCTTCTAATGGCACCAGACTCAAGGTGTAAGAATGATAGCGTCTAGGGAAAAATTATGATAATCTTGATTTTCATTTAGGCTGCTAAGTATTTTCAGTCATTTTGGGGCAGTCATTTTCTTTCAATCTTGAACAAACTTACCTCGTTTTTAAGCGATTTTAAGACGCTTCTAATGGCACCAGACTCAATGTGTAAGAATGATAGATTCTAAGGAAAAATTATGAAAACCTTGAATTTTATTTAGGCTGCTAAGTATTTTCTGTCATTTTGGGGCAGTCATTTTCTTTCAATCTTGAACAAACTTACCTCGTTTACAAGCGATGTCAAGACGCTTCTAATGGCACCAGACTCAAGGTGTAAGAATTATAGCTTCTAGGGAAAAATGCTGAAAATCTTGATTTTTATTTAGGCTGCTATGTATTTTCAGTCATTTTGGGGCAGTAATTTTCTTTCAATCTTGAACAAACTTACCTCGTTTTTAAGCGATGTCAAGACGCTTCCAATGGCACTAGACAACAAGGTTTTGAGAATGATAGCTTCTAGGGAAAAATAATGAAAATCTTGATTTTTATTAAGGCTGTTAAGTTATATCTGTCATTTTGGGGTGGTAATTTTCTTTTAATTTTGACGAAAGTAAATCATGTTTAAAGACTACATCTAGATAATAAACCTTTCGTAGTTTTGTTTGCCTATAGTGAAGTGACTTTATCTTGTGAAGTTAGCTGCCTAAACATTCATTGCTGTTCATGTTTGGTTTTAAATTGTATTTCATATATAGTTGCAGAAAAAAAGGTCAGAGGAATATTGTTTTGCATGTAGAGGCTTGTACTTCTACCTTGTAATCGATTATTTCCTTTTAAATTTTAATTTTAATTTCAACTCCTTTATTTGGTCGGGTTTCCTAGGGCTGCTAATTTTAGGCTGCTAACTTCACGCCGATATTGTCAGTGCATACCTAATGATAATCATAGAGTAACTTATATATATGATAATCACAACACTATGCTTTACTTCGGTTATAATCGTCTCAAATCACCGATTATTTCCGATCATAGGTTACCAATCACACAGATGTTGCTACGGATAGTATGGAAATGAGGCTGTTGTCAAGGAAACGATGCTTGTAAAAAATATTCGGACCGGATATCATGGTATCGGAAAACTCGACAATTTCCGAACTTAGATAACCAATAATTACTAACGTTGCTATGGTGAAATTATAACAAATGGTTTTTAGCCATGGAACACATTAAAAAATGTTGAACCGGATACCATAGTGGCAGTGGTGACGATTATTATACTTGCAATTGGTTGACAACATAAACGAATTCAACCGGGTAAATACGATTGGTATTTTACAGCTAAAAAAAACCTATTATATCATAGAGTTTGCTTTCGAGTCCGCGTGGCCCATAATATTACATTATAAAATATATTTGATTATAGATCTATATGCCTCCCTTTTTTCCAACATAAGGAAAAAGGATGGCATATAATCTATGATCATAGATAGGATCCTATACGGTATAGTGTTATATGGGCCTTACCTACATATAATGTGTTCAAACTTCAATATACCTATTTAAATTACTCTATGGTTCCAACTTGTTTGTTTAAGCTGGCATTCATCTGGCATTTGTCAATAAAAATGTCATCTTCAAATATTTTATTGTGTTATGATTGTAGTAGAAATATTTAAGTAAAATCATAGTATGTTCTAAGTCCATGAGTAAAAATACAATTGTATATACATATAAGTATATGTTATAATAAGGTGTACGAATTTAAAGACTATTTTATGGTTATGTTATAGCCATCGTATAGTAACATAACACGGATATGGTTTAGCCGTGTCTGATATACCTAGCTGGATTTGGTGTGCTCGATTTAGTGTCACATTGATATGCTGAAAAACCTGTAAAATCTAAAGTTACGAGTATCCCGTGCTCAGTGAAATTTGTCCAATAACTAGATGTAATGGATGTGTACGGTTATACTGACTCTCCGACCTCTCCGTCCACAATTTCGGTAACCTGCCCTTGTCTTGCAGAGAGATGCACAATTATGAGATTATAATTTTCTTGTGATTAACGTCACTATACCTTTTAAAATGAAACCGATGAAAAGGCATTGATATTTAATGAAATTATAACTCTGTGTAGACCAAATTGAGGCTGAATGTCAAGAGTGGGTGCTGAAATACTAATAGAGATCAGAGAAAGCATTCATATTGAAAATCAATATAATTATTACCGGAATGTTTTTTGCCGCCTGCAGCCAGCAATTTATTTTGGAGGATCATTCTTCACAACGACCACAGTGTTTAAACATGAATCCGAGAGGGCATAAGTCAATTTTAAATATCTAGTTTTTATCGCTAAACTTAAGTGGCAGTGGGCGGGGCACATTGCACGTAGAACCGATGGCCGTTGGGGCGGAAAGGTTCTCGAGTGGCGACCGCGTACCGGAAGGCGCAGCGTGGGTAGGCCCCCCGCAAGGTGGACTGATGACCTGGTGAAGGTCGCAGGAGTCCGCTGGATGCGGGTGGCGCAGGACCGGTCATTGTGGAAATCTTTGGGGGAGGCCTATGTCCAGCAGTGGACGTCTTTCGGCTGAAATGATGATGATGATGATGAGTTTTTAATAGAATATTCTATGTGTTTTTATATGAATAAAACTCTTCTTTAAATATTGTTGTCTCATTACAATCTTCATAACTAATAATAATAAGAGTTGGTATATCTGTAAATATTTTAATATAGAGGCATACCTATACCTTCGTCAAACAAGTTGATTACGTTTGTTATTTTGTAAAATTTTCTTATTTTGTTAAACTCACACCATCCCCTATCCTAATAGGATGATTTATAGATCCATCCTATTTCCTATTTAAGATATAATTTTAGTAAAATTCAAGTGTTCTTTTTTTGCGTCAATAGCTTACAACCCATTCATTATGAGCCCTAAAGGCGTCAGTCAATTCTACAATTTATTTCAACGGCGCGTTTCTTTTAACTCTTATTTGAAGCTGACTTTACCAATACACTTTTGCTCCATATTACTAATAGTTGTGAACAAAAATGTAAACATATCTCTGACGTCGACTATACAATGTAAGGTCATGTAAAATAGGGTAGGTACCACATTAGACAAAAATCTTGCATCCGTCTTAAAGTGTTTCATTTCAACAACACAAAATTAATTATACTCGAAAATATTAATAAATGTATATGGGTTTAACATAGCTGTCTTGTGTCATCCAAAATAAAACGACATACTACAGTTTACTTTATTACATTGCGCTAACTAGTGTCCCTATAAGTCAGATTTTTCGCTTGTGCCGTAAATACCAACAAAATGTCTTTTCATTTCTCATGCTCTGAAAGTGGGTTGTTGTTTATCTATGATGCGGGTGGAAAACGATGCATTGCGGCCCTAGGGTCGCAAACTAATATATTCCTCTTGGTTCTCGACTTGTACGCACCAAGCAGAACAAAGTGTCAACACTATTCTTATTTACTCACCCCAGAAAGAAATCCACGGGTATATTTATTTCGCTCAAAATATTGGAATTTATAGTAACGATTATCATACGTAAAGATGTGAATTCGTGAATTAATTTTAATTTTTCGGATCAAATGTGAGTGTCTCATTGGTTCTATTTAGCGGTGACAAGAAGGAATAAACCTAAAAAGTTTTTTTTAAAACTTGAATGTGTTCAGGTAAGCAATGGCAATAAGTTATACAGCCACACATTAATTCATAGTAACTTATTTATGCAAAATACAAAATATTAGTCATACAATTAGAAAAACCCAACTCTGTTTTTAGAAAAGCGCGGCAAATTTAAAATATCGTGGTTAGTAACACTGTATTTGAATAAGTTATTCGAAAATTGTGTATACTTAGGTATAATAATAGGTAAATCTAATAAATGTTTTAACTGTGGCACGTAAGTTAAAAGTTTGCTTGTTGTTGTTGTTTACAAATTTTAGTTTTGGATTTCTAAAGTAATATCTGATATCAACATTCAACAATGTAATTAGTTTAAGGAATATAGCAGCCAATACGCAATACCTGGTAGGTATAACATTATTTGATGATATGTGACGTTTGTTTTGGGATATTTTGAGGTTAGGTTTTAAGTTTTCAAAATTTTGTACTACAAACATTGATATATGAATATCGAAGTTCTTTCTTTATTTCAGTATTAAATAACATGATAAACTCGGAAAAAGGTACTAAATGGAGTCTAAGAAAACCGATTGTGAGTTTATCGCCCGCTCGAGGCAATTACTGTAGAATTTTTCGAATTTATTCTGACCACTTTTCAAGTACAATAGAAAGTTAAGCTGAATAACTGATGGATAAGAAAAATAAATGATAGTAAACAGTGAAACAAAGTTACATATTATGTTTGTTTTCAATAAAACAAAAAACCTATATTATGCCGTTGTTGTGTTAAATATTCTACACTTTTGTAATGCTTCCTTCAAAATTTTCTTTAATAAGTTA
The DNA here is from genome assembly GCA_949128165.1 of Lathronympha strigana. Classification (NCBI taxonomy): domain Eukaryota; kingdom Metazoa; phylum Arthropoda; class Insecta; order Lepidoptera; family Tortricidae; genus Lathronympha; species Lathronympha strigana. The sequence continues at coordinate 3,775,981 of OX421905.1, forward strand.
AAGGAGTAGTTTTAGCTTTATAGTTGTTTTTTTACTTTCCTCGCATTCTAAATGAAAAGTAGAGTGTTTACCTCGGGTAAAAGGCACCCATTTCCGACTCGCACTATTGGCGCTCTCACTTCGTTCGAGCGCCAAACTACCTCGTCGGAAATGGTTACCGTTCAGCCCTTGGTGAACAATCTACTATTGTAGATAATATTCTTGGAATATCACCTAACACATATACGTTTGTTATGTCAGAGTGTCGTAAAAATTATTAATTATTAATTAGGCAATATGGTTGATGTCTGGTAAAATATTGGTGATAACTTGGCATCGTGTTATCCGAGTGACATGTCTACATTTATCAACAATTGTTTTTATATGTTAGAATTCTATTGCCCATGTAATAAGGATGATGGATGGTAAAATATTCTGGATAACTTGTCATTTTAGCGTTATCACAAGTAAACGTGGCCTTTTTATCCACTTATAGCATTATCCAATAATCATTCTGATAGCGACAAGTCATCTTAGGCCCGCTGCTGTTTAACTAACTTAGTAGAACACGCCCCGCTCGCTTTAATTGGGAACGGATTAATCTCTGTATATTCTTATTTCTTTCTGAGTGCTCGTTTAAATATATTAGACTATTGTTCGCCGCGACTTCGCACGCGTAGATTTTTTTACTGGTTTACAAATGTAGAATTCCAGTCCAAGAATCCAGTCGTTCGATTATACGTTTTGAAATAAATTAACCCTGAAGTTGCTTTTCTTGTCTTAAATAAGAATTTCACACGCAAAGTCTCTCACTTAAAATTGTATTCAAATTCGTAAAACCCTAAAATTAGTTTTCTTATAATTTGATAAGAAATCTATACCTACACAAAGTTTCAACTCTCTCACTAACAATTTCACGCCATCCTCATACAAACTTTCAAGTCTTTCAACACCCTTTTTAACCCTATAGGGGTTTAATTTTTCAAAATCACTTCTTGTACACATTGTAAATGAAACCAGGCCTTACCCTGACGTCTTAACGCGATTCAGTTCACGACCTAAACTGAGTCGCTCCCATACAACTAAGCTTCAACTGAACCTAAACTGAATCTCGTTAAGACGTCATGTTAAGGCTCCTGATGTTCAAATTTAAACTTTCTAACTTCAATCGTTTCGGCTCTGCGTTGATTAGTCAGTCGGTGAACGAATGAGTCAATAAAATCACACTCATTTATATATATACGAGTATTAGGTATATACATTGATCAGATTATAGTTCAAGTAACTTTAAACAGATTCTGATATCACAGCAGGCAATCCACTAAGCTGCGAACCCCAACAAGTGAGTAAGTTTTGTGTTCTCAATAGTGAGCGGCCAACTTGAAGTGGAAAGGGGATGTTATTGTTTAACTATCCAATATCGAATTCCATCGGAAACTCTTGTATCTAAGCTTCCCACTTAGTCTCGTCAAAGATTAAATATGAATGAACTTCGCAGATATGCCATGCGACGCTCTGGCAATATCATTTATTTATTGGTATCTGAGCCCTCCTGTGTGCTTACGTTGAGTTGTTTGATAGCGACTGCCGCGCTCGAAGGTATGTCTGTTTCGCTCCTACCATTACTCAGGCAGGAGCGAGACGGACGTATCCCCGAACGCCGCAGTCGCTATCGAATAAGGCCACGTACAACTCATGGTAAGTACACTAATAGACTGCCATCTGACCGGAGTAAACAATAGACGCGTGACGTTCGCGTCTCGTTCATTGTACTATAGATTTTAATGCGTTTACCCCTTATGAATCTTCGTATTTTGAGCAGCGGTGTAGAAAGGATGCGGTAAAATCGTGACGCTTTGATGCACGTCACTTAAGTCCGTAGAGTCAAGCCACGATAGCTTTTCTCAGCAAATGAACTGTCAAACACAAAAAACTACATATGGCAATGTTTTGTCAACTGTCACAGATGTCTAGATGTTGCAGTGTCACAAGCAATGATTGAAAGTAATATTCTGTAAATGCCACATACCACATCTGGGCGCGTAGCCAAGATGCCAATCGCTCACGCTTCAAAACGTATCGTAGTTATTTTTCTCTATCACTCTACCTTATTAGTACGATAATGACAGTTGCTTTTCGTTCGCGACTGAGCGTTAGCGATTGGCATCTTGGCTAAGCACGCTGAATCTGCGCCCCGCTGAGCATTATGTAATCTGCGATCGAGGAATCTCCTCGGAACACCATTCCAAATGGCTGACATTTTACGCATGACTAAACTTCTAATTTTCTGTCTTTGTCTCTGCGAAATTAGTATTTGATCTGTTTTATAGAGATAAAGGAAATACCATTCAGTGACTGGGAGTGGAGTAATGGTATTGTAATTAAAGAAGTCATAATGGAGGGATAGAATGGAAGGAATTACTTTTTATTCGAACGCTTACAGTAGCTCAGGAAAGCTATTTCAACTGTAGTGATTGCGACAACACTTTCATACCGGTTTACGTTAGGTACACCGGAGGATAATTTTTGCCGTAAGAATCTATACAAGTACCAGTCGACTTGATCTGCTCTTATACAGGTTGAACCAAACATTTTTGCACTTTTAAAACTTGAATAAAATTAAAAACATAATGGTTTATTTCCGAAAAATCTTGTTTAGAACCCGGGCTTTGCTGAAGCTTGATGTATCAGGGCAGGACGCGAAAATTGTTTTTGATAGGATAAACAATAATCCGGATTTTTAGAGAGTAGCTTTATTTGAGTAAATTTTAAATGATAAATGGTGGGCGTTCACTTAACAAGATTCCCATCGGCTTGTCTGATTGAAACATTTAGAGTGCCTTGTTCTACAGGAAACCAAATACTAAGCCACATTGGTCTGGATCGCCTAACATCGACGCTTGACAGTCCGCATCAGGGTGCGTAGCCAAGATGCCAATCGCTCACGGTCAGTCGCTAACGAAACGCAACTGTCATTGTCACACTAGTAAGGAAGAGTGATAGAGAGAGGTAGTTACGATACGTTACTAAGCGTGAGCGATTGGCATCTTGGCTAAGCACTCAGAAATGTACGAGTATAGTTATTTATGAGACCAAGGGCAGCTCGGCTCACAAATCAACGAATGCTTTGTACGCAACCCGTTCACACTCCAACGGCGCGCGCTCATTGTCTACCCGCAAGCAAGTTTAAAGCGATCTGAACAGCGCAGGGCTGCCACTCCTTGCATACTTTTCCATTTATTCTGGTCCTCATCTATTTGCAGCAAATACAGTCCGTGTGCTTCACACGGACTGTATGAAGAACCTTCGGCTTTAAGAACAAGGTAACAGCCGAAGATAAAGAAGGACAACAGTATCACCTTCGCGTGGTCCACTTCTTTCTTCTTCGGAGGTTCTTCTTAACGCTCACGGGCTGTAGGCTTGGTAAGTATTTATCGGCTAGTCAAATACGGTCAAGTTATAACCGTGGCTGTCACCTACTAAAAAGTACGCCGTCTGTCATGACAGAATGACAATGACAATGATTTGACACAAAAGGTCAGAAATAAGATTGCAGTTTGAGTTGACGTTTGAGCTGCAAATGGTAACGTATCGGATCAGCGGACAAAGTAGGTAGTTTGAGTTTCTATACAAAGTCCAATGCACGCGATTGTTGACGCTTATGTAATTAAAATCGGTAACGTGGAAAATAAGTAGGTACTCGTATAAGGCGGTGGCATCCCTATAGCCGCGGCAAGTTCAAACAAGTTTGATTGGATTCTCTTAGCTAAGCCCGCGCGGATTACCGCGCGTAACTAGCGGCACGCCAATTACGATGCCATGTGGAATCGCAACAGATATCGACAGACGTGACGATTGTGCACGAGTGGAAAACATCAAACCATGTACTTTACTGTACGGCACAATGGTCGAAGTTCGGTCTTTCATAATGGTCGCCACGTGGAAAAAATAGCAAAAAGCAGTTACAAAATGTTTAAGTTACATTCGATTGGGAAGCATTGCCTTGCTGCATTGTGGGATGCTTGATCCGTGTTGCAGATTTTTAGCGGCACAAATGCTTACGGGCACTTACAGATCCTAAAATTTTGGTGAGATAAAACGGTAAATCCGGCCATTTACGTTTTAAATCGATAGGATATGATTATTCACTTACAGCGCCACGCCGCCTACACCACTATCCAAAGGTTTAATAGCAAATTGGCAGGCTTTACCAAATGTGACCGTTTCAGTGCGGCACCAATGTAGCGGTGATGGCAACCCAATGTGTCGAGGAAATTGACGGTGACATTGACAGGTGTGTAATGGAGACCTTAGGCCGGTTTTAAAGCGGAACATTTCAGAATGCTGCATGTAACGATATAATGTCGGGAACGGATATAAGTCGTCACTACTGTCGCGATAAGAATTTAGCAAGCAGAATTTAGATTGAATCTAGCAAGTCTCTGTTACTAGTTAGTCTTATTACTACTTACCACGGAGCCATTAGCCTATATAACGGGGGCCTGTATTGTGTGGGTTTTCACACTCCCACGACATAAATCCTGTGTAAATGTAATTTGTAAGTACTTCACCGGGTCTAAAACTATCGCCATACCTCATATCACTTACATCGTTCCGGTAGTTAAGAAACAATTGTAAGTTAGTACCTGAGATAGATCGCCAATAAATAATTGATTCTTAAATCAAACAGCTCGATTCTAAGGTCGCCTCTCCAGAGTCTCCAGTGATTGAAGGTTACTAACATCCCGTTTGTCAAACCCCAAGAGACCCGTCTCAATCAATTGATGTTAGCTTGTCTTTGTACATATATATTATATCAGACATCTAAGCGACCTGCCATCTAAGCTTCCGAATTTAAGAGATATTGTAATGCACCGTAGGAACTTCGTTCATCAATTTCTGTTACTTCAACCCAAGAAAAGCCAAAGATACCAATGGAGGTTAATGATTTTCGGAGATTAATGAGTAAAGGGCACCTGTCAATCCTTCGCAGCAATGGTTTTTAATTATTCTTAAATCAAGATAAAGTATGGTGGGAAGTGATATTAATCAATTTTATTTTTGTAAGAGCTCAAATGGTTCGTCTCAGATTGTTTCGAAATCAATAGGTTTTGGATTTAGGCTATGAGAAAAGTAAATCAGTCTACCGAAAGTCATATACGGTCGGGGAATCCGTTGGACCTCCATAGTGCAGTCGGATCGCCACACAAATTTACCATAAGCCGCCCATATACGTCCGGGCATATCTGCCGTGTCAATTGTATGGAAAATTGCTATTGATTGGCAGATCCGGCGGATATTCCCGATCATATATGGCCGGCTATAAAGCCAAACAGAGATGCGTTAACCCACTGGTTTACGTCGCATATTTTATAGCGATATTAAGAGCAATTTGAAGTGCAGTATAAGAAAAAAAAACTGTAGAAATAGGTAGGTATGCACTATTCATAGTTCTTCATTTAACTTCATACACCCCTCAGCCCCACTGTTGTAAAAACTATCTGAATTCTAATTTATGTGAAAGTAAGTATTTCAATGTCTGCTTGTCCAAGCAAGGTACAAACTCTCCAACTTCAGAGTAGATTTGCCGCGACCCTACTAAATGAGCCCATTGCGTCGATGGTCGGGTCGAATTTGTGTGACACTCCGTATCGTTCCTTACCTTTGTGTACCCTCATTTTTCACATCAAATATATACGTTGTTTCATAAAAAAGCGGGACGTCGGCAGATATTTGCATGAGGGTGCCTTTATTTGGTCACGTCTTTTGCGTAATTTCACCGAGCGGATGCTAGATATTATTCTCTTACACGATGAATTTTGTAAGTGCGGTATTATCGAATGATTACGGAGCATCTGTGCTGTGCATGAAAATTATTTCGCGGATATTGAACGATAATAATTTCAATATATTTTCGACTACCAGTAATAACTTTATTGTGTTTAGTAACTACATTAACTAATAACTTTATTGTATTATAATAAAACGATAACAATATTATTTTATGAGCAATTTTGTTGATAAAATTAATTATAAAAATCATTTATTTTCAAAATACATATTTAAGTAACTAGACGTTTCGCGATTTCTACAAAAAACTTGCGTGCGCTGGAACACCATGGACCTAGAGTTTCGACCCCAAATGGTACAAAATGGTACTCTCTGCCCCTGCTCTTATATTTATTACGTTTTAAAATTTCGGCGCCTTCAGCCGTTAAGCCCGCTTTTACATTTAGTTCGTTGGAAGTGGGACGGTACCAGCGTGTCTACGCAGGTAGCATCCCACACTGGCATCCGACCCAAACTCCAAGGAACCAAGGACACCCCTGAAAATGCCAGTCGGCTCAAGGAGAGCAGGCATGTTTATGGTGGCAAGAGACCGACGGATTAAGTCATTAAGCGACGCATGTCTCGAAAAACGGCCTGCACTTTTTTTACAACACAATCCGTGGTGTCTCAGTCGGCCCACGTCTCTACCACAAGGACATGAGTGTGGTGCACACACCGCAACCCCTAGTTACAAACCAGTCGCCAAAGGAGACCGGATCCAAGAAAGTACCAGTATAAGGATAGCGGAAGGATGGGCATTAAGCCAGTAACCAGCTTCCCAGGATCCGACCGCCAAAAGCCTCACGTGATCTGGACCTGTAGAGTTATTAAGAAGAGTATTGTAAGTTAAATCGCAGTAAACATTATCCCAACTCCTTTAAGATTTTGGGTTGTCTGGGAAGTCTTTGTCCGGGCAGGCAATTTTAAAAGCATTTTGTAGCATCCTCAAAGCTTGCAATCTCACAGCCCTTAAAATATTTTCTATGAGACCGTCTGTGCTATGAGTGGACGCTAAAAAGGCTGGGGAAGCCACACTAGAAATTTTGCGAATTCCTAAACCCCCGAACGGGACGCTCGAGACCAGCGCCTAAGATGGTTATCCACGAATGTCATAAGATAATGCTATAAGTTGATAAACTGACAAGTTGCACAGATAGCGCGACAGCTACCAAATGCAAACACATTTGACAGAACTGTTTAAAATTATCAGAAATTGTCAGAACGTGCCGACAAACTGTCGTCTTATCCAGCAATTATCAGGATATCAGCTTGGCATCTTAGCCCCGCAGGAAGGCTCATTCAACTGAATGTTTAGAATCGTCTCTGAACTAACTTTGATCAAATCATCTATAGGTTATAGTAAATTTAGATATTTCCAAAAAGGACAGAAGCAATTTAAGAATCACAAGAGCATAATGAGCGCTAATTTCGAGAAAACAATTTGTATGACTTTTAAGTTTAGATATCGAGGTAAAAATATAGCCGGGAAAAGATTCTTCAAACATGGGGGAGCCCAAGAGGGAAAAAGTTCTGAAGGCATGGACGGCTAATAAATTAATTTAAATTACATTCGTTGCAAATATTGTACAGAACCCTTGCCGTAGTGTAGTATTATAGATGACTGTCAGTTGTTTCAAATAATTGTATGCAGATTTTTTGCCGGTATAACTAACTTTCTACTTCATTTACGGATAAACAAATCTAGTGAAGAAAGTTTGCTTTACCCTTATTTCTCACTGTCTCAGAAGTCATTGGTCTCTCGAAGATAAATAATTCCGCAGTTTCAATAACGTCTAGTCCGGTCGTTGAACTGAAAGAAACACAGTATCTGCATTATATAGATAAGAAGCAGTAAGCGTATCAGCGCAGTTTCTCAAGATAGGTACTCAAAACAAATGATTTTACTAGGTACTTTTTTAGAAGAAGTTTAGTAGGTTCTTACGCTTGGTGCCAATTAAAGAAAGTCTGAAAGAGATGTATTTATGTTTTACTTCTTGGATTGCGTAGGTTGTACATTTTTGCTGATCTCTCTTTAATAATGATGATCTGCATAATGCAGCCAAATTAAATAAATCCTTGTAATTTGATAGTCGGTGTCAATGCATTTGTTTTTGTACTACTTCCTTCTTCTTCTTCCTAGTGTTGTATGGATGGCTCTGGGAGCCGAGCCGGACCCCAGGCAGGCTTTGGCAAATTAATTTGACGGAGCAAGATTTGACGGAGGTGCTAAAGCGACTGCGACCTTCCAACTCAGAGAATAAACTAGACTTTATTGTGTTTTTTTTTATTCGAAACAAGTCTAAATTTACTTTTATTATAACACTATTGTAATACAGTTAAAACTATTAAGAACTTCTTTAAAACATTTCTCTTATCTTCTTTACTTTTTTATTTTTAATCTCGTTATCATTCATCATTAAAATTATTTTTATTCAGAGACAATCTAGATTTATTTATTTTGTCACACTGAACACATTTATTCTCGAAATATATACAGTAAGTGTAACTTACCTAACTACCTACCTCTACCTACCTTAAATCTAAAGTAGGTCCTATTATAATTATAATTTTCATCATTTCAGCCGAAAGACGTCCACTGCTGGACATAGGCCTCCCCCAAAGATTTCCACAATGACCGGCCCTGCGCCACCCGCATCCAGCGGACTCCTGCGACCTTCACCAGGTCATCAGTCCACCTTGCGGGGGGCCTACCCACGCTGCGCCTTCCGGTACGCGGTCGCCACTCGAGAACCTTTCCGCCCCAACGGCTATCGGCATCGGCATCGTTATCATTATTTCTCATCAAATCACAAATTAACGAACATTTATTTTCAAAATATATACACTGAGTGTAACTTACCTAGCTACCTTATTCTACCTACCTTAAATCTAAAAAAGGGCCTTGAGGCATTGTACCTAGGATGCTGGCGGCATTTCCTCGTTGTATTGCAATGTACACACAACTTAATACAATCCCGCCTGTTGTTTGCATCTGTGTTAATCAAATGTTTATAAAAAAAATATATTTCAGATTCATATCATAATCCATATTTGGTTAATAAATTAGTACTTACATTATCAGTCTTTCTATACATGCAGCCTATGGCTAACTATAGGCAGAGGGCATACAGCGACCTGCGAGTGCAATATAACAACGCATACAGGGCGTTGTTGCGGCTGCCGCGCTATTGCAGCGCCTCTGCGATGTTCGCAGAGTCGAGTACGGCGGGATTCGCCGCCATAATGCGCGCGCGCTGCGCTTCCATGCTGCAGCGCACGCGCGACAGCCGCAATACGCTCCTGCGCGCTGTTATTGATCGCTGGGATTCGCCAGCGTTAAAGAGGTGGATAGGGCTTCATGCCCTTAATAATAGTCTTAAAATATAGTCTATTTCTTTAATTTAACTTATTACTTTAACTCTAGTTCTTAAGTATGTTACTAACTAAATATGGATCTTGGTCTGAAATAAAGATATTTTATTTTATTTATTACTAGCTTTCCGCCCGCGACTTCGTCCGCGTATAATAGGGTTCTTCCTACAGAGTTTCATACCTTGTTTTATCTTTTTAAAATGTGACTTGATATAACCTACACGTATAAAATACAAATATTTTTTATTGCACTCCACAAAAAGTAATTAATACTACTGATAACGTTTAAGTTTTTTATTAGGTAGATGTTGGCAACAGGCGGTATTATCGCTAAAAAGCAACATATATGTCTCTTACAGACAACCATCCGGTTAAATACTCGTAGCATTTAAATGATTACCTACATACTTGAATAACAAAGTTGAGTTGAAGTCTATGGATACAAAAGAAAACTTTCCGCCATAGAAACTTTCAACACTCTTTTCACCTCTTTATGGGTGGAATTTCCCAAAAAACCATGACACCAGTTTTCTTTTATTTTAATAAGGAATCGATGCATAAAGTTGCAAGTCTCTAGCTCAAAAAAATCTTTATTTCCCCGCTTTAACAATTTTCAAACCCGTGTTTACCCCCTTAGAAGTAGAATTTTCCAAAACTATGAACACGCTTTTCTTTTTTTCTAATAAAGAGTCTTTTCACAAAGTTTCAAGCCTTTAGCTCAAAAAGAATCTCGTTTTCCATACACACTTTTAATCCTCATAGCAAACAACTTTTTTATATTTTAATAATGAACAGTCTTTGCACAAAGTTTCAAGTCTATAGCTCAAAAAAAATACCATTCTCAAACAAACATTCAACCCCCTTTCTACCCCTTTCGAAATTGAATTTTCCAAAACTATGAAAACATTTTTCTTTAATTGTAATAAGGATTGTTTACACAAAGTTTCAAGTCTCTAGCTCAAAACAAAATTCCATTCCTATACAAACTTTCAACCCCCTTTTTACCCCCTTAGAGGTTGAGTTTCCAAAAACCATAAAAGCACTTTTCTTTAATTATAATAAAGAGTCTTTACACAAAGTTTCAAGTCTCTAGCTCAAAAATAAATTCCATTCTCATACAAATTTTCTGCCTCTTCTTTACCCCTTTAGAGGTAAATTTCCAAAAACCATGAAAACGGTTTTCTTCAATTGTAATTAAAAGTCTTTACACAGGGTTTCAAGTCTCTAGCTCACAAATAAATTCCATTCTCATACAAACTTTCTACATTTTTTTACCCCCTAGGGGTTGATTTTTCCAAAACTATGATTTTTTTTCTTTAATTGTAATAAGGAGCCTTAACACAAAGTTCCAAAACAAAATTCCATTCCTATACAAATTTTCAACCGCCTTTTTACCCCTTTAGACGTGGAATACCCAAAAATTATGAAAACATTTTTCTTTAATTGTAATACAGAATTTTAAAACAAAGTTTCAAGTCTCTAGCTAAAAAAAAATCCATTCCAATACAAACTTTCAACCCCCGTTTTTACCCCTTTAGAGGTGGAATTTCTAAAAACCATGAAAACTGCTTTCTTCAATTGTAATACAGAGTTCTTACACAAAGTTTTAAGTCTCTAGCTCAAAAATAAATTCCATTCTCATTCAATAATTCTACCCATTTTTTACCCCCATAGGGGTTGAATTTTCCAAAACTATGAAAACACTTTTCTGTAATTATAATAAGGAGTCTTAACACAAAGTTTCGAGTCTCTAGCTCAAAACAAAATTCCATTCCTATACAAACTTTCAACCCCCTTTTTACCCCTTTACAGGTGGTATTTCCAAAAACCATGATAACGTCTTTCTTCAATTGTAATACAGAGTTCTTACACAAAGTTTCAAGTCTCTAGCTCAAAAATAAATTCCATTCTCATACAATCTTTCTACCCATTTTTTACCCCTATAGGGGTTGAATTTTCCAAAACTATGAAAACACTTTTCTTTAATTATAATAAGGAGTCTTAAAACAAAGTTTCAAGTCTCTAGCTCAAAACAAAATTACATTCCTATACAATTTTTCAACCCCGTTTTTACCCCTTTAGAGGTGGAATTTCCAAAAACTATGAAAACTTTTTTCTTTAATTGTAATACAGAGTTTTAAAACAAAGTTTCAAGTCTCTAGCTCAAAACAAAATTCCATTCCTTTACAAACTTTCATCCCCCTTTTTTCCCCCTTATAGGTTGAATTTCCAAAAACCATGAAAATATTTTTCTTTAATTATAATAAAGAGTCTTTGCACAAAGTTTCAAGTCTCTAGCTCAAAGCAAAATTCCATTTCCATACAAACTTTCAATCCCCTTTTCACCCCCTTAGGGGTAGAATTTCGAAAAATCCGTTCCTATCTCTTGCCTATGTACTAAAAAGAAGCTTTGGTAAAAATTTCAAGTTTCTAGTCGTAGCCGTTTCGGCTGTGCGATGATCGTAGATGAGGACAACCTCTTTTATATATATAGATTATTTATTATAAATTATAAATTATATTAAATTATGATTATTATTCTTAACTATTCTACACACAAAACAGAGAGACTAGTCTCTCTGTTTTGTGATTCTACACACTAGGTATTACACATATAAACGACACATATAGGAACGAATACATAAATGTTAATTAATTAATTTAATTTGCGCGCCCCGTCACAATACTGACCCAGTACCTTATAAATGTTTTTTTTTATGTACTGAGGGTGCAATAAAGAGTATTCTATCTATCTATCTATAAGTATATCAATCACAAATGTATATACACAAAATCAAAACGATTATTAAGTTTAGTCCGGTTTCCTTACGATGTTTTCCTTTAAGAGGCCATCAATACGGTTTGTACGGAAAAGCAACAAAAGCTGTTTTTTGACGTTGAAATACAAAGAAACTGTGAGCTGTTTGTTAAAGTTGTTAACTATGTTTGATAGCTTATTTCCTAGTGTTTAACTTGTAAGCTTCTAATTTGAGTAAAACTCAATGTTTTAACTTTTACTATACAATTATTGGCAGTTGTTTTCTGAAAAGCACACGGAGACAGAAGTTTGACTTCGATTATTGTTAACATGATACATGAAAACACATGTTTTTCTAGGTTGATATAATATTGCAACATGGTTTTATTTAACTTATAGGCCTCATATTTCCAATAATTTACACAGATACCTATCTAGTTCGACTTTGAATATGCACATTTTTCGATAAAAATACACTGCAAACGCAGGGATTTTCGCAGTAATTTTGACAAAATATTGGGATGATTTGTATACAACATTAAAGTTTATTCTTTTAAGAACATGCTGAAATCGAAAAAATCACTTTTTGCTTAAATTCCGTATTTTTTTTTAAATATTCAAATGGTGTATAAAATCCAATCCGCGCTAGCCTAGTCCTCAGTACCGCGCGCGCGCTCGTAGAGGTAGGACCTGTGTTGTTCTCTGTGGACTGTACAATTTGCTTGTTTTGTTGCACGAGTACGTGCTGGAAGCGTTTGGAAAAGTGAATAAACCGCGACCAACTACTGAGATAAGCATTTTACATTTCTGACTATATTATAGACCTGTTTGAAATAAAAATTTGAAATGATTTTATCGAATGTGATTGTACCGCAACCAACCCTTCTAGATACTTTCAGTAATACAGAGTGTTTATTAAGACGGACAGTATGGAGAAATTTTAGGCGTATTAGGGGGACGGTACCCATTATGAACACTTTAAGCTGACAGACAGGAGTGATGGACACTATATTCTTAATTCAAATGTCATATGATTGTCAATTGGTTGACACAAAATAAATGCATGAAACTTATTTCCTCATAATAAAAGTGACTGTACGTTACTGGTTCCTTGTCCATTACTGGTGCCACCGCCCTAGTCAGGGATAATCATATTGCTATATGAGCAAAATCCGGAATAAAACCGGCCAAAAGCGTGTCGGACCAAGCATAATTGAGGGTTTTGTAGCGTTATACGACATAAATATTGTGCAAGCAAAAAGGCATAAGTGTCTTCAAAATATCAAGGGACTTAACTGTATGTTAGCAATTAATAGTTTTTGGCAAAAACGGCTAGACAACCTTACCACGAAACTTATTTTGAACAAATTCGTTCAAAATAAGTTTCGTGGTAAGGTTGTCTTATATCTTAACTTCCTAAAGCTTTCACATTTTTAGGGTTCCGTACTTCAAAAGGAAAAAACGGAACCCTTATAGGATCACTTTGTTATCCGTCCGTCCGTCCGTCCGTCCGCCCGTCTGTCTGTCCAGACCCTTTATCTCGGGAACGAGTAAAGGTTGCAAGTTAAAATTAATACCATAATATACACAGGTCTGCGGTCCCTTGAAGCTGCAAAAAAACCAAACTTCTACATCAACGCAATCCAAATCTGAAACTGCCGTACACTGAGAGTTCCATGCCACTTTTGTGCGGAGCCCTCGGTGGGCAAGTCCGACTCGATCTTGGCCGGTTTTTTGGACCTCCCGATACTGGATCAACCAATTTTTTGTACACTTACTTACTTACTACTTACTTACTGCACTGGCTCAACGACCCAAAATGGATCTTGGCCTCCGCCACCAGAGAGCGCCACTGTCCTCTGTCCTGAGCTAAATCCCGCCAATCTGGCCGTTGAAGTCTCGTCAGGTCTTTCTCGACCTGATCCCCCCAACGGTACCGGGGCCGTCCGATCGGGCGTTTGCCACATAGGGATCCACTGTACGCTCGTCTCAAGGCACGATCCTCTCCCATTCTCTCTATGTGGCCAAGCCAACGCAATCTCGCCGATTTCGTCTCTCCAACGATGTTGGGTTCCCCCACAAGATCTTCTATCTCGACGTTCTTCTTCGCCCTCCATCTGCCGTTCTCCCAAGTCGGCCCCAGGATCTTTCGGAAGATTTTCCTTTCAGCGATCAATAGTTTACGCTCCTCCTTATGCGTCAATGTCCAAGCTTCACAGCCATACATCAAGATCGGCCGGATAACGGTTTTGTAGATGCGGATTTTGGTTTTCCTGCTAATGAGCTTGGACACTAACACCTTGTGAAGGGCCGCAGTACAGCGTAGCGCACTTTGAATGCGAACATCGATCTCATCTTCTCGCTGATTAGTGTCCGTCACCGTGCATCCCAAATATCGAAATTTATCCACGCCTCTGTAAGTGACATCACCCACCACCAGATTATCCCTGCGCTCTCGTACATTCCGATATCTCTTCATGTGCAGGTACTCTGTCTTTTCCCTACTAATCCTTAGACCGATCTCCTCAGCCTGACTCTCCAGAGTCCGCGCCATCTGTACCACATCTTGAGCACATCGTCCAAGCAGCGCCAGGTCATCGGCATAACCCACGACTTTACTTTTTTAATTTTTTGTACAAGAGACCTTTAACTTATTTCTAAGGACCTATCAGATGATGTGCCACAAGTAGATATTTGACAAAAAAATGGAACTCAAAAAACGGCATTTTTATTTTTTGTTGTACAAAAATCACTTTTTGCTAAATTAGAAATTATTATATTTATTCTACTCAGAATCGCAGCTCTTTCAATCCTAGTAGGAGAAAAAAAGTGTCCTAAATTTTCCATACATTTTTCAAACTTTCTAATGTGCTACCGCCATACTGAATCTATGAAATGATAGTGGCGAAATGGAAAACAAATCTTGGAACACTTTTTTTCTCCTACTGCGATTGAAAGAGCTCGCGATTCTGAATAGAAAACAATTAAAACTTTTCATATTTTCAAAAAATGATTTTTTTACAACAAATAATGAAAACGCCCAAAATATGCCTCCGGATTTCAGTTAAAAGTACAAAACGTTTAAATAAAATTATTTAATTACACGTCCCTTTTTTCATCTTATCGGCTTTGTAACCTTCAATATAATATCACCACCCCAAAATAGAATTCAGATTGAGTTTAAATTTTGAAAAAAAAAAACTTTTTAGTAGTTAGGTATGCTTAGAAATGTACCAATATATGTATGAATATGAAAACAATGAATTGGATCCGGAGGCAGAAAACAAAATCCTATTCCAAAATAACTTCGGATACTATTTAGAGACATTTGACGTTTGAATAAAACTATTTTTAATCTTATGATAAACACAAAACAAATATACAAATTACTCGTACATTTTCTAACACCACGTACGCCAAGTAATAGTTGATGTTCTGGCGCAAGTATCAATAATGTTTGGTCCGCGCGTCGAGCGTCGCGACGCCATTAGCCTCGCGACGGTGCTTACAATCAATGAATGCTCGCTCCCGTTCGCACTAACCGCACCTGCTATGCCGTTCGAAGAGCATGGCGATAATAAGTTTGTATACCTGATTGTAGTGTGTGTCCGCACACAGATGCGCGTTCGGAGCGCAACTGGCGGTAATAATATTGAAATGCGAGCGGGCGGATTTTGTGATAGCACTCTTAACGAAAAGCGATTGGTAAATATAATATGATATTTCGTACATAACTTCCGAAAAAGTCATTAGTACGAGCCGGCAGGATTTGAACCCCCGACCCGCTGGGCCACCAACGCTGGCTTGTCGCTTGCTAGTTGTTGTATACTACTTTCATGCTGTAGATATTCTTGCGTGTCCCTCGCTGCCTTCAGACATAGCTCAGAAGGCCTAGTATAAAAGTTGTACGACATTAACTCCTCGACCGCGTTAGCGTATCGAGGGGTCAAGATATGAAAGTTGCCGGATGATTTAAATAAACGGCAAACATAATTTGAACTCCCGATACGCTAAAGCGGTCGAGGAGTTAATGCCGTACAATTTTTATACTAGGCCTTCTGGAAACTTTGTATTGCTTCGATTACGTTACGATTACGACACACCAGGGTGTGTACACTAGCGTTTTTTTTTTCTATTTTCCTTTGTTTCTAAGAAATTTGGTACCGTTTACATCTGCTTAAAAATAAAATATTGTTAGTGGTTAATTCTCAATATAAGGGCGTGTATTTCAGACTAGGGATGTTACGGAGCTTCGGCTTCGGCTCCGATATACCGAAGCGTTCTGTTGATTTTACACCTCCGGCTTCAGCTCCGATTGATTCCGAGCGGATCAGCGGAGGTTATACCGGAGCCGAAGCTGTAACATTTTACACATTATCAAATATACGCAAAATCGAGAAAGCGTTTTTCAGTTTTGGTAAAAAAGGAGAAAGGCACGGTTATACATTGGCACCCAAATCACTATTGCTTTTCAATATGGTTAAACGTTAAAAATGTAACGCCTATTGTGATAAAATACGTGAGTGTTAACCGTTGCAATTTAATATCAGTATGTGTTGGGGCCTAGGAAGCCAGAAAAGCGCCTGATCAAATGCATGGGCAATGCGATGCGCGCGGCGCATCACTTCTATTAGTTTTAAGAATATGTAGTATCAAAATTTGCATGTCACTGTTCGCTAACCACTTGCTAAGAGAATACACGTCTCAAACTCAAAACCTGGAGTTTTCCTTCGCCAAATCCATCAGACCCCTGAACATGGTCCTAGATCGAACCGGATATTAGTGAAGAACCAGCACTATTGGAGGAATAAGGGAATACCTAAAATACCGTCTATCACTGTGGATATTAATGCAGCCGAGGCTCTGATGAAGAAGATCACCAGGACAACGGAATCCAGCAGTGTTGAGTGTGTTAGGAATTATTAGGGTCCAGCACTCTTAATTAAGGTATATTTGGGTAGGATTTATAGTGGAAACTTCAGGTTAGTAAATATTTTATTTTTAAGTTAGTGTTAGGTAAAAGGTCAGAAATTCGTTATTTTAGCCGTTGTAGTTATTTAAATGTGATATTTGATCTAGTCAATTCATTATTATTTATTTTTATTCAATTGAATTGGTTAAATTTGTTTAAATAATTGATTTTCGCCAACGCAACATCTGACCGTTAATTTACCGTTATTCGTGGCACTCCTTTGTATTCACTTGAGACTGACTTAGCTTTAATTTATTGTGTTGTGGATTATATTTCTAGGGATTTAAGACAATTATTGTATTGTAAATTAAATAATTTTATTATTTTTAATGAATTTTAATTTTTGAGTGAATTTATATACATACACATAGTCTTTGTTAATAGGTACAATAGGATAATAGTTTAGTATATTTTATTGTTTTACATCAATCAAGTCATTATTTACATTTGATTGTGATTAATTTATTAATTATATAATTGTAAAATCGTATGAACTAGACTATTTTAGCTTATTGACTAAACCGAACACAAAGCCGAATTTTAATCATTAAATTATTTACAATAATCGTGTTTAAATATATTAATTGTTTACATTCAAGGTCTACGTACGCCAGCTTCTCAGAATGAGTGATGAAAAGGAATTAATTCGTAAAAGAGGCAGTTACAAAGGTCAATTAACCCTGTTCACTACATACCTAGGCACATTGAAGGAATCTTCGTTAACTCAAGCTGAAGCTAGTCAATTGCAGTTGCGACTAGGTAAGATTGAGGCATTGTATGAGCTATATGATGATGTGCAGTAACAGTTAGAGTATACTACTGAAAATTTGGCTGCCCTTATGCTTGAAAGGGATGAGTTTCAAAATAACTATTTCTCTGTACTCGCGCGGGCTAATGATATGCTCAGTAATTTTAATAAAAAACGTGACGAGTTTGAATCATGTAGCAATCGTGGGTCGCGTAGTAGTTCGAATAATCATAAACTAGTTAAGTTACCAACGATTCAGTTGCCGAAATTTCAAGGTTCATACGAGAATTGGCTTGGTTTTCGTGATACCTTTGCGAGTCTGATCCATTCTAATGATGACATTGATAACATTAATAAATTTCATTATTTGAGGGCTTCGTTAGAGGGTTCCGCGGCCTTGGTTATTAATTCTGTTGAGTTTTCTGGAAGTAATTATGAGTTGGCATGGAAACTTTTATGTGAGCGGTACGAAAACAAAAGAATTTTATTGCATAATCACATTTCTGCACTGTTTAACACCGAACCTATCACAAAAGAGTCATCCGTACAATTAAAACGCATTATTGACCACGTAAACAAAAATTTAAGATGCTTAGAATCCCTAGGCGAACCTGTGAAACATTGGGATACACTCCTAATTTACATTATTAGCAAAAAACTGGACACTAAAACGTTTCGCGAGTGGGAAGAACACAAAGGAAGCTTAGATAATAATATACCTATAACGTTTGATAATTTTATCACATTTATGCGTAATCGTGCAGATTTAATTGAAACTTTAGAGTTGTCGAGCGCCTCCGGCGCCGGTCAATTAAAACAGCCGGCTAAAATCGCATCTCATAGGATATTGATTTCTACACCAACCACTGAACACGGTGTCACTGCGCCTCCTAAACTGTGCCCGAAATGCAACGGCGATCATAGCTTAAATAACTGCGCTCAGTTTTTAGCCTTAAGTACTGCCGATCGTCTTAACTTGCTACCAAACTATAAGGTTTGTTTTAACTGCTTCCGAAGTGGTCACTTTGCTAACCGGTGCAAGAAAGCGGGTTGCAAGATATGTAAGCGCAAGCACCATTCACTCATTCATATTGCAGAGCATAAGCAAAAAGCGGAGTCAAACTCGTGCGTTCGGTCCGCGGCACAGGCAGGTACTGCGCCGCCGGCCGCGCCGGCGCAGGTGGCGGGGAGCGGGAGCGCGACCGTTACTTCGTTATCTGTTGGCTGGAGCGCCGCTGCCTCGCAGCCGCATACGTCTCAGCACCGAACGGTTATGTTAGCAACCGCGCTAATTAAGGTTTATGGCCATGATAATAGTGAAATTATGGTAAAAGCAGCGTTAGATAATGGCAGCGCGACATGTGTTATCAGCGAACGGTTGTGTTCGCAGTTAAAATTGCATGTTGATCATGTCAATAGAGCGGTAGTAGGTATTAATAAATTAAGGTCTCCTGTTAGTAAAATATGTCAGGTTCCTATTAAATCGCTGAATGATAGTTTTTCAACTGTTTTATGTTGCATTGTTTTACCGGAAATAACCGATCCCTTGCCTTACGAGCAGATAGACATATCGCAGTTAGACATTCCATCTGATTTATTCTTGGCTGACCCTAACTTTCACACACCGTCCGATATCGATATTCTCATTGGTTCTGATCTTTTCTGGGACCTATTAGGGACGCATAGAATTAGTTTAGGTCAAGGACAAGCCGTGTTATGGGAGACAGCATTAGGTTATATAGTAGCAGGCCCGATTATCAGCGGCCAACCACGTACTCCGTTGCACGACATTAGGTGCAACTTCCTGAACGTCACTCCTAGCTCTAGCACCGAAATGCTTAACAATGAGATTCAAATCCAACTTACGCGATTTTGGCAACTTGAAGAAGTTTGCCCTAAAAATACTCATTATTCTCCGGAGGAGAAGTTATGCGAGAAGCATTTCGCTGATACAACGACTAGGTTAGAAAATGGGCAGTTCTGCGTACGGCTACCATTAAAAGAGGACCCGAGCGTTTTGGGAAGTTCCTTTAACCGCGCTAAGCTTTGTTTTTTATCTTTAGAGCGCAGACTCGAATCGCGTCCGGAATTTAGAAATATGTACAAGGAGTTCATGGCAGAATACGAGTCACTGAACCACATGAGTGTGTCCAAAGCTTCTGGCTTAGAGAGCCCGGCCTATCATATTCCTCATCATGGTGTGTTGAAAGAAAACCGGAGCACTACAAAGTTGCGAGTAGTATTTAATAGCAGCGCTCACACCAGCACTGGGGTGTCCCTTAATCAAATTCAGATGGTAGGGCCTACTGTGCAGGATGACCTTCTGTCTATACTGCTGCGTTTTAGGCAGCATAAATACATAATTTCAGCGGATGTCGAAAAAATGTATAGGCAGGAAGTCGTTCATCCCGATGACAGGTATTTACAAAGGATTCTGTGGCGGGATGACCCATCTAAACCTCTGAAGATTTTTGAATTAAACACTGTTACTTATGGGACCGCCAGTTCAGCTTTTCTTGCGACACGTTGCTTAAAACAGTTAGGGCTCGAATGTGAGGATGATGTCGTTCGCCAGGTCATCCTTCACGACTTCTACGTGGATGATCTGCTCACTGGTGGGGATGATATGCAGCAAGTGCGCATGATAAAAAATAAAGTTTCTTCCGTTTTAGCATCTGCATGCATGAATTTAAGAAAGTGGAAGTCAAACGAACCCCAGCTCATGATTGATTCAGATTCATCTCAATTAGATTTAAACATAGGTACTGAACCCAGTAAAACCTTGGGGCTGAGTTGGCAGCCAAATACTGATGAGCTGTGCTTCCCGGTAGGTGCGAGCTCGTTCGTCGCTAATACAAAGAGGGATTTGTTGTCAGTAGTGGCACAAATATTTGACCCCACTGGGGTACTAGCCCCATATGTTATACTTTTGAAAATGCTGCTCCAGAATTTATGGTTGCAAAAACTTTCGTGGGATCAGAAGCTGTCTCCTGAGATCAGCAAGCTCTGGGAGAATATTACACACGATTTGCCTTGCTTAAATGATATTCGTGTACCACGTTTGGTTTTATGTGACTTATACGAGGAGGTTGAATGCCATATTTTTACTGATGCTTCCGAGCGTGCCTATGGTGCATGTTTATACTTGCGTAGCGTTGATGGGAAGGGAAACGTGTTGGTTAGGCTATTGTTAGCAAAGAGTCGCGTAGCTCCTATTAAGCCAACAACAATCCCGAGGCTCGAGCTTTCGGGTGCATTAACTGGCGTTAGACTGTATGAGAAGGTGGTAGACTCGCTTAGAATTAAAATCAAGAGCACCACGTTCTGGACAGATTCCACGATTGTATTAGGTTGGTTGCGGATGCTCCCTAATAAGTTGCAACCGTTTGTTCGCAACCGAGTAGCTGAAATCTTAGACAAGACTGGAAACTGTACATGGCGACATGTGCCGACTCATGAGAACCCTGCCGACCATGTATCTCGTGGGGTTCCTGCCAGCCTTCTTCAGTCGCTTGACATTTGGTGGTCTGGTCCTACCTTTCTGGGTCAGGACAAGTCGCAGTGGCCCGCGAGTCCAGTAGTAGCGGCAGCCTTGCCAGAAACGCGGCCTGATGTTGTACTCCACGCAAATGTCACAAGCGGTCGAGCCGAGGACAACAATGACGGGCTTGTTGATTTTTCTCGGTTCTCCAATTTGACGCGGCTTAATCGAGCGGTTGCATATGCTCTGCGATTCACGAGTCTATGTAGAAAACAAATCCCATCGACGACTTATTTAAATAATAATGAGCTAAAAACTGCATTAAATATGATAATTCGACTGTCGCAGTCAGATTCATTCCCGGAATATACTTTGTTGCTTCAAGGTCAACGGCTTCCGAATAAAAGCCCATTGCTTAAACTCAATATATTTCTGGACGATCATAAAGTGATGCGTGTGGGTGGTGGTCTCGATAACTCTAACTTTGCGTTTGCGAAAAAGCATCCAATTGTGATTCATTCTAAACATAGATTCACACAGTTGTTATTTGAATCTGAGCACAAGAGGTTAATGCATGCAGGACCTCAATTGTTACTATCATCTGTTAAGGATGAGTACTGGCCCATTGGTGGCACTAATTTAGCGAAAGCATGTTTTCGAAAATGCCTTAAATGTATTCGTATTAAGGGTCAAGTAGTGGCCCCGTTAATGGGGAACTTGCCTGCGTCCCGTGTAACCCCAGGTTGGCCATTTGAAAGCGTAGGCGTCGATTATGCGGGCCCTCTGACTTGTGCCAGTCGTCAGGGTCGTGGATGTAGGCTTGTAAAGGTTTATATAGCCATTTTTGTTTGTTTTACGACCAAGGCAATACATTTGGAGTTAGTTGGTGACTTAACTAGCAATAGCTATCTAGCAGCATTACGTCGTTTTGTTTCTCGTAGGGGTTTGCCAACTGACATCTATTCCGATAACGGTACATCATTTGTAGGTGCATGCAATGAGTTAGCGGTTTTTTTGAAAAACAACTGCAATCTACTGGCTGAAGTTGCAGCTAATGAAAAAATTAATTTCCATTTTATTCCTGCCTATTCGCCACACTCCGGAGGTCTCTGGGAAGCTGGGGTAAAGTCGACCAAATTTCATTTAAAAAGAGTGCTGGGGGAATGTAACCTTACGTACGAGTTACTCAACACGACGCTGGTTCAAATCGAAGCAATTTGCAACTCCCGGCCGCTTACTCCCATCTCGTCGGAGCCAGAGGACCTGCTGCCTCTTACTCCGGGGCATTTCCTGGTTGGGCGTCCCCTGACCTCGTTGCCGGTGAAGGACATCAGGGAGAGGACCATCAGCCATCTCAGTCATCACCAGCGTATTGAGCAACTCCGACAGCATTTCTGGGCCAGGTGGAGCAAAGAGTACGTGTCGGAGCTTCAGGTCAGGTCAAAATGGCGGACAAATAAAGAAGCAGTGCAGTTAAATACGCTTGTCCTGATCAAGGAGGATAACCTGCCGCCAATGAAGTGGAAGCTGGGTCGCATCGCTGCCATTTATCCTGGAAAGGATGGGATCACTAGAGTGGCTGATATCAGAACCGCCGCTGGACTGGTTCGTCGGTCCTTCAGCAAGATCTGCCCGTTGCCGGTATCAACTGGATCTGGTTGAAAGGAAGGCTTTCAACGCCCGGGGGCATGTTGGGGCCTAGGAAGCCAGAAAAGCGCCTGATCAAATGCATGGGCAATGCGATGCGCGCGGCGCATCACTTCTATTAGTTTTAAGAATATGTAGTATCAAAATTTGCATGTCACTGTTCGCTAACCACTTGCTAAGAGAATACACGTCTCAAACTCAAAACCTGGAGTTTTCCTTCGCCAAATCCATCAGACCCCTGAACAGTATGACTCAGGAAAGTTTAAATCATATGGTTAAACGTTGCAGAAATTGAACAGGTCCTGACAAAGGGTAGCTTATATTATTCCCTGCGGCATAGGTACTGTAAATATGAACTGTGTCGCGTGCATTAGGTGCACTGTTTGTGAGGGGAGGGACTCGACGCGCGATTTCAGCACGAGCATGTATTGTGGAGGGAAATGTGTTTGTGTATCGAAGATCGTTCGTGCGTATCGTTTGTCTCATACCAAAACACCGAAAACGAGGTCATCCAATATCATTCACTTTTATTTACACTCTTCCAATTCTTTGTTATGTTGTCTCCAGAGTAAAATCCAGTCTCGACATGCATAGGAGTGTATTCAGACACGAATAATGTGATACTAATCTGCATAATTATCTGCGTTCCGCCGCATTACAATGACTCTTACATTAGTCGAAGTTGGCACAATAGTTATATAGATCGGATGAAAAGTACGTTTACCAAACAATAGGCTAACTTAGTTCCGCCGAAACTGATCATGCATTGCCCTCCCCGTTTTTCCCATCCCATCACCCACTTCACATCCCTGCGCATATTGCAAAAGTTAACCAAATTATGGAGTGTAGCGTTTTAAATTGGCGTACTGATGTTATAAGCAATAACGGAACGGAGCATGCCTAGAACTTTTCATACGGAACCATTCCCCTTATCCCCTGTTATATCCCCTAGTTTAATTGTACTGTTAACTATGCGGATGTTACGCTGAATTGAAGTGAGTGTGCAGGAATTGCAGTGAACACGTACTTTTATCACCGCCGATCCAATTTCGAACGATTTTTCTCGGGTCTCGTGATGTACTCCTAGCTGCCCCCCAAAAAAGGAGGAAAAAGACATCTCAATTAATCAGTCTGCGCACTGCGCAACACGTCCTAGTTCGGAAATCAGTTTAATATCCACATTATGTACGCATTTTTAAGATGTTTGATATGCGACTTTACTCAATAAAATCTAGCCTTAATTAAAAAAAATATAATAAAGGCCTCATCGTGAATACTAAACTATTGAATATCTAACGTGGGAATCCCTTTTGTAACACCTACCTATTTAACCTTATCTTGAGTTATGATTTTTTGTTGCGACAGATCTACGTACAGGATAAGTACCTAAATGAATATGGTATAAATGTTTTTATAGTTGTGCAGACAGAACAGAGGTTGACCCTCAGCCTTGATTTTATTCACAATTTTTGTATCATAAATTTAAGTAATTTATTGAATCAGGCGTTACTTTGCGGAATTCCATATTAACAACGAAAATAATATTACTTTGCTATTCCGCCAAACGTGCTAGTCTATTAGTGCCAACCCGCTATACCTACTTGCGTATTTTTTTTCTCATGCAATTAATGTTCCCACCCTCCCGCCGCAATAAAATAAATACGCAAATAGATACAACACACCACCACCAATAACACAAAACTCGACACGTGTTTCGCCTCTCTACGAGGCATCCTCAGGAGATTCAGGAGATCTTGTCGCACTGGCGTCCGACAAGTGAACACTCACCACTCACTTCACTTCGTCACTTGTCGTCACTTTTTTTTTAATTTCTTTTGTTAAGTTAAGTTAGAAATTAAGAATGTTTCTGTAAAACTATTTTTCATTGTGTGTAAAATAAATTATACTTGTCTTTGTTTATGTAAATAATGTTCATGGTAATAAAATATGATTTGAGAAAGAGCTTAAAATACATTTGCAAAAAAATTTTTAATATTAAAGTACAAAAAATTGTAAAGAAAATCGAAAATACATAGGTATATATCTTCGACATCCTCGTAAAGTTTTTTTGGCTAAATAAATTAAAATATTTTTGGAACCAATGGGAGATTCTATGAAAATTATTTTATTACGCGAAAACGTACGCATAACTACGTGAAATCGCCGTCAATCGAACTTGCTAACTTTAGTTTCTAGATAATTTTGTATTGTATGTTATGATATAACGACTGTTTCGGTAGCTATTGTATGGTTTCAGTGGTGTTTGATGAGGTAGTGTGAAAATTCAAGGAGAAACAGTGACAAAACAATGTTATGCCTTTTCTTTATTTACATAAATTACATCGTTAGCAAATTTGATTGACCGCGATTTAAAAGTTCAGACCCCGCTTAATTTATAATTGTTTTCTCAGGAGATTAAATAAATAGTATTTTAATGTAATCGGATCATCTGAAGTGAGTGCAGATTACTTTGCAGTATGTTCGTACTTTTTTCAGTTCATTCGTATTCATGTAAAAGACCAATGTAAAGGCATAGAAGTTAAGTATGTACCTAGATAGGTAGGTACACTATTTGGTGCAAACATTAATGTACTCTTCACTATTGAGTCTAACCGTCCCCCATATGACGTGACCTCTGTTCAGCAGAATTCCTTACATTTTAGTTTGTCCCATTTTTTGTCGATTATGTAAAAAAGCGGCGGGTGAATTCCGCGGGCCCAAAGGCGGAATTCAATGCGCCTTTTTCTATACTGACGAATAGTGATGTGAGAGTGAGTGCCTTTAAAGATGACTCACGTAAAAGTTACAGTTTTCGAAAAATGAAGCAAACATATAAAGTCCCTTTTACCTAACTACTCTAAACTCATTGAAACTCTCGATGCCGGCCACAGACGCCGAAGTAACTACACGCAGTATTTATTGAATGTGGCTAGAAAAAGAAGTTAGTTGGTTAGAGCTAGGCAATGGCTGCCCAGCTATTTGAAAACTTGGTCCATATTTGTAAATGATTTTAACGAAACGTACTTTATACAGTTGTGACCTTCGATTAAAGACACGTAATAGTAGTTTATGTGATTGTATATAATGAAAGGCATTAAAACTCGAGTGTGGGTTTATGACGATGCGCCAGCCGAGTTTCATTATAACATCACACGAGTTTTTAATGCCTAATTATTTACAGTTGCATTCACTGTTTTATATACACAATGTCATGAGCTCTCGATGATGCGTTCAAACTCATATATTTCGACCGCCATTACGACTTTCAGGAATTAAAATTTTCTGTCATTCAAGTTTAGACATTTATATTTTAAAATTTTCAGAGGAAACTAGAGTTGGCCCCAATTTTCATATTGTTCAATATCAAAATAACGTGCGACTTGCGTGCGTCATTTTTTGCAATTGACAATTCGTTTCAAACTAAACGTCATCTTGACTGATATAAGAATAGAGGTCAAATCAAATTTCCTTGTGTCAGGTGTGTTCGAAATTTGAAAAAAAAAAAATTATCGATAATAATAATATTATTCGTTTTATGTTTGTATAGCACAACTTCGATTAAGGTTGGCTGTTGTAGATAGTAACATCTGTTGAGATTCTATATTGACATATACTTTTTTAATTCAGTTTTCGTATTTTTGATTATTATTTTGAAAATACTTCACTTTGAATAAACAACTCTTACAAGCAACATCTTTTTAACTTTTGTTTACAGAATATGCATTAAATACCCGTTATTCTTACACAAAAATAATGCAATTTACCTTAATTCATATACATGTACCTTATTTATTTAATCTTTATTGCACAAAAGAAAAAACTTGATATGTACAAAAGGCGGACTATTAGTGCGTTTTACGTGCGCTAAACCACTACAAACAAAATCATGATCAATTAACAACTGTGTTAACATCTTTGATTAAAATTTCCGGAAGCTTGGTAGGTGCAGTCAAGTGTAAAAATATGGTGGTGCACATCTTACTCAAAAATATGTCCCATAGCACCTTATACCGGTGTAATAAGAGCGTAGTACCATATTTATGAGTCGATTATGTCGAACCATATTTTTGCACTTGACTGTACCTTCCGGAAATATTGCTTTGGGCAGTATTTTCGGGAACAGCACTACTCCCCTACACCCGACGTTTAGCGAGCGTGCGTTCACGTACGTTACGTCTTATCTCGAACGCGAATAAATTAATGTCGGCCCAAAACATTTCACGAAACGTTGCACTTCTGTCTGGATCATTTTTAATCTAAATTCCGTTCGAGGCCCGCCTTTGAGTCGTGGCAAGAAATTGCTCTACGTATATTATATTGAAGAGGATAGAATCATTCCGGACGGGTGGCCGGGAATACTTTAAAGAAATTTGGCAGCCTTTGCTAGTTTTTTTACACTTCATTGGTCGAAACTTAGCAACTATGAAAGTTTTTTTTTGTGGTAACCGACTTTTATTTATTACGTAGGTACAAGTTTACAGATAGGTAGTATTAAGGCATTACGGCCCCTTTTTTTACGATTGTATTTTCGTTATGAGGAATAAAGATAAAATGTTAAATAACATTATTCAATGAACGATATTTATGAAAATTCTAATTGGTTCTAAGACAAAGTAAAAATCAATAAAAATATATATTATTAACTGGTGCATCTGGGGGCATGGCAGTGCCCCCAACAAGTCGAGCAAAACAAAGGCACGGCCGTATCCTTTTCTAGAAGCAGTTCAGGAAATTTTTAACCTTCTGTAATTTCGCGCTGGTTAAAGCTAGAACCCTGAATTTTCTGTGGTTTGTTGGCTATAAATTATTATATGAAACTAATATATGAAATAGGCAACGGTGGTAGTCGAATTCTATGGACACCCTCCGGTACCGACTAAAATAACCGACTTATTTTAACGTTACATCTCAGAACTTTTTTGCAGCATAAGGACTGCGGAGCGAGACTTGTGTCTTTTTACATGAAATGTTTTTGATAGGTTAACACTCAGAAAAAATGTTAAAAAATAATTTCCGTCGGACTAGATGTAGACGAGTTATATGGAAAAAACCATAAAAATGCTAAATGTAATATAACATTTAAATACAGATTACAAATACAGCTAGCTACATACTTACTTTATGTGTTTGAAAGAGACATCAAGTAAATAATTTGTAAATACCACAACATTTCCAAAGTTAACCAATCAGTTCACTGCAAAATGCGTATTTATCAGCAGCAGTGTTAACACAAATTACGTTTTAATTTAGCTCGACAGCCGCGTGCGGTATGCGTATGTTCAAAACGTTGCAATCAGTTGTCAGGTTTCAAATACCTTTGTTCCATTATAGGAACATACGCCTAGTGAGACACGTGAGCTGTTGTTTGTTGGTTTGTCACACTTACACTAGTTTCAGCATTGAGCCAGAAATGCGCTTCAACGTACCATTAAGGATGACTCACACTAGGCCGGGACGGGACGGGGCGGGGCGGGACGGGACGGGACGTCAATCAATCGTCCCGTCCCGTCCCATACTAGTATGAGTCATTCTTCAATGACACATCCATATGAATTTCTGCGGATATAAGAATTAGTGACTACATTATTTCCCTATGGGACATTAAGAGATAAAAAGTACCTTTAAAAAAACCGACCAAGACCATGTCGGGCCATGCTCATTGTAGGGTTCCGTTGTTTACCGTCCATCACATCAGGCAAACTTAAAAAGTGTTTTAATAGATACCATGATCAATATGCTTATTATAATTAACAATTCGATGAAACATTCGATCACACCCGTCTCGCCCCTAACCCTGGTCGGTAAGTAGCACTTATAATATTTAAATCCCTAAATTGTATCACTGGCGCCCAACGTGGGGCCACAGTTTTATGTGAAACAACTTTACTAAACTGATATTTTTTTGTTGTATAACTTATTCATATTTATAATTATATTATTTATAGGTATAGAAAAATAATAGTTTACTTAGATTCTACGTCTTTCAATCCTACTCAAACTGGATTGCTTTTTTCTAAAGATAGTGTTTGATTTTACCACACATCCCTGGCAACTGATTATACATATAATAGTTGTGCTTTGAATGTTTATTAGCAAGACGGCAAAGTATGGTGCAGTAGGTAATTAATTAGTCGTCGACTGCACTCCCGGTGCATGGGCGAGGAAATCCATCAAAAGTTCAGCTGAGCATAATCTCATGCAGATTGGTCGCTGACTGACTGGTGCGAGAAGACATGCCGTTGGTTAATAAAGGTTTATTTTTACTTTGGTTGGTTTTACTTTGATTTTAAACTCCCTCAAGTAATTTGACTATGTAATCAACAGGACTGGCATTGTCTGTCATTTTCTGTATAAAACAGTCTGACAATAGGCTAGACGACTGAAAAAATCTATTTGGTCCGTCTTTTAGATTATAAAAAAATATTGTACACGTATTTTTTGTTTTGTTTGTCAAATCAAAAATGACAAAAATACAGTACGTTCAAGTTTCGCGTAATGTCACTCCTAGGTAAAATTCTTACCTAGGAGTGACGTCACAAGCCCCCACCCCGAAACTTTGATGCTCTTTATCTTCGTCAATTTTAGTAAAATTGAAAAAGGAAAAAATACGTGTCTAATAATTTTAGATAATCTAACTGACGGACTAATTAGAATAATAGTTTTTCAACCTAGTCGTCATCCCTATTTATGCAGGGGAGGGGCATGTGCAATGTATATGTATACGTAACGTACAAATAGCTACGCCAGATAAACTTTAGGCCAGACAATGAAAATGATCGTTGATCATGTGTTTTCGGCAGAGGAGTAGGCGTGTCAAATGCTACTCCAGTTGAATTGATGCTCAGCAAGCCCGGTTTCCGCCGAGGCAGATATAGTGTTTTTCTCAAACATGCGCGACCACCGGCGACCGGCGGCGGCGTGTGGGGCGAGGTCCCCGGGGCCAGTAGGCCATTTTTACTAAACAAATAACTAGTAGAATTGGAATTATTCCGTTAGGGAATTTGATACTTTACGTCTTCTATTTGCGAACAAAATGCGACTATTTCTGATCATGTTTGAGAAATAGTAGATTGTATTGTAGATTGTATCAAGGGCATAAAGTAACCAATATTAGACGAGGCTATTTATTGGTCCGAGTGCAATGATGACCAATATAGTAGTCGAGGATAAAATGGGTATTTATGCCTGAGGCATACACTTTGCTTTCACTTCGATTATGAGGAAAATATTAGGCTTTCTTTCACTTTAAAAAAGTAACGTCGATGCTCGTGCGCCTCGGTTCTTCCCTGCCGCGCTCGCGGTGGGGGGGCGCGAGGCCGCGGAGAACGCGTGCCACCTCCGATGTTAGTTTATGCCCTAGAGCATAAAAGGGCATTTTTTTTTTTATTGTCATTTTTTTTTCGCGTCAGATGTGAATGAAATTTGGTGGGTAGGTAGAGTTCCTTATTCTGCCCTAGATAGATACAAAGTCTCAATGTGCGACAAAAAAATTGTACTAAATTTCCCACTAAGTTACGAAAATTCCATACGATTTCGTAACTCAGTGGAATAAATTGTAGGACATACTTTGAAATTGGGTCTATCTTGAAGAGAATAGGGAACTCTACCTACCCAACAAATTTGAATCAAATCTGACGCGGAAAAAAAACGACAACAAAATAAAAATCCGCCCAAAAAGCGATTTTGTGTCGCCTAGCCACGACTTAAAGGCGAACTTTTCGAGCAAGAGAAGTGAAATAGTACATTATGTATTAAGGCATATTAAGGGCGGTAAACAAGAAATTACGAACGAGTGTGAATTTAAGCCCGAGTGCTAATACTGAGTATTAGCTACTATTTTCCTTAAATTAAATGGTTGATTCACTCGAAAAAGGGTACTGAATGTAGCCCAAGAAAACCGATTATGAGTTAATCACCCGCTCAAGGCAATTGCTGTAAAATTTTGTTGAAT
The DNA here is from genome assembly GCA_949128165.1 of Lathronympha strigana. Classification (NCBI taxonomy): domain Eukaryota; kingdom Metazoa; phylum Arthropoda; class Insecta; order Lepidoptera; family Tortricidae; genus Lathronympha; species Lathronympha strigana. The sequence continues at coordinate 3,806,718 of OX421905.1, forward strand.
TTATTCTTACCACTTTTCAAGTACAATAGAAAATTAACCTGAATAAATTATAAAGAGAAGAAGAAATGATAGCAAACAGTGGAACTAAGTTATCTAGGTATATTTTCAATAAAACAAAATATATTATGCCATTGTTGTGTTAAATATTCACTCTCACTTTTGTAATGCTTCCTTTTTGTTCAAGAAGTTAAAGGAGTATTAGCAGAAAAGTAGAGTGTTTAACTCGGGTAAAAGGCACCCATTTCCGACTCGCACTATTGGCTAAGTACCACCTCGGAAATGCGTGCCTTTCAGCCCTTGTTTAACAATCTACTATTATGTATGTTGATTTAGAAAGATTTCATTTTATACAATCTTAATAAAAATTGGTAAATTGGAAAGAATACATGAGGAACAGAGGGAACTCCTTAATTCTGGTGATTTTTGTGTACTCCATGTTTATTTTTGTATCATTCTATTTTCGAAACCACCGATTTCTCTCACTGAAGTCGTTTTTTTATTATAAAACTTTTTGAAGCTGTATGTCATGGTAATTATATAATGACTTTTGTTTCCACTTAGGTATCGATACGTAATTAATACAGATACAGTACGAGGAATATCCACAACAAAACTACGGTTTTGGGCACGCGAATGCGACTACTCGACTTAATAGACTGGATAATTGGCGTTCGAACTCAATGATATAAAAAAAGGCATGAAAGCCAAGTCTACAGCAAACTTAGTCCTATGACATAAAGTCTGTTTTACAATGGAGTATATACAGAAACGATGCAGAGTGAGCATGTTTGTTTTATTTAGTTGGTACTGCTTTGTACGCTTGTCAACGTTGTAGTGCCACTTGCTTTTAAAACCGACAGTCGCTAGAGTGGAAAGGTCCTTATACGAGTGACTACCCCTTTTAGAAATTATTACATTTAACATGACCAAAATTCCGTGATATATCAACAGTGAACAAAGTAGCTATTAATGATGTGTTTATTTTTTAATTTCTAAATGGGGGCCCAAGTTCTGTAGAATGTAGTCTGTGCTAGAATTTATAGAATGTGAAGTTAAAGATTTGACTTGGCTTCCATTTACACCTTCATGTTTTTTGGTGGGTTCAATCTTACAAGTTGTCATAGTTTATAAGTTTTATAACTAACCTGAAATTGGTAGGCCATGTGAAAATGGTATAAAGTGACTGGGAAATGTACCCTTTCCTGAAACATTTCAGGAAGGATACATTTTCCAGCACGAGTCCCGTTCCTATAAAAATTGCATTTTCTCATGGAATTACAGTATTTTAGGGTTCTTCAAATAATAAGTATACTAGCTTTTATAGAAGAGCCTGGGTGCCTGGAGTTCATAGTCTACGGTGACCGCACCTCATAAGGCGGGAGGTATACTTGTTCACCATTAACTAGCCATAAACTCTGACTTTTTATTATGTGACACATTGTAACTCAGAATCTAATTTATGTATTTGTAATGTAATGGGAATATTTCATCTGATTATTATTTGTATGTCTTTCCCATCACGGAACAATGGTGTTCCGGACCTTTGGGAGGCGTGCGCGGAGCCGAAGCCAACACGCAGAGGCCCTTTCGACAATTTAATGAAATGTAAGGGGTACACTGAGCGGATGTTGCACCTGCCCGAGTCATGGGAAGCACGCAGAGGCAGCACCCGCCAGGGTGTATAGACTATTGAGATTTAATGGAATCTAAAATATGCTGGACTATTAGGTGAAAGCGGTGGACTAAATACTGGGTTATGGAGAAAAAAAATCGGACGTCTGCCTAACAAAACGGTAATCAATTTTATTTCCGGCAGACGGTGACTCGCCCACATAAGATGGGCCCCCACAAAAAGCGACATCTAAGATGGCTCGAGGGCAACACCGGTATGAGGGCTGGGGGTAGAGAGGTGTCACTGGACTTTAAACATATAGCCAACTCGCCACTTAGGTTTCCACATCTACCCTCGAGAACACAGCTCTCGCGACCCCACTCTGGACGGCCGGTTAAGGCAAGCCAGAGGCGGAGGACTTGGTCGAACTTGATTGTTATTATTATTATTATTTTCTCTCCTACTTTTATTTTATTTTATTTCTTTGACATATTAATAATTGTAATTTGATTGTAATACGCACATTTTTAATTATTAATATTTAATTTAAATTTTTACTCTTAATATGATCATTATTACCTGTATTTCTATTTTTTTTCTCTTCATATTTTTAATGTACCAGGACTAATATTTTTTTACATAATTAAATAAAAAATCTGTAAATATGTGAATTACGTGTAGTTAAGTTTATTATTATTATGTAAGTAGTGTTAAGAAATGTTTTTGTACGCCCGAAGGCAAAACATAGTGATACAATAGATACAATAGACTGTAAACAGTCTCACCTATGTTTAACAAATAAACACTTTGACTTTGACTTTTTTTTTAAATACAAGTTACAAGCGTTGAGTTACAAGCTTTAATTACAGGTCCCAAATTGTGTAAACGCAGATTTTGTAAATTTCAATATTTTCGTTTCATTTCAAAAAAAAACAACAGAGAGTCAGAAGGTACGAGTAGGTCATCGAGCGGCGCGCACAGAATCCAAAATAAGGAATCAACGGGAAACGTCTTAATTAACCCCGGATTGAATTCAATTTAGCGCACGAGGTGTTTCAGTAAACATCCAGTCTCCCTAATGAGTTACCAACTTCGCCACTTTGTAAGATTAAGCCAAAAATTGTGAAAAACTTCTGCGTACGCTCCGAGTCGAGTTTGCGAGCGGCAAAGCTTCAATCGCAGCCTTATTCTAAAGACGTTAAGAGCCATATTTGTGTTAATAAGATGTTTTTCGAAGACAAACGTATGTTTGGTAAATCGCATACCCAACGGTGGACGTTGTTTGACGTATTCGGAGTTTTTGGAGGCCTGTCCTTGCTATCCCGGTCGAGTTTTCCATACTTTTCTCTCTGTTTACTTAAGTATGCTTAGAGGAATTAAAACTTAGGGCAAAGTTGTTTTTTATTGCATTGCTCTGGGCCTGAAACGTGAAAATCCCTGGGGATGATTTTTATTTAAATTGCCATAGGAGATTCCCGGTTTCTGCGTAAATTAATTTTGAAGCGTCGGTACTCAAATTTCATGCATGAGCGGGCTAAATAAGTTTAATGGAGTCTGGAAAGGCAATTTCCAACGCACAACGCACTCCACTCAATTAATTCTGAATTATATCGAGTCATAATAAAAATACACTTCGGGATTATGTTATTTAATCAATATAAAATGAGCAATGTTTAAATTTATTCTGCAAGCTTTGAGGGTCTTGACCCTTAAAGTAGTAATCGACCCTCGATAGGCATAAAAAGTACAATAGGCGCCCAACAGTATCTAAATAAGCTCTTAACAACTTATAGTAACGACATACTTTAAGATTTAAAATGCAAATCCGCACCAAATGCTATTACACCCTTGTATTGGGATAATTTCGAATGTAGGTTAATTTCGAAAATCACATGGAGATCAGCCATAATTCCATAATTTTAAGCCTCATTTTTAAAATTGGTAGCTATAGTAGCCCACCTAAAATTAAAATTAAAAAAAAATTAAAATTACCCTTTTTTTAAATTCGAAGTTATACCAATACACCCTAAATGTTTATCATTAAATCATTGAAAATATTTACTTGAAAGTTCATCCAACAAGCAAAACTGAAGAAACTGCGTGCGTAGCCAAGATGCCAATCGCTTCGTAGCTACCTCTCTCTTACACTCTTCCTTATTAGCGTGACAATGACAGTTGCGTTTCGTTAGCGACTGAGCGTGAGCGATTGGCATTTTGGCTACGCACCCAGCGTGCCTAGCCAAGATGCCAATCGCTCACGCCTTAACGTATCGTAGCTACCTCTCTCTATCACTCTTCCTTATTAGTGTGACAATGACAGCTGCGTTACGTTAGCGACTGAGCGTGAGCGATTGGCATCTTGGCTACGCACCCTGGTCAGAACTTGCATTTTACTCATTTGCACTATTTTCACCTCAGTGGACAGCTATTTTTCTTACTTACAAAGAGAGTATTTCCGAAAAGGAGCGAAGATTTGAGGGAAATTATTGAATTTGTTACCTATCTAAAAGGAGCAAAGTAGGTATAGTCGAATTAAGTACTTTTAATATTGTCTTCTGTTACCGCGATTGTTATTCATTGAAATTAAACACTTTAGAACGGATTAATCGCGTTTATTAACACCATGATCCTACGTTTCGAGCCCTTTACAGCACTCGTTTTCACAGGGTTAAGATGATGACTGAGAGAATGCGAATTCTCCCCGTCAATCAAAAAAGTTACTTGTGCAAACTACCTACATACAAAAATATAAAAATAATTTAAAAATAAAAACAAAGGTTGGTCTACAATGCCCAGAGGGGCTTATAAAGCTAGTAATACATAGCCTGAAGGGCATTCTATAATTAAAATGAAAAATAAAAAATGTTTAAACCCTGTGAGGATTAACATACATACAACTTACGAACGCTTCCCTAACTGGCTTATGGAGCAGAAAGAAGCGACAAGAAAACTACCCCATTTTGCCTCTTTTATCCGTTTTCAATCTTTTCAAACAAAGTCCACACTAAGGTCTTACAGTTCTGTGTCGTGCTTGATCCTTGATGAGATGTAAAACAGGATCCCAAGCTGGTGGTACCGAAAAGCCATCCTCTCTATTGAAATTAGGGACCTTCTTGATTTCAATAGCCTCGCGCAGCATCCTGGGAATGTAACGCTTCTCCTTGGCGAGGACCAGAGGTTTGTCAAATTTAATTGAATGATTAGGCTTATCAGAGACATGTTCCCAGACTGCAGACCTTGGTCGACGATGCTTGACATCGGCTATATGTTCCTGCACCCTGGTTGATATGCTACGCTTTGTTTGCCCAACGTATGATAGACCACATTCACAGTCAAGCCTGTAGACCCCAGCATCTTGTAGAGGCAAGTTACACTTTACAGGCCTCAGGAATTGTGACTTTTCATCAGTGAAATTAAAGACCTGATTTTAACTGATGATGAAACCATGGTCAGTTTTGATGTTCAGTCACTTTTTACCTGCCTACCGGTGCAAGACTGCATTAAAATTGTTAAATTATAGAATGCCCTTCAGGCTATGTATTACTAGCTTTATAAGCCCCTCTGGGCATTGTAGACCAACCTTTGTTTTTATTTTTAAATTATTTTTATATTTTTGTATGTAGGTAGTTTGCACAAGTAACTTTTTTGATTGACGGGGAGAATTCGCATTCTCTCAGTCATCATCTTAACCCTGTGAAAACGAGTGCTGTAAAGGGCTCGAAACGTAGGATCATGCTGTTAATAAACGCGATTAATCCGTTCTAAAGTGTTTAAGTACTTTTAATTATTTCGGATAGCAAATGGAGGCGTAATTGTTCGCTTAAACGACGCGCGATTATTAAAATGATGAAAATATTTAATTAAAGGCTGAACCACACACGCGCTCATCCCAGATAATGGGGAGAGTAGCTACAGTCAGCAGAAAAAGATCTGAGTCGTGTAGATTTAAGGCTTTTAGTAAGTTAGTACCTACTTGTATTTCAGAAAGTTAAGATGTATAATAAAGTCTATAATCTTCAACAAATCTATCATTTTATTACCTACGTCATTCACTTTCATCATTTTAGTAATCTTCCAGTCTACTAAAGTCTACTTAGTCAATCCGTCGTTTGTATAGTTTGTTTGTTTGGCCGACGATAACTTGACTCGAGGATCGTTCGTCGGATCGTCAGACAATTTGGCAGTTAGGTACTTAATTAGATGCGATATATAATATAAGTTCAAATATAAGCCTAATCAGCAAAGGGGTTACCTAAATAAATACACGAGTCGCGAGTTTACGTTGTAAAATTCAATTTACATGTGTATTGGTGATCTTACTTCCCTCCAATGCCTGGTTTTTTCTTTAGGTATTTTTGTTTTTAATTTTTTTTTCGCTATAAACCTGACTAGGGTTCTAGACCACGCAAACTGTGTAAATTATACAACGAAAATAATTTTACTTTGCTATTCCACCAAACGTGCTAGTTAGTGCCAACCCGTTATACCTACTTGCGTATTTTTTGCATGCTATTAACGTTCCCAGTGTTCCCACCCTCCCGCCGAAAAAATTAATACACAATTAGATATAACAAACCACCACCAATAATATAAACCTCAACACGTGTTTCGCCTCTCTACGAGGCATCCTTAGGAGATGCCTCCTGCATCGTCGTACTGGCGTCCGACAAGTCACTTAAACTTTAAAAAAACTTAAACTTAAAAAAAACGCAAGTAGGTGTAACGGGTTGGCACTAATTGACTAGCACGTTTGGCGGAATAGCAAAGTAACATTATTTTCGTTGTTAATATGGAATTCCGCAAAGTAACGCTTCATTCAATACATTAAATTATACAAAAAGAACATACACAGTTCTTAGAGATAGCAATTAAATTTGTGTCGTCTTAAATCCAATGAAAACACAAGCCCGACAAACTGTGATATTTTAAAATTATATAAGCTCACCATTACATATTTATTATTTACTCATAACTCGTTGTGGCCAAATAAATCAAAAACGAGATAAGGGACTCGCGGAGCGTTTTAAAACCTTCGGGCGTTGCAAATATTTAACATTACTGGAAAATTTCATTAAGCCAGTACTAATTAAAGTGCTGTATTGTGGCAAAATTTCGTAGCTAGCTCCGTAAATCTAATGTTACTTCTACAAGCTCCTATCAAGATTTAACATTCATACACACTTTAAACTTTATTAACCCAAACTAAAGTTATTTTTCATCTGTTAGTGATGAGCGGAATAGGTGATTTTAAAAGTGACGTCACGGCATGCGGCTTAAACAAATTATACTGATATTATTCACATGCTGGTGCTTTAGGGAATTCAAATGTTAGCGTTAATTTTTGTTAGGTTGGCAACCGGCGTCCCCCGGGTGTCGTGTATTGAGTTTACAGTGGTAAGTGGCGATGTTTACCTAGGATCGTTACACGATATATCCCGATGTTCGTCCCGGAGCAACTAGTGCCATTACAGGGTAATTAACAACTTCTCAACCCACGGTTTTTGATAGGTACATCTTGGTAGACCAGGATACATTTATACATCTTATCATATCAGCCATAAGACGTCCACTGCTGAACATAGATAGGCCTCCCCTTTGGACCTCCATATGTACCGGCTGGAAGCGACCTGCATCCAGCGTCTCCCGGCGACCTTCATAAGGTCATCTGTCCATCTTGTGGGTGGACGTCTTACGCTGCGTTTGCCAAGCCGTGGTCGCCACTCAAGCACTTTTCGACCCCATCTGCCATCTGCGTAAAATAGGGTGAGTAGGGATTGTGAGGGTAGTTGGGTCATGAATGGGGAGAGGGGGGATGGTAGAGGGGTGAGTTTATAATTTTAGATCAGAGTTGTCACGTTGTTACAAAATTATTTATTCTCTTGCCAAGTCAACCTTTTGTAATATTGTGTCAATTCTAGCAATTGTCCCAGCTCAGTGAGTTCCTAACCCTAACTAAGGGGGGAGCTGAGATTTCGTATAGTCACCATCAAATATATCGAAGCGTCCGAGGTATTCAAAATATCTGAACAGCACTCTCGCCTTGACAATAGATAGATGCGTGTTCAAATATTTGTGAGAGCTTTGGCTGCTCCGATATATCTGATGGCGACTGTACTATTTTGTGTTTACTTATATAAATTAACGAAATATATACAAATATCAACGTTTATCCTTCCCAACTCACCCCATTTTACGGTAACAAAGTTCCTATAGGCATATAGACGATCACGTCGTTACGAATTTTTATGCGTTGTCATACCGTTATCTTACAAGATATAACAAGCTTAGCCCCATGTAGATATAGGTAGGTATCTATTTTTCCCTTGTTTGCTCTTGATATTATAGTTATATCTACTGCGATCAGTACTTTAACTTCTGACAGATGTTTAAATAACGCATATTCTAGAGTCCGTCTATGCTAAGCATAGATATAATAAGTAAGAAGATTTATAACGAAGCTTTTTAAAGGGTCTTTATGTCTCCGGGGAGTCCGGGGGTGTGGCTAGAGACGCGCTGTGATTGGCGATCATGTGACGCGGCGCTAGAGAGGAGTATAAGTCGATAAACTGTTATCCATCGATATTTGATACGTTTTGAATATAAACACAGTAAAATCCTAAAACGACCAATGCAGTCGTGGTTAAAAGTATTGCAGTAGATGATGTGTAAAAATTAGTATAAACATGACAATATTATACTGGTGACATAGAGCTAAGCAGAAAACGCACGGCCCGGCCTAAACCAGAAAGCAGAATCTTGAGATTTGGATTCTTCAAATATCGTCATACTCCATAAATAAAGGTTTTTATGAAACTAAATCTTTAAGGGCTACTTGCACCACCCGTGACCCGAGGCTAGCCACATAACCCGGAGTTAAGAGTTTTTTTAAAATGGAATTTGGCAGCATAACTCCGGGTTAGCGGCTAACCCTTGGCGGTGCAAGTGGACCTAGAAGAGTTAAACAGAAGTTAAAAATGTTAACGACTTGACTTCAGTACCGACGAAATGGTAGCCGGATGATGATACTTACTGTACAGCATCATATGTTTGTACTGTGGCCCTACATTGTACCTAGGTACTTGGACAAACTTTGCACCTCCCGCATAACGCTTAGCACCTGAGAAATACTGTTCGAGTTATATTAGTTCCATGAGTTGCGGCCAAACGCTCTGCGTGCTCTCAAGATTAAAATTATAACTACCTACCTAGTTCTTTGTTTGCCGCTTACGTACCTACTTAAAGGATGACTCACACTAGGTCCGGACGGGACGGGACGATCTTTAAATTTCTATAGAAAGAATCACGTGATAAATTGAAAGAGTTGTCATATACTACAGAAAAAGTGACCAAGGCCCGCGGTGAGCAGGGCTGGGATTACAATTGTAATCACGTTATAGTTCGGAGCGCTCGGATATCACGTGACATTTTCTATAGAAACACAGATCGTCCCGTCCCGTGCCGTTCTAGTGTGAGTCATCCTTAAGCGGTGGAAAGTAAGTAAATATTAGTCGTTATTACTCGTATATATTCGATAGGAAATATGCACTTATTGTTTTTATACTGTTGTAAAATAGCTTTTATTTTAAATGTGGAAATTCGCCAAAAAGTTAAAAACAAAATCACCTCCTGCCAACGAAGTATGGAAAGAAGCATGTTAAAAATCCGAAAAATTCAAAATATATGACACTCTAACTACGTCAAATATCTGGAGTAATAGACGCCCTAAGTTACTCAAAAAAAATGGCATGGCGGTGGGCAGGCCATGTAGCCCGCATGAGCGACTGTCGCTCGACACCGGCACTAATTAAATGGCAAGGACCTTACGGCAAAAGAAAATAAGGACAACCAAGAACCAGATGGGAAGACGACATCACCCTAACGGCTGGCAAACAATGGATGACACAAGCTAAAGACAGGGACCATTGGGCATCGCTGGAGGAGGCCTTTACCGTCAGCCAAGAGGGGTTCTCGCTTGACATTCTATATACTCCATAATATTAAGTAACGGCTTAACGGCCTCCTAGCCCAGTCGGTAGTGACCGTGCCTACGAAGCAGGAGGTCCCGGGTTCGAATCCTGGTCAGGGCATTTGTGTTTTTATCACGAATATTTGTTCCTGAGTTATGGATGTTTTCTATGTATTTAAGTTTTTATATGTATCGTCATCTATTATATATATATCGTCGCCTAGTAGGTACCCACAACACAAGCCTTATTGAGCTTACCGTGGGACTAGGTCGATTTGTGTAAGATTGTCACATAATATTTATTTATTTATTTATTAAGTTTATTTTACTATTGAATTTTAATTCTAATTTCTGAATTTTTGATTCTATTGTATTATTATTGTGTAAATTTTGGTTAATACTGAATTATTTTTAACAATGAATTGACATGTAGTGGACATGTAGCACTATATTAGGTAGGTATATTAAATTGAAACAAGATTTATAAATGTACATATTTAAATTAATACAAAATTAACAGGAAATTATTATCAAAAAATTGCATTATAGAATAGAGTACCTAACATACATTTAAAAAAACCAGCCAAGAGCATGTCGGGCCATGCTCAGTGTAGGGTTCCGTAGTTTACCGTCCGTCACAATAGGCAACCTTAAAAAGTGTTTTAATAGATACCATGCTCAATATGCTTCAGCAACCGGATTGGCAATTTAAAGGTGCCCCTCTGCCAAAAGCATTGTGACCTTATGTTAATCATTATGGACTGACTTTTATCTGACGCAGCCATTTGTACGTTACTTATAGCCGGACATTTGAGGTGTCCCTACCCCGCAAAAATCGGAAGAGTTTTCTTTGTATGGAAAATTACAGACAATACCAGTCTAATTTATTGAATCAGGCGTTGCTTTGCAGAATTCCATATTAACAACGAAAATAATGTTGCTTTGCTATTCCGCCAAACGTGCTAGTCAATTAGTGGCATTAGTGCCAACCCGTTATACCTACTTGCGTATTTTCTGCATGAAATTAATCTATTTGCGTATTTATTTTTGCGGCGGGAGGGTGGGAGGGGGTTTTCATTGCAGAGGAAGCCTATGAACAGAAAGCTCGCCTGAGATATCGGTCGTGAATGTGTTAAAAACCACAAAAAAATAATATTTGTAAGAAATATCGCGTTATTCGGATGATGCCGATAAATTTCCCTTCGCGTTTGGCTGCTAGTTAAGCCCCTCATATTTACCGGTATTGATATCGCAACAAACACCCAAGACGGCAATTACGCTACCATCGCTTTCCGCACAATGCTATACAACCATGGAAGAGATGTGGTTTTTGTAACGTAGGTATTTATTTTATCCTGAATGGATTTTTTTAATTATGATGAAACCCAGTAAAACGCCTGCGTTATACTTTTAAAAATAACTATCCAACAACAACATACCCCAACACAAAGATATGAATTCATTTAACCCCTAAAATGATGAAATTGAGGTAAATATACAGTTCGACTGCAAATTTTCTGCTCCGTCGATCATTGTCTTCAAAATGTCGATATCTGTAAAGCGTGTCGATTACGTTAACAACAATCACATCACTTTGATTCTTTGTAAGACTTTTTGTGATGTATCTTACGTTTTAATTTAACCTATAGGTTTCGCTCAAAAGGTGGTTCAGTTTTGAAATCTTTCACTAGCTCGGGTCTCAATACTTATCTGCACGAGAATTAAACAAGAATTGCCACGTTGTATAAATAACTATTTCTTTCAGTTCGGTTGAATTTTTTGTTAAAAAGTTTTTTTTTGTGTGTAGTATCGCCGAATTAGCCGTGTCACCAAATAACGCAAGTTAACCCTACGCGATGTAATCTTAAGTGTTTCACTTCAAAGTTTGACGACCGGTTGGCTTAGTTGGTACTGACCCTGGCTGCTAAGCCGATGGTTCTGGGTTCGAATCCCAGTAAGGGCATTTATTTGTGTGATGAACACAGATATTTGTTCCTGAGTCACGGATGTTTTCTATGTATTTGTATATTATATATATCGTTGTCTAAGTACCCGTAACACAAGCCTTTTTGAGCTTACTGCGGGACTTAGTCAATTTGTGTAAGAATGTCCTATAATATTTAATATTTTTAATATTTTAAAGTAACCAAGGGAAAGAAAGAAAGAAAGAAAGAAATACAGACAGAAAGAAAGAAAGAATTACTCTTCGACGTATCACTTCCAGACTAGTCAACATCGCCTGGCCCACGCCGCGCGACACAGCCGCGGAATTTCCCCCGAGCGCCATCCACAACAAGCCACAAGAAGAATAACCGGGAATGCAAAATGAAAATTATCATACAAATTCTCTTTCTTATATGAACCGGTATTACTGTCGCCCTATAAGTATGCAAAAATATGGAGCCGTCATATCGTTGAGGCGAAAATACGGATCGGTGCGTAGTGTAGGTAATCTGCATTTGTTTTGTAAATAATCGGGCCGATTGTGCCCGGATTATTCAGATTATTTCGTTAGGGTAGTCTAGTAGGTATTTGTATGGAGATGGAGATTAGATTTTTGTTTGGCTGTTGCGTAGGTTTGAGGAGATTGCTTATTCATATCATAGTTTAGGCGAGTCAGACCATGAGACCACGAAATTAATCCTAGAATGTAATGTTTATTTATGAACTAACTAGCTTTTGCCGCGGCGAGACAAAAAGTAGCCTATGTCACCCTCCATCCGTACAAGGTACAACTATGTCCACAGAAATCACGTCAATTCGTCCGTGGCTCCGTTTTGCCGTGAAAGACGGACAAACAAACAGACACACACAGTTTCTCATTTATAATATTAGTATGGATGACATTAATGTCGGCAGCCAATATAATTTAGTTTGGCCTTAATAATAGGTACCTAGGTACCTAGAAAGTAAGAAATAGGTAAAGTAGGTAAATACATACGTAAGTGTATTGCACAATTAAACTAAACGTCGGAACGTGTAACGGAGTCCGCGCGCGCGCGACAGGCTTCGTCAGACTAGCGCGTGGCGTGAGCGGGGCGCGAGCGGGGCGCGAGCAGAGCGCGATAGAAGCGGGGAGCGCGGCGCGCTTACATCGCGCGCGTGTCAGGCGCGCATCGCGCGCGGGTCACGCGCGCGTCGCGCGAGCGCGCCGCCAGCGCCGCGCGCTCGATTCACCGAGCATTTTTCTTTGCGCTGTGACTGCGCGGCGGTCGCGCCGCGCGCCGCGCGCGCGTTGAAAGCGGGGCGTGAGCGGGGCGCGATAGGAGCGCGGCGCTAGCGCCGCGCTGCGTCCAAGCGCGGGTCGCGCTCGCTTCGCGCCCCGCTCACGCCCCGCTCACGCCACGCGCTAATCTGACGAAGCCTTTAGCCGCGTTTGCGTTATGTTTGTTCAAACTAACTATAGTTGCTTGTCTTACATTTAAAAAACAAACAAACGGGAAGAGTGCGGGAAAGTGTTAGCAAAAAGGGGAGCTCACTTCGTGTGCCAGGGTCATTGCCAGGGCACCTATCACTATCGAAAGTATGTCCGTCTCTTCTACCACAACTCTGGCAGGAGCGAGACGGACATACTGTCGCATGCTGCAATCGAATTAAACTCATGGTAAGCACACAGGATTCTACTTTAGGATCCCTCACTACCTACCACGTTGGTAATTCTATCGTAGAATCCATCGCTTCATTCAGAATTCAATGACCTACGCCCTTGACGTGTAAGATTGTCCCAGAATATTTATTTATTTATTATACCTTGTAACACCGTCTACTATTTCCCACTAGTGGATAAAATGGGTTTTCCCCGCTAGTTTTAAAATATAAAAGAGCGGTTTCCGAGCTAGTGAGGTGAAAAAGATATTTTTCCACTTTTTATTTTACCACTTTGTCGGTGTGATTGATATACCTACATGATCGTACCAAATTACAGCTTTCTAGTACTAACGGTCAGTGAGCTTCGCCGCAGACGGACGGACAGACAGAAATGGCGAAATTATAAGGGTTATAGTTGACTACGGAACCCTAAACACGACGCTTCACACATGAACTCAAAACGTTTTGCACAAAAAACGCATATTACAATTAACTGTGTGTTCCTTGATAGATGAGTAAATATGTCGAAAATATGTAACTTATTATATGGTTTTAATTGATTTATAATATTTCAGACCAATGACATTAATTTGACAATTGTATTATCATTATTTAACTAAGTTCTTAATTACTTCCACGATCCCTATTATTATTATTTTTTTACTTGTGTAAATAATTAATTGAAATATGACGATGTACAAATAATACAAATAAATGATCTATCTATCTATCTAAAAACATGGAGACATAGTAATACCTACTCTTTATTATCCTATAAGTATATCAAAAACTATTAGTCAGTATTTTTGTCTTCGATATTAATATAATAACTGTAAATACGAAGGTTCTGTCGCAGTTTTCCCAAAGGACTACAGTATGGGGTTCTTCAAAAAAGGAGTGAAAGTGTTTAAAGGGTCGGCAACGCGCATGTAACACCTCTGGAGTTGCAGGCGCCATAGGGTGACCGCTTACCATCAGGCGGGCCGCATACTTGTTTGTCACCGTCGTAGTATTTAAAAAAATCTCTAGAGTTCCTCAGGGAGCAGGCGGGTTGGCGAGCGCACTTGGGTACGCTGTGGCTCAAGGTCATCCTTCAGCGATTCTGGTCGTATTTTTAGGACATACCCGGTCCATCACATTTGCGAGGAAATAAATAATCTTTCTAGGCAGATAAAGAAACAAGAATTATTAGCGGTAGTGTAGTAGCACAGTCCACAGTAGGTACTCCGGAGTGAGCGGCGGCTACGTGCGTTTTTACTACGAGTACCTATAAATAAGCACATATTCTAGTTATCTACTTACCGTTTCATTTTTATTAAAATGGCAGACATAAGGTAAAAGTACTAGTGCTCGACGCTGCACTAGTATTAGACATGGGCACTTTATGTCAAAGTGACAAGGTTTAAATTCGATTATCGAAAAATCTTCGTTGTTCAAATTTAACCTAAGTATATGACTTTGTTTTGCCGTTATGAGTTTTATTCCCTTGATTTTGACAATAATAAAACACGTCTTATTCTTGTAAACCTTTTTCATCTTAATCTCAAGTAAACCTTGTAGACTTTCAAGGTCCCAAACAAATAACAATGTGAAGTACCGTTCACATTTTAGGGTTGTCTGAATTCCTCAAAAACTCATCAGAATAAAAAAAACAAAAATCAAATGAATGTCACAACTCGAATACCGTCGGTACCTACCAGTTCCACTTTGCCATCCCTGGTCTTCATCATAAAGTCCACTCCACCAAATTTATGGATTTCGTAAAGAAATGCTCAAGTGTCTAAGAAAACACCCAACTCATCATGCATGCGCTTTTAAAATTTGAGGAGTTCCCTCAATTCCTGATAGATCTCATAATCAGAAATGAATTTTGAAAAAAATGTGACTAATCTGGAACCATCTACTTTCCGATAAAAAAAGAATTTTTAAAATCGGTTCAGTATTGAAAAAAATTAAAATGAAAAATAATAAATTCACACGAATTGGGAACCTCCTCTTCTTTGAAATTCGGTTGAAAACGTTTTGGATCGTGGTCCAGAATGGCGTTCCAGGTCTCCCAAGGTGTGCAAGGTGGACAAAATGAGTGGGTAGAGGGTAAAATGCTGTAAACGGGATAGGATATTACGTTCCTGGCATTTAAGAACACAATCTTGTAAAAATACGTATTTATTTCCTGAAAGTACAGCACAGAATTTGTTAGCGAGCCCACACTTACATAATACGTAAACAGTAATTTACTTAATACTTAACAATATATTAGCAAAAGCTTGAAATAAATATAAGAAATGCAATATTGGAATACTTAAATATAATATTATCTTGAAATGTATTACAGAAGTTATATTATTAGTATACCCTACATAAATAAAACGATTCATAATGATTTGAAACGAGACTCACTGCATAATGTCGATAGAAATAGCAAAATAACTTTGGTCTTGAACTAATTCTAAACTTACATCTATGTTACAGTCAAGTAGAAAAATATGGCAAAGTTAATTATAAAAATACATGTTTAAGTACTCAAAGTAGAGATTCAGGTTGCCAAATTGGAATGGATTAGAATATTAAATGCAAAAGCTGTTATTTGTCAATCAGATAGTTGCCGTTTAACTGCCTCTTTATTGTCAAATAGCGCCAAATAACTTCGTGTATTGGATTTCCGTAGACTTGCGTCACTTTCCTTTGCCGTATTACGGAAAGAGAAGCAACAGCCAGTGGCGTAGCAGGGAGCGGGAGCAACAAATACGGCATTCATTCAACGGCCGATACGGTATATTCGCGCGCCGACAGCGCATCGGGGGTACAAATTTGATTACGGCCCGGGTGCTAATTCCTCTAGTTTAGTTAATTCCGAAAGTTTGCGAATCTAGATAAAATACACGAAGTGAATTGGGAGCATACGATGCCATGCCATACAGTGGCTTTTGACAGCCGCGACGGAGCATGCTATACGTTATGACAATGGTATCTAGTTACTTATAACACTAACACGGACGCACGTAAGAGAAAGAACAATGGATTAATATACAAAATTGTCCTCGACAGAAGTTTTTAATCGAATTACTTCTCTGCCATGTTGTCAAAAATATAACGTTATCAGCTGCGTACGATATTTTTTTGTGTCGAAGTTAAAATTAAGCGTCTGCCTTTGCATACTAAACATACTCGCATTGTAGATAGATACTTAGATAGCGTCATAAAAAAATAAGCACTAAATCATTTGCTGAAAAATAAGCATATTTGTACTTTTGTATGTTTTTATTTTATACCCTCAAGCCTAGGATGAAACAGGGTTAACTGAAAGTGTGTAAATTTTTTGGACATGAGTAACAAATTGCTTATATTTGTAATCAATTTAAAATTTTGCAGTTTTCGTTTTATTTTCACAATTTGAAATCAACGATAATACTATGTAACTAATGATACGTTATACTTTAAGATAATGAACACGAAATCTATTTACCTCCACATATATTTCATAAACTAGGACTGAATCTGTTATATTGATATAAGTTCGCCATGAGTTCATCCTTGTCACTCTCATTATTAAGAACATAACTCTTTCTCTCTTAGCTCAACACTGAATTTTCACATTAAATGTTTCACTTTTCAATCGCGTATGACGCATCTTTAGTACTGAATATATCGTAGTTAAGACAAAATATAGATACGATTTTTTGGCCCAAAATATCTGTGCTTAATTTACATAAAAGTAAGGCTTTGTTCACATGTAGTAAACCAGTTTTGACAATAACAGTACAAAAACTATATCCATCCCTTTTTTGAGGGTGGTGGTACTAGCCAAAGAAAATGACAATGTGTGTTTATCACCAATATTTGTTCCTGAGTTATGGATGTTTTGCATGTATTTTAAGTATTTATATGTATCTGTCTATTCAATATATCATCGCCTAGCCACAACACCTTATTGAGCTTACCGGGGTACTGGGTCGATTTGTGTAAGAATGTCCCATAATATTTACATTTATTTATATTTTGCTCTCGCCGTGCCGTGACGACACAATCGTGTCGCTCCAATGGAAAGCCACCACCGAGTATAGGGTCCAATATCTCCCAAAAATCGCGTCGATATTTTAGTAAGTTCTTTGTGTACTAGCAGTAACACCCTTAACTGAGTTTCGGCTTGACCTTGCGCCGTTGGCATAGGGCTCAGGAATGCGAATGGCCAGTCCACAGCGTGCGATGTATTCCATACAGTGAGGTAACTTGTTTACACGGCCAGCGGCTCGGCTCGGTGGTCGTGCTGAGGCTCAGGGTTGTCAAAAACTATGCGAAAGATATTACAGACATTTACAGAGATATTTTTGACGACCGGTTGGCGTAGTTGGTAGTGACCCTGGTTGCTAAGCCGATGTTTCTGGGTTCGAATCCCGGTAAGGGCATTTATTTGTGTGATGAACACAAGATATTTGTTCCTGAGTCATGCATGTTTCCTATACATTTATGTATTTGTATATTATATATATCGTTGTCTAAGTACCCGTAACACAAGTCTTCTTGAGCTTACTGCGGGACTTAGTCAATTTTTGTGAGAATGTCCTATAATATTTATTTATTTATTAACAGTCTGAGGCGGCATTTCCTCCCCGCCTCCTTCCCCGCGCGCCCCTCGATGACCCAGAAATCGGTGTAGTTAACCCACTGTATCGGCGTTACGCTGCGGGCCAGTAGACATGCGCGAAACAGTGCTTCGAAAAGTAATGCAACATTACATCACGTCTTCGAAAGCGTACCGTCACAGTGAGATATCACATCAGACATCACTCGAAACATCACCCCGGTCGGTGGTAGCTCGTTCGAGAGCGCACAGCGAGTACGAGCGGGACGGTATCGGTCGCCCGCTCTCCGCATTGCTCGAGCCGGCTATGCTCGGGTAATGTCGCATCGAGTGATGTTTGGTGTGATGCTTGTTTTCTCGGAGTGATGCGTAATGTGACGTCACGTGGTCGAGTGACATTACATTTGTGATATTCGCATTACTTACACATGTCTATGGGCCAGTCTCGTGTCGCCTAAAACTCGTCGTGGCGAGCGAGCGAGAATTATATTGAATTGAATGTTCATAGAATTTTGTAGAATTTTCATAGAAATTATATTGAATTCATAGAATTTCATAGAAATTATATTGAATTCATAGAATTTCATAGAAATTTGGCGGCATTTCCTCCCCGCCTCCTTCCCCGCGCGCCCCTCGATGACCCAGAAATCTGCGTAGTTACCCCACTGTATAGAATACATCGTTACGCTGCGGGCCAGTCGCCAGTCTCGTGTCGCCTAGAGCGCCTACCACGAACCGCGAACGAAAGTATACCTCCCTTTCGCACTTGTGATTTCTCACTCAAAGAAACTTCGTTCGTGGTTCGTGGTAGGTCTTTAGAACTTCATAGAATTTCATAGAATTTTCATAGAAATTATATTGAATTTTCATAGAAATTTGGCGTCATTTCCTCCCCGCCTCCTTCCCCGCGCACCCCCCATCGGCGTAGTTAACCCACTGTATAGAATACATCGTTACGCGGGCCGGTCGCCAGTCTCCCGTACCTAGAACTCGTCGTGGCGGGCGAGCGCCTCGCCGAAGTCGGTGGCCTGCGAGCCGACGAACAGGTCGTACTTGTCGAGCACCTCGGGCCTCGTGAGCCGCTCGTCGCCGTCCGCGTCCGCCTCGAACACCAGGTGCCGCGCCTCCGCCTCCGCGTGGTCGAACGATGGCGGCGCTATCCACTCCTTCACCTCGTTCGCGTCCATGAAGCCGTCTTTGTTTGTGTCTCTGAAAATAATACAATCTACATATTGTATCATTTATATACCCACATATCAGAATCATCTTGTAATGCACTAACTTTAATTATAAGCGACTGTTTGTTTCTAAATAAAGTAAAATAAAAAAATATCATTAGCTCTATATAATGCGTTCAATAACCGCATATAAAGACCCTTTTCTCAAACATGATCGTAAATGTATGCATTTATGTCACGAAATGAAGACATGAAGTTTCTTGTTTACGGCTCCCCCCATTTACTTCTTGGCCGGCGGCCGTGAAGTAATGTATGGCGTAAGTATGAGCGAAACATTATTGTCCGCTGCTCTAACTTTTTAATTTGCGTACTAACATTAAACTGACAAAAGAAAAATTACATACAGCCAACGACCGTTATAGTTGCCGATTTCTAAGTCTGAACTTTTGACACATCGAAATACCCGTAGAACGTAAACGCGCAAGACACTTTGGAATTATAAACAAAATCCCATAAAGATATTACAGCTAGTCATGTACATAAACACAATATTTTACTTTTTATAAACATAATGTGATGAATGTTAAATTTTTTCATATATTAGTTATTGAATATTTTACGATAACAATTTAGCATGCCAACTAGTGATGGGAAATTGCAGAGAATATTTCCGACTGCGAGAATATTCTCGGAAAGATTACGGTAATATTACCAAAAGTAGCAATTTACTTTGTAACTTTTTTTTTCGATATGAAAATCCAACTTTTTGTAATAACGAAATATTTGCATATTTTCATGTGCTTCATGCTCGCGGTCAGATACATTACTTAAAACTTGTTAGAATGGTATATTACCGTAAGTTACCGTAAATTACCGTAATTTCTCTTAAATTTCATGGAAATTTCTTAGGAAATATATTTTTTGTTAACGAAATATATAGTGGTTACTATGGAAAAATTAAAGAACATTGCATTATTACTTCATTGCATTTTGTTGCATTTCAAATAAGAATAATTATTAATCACTACATAGTATAAAACAAAGTCGCTTTCTCTGTCCCTATATCCCTATGTATGCTCAAATCTTTAAAACTACGCAACGGATTTGGACGCAGTTTTTTTTTAATAGATAGTGTGATTTAAGAGGAAGGTTTATATATCGAATAATAACCCGTGCAAAGCCGGGGCGGGTGCCAGTTAAAAATAATCAAGAAATACTTTCCAAGTGTGCGTTGTTCTCTTGTTCTCGGCGTACCCATATTCTATACTATTATTATTTTATTTAAATATATGTATAGTCACGTCAAGGGACTTTCAAATTGTAGTAGTTAAAAAAGTAAACAAAATGTTTCTTTAGTTCAGTTTTTAATATAAGTATATATTTTAATGGCAAAGATAGAGCGGCACAATATGGAATGATATGAATCACTTAATTATTTTATCCTATAGCATGAAAAGTGCCTGTAATTCTTTATAAATTTTTTTGCATAGTCTATAAACATATAAATTTATCCCCAATTTACCCTGCATATAAATTTTGTAGTAATACAACAATTTCGTGAGATATTGAATACTTGTAAAGTCGATGTCAAATATATATTCACACTTTTGAGCCTAGCTTAATGAAATAAGGTTGTAAAGTGAATAAATTTACACTCGCTGACATCTTATTTCATATTTTTTTTTCGGAAATAGTCATGAACTTAACAACTTTGGCTTCATGGCAAACCATTCGTTTTTCACTAACACAAATCACAAATTTACGACTCCGAATCCGCATAAAACGACCAACCGGTTTTAGCGACGTAGGTATAGGCAGATGGTTGGTTTTCATACAACTCACTATTTGTGCATCAGTTTAGTACGACTGCTTATATCGACATACCGCTTTTAGCGACGGGATTTCACACGCATATGTTCGGTTACAACGGTGACGGTGCATTATAACCAAACAATACATACAAGATAGAATCTTTGTTCGAAGCGAATGTTCTGAAACTTAAGCGCGTAAGGGTTTCATCTCGTGTAAAAAAAATCTCCGCAATTTACAATGGCTTAAATTGCAATGTAGTCAGGAAGTACGAGTAAATAGGTCAATGGTTCAACAGTTTCTTTCACTAAAGAGCAAAATATTCTTAATTTCAATTATTCTGTGAGTAACATTGAACCATTGTGAATTATAATGCATGTGTGACTATTAAAATCGAGAAACAACTTTAAAATTGACAGTTTGTTTAGTACGACTTCCGGTTAGTACGACGTAATATTTTCGGTCCCTTCGGCGTCGTTATAACCGGATTCTACTGTAGATGGTTTTGCCACGACTGTTAAAACAGTACAAAATTACAATTAAGTCGACTACTACTGTCTTTTCCGCGTAGGCAGTGTGCACTGTGCATGGTAGTTTTTTACTACATACTTGGCCTGAGCGTTCGCTCGACCCGAGCGTGGCCTAATTGATGCGAGTTTTACACTCAATTGTATTTTTGTATCACTTTCATTAAATTTGAGCTAGTATTTATTAAATCCCTCGTATTTGTAATAAATTTCTAGGTTTCGTTTAAAATTGCACGGTAATTTTTCACGGTAACTTACGGTAACTTACGAGAATTTATGGAAATTTACCGTAATTTACATGTAACTTTTTATTTTGCTCAGTAACGATATTATCCTTTTGCAATACAATTAACGACGTCTTTGTGCCTCTATTTTACCTAAATGACATGACATTAGACCGCAATAAAATATAAATTTCTCTATCTTTCACATCACGAGAATATTACGGTAATATTCTCTGTAAATTTCATTACGGAAAGTTTCCCAAATAGGAAACTTTCCGCTTGCCCATCACTAATGCCAACAGTTACGGTTTACGTCGTTTTTTTTTTAAATTTAGTGTTGTGACCATGTCTGCTGTTCCAATTCATACAACTGTCTGTTAATCGATAAAAATCGATCTTGTTATCAATAGGCAATACAGTAAAAAATCAAAACAAAACGATTAAAACGAAAATAAAACTAAGTACGATGTGGGAAAAAATGTTATTTTAAATAAGACAACTTAACTATGAAGGTTTTTATCTTACATTTTAAGAATTGAACAGTATTGATTTCTGAACGAAACTAAGATGACTTTGGAAAAAATCGTATGACAAATGCGGAGTTTGTCGAAGTTTCTCGGTCTTATCCACGTCTTATCAAATACAAATCCGTAGTAGTAAAATCGAATCAAACAATTCATCGCTAAAATCAATAATCGCTGAATTTGACAAACGATTTGTCTTAGCCTCATCACTAAGTACGTCAATACTCAAGTGTCAAAAGTTCAGACTTAGAAATCGGCAACTATAGATACTTGCGACATTAAAAAAAACAAATTCTATGGTTCTATGTATATTTATGTGCGGTTAAACATGGTGCTCAAATAGCTCATTCAAATGGCATCTTTAAAAAATAAAAAAGGTGAAAAACTATTTTATCCTTATTAACTATTTAACTAGTAGTTATTTTAATTTTAATATTTCCTCACAATGTTTGAGAAAACCACTATACACGGCTCGGCCGGAAGAGAGATTGCAGGACTTGTTTAATCCGGCCTCGTCAAAGACGCGGCCGTCTACAACAAACTGGTCCTGCAATCTCTTACTTCACGGCATCTGCAGTAATGTACTATTTTTGAGCTCCGGCTCGGCACTGTTGCAACTTGCAAGCGCCATGTTCACGGAATGTATCTGCGCCGACCGCGCCCCCCGCAGTGTGCGCAGAACACGAGCCGCAAGCGCTTCTCACTCATGATTATGGGACACGGGCCGTTCCGAAACATGTCGAGCTATTGTCGACTTTATAGACGTGAGTAACCCGATATAAGTATATTAGTAATTGTACCGTACCTGAAGCCTGAAAACTGCTCCCGCTCCAGCCTGACCCAGTCTGGCTCCTCCTCCTCGCCCTCTTCAGCCTGGTACATGTCGCCGATGTACTCGTCGATTGACACTTTGCCGTCCTATAACATCGACAACAGATTACAACATACGGGTAGTTTGGCACCATTCATACTTGACCATATCTCGATTGAGAAAACACGCTGAGACATTAGTTTTGTATCCTAATCGAGTGTGAATTTTACTTCGCAACATTTTATTGATGTTGGTAACGACGGTCAATCTGATGTTGGGATTTGAACCTTCGATTCTTAATATTGTCTTCTGTTGCCGCGATTGTTATTCATTGAAATGAAACACTTTAGAACTGCTGTAAAGGGCTCGAAACGTAGGGTCATGGTGATAATGAACGCGATTAATCCGTTCTAAAGTGTTTAATTCCTTCGATTCTTGTTTTAAATGCAAGCCAGTCACTACCACAAAATAGCAAGATTAAATAATTAATATGCCATAAATATAAAACGAGCAAACAGGGAAAGCTAAATAAAAACTTGTTTGAAGCATGAGATCTCATGTACGAAATATCATTTGATATTTACCAATCGGTAAAGGAAAACATCGTGAAGAAACCGCATTAATCCCCATAAGGCCTAGTTTACTCTCCGCGCTGGAAATCCAGATGGCAGTAGCTTTCGTGAAACTAGCGCCTACGTCGAATCTTAAACGAAACGAACGAAAACGAGTGCTGTAATGGGGCTCGAAACGTAGGATCATGATGTTAATAAGCGCGATTAAACCGTTAAGTGTTTAATTTCAATGAATGACAATCGCGGTAACAGAAGACAATATATCGTCGTTGCGCTTACCAAATCTGATATGTGTGTGATTATAATGAAATGAATTAAAACCTTATGTGTTTAATTACTAGGTTACCTATTAATTGTCAAAATTGAGCACGTATCAGATTTGAAAAGCGCAACGACGATATTGGGATTAGTTGATATGCGGACCCCAGGCGGACAAAGCATGAGATCGAAGTACCTTATCCTTGTCGATGTCCTCGAGCGTTTCGAGCACGACGATGTCGCGCATGTCCGGGTGGTCCTCCGGGTGCAGGAAGGACGCGAACTCCGTCCGGTTCAGCGCGTCGTCCGCGTCCCGGTCTGCAAAACAATTTTTTTTTTTACTTAGTATGTTACATTACATTTTTTCTATTTAAATTGTTCTTTACAATTGTTAAGCATGAATCAAGTCATTTATTAAATGTAATAAATGTTTTGATTCATGTTTTTTTTTAGGTAGTCACACTACTATATATAAATTATAAATTGATTGAAAATATACCAGCGACCTCCTTCGCTTTCGCGGACGCCCTAACCACTGGGCTACCCGATCACGGCAGCCAGAGTCCGAAATTTCCTAAGTATATGCAACCCTTTCTTATTTTAAATGTTTAAGATATGTTCTGCCAATCCTACAGCTCAGACTTCATATATAGGGTTGGACTGTATCTGTTGAACATCACGAAACCACAACTGTGGGATAACATGGCAACGCAGCACAACAAAAAAAAACTAAGTACAGTTAGTTGGTTAGTTTTTCTGGGCTTTTTCCGCAACTCGACATCCAATGTGCCTTTTTTGCGTGGTAACGAGGTAGCCCAAAACTAAGTACATCACCATACAATGTATTTCTTGCTAGATGGGTATCGGTCATTATTGGTTAGAAATTAAGGTTTTTTTTAGAGATAAAACATGAATTGTCATACCAGCGTATGTCCAGCGCCTGCGGTCCCGCTTGCGCAGGTTGGAGTACGTGAACCCCTCGCTGTTTGGTGACGCGAGCTCCGCCGGTGACATTTCGTCCATGAACCCGTACACGTTTTTCTGGTACGTCTGCAATAATCCATATAAACATAGTAAAAACATTGTTTACGGAGCACTTACGGGATCAGTTTGGTATTGCAAATCGGTTAAGTATTGGCGTTTATTCCCAGCAGTAATAGCAAATATTGGCGTTTATAAGAGATGCAACGGATAGTTGTTTGGCCGGATACCGGATAACGGAAATTCGGCCTTCGGGTCCGCCGAATATCCGGTATCCGGCCGCCGAATATTCGGCGTAAACATTTTTCAATCAACCAAATTAATTCCCGCTTAACCCCCTTTTTTGGCACAGGTTGCAAATTGTTTCTAAAAATAGGCATGGTTTTTTAATAAAAAAAACTAGTTTACTTACCAGTGATTTGATTTATAGTGTTACAAAATATCTGAATTGTTTGAACCATAATAGTGATTTTCTGATTTTGTGAAATACTATTTATTACTTTGTAATTTGATAGTTTTAACTTAAACTTTATTAATAAATATCGTGCTAATTCACTATCCGCTATCTGGCCGGATACTACTCTACTATCCGATATTCGGCCGGATAGCAAAAATATGGCCGGATAGGCCGGATACCACATAGTTGCATCTCTAGTTTATAAACCACTCATGCAGGTCAAACCAGTAATATTTGCTTTTACATCTTGAATGCAAGGAACAAATGAGCATACCATAGGTCACTTTCTTTGAGCAGCGTTTGAAAGTAGAACAGTCAGCGCATGAGTTTCTAGTGGTATCGACTCACCTCCCACGGAATGCTCTCGGCGCCCTGCGGGTTGTGCTGCTGCCAGTGCCGCTCCACGTCCTCCTCGATGTACCGCTTCTGCGTGTACCGGATCCAATCCTTCAGCTCCACGAGGGTCACGAACCCGTCGCCGTCCACGTCTATCTTGTCAACGATAAGTCTGGAACAAACGACTGTGATCTAACTAGCTCTTTAACAGCTTCCTAGGCCAGTCGTTAGTGACTAAGAGATGGTACCTGAGAGAGTGACTGAGAGTCCTGGGTTCGAATCCTGTAAAGGGTATTTGTTTGTGTGCTTGTCGCGTATTATTTATGCTATATTTCAGACACATAAGTGTATCCAAAAGATACATATTTTTAAAAAGTGTTTTTGTTTAATACAAATCAATCACCCTCAGTTCAATCCAACTGAAAATATATAGAGGATAGAGAAAAATAACAATACTAACTGGAGGTTTTGTGGAGATCAAGCGGCAAAGGGCGATAACTAGGTCTGCTGTGGACAAAAAAAAGAGGGTTTCGAGAAAAAAAAAGGCTTCATAAATCCAGCTCGTCAGATCCCTCATACTTTCCATTTTTAGACAGCCAGTAAGGCTGAGGCATGGGCATAGGAACAGAGGTGACCAACACATGAGATGGACCGACAAAAAAGGGCGGCAGGAGGAACATGGACTAGGGAGGCGAGAGACAGAGAGAGATGGAAAAGTTTGGAGGAGGCCTTTGCCACTGGGCGAACGGAAAAACCAAGAGAGGATAAGAAGAAACAAATACAAACAAAACAATTTAATAAAACTTTATAACTTCACACAAAATGTACATTAAACACAGTCCAAATAAAGGCTAATATAATATAATAAGGCTGCGGGAAGCCGAGAAGGTAGATGCGTTGCAAATGTGGTGCTGGAGACTAATCCTCGGAATCTTTTGGACCGAGTATCGCACTAACCTCTCGCTCCTTAAAGCTCTCGGAATCAAACAACGTCTACTATCTGCTGTGCAAGCTCGGATTCTCGGTTTCTTTGGCCATAGACGGAGTCCATAGAGCGTCTGGTTATGCAAAGAAATACGGAAAGCATCAGACCTAGAGGAAGATCTCCAATGTGGTGGACCGATCAGAACAAAGTCAGCGACCATTAACAGCGCTCGTAAAGCCGCCCTGCGGTAGGAATGGGGGCGTGTTGCGTTATGATGAAGTAAAGCGGGTCATTCAAAAACCTGCATAATGGCCTCGACCACTCTGACAAGAGTGTACCGATGAAGAAGAAAGAACCACTTCATGCGTGAACTTTAACTAAACCCAAAGGTTTGTTGGGTTACTGGGGCTGACAGAACGTACGACCTGCGAATGGTGTCACAAGCGCGTTGACGACTTTTCGTTACGAAATGGGTACAAAGACCCTGCTATTTATAGCAACAGCAGCACATTACGTTTACCCACAATAACCCAGAGCAAAGGTAATCTATCATCTTGCTTATCTCCACGAGTGGGAAGATACCAACTACCAAAGGCCTTAAGTGCCATACTTTTAATATTAACATGTGTATCTTTGTCAAGTGGACAAGAGAAATTGGCGTTTATCTTTTAAATTGGAACAATAGGTTAACAACTCCGCAAGATTAAGTTTTGATAAAAAGGTTGGTTCAGCGTGTGATCATTAACGCTTTATTCAACTGGAGCAATTTAGTTGCTTTGTTTCATATTTATATTGTTTGTTAAACAAAGCTGTTTTACGTGTTGGAACATTAACAAACTCTGCAGTGTATTTAAATTATTATTAGAAGTCCTGAAATTTTAATATTTTTATATGAAAATGAAAAAAAGTACCATTTCATATTTTACATTTTATTAAAAAATTAATGATTATAGTACGGCAGAACCTGGGTGACCAAAAAAAGTCAAAAACAAATGAAATCTCGAAAACATGCGTTCTCTCATAGTTAAATCTGATATATGTTAATTGTTTGTCCCTGGAAAGCCCCAAAATAACAAATTTCATCATCATCATTAGTGCCATATCCCAAGCCAAGGCCTCCAATCTCCAAAGAAATATATAATATACTTCTGAATTGTTTTGCTCAACAGAAACCAGATAAATTATAAATAAAATGATTGCACCTATTCAAACAGGCTTTTCTTGCATTTATAGCATCTACACCAGGTAGGTCATGATGGTGGAACTCAGATGGGTTACAGCGGCACCAGTAATAGTATATTGTGAATATTATATGAACGAGTTGAAAAATATGAAGGAGTGTAAATTTTTCTTAATTAACACGAGTTCCTAATGATTGTACCGCCCGTGAGACATACATTGTTTTCCATCACATTTGCGAGGAAACAAGAAATTCATACATTGAATAATAGTTTGCTAATAAAGATCAAAGTTTATATTGCAAAAATAGTTTTTCCATTTGGGTTTATCAACGATGTGTTGCCATGGTGACAGTCTCCTGAGTCACTTTTAGAATCACGGTTTATGACATTAAAATTGACAAAACATGAATTTTTTTGGTAGTCATACTCCCTTATCGTGATAGGCCATCTACCAAGCATGTCAGTAAAACATACTACAATGTTTATTCTAACAAACTGTACTGCATTTGTCCCCTGGCTGACTGGACAGAATACTTGATTCACCCATTTATGACACTATACTCACCCAAGTCTCCTTTTACTCTCTTCTGGTGGCAGCTGATCAAATGTCTTGGCCTGATCCTCCCCGAGGAAAGCTTCATGGTCAAATTGTTTGTTGTGGTGCTCATTCTTGTAGTGCTCAGCGTCCGAGAGGTGGTCCATCATCCTTTTGGTTTCCTCTGGTACTCCGGCACATGCTGCTGTCACAGCCAGCAAGACAAATAGGGAGGTCAGCATTTTAACTGGAATTCAAATTAGACACCACTTGTTATTGCTAAGTAACTTTTTAACTATTTACTAATAAACTAAATACATACTTAATGTTTTTTTTTTTTAAGTATTTTATTGTAAACAGAAAGCAGAAAGAAAAATTGATAACTTAGCCTTTAATGAAAAGACTGGTACTACTTATTATATTATCATCACATTTGGGGGTCAAGTTGACCGCGTCCGTAGGCGTAGTACTTGTTCTTGATACCCTACACGTGACCCCTGGGTAGTGCTAATTAGTCAACACAATTCCTTCGGGTAGTGGGGTTTGTCAGTGGCCTCACGTAATTTTAAATCACTGGTTTTTTAGCTGGTGGTAGAGTCCTAGCATGGACGGTCACTTGTTGTCCAGAGGACTCGTCTGGTTGGCAACCACCTTCGCGTTGTAGTTGGCCGCAAAGCATCCTTCCTTGTTGATGTGTTCCGGTTGAGTGCGCGAAAACCAGCCCCCCCATCCCGATCATCTCAGTCCCGACAGCCCTTGGTCTTGCACAGGTCTGTTACCTTGCCTTGCTGCCTTGAGCGTGCTTCCTTGGCACGGGGTCCAGGGAGACCCGGTGAAACGGTTATCCGCTGGCCGCCCGCTGGTTCGTAGAGGACCCGAACCCTAGCCGTCCCAGCTGGGGAGGCTGTCCTGCCGCCAGTGTAAAAAGCCCGCAAGTTGCTCGCTGCGCCGGCCTGGGAAACCGGAGTGGAACGTAGCGCTCGACCTCGGGTCGGACCGGGGGCCCTTCCGTCCCCCGTGCCAGGAAATCACTCTACTTGGGGCGCATAGATGAGGCGTGGCCTTGCTTGTGACCTTGTGACTGTCGAAACTTTGATGATCCGTTATTTTCTTCCCTTTATCACCCGATTTTTAAATATGATTGCTCAAAATAAGAAAAACCGTTTCACAGCGGCCACCTCTTCCACACTTACCGTGGATTTTTGCAACATTAGAGGACTACACTCCAACTTGAATTCTGTCCACCACCACCTTGAGACAGACAAGCCAGCCCTGTTTTTCTTGACGGAGACACAAATATCTACCCCGGCCGACATCTGTTATCTTATGTATCCCGGTTACAGCCTTGAACACAAGTTTGTGTCACGAGCTGGGGTGTGTATGTTTGTCCGGGATGATATATGTTGCCGCCGTCTGAGCAGTCTTGAAGACAGAGACCTGTCTCTAATTCTGGCGCGCGTTGACTACGGGGCCCACGTCCGTATCTTCGTTTGCCTCTACAGGTCTCACAGCGGAGACTCGGAGACCGATCGTCTCCTGGAGCGCGTCCAAGTAGGACTCGGCAAGGTTCTCGAGCGGCTTCCCTCAGCAGAGTTAGTAATCCTTGGTGATTTTAACGCACACCACGTTGAATGGTTAGGATCGACACACACTGACTATGCTGGGAGAGCCGTTCATAGCTTTGCTGCAGCATATGACCTTTCACAATTAGTCGATGGTCCCACTAGAATTCCGGACATTGCTGGTCATACTCCCGCCCTTTTGGACCTTCTACTGACCTCACATCCAGAACGCCACCAGGTATCCCGACATGCACCTTTAGGCTCATCAGACCATTGCCTGGTGCGTTCTACATTAATCTCGGGTCAGACTGCGCAATCCCGACCCTCTGGGTCGCGCCGTGTCTGGCATTATGGGTCAGCGGACTGGGACGGACTGCGGGAGTTTTACGCTTCCTACCCCTGGAAGCAGATCTGCTTCTATTCGGACGATGTTGACAGATGTGCGGAACTCGTAGCTGACACGATTATGCAAGGCATGGAATGCTTCGTTCCAAGCACATTAATTCGTGTTGGTGGGCGTTCTCAGCCTTGGTTTGGTAAGTCTTGCGCTAAAGCCCGTAAATCGAAATGTGAGGCTTATCAAGCTTGGGCCGCGTGCGAGGTCAATGATCCAAATCGTTCCGTATTAAAGAAGCAATTTAATGCTACTTCTAGATCGTGTAAGAAGCGGATCGCTGCAGCAAAGTTCGAACATATCAACAAAATTGGCGAGAGACTAGTCGGTCAACCCTCTGGGTCACGTACTTTCTGGTCTCTCGCCAAAGCTGTTCAGGGGAACTTCTGTAGGGTCTCTCTACCTTCTCTGCACAAACCCGATGGCTCACTGGCTCATTCCGCAAAGGAGAAAGCGGATCTTTTGTGCTCTCTATTTGCGTCGAATTCGACTCTTGACGATGGGGACAAAACACCTCCCACTATCCCGAAATGTGAGCACTCCATGCCCGCGATTCGCTTTACGCAATGCGCAGTAAGGCGAGCTCTCTTTGCCCTCGATGTTAAGAAGTCAAGTGGCCCTGACGGTATACCTGCAATTGTGCTCAAAACATGCGCTCCAGAGCTAGCTGCGGTCTTAACGCGCCTTTTCTCGCTATCGTATCGCTCAGGAAAATTCCCATCCTCCTGGAAGAGTGCCTGGGTTCACCCTATACCCAAAAAAGGTGACCGCACAGACCCTTCCAACTACCGGCCTATTGCGATTACCTCTTTGCTCTCCAAAGTGCTGGAGCGGGTGGTAAGCGACCAGCTTCTCAAGTACCTAGAGGACCACCAGCTCATTAGTGATCGGCAATATGGCTTCCGCCATGGTCGAGGAGCTGGCGATCTTCTCGTTTACCTCACGCACCGATGGGCCACAGCCATCGAGAGCAAGGGTGAGGCTTTGGCAGTTAGCCTAGATATCGCAAAGGCCTTCGATAGGGTATGGCACAAGGCGCTCCTCTCGAAACTTCCCTCGTTCGGGCTTCACGAGGGATTGTGCACATGGGTTGCTAGCTTTCTGTCTGGGCGTAGCATTTCAGTCGTTACGGATGGAATATGCTCCGACTACAAGCCCATAAATGCTGGTGTACCGCAAGGATCCGTACTGTCGCCCACGCTGTTCCTCCTGCATATCAATGATATGTTGTCAAGTAACAATATTCATTGCTATGCGGATGACAGCACGGCTGATAGCTATTATACGGGTCGTGCAAATGCCCGTCCTGAGCTGGTATTGGAGTGCAGAAAGCAGCTTGTGTCTGAAATTGAGACCACTCTCGAACAGGTTTCCGAATGGGGCGCTCACAACCTCGTCCAATTCAACCCCTGTAAGACACAAGTGTGCGTGTTCTCTGCTAAGAAAACCCCATTTCCCATATCGCCTAAATTTCAGAGCATCCCTCTCTCCATCTCCAAGAGTATCGGGATACTTGGTGTCGAAATCACGAACGAAGTCCAATTTCGGAGTCATTTGGAGCACAAAGCCAAACTGGCCTCTAAGAAGCTTGGAGTGCTCAACAGAGCGAAACAGTACTTCACACCGAGTCACCGTCTTTTGTTATACAAAGCGCAGGTTCGACCGCATATGGAGTACTGTTCCCATCTCTGGTCTGGTGCTCCTCAGTACCAGCTTCTCCCACTTGACTCCATCCAGCGTCGGGCGGTTCGTGTTGTGGACGACCCCGATCTTACTAACAATTTAGAGCAGCTCAGCCTTCGGAGAGATGTTGGCTCTCTGTGCCTGTTCTATCGTCTGTACAATGGGGAATGCTCTGAAGAACTCTTTGACATGGTGCCTCCGTCTCGTTTTTACCATCGCACCTCCCGCCAAAGGAATAAGGTTCACCCACATTTCCTAGATACATGGCACACCAAGAATAAACGGGCTTCTCGCTCGTTTTTACCCAGAACATGTAAAATGTGGAACGACCTACCTCCTGAGGTGTTCCCTTTGCGATATGATATGGGGTTCTTCAAGAAACGAGTGTTCAGGGCTTTAAAAGGCTCAAAGGTCAACAACGCATGAGTGGCTCTTCCGATGTTGCTTATGTCCATGGGCGGCGATGACCGTTTCCCATCAGGCGGCTCGTCTGCTCGTTTGTTACCTTTCCCATAAAAAAAAAAAAAAAAAAAAAAAACATGTTAAAGTAAAACAAATAATTACTTTAATATTGTCTTCTGTTACCGCGATTGTTATTCATTGGAATTAAACACTTTAGAACTGATTAATCGCGTTTATTAACACCATGATCCTACGTTTCGAGCCCTTTACAGCACTCGTTTCCACAGGGTTAAGATGATGACTGAGAAAATGCGAATTCTCCCTGTCAATCAAAAAAGTTACTTGTGCAAACTACCTACATACAAAAATATAAAAAATAATTTAAAAATAAAAACAAAGGTTGGTCTACAATGCCCAGAGGGGCTTATAAAGCTAGTAATACATTCTATAATTAAAATAAAAAATGTGTTTAAACCCTGTTAGGATTAACATACATACAACTTACGAACGCTTCCCTAACTGGCTTATGGAGCAGAAAGAAGCGACAAGAAAACTACCCCATTTTGCCTCTTTTATCCATTTTCAATCTTTTCAAACAAAGTCCACACTAAGGTCTTCCAGTTCTGTGTCGTGCTTGAATAATAATTACTGCATTTCAATATTGGAATTCATAACAAGTATTCAATAATTTATTATTTAAAAAGTAGGTTGCTAAGTATAAGTATCACAGATAGAGCAGTTGAAAACACGGTACAGTAATAAAGCCAGTTGGGCACTCCATATTAAACCGATCTAGAAAACTAAAACTAGCAAGACTTACCAGAAAGTGATGTACCTAATTCTAGAGGCAACTAAAAAGCCTAATAAGTACTTGCTAGCTTGCTACTTAGAACATTAAATGACACCCACTATCGGTCTCCCACTTGTACAATAAGTAAAATATTATAGATACCGCTTTTCAACTGAAATGCTCCAGAACACTTGACTGTAACTGAAACCGCCACGTCAATGCCGGCCACGTAGCTACGGCCAACTATCCCGTTCCGTTTCCGGTAGGCGAGTCGAGACGATAATAAACCGGCGCTGCAGAGTAGGAAATCGGGAGATGCAAGGGAGCAAAGCAAATCAAATGCTGGGCTGTTACTACGAAAATCGAACGTGTGTTCCCAATCCGCCCGTCTTTCCGTCCGCTAGTGAGTGGTAATCCTTACTTTGAAGCACTTTCGATTTGACCACTTTCGTACGGATCCATAAAAATGAACGACGGGAATGGAAGGAACGAACCAAACGTAAAGTATGCCTCACACACTTTATTATTAGTTGCGATAGAAAACCGGTAAATACATGTTTGACTCAAAAGTGGGCTTAAATAAACAAAAATAATTAATTTAATGTAGTGATGAAGTGCAGCAAATCAACATATCCATTTAGGGGGCGTTTTAATGCTAATTTGATGTATTTTGCTAATTTTTTGTTAATAATTGTGAATAATGAAACTAAATGTCAGTGTCAGTGTCACTGTCAATGTCATAGAAAGAAGAGGTGAAGAATTCACTATTAACTTTACTTAATAAGTTTGTAAATATCGTCTTGCTTTTAAAGGTATTACTTTATTTTAGATTTACTTTAATTTTAAGGGTTGTATTTTATAATGTACACTAACAGTTACTATGTTTTCTTCATTAAAATGCTTCCGTTCCGTGAAACAAAATCTTCAAAAAATCAAATTTCGTTATGATTTCCCTCTTATACAAAATTAACAAATAATTCTCAATCGAAATACATATACATTGACAAAAAAGTGACCATTGCCTTAATTGCACAAGTGATCGAATCTGCGTTAATATTATTGTTGGTGAACATTTTATCAAAGATTTTTTAAAGTACTCATTTCATTTATTACACTACTTTTTCAGAATGACGCCGTTGGTGCCACCAAAGGAGCAAATAATTGTAGTCCTACATTTTCATGGGCTTCAAATAAGAACCACCTTAGATACATTGCGAGTGGTGGCAGCAAGAACTACCTGGCATTTTTGTTATACTTGGGAGAGCCATTATATCTTCGACCCAACAGTAAAAGGTAAAATATAGTATTATAGTGTTTGCATAAGGGTCAAGTAAACCACATAAATGTGATGAACCTTGTGTTTTCAAACAAGTGCAGGAGGGATGACAAGAAACACAATACATACATAAATAAAAGTGGCTGTGCAGGAAATGATACAATGGGACTACCACATTGTTCTTGACTAACTCAGGCAGCGCTGCAGGTGCTTACAAATAAAAAAGGAGAGTGTCTAAAATTGCAACATAGATGTGACATTATAGTCTCATACTTTTTTGTTAGAAGCATAGTGAGAGATTGAGGCATATACATACAAGTCCTACCTAAACCTAATGTCCTGCTGCTTCTGCTTAAGAATGGTGATTATTTATTCATTTATATTGAAATATATTAAATACAAAGCTTGAAAGGTCCTTGTGTTTTAAAACCATATTAGAAGCTGATAAGCCGGAGACCCAGAAATGAAAAGTCTTATTCTAACCATTTTTGTTCTAATTTTATTAAATAATTTAACTTTAGCTTAGCTTAAGCCGTATCTAAACATTTAAAACTAATTTATTAAAATATAATCTATTTTCGTTACTCAAACTTTTTTGATGAAATCCTTACCATGTCTCGCTTGCAATTGCTGGGTTTTTTACCCCTTATAAATATGGTTTAAAATGATAAACTATGTTAAAAGTTAATGCCGCGCTTTCATTGTTGCCTAACTCAATAACTCTTTGTCACAGATTAAAATGCAAAATAAAATTATTGCTCTCCGGGAGCAATATTCCTTTCATCAAGTTATTTAAATTAAATGCTAAATTTGATCATAATTCCTATGTGTGTGTTTTTCTTATGATATGATAAATTGTTAAATGCTTGCATGCTCACTCTTATTTTAGTTATACTTTAAGTAATTTTCTCTTTATAAGTGAAATATAAATTTCTTTGAATAAAATTAAACTCCTGTAACCACACAAAGTAGTAAGCTATGTATAAGCTAAGATTTAAATACATATTAATAAATGTACATATTTGTATATTTTTACATATTATATCTTAGGCGATTCATAGATGTATATAAGATGCGTATGTGACATCTTGTGAAAGTGATAAGTATAGAAATGCACCTAATTGACGCTCAAACAAAATGAGTACTCAAAAAATTACGGCACAGATTTTAACCATTTAAAACAAGTTAACTGTCCTTTTTTACTATGGTTTAAAGTAGTATACTTTAGTAAACCATACGATAATAAACGAGAGGCACTTTACTTCTGTGCTTATTTGACTTACTTAACCAAAAGAAATTAGGGTTGTAAGGGAGTAAAATGTGAAACACACATTTCAATAAAAGACTCGGTGTTATCAGTTTATTTATTCCTATGTGGCTAGCTAGCTAGTTAAAGGGTTATGTCGTCATATTCGACTTTAGGACAAAAATATTTTAATAAACAAGAATGTGTAAATAAAATAAAGCTATTGTGATTATAATGAGTGATGAAACCCTATATTTCAACTGCATCATATTCCTGTTAATGAGAACGTAATAGTTAATTTTATAATAACGTCCTCCTAGCCTAGTCGGTAGTGACTTTGCTTACGAAGCAGGAGCTCCCGGGTTCGAATCCCGGCCAGGGCAATTATTTGTATGTCTATCACAAATATTTGTTCCTGAGTTATGGATGTGAAGATCGCCTACAGACATTGCAATCGTCAGCCATAGACGTTATAGGCCAAAAATGATGATGATGAATTGTGTAACGATCCAAACACTTCAACTAGCTGCTTAGTTTGAATCTGTTAATCATTTCATTTACGTGAATTTTCTTTTTAGGCATTATAAGATGAAGATTACGACGTCGGACATAAATGGCACAAAATAACTTCACCGAGCAGCTGGAAGTTGTATGAAGCAAAGTAAAAATAAATTTTATTTTTTTTGTTATTAAAGTTAGCTATTAAATACTGCCTATAAATTATTTTTGACCTATGCCCATTTTCACCCTTTATAGTATTCAATGTGAAAAAATACTTGTGACTTTATAATAATCAGTCACGTAAAGTGCGATTATTTAAATCTTCTATTTTGTTTTAATAAATCGATTGCCACAAATGCGACATACGTATGTGCTACTTGCAATATATTTTTTAAGCACGAATCAATTTAAGACAACATATTAGGTACTTACCTACATTGAACCCTCAAAACAAAATTATAAAACAGGACAGGTAAGTACATACATTAATATATATGGGAATATCTCGGTAACAAATGAATACGAATTATATTTGTATTTATATATTAGCAAAATATCGTTCACTTTAAGTTAGAACAATTATACAATTCACCATACAAATATTACACCTCTAAAAATTCGTTTACCGAATAGAACGCTTTAGAAATGAGGAAACGTTTCAGTTTATTTATATAACACTATTTATATTACATAATATCTTTGAATAGGTCTTACTTCAGCGCACAAGTGCTGAAGTGTTTAATTTCAATGATATTGAAAGGTAAAAAAAACCGTAAAGGTGCCATACTCAACTAAAAACCCTTATACTTTCGCCATTTTCGTTCGTCAGAGAGCGTTTGTACTAAAAAGCTGTAACTTGGTACGGTTATATATATCAACCACGCCGGCGAAGTGGCAATATAAAAAAATGGAAAAGTATTTATTTATTTGGTACCTCCATACACCTAAGAGGTGTTATTTTTTCGGTTCGACCCTAATGTGTTAGCCTGTGAGGTATCGTTGGATAGGTATTTAAAGCCAATTATCGCTCCTATAGTAAAAAAATGTGCCCCTCTCCCTTCTAACACTTAAACCGCAAGTCCAAAAAATATGAAAAATATCTGCAATATTTAGTCATCACCAATGTAAGAGTGGTGTGGCTAAGCGCACAGCAGCTATAGTGTAACACTAAATCTGACAGTACTTTTTTTTTAATTCACATGCCTCACTTTCTTTTGGAGTAAAAAAAGTTAATTTAAATGAAATCATCTGTCAGACTGTGATTATTTGACTATTTGTTTGCAACAATCGGGCCTAATGTGGTTGTTTTTCTCGCGACGCTCATCGAATATTGTCCATGCAAAATGGTAGCTGTCAAGTTCTTAGGGATAGGTATAATTATTTTGAAATATTTCGATGATTATAGCTTTATGTCGATAAGCACATGGAGTCGAATATATTTTATACAAATAAAATGTGCCCTTTAACCCAGATAAATAGTTGGAGATGACAATGAATATCTATTATCGTAAATAATTTTGTATGTCTTTCCCATCACGAAGCAATGGTGTTCCGGACCTTTGGGAGCCGTACGCCGAGCCGAAGCCAACACGCAGACGCCCTTTCGACAATTTAATGAAATGTAAGGGGTACACCGAGCAGATGTTGCACCTGCCCGAGTCATGGGACGCACGCAGAGGCAGTACCCACGAGGGTGTATAGACTATTGAGATTTAATGGAATCTAAAATATACTGGACTATAAGGTGAAAGTGGTGGACTAAATACTGGGTTATGGAGAATGAACGGATGGAGACGTATTATCACTAAAAAGTGACCACTGTCACCAGCAATATATACCTACCTCTATTGAAAAGATTTATTTCGAGAGCGTTCATGCACTGTCCAGCATGGTATAGGACTATAGGTACTAACATATAAATCTAATTGAACAAACAAAGTAAGAGTATCGATATCGACAGCATAAATATTTTTACCTATCCCTGAGAACTTAACAGCTACCATTTTGCACCTTCGATAGCGGGGTCCAAACATCAAGTAAAGAAATTTGACTTATAAACTATTTTATACCTTACGATTGTTTAGCACGAATCAAATCATTTATTTAATGTAATAAATGTTATGAATCATGTTTTTTGTAAGTAGTCACATACTATATATAAATTATAAATTGAAAGAGATGTCATACACTACAGAAAAAGTGACCAAGATCCCCGGTGAGCAGGGCTGGGATCGAACCAGCGACCTTCTGCCGCGAAAGCAGGAGGTGACTGGTTTGATCCCAGCCCTGCTCACTGGGGACCTTGGTCACATTTTCTGTAGTATATGACATCTCTTTCAATTTATATTTTATACTTTGTCAAGGTGATAATAACAGCAGATCCCCAGCGGCTATAATATTGATTGTCACTGTAACAAGTGACAAGTTACGTAAACCAAATTCCTTGACTGTGCCTCGAGTTTTACCGCACATATCTTGGCCACTTATTATAAATATTTTTGCTTAATTTAATAATAACTGGCCCGCCCAATTGTTTCATGCCCACGGCGCGCGGCTTCGATAGCAGGTCCCTCGTTCGCTCGTTCCCTTAGCTAGGCTGTCCATATTGCAAGGCTTCACATGTTGTGCTGCACGTTGCACGCCGCACAAGATCTTCTTATCAACCAGCCCAGGTGTGCATCTCCAATTGCCTTAAAAAGTGTTTATTAGTTTTATTTATATAGCGTTATACGTATGAAATGTGTAAAACTAAAAGCATACCGATGCCAGAAGCATCAATTCAAATTCTCAGAATATAAGTGTGGAAGAAGTGGAAAACTGGTCTCATGTGTTGAAAACAATCATATACTTCGTAGGTTCTGAGCATCGCTGCACGCAAACGTAATAGGCATCACTACTTGCCCGGCCCAACATCCTCGACGCTGGCTCAAAATATCTCCACCAAACATGCAAGGCAAGGCAATCATAGTAGTATGTGATTTTAACTGACATTATGTTAAGCATGATAGTCACAATGTCATCATGTTAAGTGACAATCAAGTATTTTATATACCGACTTGAGACCACTTCACAGTTAGGTGTTACGTAAAAGAGGTACTAGAATCTATTCAATGGGTTCTTATTTAATAATCGCATTAATATGACGTTTTACCTTGCAATCGTTAAACCTATAATATTCCTTACAAATATACTCCAGAAACCGAATTAGATACTCGGTTCTTCATTATTTTAAAAAAGAAGTCTTCTTTCAGTAAACTTTCTTATCTGCGGAGTTTAGGGTACTTCCCCTCCGTGCACCGTGTGGCAAAGTCGGGGGACACTCTGTTTAATACCTACCCAATACGAATCAATTCCTCGTCCTCTTTTAGACAGCATTGCACCGTTCAGGAGTTTTCTGCGACGACGTCTGCAGGGGTCGTAAGGTACGCGCTTAGTGAATACCCGGAGTCACCTAAAATTGTATAATAGGTACTTTTATTATAATGAAATATTGTTAAATTACACCCTTATTATTATCCTTATAATACGTAATGTCCAAGTGTCAGTCGACGTCGTATCATATTTGCACTGCATGATTACCGTACCTTAACACAAATCTTTATTTTCTTTTATTTTTTCCTAAGAAGAACACACACTTGATGTTCAGCTATTATAAAAATAAAACCGGCCAAGTGCGATTCGGACACGCGCACCGAAGGTTCCGTACGAAACGTTTAGTTATCACATTCATCTCTGAACATGATGAGTCCAACTGCATTTCGAAACAGAAATTTGAAGTCAGCCCCATGTATGGACGATCACTGTACATACATATTGTTTAGGAACGTGCCAATCAAGCCCGTTTCAAATGATACTCCATATGATGTAGTTACTAAACTTCTAATACCAGGCATTGTCACAGAAAATAAAAATATGTGTTTTGTTTTAAACACAAATTGTAATTTTGTTGTTGTTTGTTCCGCTAAGCAGTTAATAATGCGTGTGAATCAAATCAAGGATACGGCATAGACAGATTCTGGTTACTCTAGCACCAGTATGAGACCTCTTCAGCTGTCGTTCGTCAAATCCTCCAACAACGGCCTCCTAAGTCCTAGCCTAGTCAGTAGGACGACGTAGGAGGTCCCGGGTTCGAATCCTGGTCAGATTTATTCGTGTGTTCATCACGAATATTTGTTCCTGTTCCTGTTTTCTATGTATTTAAGTGTTTATATTATATTATCTTCTGTTACCGCGATTGTTATTCATTGAAATTAAACACTTTAGAACGGATTCTCTCAGTCATCATCTTAACCCTGTGAAAACAAGTGCTGTAAAGGGCTCGAAACGTAGGATCATGGTGTTAATAAACGCGATTAATCTGTTCTAAAGTGTTTAATTTCAATGTTTATATTATATCTATATATGTCGTCGTCTAGTACCCACAACACAAGCCTTATTGAGCTTACCGTAGAACTAGGTCGACTTGTGTAAGATTGTCCCACAATATATTTTATTTGTATTTGTATATATTTATCCTGAGATGTTTCCGCAGACGGAAGACGAGACGGATGAGACGGACAGATATTGAGGGCATATTAACAGGGTTCCGAACGTCATCCTACAGGTGTATAAGAATATATTGGTACATTTGGGATCTTAAAAAGTAACTTAAAATAAATTTAAGCTAATAAGTTATATTAAGTAGACAGAGTGCCAAATACAGAATTCTCTGTGTAGTTTTTCTTCTTTTAGATAATGGCGTCTGTCCTAGAGATGAACAATTTTTATAATAGGTATATTGCCACTTGGGCGATGTTGTTCGGTTGCTCATCTCGCTAATTGTCAGCTAGGGGTTGCTGTAAAGAGCAAATGTAAGCTTAGTCACGGTCAAGAATTGCCACAAACTGAGATATGAACAATCAGAGACAACGGAGTTAGCGGTCTAATATTGAGGATTGCTTCAAGTTTTTTTTACACAAGGGGTTCGCCTTTAACTTGAAATCGCGACCCCAGTATCTCGGCAACCCCGTGGCCAATTTGGTCCATAGTCCATACTCAAATTTAAAAAATATATTTACCTTATCTATAATTCTATATAACCACCTGCCCAATTTCACGACAATCTGACTAACGATACTTGTGTTATTACCAAACAAACATACATATTATATACATGCAAACGGCGGATTGTACAAGTAGACTGGGAGAACTTACTCGCTTCGCTCGCTGGTTCGACAAACATACATACTAGTGGTTTGCCCTAAACATGAACTCGCGGCCAACATATATTGATAACCCCCCTGGTCCGATTTGCCTCAAACTCAAACTTAAATTATATATGTATCTCATCTAAAGTTCTGCTAAATATAACGACGATCCGATCAACAATACTCGAGTTATCGTACAACAAACATGCAAACGGCGGATTGTACAAGTAGACTGGGACAATTTACTCGCTTCGCTCGCTGGTTCGACAATCATACACACATACTGTCATACAATCATACATACATAGTGGTTCGCCCCGAACTTGAATTCGCGACCATGCCAAATGCCAAGTTTCACGACGATCTGATAATCCGATCAACGATACTTGAGTTATCGTCGAAAAAACATACATAAACACGACGGAGTGACCAAGTAGACTGGGATAATCGCTCTCTCGCGAACGTGACCTCACAACCGCTATATCGCGGCAACGCCTAAACTGATTTGACTCATATTCGAAATTAAAAATTAATTAAATTTCATCTAACCACCTGCCAAATTTGTTTACGATCCGTTTAACGATACTCGAGTTATCGTCGAACAAAACGAAATCCGTGTCCGCTGGCAAGTATGAAGTTTCTAGAGTGAATAACTACTTTGGAGACAGAACATTAAGAAAAAATTATCATACTACCTCAACAGAATACAGAAGATAAGAAACGAGCCTAATAAAATTTAAAAAACAGCTTTAAAAATACTTTTTGGAAACACTAACGTGACATTTGTGTACCTCGAAGTGTTGACATAATATATCTACCTATAATTAATAGTCTACTATAAGCTAATGTAAT
The DNA here is from genome assembly GCA_949128165.1 of Lathronympha strigana. Classification (NCBI taxonomy): domain Eukaryota; kingdom Metazoa; phylum Arthropoda; class Insecta; order Lepidoptera; family Tortricidae; genus Lathronympha; species Lathronympha strigana. The sequence continues at coordinate 3,848,676 of OX421905.1, forward strand.
ATGACCCCTGAAGTCAAACTTTTTATTAAGTTTTGTAGGAAAATGTTTTATAACTACCGCTGTATTGTAATACCTTGAATTAATAAATAATAAATTATTCTATTTTCTTCTTCTTTAAACATACATCCATACGAACAACGGGTTGTACAAGTAGATTGAAAGCGATGAAACCTTAGTAAACTATTTTTGAAGATTATTTAATTGTTGCAAGGCAATTACAAATTAATTGAAAAAAAGTAAATCATTCAAATCTACTTTTAACCTTTTTTTAATGAAGCTGTTTCTAAAAGATCTTTTCGCTATACTGGTATCTCGCTAATTCTTAGAGCTTAGAGCTACAAAAACCCTCTCGGTTTCGAAAATTGTCGTACCCAAGAGTCAAGATCAGGATTAATTGTTATATGCATAGCGACATAAAAAATATTCCATAAAGAACTCACACACACCTTGCCCGGGACAATGTAACAAAAGCGCGTGTTCCAGCACCGGATCGTCCAGGCTCGCCTCGACCTTTCCTTCTAACAATATCCTGAACAACATGTCTGAAGCCAGCAAGAGAGACACAGCACCTGGAATGTAAAATTCATCATCAGCTAAAGGTATTGGGTAAAACAAAGCTGCCCGAGTTAATATCCTGCTGTGGCAATTTTTAAAGTAGTTTGGGTATAATGGAGTATTCAACATCAATACTATAGTTCTGAACCCGATGTGAGGCTAGATGCATAAGACAAAATGTTAACATTTTTACCATAAACATGGGTGTTTCGACTGTTTCGTTTCTTATAACGACGTTTATACATGATCGTTTGTGGGATTTAGGTGTGCTTCACACAACTCATACAACTATTTGTATGCAGAAAAAATTCACATGCTACGTACAAGCACTTTAGGGGTAGCGCACACTAGCAACATAGGTTAGACATAATAGTTGCAGAAACAAAAGTTGCCCTTGCGCGCCAGCCATTTCTTTATTTAATATTTATTTCACAAGAAGAAACATACGGTTGTACAAAAGGAGTTGGGCAAAGCAGAGAATATGTAGGTGGCCATTACACTTGTGTGACATGATAATAGGCAAGTCCACTCACAGCGCAAGCTGCCTCCCGGGGATATGACCACGCTTATCAGCTCGGTCAGAGTATAGCCCTAAATCGCCTTTCAGCCGCTCGCACTGAGCATATTAGCGAGGCACGTATACACAGTATGCATGACGCCGCATTTTCCTCGTGAGGGGGCTCACCTCGCTTTATTTGTGTCAAGATTCTAGACATTTCCTCCACAGTTATGAATATTATAAAATATGTAGATATATGTACCCACATGCTTAATAATTTTATACTAAATCAATTACTAATAGTGGTTCACCCCGAACTTATACTCACGAAATTCAGGTCGTTAATTGAGATTAAAAGTCCGAATATGAGCCGCATCGCAAGATATAGGGGCATATCTCGCGATTCGGCTACTATATGTTTTTTTATTAGGGCACAACTGTCTAAAAAGTATACTTTCAGAAATAATTAAAATAATAGTTTTCTATTTACACGACGTGTTTAATAAAATTGACAAAGGTACTTCATGAACTCAGATTAAAATATATTTTTAGGTATATTTTTACTTATAGTGTAGTTAAGTTTTAAGAAATATTAGTTTTATCTTATAGGCATTGATTGTTTCTGTACCTTAATGTTCAAATTCATATTAATTAATTGCATATAGGTAATAGATAACATACAGTCACTTTGTATAAAACAAATAATTTTATTAATTCTGAAAGTATTCTTCTGGGAAAGTTATGCCTTTATACAAAAAAAGTCATTTCACCCGTCATATGAAGGCATCGTGCGTAGTTCCGTTCTACATCATCTACATGCCCGCGACCTGAAAACCGAACACAAATTGTTATTTTAATCAATTTTGATTTTATATGCGTTAAATATCCTTATTGGTTCTTCTGTTTTCATACGAATAACGAGTGGTTCACCCCGAACGTGAACTCGTGACCTCTACAGGTATCTCGGCAACCCCTAGCTAGACAGATTTGGCTCATATTCGAACTTATTTTTTTATTTATCTTATCGATCTGCCAAATTTAACGACGATCCGATCAACGATAATCAAACTATCTTCGAACTTACATACATACAAACATACATACAAACGACGGAGTGTCCAAGTAGAGAGGAAGTCTTCACTCGCTTCGCTTGCTCGTTCGATAACCTTTTTGTATTAAATTTAATGTAATGTATTCCTATTATGCTAGGAAATTAGTAAGACAGTTAAGCAACAAAATTACAAAACTATTAAATATGTGAATCAAAATATTTATCACAAAATAATAAATAATTTGGTTTGTGTGCTGCAATTTTATCAACCAGTGGTTCGCCTTGAATGTGAACTCGTGACCTCTACATCTCGGCAACCCCTTGACTGTGTCAGCTCATATTTAACATTAAAAATTATATTTATCTTATCTTACAACCTGTCAAATATCACGACGATCTGATCAACGACACTGGAGTTATCGTCGAATAAACATGCTTAAAACATACATACATACATATATATGAAATATACAAACGATTGAAAGCTGCTAACACAGATAGACATATTAAAGTTATAACTCCTCTTACTACCATCAGAAAAAAAGGAGAAGCATGTCCAAGGAACAACACCCCTGATGTTCCTTGGACATATCATTTTTGTTTTTTATTTATTGTAATTATAGAAATAATAGGTATTTATGTATGAAATGATATATCATTTTAGTATATTTAATCAAGTTATAAGATTTTCTGGCGGGGAGCGAGATGTAAATATATTTTTAAGTAATATATATTTATTATGAAATAAATAATTTTCTATTTTTCTAGTACAAATTATCTTAGAAAAACATAGTCCGCTGTTGTCCTCTTTTATTTTTCCCAAAACATTTTAGTTTTTTGTTCTAAGATTCATTACTTGGTAACGCTCGCCCTCCAGTTGGTTTGATAATTGATTTTGCAAATTAGTAATAGCCGTACAAATAATATAAATAAAATGATTCAATTACCCTCTGTGGCAAATTGGCAATTATTGCCAACCGTCTGAGGTAAAACTATGTCCAAAGTTCAACAGTTTCGTCTAATAATTCAAAAAGAACTAAGTACATATACTTACTTTGTTTTAATGACTGCCCATTCTGCCTGTGTTTACTTAAAACTCCACATGATATTTATTGGATAAGCTTGCAGTCACTGAGATATTGGAGATAGCCTGCTGTGACATTGGCACCCATTGGACATGTTTCATTCAAACTAATCATCTGAACGGTAATATTGTCTGCCATCTGAAATATACAAATAAATAGTTAATATTTATACCCTCCTTGTTTATAATTTATTACAAAATATTTTTTTTAATTTATATCGTTATCGCGCTACCTTTACAAATTACATAATAATATATATTTAATGTATAGCTTCTTGCAAACTTGTGTCAGTTATTTCATTGGGAATGACAATAACAGTGTTATTACAAGGTACATTAGATCACATTGTATCTAAATTACAATGTGAACCATATTCTGATGAAGGTGGAAAATTGTAAAACATTATTTAACTGTGAAACAGACAAAATCCCAGGGCATGTCTTAAATATAATTTGAGTTTCTTCTTTCTCGAAACTGTTGAAATTATTGTTTGAATTTTTTTATTGAATAACATGGCATATAACCTAAAATGTATGAATGTATGAAGTTTTCCCAAGTGACGCCGAAGGTAAGATAAACACCACGCGAAGACATCTTACTTTGGCTAATCAATTAAATTACTCAATGAGGAATAAATTCAATGCCATCAATTATACCCAGTAACAAATAATTACATGGTATAGTAAAACATACGTTAAAAGTATATTACGTGACATTCATTTAATAGAAATGTAACGTCTCTTAAAGTATTTTATATATTATTTAAGTAAATATTCGTTTCTTTAATAGTTACAGATGCGATTATGCCAACTAATTATTAGAACAAATATCAACGCCTCGCATAAAAGAATATTAAAGGTATAGCCTACGTATAATCTAAAACAATAATAACATTGAATACTTTACTTACGCTATACAATGTACGTCTTAAACGTATAAACACCACGATATTACACCTCGATTCCACCACTTATTCTCATTTAAACAATAAAGTGCTCGCGAACGATGAATGACAGGTGATTATGAGTTGCCAGGTGAAGAAATAAAAATACGGGACTCACGTTCTCAAGTAAGTATTTATTTTCCACGAATTCCCCAAATCTAACGATGGATTTATCCAAGAGCAGTTTTTTGAAAACGTAAACTTTTAACGAATCACCAAAAAATAGCGCGGATTCTTAATCAAATAAACGTAGAAAACAGCGGAAGAGCACAGTTCCTGGCAATTTTCTGCATTTCGATCGAATCACGATAGCTCAAAAGGTAACGTGGCTTTTGACAGTTGATTTCGATTCTTTCGTTGTCAAAATATCCGAAAGTGGTCTTTCGTGGTAGGCGCATGGACACAAATTTTACTTTCGGGCGGATATGGACGCAAATACGAAAGTGCATGGTTTTCATGGTTAGGATATGTCAAATCTTCCCGTCCGTTGCACCGTCAATGCCAATTTTCGACGTTCATGGTAGCCCCCCTGAGATAAAGTCGTTCAGAAATATTTTTATTTTTTTCCAAATGTCAAAATAAAACCAAATTCTTGTTTTCTAACAAGCCCAATTACAAACATCGTACAGAACGCCGTACAAATTTCTTGTTCAAAGTATAAATACTCAATAGTGATTTATAGAATGAAATTTAAATAATCTTAAGATTATATTTGCAGCTTGATTATTGAGTATAGTCTATAGTTTTTGAACGTGTTTGTCAACTTTTTTTTTTGTGGATTATAGTAATGTTACCAGCAATATAACGATTCCCCCTGAATTTGAGCAAGAGATATTTATGATGATATTCCTATTGAGAGCGGCAAGCACGATCAGCTGGCCTACCACAAACATCGAAAATTGGCATTGACAGAAAAACCTCTCTATCGCTCCAATAAGCAATTGTGACGGAGGGTGAGATTGGGCTAGTTTTCATTGAGACATCCCATTATCGGTCCAAAAATGATAAGTTTTCATTTGCCTACTGTTTTGAAACAAATTACGATATTCTACATGCAACACTTTATAAATATAAAATAAGAGTAGGACTTTTACCTTTTAACTCATTTAACATTAAGTACACATATCAAAAACACTCCGAATTTGCTCTTAAATGTCCAATGATCGGTACAGTTACTGTATAACCTACGCTAAAGTCAAAAAACTGTAAACATAGTACGGCCACAACATGTCTTTCTGTCAATTTTTACGTGAAGTGTGACATTTTCATACAATGTCACTATCAAGTCTGTCAAATTAGTGAAAAGATAGCGTGATCACACTTTAAGAGCCTTCGGCTCCGTCTTTTAAATGATTCCATTTAGAGTCGCCACACACCCGGAATCAGCCGAATCAGAAATTGAATTAATACCCTGATGCCTGTTTGCCAGCCACAAGTGGCCGGTATCGGATCAATCTGACTTATTCATAATCTGAAAAAATCAGAACGTGTCTGAGTAATAGCTACATTGTTTGTCATTTCATTCCGGTCGTAATAAATTTAGTCTGTGAATTAAGAGTATGGAATTCATATTCTGATTCCGGACAAGCGTGGTGACCCTAATCACTATCACTACATAGTATAAAACAAAGTCACGTCCCGCTGTCTGAATGTATGTATGCTTAAATCTTTAAAACTGCGCAAAGGATTTTGATGCGGTTTTTTTAATAGATAGAATGATTCAAGAGGAAGGTTTATATGTATAATAAATGCATATTATAGTAGTAAAAGACTGATCATTTTAGAGATTTTTAAGTGAAGTCGTAAATAAAGACATTTTTTTGCTGCTGCTGCGGCTGAACCCAACAAGATGGATAAAAATAATGTACTATAGTATTGTACACCTTAAAAACTTCTACAATAAAGTTCCCAATAGTATTTATGTCTATCTATTAGGGATAACCCACATTAACCTTTTTTTATTCATAAGAACTAATGGCTTAGCACTGTAGCACTTAATGATAAGCAGCAATCGCACGCGTTTATTGGAGCTCTCTAGCGAGAAAAATAATAATTACCTGCTTAATAAAAACGTGCTTTTCAGCGCGAACATTTAGTAGTGACCCGCCCCGTCTGAAATTTATTTGTATTGTCTATTGACAAAAAAGCTCTGAACGTTACAGCATTGCATCGATGCGAAGCCGGGTTGGGTCGCTAGTTCATAATAATTCATATTATGAATTCATACCGCACGGAATTACATACCATTTAGATATTGATCACACACGTTCTGAGTTTTTCGGATTATGAATCTGACAGATTAATCTGATTCCAGCTGTGTGTGGCAGGCAAACAGGTATCAGAGACGGAATTCATAATATGAATTCATACTCTTCCGGACGTCGCAACGATCGCGACCCTAACTTTAATTTGAAAATCATTCAATTGTGGGAACAGTGGGAAAATCATTATGCATCTTGTGGCAACATTACTAACCATAGACTTTTTCAATTCGGTTTTGATTAAATATTTATAAAAAAGATTTAATATCGCTGCTGTAAAGCATAAGTTATAATGAAATTGATGTATTACAATATAAACACTAGTATTTTATTATTTAATTTTAGTAAAATGTTATGTATTAGTTCCATAAAATCTGTGCATTTTGTCTCTGGTCATGAGGTAACTGCCAGCCGCCGAGGAGCTGTCATGTGTGTTGTACGTTTTGCCACTTTTGCTTAATATTTAGTTTCAAAGATAAATTTTAATAATGTTTCTGAATAATACCACTACTTAGTAGTTTAGTAATCGATTTAAGACTGCAAAAAACGTGTGTTCTGGTCATAAGTTGCTAAAAACGGATTGCAAATGTCAATATGTCAGGATCTCGGCCTTAATTTCCAACAGAGAATGGTGAGAATTATGCTTAATTACTGTTTTATGCTTATTTTAATTGCTGTGAACTCTTTAACTTTAATTTCGTTTAATATACCATTTACTTTGTTACCTTTAACATGCAAGGCTTCCGGTATTTAAGTCACATTTCATTACCTTTAAACATTCGGCATTTTTCTCTCATCTTTCCTTAAAATTGTAAATGCATACCAATTTCAATATTGTGCATTTTTCAGGGCGCAAATATATCGCAGTTGGAAAGAGATATCGGTTCAGAGCAATTCCCAGCTAATGAACACTACTTTGGTTTAGTCAATGTAAGTATATTTATAATGTCTCTCATGAATTTAAACTTAAATGTACAGTTTAACGTTTTGCTAATTATTTAGCATTCAATATTTGAATTATTGTATGCATTTAAATGTTAGTCAACTACATGACAATACATCAATGATTAGTAAAGGTAAAGAAATTTGTATTTTGGACACTGTTATAAACATCATTTTGTCTGGATTTATTGAATGAATGCCATGTTTTGAAAATGGTTGCTACCAACTGAGTAGAGAAAATCAAATATAAATAAGTAGAAGAGATGCCCAGTCTTATTGCTTCCTTTTATCAATCCATCATTTGTCCTATTACAGATAAGGTTTCCCATATTATCAGATGATAAATTCTAATAAGATTTGATGGCACTTAAACACTAAAAGGACTGTTAAGTCCACTATTGGTATCTTACCAAAAGTTGTCACACTGCACTCAGATGTGTATATTTAATGAACCTTTAACTACCAACCTGATTTTGAGTGAAAATAATTGCAAACTTACACCCCCTTATAAAGTTGAGGGTAAATATACAACGTCTGTGAAACACCCACATAGTCAGTTAAAGGTTAAAGATAAATTATCACATTTTAGCAGCGTTTGGCACAACAGTTACCCATTTTGAACCTATACAGGGTGTAACAAACTAGGTGTGCCACAAGTTTTTTAAGTACCTCAGGTCATAACATGAATGGGGAGGGGAGCAATGGGAGCATCCTTTGTGCGGAACCCTCAGTAGGCGGACTTGCACTTGGCTGGTTTTTTAGGGTTCCGTAGTCAACTAGGAACCCTTATAGTTTTGCCAAGTCTGTCTGTCTGTCTGTCCATCCGTCCATCCGTCCGCATATAATCTCAGTGACTGTAAGTACTAGGAAGCTGTAATTTTGTACGAATATGTATATTGCTCAGGCCAACAAAGTGGTAAAATAAAAAGTGGTTATAATTTTTTTTTAGGGTACCTCCCGTACACGTAAAGTGATTATTTTTTAATTTTGCTATTAGGGCATTTTAAGATCTATAACTTCTGCGAGGTGGTCTTTTTGGGAACAAGTAATTTTGATCGTTTTACTAGAAAGTCATTACGAGATAAAGGCCTTTTGCAGATGTGGTCGTTTTGCGATCAAGTCTTTATGTGGTTCTGGTCGTTTTGAGAATCCTGTCGTTTTGATACCAACCCCAAAATTTACCATACCAATATTCATTTACTTTTGTAATGTAGAGAGAGAGAGATGCATTTATTGTCAGAAACTGCGTACAAGTAGGTCTTATATAACAATCAGAAGGATATTTACTTTGTGAGGTTTAAGAGGAAGAACCCCCTTTTGACTTTGTCTAACCCAGCACAGCACATGGTGTTAGTACAGGTAGAGATTAATAATATAATTAACGGCCTCCTAGCCTAGTTGGTAGTGACCCTGCCTACGAAGCAGGAGGTCCCGGGTTCGAATCATGGTCAGGGCATTTATTTGTGGGTTTATCATGAATATTTTTTCCTAAGTTATGGATGTTTTCTATATATTTAAGTATTCATATGTAACTATCTATTATATATATCGTCGCCTTTGACCCACAACACAAGCCTTATTGAGCTTACCGTGGGACTAGGTCGATTTGTGTAAGATTGTCCCACAATATTTATTTATTATTATTTATAATAATAATGCATAATGGCATTAATGGCCTCCTGAAGACAAAAGACAGTCTAGCTGTCTATAGCTATGTCTATAAAGTCAGTGGCCTATTTCACCACGGCGACAGACAGGTGCGACAATTGTCAGCATCATTATTACTGGTATTACAGGCGTGTATGGGCTACGGGCGCCGCTTACTATTGTGCGGGCTGTATGCTTGTTTACCGACCACATGTTATTTATAAATAAAAACATAATTATTACCATTAAAAACGAAAACTATTGTGAAGAGCTCTTGACATATGTAGCAAGAAACACGAAATTCTGACACAGGATCATTCTCATGTCAAAAACTACTGACAATAGGCTAGACAACTGAAAAAATCTATTTAGTCCGTCTTTTCAGCGAACTTAAAAAACATGGAAGAGGAGCTTCAAACAAATTGACAACATAAAACGGGGTAAACACTCGATATGCGCATGCACGCTACGCTGCCAATCAAACTAGTCAAAATTTTCAGTCAGTTCTTAATCACCCAAAAATCCCAAAATATCATTGGTCAACGTCAATATGGTGCGGTAGGATTGGTCTGAGCGCCGACACTTGAAAATTACACAACGAATGTGACATTGACAACGCATTGTTAGTAGATGGTTTAAAGCAATAAAGAGCAATTTTTACATGAAATATTTTTGTGGTGATAAATTTAAATAAATTTTTAAGTTAATAATTAATACTTACTTTATTGTTCTCGTATGTTTGCTGTAAGATTATTAATATATGGAATTAATTTTAATAATATTGTAACGTCCATATCTTTATTGTATCTTTAAAACTTGGTAGGTATATGGTCAAATGTACTCTTCAATTCAGGTGTAGGGGGGTGTGTATAGTCACATATATGATAAAAATAAGAGATTTTGTTTGTCGTAGAAGTGATAGGTATTTTAGGAATATCGGAAATATTTGCTGTCGTTAAATACTCGAACAGCAATATAGAAATGACAACAAACGCATTAACCAACGAAAATAATAAATATCATTACGAAAAGAATAAATCGCAAGTAATAATTATTATGGAAATAACCCGTAAACACATGATACCTAGAAAGTTTAACCAGCTAAGCCCATCAATTGAACAATGTAATAAACAGGTTTTCAAAATAAGATTAAAAAAGCTTCTATTAGATAATATAGATACTAATGATACTTAGATAAATAAATGTTACTTTTACATATATGTAGGTGCATACGGTGTTTATCTTATCTCACGGCGACTAACGCCCAAGTGAACAGCGTAATATTATAAAAATATAAGTAAATGACCGTTGTGGGTTGAGGCAGGTAGTTACGATTTAAATTATATGAGCGCACTATTCGGCAACAAACTGACCTTAGTTTGGCGATATATTTTGTATATCTACCACCTAAGTTTCTTTTGAAATAAATAAATAAGTAAAATATTTAAGTTTATCCAGAACCCAAAAAAATTATTGACATTAACATATTCACATACATATTTAAGCTAGCTTTTACCCACGACTTTGTTCACAACTTCACATACTTACACTAAAAAAGGAAATATATATGTTAGTAACGAGTTTTTATCTCTGTAAATAAACCCACCCAAATAAATAATGATATTTATTTGGGTGTTTATCACGAAGTTTTTAAGTTATAGATGTTATCTATGTACAGACCGTGTTTTTATTGAATTGCTTTAACTTCATGCCTTTATCTAATTCCTATTTCTGTCTTTATCTATTCTAAAAAACCTAATGTCCGCGAGGCCATTGAAATCGGACGTCGCCCTAACTTCAACCGCGATGAAGGTTGGACTCTGCTACCGGCTTGGAAACCAGTGCTTCCTAGAGGGAATTTGTCATGTGACGATGTAGTGGACACGGTTAGTTCGGTGTGCTTGTCGTTGATCCCGTCAGATGATCCGACAATTCAGACCCCCGCAACGACGGCACCGGATTGCTCGAATCACCCTGCTTCGTCGCGCCCGACCCGTTACCTACGCCGATCTCGGGCAGTGATGCCCGAGTCGCGAAGGTGGCAACACCACTCTGTCTGTCCGACGATAACTGCCCGATGCAGTCGAAACATGTCACGCCTATCGTGATAAAAATATGCGAGTGTTAACCGTTGCAATTTAATATAAGTATGACTCACGAAATTTAAATTATATACTAATACTCCGTTTACACACTCGCAAGAACGTGATTAGATAAAAAGGAAATTATCGATTATCTTCAAAATGGACCTAATTAGAATACTAGCGTCTTTAAGAAATTGATTAATTATGCTATGGGATGCGTATTACCTATAATTTCAATGGTTGTCCAAAAGGTGGCATAACACCATCCCCATATAAAATGTCCCGTTCAAATAAATTTAAAATAACATGTAATATGACTATTTACAGACGAAAAGTAATCCCATCTTTTTTGTGGTGCTTATATGTGCGACTTCTACACCATTTTACAGCGCAACAGCGCATTTTATTAAATATTATTAATTTTTACGGTATCTGTCAAATTGACCACATCGCTGACGGCCATTTGTATACTAAACGGCACGCTGGCGTGGCTGTGTAAGCCCCGCCTGGCGTGGCGTGGGTTTTGTGGGGTCACTATTCAGAGCTTATTAGTCTTCCATGTTTTTTAAGTTCGCTGCGTCTTTTAGATTACTAAAAAATATTGTACACGTATTTTTTCTTTTGTTCGTCAAATCAAAAATGACAAAAAGTGCGTTACAGTGCGTTCAAGTTTCGCGTAATGTCACTCCTAGGTACAATTCTTACCTAGGAGTGACGTCACAACACAAGCCCCCACCCCAGAACTTTGATGCTCTTTATCTTCGTCAATTTTAGTTAAATTGAAAAAGGAAAAAATACGTGTCTAATAATTTTAGATAATCTAACTAACGGACTAATTAGAATAATAGTTTTTCAACCTAGTCGTCATCCCTATTCTTTAAATCACTAATAGATCTCGTGACAATTGTAAAAAAATCTTCACCAAGAAATTGTCTGTTTACTGACGATACTTTACGATTTTACTAAAATTATTGGAATGGTGGCAAACAAGCACACATCCCGCGCGATGATGAGCGGTTTCCGTAGCCTATGGACGCTTTTAACGCAAGTAATTTAGTCATTTAAGGAATTGTCACACTTGGTGAAATAGGGGCCAAGATATACACACTCGTAAGTTGGATGCCACAGCATTTTTGCCTAATCTCAAATTAAGAGTTGTTGTAAGGATATGAGATGTTCTTATTTTTCTATTTAGTTTAAGTCTATGGATATCAAAACCAATTTAGAATTGCATGTAAATGTAGAAAACTGGCGTATTCGATTTTGTTTATAAAATACTGGAAATGTTTCTTTGTATTTCAGTTTGGCAACACTTGCTACAGCAATTCTGTGTTGCAAGCTCTTTACTTCTGCCGTCCATTCAGAGAGAAGGTGCTAGAATACAAGGCGAAGAACAAGCGCACCAAGGAGACTCTGCTGTCCTGCCTAGCAGACTTATTCTATAGCATCGCGACACAGAAGAAGAAAGTTGGCTCCATAGCTCCTAAGAAATTTATTGCTAGACTTAGGAAGGAGAAAGGTGAGTTTCCTGTTTCACATCAGCGATATGTATATCGGTACCGCATGTTCAACGCCAAAGACGAATTAATCTGTCAGATCACAGAGAAATATAGACCTTAACTTAACACTGATAAAGTTCAAATTCAGTTTTGACGGTGACGTGGCATCTGAAAGCGTTTGTATTTAACATGGCGTCGAAAAGTTTTATGCATATTTAGTACCTTTTTTATGGTCAACAACCACACATTAAAACTTCAATATGGTTTCATTAATTCATTATTGATTCAAATAATTCAAGGAGAACAACTAATGTTCTCGACCTTGGCTTGGTCAAACTGAATAACTTTTACAAACTAACTCAAACAGATATCAAGACGAGTAAATTGGCTGTTTTATACCTGGTTATAAATCAATAAATTTAGTCGTAGGTAGTACTTCTCAAACCTAACAACTTTTGATTCTACAACTTGACAAAAATATGTAGGTACTCTGTTGGTTTTCACTCATTCATAAAAACTAAACAGTATTTTTAATGCACGTTAACATGAGCATAATTGACGAGTCATAGACTCATAGTACAAAATGACAAAATTCGCGGTACTTTGCGTCTTCTAATTCTAACAACCTTTGAAGTGTAATAAAATACAAAATACACGTTATTTTAAAAGTCGCTGAGCAAAAGTTGTTCAGTTTGGGGAATACTACCCGGTATATTTGCCTTGATCAGCTATTCTTGCTATTAATTAATTATAATGGGAAAATCTTACACAAATCGACCTAGTCCCACGGTAAGCTCAATAAGGCTTGTGTTATGGGTACTAAACGACGATACATATAATAGATAGATACATATAAATACTTAATTACATAGAAAACATCGATAACTCAGGAACAAATATTCGTGATAAACACACAAATAAATGCCCTGACCAGGATTCGAACCCGGGACCTCCTGCTTCGTAGGCAGGGTCACTACCAACTAGGCTAGGATTTAGGATTATTGTTGTCTAAAATTTATTTTTCACTTCTCTAGCTCGAAAAGTTCGCCTTCGAGTCATGGCTAGGCGACATATAACGCTTTTCATGCTCTAGGGCATAAAGTAATACCGCAGGGGCAGGTGCCCCGCGCTCCCGGCCGCCTGCGAGCGGCGCACGGCGGGGAGAACCCAAGCGCGCGAGCATAGATGTTACATTTTCAACGATTTAAAGTGAAATATAACCTAATAATTTCCTTACAATCGGAAGTGAAAAACAGAGTGTATACCTCACGCATAAATACCCACTTTATCCTCGACTGCCTCCGCGCCTCGTTGCACTCAGACCACTAAATAGCCTCGTCTAAAATGGGTTACTTTATGCCCTTGATATTTGTATACAATCTACTATTATTTGTCCGATGTTAAAATTTATTTCTTTTCTACCAACATGTTCACTTTGTATCTGTAAATTGATATTAGTTAAGGATATCAGTGGAGAGGTATATCAGTGGTTAAGGCCGTCCCCTATCCCAATGGCTTTCTTCCCCTACCGCTTCCTTTCCTCACCGGTTATACAATACCGGTTATAAGCATAAGTCGTCACCTAGGAAGAGCTGCTTGTACTAGGACGCAACCCTATAAACTACTAGTGCCATCTTATACGACTGGCCCCCGTCGCCCGCGCAGGCATCTCGAGCCGGCGTTTTCGGAAAAATGCGTGTAATAGCTTTTTTCTCGAAAAGTACAAAACCTATCCAAAAATCAGTGGATGCGTTTAAAGTAAACATAAATATAAAATGCTTGTCTTAGTTTCTTGTACTTACGACGCATAATAAGGGAGTAGATACAGATTTAAGGTAGAAAAAAGGGTTTACGGTTATTTTTTTTTCTCTTGATGTATTATGTTTTTCGACAATTTAGTGGAACAAAATGTAGACCAAATACCTAGCTACATTATATATTTTTTTCAAGCGTTGTGCTTGGAGCTGAACAAAGCCTATTCACTTTAAAAACAGTGAAATATGCCGGGTAGCCCCTTAAGGATATAACTCAATCAGGCTTAAGGCTACCCCACTACACATAGATAGATTCATCGGCATCCTAATCTGTAGTAGGTATTTTGACGTCCATCTGTTGTCGGTTTCTTTTCTTGTTGTCAGATTCTTATACAAGTGTTTTTATTTTCAGAGGAATTTGACAACTACATGCAACAGGATGCCCACGAGTTTTTAAACTTCCTTATCAATCATATTAATGAAATAATTTTAGGTATGTACCCTAAAAATATAGTAAATTAAAACACTAGATTATAAAAAAAAAACTTCATTACCAGTTTTCCAATGAACATCGTGACGAAGCGAAACTAGTCATAATAAGGCCTAGTATCCCCTCTGGATTAGCAGTTCGGGATAGCCTCTTGTAAAAACTAGTGTCTGCGCCAAGTAGGTTGCTTAGAAGACTGGCACCTGGATGCAACGACGAAATCTCTAACATATGTTTTGCTTAGATAAGTAACGACAGCAACTTGGTCAATAAAAATTATGAAGTGTTGTAGAGCTCCATAAAGAAAGGATTTTAAATTCGACCGAGGGGTGAAAAGAGGGTTGAAAGTTTTAATGATTTCTATGCAGGCAATTATGCGGGTGTAACTAAACCCTTTATTTATAGACGTAGTTAACATAGTTTGTTAAACTAAGTATACATTTTGACTACTTTTAGAAAATACGGTTATAAAGAAAATGTCCTTCGCCCCAAAGTGAACTCCAGACCCCTAGGTATATCTCGTCAACCCCTTGACCGATTTGACTCATATTCGAACTCAAAAATTATATTTGTCTCATCTAACTACCTGTCAAATTTTACAACGATCCGACCAACGATACTCGAATTGTCGAACAAACATTCTTACAAATATACATAGTATATACAAATATAAATATACATATACCTAAAACGACGGATTGTCCAAGTAGACTGGGCGATGTGATAATTACAGACCAACGATCAACGGCATTTTTGATTTGACATATCCAGTAGTCAAAAATATCTCGAAAGCTCATTTTATCTTCCAATTTTTTTCAGCTGAACGTAACCAGAGCACCCTAAAAGTCCAGAAGAATGCCTCGGGCGAGAGCGTTACGTGCAACGGTACCAGCACAGCGCCCAGCAGCGGCGAGCCGACGTGGGTCCACGAAATCTTCCAGGGCACGCTCACGAGCGAGACTCGCTGTCTCAACTGCGAGACTGTCAGTAGTAAGGACGAGCATTTCTTCGACCTGCAGGTTTGAACCTTCGTTCAGTTAAAGTTTTGACGTTAATCTTGGACAGCTCAGGGAGCCTGGGGTGACTTTTGGCAATGAATCCCAAGATTTGACGTAGGCAGGTAGTAGGTAACCTAGAGTGTAAACTAGGCCTTGTAGAGATTAGTCTGGTTTATTTACGATGTTCTTCTTCACCGAACAGCGATTGGAAAATACTATGTTGATACTACGATGTTTTAGGATCAATACTGTTAATTCATGCATTTGAGGGTTAATTTCAACTTGTTCCTAAGTAAAGGGGTCCAGACAGGCAGACTTGGATCTAAGGTTCTGTTTTATTCATCTCGAGGTAGGGTACCTAGCAATGCCATTCTTCGGTTAATATGTCTCCGATCGTTCCAGGTGGACGTAGGCCAGAACACAAGCATAACGCACTGTCTAAAATGCTTCAGCGACACCGAGACGCTGTGTAACGACAACAAGTTCAAGTGCGACAACTGCAGCAGCTACCAGGAGGCGCAGAAGCGGATGAGGGTCAAGAAACTCCCCCTCATACTCGCGCTGCACCTCAAGAGATTTAAGTATATGGAGCAGTATAATAGGCATATTAAAGTGTCTCACAGAGTTGTGTTTCCTTTGGAGCTCAGGTTATTTAACACGGTTAGTATACATTTTTTAACTGTACATAAATATATAAAAAAAAAATCTTTATTAGGATAGTAAATGCCCAAGTTAAGCACCTTAGAAAACACCTTAGGGCGCGTGCGCACTAGCGTTTTAATTCGGCGTTTTTTTTTTTTTACTACGACGGTGACAAACAAGCATACGGCCCGCCTGATGGTAAGCGGTCACCGTAGCCTATGGACGCCTGCAACGCAGCGTGGCACGATGCAAAAGAGGCCGTCAAAAACGCTAGTCTGTACACGCTCTTAAAATTCCGACTTTCACTGTGTTTTTCTTAGATTCCAGAAATTCAATTGATTGTAGGTATTTCCTTTCAAACAAAAAGGTATCAAACTAAAATCACCGTCAATAGAACTGACAAACGATGTAAACAAAGGGCATCACAGGTTTTGTCACTGTTTTCACACTACCACTTCAAACACCACCGAAGACGTTCACTACTGATATGATCGTATTATTGTAACACAAAACGTAAGATAAATATCTTAATATTGGAGATTTCATTGAAACATAAAAGTGAGGTTATTACGATCAATATGGCCGTTTGTTTACATTGTTAGGAATTGAAATTAAACACTTTAGAACTACCGACTAGTAACTTTAGTAGTTTAAGTACTTTAGTTAAGTAGTTTTTTATTTTAGTAGTTTGCACGAGTAACTTTTTTTTATTGACGGGGAGAATTCGCATTCTCTCAGTCATCATCTTAACCCTGTGAAAACGAGTACTGTACAGGGCTCGAAACGTAGGGTCAGGATGTTAATAAACGCGATAAATCCGTTCTAAAGTGTTTAATTTCAATGAATAACAATCGCGGTAACAGAAGACAATATCATTGTTAGGAAGTTGAATTGACGGCAAACTTAGATATCCAATCAGCCGAAAAAACTGTTCTAACAAGCCCATTCGCTTCACTCGACTTCCTTCTATCCTTAATAAAGACCAAATTGCAGTCGGACGACGCGGTCAACCCGGACCGGCTGTACGACCTGGTCGCTGTGGTGGTCCACTGCGGCTCGGGGCCCAACCGCGGCCACTACATCAGCATCGTCAAGAGCCACGGCTTCTGGTTGTTGTTTGATGACGATATGGTCGATGTGAGTATCACACGCAATAGGTAGGTACGGTCGACTTCATTAATATATACCTATGCATCTGTATTCAATTTTGACCCTGGGAAGACCCTGTAATTAGTTCCGAGGTGTATTGTGTATTTGTAGTTCAATGATATGTGTAGGGTAAGTTGTTCATCATTAAAACACAAAAAATTCAAATGTTTCTATCTCTGGTGTTTTTAAAGTTATGAGTGTGATTTTTCGAACGAAGATAAACAATTTAGTCGGCAAATGTATACCATTCTTGTTTCCTACTTACTTAACTTACCTTACATATTTAACAATTAGATGTTTTATATGCATTTTTTTTTCAAAAAGTGGGTTTTGGTCCATTGTGTACTTGTGCATGTTTTCATGAAACACCTGAATTTTTACAGTGAAACAGATGAAATAATTACAATCTACCATGAAACAGGGTTATTAAAAATACATATATAATACAGCAAAAAATTTAGTAACAGCAATCTTTTTTCTATATCTTGGTTAAAAGTCACGGAAGGTAAATTAAAAAAGTTACTTTTGGTGTACGAAATCATATTAACGCTCGCAACCTCGTGATCCTTATTCCTTGAAAGTGGGCACTAGCCGACAAGGCCGCTTAGATATCGCAAAGTTTCACTACCCTTTAATTTTCCACTTTGTTACAAGAGATTAAGGGGAAGAAATTTGCAAATATTATTGAAATCCACTCTACCTATACCTTGTACTTAGGTATGAAACAAACAACACCACGTGACTTGGTAATTTGACCAATGAGTCCAATGACATCATTCCAAATGATGACATTGAGGTGACGGACACGAAATGTTGTTACCCAAACAAAGTTGAACAAAAACTGCTATTAATGGTCGTGGTTTTGCATCATTAACACAAACATATAAGAAAAAAAAGAGTGATTTGAATACTAGCGAACTGGCATAGTTTGTATATGAGCGGCAAGTAAATATTGCAAGGAGAATGTTGATAGCACTCGAATTTTTTACTACACGGAACCAAACCACGCTCAAACATACCGGAGTTGAGCCTATTCTTTGTAAGCAGCAAATTTTGTTTACCTCTTGTGCCTGAGGCTCTCGCAATACTAAAAATACCACCATTATTATACCACTGCACTGGTTACAATTGGATCAAATCTAGAATACCCTGTTTGATCATGTTTCAATGAACTAGACAAAAACTTCTGTGACTTTTAAAAGAACTACATAAACAAGTTGACAAATCCCTATAAAATATCCAAACGCTCGATCAATATCATACAATAATTACTAATGGAGTATGTTTTGTTATATTGTTACAGAAAATAGACGCGTCCGCTATAGAAGATTTCTACGGCCTAACTTCAGATATACAGAAATCGTCAGAGACGGGATATATACTATTTTATCAATCTAGAGATGCTAGTTGTTAAGTTTTAACTAATTTAATTAATTTATATTATATAATAGGTTAGCGCGTATGTTCTTTGATATGCCTGGTTTGTTAAAGTTGAAAAGGCATAATAAAATTATTGAAATATTGTTCAATTCCAATCATTGAAATATTCATCTTTTAGATTTCAGTTGTAAATAATTATATATCATTTCAAATTATTATCTGATCTCTGCTTTTTATTTAGATATCACTCGGTTTACACTCAATCACAGGTAAGTATACATGTTTCGATTCTGTGGCAGGTGATGTGCTGCATACGCAAACCGTGTGGCGAATCCGAGTTTTAGGTCAGATTTTGCAAGCTGTAGCACACTATAGTTAGGTCTGGGCGCATGAAGGTTCAATTTCATTAGCCATGAGGGAGAGGGTTTCCATTCCGTATTTTATACCTATACTGCATTGAAAGCGGGTTAGTTTCAGATATATTTATTAGGTTTCGAGAAAAAATCTACGACCAGCCACTAACATACTGCTTCCGGGCCTACCAAGATCGTCGGTCATATGAGAGAGAAACTTACGCCGATCTTGCACGCCGTTTGGCGAAGTCTATGTACATAGAGTTTGTTTGCTTATGTAGGCATATAACCGCGCGTTTTCATAAACAATTAGACACGCGCGCGCGCGTCGTTTAACGAAGCTTTGTAAGCTTTGAGGCATAAATTACAAGACTCGATTCGCGACTATTAAGTCTAGAAGCCTCGAACCTTAAAGCCTCAAATTAATAAGTTCGTGTTGCTGCTTACGATCACTGAAACCTCAAGAAGGTTTGGTAAGTCTGTAAGGTTTGAAACAGTTAAGTCTTAAAAGCTGTTAACAAATTAGATCCTCGTGATCTAATTTTTTTTTAACAGCTTTTAAGACTAGGCATTTGAAGTAAAAAATGTTGTCTAATTTTTTATGAAATAGAAAAAAAAGTAACCCGAGGTTACCATCTTTACCGCATTTTTGGTTATTTAAGTATTAATTTTAATATTTTTAAATAAACACAATAATACTTTATGCCTAGAACGCTCATAAGTTTAGTTCTGCTGCTTGACCCAGGCCTTCGAGGTTTGAGGGCTAGAGCTTAAAGCTAAGACTAGAGAGCTAGAGTATTTAAAGCTTGAACACTTTATGTAGCCCGAGTCTTAAAGACTTCCTCTTAAGAGCTCATAAAAAGCTTGAGTCGTTAAAGTTCAAACCCGTTTTTGAGCTCAAACCTTCAACGCTTAAGTCTTCAAAGCTTGAACCTTCTAGGTTTGCGAGTCTTTAAGGTTTGAAAGTCTTAACAACACTATTTGTAGGGCGCGTTAAAAAACGATGTGCATAGGCTCTTAGTAATAAGAGAGTAGTGTACCCTCACAAACGTTTAACTATTGTATTACAAATTCAAGATAAATTCGTATCGGCCATATAGTACTTCCCCAACCAAATGTATGTGGATGACTAGTAGCGCCATCTAGCAACACATATTATGTTATTGTCACGTGTTTTTTAAATAACTGTCAGTCTGTTGAAAACCAATTTGAAGTTTTATTAGGTGATGGGCCCAGGTCTCGTAATTAATTAGCTTTTCGAAGTTTATCGGCAGTGACTGGGCGACCAAACCGCTTCGCTGTTACCTGTGTATAATGTATTTCGAATAGCCAACTGGGCGCTGAGATAATTATTGGGAACCCCTGCTCTATGTTATACCAACTATCAAACAAGGTCGTATAACTCGTATATAAATAAAACAAAAGCTTTCTTAAATTACTTTAATCCCCTTAAGCTATGAATTCATATGGGATCGGGGCCAACAGCACAGGTTTCACAATACCGCTGACAATGTGAGCGGGCTTGGGGGCGGCAGGCTGTCTCTTTAGCTTGACAACCTTGTTGGCGGCCTTCGCTTCTTTCAGCAGCCTCTCGTTCTCCTTGACGCGCTTGAGGAAGTCCTGTCTGCACTTGGAGTGCTTCACGTGCTCGACGCGGATGTTGATGCGTTTGGGGATGATGCGGCCGCGGACTCGCTTGTTCACGATGACTCCTAAGGCGTGTGCGGTAACGTTGTATACACGGCCGGTCTTTCCGTGGTACACTTTGTGTGGCATACCTTTTTGGACTGCACCATTACCCTGGAAAAAAGAGAGAGACATTGAAAATCAAAGTATTGACAAGGTTTGTCAGTACCATGAACTCAACGGGGCCATACTTGCTAGTGCCAGCGTAAACATAATACATTATTTTTTTTAATTAAAAGTAGTAGAACTAGACATTAGAAGGAATTATTGTTCTTATAAAACTTGTACATTTCTTCTTATGTCTAGCCTTTTTTAAGAGATTAGTATTTGCCAACTGTAAAAATTGTATATCCAGACAAAAGATTAATTAAAATGCCACCAAGAAGCCCAGATTTGATCCCCACCAAGAATGCGTGAGGCTTGATGGCTTAGTTGTAGTTCTACTAAGCAGTGGGAAGAAAATGTGGGTTGAACTGAGGATGATCAATTGAATCTATGAGGGTCAAGATTGAATGATACTTCCCAGGGATGATGATATTGATGATCATAAGGGTGATGAGATGAGCAATGACTGATGTTGGAATAAAGTCACTCCAGATTGAGGTGGAAAAAATAATATAGTATAGAATGAAATATCGCCAATAAAAGACCTAACACAAAAAGAGGCGAATTTTAAGTTAGGAAGACATTGTCCACATACTCCCTGGTGAAAGAATGCTATATTCAATTGGTGTGAGCAGAAGCAGAGCAGAAGAAAATGTCATTGGCACTGGGTGTACCAGGGTATTTCAAGGAACAAAAGAGTAGATTGAAATGGATAAGTAGGGAGTGGAAAACTACCAAAACCAGCTCTAGTACATCTGGAATCAGCTCTGTGTATATTGGCAAAGTCATAAAAAGAGTAATAATGTACTATCATCAGTGCAATAACAAATGATTATGATTAAAAATCATAATCAGGTGTCACTGACATAACCCATACAATAAGGAAATTGAAATGGAAGTGGGTTGGTCACACAATGCGAAGTACGAAAAGCAAATGGTCCAAAGATATTACTGCTTGGTACCCTCGCGATGGGAAAAGAAAGAAAGGAAGACAGAGGAAAAGATGGGAAGACGAAATCAGACAGATGGCAGGAACAACGTGGAGAAGGAAGACAATGGACAGAGAGGAATGGAGAACTCTAGGGGAGGCCTTTGCCAAAGGGCAAATTGATACTTAAGTTATAACACTAAAATACTTTTTGTAAACTAAAGTCAATAATAAAGGCTTATTTTATTTTATTTATTTATTATGATCAAAAATTAAAATATATGGAAGTAGTAGGTGATTGATATAAAAAAAAAATATCATAGGAGAGGTTTCTTTTGAAACTTAGGCAGTCAAAAGAAAGTTGACCAGCATTATCATGGTCACAAAACTAACAGGAAACAAGTAAGCATGTTATAGTAGAATGAAGCATGTAATGTTACTGTTACTGTTCTGTATTACTATTTTCTCTTGTAACTGTATTTCATCTGTGTGAGGTGTGCAATAAAAAAAAAATTAAGTTAAAATATCTTTATTTCGAAGCCTCTATAGCTCCATAGTTGTTAGCAACAAGACAAAACTTAAACTAAAATTATAAATAAGTTAAAAAAATAAAGAGAGAGATAATTGTATTGTAATGTATTCAACGGATGTGAATTAGAGACAACACTAAAAGCTATCACAGTAAGATTTGGTGAAGAATATATTGTCAATTTGTCAACCATAGGTTCAATTAGGCTAATGGACAGGCATTTCCATGTCTTTTACCAAAAACCCCTTCAATTGACAATATGGGAGCATTACTGGGCCAGCATTTCTAATTCAACAGAAAAACACACTAGAGAGAGAATTAAAAGACTAGTTTCCAACCTGGTGTCCGTTCGTATCTACAATCATTTCATGATGTCCCTTCATATCATCATTCATTTCAATATGTTTTGAGGATCCTTTTGAGAAACTAAGTTCAGCTGTCCTCGAGTTTCATTGTAGTGCAATGAAAAAGTGGAAGCTTTTAGATTTGACTTGTTTGATTACTATTTCACTCATTAAAAATCAAATTAAAGATTGACAAAGCTTGTTGTGATGATTATCATTTTATTGTAATAATAGGACTTTTAGACATGAAACTCAAATGTACATTAAAGCTTTCATAGTTATTGCCGAGCTTCTTAATTTTTTAAAAATCTTTATTAGAAAATTATAAGGTTACAAACATTTAGACTAAAATTCATTCTACACATACAAGACACTACTAATAGAATAGTCGTCTACTATGTTTTAAAAGTGAACACTTTAAAATATTTTCAGGTAGATGTTAATAGTAATTTAGAAGAGTTCCATTAAACATAAATACTATGTAATTTTCGAGTGAGGAGTCCTAAGGTACAGCCCGGTAATGAGGAACGGATGGACCACTTGAGTCTTAAGATGTTAGCATTTTTAGAGTTTGAAATCCTAAAAGAGGAAATAGACCAGCTTTCCAAGCATTTCAATCGTGAACAGAAATAATTATTGAAAAACTTAAGATTATGGTTAAAAATAAAATACACTAACCCTAACGTCAACGATGTCTCCAACTTTGTACACTTTCATGTACGTGGAAAGTGGGATGGTGCCTTTGGTGCGGAACCTGCGGGCGAACAGATCCCTCGTACCGCGGCGATAACCCTTCGAGTTCGTCATCTTGTCGCCTGAAATCAAACCAACGTTGTACAGACACCCGCACGTGGACTCAACAACTTCACTGATCACTTAATATATATAACAGATTACAAAAAACATTATTCTCATAGATAGTTTAAATCCTAATCTAAAGTTTTGTAGGATTTTGCGGTATATATGTGATTAAATATTAATTTTTAAGAAATAATTTACTATTCACCTTTGCTTACAAAGCTTGACGGATAAAGAAAGAGGTTAGTTTAGTCTATGGTATAGACTAGAAAGGAAAAGGAAATCGATGTTTGGTGAGGTACCCATAGATTGTCCAGCATAAAGAGAAAATAACACTACGCCCAGCCAGCAGGAACTAGAAAACCAGCCACAGAGGTACGAACATTGAAAATATCTGCGTCAGCGATAGCGACACAGAAATATAAATACGAAATTTAAAATTTGTGCATAGTTAAGTACTGTATTATTAGCAGGATTCAAAATATACATTTTGCACATCTATCTGTAAGTGCTTGATAGTCTATAAAAGCCTTATAAAAGTTACTACAGACAAAGTCAATTTCAGAAATTACTATTGTCAATATTTCTAAACGAAGCGTTTGTGTCACATTATTGTCAATGTGTATGTGTCATTTTACGCGCAAGAGAGGCGGGTTGTGGGTTGGGAGCATTATTTACCTTTAATAGTTAATTTTAAGAATTACATTTAACATAAAGTAGCACAATTTAGAATTAATTAAACATGGACGGGACACCGGACAACATTATAGTAAATTCTTGTGAATTAACACCGATATATTTGATACAGGATTCTGGCGTCGCACAGGTATTTGTTATCTCTATTGTGCAGATTTTTTTTTTGAGAGGATTCGTAATGAATTAAATTAATTTTGCAGGCTACGTCTTACGTTTTGACGCCAGCGAACCAAGTCGAACAAAAACCAGTGAGTAACCTCAAAAGATTTTACGAGAGTAGCGGAAATTTAGAGAAGAGTGTTCTTCTGAATAGTTCAGAACCCCCTGCGGTGAAGCCTAGAATATTAAAGAAAGTTGAACCTGGTCAAATTGGAAACAACCTTAAACTGGCCAGTTTTCTTGTGCCTAAGTCAAGTGCTCATAATGTTGCGACAACACAGCGAACACCAGTGCACACAGTAAATGCTATAAATACAGTAAACACTATTAACACACTGAATAGTATTAACACAATGAATAGTATGAACACAGTGAATACTTTGAACACAGTGAATACTTTGAACACAGTGAATACTATAAACACAGTGAATACTGTAAGTGCCGTGAACCCCATAAGCACAGTGAACAATATAGTGTTTAAGCCACCGACCGGCACTATAGCATCAGCTAGCCAAAATGTTCCCCTCACCATGACACATGCGGTGCCCAAGCTTGACATGGATAGGAAGATAGTGAAGTTGAAGCCCTCCGACACAGCGTCGAGGCATTTCCGTGGGAGATCTGTACCAAAGATAAAACCCAAAGAAGTGTAAGTTTCAGTTTTGTTTATGTTCAACAATTATAGTGCTAGATAACTGCAAGCACCTTATTTAGTTTTGACACTATTATATACACACTGGCATCTGATTATTTGACATTTATATCGCAAAGTCACAAGATCCACAATAATCAATCTGTAGTTTTGCTGTTCATGTTCACTGACACTGACAGTGGCAGTGTTAAGCATTGTTAAGCCTACAACAAAATATCGCTAATTTCTATGGTTGCAAATTATGACCCTCTATTTTGAGTTTATCACCTAATAATTTGTTGGTCTTCCACTTGCAGAACACCAGAACCACCAAAATATACTTCGGTGCAGTTGCTCAAGCTTGGAGAGACATACCACAGGTTTGTTTATAATAATAATAAGCCCCCTTTATTCCGGGTCAGAGACTATTTAGAGAATGTCTCTTAACTTGTGGTTGGCACAGGCCCATTCTTTCCACTGAGGTCTGTCCTGCGTGACCCTTGTCCAATTTTTTAGCTACAATCATACTAAGCTCGTCGTCCCATCTGGTAAACTGGTGTCCTTGCCTTCTGCTGCCATCCCTGGGGCTCTGCTGCCATTCCTGGGGTACAGGTTTGTTTAAGATTAATAAGTATAATAAATTGTAATCATTTTTAGGGTTCCGTACCTCAAAAGGAAAAAACGGAACACTTATAGGATCACTTTGTTGTCCGTCTGTCCGGTCTGACTGCCAAGACCCTTTATCTCGGGAATGCATAGAGGTAGTATCTAGAAAATAATAGCACACCAGCTGTTTATTTATTAGTGCCCTATAACAGTTTCAAAAACAGACTCGACAGACGTTTAAGTTAAAGTTTTCAATATAAACTCTATTTTTTAACAAGCAATAAGTCCAGTGATATACACACATCAGCTTTCAGCTGCTCACGCCTCTATTCCCAAAAAGGGGTAGGCAGAGCATATGAAACTGCACGATTTATTTTAGCAATTTAGGGATAACGAAAGAGAAACAAGAGAAAGAAAGGAAACGAGAATGATAACGAAATTGTGAAGCAGCAGTGACAGGTTACTGCCCATTTCCAACAACTAGGCATCATTAATTACTGGTATAACTAAAAATCGATATATCGCCTAGCATTCGCTATAATTCATTGATTTTATAAATTGGTATTTAGGTTAGGACAATTATTGACAGGATTTGGTAAAAATGTTGAAATATGCATTAAAATCTGAGAAGCAAAATTGAATACCAGTTAATTTGTATGAATATAATACTGGTATATTATATGATCCATCCACCGACTTACTACTACAAACTTATCTATGCAGAAACAATAAAACTAGCTATACTTATAGTGAAAATGCCAGAAACTGCAATTAGAGACATCTCCACCTGTACATATATTTGGTCTGATCAGAACCCGACTCTTAAACTACCAATAAACATGTATAGTTTATCTAAGTTGAATTGAGCTCGTTAACGTACAAAGGCATTGTTCTAATACAATAACATTGTCTTCTTTCGTGTTATTTTTTTTAAGAGGGCGCAGAGTGTCCTGTGGCACCACCTCATTGGGGGCATTGTGTTTGAACTTTCATCAAAAGAAAGGAGAAGCGCCCCTTCTAAGTCGCATATGAGGGATAATGCGGAGAAATGGATGTGTGCTGGCAGCTCAGTTGGTAGACCGATGGGCCTGTATCCCAGACTCGCGAGTTTGAGTGTCGTCCGAGGCCATGAGTTCTCTCACTTTTCCTTTTTAATTTCCAAACATGTAAGTACTTTTATTTCGTGTTCTATCTAATAAATTAAATTTGTATTTCCAGTCTCAATGTCCTGAGCGATGACCAGGTGAAGATGGTGAACCAAGCTCTGAACATTATTAAGGATCCAGAAAAGATTCCTTCGGAGCCCGCATATGATCCTGTCACCAACACACGCTTCATATACAAGTAAGATATAGATGTAATGTGCTTCCAAGTATAGTCAACTAGAGAAAGATGTATCCACTTTTGGATTTTATCACAATGCAATGTAATGTGGAAAAGTTGATACATCTCTCTGTATGTTTTGTTATACAACTATAAAGTACTAAGTTTTAATTTGAATAATTGATGGATATATTACAAAGTCTTGTCCAGCACTTGGTACCTAAGCTATTGGCAATATCTAAGTACCAGGAGTAATCTGTGACACCTTTTGACCTTACGTTTTGAATGGGTGCTTCAAGTTAACTTACATTTGGATAAGATTTGTAATCATATTGTTTTTATTTTCTTCGCGATGGTAAGGTAAAAAAAAATTGTATTACACTCGGCGGCAATGTTTGTTCCACTCTAGTAAAGCTCCAGATTCCAGTTTTTGAGCCACTCGCTCGTGTATCAATAAAAGCCCGAGAGTTAAACAACAACTTTGGCCCCTTGTATATACACACCCATTTTGAAGATGTTTTACAATATTCTACCCGATCTCTTCTACAGCTAACAGAGTCACTAGTAAATAAGTATTAGAGTCAAACCACGGTCTCTCTTCCAAGTTAACAAACTGTCAAATATATTAGTGTGGCCAGTATACGTGAGTATTACCTCCACCTCTAAAAAAAAAAGACTAGTGGTTTTAAACGTCAATCTTCTATGAAAATATGACGTTCACACAACATTTTCAAAGTCTGTACTATAACAATCAAAATTAGCTTACGGAGTGTATGTGTATCCGGCAGGGTGGTGTCGCCCAAGGACCTGAAGGTGGTGGGGCGCAACAAGGTGGCGCTGAAGGAGCCTCGCCGTCTCGCCGCGGCCACGTTTGATCCGCGCCCTATGGAGGTGAGTGCCACTATATGTATATTTAAAAAAAATAAGGAAATGTGTAGGTCATACTGACCAACTTTTATTATGGAGCCAAAGTTTAGTATAATAATTGGTAAGTAGTTGTAGTTTTCTTATAAAAATTATTGTGTACCTACATTCTATTCATTGCCTTATTATACCTAAATTGTAATTTCTCCCTCTTTGATTGGCCTTGGATGGGCTTAAAACCAGCTAAGCTGTGCCCATACCTTTTTCCTTTGTCAGTGCCTAATTCTGTATTTTATGTTCATTGTTTTGTTCAAGGAAATAAACGATTTGTATTTGTATTTTTAATGTCGAAATCGCAAAAAAAATATTGCCTGTTTCATACATTCCGGCCGGTGTGATGCGTCATGCGGCCAACTTGTATGAAACAGGCAATTTTTTTTCGCGATTTCGACTTCCGGTCTATACTAATAGATTTTGGTTGGTGATAAAATAATCATCCTGTATTGACTTTGCACGAGTTCTTTATAGTATTTATATTATATTGTGTATCATAAAGTAAAGGATTACGAACAAGAGTCTGTTATAAGTGTCTTAAATGACTCGAGTTTGTAATTCTTTTTCCGCCCTTGATACATACAATGTTTTTCATCACGTTTTCATTTCCATCATGTTTTGGCTATAAATTTGGTAACAATGTCGATGTCCACAGACAGTGATAACGCGCAGCGGACGGAAGGTGCGGCTGCCGCGGCCGGTCGTGGAGGAGCCGCAGAAGCCGCGCCGGCGCCCGGGCTCCGTCGTCACGTGCGCCCAGTGCTCCACCGTAAGCTATTGCGTACTACCACAGCGTAGGGATGTACTCCATACAGTGAGGTAACTTCATACACGGCCAGCGGCGAGGCTCGGTGCTCGTGCTGAGGCTCAGGGTTGTCAAACACTATGCGAAAGATACAGTCTGATTGGCAAACTAATTTCCATTTTACCCCCCTTAAAATAGACCATCTCCTCCCCGCCTCATTCCCCGCGCGCCCCTCGATGACCCAGAAATCTTACGCTGTGGTACTACAATGTTAACTAGAGCGCCAGAGTGTTAGAGCACTATTAGTTCCAAGATGAGGTGCTTTCACCCGAGATACACTCTACTTTTCATTTCGACTATGAGAAACGAAAAGTTAGCGCGGGAAGCTGCGACACATCTTTTCGTCCAATATTCCGCAGTGCCTGAAGACGAAAGTCTTCGATCAGTGTGTGTTGCCAGTGATAACATACGGTACTGAAACGTGGTCGCTTACAATGGGCCTCATAAGAAGGCTCAAAGTCACCCAAAGGGCGATGGAGAGAGCTATGCTAGGAGTCTCTCTGCGAGATCGTATCAGAAATGAGACCATCCGCAGCAGAACCAATGTAAACGATATAGCTCTCCGAATCGCTAAACTTAAGTGGCAGTGGGCGGGGCACATTGCACGTAGAACCGATGGCCGTTGGGGCGGAAAGGTTCTCGAGTGGCGACCGCGTACCGGAATGCGCAGCGTGGGTAGGCCCCCCGCAAGGTGAACTGATGACCTGGTGAAGGTCGCAGGAGTCCGCTGGATGCGGGTGGCGCAGGACCGGTCATTGTGGAAATCTTTGGGGGAGGCCTATGTCCAGCAGTGGACGTCTTTCGGCTGAGTGATGATGATGATGATGAGAAAAATAAAAGACTACAAATGCATTTCATATAACTGTATCAAACATTCCGTTAGAAAACTTATAAATTTGTAATAATAAACTACGAATGTTCTAGGACTTTGGCAGCCTCTACCAGCTCCAAAAGCATTATGAGAGCCAGCCCACACACGCGCCATCCAAGACCCACTGGAGCCTGTTCCACTGCCTGCTGGCCATCGTGGCTGGCTCGCCGGCCGAGGCGAGGGCCAAGCTTTTTATACAACAGGTATTTACCAAATTAAAATTTGACAACGATACGTGGTCGGTCCCAAAGTTCTGTATCAAGCACATTAGTTTTAAATTTTGACCATGATTTTATGAAAATTTTATTGCATTCCATTTTAGAACGTTTGACAATTGTTTTAAAACGTTAAACAATCATTTGGCGCGTTTCGTAACCATGGAGTTGTTGATGGAGTGGACATTGAAACAAATCCGAATAGCTGTTTTAGCGATGCACCGCTGTAGGCACTAACCAATTACTATTTTCAATTTTTGGAAACCTCGTCTAATTAGCCGAAATGAATGAAAGCTACGAGCAAGCTACAAGATGGTCGGACGACTTTAACCTTTTCCACGCCAAAGACTTATATATTGGCACCGCAGGTTCAACACCAATGACCGGTTAATCGGTCACAGACGACAGAGCAACATAGACCTTAGTCATCATCATTTCAGCCGAAAGACGTCCACTGCTGGACATAGGCCTCCCCCAAAGATTTCC
Organism: Lathronympha strigana; assembly: GCA_949128165.1. NCBI lineage: Eukaryota > Metazoa > Arthropoda > Insecta > Lepidoptera > Tortricidae > Lathronympha > Lathronympha strigana. Next base: position 3,879,105 of record OX421905.1, read on the forward strand.
ACAATGACCGGTCCTGCGCCACCCGCATCCAGCGGACTCCTGCGACCTTCACCAGGTCATCAGTCCACCTTGCGGGGGGCCTACCCACGCTGCGCCTTCCGGTACGCGGTCGCCACTCGAGAACCTTTCCGCCCCAACGGCCATCGGTTCTACGTGCAATGTGCCCCGCCCACTGCCACTTAAGTTTAGCGATTCGGAGAGCTATATCGGTTGCTTTGGTTCTGCTGCGGATGGTCTCATTTCTGATACGATCTCGCAGAGAGACTCCTAGCATAGCTCTCTCCATCGCCCTTAGACCTTAGACCTTAGTAAACACTCATAAAGTTCATGTTCAGTGTTGACACTTTGGTGACGAGGCGTCTGAGTGAAAGCGTTTGTATTTAAGATGGCGTCGAAAAGGTTAAAGAGAAGATAAATAAATCCCTTAAACAGTTCCTTATTCTGGCTCATTCAGGCCGGCGGGCCGGCTTAACGTAGAAGTAGGTTCCAAAATTCGACATGGGCACTTTATGTTGAAGTCATAGGTTAAATTTGTTCAACGAAAATATTTTTGTATTCGATTTTAAACCTTAACCTTTTGACATAAAGTGCCCATGTCGAATACTTGTGCAGCGTCGAGTACTTGTACTTTTTCTTTTACGTTATACCTAATTATGTCATGTTACCTATCATAATAATGGTTTTCCGGGAAATCTAGGAAACCACATTTCTGTTGTAAGGTGGATAAAGATGATGAGGATGATTTCAGTTGGAGCTACTGGTGCGGAAGCTGAAAGCGCTGCTGCCGTGCCTGCTCGCCGACGCCGACGCCGACGCCGACGCCGGCGGGAGCGCCGAGGCCGCCGACATCGGCGACGATGTCAGCAAGTAGGTGGCAACCTGGCAACCCGATTGCTCTTTATGCTTCTGTATTCAATAAAAGTTAACAGCAGCGTTTTTAAAACGTTTTTTTAATTATTATTAATGTATAAACATTAAAAATGCTCAAAACACCAGCAACGCATTTTATGTACGGGTAGTACCAGCCCATGTCCGTTTTCTGACATTTCACTTCCATTTTAGTCTTGTAACGTCAGACATCATGATTTCCCGTTTCTAGTAGGTCCAAGCATTGGATACGCCGCCGGGGTTACATTGTCAAGGTCACACCGAGCTTTAATCATCGGCGCGTCGCCGCCGAAATATTAGAGATCAACGCCCATCTCTTGACTGACATAGTCTCATTTAGTGTGTTCGTATAGACAACTACAAATATATGAACACAGCCAGTGTCAAAAATGTGTTTACAGGACTTTATAGCCTGAACATTAAGATTGCATATACATATTTTTGGCACTTTGACTGTATTCATATGTTTGTAGTTGAGTGTACTATAGCGTTCAGAATTGCATGGGCAATTTATGAATGAATTCATTCATAAACTGCCCATGCAATTCTGAACGCGTGTGTACAGTCAAATGCAAAAATATGGTTCGACATAATCGACTCATAAATATGGTACTACGCTCTTATTACACCGGCATAAGGTGCTATGGGACATATTTTTGAGTAAGATGTGCACCACCATATTTTTACACTTGACTGTACATTACGCATCAGTAAGTAATGATTGATTGCAGATTGTTTGGTCTCCGGTCCGGCAAGTACAATCTGGACATGGACGCGCTGAGCTGCGTGAAGGACGCTGCGGGCGGCTGCAAACACTCGGCGGGCGGCAAGCACTCGGCGGGCGGCAAGCACCCGGCGGGCGGCAAGCACCCGGCGGGCGGCAAGCACCCGGCGGGCGGCAAGCTGGAGCACCGCGCCCACTGCGCGCGCGCACGCACCGCGCACCAGCTGCCGCAGCTCACCCACAAGCTGCACCACATCAAGCAGAAAACCCTCAAGAACCACATAAAAAAAATTAGGCTCACCCCCGACACCGAGATAATCGAGCTCAACCGAGAGGATCTCATCGCCCTCGGTGCTCCCGACTGCGAGCTCCCCGTCCCTCAAAAAATGATCTCCCTCCTAAAAAATGAAAGTATACCCGACGCGAAGCCCGATACGCCCCAGGACTCAGATGAAATCAGGATACCCAAAAGTCACGTCCAATTCCACAGCGCGCACTTCGATATCCGCTCGTCCCCTATAAAACCCTCCTCCACGGTGTTCAGGACGTTCCAGATAAATCCGGATAAAATGGAGAAATTTAACGTACAGATCATAAGGCCCCTGGAGTTGGATCGGAAACCTGCTGAGGTCTTAAAAGAGACGCCGCCGACCCCCGATTGTACAAAGTTGGACAGTATATTTAGAGATGAAATAGAAATGTCGTGTAAAGATGTAGTTAACAATGAACTGAACAATGGACTCGACTTTAATAATACTAAGGATTGGGCTATATCATCGTCGAATAACGACCAGTCAAATGAGAGTTTTTTAAAATCGAACGCGGTGATAGAGCCGTCCATGATACACGTAAAGGACGCCGCGATTTGTAATCTACCTGACAGTACTCTAGGTTATAGTGAAATAAATCAGAATGCTGATATGCCAGTGTTGACTGATGAACATGATACTCAGGACAACCGTCTAAATTTGAGTCAGAATCAATCAGTATTGAACTTTTTAGAAACTTTAGGTAATGAACTGACATACCCAGAACCTGAAATTAGAAATGCAGCAGTTGATTTCCAGTTAGATTTATTTTCATTTAATAATACTTAACACTAGCTTTTAAGAATAGGAATTTTCTTTAATATTAAGAACACATGACTGATAAATAAGTAATGTTTATTTACAATAAATAATTATAGTAGAATTTCTTACACAATTTGTTTGTTTTTGTTAGTCACACTAAAGTACCTAATTGTGGTATGTTAAGACAGCTGTTTGGCCTACATTAGGTCATAACACAGCCATATGTGTAAATGAAGCTGGATTTACACTAACCTGACCTGTTGTGTGGCTATATCAAAAGAAATAACAAGCCATTCTGGTGAAAACATAGTAATAGAGTTTAAAACTGCAATTTAAGTAAGTAGTTCGCACCTAAGTAATATAATGTAAACTTTGACATCTTTCCTGGTAGCTCCCAAATTAAAGATTATAACAATGTGGAAAAACCTTGGGATTTATTACTAACATAAAGAGTAGTGAGCCCTGATTGCAAACAAGTGTTTTAGACATGCATGAAACTTGCAAACTGTCTTCTTTTTCCTTCAGATGACAATCACCTTTTATCATCCTAAGACCCATGGTCCTACCTATAGGACTAATGAGTACAATTAAATTTTAACTGTTTTCAATTGGAACAGAGTTGCATTTCTTTTGTTTCATTTCATTTTAAAATAATAGAAACTCAACCTTATTTACTGCATTATTGTCTTTAATTTTGTATTGCAGCACAGGAGGTTATCTACAAGAGTATGTACAAGGTAATATGACTTACCCTCTGTGAATTGAAATGTACTAATCCCTAGAACAAATAACCATAATAACAAAAAATACAAAAATAACTTTATTACCATAAAGAACAAAACATCTTAGGTGGGTAAAAATTTTAATTTCTTAAAACTAATTTCTGCTGGTTTATGCTTGCAACACAGGCCTCTCATTCTTACTTTCCAAGTTCTGGTTGGTGAGGGCATAGCCCGTGCCTCCACGCTGCAAGGGGATGATGTCCTTTTCCTTCAATTTGTCTCCGGTGAGGGGGTGAACCCAGTCCTTCTTTATAAGGTTCTCAACACATTCCATGGTAACTACATGGCCAGTAGTTCTGGAAAAAAATACACCTTTTGATTCCAAAATGTATACACAAGGTTAATCACCCACAGATAAAACAAATTCGTAATTATGAGGGAGTTGTTAAAATGTTACAGCTGTTGTACCATAGTGTAGGATATGGTTTACAAAAGTAAATGCATATTCTTTAAATGCAGCAGATTTCAGATGCAGGTTTGCAGTGCTAGATTCATTCAATACCCAAATTACATTACCTATACTTTTAACTAAGTTAAATTATATTCTGCAGGAGTAAACAAAGTATTTGTAAATATTTTAAGTTAGGCAAAAAGAAGTGTTTTAAGTTAGACAACATGTTCTAACCTGATAACTGCGCAAGGAATAGCATTACTCAGGATGTCGTGTGTCACAGGGCACATGTATCTATTCTCTTTTGCAATCAATGACTTCTTATCATCAGGGTCTGGTACCAATGTCCACTTCACCTCAATCAGATCTTTAATTTTTAAGGGTTTCCCACTGATTGGGCAGTACACTGTAGAGTCTGGCTTCTCTACTTTAGAAATTTTAGCATCTGGCAACATAGCTGGCACCCAGAAGCTTGGTAAATGCTTATCTTTCCCATTAGCTACATTTGATATTGATTTAGATGATGAAGGCCCACTCTCTGAATGCTTAGATGTAGAACTGGATATATTCTTCTCTCTGTTCATAAATTTGATTAAGTTAGCCTCTTTTTCAGCGGCTGCTAGCTCATTTTTTTCATTCTCTTCTTTCTTTAATTGCTTTTCGTAGAGTTTCAGCTTGCGCGTGTATTCAGTCTTCTTTGAAATCACGTACTCCAGGATGGCTTCTTTGTCAAATAGGTAGCCTTCCTTGGTGATGACCGGGTGTCTGCAAGGCTGTAAAGTCAGGCTGCAGTCGTCAAAGTTCTTAACAGAGTCCTTGCCTACGCGTTCGCTTTGCGTTCCATAACCGGATGCCGCTGCGTCTTTTTTCTTCTCATGATAAGTGTATACTGCCCCAGCAGTGCAGTTTCTAGCGTGTCTTGTCATTATGTAGTAGTGTGTCAACTGTGATCAATGGACATATAGATTTGTCCACGTAGTGTTATTCTCTTTTGGTTTTATTTACAGTAAAATAAATAAAACATTACAGCGGACATACACATTGCATTGACAAATTTAATATTACAACTACACCACAACTACACTACACCACTAAGACATGAAGACAGCATCACAGCAATGAAATGACACTTTTGTTTTTTTAAATATTATATGGCCGCGGAGGCATTTGCCATCGTGTCAAAAAAAGTTAACAATAAAGGAGTCAAATTAAAGGGACAAAAAGAAAGAGGAGTAAAGTTTGTTTGAGAATTTATATATTCAAATTATTAAGTTTGATAAAATTTCCTAAGTCTAAAAATGGCAGCCTATGATTGACATAACATAAAGAAAATCAAATGCCCGACTTTTGCTGCCTTAACATGATTGCATGTGGTAAGGCCGGTAATCGGGACCCGATTATTGCCCCATGTAATACCCGTATTTATAAGCATAACCCGTGCAGTAACAAAACGCTTTCGTACGTCACTGTTGACACTTGACTTGACTGTCAGACAGTCGTGTGATGATGTGATAATGTGAATATGAATAAATTTGATACGATTTCTATCATTTCTCTTTTGTTTAGTTATTTTCTTGAAGTGATACTACGCGGACGGGTTCTATAACAAGCAAAAGTATTTGTTAAGTTTCTATTTAGTAAATTAAGAGTATTAACGATATCTAATCTCGTCGATTAATAGGTATTCGTGTTTTTTTATTTGCTTCGATACATTTAGTGTTTTGTGCATCGTAGTGCAGTGCTAGTTTATATCGTTGTGATTTAATTTTTACATTAAATTTGTGACAATTACACAGTGAATAATGAATTTATCGTTTGCTGGTTGCGGGTTTCTTGGGATTTATCATGTGGGCGTAGCAGTATGTTTTAAGAAATATGCGCCACACTTGCTTTTGGGTAAAATCTCAGGCGCGTCGTTTGGTGCCCTGTCAGCGTGCTGCTTACTATGTGATGTGCCCATAGGTAAGATTTACTTCTACTGAGTAACTTGCAATCTATATAAGTCATGTATTGTTTATCTGAAATATAAGGAAAATACTCATATTTACAGATGATGTTTACAAAAACAATGCATACAACTCACATAGTGAAAATCGTTGTGTAACACTTAATACTTAACAAATAGAGTTTTTAAAACAATTGGTATTATAACTCATATTGTCAATCATAGATAGGTTCAATTATATAATAGGGTTAGAGACATATATAGTGGACAAATGATATTATGCTATTTTACATTAAAAAGTTTATTCAGTCATGCATTTATGGTATAACTATTATATCATATTTAAGTTCAAGGGCAATTTATGGGTGAACACTCTTTTTTTATGAATGAGTTTTATGAGATAATGATTTATTATAATACTTCCTTTAACTTTATAACAACTTTAACTGTATTTTCTATTTCTAATCCAGAAATCAATAAGAGTAATCTACGATGAAATTCGACAGGTAGACAATATTTCCAATTTGGAGACAAAAAGTATGGTAAATCTCTCAGACTCTATACATTTTCAGATCACAAACCGTAGACTATAGCTTATTATTTATTCAATTATTATCACTATGGCCCTATGTCTCCAGCCCTTTACAGCACTGATTATCACAGGGTTAATTGATGATTGTGACACTGAGATGATGAGTGATTTAAAGGGTTAAAAACATAGGGTTGTGATGTTAATAATGCGATCGATATTTTATTAAGTGTTACATTTCAATAAATAATAATTATTGAAAAGCATATCATCCAAATGAGCTAAAACTAAACACTAAAGTTGAAATATTTATTTTCACATTGGTTGTTAGTTAACACCTTTTATTCATTAAGATTACATTATCAGATTATTTATTTTATATGATAAGAACTATAGGAAGTTTATCTACACTAGAGCACTACTACTACTACTACTAGGCTATTTGCAATATATAATTGCATATATGTGCACATATTGTTCAATGAATTTGTAATTGTATGGTTGCTTGTTCTCATGTATGGATTTACCACTTTTGCCTTCATTTTGAGCCGTTTACAGCTCTCAACCACATCATTCAAATCTGTGATAAGGAGTGCTGTAAAAGGCTCAAAATGTAGACAAATTAGTCAACAATAATGAATCCGTTTTAAAGTGTTTCATTTCAATTGTATGATTTTGCTTAGTTACAGCCTAAAAAAATTTTTTCAAAATGACTGCTTATTTGGAAGAAATAGTTAATTAACCTGTTTCTTCTTAAGGTGTCCTTAATTCTATTTTCAGGAGAAAGATAAAAATACACTTAATTTTTTTAAATAAATACACTTACTTAATGACTTTTTTGTATAAGTAATAATCATACATCAGGGTTTTTGGAGTGGGAATGTTTTCAGAAAGAGTAGAGATAAACAGATAAGTTATTCTGAGAAAATATCATAATATGCTGAATGAATAACTACCTCTCTGTAAAATATATTTGAAACAGTTAATCTGTGGTATCTTGCTGTGAATATCCATGTCAATGAACTGAATTAGACATAAGCTTAATATTGTAAATTATTAATAAATAAATAAATCTTTCGACAGTTGTAATAGGTATTGTTTTTTAAGGAATCAATTGATGCATGAGAAGTTTTATTTCTTTGCCTTTAACAATTCATTTATTCATCATCAATTCATCTATTTGCTTAATAAATGAGCAGGGACTTAACTGAAGAGGTTGAAAATGAGTAACCATTATAATGTATGTATATTATACCTATATGTATGATTATTATTTATTTATTTTTCAATTAATTTTATTATTCATTACATACTTAAAAAGTTGATGGATTTTGTTTTTTTAAGTCAATACCTACTCTTTGGCTAATGTCAAACGTTCCCGCTCCGAAAACCTCGATGTTTGGTAATAAATCATCATAAGTTACTGCCCACAAAGTAAAAGGTGTGGTAAATATATATTCAGTATCAGCAACAAGAGCCTTGTTAGTAGCCAATAGTCACTTAATGCAATGCCTGCAGTTAATAAAGTTAATTGCAGAGTCAATTTCCACAATTGATTCCCTTGAGCTGTATTTATCAGTGATTAACTAGTACAATATCAATATCTTACTGAAGTATACAACAGATTTTAATGGAGCATTCCTGACAATATTTAGAAGTTATAATATCATATAATATTTTCTGGGTTAGACTAGTCTTAGAGATACCTAATTAAATGTTTTTTGTAATCATAGTCTAGTTCCCAGAATTAAAAAAACGGAGTTTAGGGAAATGGGAATACCATTTTGGTGAACAGTCTTTATAAAAAGGTGTAGGAATCTGGTACAGAACATGGCTATAAGTTAGGCCCTTGTGGGCTTTTTGGTTTGACTCTGCCCAGAGTTGCTGAGCAGGGTGGAGTGTGAGAAATGATCCTGACATACTCCCACAAGGACATACAAGTGGGACTAATCCCATGCGTATCAAACGGTTCCCCTCGATCTTCCAGCGCATTGACACGGTCGGTCACAACGCGCCTGGCTATGGTAACCCTGCTGCTTTTCGGTTGTGTAGCAGGTGTTGGATCACCAAATTGTATGAACCACCGAACAAGGTTAGCCTGGGACCGTCGGGAGCTATGGTGAATTAGTGACCATGTAGAAGCCATTTAAACAGCCTCTACAAACTACAAACACAGACTGGAATGTCATACAAATATATTGGCATCAAATCTAATTGACACATCAAACTCCATATTTCGCCTGAAAAGGAAACACCTTGCTTCAATATGAGATACAATTCAGGAAGGCTCATCGCTGGATGTGCTTCCAAACTGCTATTTATAACAGTGTAAACACATCTGATTATGGCTTCAGGCTGATTGCAGATAGATGGAAGAAGGAAAAAAAAAAAAAATTTAAACAGCCTCCTAGCCTAGTTGGTAGTGACCCTGCCTACGAAGCAGGAGGTCCCGGGTTCGAATTCTGGTCAGGGCATTTATTTGTGTGTTTATCACGAATATTTGTTCCTCAGTTATGGATGTTGTTCTATGTATTTAAGTATTTATACGTATATATCTATTATATATATCGTCGTCTAGTACCCACATCACAAGCCTTATTGAGCTTACCGTGGGAGCAGGTCGATTTGTGTAAGATTGTCCAATAATATTTATTTTAACCTTAAACATAAATGTCACAGGTGAAATAACCAGTGATGTCCTCCGGGTGGTCGGCGAGGCTCGCGCCGGTTCCCTCGGCCCGTTCAGTCCGTCCTTCAACATCCAGAATGTTCTTCTGGAGGGCATGGACAAGTACCTGCCGCACGACGTTCACAAGATCGTCAGCGGCAAGCTGCACATATCGCTCACGAGGGTGTATGATGGGAAGAACGTCATCGTCTCGGAGTTCCCCACTAGACAGGATTTAATGCAGGTGAGAATCGTTTATTTGTATTTTGGACGGGCGTTGGAGTTGTAAAGCATCTCCGAGAACGATTTTTTATCCGACTACGGGAAGAACAAGCCGATATTACCTACATTACCTGTATATGTTGTGTACGTGAGCTCAGCTTTGGAAACATCCCAAGATTTGGCGTAGGCGCTAGTTTTACGAAAATGACTGCCATCTGACCTTCCAACTCAGAGAGTAAACTAGGCCTTATTGTGTTTAGTCCGGTTTCTTCACGATGTTTTTCTTCACCCGAAAGGCGATTAGACGGAACTAAGAGCTTAACACACAATAGATTAAATTAAGAAAATAAATTAAGATCTGAAGGATCCGTAAGGCCAATTTGTAACATAATAATCAGTCTCTTTAAAGTTGTAGATAAAAACAAGTTTCGCGAATATAGCATCGCATTGCCTTTCAGCATATAATTTTATGTCTGGGATCTCAGTCGCCACTTTCTTTCAAAAACCTGTTTTAACACTAGCACTGGTGATCAAGCTTTCTGATTATACACTTGCAGCAACCTGCAAGTATTGCAACCTTTTACCGCACCGCAGATGTGATTATCTAGAAAACGGGTCATTTTTAACAATTCTGAATGAAGTATTTATTTAATATTGTAGTTATGTCACGATTCTTTCATAACCCCGAAATCCTGATGGGTGCAGCGTTTAGTTTTATAAGCCAGATTGAGAATTTAGATATTTAATAAGTATACCGCTATTACGAGTTAGATGCGAATGATATTTGATTATTTGTACTTCTGCTTAACTAAAGATATTCTAAAATTCTATTGTAATATGAACAGGCTCATGAGCGTATGAGCAAGCTATGTATTGCTGGGTTTGTTTCAGGCATTACTAGCGTCATGTTTCGTGCCAGTATTCAGCGGTATGCTGCCGCCCCGCTTCCATGGCATCCGCTACATGGACGGCGGGTTCAGCGACAACCTGCCGGTGCTCAACGAGAACACTATTACAGTGAGCCCGTTCTGCGGAGAGAGCGACATCTGTCCGAGGGATCTTAGCTCGCAGTTGTTCCATGTACGTATCCACGAAAAATACGGTTTTGCGAAACGTTATATTATAATAGCGTTATTTTCTTAAATAGGCTAGACGACTAAAAAGATCTATTGAGTCCAACTTTTAGATTATTAAAAAATATTGTACATGTATTTTTTCTTTTCTTCGTCAAGTCAAAAATGACGAAATTACAGTGCGTTAAAGTTTCGCGTAACGTCACGATTAGGTACAATTCTTACCTAGGAGTGACGTCACAAGCCCCCACCCCGGAACTTTGATACTCTTTATCTTCGTCAATTTGAAAAAGGAAAAAATACGTGTCGAACCATTTTAGATAATCCAACTGACGGACTAATTAGAATGATAGTTTTTCAACCTATTCGTCATCCCTATTACCTACACACTGATGGTATGTAGTTTGACGGGGATCTCTTCTCATTCGTGCATAAGCAAAGATAGTCATATTGTCTTTTTCCTATAAGTTATAAATGGTTAATTGTTTTTGGGCTATTTGTAAGGTATTAAATGATGTTGTTGATAATTCAGGTACAAAGTAGTTATCCGTAAAGTCCATGGTTACGTACCTCGGCACCACTCCAGTAATCTGTTATCTGTTACGTATATGTTAGTATTGTACCTAAACAATTAAAACGTTCTATCATTTATATTATTAACACGTTCTTCTGTGAATAAAAGAGTAGTTGTTAAAACGTTATCTCATATTGTGACTAACAGTACTTTTACACCAGAAAGTGTCAATTGGGTATACAAGGAAGTATGTGGAACTTTCTGCCAACCACGATCAGTAAATAAAAGTACCTCTGATATTCTACAAGAATGTAATATATACTTGATACATACATGAGCTGCTTTACACATATTTTTAATCCACCATAAAAGTTCCAATTCTTATATAATTTTGCTACACACTGTGGAGTAACCAATAAAAATATATTTAAGTAGGCAATTTTAACATCTTTCAGTAATTTTGCTGCTTACTGGTTATACTATAGGATTTATATAAAATAAATGGTAATAAAACAATCAAAATAGAGAGAGAGCAACGATACCATTTGAACACCACATATAGCTGATGGGTACTTCATAATTGTTATAGTCGGTACCTATTACTCAGATTCGGAACAAAGGCCTCCACTGACCTCCGAATCTAACGTAACGCGATGCAAAACAGCGCGACGTGTCACACCCCACACTCTACAACAATGACCGCGGAAGCGTCTTTTTAGAACTATCCATTTCATATTACCATAATATACTATTACTGGTCTTAGCGTCTATTACAGACGATTTAAGGTGCACCGTCCGAGGAACATCGCTTTTGATGGCTAAATAGACTCAGTAAATACGTTTCCCCGCAGGTCAGTATAGCCAATACAAGCATAGAGCTATCAAAGCAGAATATTAACCGATTCGCCCGCATCCTCTTCCCTCCGAAGCCCGAAGTCCTGAGCAACATGTGCAAGCAGGGCTTCGACGACGCCCTCAGGTTTCTACACAGGAACAACATGATCTCCTGCACGAGGTGCCTGGCGGTGCAGTCCACGTTCCAGCTACAAGAGGTTCTGGATGATACTGTGTACGATTATGACCCGGATTGTGAAGAGTGCAAGACACATAGACAGGTTAGTATCGTCTAGACATACACTGCCAACATTATCATACTTACGATTTTAAGCTAACATGGTCATTTACATTATAAGTACTATTTATAACGAGATATTTACCATGTACATTTGTTTTTATGAGCTCTCGATATTTCGGCACTGTTATAAGCGGCATGTTTATATTTTAGTTGTGGTCTACCCACACACCGTAGCGATCTACCCACTTACGGGTTCGTTTTATTTGCGCGGTTTAGTGGCGCACATATGCAATGTACAATATTGTACTGTATAGAAGTTTACATTTACCTATAGCGCCACTTGCGTCAAATGAGGTAAGCCGCTAGGCGCTAACTGTCAAATTCCACATGAAATAAACGCTTAGTTAGTGCGTGTGGCCTAAGGTGTTCTAAGTATCCCCTTCGTTTCAGGACGCATTAGTGGACGACCTCCCCGACACAGTGATGTCGATATTCCAGAACGCGATCGACTCGGCGAACCACGGCATCGTGAACTGGGTCCTGCGGCAGCGCGCCGTGCGCTACCTCAGCATCATGGCGCTGCCGTACCGAGTGCCCATCGACATCATGTACGCCACACTCACAAAGTAAGACCCGCCCATTCAAATAATCTAACTTATGTTTAGAATATTGGGAAAAAATCTCACTTTTGGCCTCGAGATTATATGGCGTAGACTACTTTCAAAGCGGCTGTCATATTACCTTCGAACTTAGAGGAAAAATTAGGGCTTGTTGATGTTGAGATCAGTCCGGCCTGCTCATGATGATTTGATTTCCTACAATGAAAAGTGATTGATAAATGTCAAATGGTATTAAGCACATAAGTTCCGAAAAAAAAGTTCCGGAAACGTACAGCAGTGATATAAATAAATTAACATTATTTTTGACAAATTTTGTCTATATTAGGTACTTCTTTTATCAGAAAAGCACGCGACATACAGTCGGTTTCTATTCAGACGTTTGGACACCTCGCTGCTGCGGATTTTTATTAATATAATTCATACAACCTTTTTTTTTTATTCTACACAGATAGTGAGAAGCATGTGACTTACATACTTAGGTAATAATATCAAGCCATCATGAAGGATTTAGGAGTTTTGATGGTGTCTATTATTTATACTTAATTAGGGACTACATAATAGTAGTTTATGTGACTGTATTATAATAAAAGGCATTAAAACTCGAGTGTGGTTTTATGATATTATCACACGAGTGTTTTAATGACTAATTATTTACAGTCATACACTGGTTTATATTACTCACATATCATGAGCTCTCCATGATGCATTCAAGCCTCATATTTTGCCCGCCATTACGGCATTATGAATGAAGACTTTTCTGCTGTCCAATTTTTGCCAATTTTTTAAAATTCTGAGTTCAACTAGTGTTGGCTGAGGTCAAATCAAATATCCTTGTGTTTCAGAGACGTTCGAAATTTGAATTTAATAATATTATCGAAGTCGATGATATAACATAGCTTTAATAACACTTTCACAGATAAGAAATTAGTCCTAACGAACAAGTTTATCATTATGAGAATCTGAATATGCGGTTTTTTATAGCATCATAGAGGGCTTATGGTATATAGGTATACTTAGGTAACTTTGCGCGGCTCAAGGTCCTAATTAAATTAGGGTATATACGTATCAAACATTCAAAACTAGGATTTGTAGAACAATATACCTTGCAACGACATAATAACGAGCTCAACTCTATAATTGGCCGCGTAGAATTTAAAAATAGTAAGTCAAACTCTTGTGTTGTCGATAGCCTTTATCACTAGCGACTGACGTGCCAGTCTATTCTGAATCTTAAACGTATACACTAAGAGCGACAATAGTTTACACAGTTATGTAATATTATCATGCATTAATAAATGCATACAAATTCTATGCCTTTCAATTAGTTAACATCGTCGGTATCTTATGCTTAGTTGACATAGTTCTCGACATGTTGGTTGTTTATTTACATTGTGTAATCAGATGAATTTACAATTTAATGATGCCATATAATAGGTAGCTTTAAGTAGGCAGGTAATAAAATTGTGTTACGCCGTAACACAACAAGATGGACGATAATCGCTATTCGCTGCGTTAGACGCATTGCGTTTGCCGCACATTATTTTACATCGGTGTGCGTACCATGAGTTGTTTTGATTGCGACTGCGGCATTCGAAAGTATGTCCGTCTCGCTCCTACCACTACTCTGGCAGGAGCGAGACGGACATACTGTCGAATGCCGCAGTCGCAATCGAATGCAACTCATGGTAAGCAGAAGAACACAGGATGCGTAGACAAGATGCCAATCGTTAACGCTCAGTAGCGAACGAAACAATACCGTCTTTGTCGCACTGATAAGGAAGAGTGAGTGAGTGCGAGAGAGAGAGAGAGGGGGAGAGAGAGATCTAATTATCACACTTCTTGTTTTACCCGGTTACCGCAGCAGCATGCCGACCACGAACATCGAAAATTGGCATTGACGGGAAAACCTCTTTGTCACTCCAATAAGCAAGTGTGACAGAGATGGAGATACAAATCCGCAATCGTTCGATTTTCGTGGTATCGGTCCAGGTGAAAGATACGGGGCAAACGCATTCTGTTTATCGCAGGCACCTAAGGTCTCGTCCACACTATGCGCGGCAAATCCTGGAACATTCGGGAATGCGACCCCCTCGACTCCGGTTGCCGGCGCGCCAATGTTCGACGGATTGCCGCGCTAGTGTAGACGCGCCTTAACGCTGTGATTGCCGCACAAAACGATCGAGCGCTTTATGTACGCTACGTTACAATGATGTAGGTGTAACCTAGCTTACATGGGGTTGATTGTATAAACAACCACTCGGTTGAGTCCTCTGGAAAAAGGGTCCAGCACACAAACTATTGTCTTCAATTACACTTGCTTTCTTGTATCATTTCTTACACAATAGACATATTGGCCATATCAAACTATTCCAAATTACCAACATTCCGTCACACACACAGACTCAGCCTCCCACCATTACGCTCTGGCTCTGTCATCGCTCATTGCGCGCGCATACGTTTTAGGAGCCTACTGCGCTGCGGCGCGTTTAAGCAGCCTAATACAACACTTGCAATATATATGACTAGTACATTCGAATAACATGTAGTGGTTAATTAAATAGTTAACAACTGGTTGCACTGACATCAGGGGTTCCCAATCTGTGCGCCAATCGCCCTGGGGCGCCCTGGCTAGTACGGTGCCCCGCCAGGCAAAGGGTCGCCGCGATCCCTATATATTTCTAATATTCTATAAGTTACAAATGCGCCACGGACTAAAAATTTTGAGAACCGATCCGATTGCTTATCTGTATTAAATTTTCGATAAAATTCGAATCCCTAGTTAAAATGTGATTTATGGTATCATAAGTTCTTAAAATAGTATGCAATCTAATATAAAGTTAAATACGCAGATAAGTAGTATTTATACAATTTCCTCACCTCAGCTCTGTTTTAATTAGAGTTCTAATATTATATGCAGACGATAAAGTAAGTCCTTGCACACTCGTTATTACGAGAATAATATATACCTAAATATATTTATACATCCATATTTATGTATGTTTTTATTGGCATCACGTGATGTGTATAAAGGTATATATGTACATAGGTTTAATACGTAGTTATGCGTGTCAGTCAATTACTCGTGACCTTCGAGCTAACTCGACTGATCTATACATAAACTGGCTAGAACATTGACTATAGATAGGTAATATCTTTGTCATTAAACGATGTCACGAATGTCGTCTCGCTCAAATCTGGAGCAGAGCCCATCTGGGGAAACCTTACAGAAAACCGCAGTTTAATACTACTCATAGTGTTGTGTTTCTGTAGGTGAGTTAGATCGCCAGAGCTCCAAGAGGATTCACTGTGTCTGCTGGGGACCCACAGAGCAAAGCTTGCCCATTTAGCTGTCAACACAGCGACTACACCTTTTTTTAATGGGTCGACACCGCGAATGTAACACCCTGGAGTTGCAGGCGTCCTAGGCTAAGGTGACCGCTTACCATCAGGCGGGCCGTATGCTTGTTTGTCACCGTAGTAGTATTAAAAAAATGAGCTTTATGAATGTGATCATGCCGGTTTCGAGAGTTTTGGGACCAATTAAAAGTTTTTAGGCTATGGTTTAACACCTAGTTGTACGTAGTAACACCTGATTCTTTTACAATAAGGGAGAGTTACAGAACCAGAAATCAAACCTATATTAATCTAATAAGAGAGTTATGAATTACTAGAGAAGTTGATATTAGGCAAAATATATATTAAGGCATAATTATTTACTTTTCCATGAAGTTTGACAGAAGAATTAAACTACCTAAATTAGTAAAACAACTTGTATTAGGAGTAGATAAATGATAAGAACTCATTTACACAACACATTATTTTTATTTTAGAAACACAGACACGTTGATAATTTATATTTGTGTAATGTCGTAGAATACTGAGTACAATTGGTAGAGATGATGAGAGTAATACCTACACTATTATGAAATCATTACTTCGGAGTAGTTGTGAAAAAAAATAATTAAAATATTTTTGTTTATTGGTATAAAATCCCCTACCCTCCGACAAGGAGCTATAGGTAAATAAATAAACCTCTTGTAGCACCTCCTCAGCTTGAGGTACTTTATAGTATATCTCATTACAACCTTAAAATAATGTTATATTGACTGGGGTATTTATTCATTCTATGATGTAGGTATAAAAATTGTATCTGTAAGTATGGTGTTATTGGTCGAACGACCAAGACATTTGGCCTTGTTAGTTTACGTTTCAATATCTCATGGAATAAATAAACTATAGTCACTTGCGTGGTGTTCATTTCGTAATATCAAGAATATTTAATACAACATTATCTGTAATAATTAGTTTGATAAACGCACTGTGTATACGAATAATCGAATTTGTGCTCGTTTCTATACTCGACTTGTCACTCAGGAAATGGGCCACGGTCTTATTATTACGAAAGTCTAGTTTATTATTTTTGTTGCACTTTTTAAGATTCTCTTCGAAGTTATCTTCGTTAACTAAAGCTCTTGGAGCCGATTTGTGCTTGTTTCTAGTAAAAGGTCTTGGTAAGGTTTAGAATCGTTGATAAGGTTAATTTCTAAATGGGTCATTATGGCATGCGCCTAGCGCTCGCGCCTTATCGGTAACCGACAAATTAGTACCTACCTTTCACTATAAACGACATTTAATGTAGATTATGGAACGCTAGTTTTTAATTACTTGTAATAGGAAGCCGATTTTGATGTTATAAATAATTATTATGGCATATTTAGGTAGGTACAGTATTTTATAACAACTGTACTATAGTTATTTACTAACAGTTGACAGCGTCACGCAACCGCCATATACGTACAATAACTTTAATCATAACTTCATTACTTGGGGATTATTTTATGTAAGCACCTAATGTTTGTGTAGGTATGGTGACATGGCGAATATTGAGGGTTGCATGACGTTCAGTCAATGAGTAGAGATCGACTTCTAACCGTTATTAGTATATTGTTACATTGTCATACCTAAATTACAGAACAATCACCGAAAAGAGGTTTAAATTAAATCGTGACTCAATCAACAACAAAATATAAGCAGCGAAGATACTTGTATGTGTTCCAATTTTAAATCAGAGAGTTGCCATATCATAACAAATTCCTCTCATATCTAACAAAACATTGACGCATTTTAGTTACATCGGGGATACCGTAGAGAAGCATTCGGTGCAATATAAAGTGGCCGCTAATGTGCTCGTCCTTAGGAAGAGATGTGTCCGACACAACAACACTATGACTAGGTTAGTGCCGAAATGTGCAGTATTGTCCACGGCTTAAGGTGCTGTTTTGACTGGTTGGGTTTTGTATGTAATGCGTGCTTGTGATCGTTTTAAATATGTTCGTTGGAATATCGTCTTTATCTGTTGGGGTTAAGGTACTAATTCGTTTGGCGTTGTTTTCGAGAGAATGGATTCTCTCGCCCAGCCCAAGTTTCTGAAAATTGGTCCGTAATTATTTACTTTTATTTTATTATCTAATCAGTCTAATCACACATAATTGTAATTATCAGAATACGGTTTGTTTAATCACAGTAACCTAGTTTTTCTCTAAACACATAGGTAGTTATACAATTAGGATATCAAATATTTAGTGGGGGCATAAATATGTTACACATGTAAATAGACTATATCATCAAAAATATTTGCCAGCGGCGCCTAGGGGAGCCGATAATCTTGGATTCTGCACGCGTTATTGATTTAAACTAATTAATA
The DNA here is from genome assembly GCA_949128165.1 of Lathronympha strigana. NCBI lineage: Eukaryota > Metazoa > Arthropoda > Insecta > Lepidoptera > Tortricidae > Lathronympha > Lathronympha strigana. The sequence continues at coordinate 3,897,310 of OX421905.1, forward strand.
AATTTGTGTTAATGTCCAAATTAATTTTACAAATTACGGCTACTTTCGGCGATACTTGCCATTGCAGTAGGTACCTTTCTGATTTAACAATATTTGATCAAGGCCCCCAGTGTTCATGACTGGAATCGAACCAGCGACCCCCTAATAATATATAATTTATATACCTATATAGTAAAATGACTACTTATCAAAAAACATCCTTCCTTAGTGCATGACGTCTCAACGACATTTGACATAAAGGCTGTGCGTTGTCTGGCAGTCTCTTTATATACGGCCGACTAACACAGGCTATGCTGTTGAAAATACATTCTTCAAATGTCGATATAGTCGTGTTCCACTAAGAAAGGTTTTTTTGGTTCAACTTCTAAGGGGGTACAAAAAAAGTTTTAACGACTTCCAAAGCGAACATAGTTGCGGGCGGAGGCTAGTTTATTATACAAGGGAGCATAATTTATTCCCTCGTGCTTATATATGAATGTGTAAAAAACTTCAGTCGTGAACTCCTTTTGTTTCGAGTCGAGGGTCTGGGTTTTATTTCTAGGGTACGTAAACAACAACAATAACAATAACAAACAACGTGGATTAATTAATATTATTTTAGCACACCTAAGCTCTATCTGCTTGGAATAAAAACAAAATGTTTATTGATATCTCAATTCAATCAATGCTCATAGTTTCCCGTATCTAAGTTCACACATCGCACGACCATGGGTCAAGGATCTGACGTATGTATGGTCACCCCACGTACTGTGACGATGTCGAGTATAATTTTAGATGTGACATTCTCAGGCCAAAGGTCCCACACCTTGTCACATTTAAAAAGTGACGGTTGTTGATAAGATTCATTTCCAAAAGAAATCTTTAGGACTGTAATGCCTTATCGACAACTGACAATGTGGTACATTTAGCTTGAAAATATCACATATTATCATATGTCATTAACACAATTTATTAAATGACGTCGGGATAATGTGTTTATCAATATTGTTTAATGTATTGTGCGTTTTTTTTGTGCAATGTTAAATGACATGACCTAATTTGCGTCAAATACTTTAAAAGTTATCACTAAAGTTTAAAAAAAAGTGTATATCTTATCTAGAAGACATGAGAAAATCGACAACAATAAATTTAAGCCTTGTTTTTTCGTAGAATATCTATTGGACTGCGATTGAATTCAGAAAATACTTACCTACTATATTTGGGACTCCATACAAAAGATATATCCAGTATTTTAGACTAGATAAAGTAGTCCTTCGTATTGGATAGCGATTAACTAATGATTATAATCATTCGAGTCGCTTTTCGGTGTTTGTGATTCCCCAAACTTGCTTAGGGCCAGCATGAGGACTAGCTCAATCCCTCCTGTGCCCTACAGTGGGACGTATAAAGGCTGAAGCAAGCAAACAAATACTTCAGTGGTTCCTAACATTTCCAGTATTGTTATTATGGAAATTAATTTGACCCATTGCAATAGGATACTAGACTCATAATATCAAATTTATTTAAGAATCAATATTTATAGATTTCGGGTATTAAAAGTGTGCGACGGCTACATATTCTCAATTAAAAAATTGTATTTTTTTTTAACTCTGAATACGCTAAGGCCAACACTTTTATATTGTCTCCGCTAACCAACGTGCATTATCAGTCTCACGTACCTCCTTAGATTATTTTTATGGTTGTCGGGATCGCTTATTCATTGTTCATTTTATTATTTCTACTTGTTTGGCAAAGACAAACGAACGGACCTACAATATCAGAAAAACAAATGACTGTTTGATCGCCTTATTTTCTTGTTCGCTTTGTGTCGTATCGCTAGTGGAAATCATTATTTGACTTATCTTCTGACTGAATAGGAATAGGTATGAGGAGTAACATTTTTTAAGAGGTCATCGAGTAAGGGTAGGTAATATAGATAATTACTTACTTATACACTTGCTAATTTTATGATCGATAGGGTGATAGTTCGCATTTCGCTCAACAATCTTTCGGCTAATACCAAGCTACCAAACTGCTTCTTATAATGTTTACTGATCCTCTTATCCAGAGTTTGTATTTGTTGTCCGTCTGTTTGACTTTTTGTTTGGAAGGTACAATGGAAAAAGGATTTAGTTATAGATAAGAATATAAAAATCTGCCCTCTAAAATCCTTAACCTTTGTTCATTACGACTTTGTACCACTTAAAATGTTATCGGGTGAATAGTAATAGAAAATAGCAGAACTGATAATGATAACATTGTTTCATCATTTGATTTCATCTATCATTGTTTACTGTTTTAATGTATTTAAGAAGGTCATGCAGGTTTTATTTAATTATCATAGAGAAGATAATAATTGTTCTATTTATTCTAATTCTTCCATTTCGAGCTCCTTCATAAAAATGAGTGCTATACATAAGCAAACACAATTACTTACTAAAATGTTCTTTCAGACGTGTTTAAATTCAGTACGAAATATTATTTTATAGGAAAAGTTGCATTGAGTACCTACAAGTAAGTTCATCACAAAAATATACTTAGTGTTTTATTTATGTGCTTTTTAAAGAAAGAAAACATTCCCACTAAACCACTGAGTGACGTAGTTTCATACAACATTTTGCATCTTTGAATTTAGCTGTCGCGCGTTTTTTTAGGCGCATTCTCTATAAACCCCGTTACTGGACACACTATAGTGAAAGTAGGTACAATTTTTAACTACGCACTCCTGCATTATGATTGGTATGCGCAGACAATGAATGACTTTCATGAACACACGGAACCCCTCAATTTTGAAAGTTACATGAAAGCCCGAATGGTAATTTTGGCATTTTCAACTACTACTAATTAGCCCATTGAAGTCGCCTGCTTTATGTTGTACCTATTGCTCTATGCCTAAAATTCTCAGCTATTTGGTGGACATTAAAGCAGTCTTCGAGATATATAACTCAAATGAATTAGTCGTAGGATATCAGCCAATAGCAGCTATCTGCAGTTATTTGTGTGCCGTATGGCGAAACATAGTGTAACTACTTTTAATATATTGTAAGACCTACTGATGTACCCACCTATGTTTAACAAATAAATAAAATTGAATAAAATTGAATTGAAGATAAATCGCTCAAATTTTGCTTATACGTCTTGCTTTTAGCAGAATTTCCTATTCCGATTTTGTCGCGTAGTTTATTAAATGTTTGATGTATACTTGTTCCAGATTCGTGGCGTGCACCCCCAAGATGTCGCGGTCGGTGTGGAAGCTCAGTCTGGACCTCATGCAGCAGCTGCATGGGTTCCTGTACTCCGCGCACGACCGGTCCGACGCCGCCGCCCAGATATACTACAAGCTCACCATGGACTCAAAGAAGGAGATAGCAGAGGGTTACCAGAAGGACAGGAGGTCAGTTTAAATACACGTACACATAAACTCAAGCCAAAAGGGGTAGGCAGAGCACTTGAAACTGCTCAATTTCAGTGCCACTTTTAGCAAGGGTTTAAAAATAATGAAATTGTGACATTGCAGTGACAGGTTGGCTAGCCCATCGCCCATAACACTTATGACCCTATATCGTAGGTATAGTCTACTTCTACGACACGGGGGTGTTGAAATTGTTATGTCGTCACAGGGTTTAATAGACGATTGATAACTAATGGAAGAAAGGCATCCATTTCAGTAGAGGTATTTTGGCGGTCGGACTTTGTGAGAGCGCCGATAGTCCGATACTAAAATAGTGTATTTCACCCGTTAAACACTACTTTTCATGTCGAATACGAGGAAAGAAAGAAAGAAACTTGTGCTATCGAAGCGTGCCCACAATAGTAGAGTAACACTAATCTTATAATGACCTAGAATCTTCACTGTGTCTATTAATAGAAAAATCTAAACGTAAACACGGCGTTCATTTAAGATTTGGTTTCACAAAACTACCCAGCTATCGAGAAAGAAATCACTGTAGGCTTTCATCAGATGGACGAGAGGTTAGTTTTTGGTTTAAATACATTCAATCAATGTGGCCTAAACGCGTCTTGTGTCGCTGAATCGTGGCCAGAATAGTAGAGTACGTATAACCTTAAAATAAACGACTCCAGTCTCCCCAATAATCGAAACATTTAGACGTAAACACGTATGTACGTACTTAATAGTTTCGCGGAAATGATTTACGTACCTAAATAATTTCTGCGTGCAATCCGCGTTTTGGTTGTAGGTGTTTTGTTCTGTGGTACGAGTATGTTATCTTCTAGTGTTTGGGGGCCTCTGCTTGGTATCTTTTGGGTAATTGCCCCTAACAAAAATCAATAGCTATTTCATTATCCTCGATTATTCGAACGTTACGTTGATTTATCCAAACACTAGGTGTGTGTATTTTTACTATAAATACTTACTATATTTTCATTTCTTATCCTACTAATATTATTAATGCGAAAGTTTGTACGGATGTTTCACGTAAAAACTACTGAATGGATTTTAATGAAACTTTACAAGAATATAGCTTATACATAAGAATAACACATATTGCGCAGACGAAGTCGCGGGCACCACCTAGTTTTTCTATATTTTACATACTTTGCATTTTTTATCGATTAAAATATCAGACTGAAGAAATTTTAATTTAAATACTCGTCATTTTCCAACTGCTTTTTAATTCAATGTTAATACGTTCTTGCGATTTTAATATACGTACTGTACTGTTTTTTTATGAAAAGGTGTTGCTTTTCTTAGTTATCGTCTTAAAAAAAACTTAGAATTATCCGAACTAGCTTCGATCCCAATTTGTTCAGATAATCGAGGTTCTACTCTTTCTCTCTACTTCTACTCTCTCCATCTGTCGGATGTAAGAGCTCTGTTCGGTGGTAAATGCTATTGGGAGTGAACATGTTATAAATTAACTCGCTCCTATTGTTATTAATACCACTCGCTATGTAACTATTCCTTCGTTATCGCTTCGCTATTTTAATCGTAAATAAAGCATGATTGTAAACAAATATGTTGACAATAACCAGAGGATTTCCGCGAAACTTATCCGCAGTTATAATGTCATATGTAACATATAATATATGTCATTGTATTGCGCTGTTTACACATTCATTCCCGTGAGTTCGGTCGTATTGTAAGACTATTTTGTTTTTATTAAACGAAAGATAAATGTTATGTTCATTGTTTATTTTAGAACTTCATAAGCTTCACTACATATTGTTTTAAGGTTAATATATTCAATTCACACGTTGTAAACTAAAGGTAAACCAACTCGGTGTCTGATTGAACTGAAAGTAGGTATATATTCGTATTGTAATAAATACAAAAGGACGAACGAAAGACAAAAAATCTGAAACGAACAAAAAAGTCCTTTGTTTGAAACTTATCATTGAAATTAAAATAAATGCATAAAACTGATAACATAGCTAATCGCGACCAATATCTAATCAGTAACCTTCAGCGTGCGATTATCTTCCTGCATCCGTGTACGCGAATGTTATCCGGTAAAGCGCGCAGTAAGTCGCATTAAGCTTGGTTATCTACCCAAGTTCAACGTCAGCACATAGGTATAAACCCTGGTGTGCAACAATAGTTTTTATACTCCAGCACTTCTATCTGTCAATTAGATGACTGTCAGCGATATTAAAGAAGTATACAGTATAACGATGTCTATGGTATTCCATACGATTTTCAAACAATATATGAGCACTGTTGTTTTTTAAGTTTCTATAGTGGGTACACATCTTCCCTATTCTGCCACGTTTCTGGATTTTGCTTTTTACGCTATTTTAGCAGTCGTAGAAAAACTAGCGTATGCAACAGCTCATAATTGGTTCTTAAAACTCTCGGGACAATGATTACAAAGCAAATGTGATGAAAAAAAGTATACGTCACTACTAAACGCAACAGGTACTTAACTTTTTCACTAATACGGCTTTCCACCTGATAATGCGAATGAAGAAATTGAGGCGCGCAAACAATTCGAGCAATACATTTGTTCAAATATACTCTCGCAACTATATGTCTACACGTGTAAATATAGTTACAGCTATGTCCCATAGCACTTTTATGTCGACGTATTAAGTAACACCAAAATTTTTACACTTGACTTTGGTCAAGTCATTGTCACATCGTTCAGTCAAGTGTAAAAGTATGGTGGTGCACATCTTACTCAAAAATATGTCCCATAGCACCTTTTATGCCGGTGTAATAAGAGCGTAGTACCATATTTATGAGTCGATCATGTCGAACCATATTTTTGCACTTGACTGTTCCAAACCAAAATCGAAGTAACGACTTACCTAACACATTCTCCGATTTTCTGTTTACACGTACACATTACAAAAGTTTCTAATAGATACTTTAGCTATGACGACGTTACTTTTACGTTATGTATCTATTGGGCGATCGTATCTTCGTCCAATGACTCCACTACTGAAAGGTTAATTGTTTTAAGTTGATAACCTGTTTGGTAAATTAGATCGAATGCATGATAAGAGGATAACATTAGAATAGGTACATAAACTATTGTAGGTAAACTAGGCAATATGATGATAAGAAGACCGCACACCAAATGGTAAAGCGACATTAGAAATATAAAGTCCAATTAGATTTGACTTTATGGAATTACGGGGCACAGCACAGTCTTCTTCATCTCAGTCGCCATACTGTCTACAGAGTGGTCAATTTGCAGTGTCAGGCACAGATAATGCTCGTCGTATGGTTTCCCGCAATTTTTCACATCCGCTAGCCAATCTGGCAACCTTATTTAAAGGTTCACTCGGAGTTGATTAGATCCAAATCTGACCAGACAGTCCATCGTACAATTGATATTCTAAGTGGTCTGGTTCTGGTTGCCTTACTCTGCACAGCTAGACGTTATATGCTGTCATTGCTTCGCATTGTGACGTGGCTGAAGTATCTTAGTATGCGGATGTTAACGAGGATGAAGATAGAAGAAATTATATATACGTAAAACATAAGTAATTGATATAAATTAATCATCTATATAATGTATGTATTAACATCTCCGATATAAAGCAATCCGTGTTCATTCATGCTCTTCTTCTTCTCCAACGCTCCCTCATTGCTGAGGATCGTGACTCCTTTTCAGCTTGTCAACTGCGTGCTTCCATCGGTTACGGTCAGCTGCCTGACGTAGTGCGGCGTTAATCGGTCCGTAGGTCTGCTCTGAGATCTGGTCAGACCAGCGTTTCGGGCTCCGGCCTCTAGGACGCTTCCCTTCGAGGTTTCCTGTGACCATCAGGACTTCCAAGTTATCCGCCCCTTTGCGGGCGATGTGGCCAAAGTAACGCATTAATGCGCTGTAGACAGGTGGTGGATAGGCTCACTCGAGTTCCGATTCTGTTTTCGGTTCCACTTCCGTTTCCGGTTCCGATAAACTAAATTTGAAACATCTGCTTCCGCTTTCGATTCCTATAAGACCACATCCGATCCGTTACATCCCTGATTGAAATCACATACTTTAGCAAACGTATTGTGTTATCTAGTAATTTAGTGTTGTGTTTGGTGTAACGTACAGACAACCAATTGGAACTGGGCCACTGTAGGACTATGTCATAGACACGCTATCAATCTGTTTGTAAGAAATCTCTTACTCACTTTGGCATGGTTCTAGAGTGGCCTATGGCTCCAATTGGTTAACCGTACAGCAAGAGACAAATGCAAAATATTTTCACTACTTGTAGACAACGAACACTTTCGATGAGGCGTAAATTGCTTGCAAATTGAAGACGTAATTTGCTCCTTGTTTTCACTAACACGTGTTGTTTGTGTCGTAATTTTATTGACTCATTTGTTTTCAAATATGAAATGCATAATGATAATGATGTCATCATACCTACGTTAAATGATAAGTTCCATACTGTAAACTAGTATGTTTCACACGAACATTGTTCCTTATCTTTTATGACAATTAACATAGTTATAGGTGTCTCTTGCTACAAAATTAACGGTTGCGGGCTCATAGCGTTAAAAAGCTACCTGTACCTACCACCGCTTACTTATCCTGAATACGAGTAGGTTCGTTAGTTTCGTTTTGACCTTAACCTTTCGAGATCCGTACGTCAAAAATCTACACGCAATTTTTAATTGTGACACTAACCTAACTAATTGAGGTCTTATTTAAATTGTCAAGCTGGCTCCCCAGGGAGCCGACGGGGCTTGAAAGGTTAAGAGCAAAAATGTCGATTACGTGCTTCGCCTTGGCTATTAAATGTGAACTATCAATTTTATAACATTCACCATTAGTTATACAGGGTGTAACGAAAATGTAGGTGATCCGTTTAAGGGCATATCCGGTATCAAATTGTGATTATGAAAAACACTTCCTTTTTTATTTTCAAGTCCATAAAAAAACATAAAGTAAAAAATATAGAAATAATTAAGTCGTTTAAAAAAATGTTGCTTACCCCTGAGTTGCTAAGTACCTAACGTCAGCGCAAGAGCGAAGTTAGCCGTCCCGTCCTTTGAAGTTTGGCGCTGCGCGCCGCCTACCGCGCACACAAGGTCGAATGTCGCGATGACCTCTGTGTTGCACCGTGTACGAAACATCTGCTCCTTAATCGCACCCCAGAGATAAAAATCCAGAGACACAGGTCGACCGATCGCGGGGGCCAAGCCCAGGGCCCTGGGGCCTCCACGTCCGATCCAGCGAGCGCTGAACTCCGCATTCAGATGCTGTCAACTCCATTTTCACCACAAGTACCACAACACAACACAACACAACTCAACACATCACAACGTACCTAACACTACACTAGTAGCAACCAGAAGAACTAGCTAACATGCAAACTGTTCCGACATTTACGTGCGACTAACCAAACAAAATTTTAAACAATTTTGCTATTGCAAATTGCCGACAGAAACGCTGCCAGAATCCAAAAGAGCGTATGTCATTTTGAATCTCGAATGAAGATACGACCTTTTGGTTTAGCATGTTGCTAATACTACGAATTCTACGAACACTGCGTTCTGTAAAGCTGCTTTCACGCTAGACCATCATAAAATTAAAAAATAATCAAATTCAAGATACGTTAAATTACGGCCACTACAAACTAATAACCTTTACTAAGGATTGTTTTTGCGATAAAAAAACAAATTTCAGAGCATTGAACTGAATTACAAATTTCCGTAAAAATCATTTTAAGAGTTTTAACTTTTATGGTAGTTGAAAAGTATTATTAATAAGCACGAAATTTCAAGCGTTTTTCAGTCCAATACTAAAACCAGTCCAGTACTAAAAGTTTTAAAAGACAGAAAGTAGCTAACACCATGAATTAGTGTAGGCACTAGTTTTCTAACGAATGCGAATTCGACTTCTTTGACGCAAATAACTAGAAATAATGGTTGTTTTAGAGTTCAGGTGATTTACTTAAGGAACATTCGTCACGTAATCATCAAAAAAGTTAAAGATAAACATTACTTCTGTTAAATTTCGTATTAGGTATTAATGGGTGCAATAATTAAAACCCGCAAATTCCGTTTGAATAAAGTATTTGAGAACTACTCTGACCCTAACACTTACTAAGAAACTTGATAATAATCGCTTAATGTAACAAAATTTAGGTCATAATTTCAAGCAATCAACCCCATGTGAAAGACGCTTTACTTTGTAGTAGTGTAGTGTTGTGTTCTGAGAAAGCGCGCGGCGGTCTTTGTGCGCGTACCGGCCTTTGTGCGCGTGCCGCCGCTGGGGCACGGGCGGGTTAAGGGCGACTACAAATGATATTATTTTTGCTTGTTTGGTGTTCAAAATACCTAAGTGTTAATTCGGCCAGTTAGTTCTTAACGCGTTCTTCGTATCAATGTGACAAATAAGTAGTTGAAGTGTGCAGATGACGACATTAAATGCAATGTAACTGTTAAAATGTACGGCCCGTGGTCTCGCAGCAGTTGGTAATTTGGAAACTAAAAACTAAATGTGCAAGTGCAGGTGGAACAAGCTGAAGCGTGAATAAAAAAGGATATTACTTATTACCAGTGCAAAATGATTGATGGTGTTAAAAACCACATGAAAGTTCGTGATGAGGAGCGTCTTGCAAAATGTTTAGGGATATTTCTGTCAAGTTACCATTTTTAGTATTTCTTAGAAAGACTTTTAAATACTTGCAAAAGATTGAAAAGGAATTTCGAAGACAACGCAAAGAGTGCAAAAACCCGAGTGCGGCCAGCCTATTGGTGAGTAGGGCCAGTGAATGAGCTGATTACCAGTAGTAGTAGTACTGAGATCGTAAACCTTTTCGTGAATTAGTAAGTTTTAAAGGAAAAAAAGAAACCTTCATAACTTTTTATCTATGGCGAATTTTATTTTTTTGATATTTTTTGTGGATACTACCCACGTATATATATACGCCCTTAAACGGATCACCTACATTTTTGTTACACCCTGTATAGTAGCGGTCAAGGTGTTTAAAAATATCTGAACAAGTATACGCCTTAACAATAAAAGCGTGCTCAATTATTTGTGAGCACCTTGTCAAGGAATTTGATTCAAATACAGGGTGACTGGTAATTCGTCCTATTCCTTGAAAGGAGTTATTCTAGAGCTTATTTGCAATGTTTTTGGCTCAGTCAAGCAGGTGTCAAAACTCAATGGTTCTCGAGTTACTTATTCAAGTTTTTAGTTTTTTTTTTCGAAAAAACGCCACCTTGCGACCTAAGAATGCCAATTGCAAAAAAAGTAAGTAAGTGCATTAGGATGGTCAATTCTTGTTTTTCTTATAGCCAGTAAATGAAGCATTACTTTAAACAAAAAAACCATTTCAATAAATTATTAATCATTGAAAAATATAAGGTCATAAATCACAAGTCAAAGATTTGTTTCACGTTTTACTTTCAATCAAAGTCGATTACTCAAAAAAATGTGTATGAAATGAAACTTCACGTACAAATTACTTGCAGAAGTAAATTGTGTAACTCATAACCTTTCTCAAAAGGTACATATGTTGATAGGTTTTCTAACTAATTGCAAATATTTAATAACATAAATTACAGAGCAGGCAGCGTCTAATCCGAAATCGGTTTGTTTTTGTACCTTCGTATCTCACCTAATTATCCTCTTGTTGTTATCTTTTGAGGTTCAAGGTTGCCTTCGGACAGGTTCGGACATGTTCGTGTGTAATGATATTATTCATTCATTAACGTAATAATAATTAAGAATAACTAACCCGAGCCAGCGGGTCTACCACGAACATCCAAAATTGGCATTGACGGAAATACCTCTTTGTCACTCTTGCAAGTGTGACAGAGATGAAGATATAAATCCGCAATCGTTCGATTTTCGTGGTACCAGCTCTGGTTTGTTGGAACGATTTTATGACAGAAAATTTGTTGTTGGTGAAGGCCATTGAAAAAAAAACAACAATTTTTGGAGCCAAATTCAACATTAAAAAAGATAGTACAAATACGAAATTTTACTTACAGTTAATCAGAATAAAAGCACTAAGAAGCACAAAATTAGAATAATAAAATAATAATACAAGTATTTACAAGTTTTGTTCGAATTGCCCGACGTCATTTCGTATACAAGCACAAAGCCTTCTGCGTACTTCTGATATTTCAGCTGCTACATTTTTTTCTCTTGAGTCTTCTACAGCTCATATTGGGCTGTCGTACACTAATTCCTTCATGTGACCCCAAATGTAGAACCTACGAAGCGGCACATCCTCCAGCAGCGCGGGTACCTCTTCCGTTAAAAAAAATTCGTAGGCGATGTCGGATAAACGTGCTTGCAAAAAGTATCAAAGTTGTCGTGCACAATTCCCTTCCACACATTTAAAGAGAATCTTTGCTGATGAGCTCCTTCCTTTGATTTTCTTGGGTTTTTTCACCTTTAGGAGCCCAAAAATGCAGGTGCATTTGTGATACCATCGCGGCCGAAGTTAGATTCATCTGTCCACAAGATGTTCTTCAGGTACCCCGGATCTGCGATGTCAGCATTGATTAAAAATCTGCAGAAATCCATCCTTCTCGCAAGGTTCTCCCTCCTGGAGTGCGTGTACCGGAGTGTGATGGTATGGATACAGCCGGGCTGAGTGCAGCGTGAACCAAACCCTCCATTGAGACATACCAAGCTGGTTACCTACAGCTCTGGTCGAAGTAGTGCCGTCTGCCCGAAACAACTCCAAGATTTCTTCTCCTTGACAAGGATTACGAATTGCAGGTCTTCCAGCATTAGCTTGGCGTCGTTGAGTTTCTCGAACACGTCAATAAGTCGTACTAAACTAAACACGCTGACATCAGTTAAACGGCGATTTGGAAACCGTCGTTGATATTATCTTCGTGCTGCGCTGCTGCGTCTGCGTCACCATCAGCAAATCCGTAACAATACAGGATATCCGCGTTTTCGTCAAATTGGTAAGCCGCCATTTGATAAAAGTAGTCAACAAGATTATGTAGTTGAAAGTTAATGATTGTTTACTTGATGCATACAGATAATGAAGCCTCGGCTTATCACGAACACTTCCGAAGAATTCCCTTTATTATTATTACTTTCATTAATTATGAATAACATCATAACAGACGAACCTGTCCTGACCTTGAACCTCAAAAGATAACAAAATAATAATTAGGTGAGATTACAAAGGTGACACAAACAATCCGGTTCCGGATCAGGTACGCTTCCAGCCCAGACGCTACCTGCTCTGTTATTAATGTTATTATTTTCAATTACTTAGTAAAACCTTTCAACAATTTTACCTTTTTAGAAAGGTTATGAGTTACACAATTTATTTTTGTAATTGAGTAATCGACTTTGATTGAAAATAAAACGTGAATAAAATCTTTGACTTGTGATTGACCTTTTATTTCTCAAGGGTTAGTGATTTATTGAAATGGTTTTTAATTTAAAGTAATGCTTCATTTACTGGCTATAAGAAAAACAAGAATTTACTATCCTATGGTGGCGTTTTTAAAAAAAACGAATAATTGAATAAATTGGAAAACATTGAGTTTTGAACATTGGGTTGGCTGAATCAAAAGCATTGCAAATAAGCTCTAAAATAACTCCTTTCAAGGAATAGGTCGAATTACCAGTCAACCTGTATGTATAGACCATTTCGTACTTTGTTAATTAACATTTTAGGGGTCAGAGATCTGATGCTATTGTCACTTGTCATCGTGGAGTGTGGACATAAATCAAATTCACTTACCGTAGGCTTTGATGGAAATAAATAATAATTATACATATGACAGTAGGAACGTAAATAATAGGTAGGTACAATTAAATGATAATAAAATATTATCGAACATTTGTGCCCCATTTCTCCTGTTTTCGTTACCAGGAATATCTTATCACAATAACTGTGTTAACATTTGATTAAAGAGGTCTTCCTTTCCCGCGGCATGTCATTTGGAAGCTGTAATTAATGTGTACCTACACAATATTATGTATATTCATGGCTATAGTTTATGAATTAAAAATTTCTTAACCTTTTCCAATTGTGTTAGTTAAATATCTCTATCTAGTATTGTTTCAGTTTCGTCTGGATGACGGGTAGATAACTCCTTTAAAATCCAACGCTTATAAATGTGTGTACAGTCAAGTGTAAAAATATGGTGGTGGCACCTTATGCCGGTGTAATAAGAGCGAAGTACCATATTTATGAGTCGATTATGTCGAACCATATTTTTGCACTTAACTGTACAATGACAAAGTTAACTACCGCCTGTAGACGTCTAGAGCGCAAAATAATAAAAAACATAAATAGAGTAATTATCAGTCTTCATTAACATGTAAGTAAAAAAAAACATAAAAGTTCGATTTGAAGGAGGAAACAGCGGACTATGGCAGCTCGAAATGCACTTTTTTGTATGGAGCGAGCGCCATTGAGCCCATGCTCTTTTCACTTCTTGAAACATAACTTCAATTACAATCAGTCTTTAAACTACAGATTTTCTTGTGCATGTAAATTAAGCTGTTTAAACTTAGGTTAACATTTATAATAAATACTCATCATCATCTTAATCCTGTGAAAACGAGTGCTGTAAAGGGCTCGAAACGTTGGGTCATGTTGTTAATAAACCCGATTAATCCGTTCTAAAGTGTTTAATTTCAATGAATAACAACCGCGGTAACAGAAGACAATATAAATAAATATATGATAATAATCACACCAATAAAAAACATATCTTGCACTTCTTCTGGGCGCTATCGTGTCCATTAAAATGCTGCCATACAGAACTTTAAACACAAACACGCAAAAAATATAATTGCAAGTACGAGCATTAATTATTTACTAAGTAGGTGACCCAAAGGCACCGTTAATAAAGGGATTTGTTACTTCTGTTCTGTTCTATGATATTGAACGAAATTTTGCGGATTGCATAACTAACGTTATCGAGGCTGATGGTGATAGCCGCCATTGGTTCGATGTTCTCAACTCACGTTCGACAACGCTCATCGACTCTCTCCCCAAAAGGCACTAACGCCGCTAATACGCTAAGGCGCTAATATTACGCCAGAAATCAGTCATGGCAGTAGTATCTGGCAGCTGCACATCGGACACACGAGGGTCGGTTTCCTCTCGCCATCGGTTATATAATATTCGGTATATTCGGGTCCTTTGATCACTGTGGAAGAGACGATTCTGCTGGAATCGGTCCACACTCTTTCTGTAACGGCGGATATGGCTTGCCCATGCTAGACTTTCTGCTTCAGAAATTCGATGCGCTCTGTGGCATTGAGTCGCGGGTCTCGATATCCGTCTCCGCGAACGCCTGATGCACAAAGCGCATTACTCGGGTGCGATCCACCCCCCTGAAGCAGATCAGCTTTGCAATGCCAGTTATAAATGAGTTGATACGACGCTCGATTCGCTCTTGCCATGCAGGCCGCGCTCTCGAGGCGAAGCAGATCAAGTGTCGATAGTCGCTGATTATCCATAGGTATCATTATTATTTATAATTATAATGATATGGATTAACTGTGTTTTTCTGTACATATGTGACGCATTTACTGTTTGGGCTTGAAATAATCAATTACGTACTTCGTTTGTGCCCTATCTACAAAACACCTGAATTAGGTGGGTATGTCAATAGGTTATTTCGTAAATAACTCAGATAAGCAGCTTACAGCAGCCTTGTGGGTATTTCTTGCTTCATAATTATCTAAATGTGTAGTACTTATATGGCCGAGATTAACGTATTAATCTGTTTTTAGAAATGCGCAATACGCTTGTTTTCGTGCATGTAAGCGTGCAATAACACGTGATTTGACTCATTGATATTTCTACTTATGACGTTATTTTCTTTACTACACTTTACTTAACTAATTAAAACATATTTTTCCATCGACACCAGGAGGAGGCAATTCGGCTGTATATTTTGTTATGCCATAACTCAATCGATTTTGATGATTCATTTTTAACTGACTGCCGAAAGAAAGGCGGGTTGTTGTTTAAATACAAGATGGTCTCATTCTATTTTAGTTCTGATCTGATGATGGAATCCATAAGGAACAGAGTGAACATCTTAATTTTGAAATTGGCCCTGGACTCCCCGGAGCACGAAATGCAATTAGGTACTTAATCGAATACCGTCCATACGTCATACCATCGGGCTGATGTATGTAATCATTGCTTGTCTGGCCCTCGAGATATTCTCGAGGGTAAGCCTCCAAAATATTAAAAAAAGAAGCTTTCGTGCCGTATCGTGCCTCTCCTATTCCTTATCGTTTCCAATATAACGCTTTGCTTTTCTCCTACCATTCTAACGTCATACCATCGGGCTGATGTATGTAATCATTGGCCTTCCTCTGCTTCTCTGGCCCTCGACATATTCTCGAGGGTAAGCCTCCAAAATATTAAAAAAAGAAGCTGTCGTGCCGTATCAGGTGGCCCCTCATCGTGCCTCTCCTATTCCTTATCGTTTCCAATAGGTTTTGCTTTTCTCCTACCATTCTAAGTACGTTCTTATTCGTTTTTCTTTCAGTCCAGCTAATCCTTTCCATCCTCCGCCAACACCATATAAATATATACCTAACCTACCATATATTCGACAATTATTTTGTCTACCCATTAACATAAACGTTGTTTTGTAAATAGCGGTCGTCTACCCAAATCTGTTGTCAATATCTCTGTCACCAACAAATTAAGCGCGGGTCGTGACCCGGTTGTTCGCGGGACGCTTAATTACTTACTTCAGATTACGGTGCTTTAACATTCTTGATTAGGTACGTTACAGTTATCAGGGTATCATTGAGCACATTGTTTAGTACTAAGATTCCTCCATCCGTCCGTCTGACACCGGGCTGTATACACCGTGATAGTTAGACAGTTGACATTTTCAAATGTATTTCTGTTGCAGCTGTAGGTAACAACAAATACAAAAAACCAGAATAACTAAATATTTAAGGATGCTCTCATCCAACAAAGGTGATTTTGTATACGATAGTTAAAGGTACGGAACCCTTCGTGCGCGAGTCCGTCGCACTTGGCCGGCTTTTAAATAATTGCGCGTAAAATGAGTACAATATATACGAGTATCTTACTAGCTTTTCCCGCAACTGGTTAGCCGGCCCGGGTTAGTTAAAACTTTTACCCCGTTTTACTTTACAAATTTGTATGGGGGCTTGCCCCAAAACTAACAGAGATGAGACGTATATCTGCAAACAGGTCGTATTGTCTGCTTCATTTCGCTATATGGGAAACAAGTTGAATTCTATTTGCACATGGTCCTTTGATTCCAAAATCTATTTTCTTAGAGGACCTGCTCGAAATTTAAAGAACACACATAGGTTACCTATGTGTGTTCTTTAAATTTCGAGCCTA
Organism: Lathronympha strigana; assembly: GCA_949128165.1. Lineage (NCBI taxonomy): Eukaryota > Metazoa > Arthropoda > Insecta > Lepidoptera > Tortricidae > Lathronympha > Lathronympha strigana. Next base: position 3,914,047 of record OX421905.1, read on the forward strand.
TGATAGGTATGTTCCAAATTAGAAGGTTCTAAATAAGTACGTGCAAACGGCTTTAGGCGTTGCGTTGTACGTCAATCTTTATTAGATGGCGATTATTTTATATAGGTAGAAACAACAAAGTTGTCCCCTCACGGAAGCTTTTTCCTGACGACAGGATAGGTATCAATTTCTAGTAGATCTCTTATATATGTACCTGACTTTTGTTTTCTAAAACAATTTAAACTCCAACTCAACTCTGAAATTTCTTAAGCAATAGTTTTTGTGGTTGATCCGTAACAAGCGCCATCCAGTCTTTTTGTAATGTATTTCCTTTCTTTTTTATAGAAGAGCGAGCGAGATGCGCATATCGTACGGAGACGTGCTGGCGGACGATACCTTCGAGCACATCTTCAACGTGACGTCCCACAACGACGCGCTCCTGGCTTATTACTACCTCGACAGCGACAATAAGGTGAGAATCAGTCTCTCTTTTTATAAGAGGGTAAGCAGGATAGCCAAGAGATTGCCAGATGTTTCGGGAAAATTCGGGTGACAAGGCTGTATTAGACTGTCTTTGACTTCATGTTCTTCGATTGCAATCTCCTACTAGGACTGGAAGAAGACGAATCCGGAAACAATCAACTGAATCCGTATTTGTATTAAGTTCACGCGAGGAAAGCAACTCTACTCTATGCAACTGTTCTTGCGGTAGGCCGTTGGCGTTTCTTTATCAACATTTCGTCTACGGGACTCTAAAACCCTAAAAAGCAAAAAGCCCATTAGGTCTGTTCCCGGCCATAGTTATGTAGTTCAAATTATAATAAACTAGTAATGTCCGTCTTCGGCCATCTATGAACCCATGCAAAGTTCCACCCAGCAATGACGCCACCGATAGATGACGCGATACTTGCTCTTCACACGCCCCGACCCCGACGGGTTATCGTCGGACATCCTTTGTTGTTTAGTTTTTATTATTGTTCCCAATTAGCAGTAACGCGTGTATCGGCTTAATAATGTAAAAGTAGAGGTGCGTTTGCTTCATTAAACTTGTTTATAATTTGCCCCTGAGTGCAATGTCCATACAAACAAATGTTTCCCTTTATCTCCACTATCTACAGAATGGCTTGCTCATTTCGTAAAAGTTAAAGCGAAACACCAGCGATGTTCCATCTTAGGTTACATAGTCCGTGGGCCAGTGAAGAAAACGGTATAACTTGAGAGTACCAAATTTGAAATGGCGGCCAAACCAAGATGGCGGATGTATGACAGGTATGGGTAAACTTTGGGGATATGTACTAATTTTTCTTTTCACGGCAGTTAGGTAAGCGTGGCGTAGGTGGCGTTTTATAAAAACGCCAAAAGACCACAATTGCTATCTTAAAGTAGTACCTTCCTAACAAAAATGGCGGCTAATCAAAGATGTCAACTATAATATCTCGAGAACTATTTATCCTATCTTATTACTCTTTTTTTAACTGAACAAAAGGTTTGTGTAAGCTTTTTGCCATACACTATATCACTAATGCCAACCAATAAGTAATTGGAAATAATGAAAATTTCATCATTATTATTTTTTGTGTCGGGTTTTTACATGGCAATCTTAACGTTTTATAAATAAAATGATGTGTAAAGTAGGTATATTGTATTTAACTGTCTTTAATTTGATGTATAAATCGTCAGGTTTAGATGGTAAAAAACCCCACCCCTTGAGAACCTTGTTGACCCTTGATAGGATTCTCAAGGATCAACAATGAGCTTGTAAGTCTTGTAACACTACGTGGTACAAGCCCCCAGCCCCCTTAGCATAACTTGTCAAAAGGCGCGACTTTTCAATTCTTCATACACCAAGCGTGACTTGACGTATGGACTTGCCCCTGTCGCGCGTAGTTACTCGTATGCTAGAGCGCAAGAAGACCGCATACAATTTGATATTAAATAAGCAGGAACAACATAATAAGTTCGAACCCAATATATTTGAGTATAATATAGGTATACGTATTACTTACATATGCTTGGCTGTTTGGCTTACTTTAGTATGTATGCTTAATTATATCAGCAATTAAAATGTATGTTTAAACAAATTGTTCTGCACTGGTAAAATGATAAAGATAGTCTTAAATAGACTATATGTTCACGAGACATTACTCCTAACTCTTTGTCAACTCTAGTTTATGTTTTACGACTACCAAGCCGTGAGTCAAGTCTTTTGTTCTAAGCCATCAACTTCGAATCGGCACAAGTAACCAGTCTTTGTACCAATATTGCAATAGTAATGACTAATGACGTTCATATGATGAGATAAGGAAGATATATGTTTGTTTTGTCCTTGGGCCTCGATCTATTTACCATTTCAGTAGGATCAATACAAACGTGTATTGTGTTCATACTCGTACAATACGGGCAAATCTTTAAACGGTTTAGCATGACCTAAGAAGTATACTGAGATATTTGTTCAGAAACATTATGAAGATACTGTCCATACAAACTAATTCGGCCCACAATGTATAGGAACATGCCTACAAATGAAACGTACGATAATTACTATAAAGAGCTCTCGTAATTGAACATTACGCAATTAACAGGCAAACTAACTATCATGTTTATATTTGATTTTACCGTACCTAGACTTAAACAATTTTGAAGAATGAATTTTGTAGAATGTAATTAAAGTAAAAAAAGAATAAAATAATGAATTAAAAAATCAAAAAAATATTTATATAGACTATTAAACACATTACCCGGCTTTGCGCTGCGCAGTCGGGTAATAAAAATAAAGATTTATTCACCAAAAACTTAACCATATCTAAAACTAAATTGTAATCTATGGAGGACAAGAAAACTGGTTTATTGTGTATTCTTTTGTAATGTGTTGTGTGTTGTTGTTTTTGTTTTCTTAGGGTTTGATCTGGGGGTACATAATCTGGGGGTATCTGATATATGTATATAAGGATTTCTTACATTATTTTTACTTTTGGGAATTTATGCTGCTTTCAAATTTTCACGGAACAGCAGTATTTACCCGCAATCGTTGTTACCTGCGAGGATCCGGTAAATTCAATCTAAACCATATGTCCCAGAACGACCATATGTTACGTCGAGGTCCCAGAACAAATTGTGTCCTTTCTTAAAACACACATTAAACACATCTGTAATTTTTAAATAGTAATATTATACCAAAAATAAGTTGTATTTAAGTATACTTAACGATACAGTATTTATTGATTTAATTAAGTGATATCATGGGATCTCTTTGAGTCGACCCTGCCGGTCAAGTCAATGACACGGATACGAAACCACGATAAAGATTATCTAGTTGTAAACGGAGATATGCATCATAGATTTTGATAGCACAAACTGTGAAATTGTTAAATAAAACTCCATGAGAGTCATGACTTCCTAGAAGTTGACATTTCATATGCTTGGAAGAAATAACCGCCGCCGCCGTCTGTCCGTCCGTCTGACACCCCACAGTCGGAATTTTCACAAATTATGTATTTATAACAACAACTATTAAAAAGCAGAATAAAATAAACATTTAAGGGGGCTCCCATACAACAAACGTGAATTTTTTGCCGTTTTCGGGTTCCGTACCAAAAGTGTTAAAAAAGGAACCCTTATGGTGCGTCTCAGTCTATCTGTCTGTCACATCGTTAAATATCTCGAGAACTACTTAAGCTACCGATTTGAAAATTGGAATAGTTAATAATAATTTTTAAGAAAAAAAAACCGACTTCATTTGGTTCCCGGTAAAAGTGAAATTAAGAATTTGTTTGAGTTAGCCAGTTTACTTCACAAATATCCAATACACCGCACGTGTACGATTGAAAATTGAGGAGCTTTCTTAATGTCCTAGAGCTTCCATCATTACATTTGAAGTATAATCAAACGGAACTCCCTTATAGACCTTTAAACAAACAAAATAACAATGTGTTAAATTGGATGACAGACTGTAAATTAACGAGCATATTCATTATGCCATCCCTGATTATCAACATCAGGTCCACTCCAGCAAAATGATGGCCACAGTAAGAAAATGCCTAAGCTAATTATGAACACCCTCTAATCACAATTAACCTGCCGTTCATATTTGAAGAGTTCTCTGAATTCTTCTAGAACTCCATCATCAGAATATAAATCAAATCAAAAAGATGAATGTCACAACTAGGATAATAAGTAGAGCTAGGTTTATTAACCAGTTCCACTTTGCGATCCCTGGTCTTCATCATCAGATCAAGTTCATCAAAATTTTGGCTCCGCCAAAACACTGTTTTAGTTACTTAAGGAAACCCTCAAATCAGAATGCATGTGCCGTTAAAATTTGAGGAGTTCTCTCAATCCCTCATGAAGCCCATCATCAAAATAGAACTATAATCAAATAGGACTATCTTGAAGGTATTTCTTTACAAAGAAAAGATGAATGTCTCAAATCGGATGATAGAGCTGCGAATTAACAAGCAGTTCCACTTTGCCATCCCTGGTCTTCATCATCAGGTCCACTCCACCAAATTGATAATGTTCGTAAAGAAATGCTCGAGTGTCTTAAGAAACTACCCAAATCATCATGCATGTGCCTTTCAAATTTGAGGAGTTCCCTCAGTTCCTCATGGATCCCATCATCAGAAATTGATTTTGAAAAAAACGGGACAAACCTGGAACCATCTATTTTCATACAAAAAAATATTTTTTAAACCGGATGATAGTCCTGGGAATTACCAAGCAGTTCCACTTTGACATCCCTGGTCTTCATCATCAGGTCCACTCCACCAAATTGATGATGTTCGTAAAGAAATGCTCGAGTGTCTTAAGAAACTACCCAAATCATCATGCATGTGCCTTTCAAATTTGAGGAGTTCCCTCAGATCCTCATGGATCCCATCATCAGAAATTGATTTTGAAAAAAACGGGACAATCCTGAAACCATCTATATACAGACAAAAAAATATTTTTTAAAATCGGATCATAGTCCTGAGAATTACGAAGCAGTTCCACTTTGCCATCCCTGGTCTTCATCATCAGGTCCACTCCACCAAATTGATGATTTTCGTAAAGAAATGCTCGAGTTTCTTAAGAAATCACCCAAATCAGCATGCATGTGCCTTTAAAATTTGAGGAGTTCCCTCAGTTCCTCATGGATCCCATCATCAGAAATGGATTTTGAAAAAAACGGGACCAACCAGGAACCGTCTACTTTTAGAAAACAAAAAAAAAATTCAAATCGGTTCAGTAATGACGGAGTTATGAGTGAAAATCCATTAAAAAAAAAAAAGGCGAATTGAGAACCTCCTCCTTTTGAAATATTGAAGTCGGTTAAAAACAAAGATAGACCCACTACTAGACAGACTACTAGACTAAAGACAGATTGAGAGAGGATTTATCATATATTTTAATTTATATAAATTAGCAAAAGCTAGTAATGCTATAAGTGTTTAAGTGCCGCCACTTAAACACTTACAGCATTACTTTTTGATATGGTCTGATCTCCCTAAGAAATGAGTAGAAAAAATAATTTATCTTAGCTGATTAGCTGATTTTATGCAAATTAAGCGTAAGTACTAGACGCAATCGCATTGCCGGTAATCGTGCTATTTCCCTTTATTGCTTTCTTATCATTGATCCATAGCTCGTGCGCGTGCTTGTTCACGTGATGTATATTCTACATAGAGGCAACTTAAAGAGGTTGATACAAAAGACCTTAGAGGTCAAAGGCTTAGAGGTTAATGATTAAAACTTACGTTTTAATAATTAACCTTTAAGGCCACGCATAAGTGAGGGTTCTGTACCGTCATACGATGAAGTAATTATGCAAGCAAAAAGGCGTAACTGCCTTCACTTACGTCTTTCTGTAATAAATAGTTTTTTGTTGTTTGACATGTTTTTTGACATTTAGTTACATTACATGTATAGAACGTCCCCCCCCCCCAAACATCTTTTCACACAAAATACACCTTTACCTGTAATATAATTCCCGTATGTTCTACCGACAACCGCTACTGAGTAAAACCGCTGTGACATACGGACAAACGGACTGGACGAAACTGTAAGGGTTCCTTTTTTGTCATTTGGCTATGGAACCCTAAAAAACGTGACAGAGAACGCACAAGTGTCGATAAACAGGGTGATTGTCGTATCGATTGTTCGAAGTCGTTGTATAAAGCGATTTTTCTATTAAGTAGGTAAATATTTTTGAAAATGATCTCTCCTAAAATCTATAAATCGTGTGCCTCGCCCTCAACTTTTGATTAATTCATTGTCATATTCAAATTAAATGGCCATATAAGTCTCTCAGATATCCTTACCGGTGGACGTATGGTGGATTTAGACATTTGCCGCCCGTAAGCTATTCGCCGGTACATTGACCAAATTGCCGGTCCACCTTACTCTAGTTTAAAGCAATTCTGCATACCTAAAACATAAATCTCCTCTGTCTCACTCGTTCCAGATGAAAATGACGGAGATATACGACGTGACGGACGCGGACACGGACGCGGTGCAGTCGCCGACGGAGCGCGTGGTCAACGAGCAGCTCGAGTTCGACAGCGACTGGACGCGCGACATGATCGCAGACACCGGTATGAACTCTTACCCCTTTATTCATAAAATACGAAGTAGATTGTACAGTCAACCAATTGGAACCCTAGGCCACTCTAGAACCATGTCAAAATGACAAGCAGTAAGAGATTTCTTACAATCTGAGTTATAGCGTCACTATGACATAGTCCTACAGTGGTCTAGGGTTCCAATTGGTTGACTGTACATCAAGGGCATAAAATTTAAAAAAATGGGTAGTTATGCCTGAGGTATACACTCTGCTTTTCACTTCGATTGTAAGGAAAATATTAGGTTTTATTTCACTTTAAGTCTTTGAAAATGAAACATCCATACTCGCGCGCTGGGGTTCTCCTCGCCCCCCGCCGCCTGCAGGCGGCCGAGAGCGCGGGGGGCCGCGGCGAGCGCGTGCCCCCTGCGATGTTACTTTATGCCCTAGAGCATGAAAAGCGATTTTGTGTCGCCTAGCCACGACATAAAGGCGAACTTTTCGAGCAAGAGAAGTGAAAAAGTTAATAGACGTAATTTCAGTTCAATTATGTTTTCTCCCTCTCTAACAAAGGCTGTCAACCTGACAGATGACGGCAGACAATCATTGACCGAGTGATTTAGCTAAACTGTGTTTGATGTGCGTTTATTGACCGAGTGAGCAAAGCGAGCGAAGCGTCTCCGTTTCAGCTTCGGCAGAAATCCTTTCGTGTGTCTGTCCATTTGTCCTCCTCTACAGGTCGCATTTATCAACTAATTCTTGTGAAATTTTGTAAACAAGTTTGTTAATTAGTTACGTAAAATTTTTTTGTCGATCCAGTTTTTGGAGTTTTTCAAAATGGCGGGAATTGTAACAAAAGTCCTAAACGCCATAGACGCCACAAAATTCAGCGATGTTTCAACCTTGGTTTTATTCTCCCCATAATAGACACTCTTTGCATTACCTTATGGATCATGGGTCAAGTATTAACTGAAATATGCATTTATGTATGTATGTTTTATTCGTCATTCTACTTAACCCACCAAACGCCCGCCATCCGCATCAAAAGTTCCCGAGAGCGTTCTGTCAACACTTGTTTATTTATTAAGGACTCTTAATAGATATATTCTACACGCTCCGCGTCGAGGCTCCTGCCAACGTGTTGCCGACAAAATATAAAGATTGGTTTAGTTTGAGGGTAATTATTTTTAAGGGTAATAGATATGTGTAATTAGTTGCGAAGAGCCGAAGACACATGTTCAGTCACTTTTCTTTCAGACGAGCTCGACGTTGACGGCCTTGATGAGGACGAGCTGGGCGACCGCAACATATTCTCGGACCCCGAGAGCGAGTGGCGCCGGCACTCGCTCGCCAGCTCCGAGAGTGACGCCGAGCAACCCGAGAGTGACCGCCGCCATATCTGCCAGGCCTCGTAACATTATTCCTACTCTACCAGCCGGACTTCCAGCCAGTGGCGGATTAGCTATATAGCTAGTACGTATTCTGACCGTAAAAAAGTGGCGTCAAAATGTTGTTTCTTGATCGAATTTGCTACAGAACCCGCGATGGCTTAATCCGTCACTGCTTCCATGGCTGAAACTCAAGGCAAGTGGGACTTCTTGAACTGCTTCATCTTTGGTACGAAACAACTCAAGGCAGCAGACGTGGTCAAAAGATACTGTATCCCGCGATAACTGCCGCTACAGAAATCTAGACTAGACTACATCTGTCGGTTTCCCAAGCAAGTAACATTTGAAAGTTAAATTTAAATGGAATCAAATGTTATAAAAAAATTAATGTAAGTATAGTATTCCAGTTTTATTTAAGAAATATTTATATTTATTACTGTATTCAGTTACAAGTTACCTTAGAATCAAAGCAAAAACGTGATAAATGTGAATATAGAAACGTTGATTCGTTTTAGTCTAGGAATTTGTTACCGAGGTTGCATGCAAATCTGGCCGACGAAATGATTAATGTGTCGCCGTAATGTTTAGGTGATGATATATTATTAGGTGATGGTAATATAAACCATATACGTCCCTGATTTTCAAGCTATTTTGGAACCTGAAAGGTATCCAAATAGCCTTAACACGGGCTATTCCAACTTATATTTATTATGACTTATACGATATTAGATTAATATTTAATTTGTAAACATGCTATATAATATGCAATATTAAGGTATTAAGTAAAGCGATTTTATTTGATAGCGACTTAAAAAGAAGTAAGTAGATCTGTACAGAACAGGATATTGAATGTCACTTCGGGATCTGATTGTTACCGAAGGGCCTACATACAATTACGCCATATTTGCTCGTTTAGCACGTTTAGTATCGTCAATATTACAATACGACGTCATAGGTTTCCACGTCACAACGTCGCAACGTAACACGACGCGACGTTGTATCGTGTGTTCAGTGTTGGCCCTTAGACTTTAGCCTCAATACTACATGTAAGAACCTACAGTCGCAGAGATAATGACCCCTACATACAATCTCTATGCAGGGGCTCCACTATCTCAGCAGCAGAGCGCACATAACTTGACACTAATGATTGAGCTTAATGACTTATTGTGATAAAAGTTTCGAAAATTAGCAATGTGCAAAGAGTGGCTTTTTTGCCACGCACATATTACACTCGGCAGCAAAGTTTGCACGTCTCTAGTGCGTAGACTGCGTCTGCGTACCCACGCAACGCTTTGTCGTACGATTTCACTTATCGAATTCACCGATGTATCACAGAGGTAAAGCACAACTTTGCTCCCTTGTACTGTAATAAATAACTATTTTCGTACAGGAGTAAAAAAAAATACTTTCTGTGCAAATACATTGTAAGGTGACTTTAAATTATTGTTAACTGGACTCTCTACTTGCTGCATGGAATGAATTTAACTACCATGACAGAAAATATAATCTAAGTTTAATAGATGTTTAGGCACTTGAAATGTATTTCATAAATAAACAAACCTGGGTTACGATTACTCTTATCTTGTTATGAGGCTATTGATGATTGTCAGCGCTTGAGTTTGATACCACACTCAACCCATCGGGTCTAAGAAGAGTAGGAGTGTGTTTAGAAGAGTGTATGTTTATCGCGTCATCGTAGCTACAGCAAACCGTAACACGTACCCGTACAGCAAACTTTAGTTCTTGGTCTTTTCCAAGGCATTGAAATACCGGACAGGTGGCAATATTTTTATGAATGTACTGTCAAATAATTTTTTAATGGGTACCTGCACAATATCGCCATCGACAATAAAATCGCTTGTGTATCTTATTAATTTACCTGCTGACTGTAACTTAGCTACCAATGATTTATTGTTATTATAAAAGCTGTAACTTAAGTATTGTTGGTTATGTATTATTTAGTGGTGCCTAGATTGTAATTAGTCATATTTTAAATGAATGTCACAAATTGTATTTTATTAAAAAACTGGATTTTAAGAAATTCGTTTTTTTTACAAAGGATTCAAGTTACTGAATTGCGTTCACGCTTAGAAGTTTCCTAAAATATTTATTCAGCTACTTATTTATGTCCCTCTCACGCCCTGCCACCTACCGCGTCCACATTTTTATTCTGCTCAAAAGAGAAAGATCGGTAAAATTGCGTAGGTTTCTACTTGGTTTGTTCCTTCGTCTACCCCGCCCGCGAATTACCGGGCTATCATAGATAATAAGTACCTCCTTCCCTCTCCCTCCCTACATTAGAGCCCGCGAATTACGGGGCATGGTGACGAAGTGTTACAATTTTTCAACTTACGCGGGAGTAGCAAGAGTTAGGCTCGGAAGAATGACTAAAGCGTGAAAGGGAAGAAGTGGGTACAGTCACGTCTATAAATATCTATACACTTCCGAACTTATTACAGGCAGGGGAAGAAGGGTCAAAATCGAATACAGATGCGTATATATTTATGAAGCCGACCATACAACCAAGTACAACACTGCGTCAAGTGTCATAGGTATACCTAGATATTTTTCTAGCACGAACGACATGTTGTCAGTGCTTGACAAACTAAAAACATCGACAGTCTTGTTATCGACAAATTAATTTGACAGTTTAACACCTAGCACCCGCATCACAGATAAAGCAAGGAGTCTTATCGATATCGGCCAAAATTATTTTAATAATAGAGTGAGATATCACGTGGTAAAAATTTTGCAACAGTTTGTTCTTAAACAATGAAACCAAACAGTTTTACAATTTTTAAGAAACGCATGTTCATTCTATAATTAAAATAGTATCGCAAGATATGGATACTCCTTACTGGATCTGTAATGCGAAAGCTAGGGTGTAAAGCTGTAAAGTTAACTTATCGATAACAGGACTGTCGATGTTTTCATTTTGTCAAGCACTGACAACATGTCGTTCGTGCTAGAAAAATATCTAGGTATAATAGGTATGGGGCGGACCATAGAGTTATGATTTCGCGCTAACTAAGGCTATGGATTTATATCCATAGCCTCAATAAGCGCGAGTTAGGTACATACCTCATGTGCAAAAGAGTTAATTGGATTGTTCTGTCTAGCTAAATTAAGCCAAGTCTAAAGACTTTTTAATTATCTTTGACTGTTGACATCTTGGATGACGTCTAAAGTCAGTAAATCGCCAAAAAAATTGGAACTCATAATGCCGAATTACCGATAAAATGAAATCAAATACAAAACAAGAAATTTCCATGGCAAGTGGTTACTGGCCATCCCGGTCAAAATGTCTTCTCGAGGTAATATTCACGTTATTTCTTCATTTTGGTATTTGTAGATTCCCCTTGCCGTTTGCTTAGGTTTCTTCAGATGCCCGAAGACAAAACCCACCCAAATATAAACAGTTCCCCCTCCCCCCTTCTTTTGCTATATTCCAACCCCAAATCGACTTGCAAACAATTCCAAATTTCAAACATCAGGCCCGCGATTCCCGCGAAAAGGAATCTGATAACTGACCGGTCTTTGGTTCTCGATCTACAGAAGTAGGTAGTACTTACCTACAGATATATATATATATATATATATATATATATATATATGCCTTGCTTTACGCACGTCACATTCATAAGCGAACGCGGGGCGGAGATTGACTCATACGCGGTAAGGGAGTGGGTAAAGTGCAGGCGAAATTGGTATAAAAGAAATCACAGTTTTGTCTTGGCGACATTCTTATCAGTTATCTCTATATAGTCTATGGTCACAATTTGGCGCGCATTTTCACTTATAAAATGAAATATTTAAGGTTAAAGTTTAAGAATTTATTTACAGATCAAAATCCCGCTTGGCTCCCAATAGTCGGCATAGGGATCGCCGTGGTGGCGGCTGGCATTCTTTATAAACTGTTCTACAGTTCCAATAAAAAGAAGCCTGCAGGCTTCTGCGTAGCACCCGGAAGACGACTAATGAATAAAGAGGAGATGGAAAGACTGGGTTTTACAAGCGACCTGAAATTAGTACCTAATCGATCATTCAACTTCAAACTTTAATCAGTTTATTTGAACATATAATAGTGAAGGGATACCTAACAATGGAGCACTTGCCATGGTCATAAAAGACAGCACCGCGCCGCCGGCTTTGGTCCACCGTCATGTCATGTGTAGAGTTTTCATGGGTGTTGCGTACATACGTAGGTTGACTATTTTCTAATAAAAATCATTCGATAGACAGATGGTATTACTACGAATATATTTTTTCAATTAAGCAATCTTATCATTTATCATCAAAGGCCTCTGTGAGCTCGCGCGGATGCACGGAGCGAGCGCACCTGTAAAACCAAAACGAATAAGATGACCTGCGCTCTGAGAACCCGCGCCGGCTAGCGGGGGCATTATAATTTCGTTTTCCATTGTAAAACAGGTACCTTGGTGAACTTGTTGACCATTTGTAAATTATTCGCGGAACGAGGGTTGCAGTCCTTAAATGTCCTTTCAAGTCATTAAATTCTCCGCCGGGTGCGAGGTAGTGCTGGGGAATCGATCTCTGTCATCACACCGGACACGCTCTACTAGACGCAGAGCTTCAGAGGTGTCACCTGTGGCCGGACCATCTCTTACACCGTCTCGCATTTCGCGTGCTTCACGCCGCGGAAGAGCTGGCATTGGTCGAATTCGCGGACAAAGTCGCATAAATCAAGTCTCCTCTAATCAACAGGACAGTTCTTACACAAAAAACCGGCCAAGTGCGAGTCGGGCTCGCGCACAAAGGGTTCCGTAGCAGCAAATATAATAAACTTATTATGTCAATTTATACACCTGGTGAATGGAGCCTAAACTTATAAGGTTCAGCCATCGTTTTCAGTGTAAGCACAATAACTTAACCAAAATTACAGTTAAATCAACCTATCTCAAAAACTATAAGAGATACTTTGATCAAACCAAAAATCGTTGAAAGAGTTAATTAGCATGCATCACCTCTATTTTTTTTAGAATTTTATACCCCGTAGTTATAAAAATAGAGGGGGGGGGACATACTTTTTACGACTTTGAGAGCTGATATCTCAAAAACCGTTCACTTTAAGAAAAATGTTTTTTAGAAAACTTTATATCATTTTAAAAGACCTTTCCATTGATACCCCACACGGGTATGTACATCGAAAAAAAAATTTTCATCCCTCAGTTACATGTATGGGGGGCCCCACCCCCAATTCTTTTTTTTACTATTTAGTGTCATAATTTTGTAGCGGTTCATACAACACATATTCCCATCAAATTTCATCACTGTAGTACTTATAGTTTCCGAGTAAATCGGCTGTGACAGACGGACAGACGGACAGACGGACAGACGGACAGACGGACATGACGAAACTATAAGGGTTCCGTTTTTGCCATTTTGGCTACGGAACCCTAAAAAAATATACCTACCACGGGCGTCCATCAGCCTCCAAGGCATCTAAAACGGTGAATAAAGTCACTGATGACATTCATTATAATGGTTGGCACCACTTGCTAGTTCCAAGCGGATCGCGACTCAAAATGATCCTAGGAGGAGTGCAAGAGTCAGACATGATTGAAATACAACAAATGTAACGTAGGGCATTGTGCATCCTGCAATTACCAGTTTTACGTTCATACCTACCTACATAGGTAGATGTAAAAACTTGATTTATTACTATTTTTTCTATCATAATAAAAATTACTTTTTACAATTTAATCTAGTTAACTTTCATTAAAACCATTCATAAACATATTAATATCATGAAACCTAAAATATATGTTAAAAAAATAATGTTTGCTGACTTCTTTTATTAGCCTAGCATATGGCACTCATTGTTTTTTCCAGAAGTAATAAATTGAATCAAATTTTAATAATCAAACATGACTAAGGGGACATTCAACAACAAAATACCCAAAAATTATCAATTTCTGAGACCCTAAAATAATTCGGGTCATAACGCAACCCACCGGGCCGGGCCATAAAAAGAGATTAGTTCTCTTCTGGTAAGTAGTTCATTGAAAATAAAACAAACATGAAATTAATACATGATAATGTATTTGGAACAATCGTATCTTACCGCGATATATTATAAATTAGCGACGAACTCCACTGATACAAAATATATAATTATTAATTACAAAGTACCTAGGCAATTAACTACCCCGCGCGGTTCCAACCCGTTTGTTACGCGGTTACCACACTGAAGTGAATCCGCACGCCGCTCCGGTGTGTGAGCGGGACAGCGCTATACGTGTACCTATATAGCGATGTCCCCACGCGCACAAAATCCAATGACTGGTTTATGTTACTTAAGACGCGTCGCCGCCGAACCCTTATACAACTAAAACTCTACACAACGGAATAAATGTCACGAAATTTTGTAAGTTTTGTAACGTCAACCACCGAAGCGCGTTTCTTACTGAACGCTATTTAATTTCCTACAATAGAGTCATTGATAATTTATTGACTACGCATAAACGCGTATTTTTTTTTACTACGTGATATTTTTCCCGTTATGTGACGAACAGCTCTTGTAGAATCATTAATTAATCCCGTATCAAAATTAATAGGTACTCATTCATACTCTTTCTTGTAAAATAAATGACTTTCGAATTGATTTCGAAATGGGGCGTATACAATTGAAGAAAAAAAAAAGACGCCAAAAGAACACCATTTACAAAATTAATTATTATTTAGTATTATTATAATTCATAGGCAAGTTGGTAAATGATAGTTAGTAACTAATTTTTAGAAGATTTTTGTTGATCTTCCACCTTAACACAAGCAGAATAAAGTCGATATTTAGATACACCACACAATAGTCTTTTGACTAAATTATAATATAGAAATATTCATACAAAATAAAATTGTTTTTTTTGCTTGTTTACCGTCATAATATAATAATCCCTAACCTCAGATTCATAAAACTTCGCAAATCATTTAAATTCAAAATGGCTCCCAAATTGGATCGCGCGGTTGAAATTTTAATAATTAATTTATAAATATTATCGATAAAGTTGGATAGTTATATAAATTGTCTTTAATCAACAATTATAAATGTGACATATTATCTAAACTTTATTAGTTATTCCGCTATAGATAATTAATTGGAATGATTCAATAAAAGTTTATTGACTACACTATTTCGCAACTGGTACATTTCAAATGCTGCGTGGTGTCAAATGGGAGAACTTGGCAACTTTAGACACTTAAGACAGCCTAATAAATTAATTGATATACAAAACAACTAGTTAAAGACACTATTAACTTTTGCCTTAAGTAACCGCCAAGTTCTCACATTAGACAGTTATCATCAGATTCATTAGGTACGCTGATTCTTAAGGTTAATTAAACATAACATGCGCTATGTAAAAGATAAAATGATTTCATGCATTCTTGTCAAGCTGATTTGGTCTTTTAGGCTTAAATAACCTGACTTTGTATCCTGCACATTGTCAATTTGATTTTTAAGTCCACATTGCCACTGTTGCCAACGTTGTGAGCTCTTTGCAGCACTCGTTTTTACAGCGTTAAGATGATGACTAAGAGAATGAGAATTCTCCACATCATTAAAAAAGTTAGTTGTGCAAACTGATCATCATGATATTCATGATCATATTTAGGTCCTAATTTCTTTGACTCATACATGTATGGTCATAGATCATAGTTATATGATAGTGTAATATCTACCTAACCAAAATCGTGCGTCTTCTTATACCTAATACTATGTATAAGTCCGTCCAGATCTAGTGCGCCATTCACGAAATATTTACTTGAGGATAGCTGACTGTTCTCATGGACTTCAATACTGCAGTGTGCAGCATGGGAGCAGTTTACATTTGCCATGTGCCAGATTTGGACGGATCATAAAACAGTTGTTAATAACGTTGCAATAATTAGATAATTTTATAATAACGCATTACAATATCCATTCAATAAATAGGCTTAAAACGAGGTATGAAGGTATGATAAACCCAATTCTAAACATACAATGGGTCTGGAGGAGGAAGAAGAAGAAGAAGAGTGAAATCTGGCACCAATTTTGGCACCAGCATTACTCAGCGTGTGGAAGCGAATTCCTTAGAGAGTTTTCGATTGTGCGTCTTGTGAATACTTCTGTAGCACAGCGGACCATTTTGACTGTGCCTAATGAATTAATGATTGACTAACAGTGGTTTAACTCCGAACTGATGGTAGTTCGTGTTCAATGGGATGGGCGTGCGGCGTTGATATTAAGCACAAGCAAACGTATGCGAGCGGCCTGTTGACACTGCGCGCCCTGCTGGACGCGTCACTAAGGCAGTAAGTGTAGTGTAATCAGGGCCTAACAGCGGTGGCCGGCGGTTCTAGCGGCGACGCTATTTAAGTACCTACTTAACGCTTAACAGTTACAGGCTATGGTATACTATGTCTCTCGCGCGCTCGGGTCCAAATGCTGCTATCTCCTTTCCGCCTCCCATGTGTAGTTGCTGTGGAAACAACAAACGTGATAAATAAAATAAATTATTTTTTGTCAATAGCTTAATTTAATAATCGAAAAACGATTAGTTTCAAATATAAATACTAAAGAGGGACAAAATGAGCAAAGTTCATGTTCATGTCTCTCCTGTATCACCAAGACCAGTTGGCCTAGTGGGTATGGCGTTAGCCCGTGTAAGCTGAAGACTCGAGTTCGATCCTCGGATTGGCCTTCGTCGTTGTTGGTCTTTTTTCTTTAGTATATGACATCTATTTCAATTTATAACATGGTCATTTGTATTATAACAGTGCCGAAATATCGGGTGCTCAATAAAACAAACATACATGATAAATATCGTTTCAGGTTGTAGTTATAATTTATGCATGCGCTTTAAGGTCTATGTTGCTCTGTTGTATATTATATTATATTATATTACAAATATTCTTTATTGCACACCTCATGGAAAAAAATATATCACAAGACACAGAAATACAGTAGAGGCAGACAACAGGCGGCCTTATCGCTAAAGAGCGATTTCTTTTTTTTATATTGTCTGTGACAGATTAATCCGTCGTTGGCGTTGGACCTATCGTACTAATATCCGTCAGCATCGAAACGGTTAAAATATGCAATAAACTTACAGTGGTAGTTATTCGTTATTTCCTGGCCTGCAGCGCGCTGGAGAGCCAGTCCATGGCCTGGTCGAGCCCCTCGCCGCGCACGGCCGACGTCTTGAAGATCTGGAAGGTGCGGTCGCGCAGCGCGTCCAGCCCCAGCGCCTGGTGCACCTCCGCCACCGTCAGGCAGCCCGCCATGTCTTGCTTATTCGCTAACACCACTAGTATTGCATTAGCTAGCTCTTCTTCCTACAAAATGTGGGTGAGTTAGACTTCACAATCGGCGTTTAATGCGGCTTAATAATAGATTCTAAGTAAGAGTGCGCCGTACGTCCGGTGGCGCCTCGATTATGGGAATTAAGTAGATTTTCTAATAACTCTAGAGAATTTATTTATTCAAATAATTGTAAACGTAAATGCTATTATTTGCATGTGTTTGGTATGCCACCTAGACTTTCAGAAGGACCCGGGCCTTCGGAAGGCCTGCGTGGGGCCGAAGCTAACTTAAATATAAAGGCAACATTCATTTTGTATTAAGAAGTGACGTCTACGAACGAAATTTTTAATTTTATGATTGAAAGAAAAATGGAAAAACTCCCCGCGACGACCAGCGTGCGTAGCCAAGATGCCAATCGCTCACGCTTAATAACGTATCGTAGCTACCTCTCTCTATCACTCTACCTTATTAGTGTGACAATGACAGTTGCGTTTCGTTAGCGACTGAGCGTGAGCGATTGGCATCTTGGCTACGCACCCTGGATTCCAACCCACAATCTCTCTGAACACCAGTCAGATTGTTCTGCCAATTGAGTTAACAACGCCTGATCGCCTCTATGTCAGCTCAGGATGCTCTCCTTTAAAACTAAACTGTAATATGTTTGAAAACAACAGATGACAATTAGGAGGGCGCCAGCCGACCTTCCAGTTCCTTTATATTTGTAGTATTGCATATACATATAAGTTCCAAACAGTTTCTATTTCTATACTATATTCTATACAGGGCTGTTTCTCCCTTCCTTTATTCCAAACACTAGGAAAATTTCTTACTCAGGGCATCTGCTGAAACATATGAGGGTGCACCGAGCGGGCGTTCTCTCCACGTAAGTTAAAATTTTCGACGCCATGTTAAATACAAACGTTTTCACTCAGACGCCACGTCACAGAAGTGACAAAACGGAAGTTGAAGTTTATGAGTGTTCATTAAGGTGTATATTGCTCTGTGGTCTGTGACCGATTAATCTTACTGATTAGTCTTTGGCGTTGAACCTGCGGTGCCAATATATATACGTCTTTGGCGTGGAAAAGGTTAAAGTAAAAGGTACGCGTCCGCGCCAGTTAGCGTAGCGCTATCGCTATTGTTATATACATACGGAAGCGTACATTTACAATGAAATGGAAAGCAAGAATAAATCCTTATATACTCACTCTTAACATATGCACCAATTCATCTTTTGATATCCCTATTCTGTCTCTGTCTGCCGAGTCTACAACATATATTATAGCATCTGTGTTCCCGTAGTAACATCGCCAGTAAGGCCTGAAATACGAACAATGACATATTAGTTACACGGTCTGTGACTATATAATACAGTTACAGTATAATACAGCCTTGGTTGGCGTCAACCATCAAACCACTTTGTTTGTCGTCAACCGTCAAACCACTTTGTTTTTTATGTCCATTGTGTCTATTTGCCTCTTTTAATGTGCAAGTTTCATGTGAATGCAAGAAATAGAGAGGCAGATGGTGAAATTCTGATTTTAGATTATCACAGTGTGCTTGCTGAGTTATTCTTTGCTATGACTCGGGTGCTACGATAATAGAACTTATGCAGTTCTCATAAAAGCTGAAACAGCTTGCTCACATTAAATCAGCGCTTGAAATGGTAACCCTTTCCCAAGTTTTGATATTGGTAAGCGCTAACCTGAATGAACTCAATGGGTTAGTTTGCTAACCGGTAAGCCAATCAAATGCTTACTGAAATGGACCGGTATTTGAAGCCCAGCATTTCAAAAACATGTGGTTTTGAACGGTTTAGGGTAAGGGGGTCCGGTCTAAAACATTGGGATGTAGATAATATATGTGATTAAATCCGTTTTTCTGAACTCCTCTAAGCACACTTTTTTATGGTAGTTATTAGCCGCTTTCCTTAACAATGAATGTATTACAAAATGAACATTTTAATTCTCTTGAGTAAGGTTTCGGAAGGAGGTTATTGGGAAACTGTTATAGTGGCCCATGCAAAGGAGGTATGAGCTAACAA
This sequence comes from Lathronympha strigana, assembly GCA_949128165.1. Lineage (NCBI taxonomy): Eukaryota > Metazoa > Arthropoda > Insecta > Lepidoptera > Tortricidae > Lathronympha > Lathronympha strigana. The sequence goes on from OX421905.1 coordinate 3,933,294, forward strand.
TATTTCCTATTGACTGTTGAATTAGTTGTTTTAAGGGAATTACTCTTTTATGTGATAAATGTAATGGAATATAAAACAATAAAATGACACCGAAAATTTGTCTATCCCATATCAGCTTGAAGTAATTCGTTGTTGCGCTTTCCAAATCTGATATGTGCTCGATTTTTGACAAGGTAACCTAGTAATTAAACACATAAGGTTTTAATTCATTTAATTATAATCTCACACATATCAGATTTGGTAAGCGCAACGACGAATTGTATCCAGAGTTACTGCATTTTTTAAGAATAATGGTTTTATTAAGATTTACACTATGTTCATCATGGGAAAGGACATGCAAACTGCAACTTAAAATATTGTTGCAGTTAGGGCTGCCATCCGTCCGGGTTTCCCCGGATTTGTCCTAGTTTGGAGCCCGTCCGGGGAGCGTCCGGCCCGGATTTATTAAACTGTCAGGGGTAAACCCGGACATTTTTGGGTTCAGGTCAATCCCTAGCAAAAGCTAAATTTTTAAATTAAAAATTGATTTCTTTAGTGTCCGGGGAGAGACCGCGATTTTAATGAAATGTCCGGGTTTTTTAAACTTATTTGTCCAGTTTCGGCAATGTACGTGATGGCAGCCCTAGTTGCAGTCAAAGTAAAAACACTATAAACCTCACCTATTCCCGTGATGATATCATATTTCTTACCTAATACTGGTCTGTCCTCCGAGATCCCACACTTGGAATTTGAGGTTTTTGTACGTGACTTGTTCTACATTAAACCCGATTGTGGGAATAGTGGTGACCACTTCACCCACTTGCAATTTGTACAGGATAGTCGTTTTTCCGGCGCCGTCCAACCCGAGGATCAATATACGCATTTCTCGCGCCCCTAGCAACCCTCTGAAGTAACTAAATAAACCTCCTGAAAATTACAGTAAAACTTATCAAATATCACCGGCTGTTAACCAAGTAACATTAATTTTTACGACAACACGATTACTTACCCATTTTGTCCGATAAGGTTCGCTAGTCTAATTCATTTAGCGGACGTAGCGACGTTTGAACTCTTCGGCATAAGCATAAGAGTGCACTCTGCTTTATTAGAAATACTATTTACAAGCTTTATTTATTAAATTTAACCAGTTACAGCGATAAATTAAAGAACATTTTATTGGGAATAGTCATTTGACGTGTAACAACCACAGAGGTGTGTTGCCAGATCAAAATAAAAGACGTCAAACGATTATGTTAAGGGTTGCTTTATATTATCGGGCGTTAAATTGAATACAACTGCCACCGCCTTACTAAATTGCATACAATTCGGTGGCTGTTCGGTGTCTGACAAGTTGACAACCCAACGATCGCAGTAACAGTAGGACAAAGAAAAAACTATATCCATCCCTTTTTTCGAGGTGATAATAGTTAATACTACCGTAAGAAAAAGACATTATGATGCTCTCTAACCTACTGTTAATGCGTTCGATTGCAGGCATTGACTTATTAAAAGAAATAGACACACAGAGCTGCATGCCTAACACAAACATCGAAAATTGGCATTGACGGGAAAACCTTTTTGTCACTCCAATTTGCAAGTGTGACAGAGATGGATATACAGAAGGCCTACCACGAACCACGAACGAAGTTTCACCTCTCTGTCGCACTTGAGTGAGAAATCACAAGTGCGAAAGGGAGGTATACTTTCGTTCGCGGTTCGTGGTAGGCGCTCAGATCCGCAATCGTTCGACTTTCGAGTTATAGGCAAAGAATATAATACTAAGAGGTTATAGGCCCAGAAGCCAGAACAAAAACGTCAAACAATGTGGGTCAGAATGACATTAGCGAACTGATTGATGATGATGATTTTGTATCAACAAATTGATGATGATACAAAACCATAAATGTTTCGTAAGAAAAAGAGCTTAATGACGTAAGCATTAAGTGCCAAATTCATACACAGAACTACTAATACTGTTAAAAGTATATACCTATAGTCTGTACTTTTAGGTATAAATTTAAAAAAATGTAAACAAACGAAACCACGTGACTTGACAATTTGGCCAATGAGGTTACCACATTTCGTATCATAATTTTTAAATACCTAAAAGTACAGAAGGCCTACCACGAACCACGAACGAAGTTTCACCTCTCTGTCGCACTTGAGTGAGAAATCACAAGTGCGAAAGGGAGGTATACTTTCGTTCGCGGTTCGTGGTAGGCGCTCAGACTATAGGCTGTTGACACGTCACGTTCCAAACAAAACACCGATATGAAAGAAAGTCGCAACTGCTGTGCTTTAATTTATGGCGTCATTTTTTTCAGCCGATTGGGTATCCAATCCAGTTCTTTTATCCTATATCTATAACTACATATTTTAAACATATTTTACTTCATGACTTAATACCACCCAGAATACCCAGATCAAGTATGAGAGCACCACACTCCATAAATGCATACCAAATTTTGAAACGTGACTTAACATAGGTACAGCGAACGGTACTTTTAAATGCAAATTTTCAATGCAATTTGATAGTAACTTTAGCAAGTAGCAACTTTATTATTTTTGAATATGTATACGACGTAGGTACTAGGTACTAAGCCGCGGAGCGACGTACAGACAGAGTTATATCAGTCAGACAGGTGCAAAGAATAAGGAATCAGGTCGGTAAGTTTGTTCGTTCAAATGCACCTACAAATTTTCATTTTTTTCTGCCCAGTAGTTCGTTGTAGATCTCCTCCAGAGTTTTCCCTTTCGTTTCTGGCATGGTGAATCCGCAGACGACGGTCCCTATTGCGTTAACCGTCGCAAAAGTGAAGAATAACGTGTACATGCCGAAGTGCTCTGTGATTGGTGCGAACAGAATTGTTTGTAGCCCGGCGAGAGACCAGCCGTAGGTCGAGAGAAGGCCGAGAACTTTCGTTCTCATCTGAAACGAAGAACTATAGTTAGTTAAGAATAACTTATAGATTGTAAAAGGAGCATGCGTTATTTGTAGCTTGTAGCCTTTTAAAAAAGCTCCCCTCATTTAGAGTCCATCTATGCTAAGTTTCCTCGATTCTGATAGCACAGAATGGGAAACTGTTAATTAAACATCATAATTTCCTAGAAGTTTGACGTTTAAAATAACTCTTTAAACTTTGCCAGTTCATTTGCTCGGCAGAAATAGAGTCCAATATCTATGCTAAGTCTTCCAGATTTTGAAAGCACAGAATGTGAAAGTAAACGTCATAATTTCATAAGACCAGCTTTGTGCTGGAATCACAACATCGATGGATCGTTACCGAAACCGTAAAGTGGTTTAACTGACTTGTTATATTTAATTAATTAAGACCTGTTTACACTTTGATTTGTGTTTAAGTATTATTAAACCTTACCATTAATGTACTCATGGTGGTAACTAAGCACACCAATAAGCTATACGGCCTATACTGAGTCATTTTGAAATGTCGCTAATACTTTTACCCGCATCGACGTGAAAAGGAATTAAAGATGACAGCGTCATTTCGGTAAATATGCGAAGAAAAAGATACACCGGTTCGAACGAATTGTGAGCGTATTATCTAGGTAGATTAATTAAGTTGTGCCATCTAAGAACAGGAGCTAGCGGAGGCAGAGGTATACGTCAGCAGCACGGATCACCAGGTAAGTGTCATAGATATAGAGTCAGGGTCTGGCTCAGACCAAGCAAATATTCTCTCAGAACTACAGTTCGCCAAGTCTTTACGCCATAGTGCGAGTTAATACATTTGTTAATTACTAAGGCCCATAATTCGCATATTACACTATCTTAACGGAAGTGAGAAACCTGTGCACCCTCACTAATCTACGCAGGTGTAAACAGACTCTTACAACAGTCACCATACATGTAAATAAATTGCCAAATTAAAGAGACTGTTAGTCAAATTACACATCCACACGGGATAAAAAAATTGCCAATTTGGTCCAATCTAATTGTCGTCAGTACAGTTCTGTATCTACACCACACATGTAAATAAATTGCCAAATTAAAGAGACTGTTAGTCAAATTGCCTCGTCGGAAACCTATTTTAGTCGTTAGCTCCAAGATACAGGCTTAGCCTAGTTTGGAGCTCGCCGGACATCTATGGTGTAATATGTATGTGTATATTATTGATAATAAATTTATTCTTATTCTTATTCTTATTCTTTAGGTACCTGCACGTTGAACATCTCCGACATGACGATGAACGGCAGCGACATCATCTGCCCGCTAGCATACAGGCAGGTCCCAATACACACGACGGGAATCCAGGATGGCATGGTGCCACCGTTCTGAACCACGAGCAGCATCGCTCCCAGTACGGCCAAAGGCAAGCCGGTGAAAACGGCACTAGTCATTATTAGAATCTGAAAAAATACATTTGGGTACTTATTACCTCTATTTATGGTTTTCTCAAGAAATTGCTTAACACCGAAATCACCATACATGTGCCTTTGAAAATTGAGGAGCTCCCTTAATTCTTCATGGATCCCATCATCAGATCAGCACCAGAGGTAACTTCTTTCGAACAAAATAAAACCTAGACGGAGAGAGAGAGCCTCGGGTGAGAGGCTATTTAAGCTTTTCCATGTAGTTTGGGCAAGTTAAAAGGTTGGGTTTATACACGATTAAGCCCCGTTTTAGTAAATTTATAAAGTTAAAAGGTGTCTTTTAAAATAGCTTGGCTAAGGTGACAGGTGCCATCTCCCCCAATACAATTTATAACCTACGTTTTACAAACACAAAGCTGCTGAATTTTACGGTTTCACAAAGCATCTAAAAATTACCGTAAACTTTTGCGTGATTAATTACCTTTCTTCCGAACTTCTCTATTGTGATCGCTGAAAGTAAAGACCCTAATGTCATGAGTATCGGGAATGACAACGCCTGTATCTCCGGAGCGAAAGTCACTCCGGCTTGTCTAAGGATCACCGACGCGTAAGCGACAATGCCGTAATTGCCTCCCATGTCCAGCAAAGTAATCGAAAGGAAGCACAAACCGAGAGCTCTTCGTGTTGCCTTGTCTGAGACTGAAAAAGAAAACGATAGATCTTATAAACAAATGACAACGAATCCTTTATAAATAAATACCGAAATGAATATATGGAGACAGTTTTACACAGATCAACCAAGCCTCTAAACAAATAACTCTACACAGAACATAACAAACGTTCTTGCGTATTCTATCGCCTATACAATGGGTTGTGTGATGAGCTCCCTGTCGAGTTTATCCCGAAAGATTACAGTAGGTTCTTCAAAAAAGGAGTGAACAAGATTTTAATGGCTCGGCAACGCGCATGTAACCCCGCATGTATGTGGAGTTGCAGGCGTCCATATGCTTGTTTGCCACCGATGTGGTATACAAAAAAAGTGCCGTAAACATTTGTTGTTTCATCAACAAATCTCGTGGCATGTATAACTGTTAACTTTACTTACGGATAGATACCCACGATACTGCTGGTCGGTTCTCAGACGCCAGCATTTCATTCTTTAATATGGTTATGTCTCGCTCCACTTCCTTATGATCTTCGTCCACCCCTCTCAGCCATGACATCACTCGGGTAGCTTCCTGGATATTAAACAGAAAATATATACTTAAGTAGGGCAAATAGAAAATACGAACAGGGTGGAGAGCACCCCCAATAAATGAAGTGGCATCCTAGTAACGCAGGTAAGGTTTCATCTTTAATAATTATCTTTATTTAACACTGGCACCTACATTACGCTCAGGATTCTACAATAGAACTCCGAAGATAGTGATGGGTTCTACATTCTATGCAGGATTCAAAGTATGTGTTCCTGAAACAGAAACGTGCTCTTTTCTGCCCTCCTGACAAGAAATAATAGTGCCACTTTAATCTCTCCCTAACAAGGAAGAAAAATCCCTTTTTCGAAATGGTGACGTGAACATTTTATTAGCACTGCGATATTACCGACCGAACGAGAGATTACCAACCTCAACTCTTCCTGTCTTCACTAGGTAAGCCGGCGACTCCGGTATTTGGAACAGTGCGATCAGATTCAGGATCGGAAGCCACACCACTATCCAGAGGACCGTGTAGTACTCCATGTATGCTCCCATCGCGTACATTATCACTAAACCGAGGCTCTGAAAGAAAATAATATGCCAGTGAGGTTGGGTGAACCAATCTGTGTGTTTCGAGGTATATGGTGTTGAAATTCGGGGCAAACGGGTGTGGTCTCGGTAGCTCAGTTGCCATAGCGAGGACGTGAATTTTTCCCACTTTTCCTTTCTATCTAAGAAACCAATCTGTGTTCAAAAATTAACATTCAATCACCTAATCTTAAGTAAAGCACTTAGTTATTTGTATGCAAGGGTCTAAAGTTGTTGTACTTTAAGAGAAAGAGAAGAGCGAAGCAAAGTTTTATTGACAACACTGACAACCGTAGCGAGTGGTTAATAACCAATAGAAGTGGTTAAATGACGATTTCGGCTATTCGCACACGGGTACTTAGTAATAGACAGAGCATGTCAGCCCTTGCATTGATGTGATTTTTCTACATATTCTTTTGGCGGAAGGGAAATAGAAACCAAACTTAATTTGCATCGATTTTGGTATAAGACTGCGCAAGTGATGTTACGTTAAACTTCTATGAAAGTCAAAATTCATATATGGATCTGAATCTCTTTAAAAAACCGCAATATAAATGAGCATATAATTTATACCTACTTGTAAGAGAATACCAGAGCATCCCAAAACGCCCCTTAAAGAGTCCTGCGCGATTTCCTTAACATATGTAGGTGTGACGCAGTATACGCCCCCGCCGGCGATACCGCAGCAGGCCTGCGACACCATCAGGCATATGGGGTGGGCCGACACTAATTTCAATGAAAAACCGAACTGGAACAAGTAGGTATAAATAAAAAATAGGTATTTACCTATAAAAATCTCTTGATAAGTGTGGAATAGAAAATGCTATAAAATAGAAAAAAAAATGGGAGAAGCAACTTCAATGTTGGTTGAGATCCTGACTTCATTTAATTTGAACTGAATATCTTGGAAACTAACTTGTGTGCATCACACAAAGCTTAGCCCGTATCTCAAAACACAAGGCTTTCGATTAAAAACAGCACTCCTGTCCGTTCTCTCTCTATGCATAAGACATGAAATTCGTTCGTTCATCAATGGGCTTACAATGGTTTTATATACCTACGGTTAAGGTGAGGGGGGCGAAGTGCGCCAGCCGTCTAAGTGCGCCTATCACTAGGCACACTTAGACGTAAAACTCATAGCAGGCACCAGTGGTGTGGCTTTATTTTTAATTTAGGCACATTGCAATGCACTTAAGACACTTAGCACCATCTTAGCACAGTCGTCGTATTTATATACAATCAATGGGATCACGACGGTCATGCTGATCCGGCCAGCGATCAGTGAGGAACCCAGTAATTCATCCGAGAAAAAATTCCAAGGTTGTATCACATACTTGTTGCCGCCTGTTGTTGCTTAACTCTTTATGTTTTTATTTATTTTGTTGTATTTTTCTTTCTGTTATGCACAATAAAGAATATATTATTATTATTATTATTATACTTCATGTGACAAATGAATCCCTCTCGTGCATGACAGGAGGCCCTGAGATGTATTGGCTGCAGTGGCACAGCCGCACTTACAATCTGCGGGATCGCAATCAGCATCAAAGTCGTTCGGCGGCCGACAGCATCGGCTATGTATCCGTAGATGACTGCCGAGGTGATGGCGGTTATGCTGATCCCGCCGGCGATGAGCGAGATCTCGTAGCTGGTGAGCGGGCGTCCCGACGGGCTCTTCTCCGACTGCAGGGTGCTGATCGTGGGCGACATCCAGCCACTTTGTAACCCGTATGTGAGGATGAGTGTTGTTGCTGAAAACAATTGACCAAAATATAATTCATATTTTGCCGCCGACTTTACTTTCAACAGCCGTCTACAGCGCTTAGACGCATTTCCGAATACAAGCGAAAGTAAATTTTCATGTCCATAAATTACTACATTTATCGAGTGTCAGAATTTTAATTACTATGTATTTCCCATCACGGAGCAATGGTGTTCCGGATCTTTGGGACTTTTGGGAGGCATACGCGGAGCCGAAGCCAGCACGCAGAGGCCCTTTCGACAATTTAATGAACTCTAAGGGGTACACCGAGCGGATGTTGCACCTGCCCGAGTCATGGGACGCACACAGAGGCAGCACCCGCTAGGGTGTATGGACTATTGAGATTTAATGGAATGTAAAATAAAGTGGACTATTAGGTGAAAGTGGTGGACTAAATACTTTTTGGGTTATAGAGTATAAAATCGGACGTCTGCCTAACAAAATGGTAAGCAACTTTATTTTCGGCATACGGTGACTGAGGTGACTCGCCCACATAAGATGGGCCCCACAAAAAGCGACATCTAAGATGGCTCGAGGGCAACACCGGTATGGAACTGGGGTAGAGAGGTGTCACTAGACTTTAAACATACTTATAGCCAACTCGCCACTTAGGTTACCACATCCACCCTTGAGAACACAGCTCTCGCGACCCCACTCTGGACGGCCAATTAAGGCAAGCCAGAGGCGGAGGACTTGGTCAGACGACGGAGTCCCCCAGAAGCGGTCAGGTACGTGGGATCGCTACTCTCCAACATGCCACAAGCTGCTTGCGATGACGATTGCAATCGGTCGAAACCAGTAGGCGATGGGGTCGTCACATCCCTACGCCATAATTACTATTTTTATTACACTAAGCAGGGTGCGTAGCCAAGATGCAATTCGCTAACGCTCAGTAGCGTAGCGTAGTTTTCTCTCTATCACTCTTCCTTCGTAGTGCGACAAAGACATTTGCGTTTTGTTCGACACAAATCAGTAAAACAAAATTCCTTGACACGAATCTTACAAACTTAAGCACAATGAGGTTTTAATGTTTTATAACCTAGTCCCTATGACCACCTTCTTCCGTCTCTTTCATTAGGCCAGCTCGATGGTATTAAAACAGAAAACATCGTGAGGAAACCCACCCTCTGGGTTGGAAGGTCAGATGGCAGTCGCTAGCGCCTGCGCCAAATCTTGTGATTAGTTGCCAAAGCGGACCCCATGAGCCGTGGCATAAGGCATAAGTCGGAAACACACTAGGTACCTAGAAGAAGATACGAAATGCAATACAAATTTATTATACAAATTTAGAGATTAGTAAAAAATAACTTACAAACAAAACCAACAATCCATTGGCGATGTGTGGAACCATTTTTTGTATTTTGAGCATCAGCCGCCATTTTGGGGTTTTTAATTTTATGTATTTGATTGTTGACCACATGAAAATTTAGTATGCAGAAGTAATTATAAATGCGTTTATTAGTCCGACCACACAATCACTATTATTAGTTTTCACTGTGCACGCCACACAATATTGGTCTGTTATTTATAAATAATTAAGACTATCAAGTTGGTTTGATTTTTGAAATTTAAAAGCCCCAAAGTGCTCCAATTACTCCCGACCAGCACCGCATTTTCGACAAAACGTAGCAAAGGCACAGTGTTCAATATATATGTTATATATATGTGTAAGTATGACATTTATAAAGACATTGCAAGTACATCTCTATTTTTATCCTCAAGGTGTCAGACTAGGTTTATTCTGTACTTTGCATAGTTATCTAACAAATTATACAAATTTATTGTCTCTTGGTCTTTAATTACTTAAACACAAAGAGACAATACATTTGTCGCTACAGGGGGATTTTCATGAAATACCGCTGTTTAATTAAACATTAAATCTGAGTGAAACGTATAGTGAGATAATATAATTATCATTCTGATTAATTAAGGAGTTATTTACTTAGGTACGTTGCGTATTTAAACTTATCCCCACTGTTTACGTGATGGGGTTGGGTAAATATTGTCTTAGGTGTGAGGTAATAAAGCAACTAAGCATTAAGTATACATATACAAGACGAGTCATAAATTGTCCTGAAGTTTGTCCTATGAACTTGTATTCTTTCTTTACCCCGTCGCGAAAAGATGAGTAGGTATTACTTATATTGGTTTGTTGTGAATTGTTTATTCTTCTCTACAATCTGTGTTTCCCATCAATCAAAGTTAAGATATACGATTTTAAGTTAACATTACTATTTAAAACGGGATATAAGGTACCGGAGGGTAATAAGGCCTAGCTAAGGGAGATTTGTCGTAAAACGGAAAATTATTGATCTAATCGACATATTTTAATGTTAATTATTAACATTACATAATAGACGAAGAAAAGCACAACAAAATGTTTTTTAAAACCTTCCTATTCTATTAGGCCTTGTTTTACTCTGGCAGGGAAAGAACGCCTACAGGTGGCTTAATACTTAAATACGGGAAATAATGTTTATTTACGTTATGTATTTAGAATTGTATAATTATACTAAATAGATAATTCTAATTACGCTTAAACATTAAAAAATAGGTGTACTTATATTTGATCAAATACCTCGAATTAGACTTAAGTACGTTTTGTCAACTAAATTAGCAACTAAATTAGTAGTCCCCCCCCCTCTGACTTTTGAACTATGAGTGAAAAAAATTACAAAAGTAGAATTTAATAAGAACTTTATTGGAATATTATTTTGAACTTGATTAGTTGAACGGTTTTTGAAAAATTGTACAAAATAATTTGTGAATGAAGTTTGTAATTTAACCGTATATGCAAACATTTTTTTTTTATCTTGAGTACTTAATTTATCATCCCGCACGTAGCTTCCTTCTAATAAAAAAAGAATGATTCAAATCGATTCACGCGATCAAAAGTTACCCCCGAAAATCCAACATACATAACCCGTCTAGTTTGTATAAATTAGTAACCCATTTCCCCGAGAGATGGCGCTGTACCGTGGTCTACTTCGCGCTGTTAAGATTTTTCCGGAGTTGATGGGGTCGGGACGGATGATCGAAAGTATCATCGAATCGTTAATTATTATAAGCATATTGAGCATGGTATCTATTAAAACACTTTTTAAGGTGCCTGTTGTGACGGACGGTAAACTACGGAACCCTACACTGAGCTTGGCCCGACATGCTCTAATTGTTAAGAACCTTAATACATTTGTACATAGCGGCTCTATATTAAAAAAACACTCTTTAAACATAAACATCCGACTTATCCGACTTGTTAGATACATATTAGTTATGTATTCTGTTCTGTAGCATTAGATCTAAGACTGTTAACTTAACAGTCTGATGACTTGTGGTATTTATATCATAAAGATATTTTATTTTTGACGTTTGGAGGCCTTTACACCTCCAAATCCTATTAGTATAATTTTTTGACTATGGGGACCTTTTACATCTCCAAATTTTATTCGTATTTTATTTTGACGTTGGGGGACCTTCTACATCTCCAAACTTAATTTATTATTAACTATAGAGACTATACATCTCTTGTCATATTACTTAGTACATTTATTTTAATATTGTTTACCCAGGTTTTGGCTGTTGTATTATCAGTATTTAGATTATACTTTTACTTCTCACTATACCTATATTGTAAATGTTTGTACATGCAAATGCTTTATTGTAATGCTTACTGACTTGTAAAAGAGCCCTTGAGGCCTACTTGCAGAATAAATTTTTGAATTTTGAATTATGGAATTAATAAAATATAAGTATAATGATGTTTAACTATTTAATAAGAATAACGTCAACTAATCTATACCATTTTTGCCGTATCTGAAGTTGGATTAGTTAAGATGTGCATTAGAGCACCGACGTCATATGGATATAGATTTCTGGGGAATTACAAGTATCGCAGTTTGAGATGGAACCAGTTTCAATAAAATAAGAATTTAAATTTGTTGAGGGGCACTTGACCAGTTCGTAATCTATGGGCTGTTATGACTACACGACGACCCAAATCAGCATTCAGGAACCATGGGATCCGCGGAGGCTCACTGACTATGGCCTTGTACCAAATGCCGTTCTGTCTCGAGCGCAGATCAAAATATTACTTCCATATTGTATGATTTATTCCTCTATAACTACCAAAAACTTCTATATAGCATGGGGCAACTATCGTCAACTCTTTGCCAGTTGATCGGCCTTCTCATTTCCCCCCCCCGACCCACATGAGAGGGGACCCATTGTAGTTGAACTACACTATTAATTTGGTCCCAATGAAGGATTTTTTCTAAATGTCATAAACAACCGTCACGCCTCTTTGTCCTCGAACTGACCGTGCAATATGTTGCAGTGCACTTTTACGATAATGCCTGAGAGATAGCTACCAAGTCCACCGTTATGATACGAACATTACCTGTAACCCTAAACTACTATTACTAGTTGAAACACCGTTAACCAATAATTTATTTAGTAATTAAGATTAATTATGAACCGATTAACTGTCTAATAATAGGAGGAAAATAATATAACTGAACATTTGGTATCAACACTATCAACCTAGTATAAATACTTGATAAATACCCAATACCATAGGTACATTGAGTTTACTCGATCGTCAGTATCATTACAACCTTTTTGTTATACCTAATCATGACACGTATGTTGTTATAGGTAAAAAACTTAAGTAACTCACTTGTTGTATGTAGTTAGTAGTAGTGAGCTATTCGAATAGGCATTTGTTTTATTTGTGTTCAAATTTTAAACATGTATTGTCTTGTGATGGTTGCCGTGAGGACAGCCACACATATCCCTCGACCTGAAGGGTTGTGCGAGGGTTTCCAGACTAACTCAGGGTTTGGAGGATAGGGTTAAGTTAAACTCTCAGTTACTCTAATATATATGCGGGTCTTTTATGCCCTTTATTAACTTAAATGGTTAGTGCCTACTTTATAAGTACTAATATTATAATTCTACGGTCGCGAGGCCCGGGCCTAGGAATTGGTGGTACGTTCCCCCGAGGGGGGAAAGGGTTTAAGGAAGGTAGGTAGGATAAGCTCACTGGCCCATGCGTTGCTGCACACACGGCCCGGCGCGAGCTCGTTCGCGGGGGTACGGTCGGGATAGCTTACGGGCCTATGCGTTACGTGCACACACGGCCTCAAGCAAGCCGGAGCGGGGTAGGAGGGTGGAAGGGTCCTTCGGCACAATGCGTTATAGCACACACGGCCTATAAAGGACCCGGGGTTCCAACCCGGGACGACGCGTTCTGCACACACCGCCACACCGGGTTGGGGGACGCAGCCGTTGTTCTCAGCGCGGGCTGAGAGCATCGACTGCTGGCTCTCGCCGGAGCGCACGGGGTTTTATAGCTGCGGCGCGCGTCGTGGGTGGCCGGTCGCGTCGTGGGCGGTCGGCTGCGCGGTGGGGATGTCGCCGCCGCGCTCCGCCGGCCGCGCCCCGCTCCCCGCGGTGACGTCGCGGGTCGTGACGTCACAGTGCCTCCCCCGAAGAGTAGATTTTTACCTATAGTAAAAATCGCCGGATGCATTAGCATATTGTAAATGGTACATTTGTTTATGTTAGGGTCCCTTCGTATATTCCTAGGCTATTCATTAGCTTTCCCATTTTTTTGGGCAAGAGGACAAATAAAAAAAATAAAAAATTATAATAAACGGGTCGTTTTAGCCGGTAATCGGAAAACAAAGCAAAATAATATATCGTGAAAGAAAAAGAGCATAACGGTAAAAAAAACTGTGCCTTTAATCTAGGCAAGCCCCTTCTGGGCCGGTAATTGATTAAAAATGGATAAAATAAAAGAAAATAAAATTATAAAAATGGATGGCCTTAATCTGGCTCTCGCCTCCAGCGTAGTAGCCTGATCATGCCTCTCCGGGACCGGCTGTTCCTGAGACGGCCCCTCCTCGGTCTCGTTCTTGTACGTCTCTGGACTTCCGGGCTACCTCGTACTGGTAGCGTGTCCGGATCACGCGTCGCTCTGTCCAGCACATCTTGGATGCACGCCGCGTACACCTCGTGTTTGGTCTTGTGCTCAGCCCACGTATCGAAGAATACTTCCAATTTGCGCCCGTGCGCTTTGGTTAACTCCGTCGTGTTGTCGCCAATCAGTGTCCGATTGCCCTGCGATGCCGGAACGTCCTGCCCCGTGGCCTTGACTCTGTTACCCTGGGTTTCGGTACTTTCCTGACTGCTTGTCCGGTGCTGAGCTGTTGTAGCCGCTTTGTCTGGCTCAACCTCCTCCGGGGTCGTCTCCCCTTCCCACGCCATCTTCATGCCGGCTCTCTTTAGCACATCCATACCGAGCATGATGTGTGTGGCCGTAGGGAGGACACGTAACCAGTGCTTCACTTTGATATCCTTCACGGTTATGTCGACCAGTACGCACTTTGTGATCCGGGACGTCCCATTGTCCGCTAGCGTCACTTTCCTGTGCACCTCTTTCTCCTCCGCACCGCTTTTGACGCATTCTTGGTATGTGTGTTGATCGACGTATGTGTTTGTGGCGCCTGTGTCCACGAGGCACCGATACTTTTTCCCCATTATATCTGCCTTTATAAAAATCCTGTTGTCTTCCCGGTCTTGATCATCTACGGCTCCTGCGGCTTCGTTTTTACCCCATTTGTTCCTTTTGCAACAGTCCTTGCTCGACACACCCAGCTTTCCGCATTCAGTACAGAACAACCTTTTTTCTGACCGGCATTCTTTCGTGTCGTGACCCGGTTTGCCGCATGACCGGCAGCATGTTCTCGCATCGTATCTCGGGTTCACCTTACGAGTAGCTCCCTGGCTATCCTGCGGGACTGCGACTTGACCATCGTCTTGATCATACCTGCTCGTTTTATTCCGGTCCGTCCATGACGCTCTGGTTATATTCTCGTATTCGGAGGCAACCTTCAGTAATCCCCTGAGGTCCCTGAAATCTTGCTTCTTTATGTACAACTTGTACCTCGTCTGCATGTTTTCGTGAACACGATGCAGTTTTTGCTCCTCTGTGAGACCCCCGTATCGTCTCATTAACGTTTGGAGATCGGTGAGGTAATCTGTGAACTTCTCGTTATATCCTTGTTTCCTGGTCACTATTTTAGCAATTAAGTCTTCCTCGTAATTCACCGGGAAATAGTATCGCTTGAATAACTCTATGAACTCATCCCATGATTCCCATGCGTCGGCGTTATTCCTGTGCCACAACAAGGCTTTACCTTCTAGTATCCGGGGTAGGGCGGTCAAGACGTCCTCTTGTGTTATACTGCTTGCTGCTATCAGCTCTTCTATTCTTTCTAAAAACTCGACCGGATCGTCTGTAGGTCTGAACGTAAGGTTCCATTCCCGGATTATTTTCCCTACGTTCCTTGGCCGGTACTTTTCGTCCTGTTGATACATTACGGCGGTACGCTCTTTGACTGGCGTCTTAAATTCCTTTGGCTTACCTTCTTCGGCCTCCTTTACTACGTCCACTAAGAGTTTCCTTAGTTGGTCCACCGTCAACCCCTCAGTCTCTAGATCTCTGGTGCTAGCTTCCCGGATCAACTCTTCCTTTTTCAATTGGTATATCCAAGACGTCGGCATTGACGTGGCGTTCCTTGAGAGTTGTGTCTGACTCACCAGTTCTTTGCAGCTGCCGAGATCCGACTGAGGTTGCGGCTACGACTCACCAATACGGTTCCGGACGGGCGGGCGGGCTTCTCGACGGTTGTCGTCGAACGGCGGCTAAATTACGGGGCTTTACCAATGCGGTTTCGGACGGGAGGGCTGGCTTCTCGACGGTTGTCGTCGAACGGCGGCTAAATCACGGAGTTTTCTGCAACACAAGGTTATTACACTCCCCCCCTAGTTCCTTCTATTCTTGAGAAGCAAACTGAATGGATCTTTTATCTATAACTTTCCTTCCTCCTGAGCTCCCCTGTCTGTGAGTTATTTAGTTGGGCGCCAAATGTGATGGTTGCCGTGAGGACAGCCACACATATCCCTCGACCTGAAGGGTTGTGCGAGGGTTTCCAGACTAACTCAGGGTTTGGAGGATAGGGTTAAGTTAAACTCTCAGTTACTCTAATATATATGCGGGTCTTTTATGCCCTTTATTAACTTAAATGGTTAGTGCCTACTTTATAAGTACTAATATTATAATTCTACGGTCGCGAGGCCCGGGCCTAGGAATTGGTGGTACGTTCCCCCGAGGGGGGAAAGGGTTTAAGGAAGGTAGGTAGGATAAGCTCACTGGCCCATGCGTTGCTGCACACACGGCCCGGCGCGAGCTCGTTCGCGGGGGTACGGTCGGGATAGCTTACGGGCCTATGCGTTACGTGCACACACGGCCTCAAGCAAGCCGGAGCGGGGTAGGAGGGTGGAAGGGTCCTTCGGCACAATGCGTTATAGCACACACGGCCTATAAAGGACCCGGGGTTCCAACCCGGGACGACGCGTTCTGCACACACCGCCACACCGGGTTGGGGGACGCAGCCGTTGTTCTCAGCGCGGGCTGAGAGCATCGACTGCTGGCTCTCGCCGGAGCGCACGGGGTTTTATAGCTGCGGCGCGCGTCGTGGGTGGCCGGTCGCGTCGTGGGCGGTCGGCTGCGCGGTGGGGATGTCGCCGCCGCGCTCCGCCGGCCGCGCCCCGCTCCCCGCGGTGACGTCGCGGGTCGTGACGTCACAGTCTATTCGAATAGCTCACTACTACTAACTACATACAACAAGTAACTTACTTAAGTTTTTCACCTATACACCTCTACTCGCGATTTTCCCTACAAAGTGGGAAATGCATGCTATCGGCTACGGCGTAACGGTTAGAGGTGTGCGCCGATCAACATGGCGTAGGTACGCCGCCGGTCAATTTTGCCGCGCCGCCGCCGCCGATGATTCCACCGGCGTGATTTCGGCCTGAAATGAATACGTTATTTTGGTCTGATCTGTATACATTCCAACAAGGCCAACAAGCCATAAAAAATAATTTACAATTTCACACTATTGGGCGCGCAAATACGTGTAAACCGAGTTTGCACAGTCAAGTGCAAAAATATGGTTCGACATAATCGACTCATAAATTAATATGGTACTACGCTCAGTGTGTAGCTCGAAAATGGTACAGTCACCTGCAATAGTATAGGACTATATGAAGGCTGCAAAATAATCTGACACATTCTTGTTTGTACCGCCATAAGAGCGTGTCACATATTTTTGCGGCCTTCATAGCGTCTTATATTATTGCAGGTGACTGTACGTCGAACGGAAAAGTCATTCAGGTAAGAGTATTAAAGAGCGTCAAATGTTACGTCTAATTAACATCTAAAACTTTAAATTTGGTACAGCTAAAATAAAATAAAACTGCGACAACCTTTTTTAGGTTTTCAGACCATAATTTAAAGTAAGCTATAACACCCTTAGCGCTACTTTTAGTTTTCGGGTTTACGAACTAAAGGATGACTCACGCTACTGCTGAAACTGGACTGATCAGTCAATTTCTATAGAAAGCGTCACGTGACCAGGAGATCACGTCACGTGACGCTTTCTATAGAAATTGACAGATCTGTTAACGATCGATATAAATTCGGATTAGGGCTAAACCCAAATGTTGCAAGTGGTTTTTAGGCCTTTTTAAAGCCTATGTTTAGTTCCGGAGACTAAAATGACGTTTCTAGGGTTGTCTGTTTATTACATCTCATACTTAGTGTTGTACCACAACCGATTCTAACGAAAAAGATTTGTGGCTACTTAAGGTATGTACAGTCGGTGCCCTCACATAAGTATCCACGCGCGCTACGCGGTTGCATATGTGGGGTGGATACTTATGTGAGGGCACCGACTGTACTATCGCGTTCAAAATTGCGTGGGCCATTTATGAATGAATTCATTCATAAACTGCCCAGGCAATTTTGGACGCGTATGTAAATGTTTGTAGATACAGAGATCTAGTGTCCGTAACACAATAAATTACGTAATTATAGCCAGAGTTGGGCATTATTCGAATAATATTTTATCTCAATAATTATTCGAATTAACAATAATTTGTTAATAAATTATTCGCGAATGATTTGTTTGCGAATAAATCATTCGGTTGCATTTTCAAATAAGGAATGATTTATTCGTTATTTTATTCGAATAAATACCACGAATGATACATTAGTTACACACAAATCTTCCGTTCATCGTTTCCATCATTTTTTAAATTATTTCATCAATTTATTTAAGCTGAATGGATATGTTTTGTTGAATGTAATGGTAAATAACATACATACAATATTTACAACTATTCACTTCGTTTCAAGATCGCATTTTTTTACCTCTCGTGTTTGTATTCTTAAAAAATAAAGATAAATACGAGTATACTAAGTTTTAATAAGTGAAGTTTTCTAGATTTTAATAAAACCAGCCAAGCGCGAGTTGGACTCTTCCACCGAGGGTTCCGCACAAAGGATGCTGCCCCCCATTTATAAACTTAGGTACTTAAAATACTGGTGGCATGGAACTTTGAGTGTGCGGCAATTTGGCGGTTTTCAGATTTTTTCCTGTACTTGTGCTCCGAAGTCTTGCTTTTCCCATTGCAAATGTGTAGCTAATGCGACATAAACGGCCGTATCTTTTGATTGCGATAACGTAGAGGTTTAATTTTTTCACAGCTTTAGTGGAGCGCAGACCTGTGTATGCTGCATTAATTTAAAGTTAAGTAAAGTAAAATTTTATTTGTGAAACACAGATGTAAGACTATAGTCAAGGTCTTAAAACTAATGTCAAAGGGCTCTGTGATTTGCCTGTTGGTAGGTACCTATACTCTACCTCTCTCTACGCTATCCCGAGATAAATTGTCTTACCAGACAGACGGAGGGACGGACAACAAAGTGATCTTATAAGGGTTCCGTTTTTTCCTTTTAGGGTACGGAACCCTAAAAAAAGGCCAAGTACGAATCGGACTTGCGCACGAAGAGTTCCGTACCATTATCCATAAAAAGGGCAAGAAAATCACGGTTGTTGTGGCATCCCCCCTTAAAATTAGTTTTATTCTGTTTTCTAGTATTTGTTATTATATATATAGACGATAGAAATACATCTGTGAAAATGTCAGTGTCATGTCAGACGGACAGACAGAGAGACGGACAGCGAAGTCTTAGTGTCCAGTTTTACCCTTTGGGTACGGTACCCTAATTATAAAGTATACCATCGTCAAATCATCACTTAATGTGCGTTGCTACTAGTGATTAGTTTGAACAATTAGGTGTCCCACTGTTCCTGCCGGATAAATCAATCTACTCTTTGTGTTAAACCTGTTCTACGTACAATATCCGATGTAAGTAGTCATTCGTTGTGGTAAAGTGGTAACTTGAACCAGAAGGCCGTTCTCCCCTCCCGGCGAAAGGCACTTTCACTCGGCGGAATTCGACTGTGTGACGTCACCATTTGCGCAACCTGATGCAACTTGCGCCAGATTTTATGCATTTTGCGGTTTTTAGAGCAGCTATATAACTTTTCTTGGTAATCTGTAGCGGTTATAGTTAGAGATGCCACGAATTGGTTTTGAATACATAGGTACCGAATATTCAACCAAACTTTGAATTAAAGCGCCGAGACCAATTAAACTTTAGTATGTGTATTTAAAAACATGTTAAAAAAAAACAATTTTCTACTAAGTACATACATAAACTATACATACATATACAGGCTGTTCCTGAGCATTTGCTGTAACTTCGTCATGTGGCTTGGTATAATTACCAGAATGGCATAAGTAGTTAGTTTTATTACATTCGTTAATTTTTATTTTGTTAATTTCTCATACAAAATAATTACATGTTGCATCAACCGCTAAAGTAAAATGGGCATTAAAATTAACTTTACCAAGTAAGTGACAACCATGACATATCAATGTCACGTCGAATATACTCATACTCCGTTCCGTTTACACACTTGCAAATACCATATGAGATAAAATAAGATTAGTACCTAGTTGTTTTCTAAATGGAGCAAATTAGAATACCACTCTCTTTGAGAAATTAACTTAATTTAAGCTAAAGAATAAACCCTTGAATTTAAAGCAATTGCTCAAAAACACGTTGTATAACCTAAATAGTACATAGTTAGGTTACCTACCTACCTGAAAATGACGACATTTTCTAATATGATGAGTTTTGATCTCTCAGAAGTACCAGAAGTAGTACTGGAAAATAGTGTTTTCTAATATGAAGGTAGCAAAAAACATGATAATGCATTATTAGTTGCAAAATGCAAAGTTACATTCGAAAGAAAACGACATGGCCGTTGTCACTACATCATCGCCAGAAATGCGATATTATATTCTTAAAGAAATTATCTAATATAATAACGAAACTGACCGTGATGTTCGACAGTGGCAATTCTTAAACTCGACGATAATGCAGTTTCATCTATAAAGTTGTAAACTCCTAATACATTGACTTCACTCGCGATCATGTAGAGATTATAGGACATACTCGTATAAATAAAGGATACGAAAGTGTGCACATGGAAATGTGCAGTCACGTCAGAACTTATTACAGGGAATGAAGGGTCAAAATTGAATGGTATGGGTGTATTTTTATTTATGAAGCCGACCGTACCTAATTACCTATTAATCCCTAATCCCAATAATAATTCATTATTAAATATCTCCATGATTCATTCATTATTTATCAAATCATATAGTAGGTATTTTGTTATCAGGATCAATGCAATAAAATACCGATAAAATGTAGTATTTAAATTTATTATGATATTATAATATTATCTACATTAGTTTGGTCCAATAAAGTTAGGTAGTTATTTATAAATTATGAAGACACTAACTGCGCCTTGGTTTGTCTTACACAAAAATCTCGTCAATGCACCTAACTTACCCGACACCATATTTATAAATTCACATTTTTTTTATTGTCGGCGGGTGATGAAATATATCACAATTTCCAAATTTTGTCCCCAATAAATTTGTATCTATTTGGCACAAAATTTTAATTTCAACCTGGACCCAAAATTACATCCAATTCACCGCCTTTGGCTAATATAACTCTTATAACAAAGCTTTAACATTACTTGTCAACATTGTCTCGAGTCGATAGCTCTTACACACGTTAATAACGTATTTTATCGTTTTTACATAAATATTTACATGATAATTAATAACTAGAAGTTCATAGAACGTACACGAGCTATATCATAGATATATGGGATAAACATTACCAGCTTTCGACGAGCACGGCCGTACGAGCGTCGACCATTGTGCTCATTTAGTCGCTGGTAAAAAAACTTAGCTTAACGCAAACAGCTATCTCCCGTCCGATAGAATTCCAGAGAAAATTACCTTTCTCGAATTGTATGGAGGGTAAAACGTCGCCTATCAACTCGGCCTCGGGATTACGTACCGCCGAGAACGAGCGTTCGGGCCGAGACTCCGCGGGGCTTGCCGCGCAAGACCGGGAGCCTCCGTGATGACCGCATTACCACGGTTCTTCACACCTTATTTACAATAAATATTTACAGATAACTAAAACTACCGACATAGTATTCGTGTTACAAGCAGTAGGGATGGCAGAATTGGTAGACGAGCCTCTGGCTGCGCTCCGTTTTCTTCATGATGCCCTTCTTGTAGTACTGGCGGATGCTCCGAGACAACTTGTCGTAGTTCATCGCCGGGCGGTTCTTCCTCTTGCCCCACAGCCGCGCCACTCGCACTGAGTCCTCGATCTTGAACACTCCGTTACCTGTAGACAACGTGACAAGAATTAAACATGGAAAATGGTTATTTAGACAAATTTAAATTCACCTTTGGGGTATGAGGTGGCACTTTCTAAATTTAGTTTGGATGTTTCTTAGTAGGTGTTTTTGCACCTGTGAATGATGGTTATAATTTTTGAGCGCAAGTATGTAGGTATTATATTATATATGTATGTGTGTATGTCCTACAGTCTACATAGTTCGACAGATTTCAACGTGTGAGGTGTCACTGGGTTCGTCTCAGTCGTGTGGGTGATAAATGGTAAATTCATGTATTTATGCGCTAAAGTATATCACATTCAGGTTTTAATATTTTTATATCGTCTTGTTATTATAAGTTAAACTTTACCTGCACCGCTAGCTACAAAACCTGTTCAATGTCATGTGATAATGCGTAGCCGAAAAAATTGTAAACGTTTTACAAAGAGCTTATTAAAACAAAACAATGTTTCTACCTCATACCCGAGTCACGACAAAGGCTCAACCTTTGCTTTAAGACAGTTTATCAAGTACCAGATGGCAAGTAAGCGGCCGGCTCACCTTGAGACCCGAGAATGTCGTTGCTCTAGTGAATTAACTTCTGGCTAGGTATCGTAAATGTAACAAGAATAGGTACCTACTAAAGCGCGACACGAATAACCTCAATCGCTTAACTAATTCAGAACTTAGCTTACTGATACGTTAAGATTATATTGTCCATAGCATAAATAATGGCTGATTGCTATAACGCAAAAAAAATCTTTTCATTTCAGTCGTGGACTCGCACCCAAACAAAGAAGCCGAGTAGTATCTACTAGTACAAATAAGTAATTCTCTTATGTGTCCGTATTCTAACATATAACATAGCTACAAACATTGGTAAGGAGTGTAAGGACTTCGGATCGCATTTTAGACACAAAGTTCCATTATGTTTCGTTGGAGTAGGTATATGGAAGATAATTATTTGTATAAATTCCTTTTTCCGCCAATAGGTAGGTATTACGATTATGCTGATTTAGTTACAAAGTAACAGCTCACAGCAAACAATGAATAATTAATAACACGACTTAGGGCTAGCAACGAATACAAATCACAAGAACTCTGCAGATTACATTAATTACAATGCTTCTAAAGAAAAACAGCTTTATAGATAACGGACAACTAGCACTCTGATAATACTAGATAAATTCCAGCGTCAGTGGTCAAAGGTAGGTTTATTGAACACTTCTTAATAATAACTAAGGTGACATTCATTAATTAATGAAATCATCGATATAAATATATCATTGCGATGCGATAACTCCCGATAAGTACAGAAGAAGAATTAGATTTAGGTAAGGTATTATATTATAAGCATAGTTTTAATTAAATTTATTGACTGTTTCTAGAAATTTTATTTCAGTACCCTGATCATTTATAGGTACACAGTTACAACACACGCGATTGACTTTGATCGGTCTTTTTACGTGTTTAACGTTCGAATAGGTCTCCTTCTCCTGTACTTAGCATGCCTAGACTGAACCATGTAGTGTGTGTATTTATGAGGGGAAAACAATATTAAAGCCAAAAGAAAAGAAAGAAGGAAGGTTCGTCTAAGGCCGAGAATCTCGGCCCTTTTTGGCCGAGAGCCGAGATCAAGATCTCGGTCGGACCTTAGTTAAAAGTAGAATACTCACTTCGATCGAGCCACCGTATGGCCGAGCCGTGCACGTGCGGCGAGGAGAGGAGCTCCTTGAGGAACTGCCAGAGGTGTATGTGCGTGCTGCCGGTCTTGGCCTTGCCCGCTGCGCCCGCTGACACTGACTCCGACTCCTCGTCTGTCAAAATGTTATTGGTATCTTAATACAATGTCTAATCACTGTTTGTTGCAGACATCATTATATTTGCTAAGACGGTTTTAAACACTTATTAGATAACATGAATTTATATAGTTTTCTTTACCTAAAGTAAAATTAAAACTCTATTTTTGCCGTCGAGTAAAGTCCACTTGTCGGTTTCAAACTAATTAATATACATACATATGGTCAATTAATATGGAATAGAACAAACACAGGTACGTCATTCTGAAAATGAATATTTATGTTTTTTAAACAAAAAGCCGGCCATGAGCATGTCGGGCCATGCTCAGTGTAGGGTTCCGTAAGTTGTAACTGTTGTAAGTTTACCATCCGTCACCATAGTTAGTAGATACCATACTCATAACAAAAAAAGGAGCAGCTCGCAGCTCTTGTGACTTATACGCCCTTTTAACCGTAGAAAATAGTATTAATATACTTAGACCGGGTTACTCACGTCTATAAAGTCGAACACATGTCGAGCTATTTTCGACTTTATAGACGTGAGTAACCCGGTCTAAGTATATTAATACGCCTAATACTCACGGGAGTTTTCTATTTAAAATCGTAGAAAATAGTTTTATTTTATGAATCAAAAATGGCTTAATTGAGTAAACGCAAACTAAATTTTGTTGAGAGTCTTCATAAACATACAGCTTTATTTCATATATACCTAATATCTAATACGGGTTGAAATAGTACCCTAAAAATAAAAGTTTTTCGACTTTTTATTTTACCACTTTGCTGGCATGATTAATTCGAAGTATATTCATACAAACTTACAACTTTCTAGTACCAGTGGTCACTGCAGAGCTAAGCCGTAGACGGACGAACAGACAGACATGGCGAAACTATAAGGGTTCCAAGTTGACTACGGAACCCTAATAAAAATACCCTGTAAGATGTTATTGATAAACTGTCTTTTAGTAGGCTGCAAATGACTGTCAATGAGTCATGGCTATGAGAATTATGAGAATGGCATTTAGCATTTCTGCTCTTCCGGTCTCACCGCATTGATTTTCAAATGTTTCACATACTAGGAATCACGTCGGTAACAAGGTTATTTACCGTACGTAGGTATATTTTAACCGTAGGTACAATATAGTCGTTTTTCTACTCCATCACTCCTCTGTCAATTAGATGACTGACAGCGATATTTAAAAAGTATACATTATAACGTTGTCTATGGTATTCCATAAGAACACTGCTCCTATGGATTTTCATACAATATATGAGCACTGTTGTTGTTTTTTTTTTCCTATAGTGGGCACAACATCTTCCCTATTCTGCCACGTTTATTTTACTTATTACGCTATTTTAGCTGTCGTAGAAAAACTAGGCTATGCAACAGCTCATAATTGGTTCTTAAAACTCTCGGGTCTCGGGAACCCTTATTATATCACTGTTGCATAAAAGTTTGTAGCATGTCCCTCAATTGTACGGGGGCACTCGACCTACGACGACTACGACGAATCACGACTGCTTCGCACAAGGCACAATATAGGGAGCGGGGAAGAGGAACAGCGTGCGATCCTTGACCATTAAATATGATATTAAACATCAGTTATATTAGACAGTGAGGATCCTGTCTAACGTCTAACCCTGTACTATTATATTCTGCGGTTAAACTGCTAAACGCGGCCGACTCCAATCTAGATATTTTTTGCATAATTTTATGTTTTCAAGATTCAACAATGTTCATAATCACGAAAGATAACCCACCAGTAGTAGAGTATGCTCCGGATGCATACTAAACAGGCATTAGACATACGCTGTAAGTATGATATTCGACAATTTAGGGCTATTAAGGGTATAAGAGGACGGGTGGTGCATGATGGACGCGCGCCTTCGGAGAAGGGTGTAGTAAGAACTAATGGGTTCGCAGACTTGGCGGGGCCGCGCCGCGTGCGCAGCATCTGAGATCGCTCGTAATTTTATTATGAAGGAAAACTGGTATATTAATGTAACGAAGAGAAAATACTAGCAGCACTTTTCTTATACAAAAGTCAATATCACAAAAGAGAAGGCAAAGACGTTATAATCGCGTTGAGGGATTTCCTCCAGTCATCAAGTCCCTCAAGTCATTCAGTAACGACTTAGTAACACATGACCGGAAATGCATGTCCCGATTGGTGATTTTCTCACAAAACGTGTGATGTCCTTACACCTAAACAGTAATAATTGTAAAGTAAACGTCTAGTGTAGATAGATAGATAGATAGATAAAAATCTTTATTCATCCACAAACAATAACATCATCACAAAAAGTATACAACTATAAAGTAAGCATAAACATTTTGACATTCACAAATTATAACAAGAAAACATGCTTGTAGACAATGTGTTGTGGTACGAACCAGGTGCTGACTCAGCATAATGCTGCGAAAAACGCAGCGCTGATCTTCCGTCAGAAACCATTACTTAAACCTAATACTTAAACCTAATACAGGACCGAACAATCAGTGCAGCACTGTCAGTCTTGTCAGTGTCTTTAAATCTGTATTTTAATTGTGTAAATATGATATAATTTGCGTATATGATGTGTACAGCAGGTAGATACTATTCAATAGTGTATGATTGTGATGTGTATAAGTATAGGATAATTTTAAAAACTAGTTATATGTGTTATGTGTGTTTAGGGTACTACGAAAATAAATTTTATAGATTATAGTTAGTATTAAGTGATATTTTAAGAGACTAGTGTATTTAGAGATAACAATGATTAGGAGTTTAGGTATCTTTTTGTATTTTTAGAAGGTGCAACCGTAAATTCGCTTTAAAACTAAATTTAGATTGCAGGCCCCGAATCGGTGGCGGTATATTATTCCAACATTTTGTGGCATAATACCTAAAACTCCCTCGAAAAGCGGCAGTACGATGTTTTGGAGCTTGTAGCATCAGAGTACGTGGGACTCGAACTGAGTGACAACTTCTGTTAGTTGCGAAAACTAGTTTATTATATAAATAGCTAGGGGATTTTGTTGTAATAGTGTCAAATAGCAAGCACGCTAACATAAGTTCTTGACGAGCCAACATTTTTAGACACTTGGCGTTA
This sequence comes from Lathronympha strigana, assembly GCA_949128165.1. NCBI lineage: Eukaryota > Metazoa > Arthropoda > Insecta > Lepidoptera > Tortricidae > Lathronympha > Lathronympha strigana. Next base: position 3,959,728 of record OX421905.1, read on the forward strand.
TTTAGAAATGGAGTGATATGACTACGCGGAGGAACTTTATAACAAAACCTTACACAAGCGTTCTGAACCCTTTGTATCTGGCGCTGAGATCGCATCAACAAACAAGGACCATAAGCTGTAATACAGTAGTTCAACTTTGATAGAATTAAAGCCTCGCAAAGTCTTGCCCTAAGGTCAACGCTCAGAAAATCACGGATATTGTAGAGAACTTTGAGACGAAACATACAGTTTCGGACTGTTTCAGCTACGTGGCTCTCAAAGCGTAAGTGACTGTCCATCAGCACACCAAGGTTGCGTGCCTCGCTAACACGATCAATATTAACATTGTTCATTTCAATTATAGGATTTTTGGCTATGATTTTATTAGTTTGGCTCAAAGATCCAAGAACCATGTACTTTGACTTTAGGGGATTCAGAACCAAACAATTATTTGAAGCCCATTTCGAAATGCGTTTCAAGTCAGAGTTTATTTTGGTAACTGCTAAGTCCGCCTCGTTTGGATGAAAAGATAAATAAATTTGGAGGTCGTCGGCGTATAGATGGTATTTACAATGACGTATACTGGCAATGACGTCGGCACTATAAATAATGAATAGCAGAGGGCCCAGGATGGAACCCTGTGGCACTCCCCTAGTGACATCAATTGCATCAGACGACACTAAATTGCCATCACTTTGAGTTATTTTGACTAATTGTTGGCGATCAGTGAAATAGCTCTCGAACCATCGTATTGTGTCGTCCTGAAAACCGTAATAACTGAGTTTTGCCAGAAGTAATGGGACGTTAATGCAATCAAACGCTCTCGAAAAATCGAGCAGTACCAGGAGGGTACCCTGGCCCTGATCCTGAGCTGCCAGAACTTCATCAATGACATCCTGAATAGCTGTACTAGTGCTTCGCTTCTTCCTAAACCCCGACTGCATTTCCGGCAAAAAGTCATTATCCTCTAGGTACTTAATAACTTGATCATAAACTACTTTTTCTAAAATTTTTGATAGGTAGGGCAAGATACTTATGGGACGAAAATCCTTCAGATTAACGGGATCGTCTGTTTTCGGAATAGGGCGAACAATAGCTGTTTTCCATAGTGAGGGAACAGTGGAAGTACGGAACAGTGTAGGTACTGTGCGATGTGCGACACCCGGGCCTAGTCTAAAAAGACGCTGTTTTTGCAAGGTCCCCTTAGAGTCGTATTAAGCGGGTTCTACTGTATATATGTATGTATTTAGCACTAGTTGTTGCAAAAAATTATTAACATTCGACCGTGTCATGCTTGGTTAAAAATATTTACTATGCGCGCAAAATATGTTGTTATTTAAATATTTTAATAGGTATTTTAAATCATCATAACGATTGATAAGTAGGTAGGAGAATGTAAGCTCAACGCAAGTATTTTTAAAGTCAGGCAAAGTTAATGCGACCTTGTAAGGCCAGTGCTAGTTGCGCCGAAGTGGGTCGACGGGAAACACAAAAAGCCGCCTCGACGTATAAGGGCTACCCAGGATGACTGACCGCTGAAGCTGATTGATAGTTTAACTGTAGTATTTGAAGGGCCGATCAAACATCAGTTTATATTTTCACATCTAATGAATTTTATAAAATACTTTTTCTACTCCAGCACTTCTATCTGTCAATTAGATGACTGACAGCGATATTTAAAAAGTATACATTATAACGTTGTCTGTGGTATTTCATAAGAACACTGCTCCTATGGATTTTCAAGCAATATATAAGCACTGTTGTTTTTTTTTTAATTTCTATAGTGGGCACAACATCTTCCCTATTCTGCCAGATGCCCTAGATTTTGGTTTTTACGCTATTTTAGCTGTCGTAGAAAAACTAGGGTATGCAACAGCTCATAATTTTATTGGTCCTTATTAGGTATATCACTGTTGCATAAACTACTATTAGAAGAGAACGAGAATTAATGGAAGGCGTAATAAAAATATTCCTTAAACACATTCGAAATGGTTTCTGAGGCATATTTGTGCATGTGGAACTTTATACAAGTAAATATTTTTTGATGGTACCTTGACCGTGAAAAGAAGCACCTTGGGTCGCTATAACTTTAGTTCAGTTTTACGGAGTTTGTATCAAATGGAAGATGGCACTTTATTAAAAATCCAAAACATATTCAAAATCCTGAGGCAAAATGTTTCAGTTTAATTTGAGAATAGCGACAGAATCGCGCTGTCAAAGATTTTCTCTACGTTTTGCCTTAGTTCTTAATGTTATTTCGGTATAAAAAACACGTTTTATCCGTCTGCTAGACTACCTACTTTTGTAGATCTTCATGTATACTGTCCATCACGGGCGTACCACCACCACTCGTGTTACCCATCTACGCTACGCTTATGCTTTTCTTATAATATGATTAAAATAATACCTAAGATACTTAAGTAAATAAAGCAAAACCAAGTTTATTCAAATATAATTAGCATTTAAGCAAGCGACAGACTAGTAGAATGTGGAAAACCTACCTAACGACTGCTTATATCTACTGTCAGTTATATTACGTACCGTAATGCCAAGAAATAAGACCGATTTTTGAATGAGCTTTAAGCTTTTGTTTAAGATGCAAAAGCTTAGTAAGTAGTTGACGACCTCGGTGTAGGATCGTGCACGGTAACCTAAACTAAAACGATTATTAAAGGATTCGTTTTATACTGCTTTTAAAATAATAGTTTTGTACCCAACAAGTACTACTGGAACCTGCGGGCCTAAGATGCCAAGCGGATAGCCTGATAAGACAACAATTTGTCGGCACCTTCTGACCATTCCTGATTTTAAAGAGTTCTGTCAAATGTTTTTGCATTTGGCAGCTGTCACCGTCGCGCTATCCGTGCAACTTGTTTGTCAGTTTAACAACTTACAGCATTATCTTATGACATTCGTGGATAATCATCTTAGGCCCGCTGGCCCATCAACATGTCCAGTCGCTTCCACTATTAATATCTTGAGCTCCTATAATTGGCTCTTTGTTTCCATCATCAATGTATAATCTATGATTACACCTAATAGTTGTTTCTCCTAATAAAATAAAATATGAAAGACCGTAAAAATAGATGGCTTACAAAATAAGATCGTGTCTGATTTTTTTTGCTCGCGCCTTTGGGCAGCTTCTCTTTTCTGTTCTAACTGCGATGTTAGTACGGTTATCTACAGAGATAATGGATCCCACTGCATTTACCTACATTTTGTTTCCATTATCTTCATCTGAATGAATAATAGTATTTTTTTTAATTTCCAAAATGTTATAAAACGACGTACTCATCTGGAATATTAGCGATTCATTAAATTCATTTAATAGCAGTAAAGTGTAAATGTACATCTCTGGAATCATAAAAAAAGGCTATATTCTACGCAATAAAATGTGAAAAAGTATGTTAGTTTCCGCTGTGCCTCTTTCCGCAGTAAGTGCACTTAAATACTTCGTGAGTTAAAGTGGACGGGACACCTAGTCTTATATCATTGCGTCGTTTGTCTGCAGCCTCCGTCGTATGTGGGCCGGCCATATTGGCCATAACAGAAAACATAGCTTACACCAGCGTAGACGCTGTACTTTACCGCTCAAGTGGTCAGTCAACAGCAGAAGTAGCTAAGCCGCCCGGGTGTTCAAAATAATCTAAAATCTTTTAACGGTAAATAAAAGGCACCAAGCTCATTAAGAACTCCTCTTCAGCTAACTGAGGTAGCTTAGTGATTCTGGGACTTTTTTTACTGTCTCTTTGATATAAATATTCAACGTAAAGTTGATTAAAAATCATACACAATTAAAAATCTATATTATCTTCTAACCAAGTTTACCTATAAGTGTCAAAAATACATTGAAATTATAATTAAAAATATTACCGTAAGTAATTTAGTTACCTACTATTATTTTAGTTATTTTGAGAAATAATGTGATAAAGGACACATTTTAATATTAGGCATGGCTTTCGGCATCCTAAAGGTGCTAAAGAGCGTAGGTTAGATACACGTGCGATAGGGCTCAAACTTCAAAGTAGTAGATACTGAAATAGCGAGCCCAATGAGAGAGTTATTCTTATTTGGCTCGCTGTTTCAGTATTCTGCGGCACTTCTAACGGTTGATCACAATGCACGCGAAGCAGCTGATGCATTGCCGTGCCACATCGCATTCGATACAAGATAGACCGTTGGCTACTTTTTCCACTTTTTATACAATCCGCGACCCGTTTTGTTAGACAGGTGTAGAGTAACAGCCACGCAGGTTAGCTCTATGCGCACTAAACATTTATTAGGAGAAGGTACTCGTATACTTATCCTAATAATGAAAAATATGTTTCTATTAATAAGGGCATTCGATTTTCGAAGAAGAAATAATAAGAATACTCGTAATATCAGATCGATATCAGAACGTCTTTGTCTATGTATTTTTCGGAAACATTTTTAAAGAATTTCATGACACCTTTAAGTATGCTATTTTCGTTTGTCTGTTGAAATGTTTCCGGCTGCTTTTTTCTTTCTTTTCTCCTTATAATTACTACGTCAAATTTATCATGGACGGTTGGGCTGAAACGCTCGTGATATGTTCAGTAAAGGTGATCGCTTTTAGTAAAAGGTGCCACTCTGCCGATGCCGGTTGCCTATAAGGTGCAAATGCCAGAATGAACCTTATCAACAACCGACAAACAACTATACATATGTATTACACGCCTTCTCTCTACCTCATGCATGTACAATGATATGTTGTTAGTGTTATAAAGATGCTCACTGAATAGCTTTCTCTCTCTGAATCCAGGTCTCTAACAAATAGGTAGCTGATACATCTCAACTCAAATATTGTTTCATTTTTCAATTTGACTTTTCCGTAAGTCTCTGAACTCTCTCATCTGAACTAACTCCGAACGTCCCGCCAAAAATTGCACCCCCACGTATTCTATTCCGGTTTATTAGAAAAGTTTTAAAGAATTGAGACGAATACATAGGTAGAATAGGGTGTTAAAAGCATACCTTCGCTCATGTCATCAGCTGACGGCACGGGCACAGGCGCCGGCGAGGCCTGCGGCTCCGCCCACTGCTGCCGCCAGGCCTCGTGGCTCGCGGCCTTCCAGATCTCCAGTTGCGCGTACAGCGTGCTACCGGCCTGAAAAAAATACATAGCTATAGTTTGGCCAAGGATCATCACAGAATAATTCTCTGTCGTCGGACAACGGGGTTGAGGGGGGGGGTCTTCCCCTTAGAAAACATGCTTAAATCCAAACTTTGCCAAACTTGTCACTTGTCGGACGGAACGAGAGTAATTATAATTATTTTGGTAAATACTAAACTGAATCCAACGAAGAATGATGTAAAAGACTAGTCCTAACATTAATAAAAGTTCATAATTATGCTATGGTCATTATTACCATAAAGTACCACCGTGTTAATTGACGCCGTCGTATGAAGCCTGTTATGCGTTTTCACCGGTCTGGGCTCGGACGGCTAGACATTGCATGCCTAGCCAATATGGTTTGTTTGATTTGAATGTGTGTGCGTGCGTGTATTTACTAGCTATAGTTGTACAAGCTCTCCTCCATCCATTCATGAGTTTCAGGGGTCAATAACCTTTCGGAAAATTATTGTGGAAGATGTAGGCAGGTAGGTAGGTACTTATACAAACTTTTCAGTTTTGTTATTTGCCAATTTCTCGGAATACCTTATTTTTACAGTTACACACATTATACCTACAGATATGTCTACCTGTTTTTATGTTTAATAAATCTTTGAACCTTATATCTATGGCAAATTAAATGCATTTTTCAGGAAATAACACATTTTATTACCAACCTTCATACAATTCGTTGGCCGTCCCCCGCAACGCACAAAATCCGCATTACCCAGCTTACGAACTACGAACAGGGGGCCGATTTTTGGCATTCGATCGCTCGAATATATCACTCGAATGTGAATAAAAACGATGAAATGCTATTTTTGAAATACGAACGATAGAAAGTTCAAATACGAGTGGTGTTGACCACTCGTATTCAAATTCTATCAGTAGAAAATACATTATGTACGATGTTAGAATTTGAAATTTGTCTCTTACTTGTGTTTATTTTGGTATCGCTGATTAATAAATAAGAAAATTTGACCATTTTGGTTATGTTTAACCGTGATGCTACAATGTTATTTTTCATAATAACTATCTACACAGTTTGCACATACTTTCGAGAACTTTTTCTTCAATTTGTACGATAACGATTTCTGTTATGGCCCTTTCAGGTTGACCAAATACGATTGGCCTATTCTTCCGAACTCATCAACTCACTGGTGAGCCATTGTTATGAATCGCGGAATGTGTGGATTCCGTCGATTTGGGGAGCGTTCTTGATAAGGCATGCATGAACTGCATATCCATGCGTCTCGCCGTATAATAAAATCACATCTGATATTTTTCGTGCATCGTACGCAATTTCACTCTTTCTTCACTTCAATATTTAGTATAAGTAAAACTAAAACCAGTTTTGGAAAAATTTGGTTTGTTTACTTATTTGCCACGTGAACGTCAACAGCTTATTTCATTCTCATGACTAAGTTCACATAAAAACTCCTCAAATAATGTATTAAAAACTTTACCATATATGAACTGAATGATAAAGACAACAATTATTCAGGGCTTGGTTGTCTCATCTGTTTACCCCCCGTACCACGGACTCCGTGCCAAGTCATCAACGATATGAATTACCTACCTTACGACATTTACGGCCTACTACATGTAAAGTACGAATTTAGAGAATCGAATTGGGCAGTTAACTAACATAATTATGATTTGAATACGTGCAAACTATTGCTAATTGAACATACTATTAGCAGTTAAAAAAAGATATTGAAGCCTAAGTCCCGGTAACAGACTGTATATACCTACATTGCACTAACGGGTTAAAGAGGTGTGTCCAGATATTAGTGAGCACATTGGGCGCTCCGATATGTCTGATGGAGACTCTGCTTTAATTAGTTATCGTAACACAACTTTAGAATGTGCATTATGTTAATTCTCTTAATTACGTTATAGCCTACGCGCTTATCTAAACTACCAATTACTATTTAGCGATGCATTTAACTACCCACTAGTCTACTTTGTTTGTGAGACCCTGTGTCCACATAATAATGTACCTACATGTAGTGTTCAACATCAATGTATGTGTTATGTTATACTTAGACGTATACACCATATATTTTAAACCCATAAAATAAAAGTTACGACCTTGAAAGTGCATTTTAGGGCGTATAAACCATCGGTAAATAAGTGGGGTTAGTTGCCTCGCTTTCTTCGGCGGAGAAAGTCCGTTGCGCGCTGCGCGTGCGCTTGAGCGCGTACTTAGCTTGGCGATTAGTCGTCCCATTCAAGCCACTTGCCTTCTGATTGGTTGTTATGTAATTATTTGGGCTGCTTCATATGTTTGGTAACACCTGTTGAGCTGTGTTATGTATGTTTTATAAAGTTGATTTTTTTATCTGTTGTTTTTTTTGCACTTTGTATCTATCGGTTGTTATCTAAACAAGCGATATTATTTTACCCGCGATAAGTTGCTTGTTTCTTTGAATTTTAAAACGCAATTTCTCATATCTATCCTATTTTATCATACGACACGTGTAGTGTAACAGTAGATAGTCGTGTACGAATAAGAATTCGGGAATATAAGAATCTATTTAGGACTAGGATGTGCAAACCGGTTTTTATTTGGATGGAATTTCGGTTAATCACCAATTATTATTAATTAAAAACCGGTTTGCACACCCTATTGAGGCAGTACCCCAACAAGCGACACGCTGTAGAAGATGCCACTTAATTTTTATCGTAGTCACACCAATTGAAATAAATGTAAATATTTTGGGGACAAACATAGATAGACCTAATCCCAATCTAAGCAAACTTTGTACTACATATATGGGGACCTACTAGGTGACGATATACATACTTATATAGATAAATACATTCATATATACCTACATAGAAAAAGTCCATAACTCAGGAACAAATTCGTGATAAACACACAAATAAATGGCTACCAGGATTCGAACCCAGGACCTCCAGCTTCCTAAGCAGGGTCACTACCAATTAGGCCAGGGAGGCGTGAAATACGCGAAGTTGTTTAAAACTCATTAAGTATATATATTTCTTCAAAGTTCAAGACCTTTCCTTTAATTTTGCATGTCTAGCATAACGCATTTGTAACCTGCATAGCGTAATCACTTGCATAATGCCCGATTTCCTTAACGGATTTCCTTGACTAATGACGTAAGAAAACCGGGACAATTGCACTGCTTGTTACAACACAAGCCCAAAGGCCTAGTGAGGGGCCAGTTATGAAATGATCGTTTATGAGACCAAAGAATGCCAATCAGAACTTTATAAGACAGTGGCTGAAGTTAACACGCGTGACAAGAAAATAAAATTAAATTGTGATTCCTGTGCACACAAACAGTCTATGATACGGGTGTATGTTACATTGTCTGTACAGCCGACTTGGTATAAGCATCAAGAGTATCGCAGCGGCGGCGGCGCCATTACGATCGTCAGGAATTTTGAAATTGCCAAACTTTATCCCTGCAAGGGCGGTGCAGACGTAACCTATAAGTACCTAAGTAAATAGCAGTCAAAACTGCCATTTTTATGGTTCCGAGCCAAAATGCGACGCTCTGTCACATCGTCAAATATCTCGGGAACTACTGAAGCTGTCGATGTGAAATTTTGAATAGTTACAAAGAAGGCTAACCCAGACCCGTATAAATTAAAATGATTAAACATATCTTTTATTTTCTGCGAAAATTGCCCGATGTAGTTACTGGATCATGTGGGGTATCATTTAAAAGGGCTCGATTTGCTCTGCACACACTAAAATATTTTAGTATTTTGTTATAGTGGAAAAATTAAAGAAAATATTACAGGAAAATTATAACTTAGACTCTAGAATTAGCTTTAGAATATATATTTTTTCTTTAAATTTATATGATATCATGCTGTAAATACGTCCTTTTAAATAAAGTTTAAAACATTTATATCGGTTTACGTGATAAATAATTATCAACGAGAAACAAACTCACATACTAACTCTGTGCCGTGCAAACAAGTGACCCAATCAATATGTTGATAACGTCAAATTTCTACAGACGTTAAATTTATAATTCGAAATGCAGTTTATTGCATCATGTTTAAAGATGAATGCGATTTCTAAAAGTATGTACGGAACCCTCGGTGCTCGAGTCCGACTCGCACTTGGCCGGTTTTTATTTAATCTACCGTTCCTACGATTCCTACGAATTTAAGTTTAATTTAAGCTATTGGTCCACTAATTATTCAAATTTAATGATCATCAGAAACAAAGTGAAGGATGACTCACACTAGCACGGGACGGGGCGGGGCGGGACGGGAAAATCTGTCAATTTCTATAGAAATAATCACGCGATAGCTCGGATCGGAGCCCTCGGATGTCACGTGACGCTTTCTATATAAATTGATTTTCCCGTCCCGCCCCGTCCCGTCCCGTTCCGTTCTAGTGCGAGTCATCCTTAACTTGTTACCTAAAAATCGATTGTCAAAATCTGATGAATACCAAATCAAATCACATGTCAAGACCAGGGCAGCAACGCGTGATGTAATCTGCTAAAAAAAGGAAGTAATTACGGGCAGTGATGATCTAAGGAGCTCATTTTACTATGCGGTACGAATCAAAACGATCTAGGTATATTAAACATGGAAAATTATTTATAGTTCGTCAAGAGAAGAAGTCTAGTCTCTAGACTTAGACTACTGTTTCGCTTATTCATTGGTGATTTTCAAAAATAGGATTATGTTTAGAAAATACTAAGAGATTAGTTAGTTTTTTAAATAATTGGCTTTTGTGTAGTGGAACAATTTCGCCAGTGTCAAGGTTTGTTTTTAAGTGTGTTTACCTATTAAAATAAATAAGTAGAGTCAAGTGCAAAAATATGGTTCGACATAATAGACTCATAAATATGGTACTACGTTCTTATTACACCGGCATAAGGTGCTATGGGACATATTTTTTAAGTAAGATGTGCACCACCATATTTTTACACTTGACTGTACAACATTTTATAATCAATAATAAAACAAAGGTAAGTATTTTGTGTACCCACGACTTATTACACGAAGATTAATATATTTCGTCAACTACGAAGGTAATAATATTATGATAACATAACTACCTAGTCTTAATAACCACGCCCGTTCCGAACGGCTCTCTATTCGGAAAAAGTAGCGTGTGAAGTTGCACATTATCCTTATGTAAGAATAAGTAATTTTATTCATTCCATTTTTGGCTTCACATTTTAATAGGTTCGCTTTATGGATCTAGGTAATATTCTTTATTACTTTTCCGATTAGTACAGATTATAATAACAACTACGGTTGTATTAACATTAACACCAGATAAATTATGTTGTTTGGGACTTTGGACCTCACGTCCTCATTTTGGAGGTCAGCAGATTAACGCGAATCAGCTCAAGTAACATAATTAAATACATACTTATAACAAATTTTAAATATCTATTGTTATATATAGATAATATATGTAGAACACAACATTACGAGAAATACGACTAGAACCAAGGATATTACGCACAATGAATATCTCCTCGCCTTACAATTCATAAAGATTACCCATGCTATACCTATTTGTTATCTTTTTCTTCAGGGCGATTCTAATAAAAAAAACCTTGTATTCGCTTGATAACGGCATTTGAAATACTTTCAAAAGAACTAGCTGTCATTGCAATGCAAAAAGTCGCTTCAAATTACTTCTCCGCGCAGTGTACACTGTCCACTAAGGAACTAAGCTCTTTGTATAGAACTAATACCTTGAGACTGACAAGTGTCATCGATAGTTTATGCAACATTGCTATGTTGACGATTGCTTGCGGAAACCGTAAATGTTTGGTAATTAAAACCTACAAGAACTATTACCTGTGGAGCTCTTCGGTTGAATTCCTCTTCGGTAAGTGTCATGAGCGCGGCGCCTTCCATCTCGAAGTACTCTGTCGGCACCATTGGCAAGTTGAACGTCTGGAGTGTGAACATCACCCACGCCTTTACGTTTTCTGTGCTCCATAGCATTGGATCTGTTGGATATAAAACTGCATTAGTTTTGCAGAAGAATTCAGGCATCAAATGTGATGTTTTTAGGTTAAACTTACCACTTTGTGCGCAACCGGCAAAATGGTCTCTATTAGGTCTCTATCCTACGAAAGTCAAGCACTAATTTGCCCTAAAAACTCTGTCTAATAACAGTAAGGTATAATAATTTGTTGAGTGTGGTTAAATACTAGTTTACTAATTAATACAAGATATATTTGAGGAAAACAAATATATTACAGATTAAAGTTAAAAACCCTAGAAAACAACGGATCGTCATCTCCAAATGTGGGCCCTTAATGAACAGTAAGTATACATAGTTTTTTTTGCTTTAATTACAAATAGATAAAATTAAAAAAAAAAAACATAATATATACAGTAAGTGTAACTTACCTAATAGCTACCTAATAGATAATTGTTTTGAAGAAGCAGCTCCATTAATAATCAAGTCGATCAGTAGCATACGTAATCGGCCGGTTCGTAGAAAACGTTTTTATTTATCATAGCTATGCTTATTAGATGCTTGGCGACTACATGGAATCATTTTTTGCTTCAATCTTAGTGACGTCATTGGCCGGGTTACATGACGATTAAAGTGCAATTTGTATGATTTGATTGAGTTAATTACACAACAAGTCAAGATGTGCTATAGGGGAAACAATCATCTATTTAGTTCGAGGTTAATGACTAATCCTACATGTTCCTCACCTGGTGAAATTCCCAGTACGGTGCATGTGTTGTCGACATCTCTCTTCGATTGTTCAATAGCCATACAAATAACTCTATCCATGTCTGTGACTAATGTGTCTTCTGTGCCCGCCCCTCCACTACTTTCTTCCATCTTCACATCCAATTCAACCGGCCTGAGGTTAAACCTCTTTTGGAACGATGTGTCTTCAAGGAATGATCTTAAAAGATTGTGATCTCTGGGCTCTTCGATTTCGAGTTTTGGAGTAATAAATGTCTGTTGGATATTCTCTTGGGAGATCTGATTCTCTTTCAACAGTTCTTCAATGTCAATGTACTCCTCATGCTGCGGGACCGGTGAGGAATAGTGATTCGTGCTGCCGTACGAGGCGCAGGAGCCGGAAGGTGAGAGAGGATATGGGGATGCGAACTCTGGAATGGAAAGTCTGTTTGGCTCTTCTTTGATGTATACGTTGGGGGAGTAAGAGAGGGAGCTGTAAGGCGAGGGGGGCTGCAGCGCTACTGCCGGGATGGATCCTTCGTCTGAAGATGGGGAGGGTGTGGGATATCCTTCGAAATCATGAAGGCGCTCGAGGAAGGAGTTGTCCTCTGGGTAGGGTGGAGGGGGTTTGGTGTGTGTGGCGGGGGGATGCAGCATGGGTTCCGGGGGAGAGGCGGCGCCAAGGTAGCGCAGCAGGTGCTGCAGGTCGGCGGGCGAGGCGGGCACGGCGCGCTCGCCTTGCGTCGCCGACGGCGGGCTCAGGCCTGACCGCGGCACTGTCTGTGGCATCTGGGGACAATGCAAACATTCTATTTACTTGACTGTTACTAGTTACTACACATTTCTCTGTTACTTTTACGAAGAAATTGTAAAAATTTTACCTCATTTATTAAATTAAGTAAGGTAAACGTACTAGAGCTCGACGCTGTCCTAATCCTAGGTGACAGACGGGTGTCATCTATTGGGCCTTGCAAGACTCTTACAATTAATATAATATGTTTTTACAGCTAATACTCCCGGTACGCACTACGCTTGTGAGCACCGATAATGTACCGTTATAAGAAAAGTAATTAGGTATTAATAGTCTATTCTAACGTACAGTCACCAGCATAAAGATATGACGGTAAACAGCCGTGCAAAAATATCTGACGCTCTATTGGGCGCATAAGTATCTGACGACACTACCTCGTAAAAAATATGTGATGCTTTGTGGCCGGCAAAAACATCGTTACTCCGTATCCGCAAAAATATCGGATCAAGGCGCTTATAAATATGTGATTATTTATAAAAAATAAATTGATGATGTGATCACTCTCATCGGCAGAAATATCTATCCCCTGTAAAAGCAAAAACATCGGCTGACTGATGGGTAGCCTATATATCTGACACGATAGTTAAAAATATTTTATGAATCTGCAAAAGAAAACCATATCTGGCTGGCATAAAGCCGTAAATTGTATGTAGTGTTTTGACAATTCACGAAAAGAGTGCAGACTTGTCATTGCATATGTCTGTCTCACGTTTTATTCTGTCATCAAATCGACGTTTAAAATTGCTGAAATATAACAATAATAAAGTTGCTCTGAGAGATGGGAGAGGCTACCGCAAACATCGGAAATTTGATTTTCTATCTGCATCTCTTTCGTTCGAATAGGTATAAGTATAAGTGCGATAGAAAGGGAGATAACTACATTTTTTTATTTGTTCGACTTTCTTGGTAGTAGACCAGGCGTGCGTGTCCAACCAAGCTCTCCGTCAACACTCAGAACATCAAAGTCATACACCCTTCCTTCACTTCCTTACTAAATAAAGGAAGTGTCAAAAATAAATCTATATGTTTGTTATTTCTCCGATTCCGTAGGTTGTCAAAAGTTTTTCTGATCTATTTTGATGCAATTCGTCCAAGCAGTCAAATCGTAGTAATTTACTAGTCGAGCATTGACACGATTCTGTGTTTGTGTCGTCGTCCAGTTGAAATGTCGCCATGACAATGGCGTTCGATTATAAGTCATTATAATACTTATATTAAATATTATTTACAATCCCTGCTTGATGCAAAAAAAAAAAAATACTCCACTTCTATCTCTCAATTAGACTGACAGCGATACTAAAAAAGTATACATTATAACGTTGTCTATGGTATTCCATAAGAACACTGCTCCTATGGATTTTCATACAATATATGAGCACTGTTGTTTTTTTTTATACGACATCTTCCACATTCTTCCACCTTTCTAGATTTAGCTTTTTTCGCTATTTTAGCAGTCGTAGAAAAACTAGCGTATGCAACTGTTCATCATCATCATCATCATTTCAGCCGAAAGACGTCCACTGCTGGACATAGGCCTCCCCCAAAGATTTCCACAATGACCGGTCCTGCGCCACCCGCATCCAGCGGACTCCTGCGACCTTCACCAGGACTGGAACTGTTCATAATTAGTTCTTAAAACTCTCCGGTCTATTATTACAAAACTCGACTTCGTCTCGTTTTATAACGGCGACCCTCAAGTTTTAAGAGCCCTTATTATATCACTGTTGCATAAAGTACTATTGTGATTGAGTTATGGCCTGAGTGCGATTTTCTGAAAAGTGACATATGATAAATGTTTAAATGTTGACTTATATAACTATTATATTTTTCTTTTTAATGCTTTGGAAAAAGGAGGTTGATCACTATAACTTCACTACTCAGATCTCATAGGAAAAGTCTTCTGATGCCTGAATTTTAATGTTACTATTTAAAATTGCAAATGGGAAAATGTGAGACACACATATGCAATGACAAGTAAATGACAAGTCTGCACTCTTTTCGTGAATTGTCAAATTGCTTCCTACAATTTACGGCCATCTAAATGCCATACAGATATAGTTTGTTCTTGCTGATTGATTTCACAGCTTTGAATATCTTGTCAGATATATATAGGCGATCCATCAGTCATCCGATATTTTTGCTTTTGCAGTGGATAGATATTTCTGCCGATGAGAGTGATCACATAATTTTGATTTTTATAAGTAATCATATGTGTATAAGCGCCTCGATCCGATATTTATGCGGATACGGAGTAACGATATTTTTTCCGCCCACAAATCATCAAATATTTTTACCGAGGTACTGTCGTCAGATACTTATGCACCCAATAGAGCGTCAGATATTTTTGCTCGACTGTTCACCGTCATATATTTATGCTGGTGACTGTACAACATGAACTCCTAAGCAAGAATTCAAACCGTACCTACATGATTTGTACGTACGTAATATCAAGCTTATTGCCAATGTTTTATGTATGTAAATATAAACGATTAGACTCTTAGTGGATACCAGAGCCTTCCATCGTCATTAATACCGTCATATATGAGATCATCACGAAACGACGTCATACTAGTCATGCGAGCATGGCCAGATGCTGTAAGGAAAACAAACCAGACTAAAAATAATTTCGAAGTGGATAGGAATATGTCTTCACGAATTCGAAACAGTTGGTGGGCACAGAATAAACACATACTGTGTGTTATAGTCAATCCACGTTATCTTTTCCAATCAAATAAACTGTCAAAAATTAAAGTGCTATTTTTATCGTCATTCTTCTATGAAATTATGACGTTAACTCAACACTTTCAGTCTGTTCTATCAAAATCTAGGAAATGGACTTTATTGATTGTTTCTAAGTGTCAGTCAACATAGGTTGCCTTTACTTAATACGATAATATTTTATAACTATAATACGAGTATATTGACCCCCGTTCATAACACAAAATGTTCAATAGTTTTCCTAGCGTAGTTTGTATGAAATTGTAAGAAACTCACTCTGAGTAATGACAAGCAAAGACCCATTCTACTTGACACAGACACCATAACTGGCCGGTAAGACTTAGGCTTCGCGAAAATTGATAGTCGTCATACCGGTCTGTTCAGGAAAACGACTTCCGAGCATTTTCATTACTTTTTTACGTGATAATCACTATTGTATTCATACTTCTCACGATAACTAGCTGCAATTGTTACACGGTGGGAAAATCAACGAAGTAGGTATATGTTTTTGGAGTAAAACAAAGAAACTTATTAGCACAGTGTAGGATTCATCCAGTTTTGCAACAATAAACATGAAAACTTGATATAAAAAACCCGATTGAGTGGTCCTGCCTAGATCAAATTATATATGCTAATGAAAACGTGCATTTGCCTAGAAGTTGTGGTACTTAAATTTTGAGTTACGTGATTTAATCCTAATAAGAAAATACCTAGTGTTTCTTTCAGTATTCACACAACTACCTATAAATAAGAAAAGCTTGTTAAATAAAATGAATACCTAATAATTTGTTTACGGTTTTTGAGGAAACTTGAAACATCGAATGTCGCATTACCGTTTTTCCAGTCAGATATAGACAAATATATAAGGGGCACATCATTTATATATAACATGGCGGATTAGGATCCAATTATTATCTAATTAAACCACTTAAAACGTTAATTGAATTAGGTAGCTATGTATCATTATGTCATGGAATTTACTATTACTAAAAAAACTAATGATAGACATACGCGATCAACCGGTAACTACAACACGGTACTACTGTTCACCATTTTCAAAGATGACCAGTAAACATTAGAGCTTTGATAACGCATAATTGTTACTGTGTTTGAGGTCACGTGAACCAGTTTTTTCATAAGCCGGCGAATTCGTGCGGCGGCGCCGGAGACGCGGAAACGGATTGAAATAGTTTGGGATTAGCATAACTTTAGATTACATATTTTAGATAATGACGTACGGGATTCACTGTGAACTCCCAGTGTCTCTACCATGAGTTGCTATAGATTTCGAAGGATTGACTGACACGTTGTCTACAGCTCCATCCCGCTCCCATCCGCGAGCAAGATGCACTGACAGTGTAGCGTTGACGTAAGACGCTAGCGACTATATATTTCTACAGTAGATTTCAAACTCGTGGTGAACACACTTGTTCGAAGGAAGAAATAGCTCGTGTTCAACAGGATAGACGAAAATTGTCTACATTACCTAGGTTTATATAAATAGTCATTATGTGGTTAACGTCCTCTTAATCTAGTTTGTAGTGTAGCGTCCCTACAGTCCCTGCCTACGAAGTTGAATGCTGTGAGTTAAAGTCCCGGTAAGGGAATTTGTGTGTTCATTACAAAATATATGTTTCTTATGGATGTTCTCAATCTATTGAACTTACCTACTTTGGGACTAAAGTCAGTAGGTTTGTGTAAAATTATGCGCATATAAACAAATAAAGGATGACTCACACTCTGGACGGGACGGGGCGGGAAGGGACGATCTGTCAATTTCTATAGAAAGAATCACGTGATAGCTCGGAGCCCTCGGAGATCACGTGACGTTTTGTATAGAAACTGACAGATCGTCCCGTCCCGCCCCGTCCCGGCCCGTTCTAGTGTGGGTCATCCTTAAACAGTCAAAGAAAAGTAATCATCTTATGCTGCTAGAATGTTCTACCACGATTGTGAATGTCGTTTACCTTATCATCACGTGTTTCTCAAATAATAGCCCTAAGCAATTATCGGTCGTGCTCTCGCTGTGCCTATATCAGTCTAATAGGTAGGTAAACGGGTCGTATGAAGCTTCAATAACTTAACTACCCGCGCGATTTTGTTTTTCATCATATTTTGCCGTTTTTACTTAACTGCTGCTTTTAACGGCCGGTTAATAATTGTCACTGACGGACATGTCAAACACCATACATTTCGTTACAAAACTGACCGCTAGGCGTGTTTTAAACATAACTTAAGTACAAGTTTAAATTAAACTACTCATTTAACTACATTAGTTCAGTAACACCAATCACTTTATAACAATTTTGTCAATATCCTGTGAGAGTATTACTAAAAACGCGTAAAAATGCGACCCTAAAATGCACTTTGATGCTCTACATCAGAAGTTCTGACTAAGCAAACACACCGACTGATGCTGCCACGAGCCACTGCTTGTTTTGTCAAAAAACTTTTTTTTAATTATTAATTTCGACTATGCTCTACATTTCTTGCGATACATATAGCAGCGTGAGATTTTTTTGTATAGGAAACAAATGAAACCGGCAGTAAGGCAGCTCTTATTAATGATGACGTCACGACATTGTATCGACGCATGCGCGTGTCTGTTGATACCATTTCGACAAGGCCTTGGGATTTTCACACGAAGTCATGATTGCCACTCAAATATAAACCATCCTGAATTCGGTTCAAGTTTTAACTCCGCTTCCGTATCTTTAGATACAATTGTTATTACTCTAGACAGTAGGTACTCCGTGACTTAAATGCCACAAGCTTTAAGCTCTATTGCATACAAAATCTGTGCATAAACCAACCATAAATAAAGAACTCTCGTCTTTTTAAAAGATATAACTGTCAGATAAACTAAATTGCCCATTACTTAAACGTGCAAGCTTTTTAAAATTCAAATCCAAACGGGCATGGTCGTGTTTATCGCGGAGTCTTACCTAACGGGTATAAAACCTAAAGAACTCACTTGGTACTGCCAACTTTCCTCCATAAGTCACTTTTAACTAAACGACACTCACACAGTCAGTCAGCGGACATTTGAGGTTAGGGCGCCGGCCGGTACGCTGAAGCCCAATAACAAAACACGTTCACTGAAGACCCACCCTAACTGAGTCGCTGTACTGTTTCATTGATAAAATGCCTAGTTACTAGTTAGTTTATCAATAAAACTAAACAGTGGTGTTTTTTGATGTTCATGCCCCAGCGTGTGCGCAGCGGGTAGATCACACGGCCACTGAGTGCCGCCCGCGCCGCGCTCGAGCCTCAATGGCAGCCTACGTCACCGCGGGAAGTACGCCACGCTAATAAAACTATAATACAACACTCGGAACAACGTCATATACAACTAATTAGATTTAGATTGGATGAAGGTTTCCATCTGACGTAAATAACGTGGTTCCATTCAATTTTAAAGTGTCATTCAGGAAATGTGAAGATCGGGTGATCCTTGTCTCCCTTTTGCGATATTGTAACAAACACTTACGTCAATAAAAAGCTCAAAGCTCTAACTAAACTCTTTACAATTCTAATTGTATCGATTCTGTATGACAAGATTTCTGAACGTCTGCGTAACTGACCATCAAACTATTGTTTGACCCGTCTCGTCAAGGGACTCCCTTCCGAGTCTGTTGGGACGGAGGTGTCAAGGGACTTCCACCTCCACTGGATCCATCTTGTGGATAACCCAAACGAACTCTGCTTCATCTGAACCGAAACCATCACCTTCAGCATCAATCATAGTATGCTATCCATTCATTGAATGACCGCAACCCTAGGACCGTATCAAATAATGAATGAACTGGTAAACCCCGGTTCCGTAGTAGTAAATTCGCTCTGCCGGCCCCTAGCCATCATGACGTAATTGCATTCATTCATACTCTAATAATAGGCAGGACTTGAGCAAAAAACATGGCAAAGTAAACACCCTAGTGATGAAACAATAAGTGGAAGGTCATGCATTTCAGGCAATCAGGGGTTCCAGGTTCGATCCAGCTTATGAGCGGTAAGTTGGTCGCTAGGGCGCAAAATAATAGGAGGGCTTTCCGATAACTCGCAGCTTTGTATAAGTTCCAAATGATAGTATTTGCCTTTAAGGAAGCGACGACCGTCTGTCATCTCAAACCCAAAGAAAAAAGTTTAAAAATGGACCTTTCGCTTCGAAGCAACAGATGAAAATACGACCAAGATAAATGCTGACATGAAAAAAGAGTCGGGCTTCTCGAAATCACGTTACATTGATCACGTGGAACTCCACTCGCCAGCAACCAATATAGATTGCTGGCGACTCGTACCTAAATGACAATAGACGTCCATATTTCTGGTAATCCGCCGAATAAATCTACCATACATTGACTGGCAGATTCGTCGGATATGCCCGAACGCATATGGCCGGGTATTGATAGTTGATACATAAAGTGCACTTCAAAGAAGATACCAGATTAGGTGATTAGTGATTACGGTTCGCGGCTTCGCGCAAATAGAGAAAAGCAAGTAAGAAAATGACAATGGCCTTTTAATCGACTTTGTTTAATATTGTTTTGTCATGAGTCGCCATAGTCGCATTGCATCTCGCTCGCACTAATATAAAAGCGGGAGGAGTCTAAGAGAAATCCACATGAGGATCAATTCGTTAAGTATAAATAGACTGTATAACTATATACAATACAACTAAAGTAGGTACTTCAATAATTGTACCTACATATACACGACACGCCCACGGCGCTTGACGCAAATAATGTGTGGGAAAATGATTCTGTAACGATGTACAGGTATTACTCATTATTTATTGTGGACCGCTCAACAAGTGATCACGCGTTGCAAGGAAAATACCTTATAAGTCTATGAAGCAATTACAATACTTATAGGTCCTCTTCGATTACTAATCCCAAGATTTACGAAAGGCCCTAGTTTTACGAAAGCGACTACCTAACCTTTCAACCCACAGGGAGGGTAGACTAGGCCTTATTGCGATTAATCCGGTTTTCTCGCGATGTTTTCCTTCGCCGAAAATCGATTGGTCAATTCAATATTAAATATATTTCGTACATACGTTCCGAAAAATTCATTGGTATTGGTACTCATTGGAAATGAAAAGCGCACGCTTTTACTGCTGGTGCTGGACCACCAAAGCTCATATCTATACGGCTATTAGAAGTAAAGGCAAGAGTCAAATTGAAATACCTACTCAACTTGTTTATTTAGTTAAAGTCGAGTATATTAATATGTATGTATGCATGTACGTAAGTACCTACTGGACTGGACATGTAAGTGTGTAAAATATGCCGTGTATCGGTACCATGAGTTGCTCACGCTTTCGAATCGCTATCGACTGCACGTTTTGAAAGTAGGTACCTATAGCTATGCATATTGCTCCTTCCTAGCCGTGTGCTTACGTAACCGTAGTCGATAGTGACAGCGCAATTCGACAGTATTTCCATCTCGCTCCTACTAGTTAAGAACGAGCAAGATGCACTACCAGTGCGTTGACGTAGACGCTAGCGACTATAGACTTCTACAGTAAATGTCAAACTCGTAAGCACAATGGTCGGAACGAGTTGCAAATACCTTCGAATCGCGCAGTCGCTAACGACTCGTGGTTAAGTAAAACTTATGGTATGTAAGTAAACTGTTTGCAATACCATATACTTAAACCCTTTAAATAGTTTGAGTGTTGCTGTTGCTGTTAGTACGGCCAATACGGCCGTGTAGAGGAATAACCCATTGGCCATTATGCACATAGGTAAGTATTACTGTAGACAATTCTCATAATATGCAAATAGGGTCTATTCTAGTACCCGACGACCATATTGTTATGCAAGTGGGATTGTCTGTGACTCAATGTAAAGAGCGACTTATCTCATGCAAAAACCCATTCATACGAAACCAAGGTTTCAATATTCGGAAAACTACGCGTATTGCAAAAAAACATAATATTTATGGTTATGTTACGTTACTAGTCGGTATTTTACCTACACATCTCTTTTTTTTCTAATTAGTCATAGAAACTGTGGAAAGAGAATTCATTACTTTTCATGTCGTGGAAGACTTATTTTCTTTTCTTTCTCCACATACTCTATCTTATCTCTTGCGTTAGTGTGATTAATTTCAAATGTTACCTACCGATACCGATATACATTTATCAATAGATATATTTATATATCATTCGGAAAATATCGCGATGATAGAATCAGTGAGGTACAAAGTACAAAATAAAATGGAATAATTTATATCTCTTAACTGTTGGTTTTTTGTTTTCGGATAGGGGCAACTATCCGAAAACATAAATGGTTCTGGTATTTTTTTCAACATACACGTCCAGATCCAGAATCAGAGTATGTATTCATACTCTGATACCTGTTTGCCAGCTACACACGGCTGGAATCAGATCTGAAAAAATCATAATCTAAAAAAATCGGAACTTGTGTGATCAGTAGCTAATCTAGCTAATTAAATTGTATGTAATTGCGTGCGTTATGAATTCATAATATGAATTAAAATAATGAAATTAATTCTCTATTTACGGATGTGTGTGGAGACCCTAAAATAATCTAATATTGCGCTTTAAGTAGTAAAACAAAATCCGATCCTATCAAATATATTCACAACAACATAATAATTAGTAATTGATTTCGTCACGTTACGCAGGCATATTTGTGTTGCCGCCTGATTTTTGAGGTGCGAATGTGGTAAAAGCCGGGAAAAACTGTAGCAAGAAAAATAATAAATTTTTGTATTGGACCATGTCCAGTAAAGCAACAGAAAGGTCACATATACGAATCAAAGTCAGCCAACAGAACGCCTCTAAGTAAACGATATTACAAAGTAAATTATAAAAAAAAAGGAAAATTGCTTCTTTGACACGTTCCGATTGATATGTTGCATTTATGCAGACTTTAAAATTAAAATAATTCTCACCGAACATTCGCCACAATATCTTCCAGCACTGTAATCCCAGCAAGGCATGTTGATAAGTCGCAAGACGCGCGCTCCCGCCATGTTAGTTGTGTAAAATGTTCTTTTACACCACCAAGACGTTATTTATTCAGAGTGTTATCGAGCCCTTATCAGCCACAAGTTCGCGGGTTTATCAGTAGACTATCGGCATAATCGCTCTGGCGGCGACGGCCATTATAAGGTAAAACTTTTTAAAAGTAATGCATGCTTCATATCGAGCATACCCAAGAAATTAGTCTAGGGCCCTGTATCAAAAGCTTGTAAGTAACTTGTAAAAAAAACGTTTCTGTTTTACTATTTTCATTAGACAGGGACTTCTACTTGTTGTACACGTTACAAGTTTTAAATATTTTTGATAAACGGACCTTAGTCCTCCGAAATAAGTGCACACCAACCAAAATTGTCACAGTTGTACCCAGTCTACTCGTACCCTATATGGCCCGTTTATGACATTGTTAGTAATAAGAATGCGGCTGCGACCGCATGCGCGTCAGTCGAATACATGCACCTACGCATAGCTCACGTTTATCATTTCCTTGCCCCGCCACCGCACCCGAACTAACAGACATGAACCGAAGGGTAGCATGGTTGCCATTTTATCGGCTATCACGCTATTCGTCACTTTCGCACTTAACTTTTTAGAACGTGACAGCCACAGTGATGACCCGAGCATATTAGACTAGCTAGTGGTTGCATAGTTATGTATTTATTCGAACTGTTATTAAAGCAAACATTTTTTTTCGTAAAACACTTATACACCCAACTTGCAGAGAGAAAAAGTCGCATTTTTATTAAACGCCAGATGTTAAAACGCTTATATTGAAATATAAGAAATGGGTACGTTGCTAAATGCGCCTCGGTACCCACCATAGCCAAGCTAAACCAGGGCTTATGTGCTTTCGGGATAATTTAAACATGATCGTTATGGAATTACTCTAGAAGAAACCTTATAATGTTAATGATTACTAATTAGATACTTAATACGGGTACATACACTAGTAGAATCTAAGTAAATGTTATCGCCTAGATAAAACAGGAATACTCAGGGTGAGTTGACCTTGGACTTGAATCATTTGTATAGTCGACGTCAAGGAAATGTTTATTGCATATGCATAATTAGTAAATACACTTATTAGATACGTGCAAATCACAATGAATAAACATTAATTTTGACGCGTACCAAAGGGGCACATTCAGGTAAAAAAACTGATACCAATATGACATGCATGGCGTGCCTCCCTTATATATATTTATGCCATGCCGTGCCACTGTAAAGATAACATTGAAGATCGACGTTTTAGACTTAGAGGATCATCTTGTACATAAAATCAACTATTAGTATACTTATTTAAACTTTCACGATTTTCACACATTATGTATTTACTAAAACGGGGCTTAATCGTGTATAGATTTTGAAAACAAACCTCCGACGTTTCAAGGGCGACGTTGCCCCCGTGGTCCCGGAGAAAGACTGGCTGAGGTTGACATCAACATCTTCTAGCTGCGCGGGTTTTACGAACTACCCGCACTTGGTCTTGATTATAAACTTGAACATTTTGGGCACTAGGGATGTGCGCAAACGTCGTGTGTGTAACGTCGGAGGTTTGTTTTCAAAATCTATACACGATTAAGCCCCGTTTTAGTAAATACATAATATTAGTATACTTACCAATCTAGCATATGTTTACAACACAGTTCACATTCCAATGTAAGATAACCTTAGGCCTTTCATTTGTTTACGTTATTCAACTTTGTTGATCGAGGTGCGTCCTTAGATAAGAAGGTAGCTTTAGAAATTACATATGCGCAATTTGACAACACATCTCTAATATTTATGTCATCGCTCGGATAAGCAACCCAAATGTTAGTGGCAATAAATGTTAGCTTCAGCCGCTTATGCCGTTTCCTGAACCGCCGATGACGTCCTTAAAATGACGATGAAAATATCCAGAAGTCAGAAAACAATTCCAATGCCGGGGAAAGCGAACCCGCCGATGTTGTTAAAGAGGAATCGCAGACACGACATAACGCACCTCGAAAAGAAGTTACAAATAATGTTCCGATACATTTTGTTCCTATTTATACGTTTATAAATACAAATTGTTGTACCACCATATGACCATACGCACCTGACTGCATGCTGACAATGACAACCCTAATGTTGATGTCATTTGCATGCTTGACAAGATGAATGTCAAATGTAGGAAAGAGAAGCTTCTGTACTTTAGTACTTTTACTTATTCTGTAATATCAGTCCAAAACAGATATCCATTGGGTAGACGAATTCTCACATATTATGCGCAGTCTGGGTCTGGGAGACCTTTAAATTTACTGATGACAGTGAATTTTTGTTTGTTTATTTTATTATAGTTTATTTAAAATCATCCGGCAACTTTCATATTTTGACCCCTCGATACGCTAAGTCGAGAAGTTAATGTCGTACAATTTTTATACTAGGCCTTTTGGTACCAAACAGATCCTGGGCCTATAACCTAAATGTTTACACTTTTGTACATTATAAGGGGTAAAGTGTAAACATATTTTTGACGTTGACTGCCCCAGTGCCCCATTGTCAGCATACGAATATTCTTAAAGCGAAACATTTGAATATGTATGTAATGTCTGACATCTTCGTTATCACTTGTTTAAAATGAGTCAAGAAATGAATATTAACAGTTTCAGACATCTTGTATTCCAATTTGCATACATTGTGTTAGTGTTTTCCTACTTATTTTGGTGTCAGGGCCATGAATATGTTCTAATTAGATTAGCAACAATAGGTATTATACATAAATATATAAGATATCAACGAATTTACTTTGATATTTTATTTGAACTTAACTGGACTTTGTACTTGCTTATACTCGTACATGTGTACAATGATTACATTGTACATAGAAACCGTTCTGTGTTTTTGATAGATTGTCCCCAACAACAGTTAAAACTACAAACTACTTAAAACTGTCTATGAGTCTGTCTGTATGGTTGGAATTAAGGTTAGATGTATGTGTCACAGATATGTGCGCTATCACACCTGGGCCTTACCAAGACTTCTTAACGCGATTCAGGGCCTATGCCAGGTAAATTGAACGATTGCGGTTTTGTATCGCCATTTCTGTCACACTTGCATATTGGAGTGACAAAGAGGTTTTCCCGTCAATGCCAATTTTCGATGGTCGTGGTAGGAGTGCAGTTTAGGACCTAAACTGAGTCGCTGCCATACAACTGACCACAGTTAAGAACCTAAACTGAACACACACAGTAACAGTCACATCACATACATTGACAAAAGTGTAAACACACCTTCGACGTCGACTGTACAATAATTACGGCTCTTCAAATGTAATATTTGCCTTTCAAAATATAAAGCAGCCATACAAATATCTACACAATATAGTCTATGTATACTAAAGTTGTAACTTTGTAAGTGATCGAGACTACTATTAATACATGATTACGGTAATCCGGGCTCAGAACCGGTTGGCCAAGGCTTGGGTTTTGCCCGCTCTGTTGCTAACAACCTACTGTCATTCCAATTTGGTAAAATACGTCTAGAAATATGTATACATCTCAGAACGTATGCTCGAGGCATAAGAATCAATATCGTTAACATATTTTAAGAGCTGACCCTACAAGCCGCAGCCAAGCGCTGGTCAGAAAACCAGTGTACGTAAACATAGTTTAAATACATTTATTCCGATTCCGAAATCACTGTTATACTGGTAATGGCTATTCTGAGTTCAATTCTCGGGCAGACTCTGTGATGTGATGGGAATGCATGCCTTTTTTTCCCTTTTGGCGATTTGTACTGTGTTGTACTTACCAAAGTTTTAGCTTTTCGGACTTTTCCCGTTTCCCAGCCACTGGAAATTTTGAGGTTTCCGGAGGCGCTACTACGGGAAGCACAGACTGTGACGGGAAGTTAGTTATCTATAGGTATAATAATCTTGTCAAAACTATTTTTGCCACTATACTAAAAATTTGAGTTTTCAAAGAAGTTGATGTATTTATAATTATTATTTAAAACAAGATATTTACCATGTATATTTGTTTTTGTCAGCACCCAATATTTCAGTTACACCGTGAACATGGCGCTTGTAACAGTACCGAAATATCGGGAGCGCACAAAAACAAATATACATGGTAAATATCTTGTTTTAAACGGTAATTATAATGTAAATGACCATGTTAGCTTAAAATCGTATAAAGTTGATGGTTTTCGTCAATAATTCTATTCATCACAGATATTTGTTTACGAGTAATGTTGTTGTATTTTAGTTTATCATCCTTCGGGTTCGATTGAGTGAACTAGTTTAAGCGTTATTCACTTTTAAGTCGCCTATAGATACAAAAACTCTTCAAAATCATACCGACTGACAACAGCACAGAAAGCTTCAAACCTAGCTTCCATGCATTGCAACCTTTGTCTAACAATGTAACAGTGTTTGACGCAAAACCTTTCAAAACGCATATTACTGAACAGCAACGACGTAATAACCCTTATACTTAATTAAATTAAATCGCAAGGACACGTGCCCACGCGCAGGCTGTGACGCCGGTTTCCCTTTCACCGAGCCGATTGGTGCGAGTAATAACTGCACTTGGAGAAATTAATTGGCCACTCTTAGTGCACGAGTTGTGTACGATTTATTTAGCGCAGCACGCCTACCACGAACTTCGAAAATTGGCATTGACGGGAAAACCTTTTTTCACACCACCTTTTGAAATAGTACATTACCTAACTAGTGCGGTAAAACAAAGAAAGGCCGAGATCGCAGATGTTTGCGACCCGAGCTGCAAGCGAGGGACATAAATATGCGATCAAGGGCTTTATTTATTACCTCACGTGTTAGGTACATCATTTTATGCCTACACTTGGGCAGAAATTGGCTTTTTCTGTACGCGTAGCGTGCGGAAAAAGGCACTTTATGGCCAGGTGTGGCATAAAAGGGTTTTTTTCTGTTCAAGATAGGAGGGATCAGAGTGGCACTTTTTTCCCTCCTGGGGACTACACATTTTTACGTTTTTGGGCATTAACTAGTGGCATTGTGATGATGGTATGATGATGCTGTTTTCGGTTATTACAGGTCAATTTCAAAAGGAGGAGGTTCTTAATTCGTGTTATTTTTTATTATCTGGTTAGCTATCGCTTTACTTATGTTTTATACTTATAGTAATAGTAGACTTTATTTCAAGCAATGTTTTGCTAATTATATTCATGCTTAATATTAAGTAATTTCTATTTTTGCTTGCCCTTTATGCGTTATGCGGAAAAGGCCTCTCTCAATTTTTCCCATTCTCAATTGTTTTATACGAATGACCCTCAACAGCAATCTCTATACAATGTCCCGTGACATTTAGTAAAATTCCATTACTAAACGTGTATTTTGTCGGTAGCATATGAATTGGTGCTAATTTCCACCAAAAGGCGGCAGGCACACCTCAGAGTTAAGAAATTGAGGGCTCAGTGCGTATGTACATATGTAAACAGTGAAAAGTTTTTCTATCACAGTTTTTCGGAACTGGGTGCTTAGTCAAGATGCCCAATGAGGAATACCGCGAGTCGATTTTCCGCTAGGGGTGCTCGTGGAACGTGGGTCCTGCGGGAACATTTCAAACGTCACTTTGATAATTCTTTCATACGGACCCACGCATGAGTGACGCCGCCTAGTGAGCGACAATACGGTAGCTCTCATTGCTCACGTTAGTTATCTCTCTATCACTCTTCCTTATTGCGACAAAGACCGTTGAGTTTCGTTCACAGAGCGTTAACAATTTGGCATCTTGTCTACGCACCCTGTTCGTTTTCATCAACTATTTTAATAAAATCGGCCATTTTTGACAAAATAGGCACTATGGGAAAACAATTTTATGGTTTATGGTTTAAGATATTTTATTTCTCAAAAAGATTTACATAAATCACTTACAGAGAAAACAATTTTTTTTTTAAAGCTAAATGGGAGAGGGTAGCATGCAAAAATTTGTGGACGATTTAATGTAGGCGCTTGGTAACACCAAGCGTAATGCAACATTGGAATGTTGTGCGTACGGGCCAGTTACACTGTACGGTAATTTTAATTGTACGGTCATTGCATCTGTATTCAATTTTGAACCTTCATCCCCAGTAATAAGTTCCAAAGTGTACACATATTTATAGACGTGACTGTATTCGTAATTAACTATTAGCACTATTTTGAATTAATTAGGCTGCGTTTTACCAAAAATTTTTTCCGAGAATAACGCCTACCTACTCTCAGATAGTAACGTCAAATTACTATGGGATTTTGACATTAGTATCCAAGAGTAAGCGTTACTCTTGGTTAAAAAGTTAAAAAGTTTGGTCAATCAAGTCTACAGAATAGGTTCTTAAGTTAAAATACAAGGGCAAATAATTGACTACGTACTTTTTTTCTTAAGTTAAGTTAAGTTCTTAAGTTAAAATACAAGGGCAAATAATTGACTACGTACTTTTTTTTAATACTTAAAAAAGAAGTGTTTTATCGGATTTCAAAGAAACTGAGCTTTGATATTACATATTTTATTAACATGAAACTTTATCAATGTATTATCACCACGCATTAGGTATTTTGTGGTAGGTATTGTATTATATGGATAAGTATAAATAAGCTTTAATTGCATTTTCTTTGTGATTAATCTTTGTCCATGTACGAGTAAGTAGATCTATCAATGATCAAAGGTTACTGACGTCAATCTGACATTGAATGACACGTACGAAGTAAAGTGCACATTGCATTTATGACCTGCAACTAGGTGGCAATATAATTTTTCTGGATTTCTATTTATTTACAGCTAGATATAAATCCATATTGATTTAAGCGGATAAAATGTAGAACGCATATAAGTAAATACATATACTTATTTAGTCTGGAACGCAATAATGAGGGATGGATGGAAAAATACTTACTTCAACACAAGTTATGACGAAAGTATAGGTAGTATTTTAAGTAACTGTTACATATACCTTGTACCTCTTTTTTTTTCCGTAAACTTTAAGTTCTCTAAGAAACTAGTGTCTTTACTATTACAGTCTTTAAGAAGTTCTATATATAAATTTATTAGCTGAACCCAACGATCTTCAAATACCAATGTAAAACCAATGTAAGATGAACTAATGTAAAAGGGTACTAAATCATCTACTACTAAGTTGTGTTTTGGCAAATGCTGTCATTTCTAAAGGTTTAACTTTGTCATACTTAACACTTACTTTCGTGTGACCTTTTAAAATGTAGGTAATAATCATTTATTTTATAAGAAAATCTTTTTTATTTTTTCCGCATTTTTATTTCAGGCAGCTCCTATTATGTATAATGATACAAAGCAACGTGTCGCATTTAAGGAAAAAATACACGTTGTACCTATAATAATATACGACAATCTGATCTTAATTTGAATAATTTTAGTAAAATAATCAAAACTTGAATTTATTTCGTGTGATAATATTATATATATAAATATATATTATATGTATAAATGTATATACCTATATACATTGTTTTTTGTTG
Organism: Lathronympha strigana; assembly: GCA_949128165.1. Classification (NCBI taxonomy): domain Eukaryota; kingdom Metazoa; phylum Arthropoda; class Insecta; order Lepidoptera; family Tortricidae; genus Lathronympha; species Lathronympha strigana. The sequence continues at coordinate 3,989,526 of OX421905.1, forward strand.
TCATATGCTATTAGACCAAAATGAAAGAAAATATTATGATTTAAGTACCTTAAATCACACCAAAAACGTACTCTAATTCTTAATGGATGGATTCTTAATGAATAATTGTTTAAATTTTTTTTAATAAAACTTTTTTCGTAATTGTTTCCAAGTTACAGTTGCATACACTTTAATACAAAATAATGTTTTCGTTAACCCTATATAGTTACTCTATTGGTTTTTTTAGTAAGTAAACAACTCTACACATGTAAATATATTCTTCAAAGTCTTGCCCGACGGACATACTATGGAGATCTCTCGGATTGCCCGAACGTATTCGGACGGCAAATACTTGCTAACTCAACACGTATACTAGAACTAGACTGTATTAAATTGACCAATCACGTGTCGCCACGGCAACGATCAAACAGTAGAGCAAAAGACATCAACGAGCCAGCGAGTCCAGGCACACATCGCTTTGGAGGAACTTCAGTTAGATTTTCAATAAACATTTTTTCTTTAAAAAAAATATTATTCGATTTGACTTGTAGAAAAAAAAATGCGAACAATACTGACATAATCAAGCTTTTCTCCTTTGCCGACTTTTTTAAATAATGTATAATAACTGCTTATCATATAATGGCTATAAAATCAAAAAGTTTCAATCTGAATATTTATGTTCACTGCTCTTGGTGCAACTAAAGGCGACCTTAATGTTAATAAGTTGTCTTCTGTTACCGCGATTGTTATTCATTGAAATTAAACACTTTAGAACGCATCCGTTCTAAAGTGTTTAATTTCAAGTTAATAAGTTGCTCAGACTAGGAAAACAACATTGCTAAAATCCACGCAAATGCGTCATAAAGACCATTTCTTAACCGGGCAGTCCGGCGCCCAAGAACGAATTCTCTCGCATTTTCCTGTTGCCTGTCTTTCGCAACTGTCTGATTCAGTTCAGAGTAGCTACGAGAAAAAAAATGCTTTGGAGTGACGAAAGCCTTTGTAACGTTTGCAGTTATTTAAATATTCGTCTGCCTTAATACGTCAATAGGAGTAACAAAGAACTAAGCTTATGTGATATGGGTTTTAATGTAATTCAACTAATTTTGTCAATACCTTAATCTGAAAATTACTTCTGGGTAAAAAAACCGCGCAAAAATGGAAGGTGCTGTTAAAAATAAGTTCTAGTACTGGAAGTCCCACTTTTCTTTTCATACAGCGCACAATAATATATTTCAAAATAAACAAATGTGTAAGCCAGCATCTTGGTACCATTGATATAACCTAACGCAACGTTAGGTTGCAATTTATTAATACAAAGGCTTATTCTTCCGATCTGGTGTGATTCACTTAGCTTATAACTTCCTTTTCTGACGTTAGAAAGCTCTGATTCCATAATGTAAAATCTTTCATTTGCTGCTTTAGGTCTTTGAAGTCATTCATTGATACCCACCGCGCATAGTCGTTTGACCACTTGGAAGAACGCCTTAAGGTCCCGCAATATAGCTCAAATTGGCGCGATAATGAATGAATCACGTAACACCGGCCATTCGTCCTCGACCTAAAAAGACAAAAGTGAAAATCGGACCGCAAACAACACCATTATTCTTTGAATTCTAAGAAGTTATGAAAAATTTAGCTTCGCCATTTGCAATTACTTAATGTTGAGTCACAAATTCACCACTCTTAGTCTGTATACGAGTAGAAAGGTACTTATATTAACCAAAGTTGTATGTTTGAGAAAGAAAAAGATTGTGAAATTATGACGAAAAATGCGAAATAGCGAAATAATTACTCTTCTTCTTTTTGGTTTGTAGCATACGTTTTCGATAGCACTTAACTGGTTTTATGATAGGTACCCAAATACAATTGTAAAGCATGAGTTAAATAATTTATTATTTATAAATTTTATAATAAATGTTTTGATTCATGTTTTCAAGTAGTCACACTACTAAATACCTATATTTAAATTATTAATTGAAAGAGATGTCATATACTACAGAAAAAGTGACCAAGGCCCCCGGTGAGCAGGGCTGAAATCGAACTAGCGACCTCCTGCTTTCGCGGCAAACGCCCTAACCATCGGGTTACCCGATCACCCCATCGGTCCATCGGGTAATCGGATGATCGGGTAGCCAAATGGTGAGGGCGTCTGCCGCGTTACCAGAAATGCGATCCCACTTTAGAATTATTGTACCTACCTACTTAGATAAATAACGCAACGCAAAAATAAGAGCTTGCGCTAACCAGGGTAAGCCAAAGTAGCGCTGAGAATTTAGAACCATCAGCATCTGGTCTAGTCAGCCCTTATTTCCACGGCATAGGTACTAAATAAAAACCAGAAGGAATCGCTCAGGCATTATTTAAGTGTGTGAGTAAAACGCAATGTTCTGTTTTTGTTGAAGCTGCCCTCTAGTCGGACGAAGTGGGCTGCGCGAGCTTTAACTGCGTTATTTGCGCGGCATCTCAATGACAGCCTGGAAAGTATCACTTTGAAAGGTTTTTAAATAGCTAGGGAAAGTTTTTCGCACCACCAATTGGTTCTCTAATTAGCGAACATGCTATTTTGCAGCCTATACGCACATCTATGTATTACCTTCTCAGTAGCTACCCAGTAGAGCATTTCTCAATGTTTCGAGTTTACTTTCTTTGTGTTGAAGGTTTAAATGTAATGGCTGTATATAAATAAATACTTAACCAATACGACACAAATACACAAAGTTTTTTAGGTAAAGTAAAGGGCTAAAGAACAAATGATCTTAGTTCGTCACAGTTTTTACTTAAAATCCAGTGGAGCGAAGCGTAAGCGTAGCTAATCGGACAAAGGTGCAAAAAGTAGCGGTTACACGTGTGTAGACAGAAATAACTTTTCTCTGAAATTAAATAATTCGAGATTTTTGTGAATTTTGATGAGAGTATTAAGCATCGTTATATTTCGTGTTAGCGAGGACTTACATTAGAGAAGTTCTACTGCAAGCTACTTACGTAACATAAACAAGCAGACTGATCGGCAGTCACTATTTAATGCAAGTACATTTAAATGTTGATTATATAAATACCTACCCAATATTTACTAATTCTTGAGATAACTTATCTAAATTCTAAATAGGCAGAGGGTCAATCACATTGTCTTAGTCAACAAACATTAATTAAAACTATAATATGATAAATCATAGATAACTTAATGTATTAACTGATGGTTTCACAATACATTAATGTATTTAGGTCAGCATATGTATCAAACAGAAATGTTTTTCCGTTTCCAAATTGAATAACTTCAGATTGTGACCTAATATCACCTTAAATTGGTCCCAGGTCCTAGCGTAGATTTCGGCTGCCCCAAAATTAAATAATATATTTTTATAGCCTGTTTTGTGTCCGACAGCTGGCTCGTTTTCCACTCAACTCGACCCTAATGTATGAAATTTCTGACCTATCTTTAAACAGAGCGCGTCAAAATCGTCCCGCCATCTCTTTTTCAACCGACTTCAATATTTCTAAAGGAGGAGGTTCTCAATTCGTTTGAATTTTTAATTAGTTTGCCTCTGTTCCCATAGCCATATAAAATTGAGTTTTTATCAATGAGGGGTCCAATATGTGTATAGCTATGGCTCAACTATGGCTTTAGCCTCTGGTATTTTAGTGTCATACTTTCTGGCGGTGACGTGATAACGTACGGGATTCAAAGTCACATAAAAAAATGTACTTATTTGTACGGTATAAAAAAATACTTCACGTACTTACGATAAAACAAGGATCAATCTGTCGGACTAGCCAGGAAGTACCCTTCCTAGCGGTCGCTCTCTATTTGGAAAATAAATTTACTACACGTCAAGTCACACTTTCAAGAAAACAATGATTCAATGTCACAGCTAGCATCCCTCCTGCTTCACAGTAACAGTAGCTTAACGTGTTTATCGCAGTGTTTAATTAGTAGGTACCTAACCATAATGACAGTTGTTGTAAACAACTTTTAGGTACTCTGGTTTATTAAAAACAAGCACATACCTATGTATCCACGGACAGTTACTACTCATGGCCAGTATGGCCACCACTGGTATGGACAAGTGAGAATAAGGTTTGACTTTAACGTATCGAACTTTAAAAAGGTTTAAAGCCATTACGCTGTTGGAACAATCTAAAGTGGACTTTAACGGTAAATAAATATAATTTATTTTATTAAGAGCATATTATGAACGACCTTCACTTGTTTACTTCCGAGAACTTGTGTTCAAAGCTGTTTAAAACCCGATCGCTATCTTAAAATAACTCCGCAAATTGAATTTACATATAGATGATTGTAATCGGTATATGTGCCCGAGAATTAATCGATATAATTCATCTACCTAGATACTTATAACTTATACTTATAACAAGACGCTTACTTACGCAAAATCTTTCACAGTACGCGCTGTTAAGCTGTGGAATGAGTTACCCTTGTCCATCAGACAATCTCAGTCTGTGGCATCATTTAAAGATAATCTGAAAAGACTGTGGCTCTCCAACCAAGTTTCAAATAATTGAGAACTGGCATAGTAATATTTGTTCACTTGTGCTATATATATATATATATATATATATTTATGTATGTATTTAGTAGATATATATTATGTATAAATGTAGATATATACTATTATTATTGTTATATATAAATATATACGTAATTTATTATAACTTGTTGTATTTTACGTACTTAAGTACTTCCTTGTTGTTTTGTACATTATTGTATTTGTTGTTTGTCTATCTAGAACTTGAAGATTCTCCTCTCAATTACTCAAAGGTTAGCTGGAAGAGATCCCTTATAGGGATAAGCTCGCCTTTGTACCTTTGTTCTTATCAAAATGTTTATTTTTACTATATTTGTGTACAATAAAGTGCTTACAAACAAACAAACAAACTTATTCTTTATTTACTAGGTAATGAAAAGAGAGGATTAGGTAGAGAGAAGTTTAAGGATAATTTATTCTTTAAAAATTTACAAAAACCAGTTTAACACTTAATTTTTATTATGCAAGACTATCAAAAGATAATTACATAAGTACATATACAAAATAAATTATCAGTAATTTAGCTGAAATTACCACAGTGATCAAGTTGAGTTGTTCTAAAAGCCATTTGTTATGTTGTTCATGATAACCGTTGTTTAAACGCATTAATTAGGTTTCCGTAAAGTCATCCAATAGGAACCCTAGGCCACTCTAGAACCATATCAAAATGACAAGCAGAAAGAGATTTCTTAGTGTAAGGCCTGAGTGGACGCTCGAGCAGGGTGTGCAGCGGAGCGGACGCGCGGGGGGTTCATGTTAAACATGACCAAATCTATGGGAGCGTCCAGAGTACACGCTGCTCAAAACACATATGCTCGCTTCGCTGCCCACCTCGCCGCACGCACCACCGTACGCTCGCCATTCAGCCATAAATTACATTACAACTAAAAACTAAACTAAAACCCATTCTGTGCCATGCCTGGTCCAAAAGTTCCCATCTCGCTCGCTGCGTTACCTCGCTGCACAGCGATAGAGACCTGAGCGCCTACCACGAACCGCGAACGAAAGTATGCCTCCCTTTCGCACTTGAGGTTTCTCACTCAAGTGCGACAGAGAGGTGAAACTTCGTTCGTGGTTCGTGGTAGGCCTTCTGTTGGACCAGCCCAGAGCTGGGGTCATGTCATGACCCCTCTTCCTCACACACACACGCAAACATACACAGATTACTTTTTTGTCAACTTGCTGTTCTAAATGTAACGCGAGTTATCACGGGATTACCCTGCTGAGAGTTCAATGCCGAGGGTTCCGCTTCACATACAGTGTGGAGCGGAACCCTCGGTGGGCGAGTCACACTCGCACTTGGCCGTTTTTTTTTAAAGTAGGTACTCTCATATTAAATAATATTTAAACCGGGTCACTCACGTAATTTAGTCGATTTTCGCTCGACATGTTTCGTTCTTTACGAAGAACGTCACTTGCCTCTGTCGCGGGTGGTAGCTCCTGATGACGTTCTTCGTAAAGAACGAAACATGTCGAGCGAAAATCGACTAAATTACGTGAGTGACCCGTTTTAAATATTATTTAATATGTTCGAGTCTCACGAGAGTTTTATAGGTGCTCTCTTCCAGATTTCTTTTCATAATTAGGGCTTTCCGTAGCGCCGTCCTAACTCGTCGGTTACGCGAGAAATTGTCTTATATTATAAAAGTATCTAGATAATACGTCTAATATTCCCGCTCCTTGTCGACTAATCACTATTACTAATAAACCAATATTAAATAGATCTGCTATAGTCTGACAACAACAGACTGACAGTAAGTTTTGTTTAAAAAATTGTATGCTTCCCTATTTTTAATTCACTCCGAAAAAAAGGGAGGCATACCTATAATCCCTAGCCCTTGGCGCGTTTAGCTGTCAACACAGCGAATCCTCCTTTTTTTTTTTAAAGGGTCGGCAACGCGCATGTAACACCCCTGGTGTTGCAGGCGTCCATAGGCTACGGTGACCGCTTACCATTAGGCGGGCCGTATGCTTGTTTGTCACCGTCATAGTATTAAAAAAAAGTACCTAAATAAATAAAATATTCTAATGTCAGACTGTGGTTGTCAGACTACGAGTATAAGTATAGTTGACAATAAATAAAAATATATAAAAATCTTCTCTCAATGTGTCTGGATTATCTTTGTGTATAAATATTCCAAATTTCAAATCGGTAGCTTAAGTACTTCTCGAGAAATTTAACGATGTCACAGACAGACAGACTTAGTCACACCATAAGGGTTCCTTTTTTACCATTATGGTACGGAACCCTAAAAAAGTTGTTACATTGTCTCTTTAAATAAGTACTCTTACCCTTCTATGATTCTTCTTCTTCTTTGTCGGTATCACTCTTGACAGAGTGGTCGTGGTCATCACTTCAGGTGTTGGTGGCAAGCTTCACAACACGCCGCCACTCTTCTCTGATAGCAGCCTTTCTCGTGCATTCATGTAGTGATGATGAGCCATTTACTGCCGTTTTTATCTGGTCAGTCCACCTCATAGGCGATCTTCCACGTGGCCTGGTACCCTCAACCTTTCCCTGGACCACAAGTCGCTCAATAGCCACCTCTCCTCGGCGGCATATGTGACCAAAAAAGGTGAGAATACGAGATTGTACTAAAGAAGATAAACGCTGATGCCGAGTTCTCGAAGTATAGACTGGTTGGTACGGAATTCAGTCCACGATACCCCGAGCATTCTCCTCCAGCACCACATCTCTAGAGCGTCTATCTTCTTCTTCTCTACTTCCCGGAGGGTCCACGTTTCCGCGGCGTACAGAAATATGGGGAACACAAGTGCCCGAACTAGCCGGATTTTTGTGGCTCTGTATATGTTGCGATTCCTCCATATTTTCCTCAACCTATCCATCGCGACAACCTATCCTTCTATGATACATGGGTAGAAATGAATTTACTTATTTTCAGATCAATCAGAACCTACAGGTACCGATTAAATTAATCATGAATGCTGAATTATGTAGGTAGATTACAACTATTTTAAGAGCTTGAGGCGGTCTGCTTCCTACCCGACTAATACCTAAGATGCATAATAATGCAAATGTATACGTTTATATGAAACTAGGTGTAATTATTTTTGGAGTAAGTATAATTAAAAAATCCCGTCGCTCATTAGGTATAAGTATATTGTGCTCGTTTTCCAAGTAGTCCACAGGACTCGAACCCGCGACTCTGGCAGAGCGGTGGGCTGGTATCCCAGAGTCGCGGGTTCGAGTCTCGCCCGAGTTTATGATTTTTTCCTCTTTTGCTTTCTTTCTGAGAAATTTGGTATCGTTCGCGAAGTTTCTGCTTAGAAACAGTTTAGTATGGGGAAGTATTGTTAGTGGAGAATTCTCAATTTAACTTGAGACACCACTTGCCGATTGAGAAGTACTTTCTTACGGTAGATGTTGCTAAGCGCTATACTATGTTGCTAAGTGTGGTCTCGGTAGCTCAGTTGGCAGAGCGGTGGGTTCGATTCCCGCCTGAGGTCATGAATTCTTCCGTTTTTCCTTTCTTTCTGAGGAAAATAGTTTTCTTGTTTTACAAGCAGTGGTCTATGGACAAACTTTCAGGCATACAATCTTTCAACCGATTTTTAACCGCTTGTGAGAAGAATTTCGGAAAATCCTGAAATTACTATTCTTGTATTTTAATAAGAATTCTATACACAAAGTATCAAGCGTCACATTTCAAAATGTACACTATCCCCATACAAACATTAAATCCCTTTTTTAACCCCTTTAGGGATTATAATAAAATAAAATAAACAAAAAAGTAGCCCGCTTTGCAAATTAAAACTCTCTAGCATCACTCGTTTTGACTCTGCTTTAATACCTTGTATCAGGGCATTTTCAAAAATAGGGCACCATTTTCAGTTTTTTTGAAAATATAGGAAGTTTTGGGTTTTTTATAACCAGAATCACGAGTACTACGTTGCATTTTTCATACATTTCGTATGGGCCGTTACAAACCTGACAAAAAAAAATTGTATGGAAAATTGAGGAACCATTTTCATTAAAAGGATGCACTTCTCTCTGAAAATGCCCATCAACCCCTTTTTATCCCCTTTGCGGATGAATATAAACGCTAAACTAAATTTTCTTGTTACAAAATAAGCAGTCAATAGACCAACTTTTAAGGATTTCACTTAAAAAATCATGCAGCCTCCATACAACATTTCAACCCATATGGGTTGAGGGGTTAAATATTTAACCCCTCTAGGGGATGAATTTCCAAAAAACCTGAAATAAATTTTCTTGTATTTTAACCCACTCATGGCCAACGACTCAGCGTATGGGTCACGCTCGAACGCTTTCACAGGGCCCGTGACTCATCTAGTCATGAGTAAAATCAAATAAAAAAAAAAACGCAACATAATATGACACAACATTGTTTGTGTTACCAAAGTTAACAACCATATTTACAGGGTATGTTAAGACAAAAAAAACACGAATTTTTTTATGAAAATAAGCCCTAGAATATTCAAGTTTCTTTACTTTGGGTATAATATAGTAAAAATAATAACAATAACTTGAGGTGAATACGCGTTGCAAGCAAATAGATAAATTCACATTTCAAAATGTGTAAAATATATATTTGTCAATAGTTAATAGTATGACTCAGGGTATGGGTCACCGTGGCCTGGAGCTGTTTGTAAAAACTACGAGTGTTTACGTAGCAAACTAAAACAAACTTTTTTTAAATATACTCGTACTACCTATAATACATTTTAAGTGTTCTATTGTTAGTATTAAAAATTGTCGTTTACTCAAACAAATATAACAAAGAAAATGACCGACCGAGCATAGAATTATCGGGCCCACTGGGACCATCAATAATGAAAATACACCGAGTGGCATTATTGTCTTACTTACGTAACATTTGGTAGTTTACACAAATCTCTATTTTTCGCGGAAGGTAGGCGTTTACGTCGCTTAGTATCGCATCAATATAGGTTGCTGTTAATAACAGCCGAAACGTCACATATGTTTATTACAATTTACAATGCATATGCTCCAAAAGTGCTTTTTGTAAGGGTTATGTTGAAACTGTGCAGAGAAGTACACTTTTCTGCGCAGTTTTACTACACTACCACTTGTAATTATTGTTTATTTCCTCGCACAATGCATTGTAAAATTATACATACATACAACATCATTATAGGTACGTGTTTAAATATGGGCTTGTTTAAAACTCGTGTCAGTTTGAATTTTCGTTTCGTTCTAATTTAAAGAACACTCGTTAGAAAAGAGCTTACTTTCTACACTTGTATCATAAATAACTACCTATTTTTACAATTTACCTCCTATTTAAAAAATGCTAAATATTGAAAAAAAAATGGCTAGTAGAAATGTTACTTAACATCGGCCTCGCTGGCCCGCTTCGTAAGCGGCTGTCTATTTAGCGTGCGCGCCAGGCCCATGACCCATAAGCTGAGTCATACATAAAAGAGGGTTGTATGGTGGCCCCGGCGTATTGTGTACGCTCATCTTAGCTTGGCCGCGAATGGAAACTATACAGCTTAAAATTTTACGCCATTCCCATACAAACCTTCAAACCCTTTTTATCCCTTAGGGGTTAAATTTTTCAAAATCGCTTCTTGTACACATTATTATTCAACTTTATTCTCGGTTCTGCGTTGATTAGTCAGTCAGAGAATGAATGAGTGGATCATTCAGGAAAACACGCGTTTATATATAGATATATATTAAGAGTTGTATGTGATATACATAAGTATGTATACTATACATCACATAGAACGATTTACAACATTACATCATCAGGCTTAATCGTGCTGGCGAGGTTAGTTTTTTATGTGCTGCGTGCAAGTACGTAGATTTAGTTTTCAACCCGTGTCGATGACGGGTATCATACTCGTATAAAATTACCAAATTATTTTGGGTTAATGGGTTGAATTTACAAAAAAACCCTTTCTCAGTGGCGTGTCACATTTAATTTATTAAGATTCTAAGTTTCAACCTTCAACGGTCGCTATGTATTATGTTTATGTATAACGCGACTGTATTCTGTGATTGTAAGAATTACCTAAGCTAAGTTATACCACAATATAAATTGATACCTAGGTACGCAATAGCCCCGCGAAGCGGCTAAAATGTTGCCAGGTAATGCGTGAATGCCTATGCAAGTGACATTTAAGCCCTGGACGTGCGCGAATCAAATCCACATTTATTTACATTTAATCAAGATATTCACAACACTCCCGCAGCGGGAGAAGCGCGCAATGAATATTTACAAAGCTTCGCTTCCCTGTGTTTTATATTAAGAAAAACTGTTCACGTTTTATGCAAATACGTCGGCGTTGAGCGAAAACTAGAAAGTTGACGCACACACACACGCAGGCGCGACGCGTGTGTAAACCGGCTAGGTTTCATAATTCTACGCACATTAATACAACAGCCTACAACAATGATTTGTTTAAATGAATTAAAGTTTGATATAGAACATTAAAATAACTTACCGTATCCGTTTCTTCAGAAAAACCCGACTCCCACAACATGTTATCTTCGAACAGTTCAAAAGCACTCCAAAAAACAAAAATCACAAGCTTCTATTCTTGTTGTAAACAATCAGTCCATTCTTCGGGAGTGTTGACGTTTCCCGTGACGTTTTCAGAGTTAGTCGCGAGAAAATTTGAAACGCGCGCGCGTCTGTTACCGATGCGGCGTCTCGACGCTGTGTGCGCGGGCGCAGACCGAGCTCACCCGAGCCCCCCCGAGCTTCACCGAAGCCGTCCGAAGCCCGACCGAGCCGACCTACTTAGTGGAAACGCCCGCCAAGTGGTCCAGCAGCGATTTTTTTTCCATTTTCCAATGAAATTCAATACTTACCTACGCGCAAGCTTAAGGCTTAAGAGCAAGTCGTTTTATCGTGTCAAATAATGTTGCTTACACAATAAATTCGCTGCCAGTTTCCTTATTATATTACTACACTTATACTCAATCATTGATCTTTCATACTTTTCATAGATAGGCCTATCCAGTCAGTGGGGAATGTTGACATTTACCGGCGTCGGAGCTTAAATGTCAGTAAATGCATTATTCTACCTAAGAATACGTATAGGTACCTACCTAAGAATACAATTTTATAATTATTGTGACATTTTGATTATTATTATGTAAGTTACATGGTTACCAGCGCCAATAGTGCGCTTGGCTCTGCACATGGACATGATGAACTAAACGCAAAATCTGTAAGTAACTTCCTACATGATGTAATGAAATATCCATATCTGTTTAAAAAAGCTACAGATGTATATAATAGGAACACAAGAGACCCGAACAGAATTGTAATCGATTTTATTCCACACAGCGCCCTTTTCCAGAAAAGTAGTTATTATATGTGTGTACGAATATTCAATGCGCTTCCAGATAATTTTAAGGGTCTCCCTCTTAATGTATTTAAATCCCAACTTTATCGTTGGCTTAAAAATAAGATATTTTACGATATAGATGACCTGTTTTGCATGTAATAGTATTAAGTAGTATTTAGATAGATATAAGTGTACATTTGCATGCTATACTTACTAGCAAAATATGTTAAGTCCAGGAATATTTTACTCAAACCATCTTATTGTACCATATTTTAAGCAAATAAAGAATATTTATTTATTATTTATTTATTTATTTACATAGGTACAGATTCTAAGAAATATGCATTTATTTGAAAAAGGTACCTTATGCTCATTTCTAGTTACGGAGATATCGACGTACAACCGGACGTACAAACAAAGTAATAAACATATTATTAAATGAAACTAACTTATTTCACTAGGTCTACGACCATAGTACAACGTTTAAAATATATTTTCCTATCCAAATTTCATAAGTGCTTTATTTTAACACGCAATTAAAAAAAAACATTAATAATAATATAAAATTTAAATGAACTTGATTAAAACATATTAATTAAATTACTTAAGCTAAAAACGAAATAAAAGAAGAACTTACAAAAAGAAAATACTTACCTACCTAGAAAAAAAAAAGATAAAAGAAACTAAGCTATAAAAAGAAAAAATGAAAAAAAAAACTAAACTAAACTCTGCCACAGGCAGAGCTTTTGGAAGGGGTTTTCTTTTTATAGCTTAGTTTCTTTTATCTTTCCAAATAGTTCTTTTAGAAGAGACATACTATATCGTCAGTTTCTCAAAACGTAGAATCATATAGGTATAGTGCCCGACTGTTGATAGCACAGACTGTGAAAATGTTCATTACAAACAAAGCATTCTAAATTCCTAAGATTAAAAATATTAAATTAAATTAATTATGTAATATTATTTTCCCGTACGGATAAAAAGCTATATTTATTACACAAATAGTTAGACGCTTATATAGTTAGTTGATAGAAAAAACTTAAAAAATACTACAATGTAAGTACTGAATTAAATCTGATGAAAAATTTGTCCTTCGTAAAAATTCGAGGAACTATGATATTATTATCTCTCCGTCCCCGGTTCTTAGAAACTTGCGCTGATATTTTTTACAGTAACCGCATGTTCATATTGGCCCAGTGCGTCAAAGACCACGTCATTGTATAGATCCTAAAGTAAGTACGTGATAACTATGACGAGTTAGACGGCCCTTACCACGGAATGAGGATTACCGCGACCGCGAGTCGATTTTCCGCTAGGGGCGCTAGTGGAACGTGGGTCCTGCGGGAAATTTCAAACGTCACTTTGACAATTCTCTCATACTGACACAGGACCCACGCATGAGTGGCGCTGCCTGGTGAGCGACAATACGGTAGCTTCCATTGACAACATTTCAACATTTTCAATATCCCAAAATCGAAAACCATTTCAAGATAAACGCTGGAAGATCACATAGGTATACTTTTTCACAGTATTACAAATCCTTAAAAATAGTTAGCGACACGAAGTCGATTCAGTACCTACTGCGTGAATTCACAGTTCTCATAATATAAATGATTTTGTTTACTAAAATATAAGTGTTACAGAAATGCGAGTAACATTAATTAGTGCATTCTTTCAACTCTGTCAAGCCAATAAATAAAAAATGACACTTAGAAATTTGAAATGTTGTCAGTTTACGGAAATGTTCAGATTTATACAGTTTGAGCAGACATGCTTGTAAAGATGTATTTATTTCTTGGGCATTTGGTCTTTAACAAAGTACCTACACAGTTTCGTTTTGCTGTCTTGTTGTTGCCCATCATCACATTAAAACAAATAAATTAAGGATCACCTTCAATGTAAGTATAGTCTGACAAGCCAAGGCTGCAGTAGATTTCTTTTTTAAATTATGTGCGTCCCTTTTTTTCGGTTTTAAAAAAAATAGGGAGGCGTACCTATAAATTAAAAAAAAAGTTCTACTGCAGCCTTGGTTTGTCAGACTATATATCTTCATTGAATAATAATTTTAATAAAACACGAGATAGGTATTTGCGTCCGCAAGCGATAAGTCCGTTCACCGTGACGTCTACCCTCCGAGTGCGGGGAGGGGCGGATCATATTGCACATTTATTTATATATATTACAAGTAGGTATATGAAGTTCAAATGTCATCTGCGATCTTCATCATCATCTCTTCACCAAATGTATTGTTTTCGAAAGAAAATGATGAATTTATTGAAGTAAACCCCAAAATCATCCATATCATCATACATGTGCCTTTGAAAATTGAGGAGTTCCCACAATTATTCCTCATGGACACCAAATTCCTATGGGACTAACTTAGAGGTAAATATTTTCGAATTAATAAAATAAAGTAAATTAGGATAGAATTAATAGCGTAAATTAAAAAGTGAGTTCAATTAGTAGAGGCTATTTTAAGCGTGGTTAAACTCGAACGCAGGTATCCGTTAAGACATCCTGTAGTTACATACAATCTACCTACTACAAAAGCCTTAAGGAAAAATCCGCCACAATGAATTATTCATTATTAACTTAATCATAATGACATTTAAACTGTACCACGCAAACATATTGCTTTTGCAATACAGTAACAATGACAAACTCCATTACATTACTACAATAAAAAGAGCAATTACAAAACTGTATTACCCACAATGAAGTTATTTCGGGTTAATTGGGAATTATTAAGAACTAGAATTTATTGCCGCCGGTCATAGCAATACAAATATAAATTTATTGCTCTCATGTTGGTATACAACAAGTCTTATAGAAGGTACAATTCATACGGTACAACACTTAACATGTAGGTGTAATGTAAATGATAGATGCGAATGAAACTTGTTTTCATTGAAAAACTCTTGCCAAACCTTTAGCTTTGCATATTTGGACTTTGGATATTTTGCTCTTCGATTATTTCTTTGGAAGGTAGTTATAAATTCTGATGGACATGACTTGGGGCCTCTTATTGCTAGTTTATAAATTACTTGAGGGTATGGCTATTTTTTCTTTGTCTGAGATTCATGGTACACGTATATGGCGGTCTTTTGCTTTGCTGTATAAAGTTGGGTTTTTAAGTACAAATTTACTTGCTTCCAGGATGTACAAGCATGGCAGAGTAAGTATTTCCAGATTTTTGAAGTGCGGTTTGCAAGTTTCAGGGAAATTAATATTCGCAAGAATTCGTATACCTAAATTTTTTGGCAATACATATAAATAAATGTGGTATATCAACACTATTGCCCCACAAGATAATATACAGGGCAAGTGGAGTCGAGGCAGGATACCCAACCCAGATCCTCAGACATGATTCTAGAAAGTACAATTGCTCGTTTCTAGGATCACTAAGGAAGGCAGAAGACCAACCAGCCTGGGGTGCACTTCATCGAAAAGCGACGTATGGTGGTCACGACCGTCACTCACGAGGTTGCGACGTAGAAGAGAGGGAGAGAGAGAGAGAATTTATTCAATGAAAAATCGGCTAAGAGCATGTCGGGTCGGGTCCGTAGTTTACCGTCCGTCACAATAAGCGAATTTAAAAAAGGTTTTAATAGATACCAATGCTCATAACAATAAAACAGAAGTATCTTCACAGCTCTTACCACTTATAACTGACCAAGTTCAAAATGATTTTCCTTGAAAACCTTTATAAAGCTCTATGTTCGTAAACGCCACCTGACACTACGGTTGAAACGAAAAAAAATTACGTGTATCCTAAAAAAGTTTTTCGACTTAACCACTTTTTCGGCATGAATGGCATGAATGATAATATGTATATTCATACCAATTTACAGCTTTCTAGTACTAACGGACACTGAGCTAAACCGCAAACGGACAGTCGGACAGACAGATATGGTGAAACTATAAGGGTTTCTATTTAACCACGAAACCCTAAAAAGGAGTATCTTCACTCATATGACTTTTGCAAAATAAAGCAAAATTGCATCAACTGTGTTACTGTGTTCAAAATAATTTTCCTTAAAAGTCTTTGTAAAGCTACACTTTCATTCGTTTTTTCATAATTTTTGGACATCGGTTCAAAAGTTAGGTAGGGGGGAGGGAGATATTTATTTTTTCCGGAGCTATTTCTTCCGAAAATATTTACTTTATATCAATGCATGTTATTAGCAAACCCCTATTCTTTTTCAAACGCCTATCTAACGATACCTTACTTTAGGATTAAAAGGAAAAAAAAATTCGCTTGATTTAGCCACTGTACCAATAATAAATAACTATTTCACTTATCCAATTTAAAGATACCTAATCTGGCCACGTTGCCTACCAGTTTTCTATTCCGTATACGAATTATTATAAGAACCTGTGCTGCAGTGGGTCAATTTGAAAGATAAATTGTGATTTTTGACCCATTTTATCGTAACATCGTAACGTACATTGCATGTTAAGGAGTATATTAATGTACTCGTTAAGGGGCCTTTAGTCGAATGTAAGTAGGTATTAAAACAAATGGATAATTGAATTAGTATTTAAAGTTATATCGTATCTAATATTAAGTATACCTGAATTGTAATCGTATCGAGTTTTACACGTCTGAGAAAAACAAAATTAATTTATAATTAAGTACAGTTTAGTGGTAAATACTTAAGTATCACAACAAGCAAGTTACCCAGTAAATATACAGTACAGTGAAACATTTTGGGTCCATTGATTGATTGGGCAACATTATGAATAATAAAACATTTATTTTCGAACGTAACTTAACCAACGACCTACCTCTACCTACCTTAAATCTCAAATAGGTCATTGAGGCATTGTACCTAGGATGCTGGCAGCATTTCCTCGCTGTATCGCAATGCTGATACGTTGTGCGAGGAAACCACCAGCTCTTCGGTCACCAGTAACATCAAACAGACGTTTCGCGATTTCTACGAAAAACTTGCGTGAATTGATTTTAGGGCCCCTCGCTTAGTTGTCCGTGTCGCCGTCGATGGACAACACGTCTTCTAGCGTTTTCCTGCATTGTAGAGGAAACCGCCTGGCGAGATTATTATACAGAGAAGTTAGTTATTATTTTTATACAAACCTCTGTTAGGCACCAGGCAGGCAGGCAGGTAGGTAATAAGGTTATTAAAGGGCCCTTAAGAGGTCCTCATTGAGAGCATATTATAAGTAATAAAAATAAAGCGATGCTTACTCCGCACGCCTGCAGGCGTCGCTAAGCTGGCGGACATTACAGTTGACAGTGACGGATTCTGGATTCCCCAGTATCATCCCGCGTATGATGCAGAGCAGCACATTAAAACGCATATCAGGATGTCATCAATCGTAAAGAAAAGTACCGTTTTGATATAATATATATTCTAGTTTAATGGACGTAATGTGTATTTGGTGAAACATACAACATAATGTTTATTAGTGATAATGGCGGTTCTTGTTTAAAAATTGGTTGTTTTTTGTTGGGACTACGTTTCCTAAAGTATTATACCATTTTGGAATCTTGGTTACTTGCGTCAACTTTTAAAGATAATTGCTATAGTGGTGTCAATACTATTTTTTTACACCAAGATGATTGAAAGTGGACTGTTAGAAAAAATTTAAAGTTGTAGGGACAAAATAAATTTAGATTATTTTTTATGTAAAACCTACATGTATTATTGTATTTTTAAGGGCTATGTTAGATAGCTCCTTATGTTTCCAAAAACAAACAAAAAATAGAAATATTTGATTATTTGTAGACATGGTCGTTAAAAATACCATTAAGGATGTGGACTTTGGCAGATTTTTTTTTCTGTAATTTCTAAAATCATTAAGATATATTTGCTCCATCCTATGAAGCCGGCTTATCGTTGAGTTTTGGGACACGTTGTATATGAAATCGACGTTTATTTAACTCCGTCACAGTCTGTGTTATCAAAATCTAGAAAACTTATACAGACTCTAGGAGTTCTAGGACCAATCACTCATTACTTTGGCAAAGTTTTGCTTAAATTTGAACCCTCATGAACATAACCCCTGTATACATATAACATACGTACTTCATCTATTTCGAACTACTATTTAATTTATAATATAATTCAGTTTCATTCTGATAAAAAACTACAAATTTAAATTTACCGTTATTGTGTCCCCTCAGCAAGCAACCTTCATATCACAAACCGGATAACAAGCAGCAGAGTTAACTTTGTAATTTATTGTGCTTCGATTCGATAAACATTCAAATCTATTAATAAACTAAGGACAAAAAATTGTTTATCTGTGCCGTTTGATATGACAATCACTGTCGTATAACGTATAATACACCCTTTTCTACTATAAAAAGAGCTTAAAGACTAACACGCTTCGTTATACTATTGGTCGTTTGTGATTTTTACATAGATTTAGTCAAGGTAATAGACAAAAAAATTAACAATTAAATTAAATATTGATTGTGTCCCAAGCTTTTTTACCAAACTATATTTACCTATCCTATAATAAGTATAAACAACATTTTTTTTTGTAATATATGCCTATGCTCAGAAAGTGCCATTTCTAAGAGAAATGTTATGCATAGAAAGTTATTCTTTTCCGCACTAGTGCGGGAATGGATTTTCATAGTACCTACGTTTCCGCACAACCGCCGGTCCCTCCGCCCTGCCCTGCCACCGAACGCCGCGCGCAGCCGCCGCTCGACATGGTGCACATTTCTCAAACGTATCTTTTAAATTGCATACATCTGAAGATGTTTCTTTTCAAACATCTTCATTGCAAAAAGTATGAACATTATCATTATTTCATTCTGGTGTCTATAGAACTCGACTTCCACCGACTTGCCTATATTCAACTCGTAGAGGAACACAAAGTACCTATTATTAATAACACTCTTTTTTGTTTTGGGCAGTCGTGTAAAAATAGGCAAGTCAAGGAGTTAAACTTATAAAATCCAAGATGGCGTCGGTTTTTACAATATTGTAAAATTTTGACTAAATTCATGTTTAGGACCCCACCGGATGGTCCGATACCGATTTTTATGGTACAAAATCCAAGATGGCGTCGGTTTTGAAATATTTTACAATTTCGAGTCTAGATGGATGAATCCCGTCGACTTCGCCGGATTGTCAGATATCGATTTTTATCCAAATCGGAGTTTATCTTCCAAAATCCAAGATGGCGTCGGGTTTTACAATATTGACTCAAGATTCATGTTAAGGACCCCGCCGGATTCTCAGATATCGAATTTAATCCAAATCGGAGTTAATCTCACAAAATTCATGATGACCGATGCACGATGCACCGATTTTTTACAATACCTCGGGCTCGGTTTTTGCTGAGGATGTGATTAAAAATCCGAGGTAATTGAATGACTCCACCTTATTCAACGGCACTCCGGCGATAGTAATCGATTGGGATGACATATTGCCCGTTAAGTCGCAGTGTATATACTTAGTCTTTGATCTGCTTACTCATGCCCCTTGACTCTAATGCGGTCACCCAGCAATCTGATTGGATACTCGGTAGCGATTAATTTGTAAGAACTACGTCGTCTGCATACAGGAGACTCCAGGGTGCCGATTTTTGTATATCTTTGGTGATATAATCCATGACCAGGTAAACCCTTAAATTGGCAAGACATAAAATCGGTTTAATATATTCCAAGCTACCCTATAAAAAAAGAAAAAAATCCAGGTTTTTCAAATTCCCGGATATCTTATGTTTAGTCGAAATTTGATTGTCCGTCCGTATCTATACATGCATTCTGCATATTTACATCTACGTACCTACGAGTATCTAGCGGCCCGCCGCTGTTTTAGTTGCAATAAATTGTCATTACCGTATGGACCTGTTTTTAATTCAAAAAATACCTACACTCCAAAATAAACCTTAGTGTCTTGAACATATAGTCCATCGACCACGGATATATTTTACGGTGACCTATTTTGCGGAGTTAATTTTATGTAATTTGGAGTTAATATGGACAAATCAGTGTAAAAAAGTGTACAATATAACGTAAAATAAAGTGAAAAGAACGATAAAGAATAATGATCTACTATTTTAAAACAAAATGTTTCTATAACCGTTATTGTACGAACTAAACTGAACTGAGTGATTTGGCATGTTTCAAGGGACAGTGGAATAGTGATTTATACATAAATAGCAGAGGACATTACGTATCTTTAAGCAGCGCGAAATCACCTACGAAGTTGTACTTACGCGGCTTACGCGCTTACCCACATAGAAAAACGGTTAATGCCGCGTTGGAACAGTCTGGAATTTGGTGATTTGGTTTATGATTTGGTAATAGTGTAACGGTGAAATTGCACAATGAATCAGGCTGAAAAACGCATATTACTTCAGAGAGATACTTATGAAAAGATAGCAAAGGCTTATAGCAATTACAAAAAGTCGCCTAAGGAGAGGATAACTATTGGGTACGTACAAGGGAGAATGGACACGTTGGATACCTATTGGAAGGAATTTAAGATAATTCACGAGAAGATACTTTTATCGATTTCAATGGAAGACAGACAGTTACTTCCGTATTTCGCCGATGACATGTTCGACCAGTTCGTGGAGTTATTTTATACATACAAAGGAGAGTTAAAAACGGCGTTATTGAAGTTGAATTCGGAAATCGAAAAGGTGGACACGCCCAGACAAATAGCTGTGAGTAACACAAGTACACCCAATAGTGAAGTTCGTTTGCCTAGAATTTCCATACCGACTTTTAATGGAAATTACACTGAGTGGCAATCATTTCACGATCTTTTTGTGGCTTTAATTCATAACAACTCGTCACTAGAAAATGTACAGAAATTACATTATTTGAAAAGTAGTTTGACGGGCGATACTGAAGTATTGTTACAGCAGTTTTCAATCACCGGCGAAAATTACACCGAGCGAGGCATGGGCAATTCTGAAAAGAAGATACAACAACAAGAGATATATCGCGAATACAGTTTTTAAGAAGTTTTTTGGACAACGAGCGTTATCTCAAGAATCGGCCTCTGCGATTAAACAGCTTTTAGATACTACAGTTGAATGTATGAACGCGCTAAAGAATTTGGGTTTGCCTACCGATCAGTGGGATGCAATCGTCACGTTTGTCGTCATATCGAAGCTAGATGTCAGCTGCCATAAGCAATGGGAAGAAACGATAAGCGAAGATAGTTCTGATGACCTACCTGGATTTGAACGATTGAAGCAGTTTTTGGAAACGCGGTTTCGCACACTAGAGATGGTAGAACCTGCAAGTACGAGTAGAAGTTATAAACCACCACCGAGTGCAAGGAAGATCACTACATACTCGTACATCACTGTAAGCAGTTTACAAAGCTACCCATTGAAGAAAGGTACAATTACGTTCAAAGCAACAATTTGTGCTTTAATTGTCTTATATTATACCTAATCACAACGTGTTTAAATGTGAACAACGTACGACATGTCAAATCTGCAGGAGAAAACACCACTCCCTTATTACATAGAGAGAAAAAGCTAGTAAGTGAAGAAAAGCAGGTTTCAACTGCAACTAAACCCGCCGGCACACGCAAACGAAGAGAAGCTCCTCTCCAAGGTCACAGCACATGTGGCAAGCAGACAACAGCCTGAGGAGAATGTATGGTTAGCAACAGCACTGGTGAACGTCACTTCGAGTTCAGGTCAGTCACACGTTTTCCGTGGTCTCATTGATCCAGGTTCAGAGGTGTCTTTAGTAACTGCGAGGGTCGTCGATTTATTAGGGTTAAAGAAAACCCGTATAAGCGGCGTCGTGTTTGGTGTTGGCGAGGATAATAGCACATCCTTTAAGCATTTAGTAGATTTAGAGATTACGTCTAGATATGATACAAATTTCTCATTTCATGTAAACAATGCATATGTATTTAGTTCTATAACGCGTAAGTTACCGGAACGAGAAATCAAAGGCTATACGTGGCCTCAGCTTAAGGATATACAATTGGCTGACCCCACCTACAACGTAATAGGTAGGATATACATTTTACTGAGTGCGAAAATCTATGCAAAGATATTCAATCAATCAATCAATCAATCATTTATTTCATTTCTTGAATGTGGTACAATATAAGGTCATAAAACATGTTTTGTTCAGCACATCCTGCCATTATTGGCATAGAAATAATAGGTACATGCATGTCATAAAAATTAAGATTATCTTTAGTTAACAATAAGTAAACTATTATACATCTCATAAGAATAAAAAAATAAAAAATTGGTACATAAAGTTAGGATTAATTCACGAAAATGTCAGCAAACCGCAAAATAAACAAGATTAATTATCAATTACAGTAATTACAAATATTATAATACCAAGTACTTAATTAAGGTGCATCTAGAAATTCTTTTATTGAATAAAAACATTTTTTGCATAAATAAGAAACTAATTCTTTTTTAAATTGATGCATCTGTAGAGTTTTTAAATGGGCGGGTAATTTATTAAATATTTTAGGTGCCATTCCAAAAAAGCTATTTCCCATTAATGCCGTTTTCATAAAGGGGATGTACATCTGTCCTTCATATTGAGGACGAAAAATGGGGAGCTTACGTTTTTCTGATACGTCTGTAAACAAATTCAGATTTTGTTTTACAAATAGAGCAACTTCCAATATATATAATGACGGTAGAGTTAAAAGTTTTAGTGATTTGAATAATGGTAAACAGGTATCTCTTTTATTTATACCGCAAGCAGCTCTTATACAATTTTTCAACCGACTTCAATATTTCAAAAGGAGGAGGTTCTCAATTCGACTGAATTTTTTTTTTTATTTTTTTTTTTAATGGATGTTCACTCATAACTCCGTCATTACTGAACCGATTTAAATTTTTTTTTTGTTTTCTGAAAGTAGACGGTTCCTGGTTGGTCCCGTTTTTTTCAAAATTCATTTCTGATAATGGGATCCATGAGGAACTGAGGGAACTCCTCAAATTTGAAAGGCACATGCATGCTGATTTGGGTGATTTCTTAAGTAACTCGAGCATTTCTTTACGAAAATCATCAATTTGGTGGAGTGGACCTGATGATGAAGACCAGGGATGGCAAAGTGGAACTGCTTCGTAATTCTCAGGACTATGATCCGATTTTAAAAAATATTTTTCTGTCTGTATATAGATGGTTTCAGGATTGTCCCGTTTTTTTCAAAATCAATTTCTGATGATGGGATCCATGAGGAACTGAGGGAACTCCTCAAATTTGAAAGGCACATGCATGATGATTTGGGTAGTTTCTTAAGACACTCGAGCATTTCTTTACGAACATCATCAATTTGGTGGAGTGGACCTGATGATGAAGACCAGGGATGTCAAAGTGGAACTGCTTGGTAATTCCCAGGACTATCGTCCGATTTTAAAAAATATTTTTTTTTTTCTGAAAATAGATGGTTCCAGATTTGTTCCGTTTTTTTCAAAATCAATTTCTGATGATGGGATCCATGAGGAACTGAGGGAACTCCTCAAATTTGAAAGGCACATGCATGATGATTTGGGTAGTTTCTTAAGACACTCGAGCATTTCTTTACGAACATCATCAATTTGGTGGAGTGGACCTGATGATGAAGACCAGGGATGGCAAAGTGGAACTGCTTGGTAATTCCCAGGACTGTCATCAGATTTAAAAAAAAAATTTTTTCTGAAAATAGATGGTTTCAGGATTGTCCCGTTTTTTTCAAAATCAATTTCTGATGATGGGATCCATGAGGAACTGAGGGAACTCCTCAAATTTGAAAGGCACATGCATGATGA
The DNA here is from genome assembly GCA_949128165.1 of Lathronympha strigana. NCBI lineage: Eukaryota > Metazoa > Arthropoda > Insecta > Lepidoptera > Tortricidae > Lathronympha > Lathronympha strigana. The sequence goes on from OX421905.1 coordinate 4,013,102, forward strand.
TTTGGGTAGTTTCTTAAGACACTCGAGCATTTCTTTACGAACATCATCAATTTGGTGGAGTGGACCTGATGATGAAGACCAGGGATGGCAAAGTGGAACTGCTTGTTAATTCCCAGCTCTATCATCCGATTTGAGACATTCATCTTTTCTTTGTAAAGAAATACCTTCAAGATGGTCCTATTTGATTATAGTTCTATTTTGATGATGGGCTTCATGAGGGATTGAGAGAACTCCTCAAATTTTAACGGCACATGCATTCTGATTTGAGGGTTTACTTAAGTAACTAAAACAGTGTTTTGGTGGAGCCAACATTTTGATGAACTGGATCTGATGATGAAGACCAGGGATCGCAAAGTGAACTGGTTAATAAACCTAGCTCTACTTATTATCCTAGTTGTGACATTCATCTTTTTGATTTGATTTATATTCTGATGATGGAGTTCTAGAAGAATTCAGAGAACTCCTCAAATTTGAACGGCAGGTTAATTGTGATTAGAGGGTGTTCATAATTAGCTTAGGCATTTTCTTACTGTGGCCATCATTTTGCTGGAGTGGACCTGATGTTGATAATCAGGGATGGCATAATGAATATGCTCGTTAATTTACAGTCTGTCATCCAATTTAACACATTGTTATTTTGTTTGTTTAAAGGTCTACAAGGGAGTTCCGTTTGATTATACTTCAAATGTAATGATGGAAGCCCTAGGACATTAAGAAAGCTCCTCAATTTTCAATCGTACACGTGCGGTGTATTGGATATTTGTGAAGTAAACTGGCTAACTCAAACAAATTCTTAATTTCACTTTTACCGGGAACCAAATGAAGTCGGTTTTTTTTTCTTAAAAATTATTTGTGCTATAAAAGCAGCCTCACGATTTACAGAGTTGCCCCAAAAGATAAGGTAAGATATTGGACACGGGTTTGATAAGAGGGCCAGGCGATGACGTAGTCGCGCAGCACACCCGGCTGGGGTGGATCTTGTAAAGGGTTTCTTTGATGGCCATCATGGCTTTGAGGACATGGTGGCCTATCTGCGGCTTTGTGGGTCTTTGACTGGCGGCATGAGCTCACGCGGTTGGGCTCGCGGCCTTCGTGCATCTGGGGGGCGGGCGTGCAGGGGAGCGATCCCCTGAAGTAGCTGGTGGCGGGAGGCATCGGCGCGCTCAAACATGTTGCGCGCGAGGTGACCTATAAACTCGTCCAGTCTCTGGAGTTTCAGGTCTCTGAAGATAGTTTCATTCCGTACGTAGCGTGGGGCTCTGACGATCGCTCGGAGGCTAAGGTTCTCCTGGGCTCGGAGTCTCCGCCTGTTTGTCTCCGATGTTCTGGTGAACCAGGCAGGAGCCGCGTACGTTAGCCTCGATCTCACGTACGTCTTGTAGATCCCCAGCTTACTTGGTTGACCATGTCGGCGTTTTCCGGGTTCGGGGTCATCTTCCTTTCTTGTGAAGATTACGTCGCTATGTTGATTGAGGTCACGTCAACTTCGTTGAATCACGTCGGAGATGGATGAAGGGGGCTGGCGCGCCGTGAACCGACCGGCCGCCGCCGTTGGAATCACAGGCTGTTGCGACCGGATTTACCGTTTTTCGTCTCGACATTAGCTCGATCACCGTGCTGCATACTTATTTGACTTTGTCGATAACCGACATGATGTACTATGTCTTCTTACACTCCCTTGAGGGGGCGTGAGGGGGCCATATCAGTGCTTTGCATCTGTTGGCTGTATGGGTTCGCGAGCCGTGACAACGGCTCGGGCTATCTGTTGCCTTTTGATGGCTTTTCTTCTTCTTCTTCTTAAAGGGTTTCTTTGATGGCCATCATGGCTTTGAGGACATGGTGGCCTATCTGCGGCTTTGTGGGTCTTCGACTGGCGGCACGAGCTCACGCGGTTGGGCTCGGGGCCTTCGGGCATCTGGGGGGCGGGCGTGCAGGGGAGCGATCCCCTGAAGCAGCTGGTGGCGGGAGGCATCGGCGCGCTCAAACATGTTGCGCGCGAGGTGACCTATGAACTCGTCCAGTCTCTGGAGTTTCAGGTCTCTGAAGATAGTTTCATTCCGTACGTAGCGTGGGGCTCTGACGATCGCTCGGAGGCTAAGGTTCTCCTGGGCTCGAAGTCTCCGCCTGTTTGTCTCCGATGTTCTGGCGAACCAGGCAGGAGCCGCGTACGTTAGCCTCGATCTCACGTACGTCTTGCTTGTAGATCTCCAGCTTACTTGGTTGACCATGTCGGCGTTTTCCGGGTTCGGGGTCATCTTCCTTTCTTGTGAAGATTACGTCGCTATGTTGATTGAGGTCACGTCAACTTCGTTGAATCACGTCGGCTTCGTTGAATCACGTCGGAGATGGATGAAGGGGGCTGGCGCGCCGTGAACCGACCGACCGCCGCCGTTGGAATCACTGGCGTGTTGCGACCGGATTTACCGTTTTTCGTCTCGATATTAGCTCGATCACCGTGCTGCATACTTATTTGACTTTGTCGATAACCGACATGATGTACTATGTCTTCTTACACTCCCTTGAGGGGGCGTGAGGGGGCCATATCAGTGCTTTGCACTTGTTGGCTGTATGGGTTCGCGAGCCGTGCCAACGGCTCGGGCTATCTGTTGCCTTTTGATGGCTTTTCTTCATCTTCTTCTTAAAGGGTTTCTTTGATGGCCATCATGGCTTTGAGGACATGGTGGCCTATCTGCGGCTTTGTGGGTCTTCGACTGGCGGCACGAGCTCACGCGGTTGGGCTCGCGGCCTTCGTGCATCTGGGGGGCGGGCGTGCAGGGGAGCGATCCCCTGAAGCAGCTGGTGGCGGGAGGCATCGGCGCGCTCAAACATGTTGCGCGCGAGGTGACCTATAAACTCGTCCAGTCTCTGGAGTTTCAGGTCTCTGAAGATAGTTTCATTCCGTACGTAGCGTGGGGCTCTGACGATCGCTCGGAGGCTAAGGTTCTCCTGGGCTCGGAGTCTCCGCCTGTTTGTCTCCGATGTTCTGGCGAACCAGGCAGGAGCCGCGTACGTTAGCCTCGATCTCACGTACGTCTTGCTTGTAGATCTCCAGCTTACTTGGTTGATCATGTCGGCGTTTTCCGGGTTCGGGGTCATCTTCCCTTCTTGTGAAGATTACGTCGCTATGTTGATTGAGGTCACGTCAACTTCGTTGAATCACGTCGGCTTCGTTGAATCACGTCGGAGATGGATGAAGGGGGCTGGCGCGCCGTGAACCGACCGGCCGCCGCCGTTGGAATCACAGGCTGTTGCGACCGGATTTACCGTTTTTCGTCTCGACATTAGCTCGATCACCGTGCTGCATACTTATTTGACTTTGTCGATAACCGACATAATGTACTATGTCTTCTTACACTCCCTTGAGGGGGCGTGAGGGGGCCATATCAGTGCTTTGCACTTGTTGGCTGTATGGGTTCGCGAGCCGTGCCAACGGCTCGGGCTATCTGTTGCCTTTTGATGGCTTTTCTTCATCTTCTTCTTAAAGGGTTTCTTTGATGGCCATCATGGCTTTGAGGACATGGTGGCCTATCTGCGGCTTTGTGGGTCTTCGACTGGCGGCACGAGCTCACGCGGTTGGGCTCGCGGCCTTCGTGCATCTGGGGGGCGGGCGTGCAGGGGAGCGATCCCCTGAAGCAGCTGGTGGCGGGAGGCATCGGCGCGCCCAAACATGTTGCGCGCGAGGTGACCTATAAACTCGTCCAGTCTCTGGAGTTTCAGGTCTCTGAAGATAGTTTCATTCCGTACGTAGCGTGTGGCTCTGACGATCGCTCGGAGGCTAAGGTTCTCCTGGGCTCGGAGTCTCAGCCTGTTTGTTTCCGATGTTCTGGCGAACCAGGCAGGAGCCGCGTACGTTAGCCTCGATCTCACGTACGTCTTGTAGATCCCCAGCTTACTTGGTTGACCATGTCGGCGTTTTTCGGGTTCGGGGTCATCTTCCTTTCTTGTGAAGATTAAGTCGCTATGTTGATTGAGGTCACGTCAACTTCGTTGAATCACGTCAACTTCGTTGAATCACGTCGGCTTCGTTGAATCACGTCGGAGATGGATGAAGGGGGCTGGCGCGCCGTGAACCGGCCGACCGCCGCCGTTGGAATCACTGGCGTGTTGCGACCGGATTTACCGTTTTTCGTCTCGACATTAGCTCGATCACCGTGCTGCATACTTATTTGACTTTGTCGATAACCGACATGATGTACTATGTCTTCTTACACTCCCTTGAGGGGGCGTGAGGGGGCCATATCAGTGCTTTGCACTTGTTGGCTGTATGGGTTCGCGAGCCGTGCCAACGGCTCGGGCTATCTGTTGCCTTTCGATGGCTTTTCTTCATCTTCTTCTTAAAGGGTTTCTTTGATGGCCATCATGGCTTTGAGGACATGGTGGCCTATCTGCGGCTTTGTGGGTCTTCGACTGGCGGCACGAGCTCACGCGGTTGGGCTCGCGGCCTTCGTGCATCTGGGGGGCGGGCGTGCAGGGGAGCGATCCCCTGAAGCAGCTGGTGGCGGGAGGCATCGGCGCGCTCAAACATGTTGCGCGCGAGGTGACCTATAAACTCGTCCAGTCTCTGGAGTTTCAGGTCTCTGAAGATAGTTTCATTCCGTACGTAGCGTGTGGCTCTGACGATCGCTCGGAGGCTAAGGTTCTCCTGGGCTCGGAGTCTCAGCCTGTTTGTTTCCGATGTTCTGGCGAACCAGGCAGGAGCCGCGTACGTTAGCCTCGATCTCACGTACGTCTTGTAGATCCCCAGCTTACTTGGTTGACCATGTCGGCGTTTTTCGGCTTCGGGGTCATCTTCCTTTCTTGTGAAGATTAAGTCGCTATGTTGATTGAGGTCACGTCAACTTCGTTGAATCACGTCGGCTTCGTTGAATCACGTCGGAGATGGATGAAGGGGGCTGGCGCGCCGTGAACCGGCCGACCGCCGCCGTTGGAATCACTGGCGTGTTGCGACCGGATTTACCGTTTTTCGTCTCGACATTAGCTCGATCACCGTACTGCATACTTATTTGACTTTGTCGATAACCGACATGATGTACTATGTCTTCTTACACTCCCTTGAGGGGGCGTGAGGGGGCCATATCAGTGCTTTGCACTTGTTGGCTGTATGGGTTCGCGAGCCGTGCCAACGGCTCGGGCTATCTGTTGCCTTTTGATGGCTTTTCTTCATCTTCTTCTTAAAGGGTTTCTTTGATGGCCATCATGGCTTTGAGGACATGGTGGCCTATCTGCGGCTTTGTGGGTCTTCGACTGGCGGCACGAGCTCACGCGGTTGGGCTCGCGGCCTTCGTGCATCTGGGGGGCGGGCGTGCAGGGGAGCGATCCCCTGAAGCAGCTGGTGGCGGGAGGCATCGGCGCGCTCAAACATGTTGCGCGCGAGGTGACCTATAAACTCGTCCAGTCTCTGGAGTTTCAGGTCTCTGAAGATAGTTTCATTCCGTACGTAGCGTGTGGCTCTGACGATCGCTCGGAGGCTAAGGTTCTCCTGGGCTCGGAGTCTCAGCCTGTTTGTTTCCGATGTTCTGGCGAACCAGGCAGGAGCCGCGTACGTTAGCCTCGATCTCACGTACGTCTTGTAGATCCCCAGCTTACTTGGTTGACCATGTCGGCGTTTTTCGGGTTCGGGGTCATCTTCCTTTCTTGTGAAGATTAAGTCGCTATGTTGATTGAGGTCACGTCAACTTCGTTGAATCACGTCGGCTTCGTTGAATCACGTCGGAGATGGATGAAGGGGGCTGGCGCGCCGTGAACCGGCCGACCGCCGCCGTTGGAATCACTGGCGTGTTGCGACCGGATTTACCGTTTTTCGTCTCGACATTAGCTCGATCACCGTACTGCATACTTATTTGACTTTGTCGATAACCGACATGATGTACTATGTCTTCTTACACTCCCTTGAGGGGGCGTGAGGGGGCCATATCAGTGCTTTGCACTTGTTGGCTGTATGGGTTCGCGAGCCGTGCCAACGGCTCGGGCTATCTGTTGCCTTTTGATGGCTTTTCTTCATCTTCTTCTTAAAGGGTTTCTTTGATGGCCATCATGGCTTTGAGGACATGGTGGCCTATCTGCGGCTTTGTGGGTCTTCGACTGGCGGCACGAGCTCACGCGGTTGGGCTCGCGGCCTTCGTGCATCTGGGGGGCGGGCGTGCAGGGGAGCGATCCCCTGAAGCAGCTGGTGGCGGGAGGCATCGGCGCGCTCAAACATGTTGCGCGCGAGGTGACCTATAAACTCGTCCAGTCTCTGGAGTTTCAGGTCTCTGAAGATAGTTTCATTCCGTACGTAGCGTGTGGCTCTGACGATCGCTCGGAGGCTAAGGTTCTCCTGGGCTCGGAGTCTCAGCCTGTTTGTTTCCGATGTTCTGGCGAACCAGGCAGGAGCCGCGTACGTTAGCCTCGATCTCACGTACGTCTTGTAGATCCCCAGCTTACTTGGTTGACCATGTCGGCGTTTTCCGGGTTCGGGGTCATCTTCCTTTCTTGTGAAGATTAAGTCGCTATGTTGATTGAGGTCACGTCAACTTCGTTGAATCACGTCGGCTTCGTTGAATCACGTCGGAGATGGATGAAGGGGGCTGGCGCGCCGTGAACCGGCCGACCGCCGCCGTTGGAATCACAGGCGTGTTGCGACCAGATTTACCGTTTTTCGTCTCGACATTAGCTCGATCACCGTGCTGCATACTTATTTGACTTTGTCGATAACCGACATGATGTACTATGTCTTCTTACACTCCCTTGAGGGGGCGTGAGGGGGCCATATCAGTGCTTTGCACTTGTTGGCTGTATGGGTTCGCGAGCCGTGACAACGGCTCGGGCTATCTGTTGCCTTTTGATGACTTTTCTTCTTCTTCTTCTTAAAGGGTTTCTTTGATGGCCATCATGGCTTTGAGGACATGGTGGCCTATCTGCGGCTTTGTGGGTCTTCGACTGGCGGCACGAGCTCACGCGGTTGGGCTCGCGGCCTTCGTGCATCTGGGGGGCGGGCGTGCAGGGGAGCGATCCCCTGAAGCAGCTGGTGGCGGGAGGCATCGACGCGCTCAAACATGTTGCGCGCGAGGTGACCTATACACTCGTCCAGTCTCTGGAGTTTCAGGTCTCTGAAGATAGTTTCATTCCGTACGTAGCGTGGGGCTCTGACGATCGCTCGGAGGCTAAGGTTCTCCTGGGCTCGGAGTCTCCGCCTGTTTGTCTCCGATGTTCTGGCGAACCAGGCAGGAGCCGCGTACGTTAGCCTCGATCTCACGTATACGTCTTGTAGATCCCCAGCTTACTTGGTTGACCATGTCGGCGTTTTTCGGGTTCGGGGTCATCTTCCTTTCTTGTGAAGATTAAGTCGCTATGTTGATTGAGGTCACGTCAACTTCGTTGAATCACGTCGGCTTCGTTGAATCACGTCGGAGATGGATGAAGGGGGCTGGCGCGCCGTGAACCGGCCGACCGCCGCCGTTGGAATCACTGGCGTGTTGCGACCGGATTTACCGTTTTTCGTCTCGACATTAGCTCGATCACCGTGCGGCATACTTACTTGACTTTGTCGATAACCGACATGATGTACTATGTCTTCTTATACTCCCTTGAGGGGGCGTGAGGGGGCCATATCAGTGCTTTGCACTTGGTGGCTGTATGGGTTCGCGAGCCGTGACAACGGCTCGGGCTATCTGTTGCCTTTTGATGACTTTTCTTCTTCTTCTTCTTAAAGGGTTTCTTTGATGGCCATCATGGCTTTGAGGACATGGTGGCCTATCTGCGGCTTTGTGGGTCTTCGACTGGCGGCACGAGCTCACGCGGTTGGGCTCGCGGCCTTCGTGCATCTGGGGGGCGGGCGTGCAGGGGAGCGATCCCCTGAAGCAGCTGGTGGCGGGAGGCATCGGCGCGCTCAAACATGTTGCGCGCGAGGTGACCTATACACTCGTCCAGTCTCTGGAGTTTCAGGTATCTGAAGATAGTTTCATTCCGTACGTAGCGTGGGGCTCTGACGATCGCTCGGAGGCTAAGGTTCTCCTGGGCTCGGAGTCTCCGCCTGTTTGTCTCCGATGTTCTGGCGAACCAGGCAGGAGCCGCGTACGTTAGCCTCGATCTCACGTATACGTCTTGTAGATCCCCAGCTTACTTGGTTGACCATGTCGGCGTTTTTCGGGTTCGGGGTCATCTTCCTTTCTTGTGAAGATTAAGTCGCTATGTTGATTGAGGTCACGTCAACTTCGTTGAATCACGTCGGCTTCGTTGAATCACGTCGGAGATGGATGAAGGGGGCTGGCGCGCCGTGAACCGGCCGACCGCCGCCGTTGGAATCACTGGCGTGTTGCTACCGGATTTACCGTTTTTCGTCTCGACATTAGCTCGATCACCGTGCGGCATACTTATTTGACTTTGTCGATAACCGACATGATGTACTATGTCTTCTTATACTCCCTTGAGGGGGCGTGAGGGGGCCATATCAGTGCTTTGCACTTGGTGGCTGTATGGGTTCGCGAGCCGTGCCAACGGCTCGGGCTATCTGTTGCCTTTTGATGACTTTTCTTCTTCTTCTTCTTAAAGGGTTTCTTTGATGGCCATCATGGCTTTGAGGACATGGTGGCCTATCTGCGGCTTTGTGGGTCTTCGACTGGCGGCACGAGCTCACGCGGTTGGGCTCGCGGCCTTCGTGCATCTGGGGGGCGGGCGTGCAGGGGAGCGATCCCCTGAAGCAGCTGGTGGCGGGAGGCATCGGCGCGCTCAAACATGTTGCGCGCGAGGTGACCTATACACTCGTCCAGTCTCTGGAGTTTCAGGTCTCTGAAGATAGTTTCATTCCGTACGTAGCGTGGGGCTCTGACGATCGCTCGGAGGCTAAGGTTCTCCTGGGCTCGGAGTCTCCGCCTGTTTGTCTCCGATGTTCTGGCGAACCAGGCAGGAGCCGCGTACGTTAGCCTCGATCTCACGTATACGTCTTGTAGATCCCCAGCTTACTTGGTTGACCATGTCGGCGTTTTTCGGGTTCGGGGTCATCTTCCTTTCTTGTGAAGATTAAGTCGCTATGTTGATTGAGGTCACGTCAACTTCGTTGAATCACGTCAACTTCGTTGAATCACGTCGGCTTCGTTGAATCACGTCGGAGATGGATGAAGGGGGCTGGCGCGCCGTGAACCGGCCGACCGCCGCCGTTGGAATTACAGGCGTGTTGCGACCAGATTTACCGTTTTTCGTCTCGACATTAGCTCGATCACCGTGCTGCATACTTATTTGACTTTGTCGATAACCGACATGATGTACTATGTCTTCTTACACTCCCTTGAGGGGGCGTGAGGGGGCCATATCAGTGCTTTGCACTTGGTGGCTGTATGGGTTCGCGAGTCGTGACAACGGCTCGGGCTATCTGTTGCCTTTTGATGACTTTTCTTCTTCTTCTTCTTAAAGGGTTTCTTTGATGGCCATCATGGCTTTGAGGACATGGTGGCCTATCTGCGGCTTTGTGGGTCTTCGACTGGCGGCACGAGCTCACGCGGTTGGGCTCGCGGCCTTCGTGCATCTGGGGGGCGGGCGTGCAGGGGAGCGATCCCCTGAAGCAGCTGGTGGCGGGAGGCATCGGCGCGCTCAAACATGTTGCGCGCGAGGTGACCTATAAACTCGTCCAGTCTCTGGAGTTTCAGGTCTCTGAAGATAGTTTCATTCCGTACGTAGCGTGGGGCTCTGACGATCGCTCGGAGGCTAAGGTTCTCCTGGGCTCGGAGTCTCCGCCTGTTTGTCTCCGATGTTCTGGCGAACCAGGCAGGAGCCGCGTACGTTAGCCTCGATCTCACGTATACGTCTTGTAGATCCCCAGCTTACTTGGTTGACCATGTCGGCGTTTTTCGGGTTCGGGGTCATCTTCCTTTCTTGTGAAGATTAAGTCGCTATGTTGATTGAGGTCACGTCAACTTCGTTGAATCACGTCGGCTTCGTTGAATCACGTCGGAGATGGATGAAGGGGGCTGGCGCGCCGTGAACCGGCCGACCGCCGCCGTTGGAATCACTGGCGTGTTGCTACCGGATTTACCGTTTTTCGTCTCGACATTAGCTCGATCACCGTGCGGCATACTTATTTGACTTTGTCGATAACCGACATGATGTACTATGTCTTCTTATACTCCCTTGAGGGGGCGTGAGGGGGCCATATCAGTGCTTTGCACTTGGTGGCTGTATGGGTTCGCGAGCCGTGACAACGGCTCGGGCTATCTGTTGCCTTTTGATGACTTTTCTTCTTCTTCTTCTTAAAGGGTTTCTTTGATGGCCATCATGGCTTTGAGGACATGGTGGCCTATCTGCGGCTTTGTGGGTCTTCGACTGGCGGCACGAGCTCACGCGGTTGGGCTCGCGGCCTTTGTGCATCTGGGGGGCGGGCGTGCAGGGGAGCGATCCCCTGAAGCAGCTGGTGGCGGGAGGCATCGGCGCGCTCAAACATGTTGCGCGCGAGGTGACCTATACACTCGTCCAGTCTCTGGAGTTTCAGGTCTCTGAAGATAGTTTCATTCCGTACGTAGCGTGGGGCTCTGACGATCGCTCGGAGGCTAAGGTTCTCCTGGGCTCGGAATCTCCGCCTGTTTGTCTCCGATGTTCTGGCGAACCAGGCAGGAGCCGCGTACGTTAGCCTCGATCTCACGTATACGTCTTGTAGATCCCCAGCTTACTTGGTTGACCATGTCGGCGTTTTTCGGGTTCGGGGTCATCTTCCTTTCTTGTGAAGATTAAGTCGCTATGTTGATTGAGGTCACGTCAACTTCGTTGAATCACGTCGGCTTCGTTGAATCACGTCGGAGATGGATGAAGGGGGCTGGCGCGCCGTGAACCGGCCGACCGCCGCCGTTGGAATCACTGGCGTGTTGCTACCGGATTTACCGTTTTTCGTCTCGACATTAGCTCGATCACCGTGCGGCATACTTATTTGACTTTGTCGATAACCGACATGATGTACTATGTCTTCTTATACTCCCTTGAGGGGGCGTGAGGGGGCCATATCAGTGCTTTGCACTTGGTGGCTGTATGGGTTCGCGAGCCGTGACAACGGCTCGGGCTATCTGTTGCCTTTTAATGACTTTTCTTCTTCTTCTTCTTAAAGGGTTTCTTTGATGGCCATCATGGCTTTGAGGACATGGTGGCCTATCTGCGGCTTTGTGGGTCTTCGACTGGCGGCACGAGCTCACGCGGTTGGGCTCGCGGCCTTTGTGCATCTGGGGGGCGGGCGTGCAGGGGAGCTATCCCCTGAAGCAGCTGGTGGCGGGAGGCATCGGCGCGCTCAAACATGTTGCGCGCGAGGTGACCTATAAACTCGTCCAGTCTCTGGAGTTTCAGGTCTCTGAAGATAGTTTCATTCCGTACGTAGCGTGGGGCTCTGACGATCGCTCGGAGGCTAAGGTTCTCCTGGGCTCGGAGTCTCCGCCTGTTTGTCTCCGATGTTCTGGCGAACCAGGCAGGAGCCGCGTACGTTAGCCTCGATCTCACGTATACGTCTTGTAGATCCCCAGCTTACTTGGTTGACCATGTCGGCGTTTTTCGGGTTCGGGGTCATCTTCCTTTCTTGTGAAGATTAAGTCGCTATGTTGATTGAGGTCACGTCAACTTCGTTGAATCACGTCGGCTTCGTTGAATCACGTCGGAGATGGATGAAGGGGGCTGGCGCGCCGTGAACCGGCCGACCGCCGCCGTTGGAATCACTGGCGTGTTGCTACCGGATTTACCGTTTTTCGTCTCGACATTAGCTCGATCACCGTGCGGCATACTTATTTGACTTTGTCGATAACCGACATGATGTACTATGTCTTCTTATACTCCCTTGAGGGGGCGTGAGGGGGCCATATCAGTGCTTTGCACTTGGTGGCTGTATGGGTTCGCGAGCCGTGACAACGGCTCGGGCTATCTGTTGCCTTTTGATGACTTTTCTTCTTCTTCTTCTTAAAGGGTTTCTTTGATGGCCATCATGGCTTTGAGGACATGGTGGCCTATCTGCGGCTTTGTGGGTCTTCGACTGGCGGCACGAGCTCACGCGGTTGGGCTCGCGGCCTTCGTGCATCTGGGGGGCGGGCGTGCAGGGGAGCGATCCCCTGAAGCAGCTGGTGGCGGGAGGCATCGGCGCGCTCAAACATGTTGCGCGCGAGGTGACCTATACACTCGTCCAGTCTCTGCAGTTTCAGGTCTCTGAAGATAGTTTCATTCCGTACGTAGCGTGGGGCTCTGACGATCGCTCGGAGGCTAAGGTTCTCCTGGGCTCGGAATCTCCGCCTGTTTGTCTCCGATGTTCTGGCGAACCAGGCAGGAGCCGTGTACGTTAGCCTCGATCTCACGTATACGTCTTGTAGATCCCCAGCTTACTTGGTTGACCATGTCGGCGTTTTTCGGGTTCGGGGTCATCTTCCTTTCTTGTGAAGATTAAGTCGCTATGTTGATTGAGGTCACGTCAACTTCGTTGAATCACGTCGGCTTCGTTGAATCACGTCGGAGATGGATGAAGGGGGCTGGCGCGCCGTGAACCGGCCGACCGCCGCCGTTGGAATCACTGGCGTGTTGCTACCGGATTTACCGTTTTTCGTCTCGACATTAGCTCGATCACCGTGCGGCATACTTATTTGACTTTGTCGATAACCGACATGATGTACTATGTCTTCTTATACTCCCTTGAGGGGGCGTGAGGGGGCCATATCAGTGCTTTGCACTTGGTGGCTGTATGGGTTCGCGAGCCGTGACAACGGCTCGGGCTATCTGTTGCCTTTTGATGACTTTTCTTCTTCTTCTTCTTAAAGGGTTTCTTTGATGGCCATCATGGCTTTGAGGACATGGTGGCCTATCTGCGGCTTTGTGGGTCTTCGACTGGCGGCACGAGCTCACGCGGTTGGGCTCGCGGCCTTCGTGCATCTGGGGGGCGGGCGTGCAGGGGAGCGATCCCCTGAAGCAGCTGGTGGCGGGAGGCATCGGCGCGCTCAAACATGTTGCGCGCGAGGTGACCTATACACTCGTCCAGTCTCTGGAGTTTCAGGTCTCTGAAGATAGTTTCATTCCGTACGTAGCGTGGGGCTCTGACGATCGCTCGGAGGCTAAGGTTCTCCTGGGCTCGGAATCTCCGCCTGTTTGTCTCCGATGTTCTGGCGAACCAGGCAGGAGCCGCGTACGTTAGCCTCGATCTCACGTATACGTCTTGTAGATCCCCAGCTTACTTGGTTGACCATGTCGGCGTTTGTCGGGTTCGGGGTCATCTTCCTTTCTTGTGAAGATTAAGTCGCTATGTTGATTGAGGTCACGTCAACTTCGTTGAATCACGTCGGCTTCGTTGAATCACGTCGGAGATGGATGAAGGGGGCTGGCGCGCCGTGAACCGGCCGACCGCCGCCGTTGGAATCACTGGCGTGTTGCTACCGGATTTACCGTTTTTCGTCTCGACATTAGCTCGATCACCGTGCGGCATACTTATTTGACTTTGTCGATAACCGACATGATGTACTATGTCTTCTTATACTCCCTTGAGGGGGCGTGAGGGGGCCATATCAGTGCTTTGCACTTGGTGGCTGTATGGGTTCGCGAGCCGTGACAACGGCTCGGGCTATCTGTTGCCTTTTGATGAGTTTTCTTCTTCTTCTTCTTAAAGGGTTTCTTTGATGGCCATCATGGCTTTGAGGACATGGTGGCCTATCTGCGGCTTTGTGGGTCTTCGACTGGCGGCACGAGCTCACGCGGTTGGGCTCGCGGCCTTTGTGCATCTGGGGGGCGGGCGTGCAGGGGAGCTATCCCCTGAAGCAGCTGGTGGCGGGAGGCATCGGCGCGCTCAAACATGTTGCGCGCGAGGTGACCTATAAACTCGTCCAGTCTCTGGAGTTTCAGGTCTCTGAAGATAGTTTCATTCCGTACGTAGCGTGGGGCTCTGACGATCGCTCGGAGGCTAAGGTTCTCCTGGGCTCGGAGTCTCCGCCTGTTTGTCTCCGATGTTCTGGCGAACCAGGCAGGAGCCGCGTACGTTAGCCTCGATCTCACGTATACGTCTTGTAGATCCCCAGCTTACTTGGTTGACCATGTCGGCGTTTTTCGGGTTCGGGGTCATCTTCCTTTCTTGTGAAGATTAAGTCGCTATGTTGATTGAGGTCACGTCAACTTCGTTGAATCACGTCGGCTTCGTTGAATCACGTCGGAGATGGATGAAGGGGGCTGGCGCGCCGTGAACCGGCCGACCGCCGCCGTTGGAATCACTGGCGTGTTGCTACCGGATTTACCGTTTTTCGTCTCGACATTAGCTCGATCACCGTGCGGCATACTTATTTGACTTTGTCGATAACCGACATGATGTACTATGTCTTCTTATACTCCCTTGAGGGGGCGTGAGGGGGCCATATCAGTGCTTTGCACTTGGTGGCTGTATGGGTTCGCGAGCCGTGACAACGGCTCGGGCTATCTGTTGCCTTTTGATGACTTTTCTTCTTCTTCTTCTTAAAGGGTTTCTTTGATGGCCATCATGGCTTTGAGGACATGGTGGCCTATCTGCGGCTTTGTGGGTCTTCGACTGGCGGCACGAGCTCACGCGGTTGGGCTCGCGGCCTTCGTGCATCTGGGGGGCGGGCGTGCAGGGGAGCGATCCCCTGAAGCAGCTGGTGGCGGGAGGCATCGGCGCGCTCAAACATGTTGCGCGCGAGGTGACCTATACACTCGTCCAGTCTCTGGAGTTTCAGGTCTCTGAAGATAGTTTCATTCCGTACGTAGCGTGGGGCTCTGACGATCGCTCGGAGGCTAAGGTTCTCCTGGGCTCAGAATCTCCGCCTGTTTGTCTCCGATGTTCTGGCGAACCAGGCAGGAGCCGCGTACGTTAGCCTCGATCTCACGTATACGTCTTGTAGATCCCCAGCTTACTTGGTTGACCATGTCGGCGTTTTTCGGGTTCGGGGTCATCTTCCTTTCTTGTGAAGATTAAGTCGCTATGTTGATTGAGGTCACGTCAACTTCGTTGAATCACGTCGGCTTCGTTGAATCACGTCGGAGATGGATGAAGGGGGCTGGCGCGCCGTGAACCGGCCGACCGCCGCCGTTGGAATCACTGGCGTGTTGCTACCGGATTTACCGTTTTTCGTCTCGACATTAGCTCGATCACCGTGCGGCATACTTATTTGACTTTGTCGATAACCGACATGATGTACTATGTCTTCTTATACTCCCTTGAGGGGGCGTGAGGGGGCCATATCAGTGCTTTGCACTTGGTGGCTGTATGGGTTCGCGAGCCGTGACAACGGCTCGGGCTATCTGTTGCCTTTTGATGACTTTTCTTCTTCTTCTTCTTAAAGGGTTTCTTTGATGGCCATCATGGCTTTGAGGACATGGTGGCCTATCTGCGGCTTTGTGGGTCTTCGACTGGCGGCACGAGCTCACGCGGTTGGGCTCGCGGCCTTTGTGCATCTGGGGGGCGGGCGTGCAGGGGAGCTATCCCCTGAAGCAGCTGGTGGCGGGAGGCATCGGCGCGCTCAAACATGTTGCGCGCGAGGTGACCTATAAACTCGTCCAGTCTCTGGAGTTTCAGGTCTCTGAAGATAGTTTCATTCCGTACGTAGCGTGGGGCTCTGACGATCGCTCGGAGGCTAAGGTTCTCCTGGGCTCGGAGTCTCCGCCTGTTTGTCTCCGATGTTCTGGCGAACCAGGCAGGAGCCGCGTACGTTAGCCTCGATCTCACGTATACGTCTTGTAGATCCCCAGCTTACTTGGTTGACCATGTCGGCGTTTTTCGGGTTCGGGGTCATCTTCCTTTCTTGTGAAGATTAAGTCGCTATGTTGATTGAGGTCACGTCAACTTCGTTGAATCACGTCGGCTTCGTTGAATCACGTCGGAGATGGATGAAGGGGGCTGGCGCGCCGTGAACCGGCCGACCGCCGCCGTTGGAATCACTGGCGTGTTGCGACCGGATTTACCGTTTTTCGTCTCGACATTAGCTCGATCACCGTGCTGCATACTTATTTGACTTTGTCGATAACCGACATGATGTACTATGTCTTCTTATACTCCCTTGAGGGGGCGTGAGGGGGCCATATCAGTGCTTTGCACTTGGTGGCTGTATGGGTTGGCGAGCCGTGACAACGGCTCGGGCTATCTGTTGCCTTTTGATGACTTTTCTTCTTCTTCTTCTTAAAGGGTTTCTTTGATGGCCATCATGGCTTTGAGGACATGGTGGCCTATCTGCGGCTTTGTGGGTCTTCGACTGGCGGCACGAGCTCACGCGGTTGGGCTCGCGGCCTTCGTGCATCTGGGGGGCGGGCGTGCAGGGGAGCGATCCCCTGAAGCAGCTGGTGGCGGGAGGCATCGGCGCGCTCAAACATGTTGCGCGCGAGGTGACCTATAAACTCGTCCAGTCTCTGGAGTTTCAGGTCTCTGAAGATAGTTTCATTCCGTACGTAGCGTCGGGCTCTGACGATCGCTCGGAGGCTAAGGTTCTCCTGGGCTCGGAGTCTCCGCCTGTTTGTCTCCGATGTTCTGGCGAACCAGGCAGGAGCCGCGTACGTTAGCCTCGATCTCACGTACGTCTTGTAGATCCCCAGCTTACTTGGTTGACCATGTCGGCGTTTTCCGGGTTCGGGGTCATCTTCCTTTCTTGTGAAGACTAAGTCGCTATGTTGATTGAGGTCACGTCAACTTCGTTGAAGGCCCGATCAACTGGTGCGAGTCGTTACGGTGCAATGCAAAGGAAACAACCTTCTAAAAAGGCCGTTATCAAAATTAGTACTCTTGCCAACAATGCCAACGCACCCCGATAACAATAACCAGGAACGGTCCAAAGAAACCACACTGGTGACATCGTCTTCGCTTTAGGAGTCCTTAGGCTGCGGTTTCCGCTTACCGTTGCACAGATCGTACGCCCGCCGGCGTGCTATCATGATATACCTAAACCCGCGTACCAGTAGGTAGCCGGTAAGCCGATGCATTTTTGATGAAATATTAAACATTCCTTGAATAACGCTTTCCCTTAAAGAAGGTAAGGATTGGTAAGAATACATATGCAATGTACCAAACGTAACTTGTAAACAATTGAGACGAATTAGGTAGTTATATACTTAACTGATTTATAAACCACTTCGCATTATTTCGCCAACCTCGTACAATTTGCAAAATGAGACCTTATTGTGTTAACGTAAGAGTGGTATTTGAGTGACTCAATTGCATGTTTATAAAAATAAATGTAAGACTAAGTACCAAGTTCCTATGTTCGCGTTTAACCATAAAGTTATTTACTAAAGTGTTTACTTGTTTAGCTGGCATCATTTGTCTTTAATAAATCAATGTTTACAGTCCACTAAGATTGAATTTAATAACCATGCGAGCAAAACAGGTTGGTGTTGTAAGATAAATGAATAGTTTTAAGTAGGTAAGCGCGAAAAAAATGTATGCTATGTTATGCATGTACTATATGCCAGATTACAAAATAGGTTAGTAATTTTTTTATTATTGGTTGCTGCCGGTTTACGAGTCAACTTGAGTTAAAATATTTGTTTAATGCACAGATAGAAAAATATCACACATTGTAGTTGATAAATGATAAGTTGATAACATACGTAAATACAGTAAATAGCTGTTTTATATAAGTAAACGGGCAACTAGGTGATGGGATTTGTTCTTTTCCTTTACATGTCTTAGCATTAGGATATAAGTACACGTTGTGGGCAACTTCTCAGCTTGACTAGTTATGCAGCTCGTAATTAGCACCAAGCCAAACCGTTTGTAAGATAATAATTTTATCTAAGGCCAAACCATAGGTAGATATTGTGTTTCTAATGAATGAAATGTGCCTACATCTTAGTAAGTAGATATAGATATTTTGCACAGCATGAGTTGTTTAAACTTTTAATCATAGTATTGAATATGGTAGTTAAGTACCTACTTATAATTTATATGACTATCTGGTTATACAATTAGGTTGACGGCTGTAGTATCTGTTAACTTAACCTTTCTTAACTTAATTGCTCTTATCCGCTGATTCAGATGACTCATAGTGTTGGCTAATATTTCTAAGATATCTTAAATACTTATACAATTGGTTTTTCTTAAGAGCTTAGTTTAACAACTGTTGTTTTTGGCGAGCGGTATGTTTAGTCGAAATTTGATTGTCCGTCCGTATCTATACATGCATTCTGCATATTTACATCTATGAACCTATCTAGCGGCCCGCCGCTGTTTTAGTCCAATAAATTGTCATTACCGTATGGACCTGTTTTTAATTCAAAAAACACCTTCACTCCAAAATGAACCTTAGTGTCTTGAACAACTTATGTACCACGTGTGTCACAGTGCCAACTAAGCAATAAAATGCTTTGTGTGGTGAAAGTGCCTTGTGTGTACAGTCACCTGCAATAGTATAGGACTCTATGAAGGCTGCGAAATAATCTGACAGTCTTGTTTGTACCGCCATAAGAGCGTGTCACATATTTTTGCGGCCTTCATAGCGTCATATACTATTGCTGGTGAATGTACTATTGCCAAGAGCTTCGTAAAAATCGAATTATAAAAAAATGCACTTAATTGCTATGAAACCTTATTAAAAATATGATTCGTGTATGAAAACACTACTTTAAAGCAATTTCACAGATTTTGTCAGACAGTGCATTATTTATAGAAGCAGCAGCTTTGCTGCATAGGGGTGGGTTCGTGCGTATTTGTTATCAAATTCTACTTCATCTGCAGTGCACTCGTAGTACACTTAAAGCATGGGAACGTGTTACTTATAGAGAAACTTAGCGGCCTTACAAGTATCACCCCAAATCAATGCGGATTTGCACGAGGGGTAATAGACACTGACGATGCCATTTATACAGTTAGAATCTTAAGCGAGAAATATAGAACTCTGAAAAAATTCCTGCACTATGTGTTCATGGATCTAAAGAAGGCATTTGACAAGATATCGAAACTTTTGTATGTACCTACCACAGTAGTGCCGTTGCAAGTTACATAGAAAATTACCGTTCCAAGACAACTGATACTAAGAGTACAGTCAGCCACACAGCTAACAATACACCCAAAGCACCATTAATGCTCAGACAATAAAGTCTTGTATACATATTTTTGGCACTTTGGGTGTATTGTTAGCTGTGTGGCTGACTGTACCGTTGCCAACTTGTCAGAAATATGTATATTTTTTTAATTACACATTTTTGTGGGTTATTGTTTCTTTTCGGTATGAATTTACAGCATGTTTGTGTTTCTTTGACAATGCTGAAACTGACTCGAGCGCACAAAACCTTGGCTTTGGTTTTTACACGGAGTAGGCATGTAATACATATTTGGATGATGGATCGGATTCGAAGATGAATCAAACGTATTAAAATCACAGAAACTGTCCGACATACAAAATTCTGATCGACCAACTAGTAGTTCCTTACTAGAGAGTTTAAGCATACCTACTAGGGACCACTGCAGATGAAGTAGATTTTATGCAGCACAGTTTTGCCATCTCCTGCTGCTTTTATAAAACGCCGTCATATCTACTTTATAGTTATTAAGAAAAACAGTGAGTAGGTATTCAAAATGTATTTTTTTCAACCGACTTTAATATTTCTAAAGGAGGAGGTTCTCAATTCGTCTGAATTTTTATTATTCTACCAACCATACCTCTTGCTACGAAAAGTGCATGTTGATAACGAACACTGGTTATAGCCGCAAGAGGCCTGTTTTTCGAGCGTACAGTGCGACAGAAAAAGTTAGAAATTAAAAAGTGCCAATATGGTCCAGCACGCTACCACGAACACATGGAAAAACCTATTTAGTCACTCTAATATGCAAGTGTGACGGGTGGAAATACAAATCCACAAACGTTCGATTTTCGTGGTATAGGCACAGGTCCTTTCTTACACATATTGATTTCAAAGGGATGACACTATACGATGTTGCCACTGTTTTTAATATGTACCTTTTTCTGTCACACTGTATATATCAATGTGTGCTTAATTAGTAATTACCCTGCACCTAGAGTTTATCTATGCTCAGTCTCCCAGATTTGGATAGCACAGAATGTGAAAGTAGACGGCCTCCTAGCCTAGTTGGTAGTGACTGCCTACGAAGCAGGAGGTCCCGGGTTCGAACCCTGGTCAGGGCATTTATTTGTGTGTTTATCACGAATATTTGTTCCTGAGTTATGGATGTTTTCTATGTATTTAAGTATTTATATGTATCTATCTATTATATATATCGTCGTCTAGTACCCACAACACAAGCCTTATTGAGCTTACCGTGGGAATTAGGTCGATCTGTGTAAGATTGTCCCACAATATAAAAAAAGTGTTAAGTAAACGTCATAATTTCATAGAAGATTGACGTTTAAAATAACACTTTGAAGTATGAGTTCATTTGCTCGGCAGAGATAACGTGGTTTGACTCTATATTGCTCTATATCGTTTGAAGGATTTTAACGAATAAGGTGACAGTGCATTCGTCACAGTCGTGGGTGGGACACATACCTATACAGTATGTATCAGGACGAAAGGCAAAGAAAGAAACCCGTTAATGTTTAGATCATAAATATGAGCATGGTACGTAATTCATCAAAAATACGACAGTTTTTACGTGTATATAAAAATATACATTTATTATTATTGTTTTGCACCTCCCCTGTATTATTTGTTTACAATCTTATAAATGACATCTCTTTAATTACCAACTGACAGACAGGAGTCATACCTTGTTGAAGTTTGGATTATTACCTAGTTACAAATAAACAGTTAACAAAGCGCTTGTGCGTTGCCTATGACTACAGCCATTATTTAAATGATTACTTAGGTTACTTATAAACAGAACTCAAAGCGCATGTGCGTTGACATAACAACGTCAACAGTACGCAATACGCATGCACTGTCAAAAATCAAAAACGTAAACAAACCCTATAGAATGTTACAAAAACCATTAACCGACTGCAAAAAGGTCCTCGAGCAATTCATTTAATAATTGTATGCCATAAAACATGTATTTAGGCACGTGAAATTCACGTCATTACATTGTACTCGAGTTCCCCGTCAACCACTTTTAAGGTTTGCTCTTCGTTGTGATACACACTGTATATGTTACAGTTATTCAAAATCAGGGGATTGATGTTGCTCTACGTCCGTAGGAATTACCTTAGATAACCCTACACGTGATCCCCGGGTGGTGCTAACAGAGCAACGACCTGGCAACTGCATTGTCCTCCAGGATCTCGCAGTGCTCACTGGATACTTAAAGTAAAGAAAAAAAAATGCCAACAACACAAACAAATAATGGTAACAGAAACACAGATGCGCGTCATATGACAAAAGATATCGGGCCCTCTGTCCGTGTCTGCTCATTTAATATAGAAGGCATAAGCCAAGCAAAATCAGAGTGCATGTTGATTTTTACTGTGTACCTATCTAAATATCCAGTGACTGTAATGCCATACGATAAATAAATAATTCAAAATCAAAATGGAGCACTTAGGCGCCAAAATACCTCCTAAATCACGGACCTACTCTTGCCGAAGCGCCATAATACTTTTAGTTACTCTTGACGCCAAAAGGGTTAATCGCTTAAATCATATAATTTAAAGTTTCGTGAGTCATATTGATATTCAATTGCAAAGGTTAACACTCGCGTATTTTTATCACAACATGTGACGTGTAATGGAACCGCGAAGGTGAAAACACCACTCTGTCTGTCCGACGATGACTGCCCGATGCAGTCGAAACATGTTACGCCTATTGTAATAAAAATACGTGAGTGTTAACTGTTGTAATTTAATATCGCTTAAATCATATTTAAATGAAACCAGTGTTATGTTTTGATTAGTGACTTATAATTTACTAACTTAATTATTTCATCATTGCTTATAATGATTGCTTTATAAAAGTAATCCTGATCATTAAATGTTCCATTTCCTACTTCCCCTTTATTGTGTATTTGGAGTATATTTTGGTTGGGTCGTAAGGCTCCCATCTGGATGCCGGGAATATGTGCTTGTTTCTCTCATACCAAGACCTGAAAAAAGTAAAAGAAAACGTATTAAAGTTGGTTTCTAATACTCCTTCTTATTGTCTCGCAGCGCATATGTATTATTATACAGCGAGGGAATGCTGGTAGCATGTTTGGCACAATGCCGCGAAGATTTGATTTGATTTTATGTTTTATATATTTTTTTATTCTAGCCATACCCATATATGTATATATATAATCAAATATATCATATAATTTAAACTTTCGTGAGTCATACGGATATTAAATTGCAACGGTTAACACTCACGTTTTTTTATCACAATAGGCGTGACTGCATCGGGCAGTCATCGTCGGACAGACAGTGATGCCCGAGCCGCGAAGGTGACAACACCACTCTGGCTGTCCGATGATGACTGCCCGATGCAGTCGAAACATGTCACGCCTATTGTGATAAAAATACGTGAGTGTTAACCGTTGCAATTTAAAATCAAATATATGTCCGGGCATATCCGCCAGATCAGCCAATAAATGTAGGTATAGTGAATTGATCCGCCGGATTGAATCATCTCCTCCTTATGTTCGACACAACACATTACCAACTCGTTGCAGAGTGCTGATTGGTTCCAATTTGATTGTTGCGTGAGAAATCACATCAGGGAGTCGCAGTCTTATTCGTGGCATACGTCTTTATATTTACCGGGTCCACCATATTTAACGGCCTCCTAGATTAGTTGGTAGGGACCCTGCCTACGAAGCAGGAGGTCCCGGGTTCGAATCCTGGTCAGAGCATTTATTTGTTTGTTTATCACGAATATTTGTTCCTGATTTATGGATGTTTTCTATGTATTTAAGTATTTATATAATTATATCGTCGTCTAGTACCCACACCACAAGCCTTATTGAGCTTACCGTGGGATTAGATCGATTTGTGTAAGATTATCCCACAATATTTATTTATTATTATTAATTTATATCTGATAGCTTTTGCTTGAACTCAACAACAAAATCATATCAAGCAGTGTCGAGGATGAATAGGTTTTAGGTTTTTTATATGTTCTTTTGTCTATGGTTTTTGATACTATTTTTGATTTATATTCTTTTGTTACATCAGTTGTCAATAAATATTTCTCACTAACGGTCAGCTATTTTGTATTTATTATAATTATAACCCAGCTATCGAATTCCCGTACAAGCAGTAGACTTACTCACCTCAAAAGCACCTTCCCGGCGTGTGAGTCCTGTTTCTCTTGCGTAGCGTCGTTAACCAATCTGACGTCGTCTGAAGCGTCGAACTGGAAGAGTGGGCCGCTCTTGCCTCTAGCCTATACATAGAAATTAAATTAATAATACGTTTTTTAACTTCTAAAATGGAATATTAAAATACTTATACCGGGTTACTCACATCTATAAAGTCGACAATAGCTCGACATGTTTCGGAACGGTCCGCGTCCCATAATCATGAGTGAGAAGCGCTTGCGGCGATTGCTCTGCGCACACTCATGCGCTTCTCACTCATGATTATGGGACGCGGACCGTTCCGAAACATGTCGAGCTATTGTCGACTTTATAGACGTGAGTAACCCGATATAAGTATATTAATATGTCTAATACTCACGGGAGTTTCTTTCTAAAATGGAAGAGGAAAGTTTAGGCTTCTTACCGTAGCATTGCGGGGGGAAACCTGCACTGAGTCTCACTTCTCAGTCTTCTCACACATTACATACAAAAATGAAAATTATACATCTACACTAACAAATCTTGCACATTTTACCAGTATGTCCGTCTCGCTCCTGCCAGAGTAGTGGTAGAAGCGAGAAGCGAGACAGACATACTTTCGAGTGACGCAGTCGCAATCGAAAACAACTCATGGCACGCACACTAGATTCGAATATTCTCGTACGGTTTGGGTTAGGTAAGTTTTTTTTAAATACTACGACGGTGACAAACAAGCATACGGCCCGCCTGATGGTAAGCGGTCACCGTAGCCTATGGACGCCTGCAACTCCAGGGGTGTTACATGCGCGTTGCCGACCCTTTAAAAACTTTAACACTCCTTTTTTGAAGAACCCCAGAAAGTAACGTACTTTAGTGACGATGAAGTCGTAGAAAGTGTAGTGGTGTGGCAGGATGAGGTCCTCCTTCACGTACATGAGCTGGTCCGCAGACACCGTCTTCAGCTCGCTGAACTCCGGCCGCAGCGTGTCCAGGCATCGCTGAAGGAACTGGTATATTGAGTTGCCTGAACAGAAACAAAAAAAAAGTTGAATAAACTGTTATTGCAGACCGTTTTTCAGGTGTCAACTCATATGAGTCATGAATCATGAATATATAATGTAACTTGCTGCCTTGCATTAGAATAGGTAGAATAAGGTTTTTTCCTCTTGATATATTTTGATATTTGATAATTCAGTATAACCAAATATAGACCAAATATCGAGCTAAATTGTATTTAAGATGACCGAGTGTGCACGTGCGCGGCGTGCGAGAACGACCGCGCCCAATAATGGCCCTTACAATCGAAGTGCAAAGCAGCATACGTCAGGCATAAAAACTCATTTTAACCTCGCCTACTATACAGGTCATCGTTGCACTCGGACCAATAAATAGCCTCGGCTAAAATGGGTTACTTTATGCCCTTGATAAACAGTCCACTATTTCATGCGATTTGCTGAACTACTTTACACCATCTACTCGTGACTTTTTTGGCTCATAATTGAGGCTGGCCCACCCAGGCTGGCTCCTCCCAAAGCTTCAGGTCGGCGAGCTCCCGGTCTGGCAGGAATCATGTGTCTACGTCTGGGTTCTTGCGATTTTTTTTTAAGGGGGTGCAGAGCGTCCAATGGCTCCCTCATTGGGGGATTGTGTTTTCTAATAAACCTATCCATTTCTCTATAATCCATGGTATCATCATTGTAGTCATACTAATTCTCCAACTTCTGATCTATGATACATAATTTCGATTTCCTTATTTTTTGCTTTATCACCTTAACCGCGAAAAGTGGACACTTTTTCGTTTAGGTGATAAAGCCAAAAGTAAGAAATATAAAACTATATAATTCAGACGAAAAGTAGGGGAATTAGTCGGACTACAACGATGATACCATGGACTATAGAAAATTAGAAAAGTTTATTAGAAATCGCAATCCCTCCAACGAGGCCGCTACTGGCCACTCTGCGGCCTCTTGATGTCTGAAATAGTATAATTTTTTGCGCACCTTTCTTTAAAATTACATTCTTTCGATGACCAGAGCCGTCCCAGTAGCTAAAGGTGACAGTGATGGGCTCGTCCTTGAGGCTGGCTTGCGTCATCACCCACTCCAGCCGTAGCTCCTCCCGAAGCTTCAGATCGGCTTCCTCTCGCTCCCGGTCGGGCAGAAACGATGTGTCTACATCAGGGTTCTTGCGAATTTTCTTTAATGTCTGAAATTATAGGATTCTTTTTACACATAAAAACATACACATTCTGTTATTTAGGCATACTTATTTAAGTTTTCTTTAATATAAAGAAATATTGAAATTAAATGCGCAATTGAGCTAGCGAAACTCAGGCTTAGCGTGGGCGCGGCGACCAGGGCTGCAGAAGACGCCCGTGGCATTGCGTGGGAATCACTTTCAACCTCCGAGAATGAAGGTTTAATTGAAAG
The DNA here is from genome assembly GCA_949128165.1 of Lathronympha strigana. Classification (NCBI taxonomy): domain Eukaryota; kingdom Metazoa; phylum Arthropoda; class Insecta; order Lepidoptera; family Tortricidae; genus Lathronympha; species Lathronympha strigana. Next base: position 4,038,638 of record OX421905.1, read on the forward strand.
TATGGCTTTAAACTGAACACAAAAAAGAAACATTCAGTGCCAGACAATATATTGCACACTACTCCAGGTGGCACGAGCTACATGTGGAGACTGGAGACAGAGCATGGAGAGTGAGTTGCGAGGCCTAGGACTGCTGGAGCGAAGCTAGGTAAGCTCGAGATCGAAAAGTGTGGAAGAATCTTGTGGAGGCCCTATGCACCTCAGGGGTAGCCCTAGTTAGTTTCTCTTGGCTTTTTCCGCAACTCGACATCCATTGTGCCTTTTTTGCGTTTTAACGAGGTAGCCCTATTCCAACCACCCCAGCTCCTCAACGAAACCAAGCATCGGTTTTAGGTTGCTAAATGCCTCCTTGAGTGTTATTGGAGTCCCCAAATACTTACGAGACTCCTGTATTCTTCTACCTGTTTGCATTCTAGGAGAATATGTTTTGCTGTTTCCTCATTTTCCATGCAGGCTCTGCATATGGGACTATCTGTTATACCCATGTTATATAGGTGTTTGTTTAGTGTATTGTGTCCTGTGATTAGCCCTACTATTTTCCGGAGTTGGTGTCTGGGTGTCCTGAGTAGGGTTTTCGTGAACTTTTGGTTTAACTCTGGTAAAACTTCTTTGGTTTGTCTACATGTCACCAGGTTGTCCCAGTATGTGTTGTGAAGGTGTCTGTGATATTGATTTAGTTGATTTTGTATGTGCGATAAAGGTAGTTTAATGGTAGATAAATGTAGGGTAGCCCTAGCACCCACAACAACTCCAGGAACTGATTCTTATTTCTAAGCGCCCGGCTTATAACTACAACCTGCCCAACTGCTTGTCGGGGACCTGAGCAAAGTTCACAAGTGCCCACTAGGCATTTCCTGACACTGAAGGTTTTTATACTTACTGGTTCTTCTTTCTCCCTCCAACCTATTTCTTCTTCTTCCTCCTTCTTGATGTCACTGGTTTCAGGTCCACTGTCACCTTCCTCGTCACTCATGGCAAATGACAAGGCCTGAATCTGTCAACAATAACTGATTCAATTAGGATTTATGGTGTATCTCATATATTTTTATACAGGATGTAGCCTACAATAGGAGCAATAAATAGAACAACATTTGTTCAGCGACTTTTAAAAATAACGTGGATTTAGATTTTTATTACACTTTAAAGTTTTATAGAAGAATTAGATCTGATATTAACGTACATTGAAAATACTATTTAATTTGTATGAAAAAGTAAATACCTACAAATTACACAATTTTTAAAAGTTGTTCAGTATGAGGAGTGGAACCTACGATTAACCGGTATAAGCCTGGACAGAGGATATTTCAAATGTCGTAAGGGACATGTTAAAGGGTTGACTTACGACATTTGAAGTTTCCATTGTTGATAGTGTTATAAAAGTACAGTAAGAGTTCAATAATCTAAAATTGAAAAAAAATAACGGGAAGTAATTAAATGGCCAGCAATTTATTTGCAAAAAAAGCCATTAATGCACTTGGCCAGTTTACAACTCTAAACCAATAAAAGGAAAGGGGGTCTCCGTCAACATCCCTAATATTGTTTGTCTTAAAATCACTTGCCCAACTGTTTTGTCCTAATGATCATAATCCCTAACAATCAATTGTCCTAATGATTATTTGCCATAATCTAATGATTGCCCAAAAACTACTTCACTCATAACTAAATCGCTGTTAAAAAAGTTGGTTAGAGGTTTGAACCCTAAACTCACACAGAGTCTAATTGCTGCTAGAAAAGTTGGTTAAAACAATGTTAGCGATAACAATATTAGGACATATTGAGTTTAGGACAAATGATAATTATGTCACACAGTATTAGGGAAAACAATAATAGGATAAAAATCTTTAGATTCCGATATAAATTCAAGAAAAGGATTTAAAATAGAAACCTGTCGTTTTTGTTTGTTTTTCTGAGCCAGTTTGGCCTCAATTTCCATCTGTTTTTCTTTCTCCTTCTCAGCTTTCTTTTGAGCTAATTTCTTCTCTCTTTCGCGCACAATATGTTCTTGTTTTGCCTTCATTTCATCAAGAGTTACCAAACCAATGGTGGAGCTCTTCAACTGTTGTTCAACAGCATCATAATGTGTTGCAAATTTGTTCTCAATGTTGTCGATTTTGAGATCTTCTTCTATTTTTTTCTTACGCAACTCGATTTCCTGTTGAGCCTTCTCTCGCTTCTTCATGAGGTGCATGGCTCTCCCAGCCTCCGAAGCTGCTCCTTTGTAGTGAGCCATGGCTGATGGCTGTTTTCTTTACTGAGCTTAGATAAGTACTTCTGGTTATGTTCAGTCCTGGCTACAAATTTGTAACAATATAGCTAGGTGCTTGTATTTCGAGTAATCAATTAAATATAAATGTATAGTAATGTTGGAAACGCGGTAGATATCGTGTTAATTTAATAGTAACCAAAGAGAATATAAATAGTAACTAACACAGCACAGTCAATGACAATACTGACAATTGACATTGACATTATTGAAATTATTGAAAAATAGAATATGACAGATTGACTTGACAATATATGTCAGTGTCAGTCAGCGGGTCTACCACGAACATCGAAAATTGGTATTGACGGAAAAACCTCTTTGTCACTCTAATAAGCAAGTGTGACAGAGATGGAGAAACAAATCCGCAATCGTTCGATTTTCGTGGTACTAGCCGTACTGCGTTGTTTAAGCCCCTCATTCACGGCAGTCCGCCGGCACTCCGGCATGGCTGGATGTAGCGGACACACGGTGTGCAAGTGGCCCGGTCTGGCAGTCCAATTCGCACTTATTCGTTGAAAGATGCGCAGCGCTGCGTTGTAGCGCATACACTGTACTCGAATTTAAAAAATGCCGCCATCTCTTATGTCATTTTTAATAATGAATAATTAATATTTTATGCATTGCCGCATTTCTCAATTGTTTATTACTGTAATTTAGTGCAAGGAGGTGGGCGGAGCTAGCAGGATGTTGCCGTACGGCACGCATCCGGCAACGACATTCACGATGCTATATTACGTGCCGGAGGTGCCGGCGGTACACAGATAAAGAAAATGTTTTAGGAGCGTTCCTCTTAGTATTATGGTGCTTTTACATGCTCGGGCTCTCGGCCGAATGATTCGGTCCACCCTAGTACACGCTCATTCGAGACAGACTATATAGATAAAATTTAAGCCAGACCATAGACAATTTAAGCTTTTTCAGGTAGTTTCGGTGAGTTAAACGGTGTTTTAAATAGCTTTGGTTATTGAAACTATTTAAGACACTTTTTAAATAGCTTTACCCGAAGTGAAATTATTTAAGACACCTTTTAACTCAACCAAACTACCTGAAAAAGTACTTAAATTGTCTCTGGTCTGGCTTAAGTTTTCTCTATATAGTCTGTCTCGAATCATCGTGTACTAACATGGCCGAAACATTCGGCCGAGAGCCCGAGCATGTAAACGCACGGTTATATTCTTTGGAGCGTTCTTGAACTTCTAGGTAATCCAGGCATAATCTAGGCAATGACACTTTTTAAAGAGGCTTGTAACTTGTAAGCTTGCTGTAAATAGTGAAATACCCGTTTGATTGTGATATGACAATAATATTCATTTAAAAGAAAAACTTACTACTATTAATCACCCACTAATCTCACCAATGAAGACAATACCACGGATGAAGAAAAGTAGCATAACAAAACGCATAAACAGAACGCCCGGTCGCCTTGCACTATTGATTTTATCCAATTCAATGGTGCATTTTTATTAATACAAGAGATGCCTGCCGCAAACATAGGAAATTTGTATTTTATATATGCATCCCTTTCGCTTCAAACAAGAGTCATAGAGAAGGATATAAGTTTCGAACTTTCGATCCTAAAAGTGTCACTGTCAAATGAAGTGTCAAATCAAAACAAAAAAAAGGCGTGCGCCGCGCCGGCTCACTGCTTATATTCTCTTTGACTGCGCGCGTAAATTTTATATCTGTTCAGTCTTTGTTATTTAAAAGAAGTTATACTTAATAATTCCGAAAAATGGATGAGACTATATTGTTTCCCTCACCTAACTGGTTCCAAGTGTCAGGTTTAGCGGTGAGCAGCGACGGTTGGTTAGCTTACGGCGGCCCTAGTAAAAGTCTTTGTGTCTTGAAGCCTCTGCCAGCTGATGCGAATGGAGTGGTCGAAGGCGCCCAGCAATATACTGCCCATGTGCTAAATAGAGCACATCCCGACAAGTAAGCATATTCTTGTAGTTACAGATTAAACATTACCACTTGTCTGAAATAAAGGCAATTTAATTTATTACTATTTTTTGTTAGCCACATTTTAATATAAATTTGTGTACTCTGTGCAGGATTGTAAGTGTAGATATATCACCCGAATGGCCGGAGAAGAAGCATGTGCTGACAGGAAGTACAAGCGGCTCTGTGAAGCAATGGAACCTAGAAGAAGCAAATGGAGGACTAAAATTCAAATCCAATCTTAGTCATGATATTCACAGCAGCGAGAAAGAGGTGATAACTTTGTTGTTTTATCAATTTGTAAAATAACTAGGTAGTTAATTATTGGTACTCAATAGGATTTAGGGTTGTTAATCTACCCTCAAAATATGAAATCATGATAATTATGATATTATTATAGAAAGTTACAAAGTATAATATGAAATATTAAATAGAGATATATGAGAGCTACATAACATGTAACTGTATGGTTAGAATTTTATTGATTATTTTAGAAACTTATTAAATAATATAGCTTTTCATTGCATTGTTGACTACTCTCTTCTTAACATGATGAATAGTCATGGGTAGCCTACACATACTATTCTATGTACTGTATTACAATAGAAAATTCTTGTGTCCACAGGAAATAGTTGGTGTTGCATACAGCAGTGAAGTGTTTGCCGTAACAGTGGGTAGTTTCGGAAACATTGTGAAATGGGATATAAATGCCAATGTGGTGAAAACATTTAAGAACATGCTGAAGACATTCAAACCATCCTGTATGGCCTGTTCGCACCACATCACTCTCAATGTGGCTATAGGCACCAAGCAGGGAGTTCTGTTTCTTGTGAACTTGAATGGTGAGAAATTTGTATATTATATTTCATTTTTTCAGCGCACAGTGACTCAACCAGTCTGAATATAAAATAATATCCAATGCTTAATAGACACTTTTTACAACTCAATGTTACTAGGGAAAATATGGTGTACAGTCACCTGCAATAGTATATGACGCTGTGAAGGCCGCAAAAATATGTGACACAGTCTTGTTTGTACCGTCATAAGAGTGTGTCACATATTTTTGCGGCCTTCACAGCGTCATATACTATTGCAGGTGACTGTACAACTAGAATTAGACAAAACTTTTTTTTAAATGTATGTGCTCTCTGTTCTGTGTCGAAAACGGCAGTATAATAACTCATTTGATATCGTAGCTCAATAAAATACCAAAGTAATTTATAAACATTGGTTTTAATTAAGTAAGTTTGCTTTTAGGTGATGGTAGTCTTATCTACAAGGTCCGCTGCCAAGATGATGAGGTCATGAATGTGAGCTGGTGTCCCAAATATGAAGTGCACGTTGAAAAATCTGTTGATGAGTCACAAAGAACTGGTATTGTCACTGAGAATCCCAGCAAGACCAAAACAAAAAAAGGAGCCATTAAGAAGGAGCCTCAAAAGTCCAGTGTCTCCGATAGAATGGAAAAAATCAGACAGCAAAAAGACCAAGAGGAGAAAAATACATCAGGAATCAAAAAGGATCTTCCTCAAGACAGCTTTGAAGATTTTGTTGTTATCCCCGAGGATGACATGTTTGATATCTATAAGGACCATGAGGCAGATGAATTTGGACACAAAAAATATGAACCAGAGGATATACTAGTCAAAATCAAGGAGCCTAAGAAGGAGGAAGATTACTTGTCTGAATGCTTGAAACTAAAAGATGATATACTGAAGAAAAAGAATGAACCAGAGCCTTCAATAGAATCTTTAGTGGAAGCACTTGAGAAAAGTGATTTAAACAGTGAGATATGCCCACAAGAAGAGTTGCCTAGTTGCAGTAAGGTTAAAAGTGAGTCTAGTCAAGACGAACCTAGGTGTAGTCGAGATGAGCATGAGGATTCCAATTTAGTTTCTAGTGTGCACACACATAAGCATCTGTTGGCAACAATTGGGAAACATGGGTAACAATTTCTTTGATAATTTGTGTTTATTTATGGCACTGCAAATATACTTATTAACCACATTTTTATCTTCATTGTAATTGCAGTGATATTTTGTTCCTTGTAGTTGTGCTTTGTTTGTAAGTCTATGTAATGCTGTTTGATATATTTAGTTTAGTATTTATCAAACGTAAAGTAGCAATGCTCTGCTCTATAGCTCTTTAGTCTGTGGGCTGGGCACCAGCAGAAAGGGTGATCCAAATGCTCAATTATTAACTACTGCTTTTATAGGTATCATCAGGTTAATAGCATGAATGTTTTGCCTATCATGGTTTACAAATGTCCACTTCTTCCAGTGGTGTACGCATCTGGTCGAAGACAGGGAAGCTGGTGGCCAGCTGTGCCCTGACTGCGGGAAAACAGCAGCAGGGCCGCTTCAGGAACTCCTGGGCCACTCTCACTTGGTGCACACCTGAGCTGCTGCTCATAGCTGATGGGAAGAACCAGTTGCTGGAGTGCAACCCGCTGAAACCTGACTGGTAAGGTTATTGGACTGTAAATAAAAATAAACATACTCATAGTTTATATTTATTCAAGTAGCGGGGTACCTACAGTAACCAGAATTATTTCAGCTTATTGTATCTATGATTAAATGAAACCTGTTCTGTTGCAATGGCATCTATATACCAATATACCCTATACCCTATATACTATCGCCCAATTTCTATCCTGCCATTTCTATCCAAAGTTCTTGAGCGCCTTGTACATCAGCAATTAACGTCTTTCTTAAACAGGCATGAGCTCATGAATCCTTTCCAGTCCGGTTTCCGCACGGGTCATGGTACGGTTACAGCTCTTGTAAAAGTTACTGACGATATTCGTTCTGGGATGGATGACAGGAAAGTCACCGTGTTATCACTGTTGGATTTCAGTAACGCGTTCAACACGGTTGACTTTGACGTTCTGCTTGGAATCTTGCATTCTCTTAACTTATCCCCTGCGGTGATTAATTGGTTCAGTAGTTATTTAAAGGGTCGTCGTCAACGCATAAAGGTTGATTCACTTCGTTCTTCTTGGTGCAGTACGTTCGCTGGCGTTCCGCAAGGCGGCGTGCTGTCTCCTCTTCTTTTTTCAATTTTTATTAATACTATTACCTCTGATATCACTTCATCTTATCACCTTTATGCTGACGACCTCCAAATATATTCTCATGGCACCCTTAATGATCTGCCTATGGTTATCAATTCCATGAATCGTGATTTGGATTTAATCTCAGATTGGAGTAGGCGTTACGGACTCGTGGTTAACCCTACTAAAACCCAAACGATCATTGTAGGCAGTTCCAAACTTATACCTAGAATCGATTTCTCCGTGTTACCTGCCATGATGTTTAACGGTGTCCCGATTCCATTTTCAAATCATGTAAAGAACCTTGGCATTTTGGTTGACTGCACCTTATCTTGGACACCTCAGATGAGTGAGGTGAGCAGGAAAATGTTTGCCTCAATGGGTTCTCTTCGCAGACTTCGTAACTTCTTGCCCTTTGCTACCAAAATTGCGCTTGCACAATCCCTCCTTCTGCCTATATTAGACTACGCTGACATCTGCTATCTTGATATCACTGAGGACCAGCTTAATAAGCTAGAGCGTCTTCAAAATTTGTGCATAAGATTTATATTTGGCCTGCGTAAGTATGACCACGTTTCTAATTTTCGTGCCCAGCTCAAGTGGCTTCCCATTCGTTATCGTCGTAATTCTCATATTCTAGCTCTTCTTTATAATGTTCTATTTAACCCATCCACTCCCTCTTATCTTAAAGATCGTTTTACTTATCTCTCCTCTGTCAGGCCTTCACGGAAATATTTACTTGCCTTCCCTCCTTCTTCCACGAAATTTTATAATAAATCTTTTACATTTCGAGCAGTTCAGTTGTGGAACGCGCTGCCGTTAGACATCAGATGTGCTAAGACTCTCCAGAGCTTCAAAAGCCTTTTAAGGAATCATTACTTGTCTCTGCCTTGATTTGCCATTGTGTATGTATATGTATATATGGATAATTTTTATTTGTATGTATTTTATTTGGGTTAGGTATATATGTATGTATTTGGATGTATTTATATTTATTAATTAAGTTGTTTATGCAAATAATGCATAGTTCTGTTTAGTGTATGTGTAGTGTTCTTATCTGTAATACTTCTCGCGCACTACCCGTTTTGTTTTTGTTTTTTGCAACTTATCTCCTGCTACCCTAAGGTTGTCTGGAAGAGATCGCTTATAGCGATAAGACCGCCTGTTGCTACCTTTATATAATTTGTGAATTTGTTCTGTCTTTTGTCTCATATGTGGTGCAATAAAGAATATTTTACTTTTACTTTTTACTTTACCCTCTCTAATATTAAAATAAATATTTTATAATAAATAAATTGATAATGGTCTCCTAGCCTAGTTCCTAGTAACTAGCGATGAAAATGGCGAAAGATTCATGTTGTTTCTTTCGAAACTTTGTATCTTTCCTATAAATTACATGTAACTTTCGAAAAAAACAAAACTGACGTTTATCTGACAAATACAATCATACACGTATAAAACGTATAATACCGGTTTTATACGGTGTATTTTACATGTTTATTTCATAATTAATTGATTTAATAATAAAATAACCCCATGGTCCTGTGAAAAGGTAAAACATACCTACATACACAATATTACATACTATAATAATAATATTAAGAGACTCTCGCTAGGTGCCGTCACATAGAGCATAGATTAACGATTCCAATTTGTAAGTATTTCGTCATAATTGATAATTTCAACCTCTTTAGTTAACTGATATCGAGATATAGTCTGAGCGAAATGAAAAGTCACCTGTTTGTATGAGAGCCAATACATTCCTAGTAACTATTCATAATAATGCGAAAAATACAATGTATTTTACACGTAAAAAACTGACACTTGCGAAAGATTCAATCGATGATCCGCAACGAAAGATACTGTATTTTATTGAAAAATACAGGGGCCTTTGTAAGATACATGTATCTTTCATGTAATTTTCATCGCTACTAGTGACCTTGCCTACGAAGCAGGAAGTCCTGGGTTCTAATCCTGGTCAGAAAAAGTGAACTTTATTCTCATTCATCTGTCACCCTAATTCGTTCTTTTCCCATTTTCATACCGTATTATGATCCTTCAATGAAACAGAACTGATTAGCGTGAGAGAAAAATGTAAATAAAGTTCACTTTTTCTCCATAGTAAATGTATGAAATGAAATGAAATGAAATGAAATGAAATGATTTTTATTGCGTATCACATTACATCAATTAAGGTGGTAAATTATATAAGGTTTACATGTGACGCCCTGCAAGGGCACAGCAATAATAGCCTTAAGTTACATAGTAACTTAAGGTTAGGTACTTAAGTCTAATTTACTTAAAACTAGATTTTTTAACTAAATATTAAATTTCTAGCAGCAGACGAGTTTCACCTAGCTTTTAACGGTAATCATCGGACTTATCATCCTCAACTATATTTTTCGAAACATGAAAACAGTTTTCTTTAATTTCTGGCTTTTTTGTACATTACCGAAAGTTGACCCCAAGGAAACTATTAATACTAGATAGAAATGGAATTGATTGACATATAAATATACATGTAAAAAAACACTTTTTTCATTTTCATACAAATTGTACGGGGAATTTTTTTCTCGATTTGTGGCTTTTCTAGCCGGAATTTTTTTTTGGCCCCATACAAGCTTTTGATCCTGGACAAGAATGGAATTGATTGGCATCAAAAAAACAGTGCGGTGCGGTGATTTGTGACAATTTTTTCGCACCCTGTATGTTTTTTCCAAAATCTGTAAACGCCAATCTTCATTAATTTGAAATCGAAGGAAGGTCTCCTAAGACTATTTTCGCCTAGCAACACGGGATATGGTAGCTGCCCTCACTGACCCAAAATCTATTTCCATCCTTTATGTATCGTCGTCTGATACCCACATCACAAGCCTTATTGAGCTTACGGTGGGACTAGGTCGATTTGTGTAAAATTGTCCCGTGATTATTCATATCTTATAACATTGTACATTTTAAAATTGTATTATACTGCATTTATAATATAGCCTCATATAGACCCATTTTTTAAACTTTCACGATTTTCACACATTATGTATTTACTAAAACGGGACTTAATCGTGTATAGATTTTGAAAACAGGAGGACGGAGGTTTGTTTTCAAAATCTATACACGATTAAGTCCCGTTTTAGTAAATACATAATAGACCCATTTTTTTTACCAGTAAGAACAAACTTGTAACAAAGCTGGTGCACAACTTGCACAAGCGCGGGCTGCACTGCGTGGCCAGCAACGCGTGGCGCGGCGCCGGCGAGCCCGTCGCCTGGAGCGTGTCGCAGGACCGCCTGCTCGTGCGCTGCGGCCTGCGGGACCGCGCCGCCAGCGTCTACAACACGTGCGGCGGCTTCGTCTACAACGTGCAGTACTGCCCGTATGACGTCAACAAGTGAGTCAACTTGCACGAGCGCGGGCTGCACTGCGTGGCCAGCAACGCGTGGCGCGGCGCCGGCGAGCCCGTCGCCTGGAGCGTGTCGCAGGACCGCCTGCTCGTGCGCTGCGGCCTGCGGGACCGCGCCGCCAGCGTCTACAACACGTGCGGCGGCTTCGTCTACAACGTGCAGTACTGCCCGTATGACGTCAACAAGTGAGTCAACTTGCACGAGCGCGGGCTGCACTGCGTGGCCAGCAACGCGTGGCGCGGCGCCGGCGAGCCCGTCGCCTGGAGCGTGTCGCAGGACCGCCTGCTCGTGCGCTGCGGCCTGCGGGACCGCGCCGCCAGCGTCTACAACACGTGCGGCGGCTTCGTCTACAACGTGCAGTACTGCCCGTATGACGTCAACAAGTGAGTCAACTTGCACAAGCGCGGGCTGCACTGCGTGGCCAGCAACGCGTGGCGCGGCGCCGGCGAGCCCACTTATACTAAAATAGGCACACGAACCCTGTTTTGCTTTTAGCGTTTCGAAGTTCAATTTGCAGCCTGTGGGATTGCGCCACCTTATCGTTGAAAATGCCGGAAAAAATCGAATGCTTTTTCATGATTTATTTTAAAACTTTCGGGTTTTTCCGAAGTTTTCGGTTTTTTTAAGAAATAAATAAAGTCACTATCACTGTCACTCCTTTCATCTGTTTCAATTGTTTCTTCCTAAATGTAATCGATGTAGCCCGGTTGTAGGTGTAAATTAGACCTAATACGCATTGATTTAGAGTTGAAAATTAGAACGGAAACTTTCATTGATTTTTTCCTAAAGAAACCGAAAAAAAAATCAGATTTATTCCAGACTTTTTCAACGCTAAGCCACCTACATACATCTGCAACATGTCCGTTGGAATCGTCTATTTACAACTGTTTGTTGAGGTGATACTAAGTTAGTGTTACTAAGTGAGAGAACTAATAACGAGACGGATTGGGCTACGATGGCGATTATTACACTTTAATGTTTGTTAGAAGATGCAATGTACTGCGAATTTTATCATTTTTGTACTATGACAAAAGACGCTGATCTTAACATTAAAAATACTATTTAGTTTGTATGAGAAAGTGAAAAGCTATAGTACCTAGATCATTTTTAAATAAAAATGGAAACCGGCTGTGCGTCTAAAAGTCCGATGCTGAGTTGGAGAGTTGTTGCATCACCTGAGCTCGCGCCACTGTCGTTGGTGACCACCAATGTCGTGATAGCCAACAAATAGGCTTGACGACTGAAATAATCTAATTAGTCCGTCTTTTAGATTATAAAAAAATATTGTATACGTATTTTTTCTTTTGTTCGTCAAATCAAAAATGACAAAAATACAGTGCGTTCAAGTTTCGCGTAATGTCACTCCTAGGTACAATTCTTACCTAGGAGTGACGTCACAAGCCCCCACCCCGGAACTTTTTGCAAGAGCATCAGCTCTTTATCTTCGTCAATTTTAGTTAAATTGAAAAAGGAAAAAATACGTGTCTAATAATTTTAGATAATCTAACTGACGGACTAATTAGAATAATAGTTTTCACTTCTCTTGCTCGAAAAGTCCACCTTTATGTCGTGGCTAGGCGACACAAAATCGCTTTTCATGCACTAGGGCATAAAGTAACATCGCAGGTGGAGCGCGCTCGCAGCGGCCTCGCCCCCACGCGCCCGGCCGCCTGCAGGCGGCGCGCGGCGGTGGGGAGGGGAGAACCCAAGCGCAAAAGTATGGATGCGGATGTTACATTTTCAACGATTTAAAGTGATATAAAACCTAATATTTTCCTTACAATCGAAGTGAAAAGCAGAGTGTATACCTCGGGCATAAGTACCCATTTTATCCTCGGCTACTATATTGGCCTCGTCTAAAATGGGTCACTTTATGCCCTTGATGTACAATCTACTATTTTCAACCTAGTCGTCATCCCCATTGTCTGTTTCCAGGGTAGCGGTGAGCGTGGGCGACGGCGCGGTGCGCGTGTGGACGGCGGAGGAGCCCGACGGCGCGGAGGGGAGGCTGGCGGCCGGCCGCGTGGTCACCCACTGGCAGCACGTGCAGGGGAAGGTGCTCACCGTCGCCTGGCATCCCACCAGGGAGAATATGCTGGCGTTCGGGACCGCCGAGTCTAGGGTAAAGTACTGTTTGGCTTATATATACTGAGTGTATAGATCTTTTTCCCAAAATCGTTAATTCCGCGTAGCAAAACTTTTATTCGCATTTTTTTTTCATTTTTTTATTTTCCTATGCAAGTGTGTTACTATTCGTATATGTTTTCTGACTCAACAATGTCTACTCGTTTTTGTCGCCAGACGTATTTTTATCTTTATATTATAGCTCTTAATCCGCATTATCCCCGTGCAATTATTTAAGAACATTTCTTTTAATGATTTACGCCGCCGTCTTACGCTAGTATTACCACCCTGAAAAAAGGGATGGATATAGTAATTTTGTCCTACTGTTACTGCGCTCGCTATATAGACTATAGTAACAACCTGGTATATAACCTATAGATGTATGAATAGTTAAGATTAAGATGTATTAATTTACTTAGGTACTAATGTTATCTGTATGTTTGTGTTTGTTATTTATTATTGTACGCCCGGAACGGGCAAACTGTTGGACTTTTTTGTAATATATAAGACCTACTTGTACACAGTTTCTGACAATAAATGCATCTCTATCTCTATCTCTGGTTTGGGCGCAGGTGGGGATCCTGTCTGTGGGCGGCGGCGAGCGGGCGGCGCTGGCGCTGGGCGGCGGGCTGGCGGGCGGCGTGTACGCGCTGGGCTGGGGCGCCGCCCGCCTGTACGCGGCCGCGCGCGGCGAGCTGCTCGCCTACTGCGTCGAGCGTCCAGACGATGGTGAGTTGGTGACCTACCCTTCTTCCTAGCGTTTTATATTCCCGGCTTGGGGTTCGCTTTAGCAACTAATCCCAATATTTAACGTAGGCTAGTTTTACGAAAGTGACTGCCATCTAACTTTCCAACCCAAATGGTACACTAGGCCATAATGTGATTAGTTCGGTTTCCTCGCGATGTTTGCCTTCACCGAAAGGCGATTGGTGGATATGGATATCAAAGCCTGAAACGCACGCGTTTTCGTCGAAATAGTTTAGCGATCGAACGAAGTCAGAGCGCCAATAGTGCGAGTCGGAAATGGGTGCCTTTTACCCGTGTTAAACACTACTTTTCATTTCCGATGCGAGGAAAGTAAATAAACAACTATAGAGTTAAAATTACTCCTTTTACTCGTTCCCAGCCCTGCTCATCGGGGACCTTGGTCACTTTTTCTTTAGTATATGACATCTCTTTCAATTTATAATTTATATATAGTAGTGTGACTACTTAAAAAAACACAAAAACATGAATCAAAACATTTATTACATTTAATAAATGATTTGATTCGTGCTTTAAAAATTGTTTACTCTTTTAACTTCTTTAAGCAAAATCTTGAAGGGAGCATAAGGCCCATATTACACTATCCATCCAGGATCATATCTTTGATCGTAGATTATATGCATTTTTTCTTTACGTTGGAGAACATTCACTGTTTCCTATCATTTGTTCTGCACTATTTACTATCATTTCTTCTTATCTATCCTTTATTCAGGTTGGTTTTCTATATTGTACTTAAAAAGTGGTAAGAATAAAATAAACAAAATTCTGCAGCAATTGCCTTAAGCGGGTGATAAACTCATAATCGATTTACTTAAACTCCAATCAGTACCCTTATTCGAGTTTATCATGTACCTAATACTGAAATACTCCTTATGTAACGCTCCACGGAAGACCAGCGCCATGGCATCCATGATGCCAGGGCACATGCTGAGTGGCGTCCAATAAAAAAAAAAAAAATAAAAAAAAAAAGAAAAAAAAAAGAAAGAACTTCACTTGATATTGGTATATCAATGTTTGCCATAGAAAACTTTTAAAACCTAACCTCAAAATATCCCAAAACAAACATCACCTATCCCAAATACTGTTACACTAGCTATTGCATTGTATCTAATTACCAGAGATCGGAAAAATTTGCGTCATTGCTCGCAATAATGTGGACATGACTCCAAAATTAATCAAATATGTAATCATTTAATTAATTTCTTAGTTGACTTAAATTTTAATTCCTAGTCAATAAATACAAAAGTTTGTTTAAGTATAGATTTATTAAAGAAAATAATGAGTATTTTTTCCAAATTTTCTGCAGTCAGTCTATTTCTTTTTACATCAAAAGTATACTTAAGTGCTGAAAAACTCCGCTCGCACTTCACTGATGTTAATGGGGCAAACTTAAGTAGTTTTATAGGAATATTATTATTCCAGTATATAATTCACAGTTTATTTTCTGTTCTAAGTTGTGGGCGATAACCTCAAAATCGGGATTTCTGTCAAGGACGGTTTTCATTTTAGTTTGCAAACGGTTACCTATTTCTCCTGGTATAAAGTATATTCAACAGTATTCGAAGAAGACTGTAAATTCTCTATTACAACCAAAATTGATTGGAAATGTTGTCAAATGAAGTGTAAATTGTCAACAACATCAGCTGACTGCATAATCTGTTTACATTTGCGGACATATACATTATCACGATTAAAATTTAGGTACGGCAATTACGACTGTAATTTGACAACTATCAATGTCAAAATACATATATTAAGGATAAGTAAATCCATGGAGGTTTTATACCTATAGAACTAAAAAACATTTTTGTCAGAAATAATAATCATATCTAGCAGGATATTTATAATCGTGTCAGTCATCATAATTTATTATATGAAAACATGGACGAAAATGATAACCACTTTTGATAATAATTATAAGCACGTATTATCTCCGGAAATTCAAATTTTATTTCAAAATTAAAGAGCTACTATTTGGTCCTCGCCGCGTTGCAGCGCCGTATAAGTCAGGTCCAAAAAGGCACTTGCCAACCTTTAATTAATTGATTAATTTTGCAGTCATGTCCACATTATTGCGAGCAATGACGCAAATTTGTCCTATCTCTGCTAATTACTTAAGAAATCGTAAACTTAAATTTGTCAACAGACACAAGAAAACTCTTTGTTTTAAGTTCAGTACACAGATAAAACATAGATGTAATGTAATGTAACTGATGTAATTGTAAAGGAAACGCGCTAAAATTTTAGTCGGTAGAAGTTCAAAAATGCTTGGGCCTCTCTTCCCAGGCGTCCGCGACGAATGTTCCTCGCTGCGTGATCTCAAAACTTAAAAGAAAGATTTTTGGTTGAAATCAATTTATAAGTTGCGGTTGTTTTGCAGCCGGGATGCCGGTGCCGGTGAGGGTGGAGGGCGCGGCGTGGGCCGTGAGCGCCGTGCGCGCGCGCGACGGCCTGCTGTGTGTCGGCAGCGACGCGGGCGGCGTGGCCGTGCTCCGGGAGCTGGGCGCGCGGCTGCTGGCGGCCACCTTCGTGGGAAGGTATTGGTCTTGCAGCCGGTGCTGGTGCTGGTGACGGTGGAGGCGCGGCGTGGCCGTGCTCCGGGAGCTGGGCGCGCGGCTGCTGGCGGCCACCTTCGTGGGAAGGTATTGGTCTTGCAGCCGGTGCTGGTGCTGGTGACGGTGGAGGCGCGGCGTGGCCGTGCTCCGGGAGCTGGGCGCGCGGCTGCTGGCGGCCACCTTCGTGGGAAGGTATTGGTCTTGCAGCCGGTGCTGGTGCTGGTGACGGTGGAGGCGCGGCGTGGCCGTGCTCCGGGAGCTGGGCGCGCGGCTGCTGGCGGCCACCTTCGTGGGAAGGTATTGGTCTTGCAGCCGGTGCTGGTGCTGGTGACGGTGGAGGCGCGGCGTGGCCGTGCTCCGGGAGCTGGGCGCGCGGCTGCTGGCGGCCACCTTCGTGGGAAGGTATTGGTCTTGCAGCCGGTGCTGGTGCTGGTGACGGTGGAGGCGCGGCGTGGCCGTGCTCCGGGAGCTGGGCGCGCGGCTGCTGGCGGCCACCTTCGTGGGAAGGTATTGGTCTTGCAGCCGGTGCTGGTGCTGGTGACGGTGGAGGCGCGGCGTGGCCGTGCTCCGGGAGCTGGGCGCGCGGCTGCTGGCGGCCACCTTCGTGGGAAGGTATTGGTCTTGCAGCCGGTGCTGGTGCTGGTGACGGTGGAGGCGCGGCGTGGCCGTGCTCCGGGAGCTGGGCGCGCGGCTGCTGGCGGCCACCTTCGTGGGAAGGTATTGGTCTTGCAGCCGGTGCTGGTGCTGGTGACGGTGGAGGCGCGGCGTGGCCGTGCTCCGGGAGCTGGGCGCGCGGCTGCTGGCGGCCACCTTCGTGGGAAGGTATTGGTCTTGCAGCCGGTGCTGGTGCTGGTGACGGTGGAGGCGCGGCGTGGCCGTGCTCCGGGAGCTGGGCGCGCGGCTGCTGGCGGCCACCTTCGTGGGAAGGTATTGGTCTTGCAGCCGGTGCTGGTGCTGGTGACGGTGGAGGCGCGGCGTGGCCGTGCTCCGGGAGCTGGGCGCGCGGCTGCTGGCGGCCACCTTCGTGGGAAGGTATTGGTCTTGCAGCCGGTGCTGGTGCTGGTGACGGTGGAGGCGCGGCGTGGCCGTGCTCCGGGAGCTGGGCGCGCGGCTGCTGGCGGCCACCTTCGTGGGAAGGTATTGGTCTTGCAGCCGGTGCTGGTGCTGGTGACGGTGGAGGCGCGGCGTGGCCGTGCTCCGGGAGCTGGGCGCGCGGCTGCTGGCGGCCACCTTCGTGGGAAGGTATTGGTCTTGCAGCCGGTGCTGGTGCTGGTGACGGTGGAGGCGCGGCGTGGCCGTGCTCCGGGAGCTGGGCGCGCGGCTGCTGGCGGCCACCTTCGTGGGAAGGTATTGGTCTTGCAGCCGGTGCTGGTGCTGGTGACGGTGGAGGCGCGGCGTGGCCGTGCTCCGGGAGCTGGGCGCGCGGCTGCTGGCGGCCACCTTCGTGGGAAGGTATTGGTCTTGCAGCCGGTGCTGGTGCTGGTGACGGTGGAGGCGCGGCGTGGCCGTGCTCCGGGAGCTGGGCGCGCGGCTGCTGGCGGCCACCTTCGTGGGAAGGTATTGGTCTTGCAGCCGGTGCTGGTGCTGGTGACGGTGGAGGCGCGGCGTGGCCGTGCTCCGGGAGCTGGGCGCGCGGCTGCTGGCGGCCACCTTCGTGGGAAGGTATTGGTCTTGCAGCCGGTGCTGGTGCTGGTGACGGTGGAGGCGCGGCGTGGCCGTGCTCCGGGAGCTGGGCGCGCGGCTGCTGGCGGCCACCTTCGTGGGAAGGTATTGGTCTTGCAGCCGGTGCTGGTGCTGGTGACGGTGGAGGCGCGGCGTGGCCGTGCTCCGGGAGCTGGGCGCGCGGCTGCTGGCGGCTACCTTCGTGGGAAGGTATTGGTCTTGCAGCCGGTGCTGGTGCTGGTGACGGTGGAGGCGCGGCGTGGCCGTGCTCCGGGAGCTGGGCGCGCGTCTGCTGGCGGCCACCTTCGTGGGAAGGTATTGGTCTTGCAGCCGGTGCTGGTGCTGGTGACGGTGGAGGCGCGGCGTGGCCGTGCTCCGGGAGCTGGGCGCGCGGCTGCTGGCGGCCACCTTCGTGGGAAGGTATTGGTCTTGCAGCCGGTGCTGGTGCTGGTGACGGTGGAGGCGCGGCGTGGCCGTGCTCCGGGAGCTGGGCGCGCGGCTGCTGGCGGCCACCTTCGTGGGAAGGTATTGGTCTTGCAGCCGGTGCTGGTGCTGGTGACGGTGGAGGCGCGGCGTGGCCGTGCTCCGGGAGCTGGGCGCGCGTCTGCTGGCGGCCACCTTCGTGGGAAGGTATTGGTCTTGCAGCCGGTGCTGGTGCTGGTGACGGTGGAGGCGCGGCGTGGCCGTGCTCCGGGAGCTGGGCGCGCGGCTGCTGGCGGCCACCTTCGTGGGAAGGTATTGGTCTTGCAGCCGGTGCTGGTGCTGGTGACGGTGGAGGCGCGGCGTGGCCGTGCTCCGGGAGCTGGGCGCGCGGCTGCTGGCGGCCACCTTCGTGGGAAGGTATTGGTCTTGCAGCCGGTGCTGGTGCTGGTGACGGTGGAGGCGCGGCGTGGCCGTGCTCCGGGAGCTGGGCGCGCGGCTGCTGGCGGCCACCTTCGTGGGAAGGTATTGGTCTTGCAGCCGGTGCTGGTGCTGGTGACGGTGGAGGCGCGGCGTGGCCGTGCTCCGGGAGCTGGGCGCGCGTCTGCTGGCGGCCACCTTCGTGGGAAGGTATTGGTCTTGCAGCCGGTGCTGGTGCTGGTGACGGTGGAGGCGCGGCGTGGCCGTGCTCCGGGAGCTGGGCGCGCGGCTGCTGGCGGCCACCTTCGTGGGAAGGTATTGGTCTTGCAGCCGGTGCTGGTGCTGGTGACGGTGGAGGCGCGGCGTGGCCGTGCTCCGGGAGCTGGGCGCGCGTCTGCTGGCGGCCACCTTCGTGGGAAGGTATTGGTCTTGCAGCCGGTGCTGGTGCTGGTGACGGTGGAGGCGCGGCGTGGCCGTGCTCCGGGAGCTGGGCGCGCGGCTGCTGGCGGCCACCTTCGTGGGAAGGTATTGGTCTTGCAGCCGGTGCTGGTGCTGGTGACGGTGGAGGCGCGGCGTGGCCGTGCTCCGGGAGCTGGGCGCGCGGCTGCTGGCGGCCACCTTCGTGGGAAGGTATTGGTCTTGCAGCCGGTGCTGGTGCTGGTGACGGTGGAGGCGCGGCGTGGCCGTGCTCCGGGAGCTGGGCGCGCGGCTGCTGGCGGCCACCTTCGTGGGAAGGTATTGGTCTTGCAGCCGGTGCTGGTGCTGGTGACGGTGGAGGCGCGGCGTGGCCGTGCTCCGGGAGCTGGGCGCGCGGCTGCTGGCGGCCACCTTCGTGGGAAGGTATTGGTCTTGCAGCCGGTGCTGGTGCTGGTGACGGTGGAGGCGCGGCGTGGCCGTGCTCCGGGAGCTGGGCGCGCGGCTGCTGGCGGCCACCTTCGTGGGAAGGTATTGGTCTTGCAGCCGGTGCTGGTGCTGGTGACGGTGGAGGCGCGGCGTGGCCGTGCTCCGGGAGCTGGGCGCGCGTCTGCTGGCGGCCACCTTCGTGGGAAGGTATTGGTCTTGCAGCCGGTGCTGGTGCTGGTGACGGTGGAGGCGCGGCGTGGCCGTGCTCCGGGAGCTGGGCGCGCGGCTGCTGGCGGCCACCTTCGTGGGAAGGTATTGGTCTTGCAGCCGGTGCTGGTGCTGGTGACGGTGGAGGCGCGGCGTGGCCGTGCTCCGGGAGCTGGGCGCGCGGCTGCTGGCGGCTACCTTCGTGGGAAGGTATTGGTCTTGCAGCCGGTGCTGGTGCTGGTGACGGTGGAGGCGCGGCGTGGCCGTGCTCCGGGAGCTGGGCGCGCGGCTGCTGGCGGCCACCTTCGTGGGAAGGTATTGGTCTTGCAGCCGGTGCTGGTGCTGGTGACGGTGGAGGCGCGGCGTGGCCGTGCTCCGGGAGCTGGGCGCGCGGCTGCTGGCGGCTACCTTCGTGGGAAGGTATTGGTCTTGCAGCCGGTGCTGGTGCTGGTGACGGTGGAGGCGCGGCGTGGCCGTGCTCCGGGAGCTGGGCGCGCGGCTGCTGGCGGCCACCTTCGTGGGAAGGTATTGGTCTTGCAGCCGGTGCTGGTGCTGGTGACGGTGGAGGCGCGGCGTGGCCGTGCTCCGGGAGCTGGGCGCGCGGCTGCTGGCGGCCACCTTCGTGGGAAGGTATTGGTTTTTCTGCCATCCGGCCGGAAAGCAGCCAATTGTAGGCCGGAACGCTAAACAAATTCCCCAGAAAAATAGTGTACAGACCTTGGCCAATAAATAAGAAAGCCTCAGATCTCGTGTTATTGTCGGTCGAAGCGAAACTGAGCTGACATTTCTTACTTTACAGGCCACTGTACGTAATCTACTATTACTGTCCCTGTAAGATCGAAGTAAAACTGGGGAGATTATATTGTGTCGAAAGGACTTTTAGTCCGGAGACAGAACACCTACCTGAAGGTCTTTAAAAATAACAAATTTAAGTGTCAGAATCTTTCATCGTGATAATTTCCTTATTTGAATCATGTCCGTATCTTACACACAAGCTGAGAAAAATTAAATCCAACGTCATTTCAAACTACCCAAAATCGTCCGAAACTTTGCCGAGCGCACCTTATATAGAACATGTACAGTTTTTGAACTTCTCCCTCAACGTGTGCTATCCCTCCGTTTTTCTAGTTTTATACAATTTTTGTATAACATTTGCGGAAATTCAAACGTAACTCTTGATTGCAATTTTTTGTATCTTGACCGGTCGAATAAATAAGTAATTTATATTTTCTTTATTTAAAAGTTCCTGCGTTTTCTTTTGCCTTTAAACCCCAGTAACACTCTTGACTACACTGCTTTCATATGCATCAGATCATGCAAACAGAAGTCCAAATTCACGAATACTATTTTATATAGGAATATTGTATTCGTTGCATCTCTACAGTTGTTCTGGATGAACCAATTGGAACTTCTAAACTTGAATATTTAGCTTTGTGCTGTTTTGCTTGTCGACATTTGTCCTAAAAACTGATATATTTTCAGTAAAATGATACACACACTGGAATGGCACCCGCGGCAGACCTCGATGTCCAACGAAGAGTCGAAGTACAAGAATTTGATCGCGGTGTGCTCGCAGGACAAGTCTAATACAGTTGTTATTCTGGAGTATGTCGATGAAGAAGGTAAGTCATAGCTCGCGCACGAGATTCAGATCTTTGTTTATAAAAGTAATATTTTTACACATCATTGTAAGGTACACGAAATTCGATAAAACGTTGGTGCGACCGATACAGGGCACAAAGTATCGGTACTAATCGGTTAGGCAAAATGCCTGTTTCGACCTTTTTATGTCACGAAGTAAGTTAGATTCGTCAATTGTCTTCAAATGGCCGAAGCCAAACCGCACCGAAGCGAAGGCCAATTACTCCAGTTAGCGACCCAGTTAGTCATTTTGCGTTACACATAGACCATTCGCTATGAGGACCTTTTATAGACCTTGTCATTTCGCGTTTTAGTCATTCTAAGACTTAAAACACAAAGTATAGAGTAGTTTGGGAATGATTCTTTACGCGCTGTACTCAGCAACGTCCATTAGTCCTTATGCTGTTGGCATAGGGATTACAAATTGTCAATTATGGTGATTGTAGGTACATAGATATCAATCAATCGTGTTTTATTTAAAATATAAGATGTTGCTTGTTTAATTGTATAAGATGAACTTATTTTTATGACTAATTTTGATTATAGAACCCCGTCCGAAACTGGTTGAATACAAGACGCTCACTGGACACACGGGCACGGTCCTGCAACTGGCTTGGAGCCCGCATTACGAAGAGAAATTGCTGTCGACATCGCACGATGGCACCGTGAGGGTAAGGCTACTTTCCTGTAACAATATGCGAAAAATAAGATCAAGTTGTCCCGGTTTCCTACATTTAGTCCTCGCCATGGAGCAATCGAAGCTTTAGCGACAAGATATTTGGCTTGCAACAATCCACGAGAATCGTTTTGGCTCCTCTACACAATGATTCCAGTGCAGGTACGCATACGAAAATGTCGTGAATAATCGGGGAATTGTCAGTTCAGCAAAGGAAAGCGTGTCGATGAGCGTGCACGCGTCTACACAATCCACAACCGCCGCGTGACAGACGTCGAGTTAGTGTGAAATAGCGCCGGAGATTTGTGTTTACGCGAGAAAAATGGTTGGATGGATAAACGAATGCAGGAGCGTTTAAATCTATACAATTTTACCAACAAGAGTCGTGTATGATCGCGTACTTGATGGCCACTTTTCTAATTGCCTATCATGGGCAGTGCGTAGAGGAGTCTCATCCATCAAGATGGGTGAGAGTCGGAATGGCGGGTGTATCTAAACAAATATAAGAAAGTAATATACCAAAATTTTGTACCTCACCTTCATTATCAAAAAGTATTTCCGCGTTTTCAGTTGTGGTTTCTGAGATTTCACGATTGCGGCAATGGTGGCCGTTGGATTGTGTAAAGGAGCCATTATACGAGTAGTCCTTTAACCAGCAGAAACTCGCGTCTCGAAAGTTTGTAACTTGTACTCGTAATACAAGCAGAAGTTCCTGTCTAATAAGAAAGTTGAACTTTTATCGGTTACGACTATTTGAAGTCTCATCCCATTCCAAACTTTTTAAGTAATTGCGCTGGCTCAGCGACCTAAAATGAGTCTTCTAGGTATTCAAGAGTATTTTTATTTATTTAATCGTATGGCAGATTTATACGTCGAATACAATTCACAAATCAATTTTCAGAAGAGTATACCATTAGCAAACTTTAATGAAACCTTTAGGTTAGTAAACCTCTGACCTGAGAGTTTGGTGTAGGTGTGGGACGTGGGTGCGGCAGCGTGCGTGGCGATCTTCGGCGGGCACGGCGGCACGGCGCTGGGCGCGGCGTGGCTGGCGGCGGCCGCGCTGCCGCGCCACGTGCTGTCGGGCGGCGCCGACTGCTGTCTGCGGCTGTGGGACTGCCGAGACCACCCGCCGGAGGCCTACAAGGGTACGTGTGCCATTCGCTTTAACTTTACGTAGTCGGGGCAAGTCTTTTAGAGTCAATGAGGTTACCCTTCTGTACCATCCTCATTATACATTTGATTTGCAATAAAATTATTTTTCAGCCCTCCAGCCGTTAAGCGCCACTTTACGCAAAACTAAATTGCCGCCTGTCGGCTTTGTCGGGCAGAAAAATAGTATACAAACCTCGGCCGGTAAATGGGAAAGCCTCGAATCACATGTTAGTCGACCTCGGCTTCGCCTCGGCGGACATATACATGGGATCCAAGGCATTTCCCACTTAAACGGCCTTGGTATGTAATGTACTATTTCAGTCCTCCGGCCGGTAAGCGCCACTTTACGCAAAACTAAATTGCCGCCTGTCGGCTTTGTCGGGCAGAAAAATAGTATACAAACCTCGGCCGGTAAATGGGAAAGCCTCGAATCACATGTTAGTCGACCTCGGCTTCGCCTCGGCGGACATATACATGGGATCCAAGGCATTTCCCACTTAAACGGCCTTGGTATGTAATGTACTATTTCAGTCCTCCGGCCGGTAAGCGCCACTTTACGCAAAACTAAATTGCCGCCTACCGGCTCCGTCGGGCAGAAAAATAGTATACAAACCTCGGCCGTTAAATGGGAAAGCCTCGGATCACATGTTAGTCGACCTCGGTCGAAAACGGCCTTGGTATATAATCTACTATTTCTCAAACATGCAATGAAATATTGATGTTATGTTCCTTATAATAGGCCGTGAAGGATGGCGTTTCAGGTGCTGCTAGGGCAAGAGATTCTTAATGGAATCTCATACAAATGTTAAAGGTCTAGGCCGGAAAAGTCCCCTTTTTTAATTTCCATTCCACATTTTGAGGCATCATGACATTCTACCAATACCAATGCGTATAAAGATGTATTTTCTATTAAAACTGAGTTAAAATACAGCTAAATATTAATACACACACGTTAGTTTCAGTTTTTGTCTTGTGTTTACTTATAATTTCTCTAAAAATAAATCTTTGATTTTTTTGCTGTTTATTTCATTGCATGTTTGAAAAAAGCACTATACAAGCTTCGGTGTTAATAAGGACTTGCAAGCCTCATATTTCTATCCAGCCTCGCTCGCTTCGGTTGCTCTGCCGTATATACATATTCGGCCTGCAAGTCCTTACTTCCCGGCCTCAGCAGTAATGTACTATATTGTCATACTAGAATTAATTAATTCACAACGTGGGTATACATTTCTGCAGCCTAGCCTATTATAATAGATACGGAACCAGTGGAAGTGACTGTTCAGAGCGTCGGCAATTAATGCAGCCATAAAAAATTGAAAAAATGTTTTATAATTATTTGTAAAATGGACCACCTTATTAATCTTCACTTTTTCCATCAGAAACGAAGGACGACGCTCCCAAAAAGGACAAGAAAAAGAAGAAAGATAAGAAAGAGACCAAACCTGAAGCGGCTGAAGATTCTGAAACTGCAGACACCGAAAGCAGCAGTGCAGCGGCCTTAGAAACGAAAGCAAGGGTTTCCAAACGATTCCTGCTACCGACTATAACGAAACAGATACAAAAACCAAAGACCAACGGTATCAAAGTAATGTTGCATAACTTTATGGTCAAGAAGAATTTGGAGACGACATTGGAGGATATTGAAGAATACGATCTCGATTATATCAAGATGTTCGGGACCTCAAAGGAGGTTAATGAGGTTTTTGATATGGAAAGTAAGTAATAGTTTGCACGTTTATCTTTCTAAATTAAACCCTAACTCTAATTTAAAATAACTCTGGAATACAGACTGAAGGATTTTTAAATCGAGGACGCTGTTTATAATATTGACGTTTTTAAATAGCTAAATTATTATGTGTTAATTAATTATTATTAGATTTATTTTAGTTTTTATTTAGTTTTATTTTAGTTTTTATCTAGTTTTATTTTAGTTTTTAGTTTAGTTACACTTATAAATTTAAATTTGTGTGTTTTAGTTTTAGTTTATTACAATAAAGTAAAATTATGTGTTATTAATTTTAATTCTAATTATGTGATGTACGTTGACATTTCTCTAATAAAATATAATTAATTAATTATTTAAAGATGTGACATTTAAGAAAAAAGAAAACTAAGGTGGTTAAATTTCAAATTTAGTTCAGAAAAGTTTATTTATTTATTATGTGTTATTAATTTTTATTCTAATAATGTGATTGTAAATTTTAATATTAATAATTGAATTTATACTTGACTATTTGTGCTACCTATATAATTAGTGTAATTTTTACTATCAATGTTGATGGCGTTTTTATGTATTTATGAATTACTAATTCGCATTCCACTGTTTTCCGATACGTTGAAAATGTATAAAAGTTGTGCATTAAATCTGTACGGAAGGTTTCCGTTCATATAAAATCCAGAAGAGTGCCTCTACCGCCTTTTCAGGTCTCCGCATTCTACTTATCGTCCGCCATCCCCTTTATCTCTGAGTCTTTATAGAACTGTCCAGTTCCTGTCTACCACTAAGACGTTAATTATTTATGGGAAAAGTCTTATTTATGACAAAAAGTTTGATATCCTTTAACTACCGGCCTGATTTTGACTGAAAATAATCGCAACTTTACACTCCCTGCATAAAGTTGAAATTAAATACACGACGTCTGTGAGACACTTACATCGTCATTAAAAGGAATGAGTCCTTGCAGGACTGTTCAGTTCCTGTCTACCACTACTCTACTCTATTTATGACAAAGTTTGATATATTGATTGCTTTTTTTTTTGCAGTGGAGCACCACCTGCGCGTGGGCAACACGGAGGCGTGGCTGGCGCTGTGCGTGCTGCGCGGGCACGTGGACGCGGCGCTCCGGCTTGCCGGCGAGCGGGACCTCATCTGTCCCTACCTGCTCAGCCTCGCGCCCGGCGTTTCTTCCAAGTGAGACCATTATAAAAACGGAAAGATAACCAATTTGGGCAAACTTGAAATCGATTTTAAGCTAAAAATAAAAAAAATAAAAAATAAAAATACTTTAATTCAGACTAATTGATCCATATTGTGTTAGTAAACAAACGACACACACACACACACACACTGCTAACATGGTCATTTGCATTATAACTAATATTTGAAACGGGATAATAGGCTAGACGACTGAAAAAATCTATTTAGTCCGTCTTTTAGATTATAAAAAAATATTGTACACGTATTTTTTCTTTTGTTCGTCAAATCAGAAATGACAAAAATACAGTGCGTTCAAGTTTCGCGTAATGTCACTCCTAGGTACAATTTTTACCTAGGAGTGACGTCACAAGCCCCCACCCCGGAACTTTGATGCTCTTTATCTTCGTCAATTTTAGTTAAATTGAAAAAGGAAAAAATACGTGTCTAATAATTTTAGATAATCTAACTGACGGACTAATTAGAATAATAGGTTTTCAACCTAGTCGTCATCCCTATTACCATGTATTTTTGTTTCATTGATCACCCGATATTTAATAAGCGAACCCGTAAGAGATCGCTATGGCGTGTGGGTAGATCACAACTAAAAACTCGCAGCTCATCAGTTTACTCTGTGAACATGACGCTTGCAACAGTGTCGTAATATCGGGTGCTCAATGAAACAAAAATACATGGTAATTAACCCGTTTCAAATATTAGTTATAAAGCTTGAAATCGCGATTCTCGGGATATCAGCAACAATGTTCCAATATAATATATACTCTCATTTTAAAACAACTTTAAAGATCCCTTCTTATTTATTTCAGGTATTGGAAAGATGTGTCGAAGACGTATTTGGCTCAAATAGATCGACTCGTCGCTAATGGGGAGGAAAACAAATTAGTTGGTTAGTATGATGTCGAAATTTGCAGCTTAAATGCACACATCTTTGACTATTTAATCAACCGGAATGGCAATGTTTGCCGATTTTTGGGGAAAGGCAAGTCATATGTATGGATATTCGTACGTGACGTACAAATAGATAAACTTCAGTCTATACGAGTATGATTGTTTGTCATACGCATTCTGCGGAGGCCTGTCATTGGGAGCTACCGTATTGTCGCTCACCAGGCGGCGCCACTCATGCGTGGGTCCTGCGTCAGTATGAGAGAATTGTCATAGTTACGTTAGAAATGTTCCCGCAGGACCCGCGTTCCACTAGCGCCCCTAGCGGTAAATCGACTCGCGGTAATCCTCATTGCTACTCCGGCTGGATTAACACTCAAAAGTACCGATTATTTGGTCATATTTAATAATATTTAAAACGGGTCACTCACGTAATTTAGTCGATTTTCGCTCGACATGTGACGTTCTTCGTAAAGAACGAAACATGTCGAGCGAAAATCGACTAAATTACGTGAGTGACCCGTTTTAAATATTATTTAATATGTTCGAGTCTCACGAGAGTTTTATAGTTAAAGATTATTTGGTCGTTAACAGTTACCCGTGAATTGACGAATGTTTGTTTTTCTGAAGAAAATAGACACTACGGCGGGCCCGTGTACCGCAAGGTGCTGACGCTGCTGAGCCTGCAGGACGTGCTGGGGGCGGTCCGGACTCTCGTCGATAACAAACTTTACAAGGAGGCCTATTTGCTGTGCCGCATCAGGTATTTACCATGAGGTGCCTGAGCCCCCCACTACTGCAATAAGCTTACCGATTTCGTTTTTTGATTTTGTTTAGCCATAGTCATAAAAGGAAAATGACGACAGTGGTATGTGTTAATCAGTAAAATGAATTAATTTTAGTTAGTGCATTAGTTGTACGTTTAGTATTAATATAAGTTGTCGATAGGGGGTTGTTAAATGTTTTATATATACTGGTTGTACTTAAAAATTTTACGTCATTCCTTTATACACTCACCGAAAATAATTTTCGGGGAATATATAGTAGAAAATGTAGTAACACGCAGGACATTTTTAGGTACATGGACAGTATTGCAGAAGACGTTCTGGAGTCATGGGCCAAAAATTGCATGCACTCCGGCGTGTGCGACTTGGCTGCTATCTGGTGAGAACACTTTTATTATGATCAGATGATCACCAATGGGCAGACGACGGATGCAAAACAAACCTTATTTCCTTACGGTAATGCCTAACTTTGACACAATTTGCATTCGCCGTTCGCCCATTAATGATCGCTATTGATGTTTAGTTATTTACCTCATTTACAATCTTCAAACATATAGGTATTAGTAGGCGGGTCCACACAGGCCGAGCAGTCTCGCGAAGAAATTGCAGCGCAATGGAAACGGCTCAGCCTCGCGCGGAAATATGCGTGCTCGTGTAAATTTTGTAGCGAACGCGTTTGCCTCACGAAGCAAGCCCGAGCCAATTTGCTCGGCAAGATGGCGTCAGTCAGTCAGCTGTTGAACACACGGTCTCACTGCCGTGACATTCGTGACCTTTGTGTTGGTTTATAACCTTATGTAAGAAACATTGCTCTTGGTTCATATTTTCCATTTTGACATTCGCGGTGTAACGTACGGATATAAATTATGAGTCCAAACTTGCGCGCGGCAAACTACTGAGGCGCGTTTGACCAGCCTTGGCCGAGGCTCGTTTACACTGTCTGATCTGCATCGCGCGGCAATTTTCTCGCGAGGCGGCTCGCTGTGTGGACCCGTTTAAAAATTTTGATTATAGTGTATGTGTATATGAGTATAGAGTTCAGGTCACTCTCACCTCAGTCCGGTAACGGTAGCACGGTCGGTACCTAACTTGTCAGCACCTTATCTATGGTCAAATTTGTAAAAAGTGACTTCATTAGGTCAGAGGACCACTATCACAGCGTAGGGATGTATTCCATACAGTGAGGTAACTTCATACACGGCCAGCGGCTCGGCTCGGTGGTCGTGCTGAAGCTCAGGGTTGTCAAAAACTATGCGAAAGATATTACAGTCTGATTGGCAAACTCATTTCCATTTTACACCCCATAAAATAGACCGCCGAATTTGTATGAAAATTCTGTGGCATTTCTTCCCCGCATCCTCCCCCGCGCGCCCCCCATCGATGACCCAGAGATCGGCGGAGTTAACCCACTGTATAGGATACATCTTTACGCTGTGTCACTATCCAGCACATTCTACACTATTACATTACTATTTTCTCAAACATGATCGTAAATGTATGCATTTATGTCACGAAATGAAGGCATGAAGTTCCTTGTTTATGGCTCCCCCCATTTACTTCTTGGCCGGCGGCCGTGAAGTAATGTATGGCGTAAGTATGAACGAAACATTATTGTCCGCTGTTCTAACTTTTTAAATTTGCGTACTAACACTAAACTGACAAAGGAAAAATTACATACAGTCAACGACCACTAGATATTTGCGACATTAAAAAAAACAAATTCTATGTTTCTATGTATATTTATGTGCGGTTAAACATGGTGCTCGAATAGCTAATTCAAATTGCATATTTAAAATATAAAAAAGGTGGCAAATTAAACTTTTTTTCCTTATTAACCTATTTATTTTGTAGTTGTTTTAAATTTAATATTTCCTTACAATGTTTGAGAAAAGCACTATACAAGCCTCGGCTGGAAGAGAGATTGCAGGACTTGTTTAATCCGTCTACCACGAACTCGTCCTGCAATCTCTTACTTCACGGCCTCTGCAGTAATGTACTATTGTGTTTTGGTAGATCACAAAAACAAAGAAAGATTGAAAAAGTAGCGTTTTGTTTCCAGCTACCTGGCTTTAGGCAACCTGCTGGAGGCGGCCACGTGCCTCAGCAAGAGCGCGGACGGCGCGGGCGCGGGCGCGGGCGCGGGCGCGGGCGCGGGCGCGGGCGCGGGCGCGGGCGCGGGCGCGGGCGCGGGCGCGGGCGCGGGCGCGGGCGCGGGCGCGGCGCTGGCGGGCCGCGTGGCGCGCGCCGCCGGACAGACCATCCTCGCCGACAACCTCGCAGGTTCGCATACTTTACCCCGACTTATACTGTGTGCTTTCTACTCCAGCACTCCTATCTGCCAATTAGATGACTGACAGCGATATTTAACACTTTCGCAACCAGGCAAAATTTCGAACAATACCCCAGAAACCGACAGTCGCTAGGCGGGCGACGACGTGCAACTCGATGCCGCACGCCGCGAACCCGCTAGGCGGGCAAGCGGCGGACGTAGCGCAGATGCAATGCTTGCCCGCCTGGCGGGTACTTTGGCGTCGCGTGTAGGTTATGCTTGCCCGCCTGGCGTCGCGTGTACAGTCAAGTGCAAAAATATGGTTCGACATAATCGATTCGTAAATATGGTACTACGCTCTTATTACACTATGGTATAAGGTGCTATGGGACATATTTTTGAGTAAAATGTGCACCACCATATTTTTACACTTGACTGTAGGTTTATAGCTCTTGCCCGACTAGCGGGTACGCCGGCATCTGAGTAAAGTTTACGAGTGCCCGAGTGGCGGGTACGCGGTGTCGAAAGTGTTAAAAAGTATACATTATAACGTTGTCTGTGGTATTCCATAAGAACGCTGCCCCTATGGATTTTCATGCAACATATTAGCACTGTTGTTTTTTTTTTATTTCTATAGTGGGCATACGACATGTTGCACATTCTGCCACCTTTCGAGAATTAGCGTATACAACAGCTCATAATTGGTTCTTAAAACTCTTCGTTTCGTTATACCACTGTTCCATATTTACTTTTAGTCCAACGGCGCATAAATCGCCAAATAGGTGCGACAGTTTTTTATGATCTCATCATTAAAATGACGTTTGTATCGTATGATGCAGGTAGGGCGGCGATCGCCCAAGAAGCAAAGGATGAACATGAGAGGATGCTCCCCTCCAGGGCTGAGCTCTTCCTGCGCAACGTGCTCCCACCAAACTTACCCGGAGACGAAGGCGACAGGCCCGGGGCAGAAGGCGACGGGGAAAGAGGGGGACCTGTCATGAATGGTTTTGACCATGCGCTATAAATCGCAGTTGAATTTGAACCTTAAAATTATTCTTGACACGTATACGATTGGTAGACATACTATGCCTGGGAAAGGGTATTAGCCGTATAGGGATCTTTTTTCATAAACTTAAGACCACCGTCTATAAATGTGATGTTATTCTGTTTAGGTATTTAGTACGTTTGAAACGTCTAGTTGTGGCACAACTATCTATTAGTATTAATGTTAATGTAGGTCTAATAGCTAACTATTTTTTGTCTTTTAATGTCAAAATAGCAAAACATTGCCCGATTTGATCTTGTTGCCCCGAATCACACATTTTTGTATACCCAAGAAACAATAATGTTACAACAAACTTCATACAATTGAAGGTAAATATGGCAACGACAGCTAGTTTCATATTGGATCAAATAGCTTCGGTAATAAATAAATAGGGTTATAGTTAATGTAGTTATGGTCGTTATGGACACTAAGAGTCGGTTGTACCAAAATCGACGAACTCACCCAGATAACTTAGCAAAGTGGTGTGGATCTGCCATCACGTTTAGCAAATAAAACTATGTCAGATGGTTTGGTGCAGCGACCCTAAGTGTTGCTCAAGTCTCCGTATTAATGTTTTATTGTCAGAAAACAGGTGTAATCGAATGTCAAGTGATAGTGAAGTCAACTAGCATAAATATGAATTAATTAATCGTCCTTATTGTTAATCGACAAATGCTATTTTGCGACGCCGTGTCAAAAAAAAAACTGTTACTCAGACTTCACGTCACCGAAGTGTCAAAAGTAAAGTTGAACTTTATGCATGTGCTTAAAGGTCTATGTTGGTCTATGGTCTGTGCCGGATTAATCCGGCGGCGGTTGCACCTATGGTGAGGATATATCCGCGCGTCAGGAGTCGGGCGTCGAAAAGTTGATCAACTATGTTATATCTGTTGTGTTAAGTGTCTATTGTCATAATCACAAGCAAATTGTTGTAGTGTTTACTCTGAGCCTACTCGTTTGGTATAAGGGCATTTTCAGAGAAAAGGGCACCATTTTGATGAAAATGGGTCCTCGATTTTCCATACAAAAAAAATTGACAGTTTTGTAACGGCCCATACAAAATGTATGAAAAAATGCGTTACGAAACTGAACAAAAAAAAACGGGACACTCTTTTTCTTTTTTTTAATCAATAGTACTCGTGATTCTGATTTAAAAAAATCCCAAAGCTTCGTATATAAAAAAAATGGTACCCTATTTTTGAAAATGCCAATATAATCAGTGTTAACATAGGACTTAAAGTGTATTACATTGTTTAAGTTTGTTTGTGAATAAAATATGTTCTCTCATTTCTCTTTATTTTTTATTTACTCGTAGTTGTTGCAAACATTTTTTTTTACCAAATGAAACTTGGTACGTCGCCTATTAAAGTGCCGTTCCATATAGCCTTTTTACTTTGGCATACACGGCACCTTAAAAGTCAAGTGTAATTCACAAAACCAAAAGCAATATTAGCGAAATAGCCGTTACGCGGCAATCGCGTCCCATACACAAACCTAATAACACTAGACCCTACTCATAGTGTTGTGTTTCTGTTGGTGAGTAAGGTCGCCAGAGCTCCAAGGAGGATTCACTGTGTTGACAGCTGGGGACCCACGGAGCAAAGCTTGCCCCTTTAGCTGTCAACACAGCGAATCCTTTTTTAATGGGTCAGCAACGCGCATGTAGCACCCCTGGAGTTGTAGGCGTCCATAGGCTACGGTGACCGCTTGCCATCAGGCGGGCCGTATGCTTGTTTGTCACCGTCGTAGTATTAAAAATAAAGCTTCAGCGAATTTCCCTAAATTTGCAAAATCGAATGCAGGAGTTGTCAGTGACGAATTGGTCATGTCTGCGATATTAAATGATAAAAATGCATTAGATCCCGGTTCTAAATAATATTGTTTAAGGAAATAAACCATTACGCTTTCTATTAACGGCCTCCTAGCCTAGTCGGTAGTGACCCTGCCTACGAAGCAGGAGGTCCCGGGTTCGAATCCTGGTCAGGGCATTTATTTGTGTGTTTATCACGAATATTTGTTCCTGAGTTATGGATGTTTTCTATGTATTTAAGTATTTATATGTATCTATCTATTATATATATCGTCGTCTAGTACCCACATCACAAGCCTTATTGAGCTTACCGTGGGACTAGGTCGATTTGTGTAAAATTGTCCCACAATATTTATTTATTATTATATTAAAAATCCAAACATTTTGGCCCAGTC
The DNA here is from genome assembly GCA_949128165.1 of Lathronympha strigana. Taxonomy (NCBI): domain Eukaryota; kingdom Metazoa; phylum Arthropoda; class Insecta; order Lepidoptera; family Tortricidae; genus Lathronympha; species Lathronympha strigana. The sequence continues at coordinate 4,071,881 of OX421905.1, forward strand.
TAAAACTTTCCATCTTTGTATGAATATTTAACGAGTGCGAAAGAGACAATAATTAATAACGTGACAATTTTTCGCATCAAGGCGTCAACCCCCGCTATACGAGAATATAAGGATATCGGTCTAACGTAAAGGTACTGTTACACATGCTCATTACTAGCATCATTATTAGAAAGCGGGGAAGTGGGAGGGGTCCCGCTTCCAACCCCTCTTGCTATTAAGCATGTTTATTAGCATGCTAATAAGCAGCGTTACCACCAATAGGTAGGCAAGATTTTATCCACTTAGTGGAAAACAAACAAACAATCAAATTTAAATATTTATTTATTCAATGAAAATAGTTTTAATTAATCATTCAAATGTAATTATTATGTTACTAGCTTTTGCCCGCGGCTTAGCTTGCGTTATAAAGTGACAAAAAGTAGCCATGTCTCATCCCTTCAACTATCTACACTTAAAAAATCACGTCAATTCGTCGCTCCGTTTTGCCGTGAAAGACGGACAAACAAATAGACACACACACTTTCCCATTTATAATATATGGATTGTGCGCCAGGTAATAAATTACATTAATCAATAATTGCTGGTTACATTCGAATATTGTGCGTTGTTCGGTTATTATCAAACCGAGATGAGAAAGGGACTGAGTTCATATGCCATTTTTGAATTAATGCAAGAAATGACATTGGCAGTGGTTGTGTAGATAAAAGAAATTGTTAAAGTACAATAAATTTCTAAAGCTTAGAAAAACATCAACTTATATTACTTAAATAAAATAAAAATTTAGAAAAAAAGTTAGAAACACCATAAAATAATATTCACTCAACACTATCAACATCAGAGCTGTCTGTATCATCACCTGAAAGATTGGCTTATGATTATATGTATTAATTTATAAACTTGTGTAAAAATTTTTTTGTGTAAACGGTACTCCCGAATCCCTTTCTCATCGCGGTTTAATAATAGCTAATGCATACATTCTGCGCACGAGTTCACTGCAGCGCATTGATGCGCTTGGTGTACATGCTGATACATCCTTATAGCTTAAAAATGCTCGTTAAAAGAGCTCGTACTCGGGCTGCATGAAAACGTCGGTCACTTCAGGTACTAATATAAAAGTGGCTATAATTATTGGAGTTGGCAGAGTTCTGGGCAGGTAGTTTTAAAATTACTTACGTACATATACATACCTACATTTTTGTGCTCAATTATTCTGTGCATGTATCACATATATCTGAAAACAAGATATTAGAAACACAAGATTTTCCTCTACTCTGTAACTTAAATTGATGTAGTGTTTGGCCAATTTAATCACATACCACTTAACCGTGTTTAATATAGGTAGTGTATCCGTATTTGTACCATCTTTTAAGCAACTATTATCTATATTTTTTTACAGAAACATGTTATACACTATAGTAAATTTCGTTTGAATTAGTATTGGGCCAAGTCAAGGGTTTTTGTTTACATTCATAACATCTTGTTGCTAATATCGTGCTGACTTTTATGTAAGAGTGTTTTCAATCAATATTGTGTTATGCAAATTCTTATAATGACTTCAAAGTTACGTGTATACGATCATAGTTTAAACAAAACACTCTACAGATCTTAAATCAGGCGGGAGGTTTAAAACAAAATATAAGAGTCAGCACAACGTCTTGTATTCACATATCTATGGTCAACACTTAATTCTAAACAATAGTAAAAACCCAGCGCTCATGCGTACCTATATAGAACCTCAGAGTATTGCTTCCAGAGCATACTAATCAATTAACAGTAACACAGTCAACATTCCTTTAGGCACACCAAATTAAGTACGCTAATATTATACTAAATATTGTACCAATTAAAAGCAGGTCAACGGATTAAACACTAAATAATACCTACAATGGCACCGATTCGTTCCACAGATTTCAGTCAAAGTAATCACAATAGGTATACACGCTTGCGGTCCGTGTGTTACAAAATGCTTTTGGAATGTCACTTAACATTCAGTCTTTTAACTAAGGGTTTTTTTAAGTGATCATGCATAGTTATGCAGCCTCATATTTATATTGTTCGCTCTCAATAATGCTTGTTCACAACACAGCTAATGATAATAATGATACATTAGTAAAAATTCTAAAACATTGTGAATAGTCAGTCATGCATATACTCAATACGAAATAAATTGTGTTAATTTTGCTGCTTCAAATTACGGACAGAAATGTTAAATATAAACTTATCAAAAAATAGGTAATAATGTAGACAAAACGCCACAACTGGTATTGTATAATTACGTTTGTGACAATAATGTTAATACGAAGAGGCTCGCAGCACAACAAAAATAAAGAACTACATTCTATAACTATATATGAAAAAATAGTTAATCTCCTTTCGTTTATAAAATAGCTATTAAAAAAAGATATTTTAAATCACTTTCAACATCTTGAATCACGCGCCACGAACCCCATCGAAAAATAATATAACGCCTTTGACGTTTGATATTGAATTGGTAAAATAGTAACTTTAATTTAGTTCAAATCATTATAATACAAAATAAAAAATAAAAATAATTTTTTTTATTAAATTAAATTATTATTTATTAAATTGGTTGGTTATTAAATTGTATTACATAATTGGCTTTAATGAGTTTACTTTAACTGCACTCATTGTTCATTGTTTTTTGTTATTCTAATTTTAGGTTCGTATTGATTCATAAATAGCCCATGCACTTTTGAACGCTTGTGTACTTACATGATTGTGTAACATCGATAGGATAACATGTAATTTTCATTTCTAGTTTAAGTACCTACATACTTATATTGGTTATATGGTTTCAATTTTCTCATCTAGGAAACTGTAAGTTTGTAACTAGAATCATCTTGCTAACTTTAATTATAAGCGACTGTTTGTTTCTAAATAAAATAAAATAAAATAAAAATAATACTAAGCACCGTGACGGCGCAAGACTCCGTCTACTCCATGTCTGCGGGGTCGTCGTTCTCGCGGTTTGACTCGCCGAGGGGCTTCCCTCGCTTCTTACATATGGTTATCAACTTGGCGTTGATCCTTTTCAGTTTCTGGTTTTCTTTCATTACTTCGGTTAAGTGTTGGTTCTGGAAAAAAAAAAGAAAATATTCTAGCAGATATCTTACTGTAAGTAATTGATGATTATTATTTGGGGTACTGGCCGCTTCTAAGGCCCCATCGCACACCACCAAATATTGACTTTTTGACACGAGTTATTTAGCAGCGAACGAAACAGACGCCCGTGGGAGGCCCCAATGGAATGACCTGTTGGTTTCATGATGCGTTTGAAAGGGACAACAATTACTAATTTGTTGTTTATCCTTATCTGTCAGTTTGACATTTGCGTTTGTCAAAAAGGGACAAAACATATTTTAACTGATATGAATCTAAGTTTTTATGAATAAGGCGGTTGGACATTAACTCCCGCGTTTTTTATCTGTGGCTGAGCTGTCAGCGGCCACCTGTCTTGATTCTCGAAATGGCAGCCAAGACACGCGGCTTTTCATTACATTTACTGATAGTTAACTAAGTAAAGAGTTTTCAAATTTAACACAAATATTCAACATCGTTACAAATAATTATCACTGAAAATGAAAGTATTTCTTTTACCATAAAATAAAATAAACAAGTTATTTATAGTTAATTAAATTAAATGCATGATGATGCATTTATGACACAGAATCGAGACAAGTGACAATCAAGTTCTATTGGAATGTAGACTTTGCCATATCGTGGTAAGTTTTTTTTTTAATGGTATAAGACATTATTACCCAAATAGACTAAGTCCCGCAGTAACCTCAAGAAGGCTTGTGTTACGGGTACTTAGACAACGATATATATAATATACAAATACAGAAAACATCCATGACTCAGGAACAAATATCTGTGTTCATCACACAAATAAATGCCCTTACTGGGGTTCGAACCCAGGAACTTAACATGAATTTGGTTGTCACTTAGGATGATTTAGGATCAATATTGATAATTCATGTATTAAATTCATGAATTATCGCTAATGATCCTAAATAAAGACAAAATGTCATAGGCAGTATAAAGTTGTACAACTGTCATATGGCAATAAAGATGCAATACAAAGCTTCTTTGGGCAAATATATCAAGGCATGCACACAAACCTGCACGATGGCACTGCCGGTGGCCACGTACACGGGCGGCGCTCGCAGCTGCAGCTCCAGCGCCCGCTTCTGCCGCGACACCGCCTCGAGCGCCTGCAACGATCCACTCATGAGTTCAGGACGAGGCATATGATCGGGAATTCCATCCCGTACCCGGCTAACCCCGATATTAAAATAAAAGACCATGTGCAAATTGGCCCCAAACCCAACAGAGCTGAGTTATCTCATTTGATATGTATTTTTATTTTCATCACACCTGCTCGTAAATGGTGATATTATATGCAAGCATACTTACACTTAAAGAGCTGTATTATTCCCATGGTTTTAAAGGATTCTCATACTACTTTACCGCCCGCCCGGAGCTCCCGGAGCACCTGCCCCGCACGCGCTCGCAGCACGTAGTCACTCCGGAGTACTGTGGACTGTGCAACTACACTACCGCTTATCATTATTGTTTCTTTACCTGTATAGAGTTTATTTATTTCCTCGCAAATGTGATGAAAAACATTATGTGTACCACGGGCAGTATAGGGATTACTAACTCGGGTCATTTAAAGCCCTCCGCCTACGGCGTCGGGCTTCAATAGACCCTCGTAAGTAATGCCCTTCTTACCGCCCTAGATGCACAATGTACTATTACTTATTTTCTTTATATGGACACCAAGTTCAATTCCATTGCAGAACTGAGATGTTTAGACTTTTGTAAGTCAATAATTGGTGTTGGTACATAAATGCACACGAGTGGCATGCGTAACGCATCCCCCGCTAACAAAACAAAAGCTTGTGTGGATCCGCCATCATCTCAGAGCGGTTATGAATATTTTTACTTAGAACAGAACTGCAAAATAATTCAACTTGTTGCCGATATAACGAAATGAAGCAGACAATAAGACCTGTTTATAGACATAAGTCTCATCTCTGTTGGTTTTGGGGTCAGCCTCCATACAAATTTGCCCATGGTCCTTTGACTATTGTCTCGAGCGAATATAGTTCTACAGGTTCTTATAGTGCACTTTAGGCTCCCTGATCCGTCAGGAAAACGCAGGAAGAAAAAAGAGAGCTTCATAACCACTCGCCCATAGGTAGTCTTTGATCGCCGCCAAGCGGAGACTTTCTGTTGGCCCAGTAAAGACAACTTAACCCTTTGAATATTGCTGTCAAACACTGGCTTGTTCAAACGATGGCCTTGAAATTGAAACGTACATAATAAGGGGACTGATCAGTGCTTAGACATACCACGAGTAAAGCGTTGTGAGTCTCATAATTCATGTTTACCAGTAAAATGTATGCAATAGTTATTAATCGCATTACTTACAGTTTTCAGTTGTGAAATTTCATTGTATTGCATAGATTCGTTGGTTAGCTTCGAGTTTTCCATGTCGTGGTGTAGTTCTGTAAAATAAAAGTAGGTTCAATAAAATATATAAGTATACATTACTTTTAATTTCAGTAAATAAACTAGGGACAGGGAATTGAATGAACATTACAAACATTAAGGCAATAAAAGTGCCCAGCAATAGCATTATTTCACCGATAAATCGTGGGTACTGGGGAGCGGGCGGCAGGTCGCAGCAGTCTTTTGTGACCTCTATCTTGGGCTTTCGAGATGATAGACCATTCCCTCCGCCTCAAAAATTTGTCTCTGTATGGTTTTAGTGGTAGCTTCCACGACACCATAGCGGCCTTACAAGAGATCGTAAACAAAGCAATAGCGTCCTGAATGTTCGATCTGAGCTAGAGGCGGTGGGAGGCTGTGCGGTACCACAAGGATCCAGTATGGGGAACAACCTCTGCTTCGGCCAAGCCAGAATATGTAATCTATGCGGATGATGCATTTATTATAGTACACGCCGACAATTTCAACGCACTAAAATCAAAGCTCAGTCACGCCATGTCTGAGGTAGACAAATGGTTTTCCGCTAGCGGAATGCTCCTAAATCTTGACAAAACTAACATTATCCATTTCCGCTTGAGACACACTACCGATATACCCGAACTAAATATCCAAATCAAAAATACAACTAAATTAACTTTGTATTAAGCAGAGGCGTCTGCAAACGAAATTTACAATTTTATAATTGAAAGAAAAATGGAAAAATTCTCCGCGTCGAGCGGGATTTGAACCCACGACCTCTTTGAACACCGGTCAGATCGCGCTGCCAATTGAGCTATCGACGCCTAAGGCCTATAACCAAATGTAAGAAGTAGTGGAAACATTCGCCGGGGTCGATCGGGTGTCGATAGCTCAATTGGCAGAGCGATCTGACCGGTGTTCAGAGAGGTCGTGGGTTCAAATCCCGCTCGACGCGGAGAATTTTTCCATTTTTCTTTCAATTATAAAATTGTAAAAATACAACTGTGGTTTTGATTCTGATTTTGATTGTAATCAAAATTTAATTAAAATGTTTATAAATAACTTTAGATTTAACTTTATACTTAAATACTATATTTAACTTTACTTTTGTCAAGTTTAAACTTATTTCACTTACCTTTAATTAAAGATATGTTCAAATCAAATCAAATCAAATCAAATCAAATCATTTATTTGCTTGAATACAGTCAAAAGGGATATTTAAAAAGATTACATAGTCGTTCAGTGTATTCAGCCTACAAATGGGCATGCAAATTATAATAAAAGGTGAAATAATATGTGTGCTAATATGTATATACAATTGGAAATTAATTCTTGCAATGATGACTAGATATCCTAAACTATGACTAGATAAACATGCGGCATGCATCACTTATAACTAACAATGTACCTATATTTTTAGTATAGTTTTTCCTTATAATCTAAATATTCTTTCACCGTGTAAAAAGCGTTTTTTATTAAAAAGTCCAACAAGTATTTTCTAAATTTAGGCATATCAGATAATCTTATCATGTCCGGTAGCTTATTGTATAGTTTGGGTGCCATTCCAAATATACTTTTTGCATGCAATGCCGTCTTTGATCGCTCATATGCAATTTTATGGTGCTGCCTTGCACTACTAAAAACAGAAAAATTATTGATATTTAACTTAACATACATAACTATTTCAAATATATACAAACAGGGTAAAGTTAATATTCTCAATTTGATGAAGTAATCCTTGCATGGATCACTCCTTTGTAGCCCACATACTGAACGTACGCAGTTTTTCTGGGCCTTAAATGCTAATTCTCGATCAGTTGAGTTACCCCAGAACATGATACCATATCGCAGTGTAGCCGTTACAAATGCGTGATATGCCGCCAGTACGGCAGCTTGATTTACAATTTTATTTAATTTGTACAGCGCATATGAATATTTGCTTAACTTATTACATACAGTGTCGATTTGGTTCTTCCATGTCAATTTATTATCTAAACTTAACCCTAAAAACTTCGTAATGTCAGTCTCCTCTATTATACAATCATTACATGTCACATTTATATCATTCATTCTATTAACCCTTTGATAAAAATTCATAATTTTTGTTTTCTCTAAATTGATATGCAATTTATTAAGATTAAGCCAATTCATTATCGATTCCAATGCATTATTTATATTTACTTGACATGTTTCTGAATCTTCTCCAGTCAGTATTACCGTACTGTCGTCGGCAAAGAGCACCATTGGGTAGTCAACAGCATGTGGCAAATCATTTATATAAATGAGAAATAATAGTGGGCCTAATACACTTCCTTGCGGTACACCACGGCTAATTTCCCTAAATTTTGATGATAGAGTAACTTCACATCTTGTTTTTAGGCTTATATGATCTATTTGGACTACTTGCTTTCTACTATCTAAATATGACTTTATCAAATCGTAGACATTGCCGCGTATTCCATAGCAAAATAGCTTTTTCATTAATATATTATGGTCTACTAGGTCAAAAGCCTTTGTTAAATCCATGTAGAGTGCGCACACTGGTTGTTTTTTATCCATATTTGCCATTATAACTTGTAACAGACCAAAAATTGCCATATTTATTGATTTATTCTTGCGAAATCCTTTTTGTTCTTGCGCAAATACTCGGTTCGGTTCGGTAAGTTCGGTTACTTTGTATAACAAACCTCACTAGAATGTAGCGGGGTCGTCTGATACAAGTATATTTATTACTTACTGGGAGATCTCATGCAATATCAAATTGTAAAATTTCATTTCATTTTCATTTTCAACTGTCCCGCAAGTAAAGGGAACGAAACATCGGGGATAGCGAACAAATGTGGGCGGACTCACCGTCGCCGGTATCCGTGGCGGCGTCCCGGCTGGTGACGCCGGAGTCGCGGTTCTGGTCGTGCATGCTCTGCCGCTTCTTGCGCACAGACTGCATTTTGCTGCCGGCTTCTTTCTCTACCAGGGCCTCCAGTTTTGTCTGTACGCCGAGAATGATGATTATCGAAGAGAACTAAAGACTGTGCACGATAAAATTTGGACATGTACGATTTGGTCTATTTCTAAAACCACTGCTCTATTGTTTTTTGTTCTATTGTTTTTCTAAGTATTATATATTCAGTCCATTGGTGTAAAGTTATGGCTTAACAATCAGCAATGGTTTTAGAAATAGACCGGATCGTACATGTCCAGATTTTATCGTGTAGTCTTTATGGTAAAAGCCTTTAAGTAAAATAAACTTTCTAAACCCCTCTTGTAGTAGGAGTATTCAGAATGTCTACATATGGAATTTGTAATATAATATAAGGAGTAGGCGCGTTAAATATTTACTTAGGCTTCATCAACTTTGTCCATTCATAATTTGATATTCATGAAGATAAAACATAGCTGTCAATGTCTAGTAATTTACTTGTTCCCTGTACTCCTCTTGACCTCGGCTGCACGACTCAACTCAAGCTTGGTAAACAAGGGTGAAGACTAGGTTGAAAAACTATTATTCTATTTAGTCCGTCAGATTATCCAAAATTATTAGACACGTATTTTTTCCTTTTTCAAGATAACTAAAATTGACGAAGATGAAGAGCGTCAAAGTTCAGGTGTACCTATATGTGACGTAACGCGAAACTTTAGTGTACTACATTTCCGTCATTTTTCATTTAAGAGGCCACAGTGGCCAAATTGTTATCATTCAGACGTCTAGATCTCAATATTGATAACAACTAGGTATCTGATATTCATACACATACAACTTCAACATATTTCCTTCAAACTGGTAAACGTGAAAACATGATTTTTAACAAAAGCTTCGATACTTTTATTTTTCAAACATAGGTCCTTTTTTACATGTTTTTGGTTAGAACGTCGAAACCCTTGAATTTATAAACATGATTCTTAGTTAAATAGTTAAGTAATAACTAGTTCTTAAATCTGGTAAAAGCTTTTATCTACAGAAATTGTAGTTAACGTATAAACAGCAATTATCTGATTATGCAGTGTATTTTGACGCGCCCGCCTACTATCGCCTTTTCATGTTTCGCGTGCTCTTGCAATTAGGTCTATCCCGCTCTCTATCTGGGGCCTATTGCATAATAAAATACAAGCTAATAGTATTAGTAAGTTTTGGTTGTAACTTGTATTTTTCGGTTGCATAATAAGATACGACCGAATATACAAGTAATAAGTACAAGCTAATAATATTGATTAATTGACTTGTAACTTGAAGATTTTTGTTGCATGATAAAATACAAGTAATTAAGTACAAGTACTAAAATAGTAGTAAAATACTAATACTATGGGTGAATTTTATTAGTTTTTGTTGCAAAATGAGTCGAAGTTATAAAATTATTTGTGGTAACTTGTATTTATTACTACTCACCTCAGGACCACGGTAATTTGAAATTACAAGTAGCTTAGTTGTTTATTAATAGACAAAAAATATTCCTGCATTCCTCGGATAATGATGATGATCAATATTTACCTACATACATACATACATACTCACGCTTGTATCCCATTTGGGTAAGCAGAGACTACAAGAACGCAAAATACTACGATCTTTACATACTAATGTGGCGGTCAATGCACACTACCTCTAAGAAACTGCAAACGCATTAACCACCCCGCCGGAGTCGGTTATCCCGCGCGCGCGAGGCTGTTGGGAATAACATCGCCGCGCGACCGGTCCAGCCGGCCGGCGCTCGCGCCGCTCCGGCAGTGCATTCTCGACTGCGACGGCGAATGCATGCATCCCTGCCTAGTGATCCGCTACATACGCGAGTGCAGTGCTTAAAAACCTGAACGCTAATTTATGTTATTTCGCTTTCTTTCGTGTGACTTTCTTCCGAACTATAAACTCTGCCTTCTTCTTGTGCCTGTGCATTCTTATGCTTATCGCTGTGTAATTGTAAATTAAATAGTGTACGTCTACAACGGACTTATTATTTAAACGCCCGGTAGGCTCCACTATATTGGTGACCTCCGATTTTTGAACTATAACGCAAGTGAACTTAGTGAATTTTCTGCAATGACTAACGAAGATAAGGACAATGGCGCAGGAGCAGTTGCGCAACCGCCGCCGAGTGATTCGGATAACGGTTCCGCCGTATTCAAAGTTTCTGTGCGTGCGCCGCCATTTTGGCCCGCGGAACCCGCTTTATGGTTTAAGCAGATGGAAGCCCAGTTCGATGTATCGGGAATAACAAGCGAATCTACAAAATATAATTACATAGTGTCGCAGTTAGAACATCAATACGTATTGGAGGTGAAGGACATAATTACAAATCCTCCCGCATTAAATAGATATACGAAATTAAAAACTGAGCTTATATCTAGATTATCGGCGTCACAGGAAAAACGAGTGCTGCAATTAATGAAGCATGAAGAGCTAGGTGAAAGGAAACCGTCACAGTTTTTGAGGCATTTGAGTACGTTAGCCGGTAAGTCTGTAACGGACGACTTTTTGAAAACGGTGTGGTCCAGTCGTTTACCTAGCGGATTGCAAACTGTGATAGCTTCTCAATCAAATGCCACGTTAGATGAGTTAGCCGATTTAGCAGACAAAGTGCATGACATTGCACCCCAGGCGCCGCAAGTATGTACTATGGGCGATGACTCTTATGCCACAGAGTTGGCAAAGCAGATGGCTAATCTGGCAAGGGAAGTGGCTTCATTAAAGGTCCATTATGGAAATCAATCGCACTCGTCAAGGTCGGGCTCGCGGAATAGCCAACGTGGTAGGAGTGGTACTCCATCTACAAGCCGGCGGCGGGACCGATCAACATCAAAGCACAGAGATCCATCGGTGTGTTGGTACCATAACAGGTTTGGAGACAAGTCAACGCGCTGTACCAGGCCATGCAACTACCCAGCGTCGGGAAACTTCGACGGCAGCCGGAACTAGCGGCCAACGACTGCCAATCGAAACCGAGCCGCCTCTTCGTTATGGACAATAACTCTAAGGTACTGTTCCTAGTTGACACGGGATCTGATTTGTGCGTGTATCCGCGCACAGCGCTTAGAGGGACACGTAAGAAGACAAACTACGAGTTATTTGCAGCCAATGGCACAATTATACCCACGTACGGCTCGGTGCAACTGGAGCTCAATTTAGGACTGCGCCGGGTATTCAGCTGGAACTTCGTGGTCGCCGATGTTACTAAGCCGATCATAGGGGTTGACTTCCTGTTCCATTATGATATTTTGGTTGATTGCAGGAATCACCGCCTAATCGATAACCGTACCACGCTCACCGTGAATGCCCCCGCCCAGCCAACAGCAGAGACCATGATGGCCATATCTTCAGTGAAGGCGGTGAATGGAGAATCCAGGTACCTTGATATTTTACGCCAATATCCAGACATCACCCGCCCAGCAGGTAAACTGACCGAACCCAAGCATGCCACTGTGCACCATATAAGAACCACGCCTGGTCCACCCGTTTCAAGCAGACCTCGACGCCTTCCTCCTGACCGTCTCAAGGTCGCTCAGAAAGAGTTCGATGCCATGCTTCAGAATGGTACTGCGGTCAGGTCTGAGAGTCCGTGGTCGTCTCCGCTTCATCTAGCTCCTAAAAAGGATGACGGCTGGCGGCCATGCGGCGATTACCGTGCCTTGAATGCGCGCACCATCCCAGATAAGTACCCGGTACGGCACATCCAGGACTTCACTCAGCAGCTGGCTGGAAGCAAGGTGTTTTCCAAGGTTGACTTGGTGAAAGCATATAACCAGATACCGGTCTACCCTCCTGACATCCCCAAGACGTCCATAATAACACCGTTTGGGCTGTTCTCGTTCCCCTACATGACGTTTGGGTTGCGTAATGCTGCGCAAACCTTTCAACGCTTCATAGACGAGGCCCTTAGAGGGCTGGACTTCTGCTACGGATACCTTGACGACATACTGATCTTTTCTGCGAGTGAGGAAGATCATCATCAACATCTCCGGCAGCTGTTCCAGAGGATGACGGACTATGGGATCCTCATCAATTCTGCAAAATGCGAGTTTGGTGTGCCATCAATCACCTTCCTCGGTCATGAAGTGTCGGCAGAGGGATTAAGGCCACTCCAGTCCAAGGTGCAAGCGATTTTGGACTACCCTGTTCCCAAGAATGTGAAAGAACTCCGTAGGTTTCTCGGAATGTTTAATTTCTACCGCAGGTTCGTGCCGGGTGCGTCAGCTCTGCAAGCACAGCTGAACGTCGTACTGAGTGGACCAAAGAAGAAGCCTACGGAGGAGGTCAAGATGACGCCAGAGATGTTGGAGGCATTTGCAGCATGTAAAGACGGTTTGTCCCGGGCTGCCATTCTAGCACATCCGCAGACAGATGTCGAGCTGGCTATTTTCACGGATGCTTCAGATGTCTCGATCGGGGCAGTGCTGCAGCAGCGAGCATCACAAGAGTCATGGGCACCTCTTGCATTTTTCTCTCGCCGTCTCAAACCATCACAGAAGAAGTACAGTCCGTATGATAGGGAGCTGCTGGCTATCTACGACGCTATACGCCACTTTCGTCATATGGTCGAGGCCAGGCCATTCACCATCTATACGGACCATAAGCCGCTGACGTTTGCGTTCTCTTCAGCGAGAGATAAGTGTTCCCCCAGGCAGTTCCGGTATCTAGATTTTATCTCGCAATTCAGTACCGATGTCCGCTATATAGCTGGGAAAGACAATGTGGTAGCGGACGCACTTTCCAGAGTAGAGGAAATAAGTGGGCCCATCGATTACAAAGCTTTGGCGCGGGCACAAGATGATGATCTTGAATTGAAGAACCTTCTACAGGGAGGATCAGGACTCAATTTAAAGAAGATTCAGCTACCCGACACTCGTACGCATCTTTACTGTGACGTCTCAACAGAAAATGCTAGACCGTACGTCACTCATGCTTTTCGTCGACTGGTGTTCAACGCTATGCACAGTCTGAGCCACCCAGGTGTCAAAGCTACTGCCAGACTGGTGACGCAAAGGTTCGTTTGGACTGGAATCAAGAGGGATTGCCGCCAGTGGGCGAGAGAATGCGCTGATTGCCAGAGAAACAAAGTCTCACGACATACCACCTCTCCTATCTCTCCTTTCCCTACTCCATCTGCCAGATTTTCCCATGTCCACATGGACATTGTAGGGCCATTACCTTATTCTTCTGGTTTCAGGTACTGCCTCACGGTCATTGATCGCTTCACTCGTTGGCCTGAGGCATACCCTTTGCCTGACATCACGGCGGAAACCTGCGCCCGAGCATTTGTTGCGGGCTGGGTCGCTCGGTTCGGCTGCCCTCAGAAGATCACCACCGACAGGGGCGCACAGTTCACATCTGAGCTGTTCCGCGCCTTGTCAGCCATTCTGGGTGCCGAGCATCGCCCTACCACATCCTATCATCCTGCCTGCAACGGAATGGTCGAGCGTCTTCACCGCCAAGTCAAGGCAGCTATTATGTGCCACACCAACACCCACTGGTCCGAGGTCCTGCCCTTGGTGCTGCTGGGCATCCGCAGCGCTTGGAAGGACGACGTGAAGGCTTCAGCGGCTGAGCTCGTGTATGGGGAGCCACTTCGTCTGCCCGGTGAGTTTTTCGCGCCTACGAAGGGCATCACAGTGGACTACGCAGACTTCGCATCCAGGCTACGGGACCACATCTCGAAGTTGAACCCGGTACCAGGATCTAGGCACGTTCAGAATACGTTCTACGTACCAAAAGACCTGAGCACTGCAGAATACGTGTATCTTCGCCAGGGGCCTGCCAAGAAATCCTTGGATTCTCCATACACGGGTCCATACAAAGTCCTGCAGCGAGATGCTAAAACCTTCAAGATCGACATCAAAGGTAGAGAGAATACCGTGACGGTAGACCGACTTAAACCAGCTTACGTGACCAAAGATGACGACTCCAGAGGTTCCAGCTCCAGCCAGACTCCAGCCGATGTAGCGCCGGTACCTGATGAACCTGCAGCTGCCACTAGGAAGACGCGCTGCGGTCGATCAGTTCGTTTTCCGGATTACTATCGACCGTAGCAAGCAACGGTCTCGGTGGGGGAGTAGTGTGGCGGTCAATGCACACTACCTCTAAGAAACTGCAAACGCATTAACCACCCCGCCGGAGTCGGTTATCCCGCGCGCGCGAGGCTGTTGGGAATAACATCGCCGCGCGACCGGTCCAGCCGGCCGGCGCTCGCGCCGCTCCGGCAGTGCATTCTCGACTGCGACGGCGAATGCATGCATCCCTGCCTAGTGATCCGCTACATACGCGAGTGCAGTGCTTAAAAACCTGAACGCTAATTTATGTTATTTCGCTTTCTTTCGTGTGACTTTCTTCCGAACTATAAACTCTGCCTTCTTCTTGTGCCTGTGCATTCTTATGCTTATCGCTGTGTAATTGTAAATTAAATAGTGTACGTCTACAACGGACTTATTATTTAAACGCCCGGTAGGCTCCACTATACTAAATTTTTTCGCTTTGCTCACATCATACATATAGGTAGGTACGCTCGTCAATATTTAATATTACGATATGGGTAAATATTTTTGCTCTTTGTTTTGTTAATTTCTTTGTTATTCTAACTCGTTTACTAAGAAGCATTTTTCCTGCCTGTTTATATTCCGTAAAAGTCTTACGGTGATATTGGCATTACCATCAATGATTTTTAAAGGTTATAATCACAGGTTTGACTCAAATCAGCCGACGGTTTCATGTAACTTTCTATGTTTTGCTAATAATATTAGCACCCTTATTACAAGTTAGTTTAAATTTATTATGCAACACAATTTATTAGCTCTTGTAAATAATCATAAATTTTAGGATTTTATTAGTTCGTCATGCAACACAATTTTCTAATATTACTAGTGATCACCTAAAATAATTATGCAACGTAAAATAATCGAACTAATAATTTCTTAACTAGTAACTAGTATTATTCTCTAATATTATTAGTCCAATTATGTAATAGGCCCCTGGTTTTCTTGCTCGCATATGTGGACTCTTAACGAACAAATACTTGTCGAATATTTTTTAATAATCTAACAGACGGTTTTATTAGTTTTTTTTGTCGTCTAGCCTATTGCAGCTTCCTATTAATATAGCAAACTTAAACCTTAAAATAGCAAAGCAGTCTCTCGCACTTTGCATTTAGGTCCTAACTCTCTTGTACGCATCTAGAGCGTTTTCTCCCGTCCCTTTCTTTCTTGAGCCGGCACAGCTAGTTGTCGCATTCGCGCAAGTACTAGCCACTAGATTCGTACTCCTGGTTAGATAAATTCGTACTAAATTCCACGTCTCGTACTTGGTGTTTCCAGTTCCCTATTCAAATAACAATTGAAAGTTGGCACGCACCTCGAGAGCGTCCCTTTCTTCCTTGAGCCGACATAGCTGGTTGTCTCGCTCGCGCAGGTACTCGCCACAAGTCTCGCACTCCTCGTCGAGTTCCCTGCACCGCTCCTTGTACTCTTCGAGCTCCCGTTTGCATTTATCCAACTCTAACTTGACGGATTCCAGCTCCCTAGTAATACAATGGCATTGATTGATAGGTTCTACGGGTTAACACGCGTTCAAAGACGCAAGGGCAATTCATTCATAAACTGCACATGCAATTTTGAACGCCATAGTACATATCAAAGTATAATAAAATGGACTAGAAACAAATACAAATTTTTTTGTTTGTTTTTTTATTTTATTTTAAAGGTCAATTTATTACATATTCAAAGTAAATTAAATTAATTACAAAATGTCATAAAATTAAACTTAAATTACAATTTACAAAAAGTACAATAATACAAATTGTATTGTATTGTAATAAATACAAATTGATTTATTTTAACAGCAATTTGTTTTATTTATACGGGGATAAACATGGCCACCATTATCTCAATATCATATAGTGGAAATTTATACGAGCTTTTTTAGGAATTATGATTGAGATTATGTTACAGACGGTTTGTAACTAGTTGTTAGACAGGTGTCACCAGTGTCTTAGTGGTTTCTCACACACTGCAATTATATGTAAGTAGGTATAGCGTTACACACCTCGGCGTGACAACGACTAATAATAAAGGCCCATTCAAATTATTCAACTATCTTCGATGCTCCCATAGCGAGCGTGAATCATGTGTGAGCAGGTTAATTAGTTTTTTGAAAATGGCAAAACATCCGTAATTCGGAAACAAATGATGCTCATAAACACGTCAATTAATGCGTTTTCCAGGATTCGAACCCGGGTCATCGTTCTACTTAGGCAGGGTCACCACCGACTAGGCCACGACCGGTGGCCCGGACGTCAGGTGATAGCGAAATTAAAGTTAACAGAGCCTAATGCATTGGCAAAGCGGGCGGCCGTAGCCGTCGTTGACGTCTTTGGACAGAGCACAATGACAAAGAGAGCACGGGTGTGTACTGTACTGACTGGGCGCCGGGCTTGCTGGCGGCGCGCTGCGCGGCCTTGTGCGCGCGGGCGACGCCGGCCTTGGACAGAGCACAATGACAAAGAGAGCACGGGTGTGTACTGTACTGACTGGGCGCCGGGCTTGCTGGCGGCGCGCTGCGCGGCCTTGTGCGCGCGGGCGACGCCGGCCTTGGACAGAGCACAATGACAAAGAGAGCACGGGTGTGTACTGTACTGACTGGGCGCCGGGCTTGCTGGCGGCGCGCTGCGCGGCCTTGTGCGCGCGGGCGACGCCGGCCTTGGACAGAGCACAATGACAAAGAGAGCACGGGTGTGTACTGTACTGACTGGGCGCCGGGCTTGCTGGCGGCGCGCTGCGCGGCCTTGTGCGCGCGGGCGACGCCGGCCTTGGACAGAGCACAATGACAAAGAGAGCACGGGTGTGTACTGTACTGACTGGGCGCCGGGCTTGCTGGCGGCGCGCTGCGCGGCCTTGTGCGCGCGGGCGACGCCGGCCTTGGACAGAGCACAATGACAAAGAGAGCACGGGTGTGTACTGTACTGACTGGGCGCCGGGCTTGCTGGCGGCGCGCTGCGCGGCCTTGTGCGCGCGGGCGACGCCGGCCTTGGACAGAGCACAATGACAAAGAGAGCACGGGTGTGTACTGTACTGACTGGGCGCCGGGCTTGCTGGCGGCGCGCTGCGCGGCCTTGTGCGCGCGGGCGACGCCGGCCTTGGACAGAGCACAATGACAAAGAGAGCACGGGTGTGTACTGTACTGACTGGGCGCCGGGCTTGCTGGCGGCGCGCTGCGCGGCCTTGTGCGCGCGGGCGACGCCGGCCTTGGACAGAGCACAATGACAAAGAGAGCACGGGTGTGTACTGTACTGACTGGGCGCCGGGCTTGCTGGCGGCGCGCTGCGCGGCCTTGTGCGCGCGGGCGACGCCGGCCTTGGACAGAGCACAATGACAAAGAGAGCACGGGTGTGTACTGTACTGACTGGGCGCCGGGCTTGCTGGCGGCGCGCTGCGCGGCCTTGTGCGCGCGGGCGACGCCGGCCTTGGACAGAGCACAATGACAAAGAGAGCACGGGTGTGTACTGTACTGACTGGGCGCCGGGCTTGCTGGCGGCGCGCTGCGCGGCCTTGTGCGCGCGGGCGACGCCGGCCTTGGACAGAGCACAATGACAAAGAGAGCACGGGTGTGTACTGTACTGACTGGGCGCCGGGCTTGCTGGCGGCGCGCTGCGCGGCCTTGTGCGCGCGGGCGACGCCGGCCTTGGACAGAGCACAATGACAAAGAGAGCACGGGTGTGTACTGTACTGACTGGGCGCCGGGCTTGCTGGCGGCGCGCTGCGCGGCCTTGTGCGCGCGGGCGACGCCGGCCTTGGACAGAGCACAATGACAAAGAGAGCACGGGTGTGTACTGTACTGACTGGGCGCCGGGCTTGCTGGCGGCGCGCTGCGCGGCCTTGTGCGCGCGGGCGACGCCGGCCTTGGACAGAGCACAATGACAAAGAGAGCACGGGTGTGTACTGTACTGACTGGGCGCCGGGCTTGCTGGCGGCGCGCTGCGCGGCCTTGTGCGCGCGGGCGACGCCGGCCTTGGACAGAGCACAATGACAAAGAGAGCACGGGTGTGTACTGTACTGACTGGGCGCCGGGCTTGCTGGCGGCGCGCTGCGCGGCCTTGTGCGCGCGGGCGACGCCGGCCTTGGACAGAGCACAATGACAAAGAGAGCACGGGTGTGTACTGTACTGACTGGGCGCCGGGCTTGCTGGCGGCGCGCTGCGCGGCCTTGTGCGCGCGGGCGACGCCGGCCTTGGACAGAGCACAATGACAAAGAGAGCACGGGTGTGTACTGTACTGACTGGGCGCCGGGCTTGCTGGCGGCGCGCTGCGCGGCCTTGTGCGCGCGGGCGACGCCGGCCTTGGACAGAGCACAATGACAAAGAGAGCACGGGTGTGTACTGTACTGACTGGGCGCCGGGCTTGCTGGCGGCGCGCTGCGCGGCCTTGTGCGCGCGGGCGACGCCGGCCTTGGACAGAGCACAATGACAAAGAGAGCACGGGTGTGTACTGTACTGACTGGGCGCCGGGCTTGCTGGCGGCGCGCTGCGCGGCCTTGTGCGCGCGGGCGACGCCGGCCTTGGACAGAGCACAATGACAAAGAGAGCACGGGTGTGTACTGTACTGACTGGGCGCCGGGCTTGCTGGCGGCGCGCTGCGCGGCCTTGTGCGCGCGGGCGGCGCCGGCCTTGGACAGAGCACAATGACAAAGAGAGCACGGGTGTGTACTGTACTGACTGGGCGCCGGGCTTGCTGGCGGCGCGCTGCGCGGCCTTGTGCGCGCGGGCGACGCCGGCCTTGGACAGAGCACAATGACAAAGAGAGCACGGGTGTGTACTGTACTGACTGGGCGCCGGGCTTGCTGGCGGCGCGCTGCGCGGCCTTGTGCGCGCGGGCGACGCCGGCCTTGGACAGAGCACAATGACAAAGAGAGCACGGGTGTGTACTGTACTGACTGGGCGCCGGGCTTGCTGGCGGCGCGCTGCGCGGCCTTGTGCGCGCGGGCGACGCCGGCCTTGGACAGAGCACAATGACAAAGAGAGCACGGGTGTGTACTGTACTGACTGGGCGCCGGGCTTGCTGGCGGCGCGCTGCGCGGCCTTGTGCGCGCGGGCGACGCCGGCCTTGGACAGAGCACAATGACAAAGAGAGCACGGGTGTGTACTGTACTGACTGGGCGCCGGGCTTGCTGGCGGCGCGCTGCGCGGCCTTGTGCGCGCGGGCGACGCCGGCCTTGGACAGAGCACAATGACAAAGAGAGCACGGGTGTGTACTGTACTGACTGGGCGCCGGGCTTGCTGGCGGCGCGCTGCGCGGCCTTGTGCGCGCGGGCGGCGCCGGCCTTGGACAGAGCACAATGACAAAGAGAGCACGGGTGTGTACTGTACTGTACTGACTGGGCGCCGGGCTTGCTGGCGGCGCGCTGCGCGGCCTTGTGCGCGCGGGCGACGCCGGCCTTGGACAGAGCACAATGACAAAGAGAGCACGGGTGTGTACTGTACTGTACTGACTGGGCGCCGGGCTTGCTGGCGGCGCGCTGCGCGGCCTTGTGCGCGCGGGCGGCGCCGGCCTTGAGCTCGCCGTTCTTGAAGCGCAGCTCCTCCACGCAGCGCTGCAGCGCCTTGTTCTTCTCCACCTCGCGGTCGAACGACATGCGGTCCACCACCACCGAGTGCAGGTTCGCCCAGTCTGTACATACGGAACTTGTATTTTGATATTACTGCATACTATGGCCAAAGTGTAAGGACTCTATACAGTGGACAAGGTTCATAGAACCTAATCCTTCGGCGTCTTGGCTTGTTCGAAGCTCAGGGCTCTCACAAATCTTTCGTAACATGTATAAGTTTTTTTTTACGCTACACCCGCCATTCGAAATTTGATTTTATTATCGTGATTACTCAGAAAATCTCATTGTAACAATATAATACAATATTGTAAAAATCGGTTTCATCTTGAATTTTGTGAGGTTAACTCCGATTTGAGAATCCGGGGGAATCTAGAGTCAAAGTTGTAAAATATTGTAAAACCGACGCCATCTTGGATTTTGTAAGATCAACTCCGATTTGGATAAAAATTTATATCTGACAATCCGGTGCAGTCCATAACATGAATTTGGAGTCAAAATTGTAAAATATTGTAAAAACTGACGCCATCTTGGATTTCGTAAGATTAACTTCGATTTGGATTAAAACCGATATCTGATGATCCAGTGGGGTCCTTAACATGAATACAGAGTCAAAATGTAAAATATTGTAAAAATCGATATCTATGGGATTATAACATGAATATTGGAAAACATTGGTCAATTGGAAAAATATTGGAAATTGGTTAAATATTGGAAAAACTTCGTCGCAGTCACAAATACTGATTTCCTGAGAAATTACAACTAACAAATCACGTTCTAAAATGGCGTACCTCCCTATGTTATTAAACTTATTAATTCACCTATCAAAATACTATAACTTGAATCCTCCCCCTTCCCCATCGTTGACCCGAAAATCGCCGGAGCTGACTCACTGTATAGAGTCCTTACACTGTGCTATGCTATGGCAATAATACTATTTTACAAAAAATTCAAAAACATAGACGTAAACGTAGGCGATCAAGTCGAAACATGTCACAGCTATTGTGATATAAATACATCAATTTTAACCGTTTTTAGAAACGGTTAAAACGCGACCCTATTTCTAATACTCCGTTGTCCGTCTGTTACCAAGCTGTATCTCATGAACCGTGATAGACAGTAGAAATGTTCACAGATTATATTTTTGTCGCCACTATAACACTAAATACTAAAACACAAAATAAATATTTAAAGGGCTTTCTTACAACAGACATAATTTTCATGCCGTTTTTATAGATAAGTAATATTGGTAAAGATCCCTTCGTTACTTAGCCGTTTTTTTCAATATTAACATTCAATACTATTACTTCGAGTTTGAAATTCAATACGACAATAAGAAACTAGTTTGTTACAAATCATACCTTCGTCCGTGTTAACAGAAGCGTTCGCAAAAGTGCGTTGGGTTTCCTTTTGACTGCGGATGATACTCGCGTTTTGCAGCTTATCATTCAGATTCGCAATTTGTTCCTATAAAAAAAAAACATTTTATTTCAATTATCACCCATGCAACCATTTCACATACCTTTAAATAGAACACATTTTCACATCACCTACTTATTCGAAAAAGGGCTTTTTAATCATTATACAGTTTCACGTTTTCGAGCAATATGTAGTGGCCAGTGGCATCATGATTCATGGTGTGGGTAATATGACGTAGTTATTATTGGTGTTATCAATTTTCCCCCTGAATTCCAATATGTGCACATGGGAGCAAAACTATTTTGATCTTGGGCTTTAACGCGTTAAGGATTCAACTTTAGAACCCCTCACTACGTTCGAGATTCTGTTGTAGAGTAGTTGATTTCTTCCCTTCATTCAGGATTCAATAATATGCACGCTCATTTTGCTCCCTTGACACAATCTACTATTTTAGCCTTACCCGTAAGTGTTTGTTTTCCACCTTCAGCTGCGTGCACTGTTCGTCCCTTTCTCGCAGGTACTCGGCGCACGTCTCGCACTCTTCATCGACTTCGCGGTACCTCTCTCTCAACTCTTCCAACTCTTGCTGGCACAGTCTGAGACGTTCTTTCAGCGATGTAACTTCACTGTAAGACCATAGCAATTAGGGTGTGCAAACCGGTTTTTACTTGTAGGAAACGGTTAATAACCGGTTTTTCTATACTATTAAAAGCCGGTTTGCACGCCCTAATAGCAGTAGTATTAAAAGGAAAATTACTGCAGCAACGAGGATCGTTGAATTGCAATGGAGGAGGTAATTTAAGTTGATTAATATTCTCATAAATGCGTTTTATATATACAAAATGGATTTAAAAAAAGGACATAAAAATGTTATTTTACGCAGTGAAACCTTTGTGATATATTTCTTAAATTAATGTGTTGCCTTACTTGTCATGGTCGCCACCGTTCAGTTTGAGTTCATCCAACGTTTTAAGTTGTTCTGAAAAAGTTATTTTAGTTAATACAAAGCAAATTAATATATAGGTTTACTAAATATATAAAAATAATTCGTTCAAAACCTCTCATAATTTCAATTTGACTACTTTAAGGTATGCTACAGCCAGTGATGGGCAAAATTTATTCGAATGACGGATGACGGATGACGAATAACCAAATCATTCGCGGATGACGGATGAATTTTCGGATGATTATTCGTATTCGAATAAATTATTCGTCGAATAATTTATCCGCGAATAATTCATTCGCCGGATGAATTGCCACGAATATTTTTTTAAATACCTTATCAACTTCTGTTTAAAATAGCTATCTAATTATGAATTCATAACTCAAGTTTCATTTTCTTTTAAACATTATGGCCTTACTAGTTTATATGGAATTAATTTTATATTCGGTTATTTGAGTGAGAACTACGAGGCCCTTTTTAGACCGAGATAGTATATGTCATTGAAATGTACAGAAACTTGACAAAATCTATGCCATAGAAATTAGGCGGTTTCTTTGCTCAGATTTTCTTCCAACCCACATAGGGATTATAAAAGGACTGTAAATAAAAGTGCACTTTAGAAATCAACATGGATTTATTAATAATTCGTAATAAAAATCATACGTCATGATATTCTTTGTTTGAAAACCAGAGTAAATAACATTAACTACATATAGATCATATCGAATAGATCACTAAAGTCTTAGACGATCGTGAACTTTAGTAAAAATTTGTCATTTTTAATATATGTTTCTTTTTTTAAATTTAATAGAATAGCCAAAAAACCTTTAATATTGTTAGTAAATTTATAGGAGTAATACAGGGTGGAAAGACACGACGATCCTTCTCGCAAAGGGGGGTTAGTTTAAGTGATGGAGAATCGATTAGTAATGTTTATATTTTTGTTACGAACAATCAGTAAAAATATAAAAATTAATTAATGTTCTTCTTAGTGACAACCCTGCTATTACTATGTACTATACCTACATGTAACTGTAATGTGACACTTTATGTTTATAAAAATTACTTCGATTTTGCTCGACATACCGCAGCACTCGCTCTTCAAACCTTGGTGCAATGTGAACTACACCTCTTCCCCTTTGGTCGTTTTGGCCCGTTCGTGGTACTACGGGCTGATTATTTGCCACGCGACGCGATCAAAGGCCCGTAAAATTGACATACGGCTAGTTGGGTGTGGTGGAGGATATCTTTGTCGATAGCGTCGTAACTATAATTACACTCCCCGTATAACATAAGCAAATTTAGGTAATCGCGGGCTCCCAAGGGCATTTTGAAAATAGGTTTTATCACGTAATTTGCAATTTATTTACGTCACTGTATTATCACGGGTAAGACTGGGTAGAAATTAATATTTTTCCCAAACAAAATAATACAATTGTGCAAACTACCCACTAACAAAAATCAAATTTAACCATAGAGAAATTGAGACTAAGGGCAGTTACAATAAATAGGTTCATAAAGCCCATAATACACCGCCAGAAGAGCATGCTAGGCGGGGTGGAGGTGCGTGGAAGCTAGAAAATGCAGTTGGTTAACCGATTTGTATGGAAATACCTAAGAAATAAACCGTTTGCGCACCCTATCTGTAAAGCGGGCCGGGAGGCAACCGCCATATTGTAGCGGGTGGGTAGTATGCATGTAGTGTATGTACAAACCTGTTGTTATTCTTGATAGAAGTATGCTATTAAGGCGGTAGGTATAGGATGGGCTTTATGAACCTAATGTGTTGTTAATGTATGTTAAGTAGGATTGGGTTTGGCAGGGTGGTACTGGCTGTCAGATGATGAAGTAAAGGAACGATCGAATTTGGTTTGATAGTTTAAATACTTTTCTTATGAAAGATTAGTTCACGTAGGTATGATTTAGTAGGAAATACGACTAACTTGGCAAAAGTAACATGTTTATTTGAATTATAAAAATAAAGGCTTCAGAAGATATTATTTTCAATTCTACGATTCTGCATGTATAACTGCCCTTAGTCTTAATTTATCTATGGTTAGTTAGATTATTGTAAGTGGGTAGTTCACACAATTGAAATATTAACTGGGAAATATTATGGGGTAGAAATGTTGTTTTGGTAAATGTCACTGACCTTTGTGTTATTGTTAAATGTTATTGAACCTAATGAGGGTTGTCACTTGCAGTATTTTGCATCAAAAGTTAACTGCCTATAACTTAAAAACGCTTACGAATATGAGCCTAGTTTCTTTAGAGGAAATACAGTACTAAATCTAAACAATCCCCCTTTTGCGGAAAGGATCGTCGTGCCGTTCCACCCTGTATAATAAGTAAATCATTCGTCAAGTTAAAAACCGGTCGAAATATTTATTCGCCGATAAGTTACTCGCGAATAAATCATCCGCGCACAAATCATCCGCGAATAAATCATCCGCGAATAAATCATTCGCGAATAAAAAATTGGTGGATTATTCGTCATTCGAATGATCATTTAGATAAATTTTTATTCGAATAATGCCCATCTCTGGCTACAGCTATATATAGTTAATAAAGAAAGGGTAAATGTCAAATATGATATTTCGTGCTTGATACCTATTCAGGATTATCCACGTCCCGGAGGTCGTGGATAACCTGGTCGGTTGCGAGTCGGCTTTCAACCCTGAGGTTGAGAGCCGACTCCACCACCAGCTACACTGAGGAGTCGAAAAATTCATTTACTCAGCAACCACCCAAATGTTGAATTCAAATGGTTAAAACTCACGTATTTTTACCACAATAGGCGTGACATGTTGTTGCCCGAGCCGCGAAGGTGACAACACCACTCCGTCTGTCCGACGATGACTGCCCGATGCAGTCGAAACATGTCACGCCGAATGTGAAAAAAATACGTGAGGTTTAACCGTTTCAATTTTATGTCAGTATAACTCACGAAAGTTTATATAATAGGCTAGACGACTAAAAAAATCTATTTAGTCCGTCTTTTAGATTATTAAAAAATATTGTACACGTATTTTTTCTTTTCTTCGTCAAATCAAAAGTGACGAAAATACAGTTCTTTCAAGTTTCGCGTAACGTCACTATTAGGTACAATTCTTACCTAGTAGTGACGTCACAAGCCCCCATCCCGGAACTTTGATGCTCTATATCTTCGTCAATTTTAGATAAAATTGAAAAAGGAAAAAATGCGTGTCTAATAATTTTTGATAATCTCACTGACGGACTAATTAGAATGATAGTTTTTCAACGATAGTCGTCATCCCTATTTAATCTATCGTGAGTCTCATATATGATTGCAAGTTTGTACCACAGTGTAAGTTGTACCTTGTGTGTCGTTGTGCGTGGTGCGGTGCATGTCGTGCAGGCTCTGGCGCCGCCGCCGCCGCTCCTGCGCGCTGGACGGCCGCGCCAGCTCGTCACTCTGCTATATTACAACTTTGTACCACAGTGTAAGTTGTACCTTGTGTGTCGTTGTGCGTGGTGCGGTGCATGTCGTGCAGGCTCTGGCGCCGCCGCCGCCGCTCCTGCGCGCTGGACGGCCGCGCCAGCTCGTCACTCTGCTATATTACAACTTTGTACCACAGTGTAAGTTGTACCTTGTGTGTCGTTGTGCGTGGTGCGGTGCATGTCGTGCAGGCTCTGGCGCCGCCGCCGCCGCTCCTGCGCGCTGGACGGCCGCGCCAGCTCGTCACTCTGCTATATTACAACTTTGTACCACAGTGTAAGTTGTACCTTGTGTGTCGTTGTGCGTGGTGCGGTGCATGTCGTGCAGGCTCTGGCGCCGCCGCCGCCGCTCCTGCGCGCTGGACGGCCGCGCCAGCTCGTCACTCTGCTATATTACAACTTTGTACCACAGTGTAAGTTGTACCTTGTGTGTCGTTGTGCGTGGTGCGGTGCATGTCGTGCAGGCTCTGGCGCCGCCGCCGCCGCTCCTGCGCGCTGGACGGCCGCGCCAGCTCGTCACTCTGCTATATTACAACTTTGTACCACAGTGTAAGTTGTACCTTGTGTGTCGTTGTGCGTGGTGCGGTGCATGTCGTGCAGGCTCTGGCGCCGCCGCCGCCGCTCCTGCGCGCTGGACGGCCGCGCCAGCTCGTCACTCTGCTATATTACAACTTTGTACCACAGTGTAAGTTGTACCTTGTGTGTCGTTGTGCGTGGTGCGGTGCATGTCGTGCAGGCTCTGGCGCCGCCGCCGCCGCTCCTGAACGCTGGACGGCCGCGCCAGCTCGTCACTCTGCTATATTACAACTTTGTACCACAGTGTAAGTTGTACCTTGTGTGTCGTTGTGCGTGGTGCGGTGCATGTCGTGCAGGCTCTGGCGCCGCCGCCGCCGCTCCTGCGCGCTGGACGGCCGCGCCAGCTCGTCACTCTGCTATATTACAACTTTGTACCACAGTGTAAGTTGTACCTTGTGTGTCGTTGTGCGTGGTGCGGTGCATGTCGTGCAGGCTCTGGCGCCGCCGCCGCCGCTCCTGCGCGCTGGACGGCCGCGCCAGCTCGTCACTCTGCTATATTACAACTTTGTACCACAGTGTAAGTTGTACCTTGTGTGTCGTTGTGCGTGGTGCGGTGCATGTCGTGCAGGCTCTGGCGCCGCCGCCGCCGCTCCTGCGCGCTGGACGGCCGCGCCAGCTCGTCACTCTGCTATATTACAACTTTGTACCACAGTGTAAGTTGTACCTTGTGTGTCGTTGTGCGTGGTGCGGTGCATGTCGTGCAGGCTCTGGCGCCGCCGCCGCCGCTCCTGCGCGCTGGACGGCCGCGCCAGCTCGTCACTCTGCTATATTACAACTTTGTACCACAGTGTAAGTTGTACCTTGTGTGTCGTTGTGCGTGGTGCGGTGCATGTCGTGCAGGCTCTGGCGCCGCCGCCGCCGCTCCTGCGCGCTGGACGGCCGCGCCAGCTCGTCACTCTGCTATATTACAACTTTGTACCACAGTGTAAGTTGTACCTTGTGTGTCGTTGTGCGTGGTGCGGTGCATGTCGTGCAGGCTCTGGCGCCGCCGCCGCCGCTCCTGCGCGCTGGACGGCCGCGCCAGCTCGTCACTCTGCTATATTACAACTTTGTACCACAGTGTAAGTTGTACCTTGTGTGTCGTTGTGCGTGGTGCGGTGCATGTCGTGCAGGCTCTGGCGCCGCCGCCGCCGCTCCTGCGCGCTGGACGGCCGCGCCAGCTCGTCACTCTGCTATATTACAACTTTGTACCACAGTGTAAGTTGTACCTTGTGTGTCGTTGTGCGTGGTGCGGTGCATGTCGTGCAGGCTCTGGCGCCGCCGCCGCCGCTCCTGCGCGCTGGACGGCCGCGCCAGCTCGTCACTCTGCTATATTACAACTTTGTACCACAGTGTAAGTTGTACCTTGTGTGTCGTTGTGCGTGGTGCGGTGCATGTCGTGCAGGCTCTGGCGCCGCCGCCGCCGCTCCTGCGCGCTGGACGGCCGCGCCAGCTCGTCACTCTGCTATATTACAACTTTGTACCACAGTGTAAGTTGTACCTTGTGTGTCGTTGTGCGTGGTGCGGTGCATGTCGTGCAGGCTCTGGCGCCGCCGCCGCCGCTCCTGCGCGCTGGACGGCCGCGCCAGCTCGTCACTCTGCTATATTACAACTTTGTACCACAGTGTAAGTTGAACCTTGTGTGTCGTTGTGCGTGGTGCGGTGCATGTCGTGCAGGCTCTGGCGCCGCCGCCGCCGCTCCTGCGCGCTGGACGGCCGCGCCAGCTCGTCACTCTGCTATATTACAACTTTGCTAAATCATACTATAACTACATTCTTACACAAATTGACTAAGTCCCGCAGTAAGCTCAAGAAGGCTTGTGTTACGGGTACTCAGACAACAATATATATAATATACAAATACATAGAAAACATCCATGACTCAGGAACAAATATCTGTGTTCATCACACAAATAAATGTCCTTACCTGGATTCGAACCCAGGACCATCGGCTTAGCAGGCAGGGTCACTACCACCTACGCCAACCGGTCGTCTATGTAGGGATAACTATAGTTGGACCTAGGGCTACCATCCGTCCAGGTTTCCTCGGATTTGTCCTAGTTTGAAGCCCATCTGGGAAGAGTCCGGGCCGGATTTTTAAAACTTTCCGGGATAAACCCAGACATTTTTGACCTCAAGTCAATCCCAAGCAAAATAATATTTTTCTAAATTAAAAATAGTTCTCTTCAGTGTCCGGGGCGAGAACGCGATATCAATGAAACGTCCGGGATTTTTAACTTTTTGCCCGGTTCCAGCAATGACCGAGTTGGCATGGCAGCCGTAGTTGGACCAAGCTAAGTCTTCCAGGCTTTACGTGAAGTATGGCCTTTTCATACAATGTTCCTGTCTGTCGTCGCACTCCACATCTATTTAATTGGTATTTATCAGAACTAAGTTTGTGCCAAATAGCCACAGGAATTAAAATATTGACTAACAAACTTATATGCATAGCTGGGAATTAACTCGTTAATTATTAATTAATTCATTTACGGAATAACGTTTAAATTAACGTAAGAATATGTTAACGGAATCATTAACTTCCGTTAAATTTTCCCAAGTCCGTTAATCGTTAATCCAGTACCAAAATATTTACTAAAAAGATACCGCGCCACACCGCAAAAACCTCTGCATATGAAAGATAATGTTTTGGACTTTTGATTAAAGGTGCCCAGTTATGCTTATATGCTGACCTTCAAAGCTTTTTGTAGTTTCATTAGCTTTGTGTAGTGTGTAGCTAGGGTTTTTTGTAGGTCGACTATCCCCACTATTAATATATTAATATTGCTATTGATACATACCTCTTCGTGTCGCGATTGGAAGCTGTCAGATCTGCGAATAAGTTTTTATTGAATTAGTATTTTTTAGTGCCATATGAACAATATGACTAATGAAAATGAGCCTCAACAAGTCAACACAGTTTGTGAATAAAAGTTGTACTATGTTCTTCTAATATGCTTGATACCTATCATGAGAATCAAATATAACTATCACAAAAATGCTTATTTTGTGAATTTTTAAGCCAACCTTAACCATGGCAATTACTAACAAGATTTTTTTAAATTACTTGACTAACCCATCACACAGTTCACCACGAATTTACGCAAAAGCAGAGAGTAGAAGTGAGAAAGGTAAAGATCACATCGCGGTGTCTGAATCTTGCGCCACTCGAGTACTAGAACGAGACTATAACGCCGCCGAGCTGTAAAGACTTGCCTCCTATTCCTGGCAGGAGTGCTGCGGTTGGAATGGTCATCCACATCCATAAACATGTCGTCAGGCTTCTGCTGCGTGCCGAAGTAGTCTTCCATCTTCTTGTGGTCTGAAAAAATATGGTAATAGAGTTGTCAGATTCAGGAAACTACAAAATTCAAACTGACTTATACATACACCACAATAAAATAAACAGTTAAGAAATAAAACTTGTTTATTAAAAAATAAAAAAAGTATACTATTTTTCCTGTAATCATTATGAAACCTTAAACGAGACCATTAGAACATGGTTCTTGACGTGATTCATTCACGTGACGCGGCGCGCTACTTCTTTTTTTTTAATAACATACATGTCAAAAAGCAAACCGTTGATACATATGGAACGTTCGCGTAACGGTCGGAGCGGGAGCGTATAGAGTACCTGGTTCTTTGTCGTCTCCGAAGACCCGGCGGGAGTCGAGCAGGCTCTGGCGGCGGCGGCGCGCTTCGCCCGTGCCGGTGCCGGTGCCGGTGCCGGTGCCGGTACCGGTGCCGGCGCCGCTGCCGCCGGTGCCAGTGCCGCCCAGCGAGCTGCGCGGCCGCGCCAACTCCGCGAAGCTTTCCAACTCCACGACGCGTCTCTACAAACGACAAGACTCAAAGGTTACATGTACAAAAATTATCGAAGTTGCCAGGGTGTTCAAAAATCTCTGAACATGCACTTCCTAACAGAGGCGAGTTCAAATATTTCTAGGCTCATATAACTTCAACTTTCGTGAGTCGTACTGATATTAAATTGCAACGGATAACACTCACGTATTTTTATCACAATAGGCGTCTATTGTGATAAAAATACGGGAGTGTTAACCGTTGCAATTCAATATTTCTAGGCTCCTTGGTCGCTCCCATATATCTGATGGCAACCGTACGTCTGGGTACAGTACAGTCAACCAATTTGAACTCTAGGCTAATAGGACTATGTCATGGTGACACTATAAATCAGATTGTAAGAAATATCGTCCTACTTGTCATTTTGACAAGGTTCTAGAGTGGCCTAGGTTCCAATTGGTTCACTTGTACGTATGTAGGTCTAGGTAGGCACTGTTACATGATATGCCAAAAAACCATCCCAGAAAATGTACAAACCCAGATCAGACACAGTTTAGCTAAACGATTGTTGGTTCTTATCTATCAGTTTGACCTATTATATTCAAAGTAGTTCACAAAAAAAGTGTACATTTATCCTTTCACTAATTTCAAAATTACATAGTGCCACTTTGTCGCCATAATTTTGACAAGGGTACAATATGCATTGTGTGTATTCACATGCATATACAGGTTGGAAAGGCACGACGATCCTTTCCGCTAAAAGGGGAATGTTTAGATTTAGTACTGTATTTCCTCTAAAGAAACTAGGCTCATATTCGCAAGCATTTTTAAGTTATAGGCAGTTCACTTTTAATGCAAAATACTGCAAGTGATAACCCTCATTAGGTTCAGTAACATTTAACAATAACAAAAGGTCAGTGACATTTACCAAAACAACATTTCTACCCATAATATTTCATAGTAAATATTTTTGTAAACATAAAGTGTCACATTACACTTACATGTAGGTAGATAGTACGTAGTAATAGCAGGGTTGTCACTAAGAACATCAATTAATTTTAATATTTTTACTGATGTTCGTAACAAAAATCTAAACATTACGAATCGATTCTCCATCACTTAAACTAACCCCCCTTTGCGAGAAGGATCGTCGTGGCTTTCCAGCCTGTATAATGTTCAACACACGGAGTATTGTCAATACATGAAATATTCAAAGAACTTACTTCTAAAGATTCCTTAGCCTCCCGCAAGTCCTGGGCTTCTTGCTGGCACCTTTTCTTGTCTTCAGTAAGCAAGTCGAGTTCTTTTCGCAGCGTTTCACATTGCTGGGACAAGTCCTGTATTTCTTTATCTTTCACACCTTTTGAGGAGTCGCTGGTTTCCTTCTCGTCTTTGAGTCTGAAACATACTTGAAACTCATTTCTCCAATCGAATTGAACGGTACATTAGAGGCGCTGACTCTCATATCAATGTTAATAATTTTGATGGGACCATGATTCAATTCAACCGAATTTTTACAACAACTGTAAGCAATTCATGTTGCTTACAGTTGTTGTTTCCGTTCTGTAGTAATAGGTAGAAATAGGTTTATGAAATTATGATCTATTAAAAGTAGCTTTAAATAGTACCAACATTTAATATAACTTAAATAACATACGCCTGTTACGCTTACGTTCGCCAGTTTTTTTTTATCGAACTGAGTACGATCTAAATGTTAGCTTGATTAATAGTAATTACCTGCTTATTATTTTGCACTGTATCTCGGCCGTCTTTTCGTGAGTCTTAATATTCAACTTTAATTGAGAACAGAGCTGAGTAGCCTCCTCAAACTGTTTTTTCAACATAACATTTTGGTCTAATAGCGTTTTCGCTTCCATCTTCAAACCCTCGATGACGCTCATGCTCTCTTTCATTGACTGATTCAAAGTTAGTATTTCGGCAGTTAACTTATCTAATTCTGTTTTATTCTTCTTAATAGTGTCATCAGCTTGAGCTAGCTGGAAAGCGTTCTGTTCGCTTTCATTAGTTATAACGTCATTAACGGATTTTAGGTTCTTGTTTTCATGTTGCAAGCTATTAATAGATTCCATAAGCTCTTCGATTTTAGCTTTGGTGTCAGAATCGTTGTCTTTTTTTTCTGTATTCTGGAGCTGCATATTCAGTAGTAAACTATCTTTCTCATTCACAGTAGCTTTCAAGACATCTATTTCTTGTGTTAAGATCGCTACAGTTTTGACATTTGCGTCATTTTCCTCCACTTTTTTCTTGTAAACCTCATCAAGTTGCCCATGTAGTGATTTCAGTTTTTCTAGGTCTTCGTTTTTAATCAGTAATTCATTTGTGGCGTTTTTACAGAGCTCATGCAATTGGTCAACTTGTGATTTTAAAGATTCAATTTCTTGTTCCCTTTCTTCTAATATGCTCTTAGACTTTGTAACTTCGAGAGCAAGATTGTGTTTTTCTTGCAAGACCATGTCTCTGTGGTTTGACTGGTCCACAAGTTTTTCCATAAGGGCATATATTTTTTTATCAACTGGCCAATTCGTGTCAATGTCGTTCTGAGTAAAAATATTATGGTCTATTAGTTTCTGGTAGCCATTGCTAATTATTTTAGCTAAGTCATTTTCTCTTTGAACAATATCCAGAGTAACGGCGCTAGTGATTTCGTGAACTTTTTGCTTCTGCGCCTTGAGAAGGTTGTATTCCATTTCCTTCGTACTTAGCTGACATTTCATTTCATCGAGATTGTCAGTGACACTGCTAAGCTCTGAAGTTAGAAGCTCCATATGTCCCTGTAGCTCTGAGTATTTGTTCATTATTTCTAATAAGTCATTTTTATATTTGTCTACTACTCTGTCGATAAGATTTTCAAATATATGTACACTGGTTACATCAAATTCTTTGTCCAAAATACTCAAAATATTGTTTTTGAACATTGTAACTAATACTGTATTTTCGTTAGAATCACAATTAGAAATTTCTTCTGTCAGGGAATGTATATTATTCTTTATTTGTTTTGATGTGTCAGCAATGCTAACAAGGCGATAATCTTTTTCTTTTATTTCCTCTTGTATTTTAGAATATTCGAAGGTCATTTGATTAATTTTTTGATGCCACTGACTTTTAGATTCTTCAAAATCGTTTAATTTGTTGACTAGGTTTTCGACTTCGTTTCCATGTTTGGCAACCAGATTATCATAAAACATCTTCATAATATCGATTATTTTAATTTCTTCAGTACATGTGCTTTCTACGCCGGTTTTCTCGAAGTAATAACTGATACAATCTGCTTTATCGACAGCATAGAAGTCAATAGACCGCTCTTCAGGTATTTCGAATTTATTTGGCTGTGGACTAACGTGTAATTCTTTTGAGAATGAGTAGACGTTAGATTTTCCCATACTATCATCCAGGTTCATGTCATGAGTCATGGACAATTCGCCACGTTCAAGGTGACTTTTGATTGTAGCTACGTCTTCTGAAATAGTTCTACAATCTTCTCTGCCCGCCAATAGTTCGTTCTGAAGAGTAGACAACTTATTGCAACGCGAAGAACTTTCAGAATCACTACGACTTCTATTTAGTGTAGATTTATGTGCCGGGCTGTCAAAAGTGCTGGTGTTTTGAGCACATCGTATGCATGCCACTGTGTTGCCTTTAATCAATTCGTCTAAGTCGGCACATTTAACACTAAGCGCTGTATTACTCTCTTTCAAAACTTCCACTTCTTTTCTTAGTAAGTCAGATTCGTCAATAATTTCCATTACTTGTGTTGAAAGAAGATCATTTTCCTCTTGCAGCTTAGTAAAATCTTCATTTTTTGAGGAGAGCTTGTTTGTTAACTGATCTATTAAAATATTTTTTTTACTATTATCCTTTTCTAATGCATTAATTTTTGAGACTAATTTATCATTGACTAAATTGTCCTCATTAAGATTGGTGTATCTTTTCTCTAAATCAGATTTTAGGAGCTCAAGTTCAAGCAATTCTTGTTTTAATTTGTCTACATCTTCAGTAAGTATTTCGTAGCTTCGCTGACTGTTCCCATTCTTACAATATTTACACAAGGTATCAGTCACATAATCATTGACAATTGTTTCTTGTGGAACTTCGTTCAAAGTACTATTATGTTTCATAGGACTGTTTTGAGCATCTACTTTTCGAATATCAGGTTTCGCAATCTCCGAAAGTGTCTCCCTCTCCATTTTCTCATGTAAAGACAAGTTTTCGGCTTTTAATGCGTTTAACTTTTCATTTAATTTTTCATTTTCTATTGTAATCATTTGTAATTGTGTGTGTAATACATTAGGGTCTATCGTTTCAATTACATCAGTATTAATTTCGGTTTCTAGATAAATTTGTGTTCCATCTAAACAGGTTTGGTCCGGACCCAACAAAGTGTTATCAACAGATGCTAAAGTAATATCAGTGTCAAGCATCAACATATCTCCGTCTAAAGTAGATTCATCTTTAAAAGCTGAGCTATTTCTGTCTAAAACTTCAGGTAGAGAGAATCTTTTTATATTGGTATCGAGCCTATTGACCAAAGCAGTATTCTTTAATATCGCGCTTAGCTCTTGCAATGATTTCTTATACCCAGGCAAGTCTTTCTGGCACAGATTATACATTCTGTTGTTGTGGTGCTGCAAAACTTTTACTTGGGACTTAAGTAGTTTGTTCTCAGCGTATGTTGTGGCAGTTAGTGTTGACAAATTTGTTTTGTGACTTGAAATTTTCTTTTGCAACTCATGCGCAGGCTCCATTAGTAACTTAAGTTCTTTGCGTATTTCTTCCTGTTCTTTTAATAAATTAACATTAACAGACTCAAGATAATCTATTTTAGCCCTTAGTTCCAGGTTTTCATCTAAGACGATACCCTTTTCCGTTAAGAGTTTATCACAGTCGCAAACATTATAATGTGTTGCAGCATTTGTTGTTCGTAAATTGGTGTTAGAACTAGAATTTACTAAAGTCAGCTCCGCTTCGCTTCGCTGTATGGCGTCTATAATTCTGTTACAGCATAAAGTCAACAAACTTTGTGGCGAGTAATTTCCTGGGTCTATTAATAAATTACTTAGAGAACGACGAATTGTCTGTTTTTGATCACTGTCTAGGTAAGCGAATTCAGACCCAACGGTAAATGGCTCATTTGTTTTAGTCGATAGTGATTCTTTTAACGAGTTTTGGGACCGTGATTCAAGTTCACTATTGCTTATCTGTAATTCCAATAGTTGTTGCTTCATTGCGTTCTCTAATTCAGAGAAATTTATCTTCCATTCTTCGATTTTTGTTTCCAAATTTTCTATTATATAGAGCTTTTCATGTAACTCTACTTGAAGTTGTTTGAGCAGTTCCTCACTTTTGTGTAAGTCATTACTAATTTTTTTGGATTCTATTTTCTTTTGATCTAATTCAGCCGTTAAACAACTATTTTCATTTTCTGTATAATTTAATTTACAAATTAGTTGATGATTCTGTTCTTTCATTACTTCTAGGAGTTCAATGGTTTCGTTTATTTCTCCAGTATTGTTGGTACCTTCGTTTGATTTTAATGAAACCACGTCGTTAGCAGCCCGCTCCAAAATATCAATTATTTTACTGTAAACATTGGTATCAGTACTATTTTCTAATTGATTTTCGTCACACTGAGTGCCTATATTATAAAACAAACTAGTAGCGGTCTTATGTATGTTATTTAAAAGCTGATCTTGATTACCAATAGTTTCTTCTAGTGTTTTTGAAAGCTTCTGTAGCTCTATACACTTCTCGTCTAGGAGGTTTTCTTTCTCGGCAAAGTCACGTTTTAAGTCTACGATGACGTCAGTCTTGATGCGTAAAATTTCGTCGAATTCAGTTTGACTATTTTTAACAATAGCCTGTAGACTTTCTATTTCTTTTCTGGAAACCATATCTACTTGTAAAGCGTTTTCTAACTGTGAACGCAAGTTCTTTTCTTCGTTTTTGATAGAAGTTATTAACTTTTCTTTTTCAATAACACCAAGGCTTAAGATTTCGTAACTCGCATTGGCTAGCTGCAGTTTTTCATCAAGCTCACAATTTTCTTTACTGATTTCGTGTAATTCTTTTTTAACGTTTTCAAGATTTGTGGTTAGTTCCGTAACCTGGTGATCTAGGTTTTCTTTTTCATTTTCGAGTTTAGTATTATCACAGATTAATGATTCAACTTTTAATCGGAATTCCTCAATTTGTTCCTGTAATGTATTGCTAATGTTCACTGCTATTTCTTTCTGAGACACGATTTCTTCGGCGGCGTTTTGTACAGAGTTTAATTGGCGGCAAAGATGTTCCAAATTAGACACATCGTTTGGAAATATTTCTTTTTTATTTGATTCAGGTAAATGTGTCGACAAAAGTACCTGCACTTCAATTACAGTTGTTCTCCATTTGCTTAAGTTAGCTTGAAACTCTTCATGCTCCTTGCTAAGAGAATTCATAAGACTATCTTTGGTTAAGATTTCACTCTTTAATTCATCTATAAGCCCGTTTTTGTAAAGGACTTCTTGTTGCAAATCTTGTAACTTCTCCTTGTCCTTCTCTAATACACATAAGTTACTTTTAAATTCGTTCAGATTGTTTAATAATTTATCATGACTTTCGTTAAATTCGTGTAACTGGTGAGAATAATCTTCGTTTTGTTTTTCTAATTCTGCAACACGTATTTCAGCATTCAGTAATTTATCCGAAAGATCATTTGTATTCTTGACCAAGTCCATGTTATCTTCCATTAATTTGTTTATAACATTCATGTTATCTTGTATTTGTTCTTTAGCATTATGTGCCTCTTCAATAAGTCTTTTAATTTGGTCTTCCTGCCCTTCTAGTTGTTTTTTCAGTGATTCTGTATCAGAAGAATTGTGCAATAATTTGTCAGTTAGGTCGTCAGTATTCTTCCCAAATTGCTTATTTTCTTCTATTAATTTATTTATTACATTAAGGTGTTCTTGTATTTGCCCTTTTAAATTATTTTCTTCCTCAACGAGTCTCGCAACTTCCTCTTCTTTTTCTGTTAGTCGTATTTTCAACAAATCAAAGTCAGAGGAAGAGTTCAACAATTTATCATAATTTTCATTTAGTTCGAGTAATTGACGAGTATACCCTTTATTCTCTTTCTCTAAATCTTGAGCACGTATCTCTAATTCAGAACTCTGTTTTTCAGCACTCAACAATTTATCAGAGAGTTTATTAGTATTATTGGCCAAGTCCTTATTGTCTTCCATTAGTTTGTTAATTACATTTAAGTTTTCTTGTATTTGATCTTTCGACGTTTGTGCTTCCTCAACGAGCCGCATAATTTCCTTTTCCTTTTCTTCCAGTTGTTTTGTCAATAACTCAGTATCAGAGGAACATGTATCGGATGCATGATTTGATTTTAATTGCTCGATCTCTTTATTACGTGACTCGAGAGCCATTTGAAATGAGTGAATAAGATTTCTCATATTTTCATTATTAGCTATGAATTTTTCCTCATTATCAATCATTTTTTCGAGGGAAATGTCGTTATTACAGAAATCATCATTATCAAACTTCTTTTCCATAAGTTTAGCTTGCAGTTCTTTGATAACGATAGTATACGATTGGATGTCACTATTAGCAGATTCCAAGTTCTGTTTTTGGGAGTTTATAGTGGAATTCAAAGTTTCTATCGACGACTTAAGCAAATAATTCTCTTCATCTGTATATTTTAATAGGCCATTCGTTTTGCTGATTTGTTCTCGTAATTCTGTACACGTAGTCTTTAGTGATTCAATTGTAAGTTTTTGTTGTAGAATATCACTTTCTAACTGAGCAATAACTTCATTTTTGGCCGAGACACTCGTTCGCATCTCGTCTACCAACCGCTGCAGTTGCCCCGCAGGCTCGTTGTTTGACGAATCAACACTGCTGTCATTGTCACTCACTAAAGATATATCTTTAGATATATCCATAAAATTGCCGAAATCCTTTTCAAATGTTCTAGACAATGATTTACCTGAAACTAGAAAATAGTTGGGAGAATTAAATGACTAAATCTCAAGAGGTACTTTCAAAGATTTCATTGCATGTGAGATTTGGGTTACATAATTACAGATATTTTTTTCAGGTGAAACTTAATAATATTGTTTCCTATTGAAATTAAACACTTTAGAACGTATTAATTGCGTTTATTAATACCACGATTCCACGACCCAAAGTTAGAATGCGAATTCTCCCCGTCAATCAAAAAAGTTACTAGAATGCCCTTCAGGCAATGTATGACTAGCTTTATAAGCCCCTCTGGACATTGTAGACCAACCTTTGCTTTTGATTTTAATTATTTTTGTATGTTGGTAGTTTGCACAAGTAACTTTTTTGATTGACGGGGAGCATTCGAATTCTCTCGGTCATCATCTTAACCCTGTGAACACGAGTGCTGTAAAGGGCTCGAAACTTAGGGTCATGGTGTTAATATACGCGATTAATCCCGAGTGTTTAATTTCAATTAATAACAATCGCGGTAACAGAAGACAATATTATTGTTTCTTATGTTTAATAAGTACTTACCACTTTCTTTCAGTTTTTTGCTACCTGTCTGTTCATTTATTAGGGATAGCAGCTCGTCTTCTCTTGATTTGGCTTTTGTTTTGAGAGTTTCATAAATGACTTCCAAATCAGTTAACTTGGTATTATACTCTTTACATCGTGCTTCTAACTCCATCTGGAACATATATCCCTTCATAAATACTTCAAAATATATCTTTAGGAAATCAATTGTACGTTAAAATAATTTTCATCACACTTGCTTAGTAATGGTGTTATAACGCGCAGGCGTATAGAGCGGTTAGAGCCGATTTAGTCCCCTCGGGAGTTACGGATTTTAGTACAATATAACTCCCGAGGGAGTTATGAGTTTAGTTTTAAAATATCGTACGTCATTTCACTTCAGACTAAGGAGGTTTTGCATCAGCTAAGGCTTATTTCAAATCTTCAAACTTGGCTATAAACCAACTTTATTGTGTATTAAACTTTAACGCAATATTTATCTGCATTTTATTTAATATTTTACTATTATTTGACAGATTATTTCAATTATTTCAAGATATTTAGTTTTGAATATCGGTACAATCTGGCAGCATGACTTAGCAAGTTCGAAAACTAAACGCAGTTCTTAGTAATTATCTGTGAAATGTAAAAAACTTGACAATGTCATTTGTTTTATTGTCGGTCGTCCATCATTGATTTTTAAAGGCTTCGAAGTGTGTTTTATGTGTTTATTTATAAATATCCAGGAAAAAAATGTCATTTAAATTTCACTAACAATAGCAATTGTACTATTACATTCAACTCAACTTTATTAAATAGATTCATTTGTATTTTTGTTTTTTCTCTTACAAGTGTGATGAAAAACATTGTATGCATCACGGTCGGTAAGAGCCCGACGCAGCAGGCGGAGGGCTTCTAACAGACTCTCGTTGGTAATCCTGTACTTACCTCCCTAGATGCACAATGTACTATTAACTGTGTCCCGAACAGCTATACAATATCTAGTATTATATTTACCTTGGCAGATGAATACGTTTGAACTTCTAATTTGGCCTGTGTTATTTTCTCCTGCAGTATTTCCATTTCCGAATCTCTTTCCATGCATTTGGCGTTGAGTGACTTAATTTCATCTTCCAACTTGGATATTCTATTTGTGCTCTGTTCTAACTTTTCTATATATTCTACCTATACACAACAAATGTATTTGTAATATATTTGAGATTCAAAAACGCATATGGTTTATATATAAAGATAATCGCATTGTAAGTCAAATTGTGTCAAACGAATGGGTAGAATAAACATAATTAGATCTGTGGATATCTAAAAAGTTATAAAATTATATGCTCACCACTTCTGGGTTATACATTCTTTCTCGTTCCGTTAGTTCGACGATATCCTTGAGATCTTTTTCTGCCGTTTTTGCTTTCTTCCTTAGCACACAAGGAGGAGTTTTAGTTGCATCTGTTTATCAAAAACAGTATTACCAGTATTATATTATTAGCAGTATTAATTGGAAATCAAGTCAAATAGATTGTAGGTAAGTGCATGTATATATTGAATATATATACGTTTCACTATAAACTATAAGCATAGGTATGTCTTCTCGGGTATACAATTGAAGGTTTGTGAAGCATATACTTTATTCTCTTTACCTCAAATATTTATTATTTTTTTTAAATATTTATTAAAAAAAAACAGAAAAAAAATACCTCGGTAAAGAAAAAAAAGGGGGAAAGAGGGTTCGGAAACCTTATCGCCAAGCATCTGCAGTAGTCTCTCTTCTTTCTAGTCCACTTTTAGCAACTAATCCCGAGATTTGGCGTAGGCACCAATTTTACGAAAGCGACTGCTATCTGACCTAACCCAGAGGGTAAACTAGGCCTTATTGGGATTACTCCGGTTTCCTCACTATGTTTTCCTTCACCGAAAAGCGATTGGAAAAATATCAAATTATATTTCGTTATGTTCTGAAAAGTTTAACCTGCGACCTTCGAATTGAATGTTGCGCGCTCTTACGGCTGGGCCACCAACGCATCTGGAGTAGTACCTAATTTTTCTTTTAATGACACAGTTTGTCAATATTAAGGCAAGTACTCACTATAACATTTGTGGTATGGAGAGCAGTGTGAGGTGTTAGATGCGGTGTCTTCGTCGCTATCTATAAGTAACAGATATTATTATAGGTACACAATGTGACATGTTTCTAGCCGACTATGGTAAGTGTATAATCATTAAATAAATATTATAGGACATTCCATCACAAATTGACTAAGTCCCGCAGTAAGGCTTGTGTTACGGGTACTCAGACAACGATATATATATAATATACAAATACATAAATACCTACTCGTACATAGAAAACATGCATGACTCAGGAACAAGTATCTGTGTCCATCTCACAAATAAATGCCCTTACCGGGATTCGAACCCAGGACCATCGGCTTAGCAGGCGGTCGTCCGAATTTAAATAATTTTAGCTAACATTTTCTAAAAAATATTTTTTTATGTTGCTATGATTGTGCTGTTTGTTCCCCGCTAATGTCCGCACTGCTGATCTGGTGTTAGTGTTTGAGGTAACGACCTTTGCTACAATTATCGTTTCATTTTTAGTTATAGTTTGAAGAACAGCTGGTTTGATAGGTAGGTAGGAAGTGTCTTAACTATGAGTATCAACATTTATAATCGTTATAGTATATTAATCGAATATCACATAGGTTTTATTGGTAATTGGAGTAACTGACCAAGGTCAATGATCTCATCGCTGAAGTTGACCTTCTTGTCTTTGGGCGGCGGCGTCAACATGGCCTGCTCCTCCAACACGGACGGCAGCTGGCTCGACCGTTTGATCACTTGGAACTCTCGCGGCGTAGGAAAAGCTAGGGGGCTGTAAACATATTCACAGTTTAAATAAATATAGCGGTATTTAATAGTGATTATTACAGAGTAACAGCGTTGACGCAGGTGCAGAACCTCTCCAGTCATAGTGACTCACTTGTACTTGAGGCTGGGCGTGCAGAACCTCTGCACAGGCGCGCCCTCGTCCCGCGGGTGGCTGAGCTCGGCGGTGGAGACGGTCATGTGACTCACTTGTACTTGAGGCTGGGCGTGCAGAACCTCTGCACAGGCGCGCCCTCGTCCCGCGGGTGGCTGAGCTCGGCGGTGGAGACGGTCATGTGACTCACTTGTACTTGAGGCTGGGCGTGCAGAACCTCTGCACAGGCGCGCCCTCGTCCCGCGGGTGGCTGAGCTCGGCGGTGGAGACGGTCATGTGACTCACTTGTACTTGAGGCTGGGCGTGCAGAACCTCTGCACAGGCGCGCCCTCGTCCCGCGGGTGGCTGAGCTCGGCGGTGGAGACGGTCATGTGACTCACTTGTACTTGAGGCTGGGCGTGCAGAACCTCTGCACAGGCGCGCCCTCGTCCCGCGGGTGGCTGAGCTCGGCGGTGGAGACGGTCATGTGACTCACTTGTACTTGAGGCTGGGCGTGCAGAACCTCTGCACAGGCGCGCCCTCGTCCCGCGGGTGGCTGAGCTCGGCGGTGGAGACGGTCATGTGACTCACTTGTACTTGAGGCTGGGCGTGCAGAACCTCTGCACAGGCGCGCCCTCGTCCCGCGGGTGGCTGAGCTCGGCGGTGGAGACGGTCATGTGACTCACTTGTACTTGAGGCTGGGCGTGCAGAACCTCTGCACAGGCGCGCCCTCGTCCCGCGGGTGGCTGAGCTCGGCGGTGGAGACGGTCATGTGACTCACTTGTACTTGAGGCTGGGCGTGCAGAACCTCTGCACAGGCGCGCCCTCGTCCCGCGGGTGGCTGAGCTCGGCGGTGGAGACGGTCATGTGACTCACTTGTACTTGAGGCTGGGCGTGCAGAACCTCTGCACAGGCGCGCCCTCGTCCCGCGGGTGGCTGAGCTCGGCGGTGGAGACGGTCATGTGACTCACTTGTACTTGAGGCTGGGCGTGCAGAACCTCTGCACAGGCGCGCCCTCGTCCCGCGGGTGGCTGAGCTCGGCGGTGGAGACGGTCATGTGACTCACTTGTACTTGAGGCTGGGCGTGCAGAACCTCTGCACAGGCGCGCCCTCGTCCCGCGGGTGGCTGAGCTCGGCGGTGGAGACGGTCATGTGACTCACTTGTACTTGAGGCTGGGCGTGCAGAACCTCTGCACAGGCGCGCCCTCGTCCCGCGGGTGGCTGAGCTCGGCGGTGGAGACGGTCATGTGACTCACTTGTACTTGAGGCTGGGCGTGCAGAACCTCTGCACAGGCGCGCCCTCGTCCCGCGGGTGGCTGAGCTCGGCGGTGGAGACGGTCATGTGACTCACTTGTACTTGAGGCTGGGCGTGCAGAACCTCTGCACAGGCGCGCCCTCGTCCCGCGGGTGGCTGAGCTCGGCGGTGGAGACGGTCATGTGACTCACTTGTACTTGAGGCTGGGCGTGCAGAACCTCTGCACAGGCGCGCCCTCGTCCCGCGGGTGGCTGAGCTCGGCGGTGGAGACGGTCATGTGACTCACTTGTACTTGAGGCTGGGCGTGCAGAACCTCTGCACAGGCGCGCCCTCGTCCCGCGGGTGGCTGAGCTCGGCGGTGGAGACGGTCATGTGACTCACTTGTACTTGAGGCTGGGCGTGCAGAACCTCTGCACAGGCGCGCCCTCGTCCCGCGGGTGGCTGAGCTCGGCGGTGGAGACGGTCATGTGACTCACTTGTACTTGAGGCTGGGCGTGCAGAACCTCTGCACAGGCGCGCCCTCGTCCCGCGGGTGGCTGAGCTCGGCGGTGGAGACGGTCATGTGACTCACTTGTACTTGAGGCTGGGCGTGCAGAACCTCTGCACAGGCGCGCCCTCGTCCCGCGGGTGGCTGAGCTCGGCGGTGGAGACGGTCATGTGACTCACTTGTACTTGAGGCTGGGCGTGCAGAACCTCTGCACAGGCGCGCCCTCGTCCCGCGGGTGGCTGAGCTCGGCGGTGGAGACGGTCATGTGACTCACTTGTACTTGAGGCTGGGCGTGCAGAACCTCTGCACAGGCGCGCCCTCGTCCCGCGGGTGGCTGAGCTCGGCGGTGGAGACGGTCATGTGACTCACTTGTACTTGAGGCTGGGCGTGCAGAACCTCTGCACAGGCGCGCCCTCGTCCCGCGGGTGGCTGAGCTCGGCGGTGGAGACGGTCATGTGACTCACTTGTACTTGAGGCTGGGCGTGCAGAACCTCTGCACAGGCGCGCCCTCGTCCCG
The DNA here is from genome assembly GCA_949128165.1 of Lathronympha strigana. NCBI lineage: Eukaryota > Metazoa > Arthropoda > Insecta > Lepidoptera > Tortricidae > Lathronympha > Lathronympha strigana. The sequence continues at coordinate 4,115,872 of OX421905.1, forward strand.
CGGGTGGCTGAGCTCGGCGGTGGAGACGGTCATGTGACTCACTTGTACTTGAGGCTGGGCGTGCAGAACCTCTGCACAGGCGCGCCCTCGTCCCGCGGGTGGCTGAGCTCGGCGGTGGAGACGGTCATGTGACTCACTTGTACTTGAGGCTGGGCGTGCAGAACCTCTGCACAGGCGCGCCCTCGTCCCGCGGGTGGCTGAGCTCGGCGGTGGAGACGGTCATGTGACTCACTTGTACTTGAGGCTGGGCGTGCAGAACCTCTGCACAGGCGCGCCCTCGTCCCGCGGGTGGCTGAGCTCGGCGGTGGAGACGGTCATGTGACTCACTTGTACTTGAGGCTGGGCGTGCAGAACCTCTGCACAGGCGCGCCCTCGTCCCGCGGGTGGCTGAGCTCGGCGGTGGAGACGGTCATGTGACTCACTTGTACTTGAGGCTGGGCGTGCAGAACCTCTGCACAGGCGCGCCCTCGTCCCGCGGGTGGCTGAGCTCGGCGGTGGAGACGGTCATGTGACTCACTTGTACTTGAGGCTGGGCGTGCAGAACCTCTGCACAGGCGCGCCCTCGTCCCGCGGGTGGCTGAGCTCGGCGGTGGAGACGGTCATGTGACTCACTTGTACTTGAGGCTGGGCGTGCAGAACCTCTGCACAGGCGCGCCCTCGTCCCGCGGGTGGCTGAGCTCGGCGGTGGAGACGGTCATGTGACTCACTTGTACTTGAGGCTGGGCGTGCAGAACCTCTGCACAGGCGCGCCCTCGTCCCGCGGGTGGCTGAGCTCGGCGGTGGAGACGGTCATGTGACTCACTTGTACTTGAGGCTGGGCGTGCAGAACCTCTGCACAGGCGCGCCCTCGTCCCGCGGGTGGCTGAGCTCGGCGGTGGAGACGGTCATGTGACTCACTTGTACTTGAGGCTGGGCGTGCAGAACCTCTGCACAGGCGCGCCCTCGTCCCGCGGGTGGCTGAGCTCGGCGGTGGAGACGGTCATGTGACTCACTTGTACTTGAGGCTGGGCGTGCAGAACCTCTGCACAGGCGCGCCCTCGTCCCGCGGGTGGCTGAGCTCGGCGGTGGAGACGGTCATGTGACTCACTTGTACTTGAGGCTGGGCGTGCAGAACCTCTGCACAGGCGCGCCCTCGTCCCGCGGGTGGCTGAGCTCGGCGGTGGAGACGGTCATGTGACTCACTTGTACTTGAGGCTGGGCGTGCAGAACCTCTGCACAGGCGCGCCCTCGTCCCGCGGGTGGCTGAGCTCGGCGGTGGAGACGGTCATGTGACTCACTTGTACTTGAGGCTGGGCGTGCAGAACCTCTGCACAGGCGCGCCCTCGTCCCGCGGGTGGCTGAGCTCGGCGGTGGAGACGGTCATGTGACTCACTTGTACTTGAGGCTGGGCGTGCAGAACCTCTGCACAGGCGCGCCCTCGTCCCGCGGGTGGCTGAGCTCGGCGGTGGAGACGGTCATGTGACTCACTTGTACTTGAGGCTGGGCGTGCAGAACCTCTGCACAGGCGCGCCCTCGTCCCGCGGGTGGCTGAGCTCGGCGGTGGAGACGGTCATGTGACTCACTTGTACTTGAGGCTGGGCGTGCAGAACCTCTGCACAGGCGCGCCCTCGTCCCGCGGGTGGCTGAGCTCGGCGGTGGCGATGGTCATGCGTCGCGGCGCGCACCATGTCTTCCTGCGCGCGCCGACGTCGATACTGTGCGTCCCGAAACCGTTCAGGATCATCTTCTGGAGGTTCTCTATCTTGCTCAGTAGGATGCGGTTGTCTTGCTGCAAGTGTACAAAATACGGGGATCGATATAACATTAGTATCTTTATGATTATTTATATTAACGACCATTGGAAAAAGAATTGTGACGTCACGACTACGTCACAACGCATCGCCGCCCGTCGCCGCGTACACATCGACCCCCTGCCGGCGCGGCGACCATCCTGCGACATTGACGCATTTAGCAAGTATTGACCCGGTTCCGGTTAGCATTAATCCGGCCGCCATAGGACCTAGCAGCGAATTCGAATCGTGCAGGAATTTTCTCGGCTAGTTTGGGGGTAGCGAACCAGAAACAAAACATCCAGTACCTCGATATCTCCCTCACACCTCAGATTTGATTGGACTCGGGCTAAGCAATCTCTCTGGACCCCAAACTCAGTAGGAATATTACAAAGTAGCAAAATCACATGATCACGCGGAAGGATCCTGCATTTTCCCCAGGCTACAATTCAACTTCACAGTCCTTCAGCTCTAACGCCTAGAGCATGGAGCTCCGGTCAGTGTAAAAAGCGCGAACAGGTGAGCAGTCGATGTTATCAGCCCACGCTAAAAAAAAGGGCTTCTCAGCCGGGTATAACGGTCGGTGTTCTCGCATTCGCTCCGGGTTTCCTTAACCCTCGCACAGCCCCTAAGACTGAGGGATATGTATGGTTCGTCCTCACCAACGACCATCACAGAGTTACGACGATTCAAGACAAGTAGGCAGTAGGCACTGATGCAAATACATGAACGCTAAGTGACTAACAGATCTCTATACCTAATATACCAAAAAAGATTTTATTCCTAAACACCATGTTTCAAACATTGAAACTTACCTCAATGTGATTCTTAATAGCCAATTCAGACTGTAATTTAGACAGCTGCTTGGTCAAATCCTGTAATTTTGTAGCGTCCGTGGCCACCGCGTTCACCTCCGGCTTATTCTTGATTGCCTTAGCTCTGTTAGCAAACCTGCAACATACAAGATGTCATTAACTTTGACCGCCAAGCCCCCTCCAAATAAAAATCGTAGCCTCCAAGCAGCAAACCCGCCTCAGCAATTGGGCCTACTTACTGTAAGGTGGATATTGTCTCCTCAACTGCAGCAGGGGTGACGGCGCATATAATACTGGTCTTCGCGTTCCCGCCGAGCGAGTTCTGCAGTATACGTGTAAGCTTGCTGTCTCGGTAGTTCGCGTGTCTGGAAATGTAGTGAAATTAAAAAATAAGCTAGGATTCCGCTCAGCACGATGGGACGAGAACTCAACAAGGACGATGTCTCAACTGATGAGTTATTTAATGTGTTAAGAGCTAGATCTTAACACATTCAATACCTAACAAGAAATTGAATAATACCACAGAAACCACTGAGCTGCAACTCGCTAGAGACCAAACATTAAATACAATACTGAACACCAAGCTCCCAGTAAACTTGCGTCAGAGCTGTACCAAGCAAACATTCATCCTGATAGATTGTCAGACATCCTGTTTATCTAGGTAATTTTAGTCATTTCAAAATCAAATATGCAATCCATTAAAACTTTTCTGTTTACATCAACCCTGCGCGCTGTGGCCATGTGCCATGTGTGTCCCGCCAACTAAGTGGCCTCTTTAGCGTAGCCTGTTGCCATGAATAGGAACAATCCTGGTGGGTTGTTATCCGAGCCGACCAGGTCCACAAGCCTGCAAGGCTCAGCTGCAATACGACAGCTACTTGTTTATGTGTGTACCCTCATTGAAGCGCCGATTTGCCCGGCACATTACGAGCCGCCCACGTCCACAAGGCTCAGTTGCAACATATTTACGCAGCCGGATGTCTCCTGCCTTTCCTTGTGCAGCTTTAACTATATAATAGTAGATTACATACCAAGGCCGTTTAAGTGGGAAATGCCTCGGATCCCATGTAATTGTCGGCCGAGGCGAAGCCGAGGTCGACTAACATGCGATCCGAGGCTTTCCCATTTACCGGCCGAGGTTTGTATACTATTTTTCTGTCCGACGGAGGCGGCAATTTAGTTTTGCGTAAAGTGGCGCTTACCGGCCGGAGGACTGAAATAGTACATTGTGCATCTAGGGCGGTAAGAAGGGCATTACTTACGAGGGTCTGTGACCCGAGTTAGTAATCCCCTTACTGCCCGTGGTACACACAATGTTTTTCATCACATTTGCGAGGAAATAAATAAACTTTCTAGGCAGATAAAGAAACAATCAATATTAGCGGTAGTGTAGTAGCACAGTCCACAGTACTCCGGAGTGAGTACGACTATGCGCGTACGTATGCGCGGCGAGCGCGTGGGGGGCAGGTGCTCCGGGAGCTCTGGGCGGGCGGGAAAGTAGTATGAGAATCCTTTAAAACCATGGGATTAATACAGCTCTTTAAGTCTAAGTATGCTTGCATATAATATCACCATTTACGAGGAGGTAAGATGAAAAATAATGTTTTATACTTGTGGGGGCCTTCAGACAGCTGCTTGATGACGAGCGCCAGCACGGACAGCGACTTGTTGATGTGGGTGCCCTCCTTGAAGCGCTTGCCGGTGGCGCCGGTCTGTCCGGCGCGTTCCGAGCCCGCCAGGTCCACAAGGTTCAGCTGAGAGACATTCACACAGCCGGCTGTCTCCTCGCCGTCCGTGTGCTCTCGCGATTCTATTGTCTGTTGACAAGCAAAACTTACGAGTTGAACAAGTTCAAGTTCATTCCTGAATAGAGGGTAAATATAAGAGGCACTGCTAACTTACACGGTTCACTTTTCCTATCGACATGCAGATGATGTATAAAAATTATTATTTTTGAAATATAAAAATGAATAGATATTTACTTACAATTTGGAATATGGAATGAGACCGGCTACTCTCTTCATTCATATTTGTGGCACCTGTGTGTCGGTTTATCTCGCCCTATAACATAAAATAATATTCTTTTTAAATTGTACGAAACTACCACCATAACATTTAAAAGTAATTCCCAATCTAGGACTGCCATCCGTCCGGGTTTCCCCGGATTTGTCGTAGTTTGGAACTCGTCAATGGAGCGTCCGGGCCGGATTTTTAAAACTATCTGGAGTAAACCCGGACATTTGTGGGTTCAGATCAATCCCAAGCAAAATAATATATTTTTTAATTAAAAATTGTGTTCTTTACTGTCTGGGGACAGATCGCGATTCCAATGAAATGTCCGGGATTTTGAACTTTTTGCCCCGTTTCGGCAATGTACGGGATGGCAGCCCTACCCCAATTGCGAAAAAAAAAACCTTGCCATACAAAATGTCAAGATCACACAACCAAAATGTATGAAGCTGTCAATTTTTGACGTGACAACGCGACAATTCGATGGAGCCGGCTGCACGCACGAAAAAACATGACTCATGCGGCGTTACCTCGCTCTGAGGCGTTCACGATGAGTAAAAATCAATGGCTTTACTATTCGATCGTTGTCACGTTGAACTATCGTCAGTAAACCGACTTTACAGACAACCGATTTTTTTTCGTGATTTCAGTGTTGATCCATATTAAAAGTTGCTCAGTATCACTTATACATATGTGCTGAAATCGCACATAAGTCCTTACTTCTTTCATGATATCCAGGACTTCTTTTGGAGAAGATGTGAACTTCTCTGTTGCATCCACCTTGAGACCATGCAGGGTGTCTCGAATCTTAATGTTGTCATTCTCACAGTTCAACAGGTCTTTCAGGGTTTCATTATAAATTTCTATGAATGATACTCTGGAAATTTAAGAAAATTTGTGTCTGTTACTCTAATTGAACCTACGGCCGACAATATGTTGCCTACTAACCAACCTATCTGTTTGTTTACAATCTCGCGCATTAGTTTATAAACTAACTACCCATTCACACTTCTACAGTGACATCTACATATAATAACATGACATTTGCAAGATAAGAGGAGGTCAAAAAATAATTGTATTAAATTTGTACTTACTTATCCTTCATTATTATATAATAAATAATAAAAAAATAAAATAAATTTTTATTGCAACTTAGGATATTACATAAATAATTGGTACCTGACTCTCAAACTAGGTTACCCTGTGTCTCAAGAGCCAGCTCCTTCCCATTGAAAGGCGTTACATAAGTATACAATGTTAGACATTTGTTTTATACCTAATTAAATGCAGTGTAAAAGGTTTTTTTTAAATATTTTATATGTTCTTGAACTATTAACATATTGCAGAGCAAGTTATTGTAAACAATGTAGGAATGAAACCTAAAAAATTTAACACTCCCTGATAGAATAAATTTAATCTGCCTTGCAGTTTTAATTTATTCTATCAGGGAGTCACCATAGACTCCTCTTAAAATAATTTATTCATTACAAAACAATTTGAGATGTTATTCTATGTATAAGGTGCGTTCGGCAAAGTTTGACGATTTTGGGTGTAAGGTACGGACATGGTTGAAATAAGGAAATGATCATTGATGAAATTAATCATACAACCTTACCCGTTGTCCAATCTTAGTCCAACGCACCTTCATTCTTTAGGAGTATATTTAAATGAATTATGTTATTTTAATCTTGAATACAAACATTTAACAAAAATACTATTTTTTTATGTTAAATAAAAGACACCAAGAACTTACAATATTTGTTGATGTTGAATAAAAGCTAATCAGTTGACTTAGTTGTGGTTGATGAAAATGCATTAGATTTGCATAATTAGATAACACATGTAGCAAGGTTAAGCATAGATTATCTGCCAGATGCAAAGCTAAGGCTGCATTTAGTATCCATTACCTGACCAGAAAATCTCTATCTGGTATACATTTGATTTGTTCGAATAAATTCAGTACAGCCAGCTGAATGATTCCTGGAGAGGTCTCCGTTCCAGACATGGTGTAGGTCTTTCCCGAAGAAGTCTGCCCATAAGCAAATATAGTGCCATTGAAGCCAGCGATAGCTGCCTCCACAATTGGCTTGGCAACATCTTTGTAGACATCAGCAGTCTTTGTTGTCACATCATATACTTTGTCTGAAAGATTACCATGCATTACAACATATTCTGCAGGCTCATTAGAATGTATGACAAGGTAACCCCAAACATACTTACCAAATGTGTATTGTGCTCCAGATTCTTTTCCATTGGCGTCTAACTGGTACAACGTATTGTTAATTACTTTCCATTGGTACGAAAGCTTGTCCTCTACTTCGCGAGAAATCAGCGGCCTAACTTTTACAACAACTTTTATGTTGTCACTCATTTCTATTCGATATTAAATCACATTTGCAAATATTACCTACTTCTTAAGCGGAAACAGAATTTTCACAAAAGCATGGTCAAATACTGCAAGAATCAGCAAAGCGCTTCAAATTTGTAGCTGCTGAGTTGCGATACATAAACAGACCGTCACCAAAATAACCGACAATACCGACATTAAAAAATTTCAAACAAAAAATCGCTCACATCACTCGTAATTTTTGACGTATGTTCGAATGCTTGATTATTCAGAATTAAAATATAATCTAATGATTCCACAATAACTTATTGATTTCAAGTTTTAACAAAGAAACTTAGACTAGAGTTTCATAAAATAATTTACAATTACTTCTTTTCAGTAGTAATTAATCATGAATAATCAAGAATACTTATTACTAATTAATTAATACTGATTTTCTCAGAATTCAAACGAGCAAAAGTAAAGACGATATGTCTATGGTTCGCTTATTGAAACTGTCTAAGGTACAATAAAAAACGCTGCAATCAAAGAGCGGACTGTCAATGTCAAGTCAGTTCTGTCAGATGTCATTTTCACTATACGCACACTTTACGTCAATCACCCATTTCAAACAAATGCACATGTGCGTTTATTGCAAAAAATACAATCATTATAATAAAAAATTTAATCGTTAAGTATGCAGCACGATGATGTAAGTAATAAGTACTTCTAGAAAATATACAAAAAATTCAAATGTCGTTAAGATTAATACTCGTATACTTTTAATCTTTAGGTTGTTTGGGCCATCATCAACAAGACACATTGTTCACACAAAGTAACGTAAGTTTTTTCTTTGGGAATATACTTTATGTAATAATAATAACGTATAAAGATATTCATATTACTGTTACGCGTTTTCAGAACACAGACTCAACACTTTTGCCGCAATGAATATAACCTCACGGGTCTGTGTACGCGGGCCTCCTGCCCGCTCGCAAACAGCAAGTATGCGACGATTAGGGAAGAAAATGGAATTATTTATTTGTACATGAAAACAGCGGAAAGGTAACTCTTACTTATTTATTCTTTTCTTGGATAGACATTTTTCGATGATACAATTATCTATAATGGATACAACTTTAAAGCTATCTCTGAGCATCATGTTACCTATACTATACTATATGTATACTCCAGTACCTATACCATACCTATGTCTTATCTTATGTCCTATCTCTTATCTGCTGATCATGAATAAATTTATTTTTGTTGTGTGGAACTTCTTATATATATAGAAAAGTTAATGTAGGTTACTTAAGCCAACATATTCCATAATTAAAAATTTAAATATGTATCAACATTAAGTTACAATGTTCAGTGGGAAAAAGAGGGTTGTTATCAGTTTAATGTGTGTATCCCTGTGTATCCATGACATCATAGTTCTGAAACTTCTGAATTGATGTACTGATGACCCTGTGGTGAGGTGAGGTGACTTAATAAAAACCATAAATACTCACAGGACATTACAAGATACCAGCAATAAGCAAAATTTTCAACTAGAACATGAATGACAGACTGAGAGGAAACTCTAAAACGTCAGTGCATCAGTGTCAACTGATGCCGAGTAGTAGCAACTCCAGACCCTTCTTGTCTAACCGCATAGTGGAAGTGTGGAACAATTTACCGGAATCAGTCATTAGTGCATCCTCAGTGAACTCTTTTAAAAATAGGATCAACAAACTGTTTTGCATGTATCAGCTACAAGCTGCCTGTGCATTACTAATAATATATAATATATATAATTTAAGTGTGCTTTTTTTAATCTTAGGCCTGGGATGGTGCTTAGCTATGTTGCAAAAGAAGTCTTCCCTAAGATATTAATTACAATCACATGATCTTAAACAATATTGGAGTCAAATCCCCCAAATTTTGTGGTTACATGTATAAAACAAACGATGCTACAAAAATATATTCCAAATTCTATTGCACTGTTGGGATTGTTAAATACTTAAGATATTAATAAAAAAAAAAATATTCTCCAAGTTTGCTGTCATAATTCATAAGATAAGGTTTTTGTTTAAAAATATATAGAAAATATCTGTTTCCAGAGTTATGTTTCCAGCCAAGCAATGGGAGAAAGTGAAGCTGTCACGGAACTTTGAGAAGGCCATCCACCAGATAAACGAGAACCTGCTGTACTGGCCGGCCTTCATCAAGGCCAAGTGTAAACAGAGATTTGTCAAAATAACACAGTATTTGATTCGTATGAGGAAACTAAAACTTAGAAGAGTGTAAGTAATGTATAAACAATAAAAAAATTAAAGCATGAATTAAGTCATTTATTATTTTATAATAAATGGTTTGATTCCTGTTTTTTTTAGTATTCCCACAACTATATATGTATAAATTATATATTGAAAGAGATCTCATTTACTACAGGGAAAGTGATCAAGGCCCCCAGTGCCCAGGGCTGGGATCGAACCAGCAATCTCCTGCATTTGCGGCAGACACCCTGACCACTGGGCCACCCAACCACGGCACCGGAGGCCTTGATTACTTTTTCTGTAGTATATATTATGATCTCTTTCAATTTATAATACATCAACAAGTTATCACCCAAAATATTAACAGATGTAGTGCATAATGTTATGAATGAATGAATGAAAAATTTATTTCAGGCAAAGCCCATAAAATTATTAGTACTCATTAACTTTAAACAAATATTATAACTTACAAAACTATTGTTATGCCCTGTTAATATGATTTTCTTGGAAACACTTTTATTTGTCAAGCTACTTCAATCGATTCAATATTTTTAGTACTGACACTCACTGAAATAGCATGACACGTTCGGGCGTTTCCGTGAATTCCCCATCATTGCGAAGTCCACTAAAATTTTCTCGCGGATGTATGCAGGTTTCTTAATCTGACTTGCATCTTCTGCCCTGTTAATATCTGGTCATTGTATTTCATCATCATCATCATATAAGCCATAAGACGTCCACTGCTGAACATAGGCCTCCCCTTTGGACCTCCATATGTACCGGTTGGAAGCGACCTGCATCCAGTGTCTCCCGGTGTTCTTCATAAGGTCATCTGTCCATCTTGTGGGTGGACGTCCTACTACATTGTGTTTACTAACATGTTATCTTTTAGTTTAAAATTATATTAATTTTTATATTTTATTCCATATTTACAGTAAGGAGATAGTGCCCATACAACGCAAAATTGAGAGGCGGGAGCGAAGACGCGAGGAGAAGGCTCTCGTCGCCGCGAGAATTGACAACGCCATAGAGAAACAACTGTTGGAGAGGCTTAAGAAGGGCACAGTGAGTATGAGTACCTATGAAACTCTACCTTTATTGGGAAAAACTAAATGAAATGAGTGGTGCCACTCATGAGCTCCCTTGTCAGTGTCAAAACGATAGCTTAAGTTAGCATGAAACCTAGTGACGATGATACATTCAGCTATTAGCCAGGGTTGTGAAAGCCATACGATAAAAAAGTGGCGAGTTCATTCGCAGTTATCCTTATTGGTGATTGTAATTCGTCTCGGATAGATTGCGGTTGAAAGACACAGGGTTCATGGCGATCTTTCAGATAGATTTTACTGATTATCATCATCTGAATTTAAAACCAGTAACATGAGATCCGAATTTATTTGAGTCAATGTCTCTGAATTTACATATAAAAGTATGTTATGGTGTCAGAAATATTTATCTAAAAAGGCATTTCTCTTCAATTCAGTTTCTCTATAACTTTTTTTACTCGAGCAGGTCAAACTTCATAGTTAAAAACGCAAGTGCCTCTTGATAAAAGAGATTAAAAATATTGAAACAGTAGTTATATTAATGTAACCACTACACAATTAATTTCAGTACAACGATATCTACAACTTCCCGCAAATGGCATTCGACGCTGCACTGAAGGCCGAAGAGGTCTCTGACGAAAGTGAGAGTGAGAGGGAAAACGAGGAAGAGCAAGAGGTGGAGATGGAGCCGGAATTGGAGAGAGAGCTGCAGGCTGTGGAGGAGACAGACGAGTTTGTGGAAGGAGATAGTGACATGGATAGTGATGAGGTAAGATTTTCTGAAGTAAGCTTTGTCTGACAATACGTCACGGCCATGCAATCTGGTTCCTTGACATGTATTTCTGAACACATTTAAAAAATAATATCTATTATATTCTAGATTCTAGATATTCTAGATAATAATCTAGATTAAAAAATCGGTAATGAAAACATTTCGTTGCTTGAATTTTTCGATTCTACAAAGTTCATGCAAAGTTTCATGCTTTCTCCAAGATGGTGTTATACTTGATGCTAAGAAAAAGGACTACACCCAATGGGGATTACCGCGGATCACTTAGCCGCTAGAGGCGCTAGTAGTGAGTGGGTCTGGCGAGAAGCTTTTAAAAGTCACTTTGACAATGATTTCATATTGACACAAGACCCACCTCAAGTATGCTACAAAAACTTTGTTCCAAAAATTTAATTTTTGATACAAGCCTTTATTAATTGTAGGTACTTCTTAATTTCTTCTAACCAACGCAACCAACTCTATTGTAATTAAACATCAAGTGGTGAAGAAAATATTGAAAAAAAAATATATTTTTATTGAGTATGCCATATGTGAGTGAGCCAAACCTTCCAGACCTTGAGAACCTTCTGCTCTGACGATCATCGGTTTTACTTTTTTATCTTTGGGGGACCTTAGGTACTTTGGGTTAGGTAGGTTAGGGAGCTTTAGGCTCTTTACATATAGCTTTAATTTATGTAGCCTAGTATTTTTGTAGTGTGTATTATTGTATTTCTATGTAGTATTAATAAAATTTATTATTTTTGAAGTTATTATTATAATCCAAAATATGTGTTATCATGTCTATTTTTTTACTTAGGAGAGTGACTCGGGACATAGAGAAGGTGCTGATCTTGGAAGTGATTTTGAATCAGAGACATCGGACATTGAGGTAAGTTTGCTATTCTCGTTAAGTACCATTATGATGATGCACATTACCGTATTCTTCATAAAAAAGAAATCTCATAGTATAACAATCATATCTAATTGAGTTATAAATATGTCAATTGTCATCTGACACATTTACACACAAAAAAACCGTAAATGTGCAAAATGTTTTTTTAAAGCAGATTTTATTCGCAATATAGTTTATAATTTTTAAATCTACTTGACTTTAAAGGGGTTACTTAAAACAAATGTTTTTACTTTTTGTAGTATCTCTGGATAGTCTGGTATATTAATATAGTTATATCGGGTTACTCACGTCTATAAAGTCGAAAATAGCTTGACATGTTTCGGAACGGTCCGCGTCCCGTAATCATGACTGAGAAGCGCTTGCGGCGATTGCTCTGCGCACACTCATGCGCTTGACTCATGATTATGGGACGCGGGCCGTTCCGAAACATGTCGAGCTATTTTCGACTTTATAGACGTGAGTAGCTCGATATCAGTATATTACTTAATATGTCTAATACTCACGGGAGTTTTCTAGTCTGGTAAACTTAGTATATAATGTGTACATAATCTTGTCGTCGCACGTAAGTATATATTTTCGGGTTTTCTACATAGCTTGTTGCTAAAAATTTACAACTATGAATGATTTCAGGATGTGGCTGAGAAGATTGTAGCAAGGAAGAAGCCACGCGTCGAGATAGAATACGAAACTGAAGTTCCCGGTGTGTTTAAGAAGAAAATAAAACACTGATGAATTGTAATTTGTCTTTTATTTATGAAGAGATTTCGGGTCTTATGTAAGTGAGTTAATCAACCGACTTCAATATTTCAAAAGGAGGAGGTTCTCAATTCGACTGTTTTTTTTTTATTTTATTTTTTTAATGGATGTTCACTCATAACTCCGTCATTACTGAACCGATTTGAATTTTTTTTTTGTTTTCTAAAAGTAGACGGTTGGTCCCGTTTTTTTCAAAATCCATTTCTGATGATGGGATCCATGAGGAACTGAGGGAACTCCTCAAATTTGAAAGGCACATGCATGCTGATTTGGGTGATTTCTTAAGAAACTCGAGCATTTCTTTACGAAAATCATCAATTTGGTGGAGTGGACCTGATGATGAAGACCAGGGATGGCAAAGTGGAACTGCTTCGTAATTCTCAGGACTATGATCCGATTTTAAAAAAGATTTTTTTGTCTGTATATAGATGGTTTCAGGATTGTCCCGTTTTTTTCAAAATCAATTTCTGATGATGGGATCCATGAGGATCTGAGGGAACTCCTCAAATTTGAAAGGCACATGCATGATGATTTGGGTAGTTTCTTAAGACACTCGAACATTTCTTTACGAACATCATCAATTTGGTGGAGTGGACCTGATGATGAAGACCAGGGATGGCAAAGTGGAACTGCTTGTTAATTCCCAGCTCTATCATCCGATTTGAGACATTCATCTTTTCTTTGTAAAGAAATACCTTCAAGATAGTCCTATTTGATTATAGTTCTATTTTGATGATGGGCTTCATGAGGGATTGAGAGAACTCCTCAAATTTTAACGGCACATGCATTCTGATGATGTTCGTAAGAACATCATCAATTTGGTGCAGTGGACCTGATGATGAAGACCAGGGATGTCAAAGTGGAACTGCTTGCTAATTCCCAGGACTATCGTCCGATTTTAAAAAATATTTTTTTTTCTGAAAATAGATGGTTCCAGATTTGTTCCGTTTTTTTCAAAATCAATTTCTGATGATGGGATCCAAGAGGAACTGAGGGAACTCCTCAAATTTGAAAGGCACATGCATGATGATTTGGGTAGTTTCTTAAGACACTCGAGCATTTCTTTACGAACATCATCAATTTGGTGGAGTGGACCTGATGATGAAGACCAGGGATGGCAAAGTGGAACTGCTTGTTAATTCCCAGCTCTATCATCCGATTTGAGACATTCATCTTTTCTTTGTAAAGAAATACCTTCAAGATAGTCCTATTTGATTATAGTTCTATTTTGATGATGGGCTTCATGAGGGATTGAGAGAACTCCTCAAATTTTAACGGCACATGCATTCTGATTTGAGGGTTTCCTTAAGTAACTAAAACAGTGTTTTGGCGGAGCCAAAATTTTGATGAACTTGATCTGATGATGAAGACCAGGGATCGCAAAGTGGAACTGGTTAATAAACCTAGCTCTACTTATTATCCTAGTTGTGACATTCGTCTTTTTGATTTGATTTATATTCTGATGATGGAGTTCTAGAAGAATTCAGAGAACTCTTCAAATTTGAACGGCAGGTTAATTGTGATTAGAGGGTGTTCATAATTAGCTTAGGCATTTTCTTACTGTGGCCATCATTTTGCTGGAGTGGACCTGATGTTGATAATCAGGGATGGCATAATGAATATGCTCGTTAATTTACAGTCTGTCATCCAATTTAACACATTGTTATTTTGTTTGTTTAAAGGTCTACAAGGGAGTTCCGTTTGATTATACTTCAAATGTAATGATGGAAGCCCTAGGACATTAAGAAAGCTCCTCAACTTTCAATCGTACACGTGCGGTGTATTGGATATTTGTGAAGTAAACTGGCTAACTCAAACAAATTCTTAATTTCACTTTTACCGGGAACCAAATGAAGTCGGTTTTTTTTTCTTAAAAATGATTTATCAATTATTCAATGTGTCTGCGTTCACTATGTTTATAACTATTCCAAATTTAAAATCGGTAGCTTAAGTAGTTCTCGAGATATTTAACGATGTGACAGACAGACTGAGCCGCATCATAAGGATTCCTTTTTTACCATGGGGCATTAATGGAATCTAAATAACAGCAGGCGTGGTGGTCGAGACCCTCAAGAGGGATAAATAAAACCCACTCCCTCGCATAGATTCCAGGTCACGATAATAATTTTCTTGCTTCGGCGTCGAGTTTCTCGCGGTCCGTGAAATTCAGCTGTCGTCTATACTATACCTACTCTGATAAATTCAATTCAATTCAATTCATTTATTTTCAGACAACATTGATCCATACATTACATTAAAATAAAATTAAAATCATAATTAAAAAGTAAAATTTGAAATAATACCTACTTCATACGTGTTTGTTTGTCAGCATTTTTAAAACAACGACGCTCAGGCACCAGTGGTTGTATAAATCGAAAATGTATAATAAATAAACAAATATCTAAAACGGGATGGTTACCATCTATGTTTGTTTTATTGAGCACCCGATATTTCGACACTGTTGCAGTTGCAAGCGCCATGTTCACGGAGTATACTGACGAGCTGCGAGTTTTTAGTTGTGATCTACCCACAGAATATAGCGATCTACCCTCTTACGTGTCCGCTTGTTTTGTGTGTTGTCACTGGCACTACTACTGTCCGGTTTCTCACTTGAAACTCGATCACGTTCACGACACACCCCACTTAATACCTACAGTATCAACTCGTGCATTTCTTAGGGAGCTCCGAGAAGATAAGAGTGTCCTAGTGAGGGGATAAAGGAAATGCGACGGTTGTAATGAGCATCACGGAATACCTACGATGACAAAATTCAGAGTTATTAAGTGACACGAATACTTGCATGCATGAACGTATGCTTAGAAATCCCAGAAAGCCGTGGCATTTTCCATTTTTATAATAGTTCCTTATTATTTCTAATTAGTATATAAGTTTGCAGTTCTGTTATTGATAGTAGTTACCTAAAGTCGAGTTCATTAACATGTGTATGTACTATCGCGTTGAGAATTAAATGGGCAGTTTATGAATGAATTCATTCATAAATTGCCCATGCACTTATGAACGCGTGTGTACATTTTTCCACCTGTATCGGTTCCACGAGTTGCCTTCGCTTTCGAATCGCTATCGACTGCGCGATTCGAAAGTATATGCATCTTACTCGTTCTTAACTGGTTGGAATGAGTTGCAATGAGGATTACCGCGAGTCGATTTTCCGCTAGGGGCGCTAGTGGAACGTGGGTCCTGCGGGAACATTTTAAACGTCACTTTGACATTTCTTCATACTGACACAGGACCTACGCATGAGTGGCGCCGCCTAGCTGGTGAGCGACAATACGGTAGCTCCCATTACTTTCGAATCGCTATGCAATGCAATTTTGAACGCGTGTGTATAGTCAACCAATTAGAACCCTAGGCCACAGTAGGACTATGACTTATCAGACAGGTACTGCCTCAGAGGTCATAAGTCAACTTGTCTGTCAGTGAAGCTCGCGGAGCAATTGGAACGCCCATGCACAGCCGCTACAAGCATCGTGTTATTGTTGCCATAACTTGCGTTATGAGCCCGTTTCCTTCTCTTACGAATTGTTACAGACAAATGAACCGTAGAGACAGACAAACGAAATCATGCGCCTTTAAGTAGGTAAAAATATTATTTCTAACTTGTAGAACATACCTATTACCGTATTTAGGGCGTTGACCGTGTCTGTCTGTCCATCCGTCCGTCTGCAGCTTAGCTAAGTGACCGGTAGTACTGGAAAGTTGTAATTTGGTATGAATTGTAATATAGCAATCATGCCAATACAGTGGTAAAATAAAAAGTATCTAAGATTTTTTTTGTATGTAACTCTCGTAAAGCGTTGCTTTTTTCCTTTGAACCCTAAAGTTTGAGGTATCGTTGAATAAGTATTTGAAAAATAATATATAGGGGTTTCCTAAAACATTTTTTGATAAAGTGCCTATTTTCGGAAATAATCGCTCCAGAAGTTAAAAAAAATGTCGTCGTCCCCTCTAAATTTTTAAACGCACGGTCAAAAATTATGAAAGTATAGCTTTATACAGATTTTCAAGGAAAATTATTTAAAAAATGGTCAATTAAGCCCTTTTTTTTTACAAAAAGTAATATTTTCTTAGTAAAATAGTGTGTACGTATAAGTATGTGTCGTAGTGCTGCGAATATACTCCTTTTTGCTAGTTATGGTTATGGTAACTACTAAAACCCCGTCTGGGTTCGCTAATTAGCGATTGATGAAAATTAACCATATTAACGACCGACAAAGTGGTACCTGCTTTCACTAAAAACAAGCACATTTTTTTAATTTTGATCTGCACAGGATTTTGATCTGATTTGGAAACCAAAGATTCCTTAGATAGACAAGTGTTGTCGTCGTCGTCGCACTCGCCGGTAGCAAGAATCCCTAAACAAAGAATCCGTAAACCCCGGTCCCAGTACTGGTTTTTATCAGTTGTGTAGGTATTATGTTTTGTGGCACCTCTTGCTTGTGCATTCTGATAAATTACCAAGGGCGATAAATTACCACGCGGGGGCGATAGCGGCACCGGTATAGGAGAGATAAAAGCGTCTCTTTCACTCCTATTGTCAACAGCAGATTTCAGCAGAGTCACCCTTTCAGGCACCGTCCACACTGACAGCACAGGACTCAAAATCGTTTTCCAACTAGGAGGCACTGACCACCCACCATCGTGATCAAAATTCGGGTGTCGACTGATCTCGATAGCCTCCCGTACTTTCCGCGGAATGAAAAACTTTTTCCCCGCCAGCACAATTACCTTATCGAATCTAATCCAAATCATATCATATCAAATGATCCGTCACGGCAAAACCCCGAGTATCCCGACTTTTCATAACCCGACACAAGTCGGGAGATTACTATTTAAAAATGATCATGCGTCGTTATTATTTCCTTGTCTTTGGTCATACGCATTGTTTACGGTTAGTATGCGCTCCGTAATAAAATATCCGACCAGCCTTGACATTATTTGTCTCCAGATTGTGGGATGTGTTGATATATATAAATCGGAGATAAATAATCTTAATCTCGGCTACTTTTGTTTATGTAGGCCTTGTAGGCACAGTCAGCATAGATAGAGTAGCCAGAGTGATAAAATGTATCGCAACCAGGAGGGTTAGCATGGTTGCCATTTTATCGTTTATCACGCTGTGCGTCACTTTCGCACATACATACTTGTTAGAACGTGACAGCAACGTCGGTAAACGATAAAAACCCGACCATCATAGACTAGCTGGAAGCGTACAATTCATGCCAGTTTCGTCATAATGACGTGTATAAACACAGAGAATGTTTTTAAATCCGTAATGAGTTAATGACAGATAAAGTCTATCAAAGTTCGATGGAAACGTCGAACTTAACAGTTTTGACAATATTCAATGACAGCACTATTCATTCAAACGTAAAACCTGAAACATGCTCTATGCTACACTGCACCAGTATTCGACATGGGCACTTTATGTCAAACTAATATTGGTTAAATTTGAAATACGAAGATTTTTCGATATTCTAATTTAAACCTTGTCACTTTGACATAAAGTGCCCACGTCGAATACTGGTGCAGGGTCGAGCACTGGTACTGTTACCTTACTCTCGTATCATCAATCGGGTATGTGCGTAGGTAAGGTAGGTATACTTGGGAGCTCAAAAATGGTCACGTTTATAAATTGCTGTGTGTCTCTTTCTATGCAATAATCATATACCTAATGGTGGTATGGATGGTTTCTCTTGTGCTCACTGTATAAATCTAAATTCTAAGTGTTAGCGAGAAATCACACTTCTGTGGTTTGTCCGCGCAATGGAAATTATTAACCCTAAGTTTCACAGTCGTGTTGAAAACGAACGTACCTACAACCAACAACAAAACCAACTTCGGTATTAATTTGCCTGTGCATGAATCCCGAAGGTACAAGTTATATGTACGTGTTGTACCCTCATCATATTAAAATGTGGCAAAGTGACAGGGTCGGTCCCAGAGAATTGCGTTAGCACGATAACGCGCCAAATAGCATTATGCCACTTGAAGACCGGCGTAATGTTTGTTTCTTTCATTAGGTATCTTTGAGTGGCGCCGCGTGCCTCCTCGCTCGAGTCTCTTCAAATTCCTGAAGCCTTTTATAATGGAATCCGACCACGGTTATTGTGTCTGCGAAATAATGAAAGGCATCTTGAGGTTGAAGAGGAAAAATGTGCACAAAGGAGACAAAATACAGTCCATGTTTAAAAAAAAAATATTTTCAGTCCTCCGGCCGGTAAGCGCCACTTTACGCAAAACTAAATTGCCGCCTGCCGGCTCCGTCGGGCAGAAAAATAGTATACAAACCTCGGCCGTTAAATGGGAAAGCCTCGGATCACATGTTAGTCGGCCTCGGATCACATGTTAGTCGACCTCGGCTTCGCCTCGGCCGACAATTAGGTACGTGGGATCCGAGGCATTTCCCACCAAAACGGCCTTGGTATGTAATCTACTATTACAGACGAGTCCTTAAAAAGTTACAAATGCAAAACCTGTACTTATAAACGTAGCGTTTTAGAGTAAACGTAGTTTTAGTTAGGTTTAAATCCGAGTTCCCTGTTTATAAGTGGCACCCCTTGAATCGAAATTTCAAAGAATCGCTGTAGCAGTAGATGCCACGAGGTTAAATTTGCAGTAACTCGGGCGTCATGGCCCCTAATTTAATCGAAAGATTATTTGGCAAGCAAAACTAAAGGTTATATGGTGTTTCCTTTAGACGCATAAATCTGTAGACCAAAGAGTATAATATATATATATATATGAGACTGTAGACCCACGTGAGCCCACACGCGTGGGTCCGCGCCCTGCTTGGGGGTGATTAAAGAATCGTCTTCTATCGAACAAAATGCGACCATTTCTGAGCATGTTTGAGAAATAGTAAATTGTATATCAAGGGTATAAAGTAACCCATTTAAGTCTAGGCTATTTAATGGTCCGAGTGCAACGAGGATACCAAAATAGCAGTCGAGGATAAAGTGGGTGTTTTTGCCTAAGGTAGACACTCTGCTTTTCAAGTGGCAAGAGAACCAAAAAAAAATTTGGTTTGTTGTACATTGCTGATTTTCTTAGAGCAACGCTGCTTTTCAATTGTACCTAGAGTGTTGTTAGAGTCAACCCACCACGTTATCTCTCTCAAGGAAATGAAACTTTTAAAGTGTTATTTTATACGTCAAACTTCTATAAATTATGAAGTTTACTTACAATTTTTCAGTCTGTTATCAAAATCTATGCAACCTTATCTTAGTCAGACATGAGTCGGACTCTATAATTATTTTAGTTTGATGTTCATTGCTACAGCGTTCGTTGGGTTGTCAGACTATAGAAACTCGAATGCTGTGAGAGGCTGCTAAAGAGTTAAAATTAAAATGCCTTAGACGAAATTGTTACGCCTGAATTCCTAATCAGGCTGAATTTATTTGTAGATTTAATTAATTTTAGAAGGTACGTTTGCGTTTATAATTTGGTCACGCTCATAAAACAATAATATTTGAATGGGCAATCAAATATTTATTCAGAAAACATTTAATTATGCGTCGCGAACAAACTTGATTTTCGACGGACTGTGAATGAAAATATCTTGTCAAGACTTTGGAATTCCGACCTTGAAACAATGATCAAGTAAAGTATAAGGTATGGCAAGTGAAAACGGGCAAGACACTTGTATGGTGAAGTTTAGGTAAGTACTGTTTTCTTTGTTTTGAGGTAAATACTTTGTTTTATTCTAACCAATGAACACGGGTTTTTACTATGGGCTTTTATTAAAATTGAGCTCGCTCACGAGAAAACTGACTCTCTGTCTGTCTGTCCGTCTGTCTGCGGCTGAGCTCAGTGACTGTTATTAGTAGAAACCTGTAATTTGGTATAAATATACATATCAACCATGTCGACAAAGTGGTAAAATAAAAAGTGGATTTTTGTCACCGTAAAGTGGGGAAATATTTTTTTTTGGTTTATTCTTTGTGAGGTATGGTTGGATAGGTTTTTGAAAAAGATAAGGGATGGCTATAAGCATTCTTTTAAAAAATATACTATCGGTTCGGAAATAATCGCTCCTAAAGGTAGAATATTTTTTTTTTTTTCAAAGTGTTTAATTTGTTAAACATGAGTTAGACTGTTTACAGTGGTGACTAAAATCAATAAATGGTATCACTATGTTTTGCCATGAGGCGTGCAAAAACATTTCTTAACACTACTTAATATAAACATAACTATACGTTATTCTGATATTTAAATTCTGGTAGACTTTAATTAGGTATATAAAAAATAGAGAGGTTATGTATTATTACTTAAATAAATAAAATATGCGTATTACAATCAAATTACATATTAAAGTATAATTAAAACTATGTAAAAGAAATACTAAAAATAATCAAATTAAATATTACCATTACAAATAAATTATATTCTGAGTTACAAACATGATAAAAAGTCAGAGATTGAATAAATACGTTTTTCTATGAGTAGATTAGAAAGGTTTTTCTTAAATTGTTGTGTTGGCAATTCTGTAATTCTATTCGGCAATTTATTATAGATTTTGCTTGCTAAGAAAAATGTACTTTTGCGCTTTACCGATGTGTGTGCGCGTTTACCAAAAAGGTTCACCGTGTCGGGTACTTACTTCTGGGGAAGACCTCTGAGACCGTTTTATACAAAGTTAAATTGGATTTGACAAACTGCAGTTTCAAATAATATATGTAAAGGCATGGAAACGTCAATATTTATAATTCTTTAAAATGTGCCTGTCATCTCGTTTGAGACCGCGAATTGCTTTTATACATTTCTTTTGTGCTTTAAATACAGCTTCTCTGTCGCTAGAATTCCCCCAAAACATTGTACCGTAGCGTAAGGTTGATGCTACAAAGCCATGGTACGCCGCCATAACTGTCTCAACACTTGCCTGCTAGCTAGCTAGCTAGCTTAAATAAAGCAAATTGGACTAGCCTTTTACAAATGGCTTCGGTGTGAGAACTCCATGATAATTTACTGTCGATATGTATTCCTAAAAATTTGGTAACATTTACAGCTCCAATTAAATGTCCTTGATGAACGCAATCAATAGAGCTACTGGGTGATCGCTGGTTAAAATTGATTATTTTAGGTTTTTTAAGCTAGTTAACAAATTATTATTTTCAAGCCATTCGATGATAAGACGTAATGTATTGTTAATTTCAAGTTCGTAAGTACCGGGGTATTATTTGTTCCTCATTGACCAAATCTTAAGTTACATGTGTTTGTACTTTATATACGGATACCATACGGAGTACATGCACTATTACTAGTACATATTACTAAGATAAATTTAAAATTACCACACAAAGCAAAAGCAGATCATAATAATATTCTTAAGTAAAGAAAACTGGAAGATAAAAGCATTACCTACTTATTAAAACAACTTTCTTCATTAGCAGGTGTGAACAAAAGGGCAGAATTTCATTAATTTTAAATAACTCCAAGTGGGTGTTTTTACATTAAGGAATATTTCGAATGCCGTTTCAATGTTCTCTTTGTTTCGTTGGAATGGTAATAAAACACTTTTTTAGTGCTGGATTTAGGGTTTAGGTAGTATTTTAAGTATTTATTTAATTATGTTAGGCACTGACTGAGTTGAGCGTTGAGCGGTAAGAGCTCACTTTCCCGGGGTTTGACCCCGGCCTGACCAATGAGTTTTTCGGAAATTATGTACGAAATGTCATTTTACACCGGATTAACCCCAATAAGGCCTAGTTTATCCTCTGGGTTGGAAGGTCATATGGCAGTGCAGTCACTTTCGTAAAACTAGCGCCTGCGCCAAATCTTGGGAGTAGTTGCCTCTTGAGCCGTGGCATAATTCAGGAAAACGCCAGTTTTAACGTTTATTTATGTTTGTTAGACAAATCAACTTACTATTTGAGAATTTTGCTTCCGATATAAGTACTACTTATAAAATACAGCCGCGGGATGTAATTAGACACCTATTGAGAGCCTTTCAATACTAAATTAAGTATTCAGTCCCTAAGGGAAGTAGAGAATCCAAGCAAATATTCCAAGGGACGTAACTTTCTTAATTAACTGATGAGTATCATTAAGCCGGCGGCGCCAGCCTTAACTTAGCCTCAGAAGGTATTGTATGTATTCAATTGAAAATCGCTTCTCATTAAAATTTCAACTAAGTGCTCAGGCGCGTTACGGAATATGACATTGTATTAAGAACTTAGTCGAGAAATGTATCGAGCAGTGACGCCGAGTCGGCCGTTTTTGGAATTTGGCAGTTGGATATAATAGCGGTGTTACACATAGTCCGGGAAGCACAGTTACGAGTAGACTTGTATTAAAAATCTAGATTAATTTGAACTGTAGAAAAAATTGGCATTGAAGGAAAATCCTGTATATCACTGCAATATGCAAGTGACGGAGACCAAGATACAAATTTTCGATCGTTCGATTTTTGTGGTATATTCTATTTTTGCGTTTACTTACAGTCGTTGTATTAACACAAAGGCATAGTTTGGTGAATCGCAGGACATATCTCAGATTGAGGACATTGAGGTACATTATTAAAAAACGAAAATCAAAAAGTAGGTAGCTCATAAGTATATTCCATTTGAATTGAAATTATCTTTCTTAATATACTAAAAAAAACTAACAGGTTCTTAGTTTTTCTTTGTTTTTAATATTATATTAAAGTAACTAACAATTTTAGTTATTTACTTCAATATAATATCAAAAAGTTAAGCAAAATCGTAAAAAACGTGACAGGTCTCTTAAGGTCTGTTTGTGAACCGATTTGAGATTTTCCCAAATACCTAGGTACTTTGTTTTGTAAGGTACCTACTTATCTTATTATAATATCGTATAACTTTAAACGAGCAATTCTTGAATATAAAAATCCACATTTTATATATTTCGGCGATCTCGGAAACGGCTCTAACGATTTCGATGACAGTTTGAATATGCGGGTCTTTAGGGGTGTAAATTCGACCAAACTTGGTCTTATCGCACAGAAAACTCGAGTTTTCGAGATTGAATGGGTCTTCTGAGCTGCGCTGGGTCGCACAGATATTTTCTGTTATATTGTAATATATTATGTACTTAGGTATAGATAGATAGTTATTACTTAGTCCATTTTCTTAAAAGCCATGCAAAATAAGGTACTTAAATTAAGCCCTACTTACTCAAACACCATTATCCCGACATTCCCGACATAAAAGCAACCTGTGTCAACATCCCGAAAGGGTTATGACTACGATACACATTATTACAACCTAATTTATGCGCAGAGTTAATGAAACTGCTCTAATTTACATCTCTATATACATCCATAATGTGTAATTACATACATTGCTATTACGGTAATTATACGTAAAGTTATTCTTGTTACTTACATTATGTTTATCAAGCGCGATTACGGGTCATTCGCGATTAATTGGATGCCAGCGGTGAAGTACTGAGCAATTATGAATTAGGTAACGAGAGCGTTAATGAATCTGGTACACCTGATATTTGCAAAATACTAAGGAATTTTCTTTTAAAATCATGTAACTTGAAGAGCTTATAATCATATTCCCGATACTATCGACATTAAGACATAGGTAAGTACTTGCCTCTGGATAAAAAAACGGTCAAATGCGGGTCAGACTCGCGCACCGAGGGTTCCGTACAAACATTTAGTTGCAAGTGCAGCTCGAATACGAAAGGCCATAGTCGGGTTTCCATAGTAAGTCGGCCCTTAAATCAATCAAATTCGGGTTTGTTTTGTGAGTACCCTCTTATGGTGAAGAATATTATGATGAGTATCAACATCCTACTAGTGACAGTTTTCGTTGGAGTGACAAAGAGGTTTTCCCGTTAATGGCATTTTTCGATGTTCGTGGTAGGCGTGCTGTATTCAATCGGTGTTTTTCAATGGAGTATACAAATTCTTCGATTATTTGAGTGTTCTTCTTTTACTATTAGATTCGACAATCAGATTTTTGGTCCCCCTTTTATGGGGCATTAATAAGAATATATGATAATCCTCTCTTAATGTGACCGGGTTAACCTTGTTTATAACTGTTCATAATTTCAAATCGGTAGCTTTAGTAGTTCTCGAGATATTTAACGATGTGACAGACAGGCAGACAGATAGACAGACTGAGTCACACCGTAAGGGTTCCTTTTTTTCCATTTTGGTACGGGACCCAAAAAACTACGGATGCGTGACATCTGTCAAGTAAATTTTAATTCATAAATGTCGTAATCGCGGTCGCAATTTGTAATGCGACTACTTTCCAGACTACTTTCAAGACCAAATTATTGTACCTATGTTAGACGAATAAATGATTATGATTATGATTTCATGGAGAGCTCATGATGTGTTTCTGCTCATTAAAACACTCGTTCTACGTTAAAACCTACGCTCGATTTTAATGTCTTTCATTGTATGTATATGCATTTTAAACTACGATTTGCAAAGGAATCATAACGCGTCTGGGACCTTTTTTTTGTCACGTTAGCCGACAGGTCAATATTAGCATACTGAACAAGCAATAGGATGCGTTGGGGTAAGATAAAAAGTTTTTTTAATACCACGTCTGTGGTTAACAAGCATATGGCCAGCCTGATGGAAAGCGGTCACCGTAGCCTATGGATGCCTGCAACTCCAGCGCGTTGCCGACACAAAAAAATTGTACAGTAATTTTTTGAAGAACCCCATATTAGTCCTTCGGGAAAACCTTTTGTTTCACGGGGTTAGACAAAACCCCGCACGTATGTAAAACCATCAGCATTAAAAATTAAACGGGGTTTTTTATTATTCCTAACACGCTACTTACTTTTCCTAAACTTAGTCTGCCGACAGTACAGAAGTTTGATTACTACTGTTAATACTTTCTGTGTTATACAGCTGCTAAATACTCGAGTATTTAGCAGCTGTATAACACAGAAAGTATTAACAGTAGTAATCAAGAGGGGGTCCCCTCTTGACTCTAACGGCACTTTAAACTTGTTATTTCCCAAATGGCTCCTGATTCGAAATATTATTATAGTTTCGCAAGAGCTGTAATTTGTTTTAAGACTACGTTAACATTTCAGCTCCACACTTAATTAGCTGGCTTGCCTATTCTATGAATGAGACTTGACTTTTTTACGTCTTGTAAATAGGTGCACGCGAAAAATTTAAATTCGTACAGAACGCTCGGTGTGCGAGTCAGACTCTCACTTGACCGGTTTTCCTCTATTTCTTTTTAGATAATTTTGATAAGATTTTTCATAGCTGGTCTGATGTTAACGTACTAATAAACAAAATAAACACCTGCAGTAAGTACTTACTAATTTGTGTGGTGACGATTTAGTGGACACGGTTAGTTCGGTGTGCTTGTCGTTGATCCCGTCAGATAATCCTACAATTCAGACTCACGCAACGACGGCGCCGGATTGCTCGAATCAGCCTGCTTCGACGCGCGCGCCCGACCTACCGACCGGTCTTGGGCAGTGATGCCCGAGCCCCGAAGGTGACATCACCACTCAGTCTGTCCGACAATGATTGTCAGATGCAGTCGAAACATGTCACGCCTATTGTGATAAAAATACGTGAGAGTTAACCGTTGCAATTTAATGTCATATATATATATATATATATAATGTATATACCTATATATCTGTTTGTATGATTATTTTTTTATTTAATTTAATTTGCTAATAAAATGGCTGTGCCATTTCCACTTCTCTGTCTATTTATTTACTACGCACTATTCAATTAAATAATTTGATTAGTTTCAACAAAAAGTTGTATTATGGGTCAATCTTACACAAATCGACCTAGTCACACAATAAGCTCAAAAAGGCTTGTGTTATGAGTTCTAGACGGCGATATATACAATAGACTAGCATTTGCCCGCGCCTTGGCTCGCGTTAGAAAGAGACAAAAATAGTCTTTGTCACTCTCCATTCCTACTATCTCCATTTAAAAAATTACGTCAATTCGTCGCTCCGTTTTGCCGTGATAGACGGACAAACAAGCAGACACACACTTTCCCATTTATAATATTAGTATGGATGTAGAACCCTAATGAGTTTCACGCTTGGATATTCGAGCCAATTGTCTTTACAGCGTGTACATATTTAATAACAATTAAGTGATTGAGGGAAACCAAATAACGGGCTAACCAAATGAACACATCACGGATGAATACCGAACCACATTCGCTGGGCAATAAATTGTAGACAAGTTCCACTGAAATCGTGTAAAATTGTAAATTAAAAGCATTAAGCTTATCGCTCTGAATTCTGATTTCATTTAGGTAAATTATTCATGAAAACAGATCGTGGTTAATTAAATATCATTGAAAACAAATTTAAAAACTTTTCGTTGGAATATATAAAATGTTATAACAAAAAAAAATTAAGACATGTCTGCCGGTTAAATACCGGTCAAAAATTATTTCAGGTAGGTACTTCCTTAATGTAATGAATTCTGATTAACACGTCTGGTTATCGTCTCGTCTCGTCTCGTGGTGTCGTCTGATTATTACGTATTACTTATTCACGGTCATAAATATACAAAGTTTTTTTATACTTAAAAAAAAACAATAACTTCGGCCTTTCCATCTGTCCGTCCGTCCTTCGTATGGCTAATGCTGTCTTTTTGCTAGCACATTTTTTTCATCGTATGACGGTACCGAATCCTCAACTATGCGTGGTCGGACACGCACTTGGCCGGTTTTTTTAGGTTTATTACTGTGAGACCATGAGTGTATCTACACATATACTTTCCTCCTATTACTATATTTAGTTCCGGTTGCGGTCAGGGGACCATGATATACCTAAGTATTTATATTTACCGTATTGAAAGGTCCTCCGATTGCCGAGCAAATCACGACGTCCGGTTCTATGCGTACATTTATAACTCTCTCTCGCGAAGATAGCCAAAACTGAATAGATGCTTGACTCCGCCACACCGCACGCAGCTCAAACCATGATGTCCGTTTGCTTCCACTGCAGCGCCACACACACGGGTGAGGTTCGCACACCTCACGACCAAGTCTCAAGGCTACTCCTATACGTAGAGAGTCATTCGAGGCGAGAGCGAGAGCGATTCGAGTCTTCGAGGTAAATCCTGAAGATAAAAAAAATAAGGTAAACTCAGAATCCTGGCTCCAGTATCAAGTTTAAGGTACAGGTCATTTTCAGCAATCGAAATAAAATGGCTGTGACAAATTTCATCTTTATGCTACTAATCATCGAGGAGTGCCCTCATAAGGAGACAATCTTGGCTGCAACATCAAGTTTAAAGTACTCATGTTCAGCTATCGAAATTATAAACGACTGTGCATAATTTCGTCTTTATGCATAACCGTCAAGGAGTGCCCTCGCGAGGATGCTGGGTGCAGTGCAAGGCCATTTTTATTATATTAGTTGAATCAGAGATAAAAAATCAAAATTGAAGAAGAATGCAAAATTTCGAGGTTCTAAGTTAAGAGAGAAAGGTCCTAATTCGGCTTCCAAGATTTGACCCTAACAAACACACAAACGCACATACTTTGCAAGTTATATAAAAGCTTGTAAAAATATATTTATAAAGAGAATCATATAGCCTCCTTCGTGAAAGTGAAAAATAAATACGTAGGTACACTAGGAACAACATCAGCGGTGCCGTAATCCATTACGAGTATTGTGTTGTACAATGTGTGCACTGCAGCGTGGCAGCATGGCGCCGCCGGCGAGTAATGGCACCGACAACCAGGGGTCTGGGGCCCAAACAAAAACACCGGTATATTTACGTTACTTTTGTTTCTTTGGTGTTTTGTTTCATTTGAGGTGGAGTCATGTGAGTGTACGTTCTCCTCGAGAAATTCTGCGTAGGCGTGGGAACAGAAGGCCTACCACGAACCACGAACGAAGTTTCACCTCTCTGTCGCACTTGAGTGAGAAATCCCAAGTGCGAAAGGGAGGTATACTTTCGTTCGCGGTTCGTGGTAGGCGCTCAGGAGTGGCGCGCTAGCTGTTTTTGAGCAGTGACGCCCCTACATCGATGTTTCCCTTAAGATATTTAAATGTAGCTTCTTTATTTTGCAGTACTCGAGTTACCCATAGACAATTTTAAAATTTAAACGATTGCCCCTTCCCGGGGGCTTGTCGACATTCGAAATATCTGAACTTATGTAGGTACATCTGTGTCGATCCAATATTCAACACTGGCGAGATACAGAAACTTTTGCTTTTCGAAGTTTGCGGTAGCCCTCTGCCTGTTGTTTCTGAAGCAAACAAGATTTTACAAGTTGTAACGTCTGTAGTAATAAGGAAATTAATAAAAAATATAAAAGGCGAATTAACCGTATGAGTTTTTTTGTTACCTGAATATCGAATGAATTTGAAGAATTTAGATTTTTTCGTTTCACTTCTTTGCCCATTCTTGTGATCTAACCAATCTCCGGGTTAGGGCTCATACAGAAATCAAGTGATCATATTTTTGCTACATTGTAACCTAAGATAATGTTGATATTATTATATGGGTTTAATGAAGGCACGTATAAAAGGTCCTTGTACAGTTCGCCTGACATTATAATTAACAAAACTTTCCAAAAAAATTAAACATGAATTAAAACTTTGACGTGTGCGTCTGCTCGGTACCCAAATTACCCAAAAAACTGATCCGTTCGTTTCGTTGGCCCGCCCCGCCCACGTATATGAGCGTAGCCATGTGCAAGTTTCAGAATTTACAGAACATTTTTAAAATTTCTTAAACCTTTCATGAGAAAATTCTCGTGCCAGTTTCCATTTAGAAAGTTCCCGTTCAGATTAAGGATTATTAGAAAGCAACTGTAGACGACTCAGTACTTCATTTCATTGGTATCATTCTAGGTAAGTGTCATAGAAATCCAAACTACTTAACTGTAAGACGGTTTGTCATTAAACGCGTATAAAAAATACCGAGAAGATTTTATAGGAACCTTGCATATTTTGAAAATTATTTTTGGTACATTGCTAGTATGGCGTCGAATCCTGGAAGTGGTGGCGTCTTGTGCGCCTAAATCGTGCGATTCTTGAAACAATATCTTACATTTGCATAGGTTACGTTTAGGTTTGTAAAAACCGCCCAAAATCCAAACCCGGTTTTTAACCGAAATGTTAAGCTGAAAATCGGGTACCCGGTTTTTAACCGGTTTTTGACTATTTATTTTTCCGTCGCATTATTTATATTTCATAAGCGTCATTGTCCTCGACGATACTTCCTGACATTTACAGGATGGTTTTGGCATACAATAAACATAATTACCAAAAATAATTGCTGGCTAACGTGACCAGGACTCACGAGTTGGAATTTGGAATACAGGCGGAGCAGGGTAAATTGAACTGGTACAGTAGCAACAACAGCGACTTTATTTTTTGTGTTAATTGATATATTATTAAATATTCAGCTCAAGATATTTTTAGCGAAGCAAGCTATAGTTATTTATTATACCAGGGGCAAAGTTTTAGAAGAGCCCCATCAAGCGAAATATTCCAAAATTGAGCCTCAAGGTTTACAAGGCACGAGAATTGAACGAGCTTCGCCGCCCAGTGTAATACAACATTTTTCACCTCACTATCGCAAGAAAAATAAAAGCTACAAGTTGTTTTTTTATAAACATAATACTTCGGTTAAAAACCGGTTTTTGATGTTTGAAACCGGGTTCAAACAGAGTCCAAATTAGTCCTACCCGGTTTTTCGGTTACCCGGGTAACCGGTTTTCATTCCCTATTCTAATTATTGGAATGAGTATATTTGGGCGGATTTTTTTTGTTGTCGTTTTTTTTTTCGCGTCGGATTTGAATGAAACTTGGTAGGTAGGAAAAGTTCCTTATTCTCTTCAAGATAGACCCAATTTCTTAGTATGTCCCACAATTTTTTATACAAAATTTAGCACAAAATGTTTGTCGCACATTGGGATTTCGTATCTATCTAGCTAGCGTAGAATTAGGAACTACCTACCCACCAAATTTCATTCAATACTTTTTTTTATTTTTATTAGATGATATTCCACAAGTGGTATAACATGGCAATACAATCTAGCCTTTTTAGGCTAATAAGTATTTTGATTTTAACCTAAACTACGAATACAGAATAAACTAAGAATGTGTCCATTAACACTTTTCTTATTGTCTCTATTAAGGCGAAGACACTTTGTTCATGTGATCTTTATATGTAGTACTCACTGCACTAAATTCACTATTCACTACACTAAAAGTATTAAATCAACTCAAAAGGTTTTATTCTTTTCAGTCTCCTTTTCAACCGACTTCAATATTTCAAAAGGAGGAGGTTCTCAATTCGACTGTTTTTTTTTTTTTAATGGATGTTCACTCATAACTCCGTCATTACTGAACCGATTTGAATTTTTTTTTGTTTTCTAAAAGTAGACGGTTCCTGGTTGGTCCCGTTTTTTTCAAAATCCATTTCTGATGATGAGATCCATGAGGAACTGAGGGAACTCCTCAAATTTGAAAGGCACATGCATGCTGATTTGGGTGATTTCTTAAGAAACTCGAGCATTTCTTTACGAAAATCATCAATTTGGTGGAGTGGACCTGATGATGAAGACCAGGGATGGCAAAGTGGAACTGCTTCGTAATTCTCAGGACTATGATCCGATTTTAAAAAATATTTTTTTGTCTGTATATAGATGGTTTCAGGATTGTCCCGTTTTCTTCAAAATCAATTTCTGATGATGGGATCCATGAGGAACTGAGGGAACTCCTCAAATTTGAAAGGCACATGCATGATGATTTGGGTAGTTTCTTAAGACACTCGAGCATTTCTTTACGAACATCATCAATTTGGTGGAGTGGACCTGATGATGAAGACCAGGGATGGCAAAGTGGAACTGCTTGTTAATTCCCAGCTCTATCATCCGATTTGAGACATTCATCTTTTCTTTGTAAAGAAATACCTTCAAGATAGTCCTATTTGATTATAGTTCTATTTTGATGATGAGCTTCATGAGGGATTGAGAGAACTCCTCAAATTTTAACGGCACATGCATTCTGATTTGAGGGTTTCCTTAAGTAACTAAAACAGTGTTTTGGCGGAGCCAAAATTTTGATGAACTTGATCTGATGATAAAGACCAGGGATCGCAAAGTGGAACTGGTTAATAAACCTAGCTCTACTTATTATCCTAGTTGTGACATTCATCTTTTTGATTTGATTTATATTCTGATGATGGAGTTCTAGAAGAATTCAGAGAACTCTTCAAATTTGAACGGCAGGTTAATTGTGATTAGAGGGTGTTCATAATTAGCTTAGGCATTTTCTTACTGTGGCCATCATTTTGCTGGAGTGGACCTGATGTTGATAATCAGGGATGGCATAATGAATATGCTCGTTAATTTACAGTCTGTCATCCAATTTAACACATTGTTATTTTGTTTGTTTAAAGGTCTACAAGGGAGTTCCGTTTGATTATACTTCAAATGTAATGATGGAAGCCCTAGGACATTAAGAAAGCTCCTCAATTTTCAATCGTACACGTGCGGTGTATTGGATATTTGTGAAGTAAACTGGCTAACTCAAACAAATTCTTAATTTCACTTTTACCGGGAACCAAATGAAGTCGGTTTTTTTTTCTTAAAAATTATTAAATTCGTGATGTCGAGGATTCAATACTGACGCGAAAAAAAAAACTACAGCAAAATAAAAATATGCCCATTAATCTATTGTTGTTGTTTATTTAAGTAATGTTCCTTGGTATTTTTCATGCTGTGTATGTAAAATTACACGTAACATAATATTATTATTGCACAAATTGTGATCATTCGTAAAATTTGGTAACTTTCAACAAAACTTCAAAAACATCGGTACTTACTTTATACTTGTTTAATCTAGCATTATAACACATACTTTAATTTTTAGATCGATTAAGAAATGTCAGTAACTTACCAATTCATCGAAATATAATTCCCACTTTGCAGTTCAACTAGGTAGGTAATGACGCTGCCGTCTCGTAGCCTAGTCCCTTGAATTTCCAACTCTACGTCTTACTAGGAGCATTGCTTTTAGAGTTGCACATTTAGATAAGATCTTGTGAAAGTAATTGGGAATTGAGCAGCGTGATAAACAGCTAGGCAGTATGTACCTAAGCTAGGTTGAGCTGCAATTAGGTTGCCCTGCCTTCGCCGTGTCACATCACTAATGTTAGATATATTCCTTTACCATGCCCTCTGTTTCACGATATGGCTGTGCTTATAATTGTTTAACTTGGAATTTTAAATAAGATACGTTTGTTGAATAATGTAAGTATATGTA
This sequence comes from Lathronympha strigana, assembly GCA_949128165.1. NCBI lineage: Eukaryota > Metazoa > Arthropoda > Insecta > Lepidoptera > Tortricidae > Lathronympha > Lathronympha strigana. Next base: position 4,148,778 of record OX421905.1, read on the forward strand.
GCGTAAAGGTGTCAATGCACAATATGTGAAGAGGCGTATCTTTGCGACCCAAAAGGATAGTTAAAAACTGGTTTCTGAGACAAACCTAATGAGATACCTAATGCCGAAATCGTGAAAAATTTAAAATTACCTACCTAGTTACAATGGTATCTGCAACAATGGTCTCTGTAACCCCAATTACCAGATGCACCATATATATATAGAATAAATTAACTAGAAGCCAGTCGGCCGAAATAAATGACGCCCTAACAGTGCTGCACTTTTTCATATAGTCGTGTTTGGAATGTGACGTTTCGTCAAGTGCCAACCGCCTATAAAATTTTAAAAGTGTTGTTAGTTTTGTGTATTTTAACACTTTTTGGGCTTACGTCAGTGAGCTCTTTTTCGTACGAAACATGTATCATTATGAATGCGAAATTGTTTGCTAATGTCATTCCGATCCACATTTTTAGACGTTTTATTCTACGTTGTGTATTTATTTAATTTAATAAGTCAATGAAATGCACAATAAATATCTTTCATTCACAAGTCAAGTTACTTTGGTTGGTTCGTTTTGATTTCGACTCGCTCACACTCGCACAGTCTATGTAAAAACGACCTATACATATACTCTGACAACCCAGCGAGCGCAGTAACAGTAGGATAGAGAGCATCATACTGTCTTTTTCTTATGCTAGTATTACCACCCTGAAAAAAGGGATGGATATAGTTATTTTGTCCTACTGTTACTGCGCTCGCTCGCTTCTCAGACTATATTACATATTCGTTCGTTTTAGTGGTTCCGGTACGGGCTTCGACTGCGTTAATCAGAATGTTCGTCACTTAATCATTAATCCAATAAAAGTTAGGCAGTTAAAGATTACATGTCACCGATCTTATTTATCGTCTATTTGCTATAGGGTAAACTCGCATAATTTGGTGATACATCTAATTCGGTGATACTATACAGAAAAATATACTTTAAAACGTATAAGCCTGTCTTTTGGCTTTGCTATGGTTATGTAAAGAACTTAGGTACGAATAAATACCTAATGAGTCAAACCGAAAAGAATTATACAGTTCCAAAAACAAATGGTTTAAAAATTTTCCATCTTCAACCAGCACTGATTCATTAATGGAATAAACCACTTTACCGTGGACGCACGGATATTTTGTTGTTCCTAGCTTTGACTGCATAATGGAGCCGATTTCAATATTTTAATATTTATAAGCAATTCGTTTGTTATTGGGCCGTCCCTTCTGCGGCTTGCGGGATCCGCTCTTTAAATACACATTACTTATGAACATTAAGTGATTATCAAATTTTAAGTTAAATGGGAAATTGTTCACGAAAGCTTGAAAATTAGATTCAAATGTAAAGCTAATCAATTCAAAACAAAAAATAATATTTTTTAATTTAGAATAACCCATATATCAGCCTAACAAGCACTTCCACCGGCATAACGTACCTAATCAGCTTAATTTAGTCGTGGACTGTAATTAATTGCCAGTGTAATATCACAGTCGCTGACGACTGATATTACGTCGTATGTCAAAAGGGGTTAATTAGGGATAAGCGGTAGAATAACAATAAGGGTTTTGTTTATTTATAGCTAACATGCTTCACGGCTAACGTAACATGAATTTATAGACTGGTCATAATTACCGCGAGTCTTCCATATAAAATGTATTTTTGTATGGAAGAGGCGAGTGGTAGCTCATACTATAAATAAATATATATCATCAAATAAAAATCAAAATTCTTCTATCATTACATTATCGACGAATTAAAATAAAAATTCAACCAACTAGCACCTATCATCATCATCATTTCAGCCGAAAGACGTCCACTGCTGGACATAAGCCTCTCTCAAAGATTTCCACAACGACCGGTCCTGCGCCACCCGCATCCAGCGGACTCCTGCGACCTTCATCAGGTCATCAGTCCACCTTGTGGGGGGCCTACCCACGCTGCGCCTTCCGGTACGCGGTCGCCACTCGACCCACCACCACCATCGCCACCTAATATTATAGTACAAAAATATTTGTCGTTTTGACGTAGTAGGTATGCTTTAAGTAGGTATACCTACATAATTATATATGGTTCAAATCTCGGTAGTCTCTTTTAAAATTGTTGTATTATTGTATCTATTATATTATATATTTATTAAATATAAAATCTGATCGTATTTCCATTTCACGTTGCGAGTTGCGAGAAATGATTTGTGATTACGTTGAGAAAAGGCTCCTGGGAAATCAAGTAGCAATTTTTCTTCCTTACAACATTTTTATTAATTTAATTGTCCCTTTTATTTCAACTTTCTGTTAATTTGGTGCCAATAATATACCATACTTCCATTTTCATTAAGAAGTGATTTTGTTATTTCATCAAAGATAATTAGGTTTTTTTTATAGCAGAAACGTCTCCAGCTAGTCTATGATGGTCGGGTTTTTATCGTTTACCGACGTTGCTGTCACGTTCTAACAAGTATGTATGTGCGAAAGTGACGCATAGCGTGATAAGCGATAAAATGGCAACCATGCTAACCCTACTGTACCGTACAATGTTTTACAGTACATATGGCCTTTTAATTTTTGACTTGGACATGTAAAGTACTGATTGATTGACTGACTGATCGCACAAGTGCAGTAATGTAGTACCATATGTACTGTAAACTACTATAATTAACCCACTATATAGCCTAGAGGTGCCGTTCGGCACCCAATTTCATGCGTTCATATTTTCGCACCACGACCGCGTCTAAATCGTCAAAGGCCGATGATTGTTTATCGATACGACGCTAGAGGGAGATAGTTCATCATTTTATTACTTTATTTCATCCTGTGCACTTGTTGCGACGAGTAATAGCGGTCTTAAGTTAGTGCTATAATTTTTTTCGCAAAAATGTATGTCACTCTCAAGTAAGATGGTCATAAATTATTTATTTCGTGTCATTTAATATTAAAATTCGTTTTATTATTGAAATTAAACACTTTAAAACGGATTAATCGCGTTTATTAACACCATGATTCTACGTTTCGAGCCCTTTACAGCACTCGATTTCACAGGGTTAAGATGATGACCTCCTCCTGATCCTTTTATTATGTTGTTATATTACTGTTTGACTAGATAGTATTGTAATATTGTAAAGTTTTGTCCTATATTTGGTTTATAGTAAGTTATATGTTACGGGTGCCGTATGGCACCTCTAAATATGTGACAAAATGTTTATTTAGTGATTGTCCGTGGATAATAACAATGATTTTATACATAACAATGATTAAATAACAATGATATACATTGTCTTTCCACAGTTTCCACCATTGTAATGTACACACGCGTTCAGATTGCATGGGCAGTTTATGAATGAATTCATTCATAAACTGCCCATGCAATTATGAACGCGATAGTACATTACATCGCCTTACTAGAAGCTAACGGTGAGCTCGAACCGCGGATGCTTTATATTGAACCTCCAGAGAATACAGTCGACTCTGATCAAGATTCGGGTGACGAAGACAAGGGTGGCTTTATAAATAACCTTACATCAACTTTCCGCCGGGTGCGAAGTGGTGCTCAGGAATCGATCTCTGTCACCACACCCAGACACGCTCCTGTGGCCGGACCATCTCGTACACCGTCTCGCATTTCGCGTGCTTCACGAGGCCCTTCTTCTTCTCGCCGCGGAAGAGCTGGAGTTGGTCGAAGTCATGATCAAAGTCACACAAGTCAAGTCTCCTCTAATCAACAGGACAGTTCTTACGCAAAAAATACACCACGGGCGTCCATCAGCCTCCAAGACATCTAAAACGGCGGATAGTAATTGATGACATTCATTATGATGGTTTGCACCACTTGCTAGTTCCATAGCAGATCGCAGCTCAAAATGATCCTAGGAGGCATGCAATGAGTCAGACACGACTGAAATGCAACAAATGTAACGTAGGGCTTTGTGCATCCTGCAATTGCACTGCAACCAGTTTTACGTTCGTACCTATGTAGATGTAAAAAGGAGATTTTTTACTATCTTTTCTAACAAAAACATTATTATTATTACATACATTCATATCATTAATGTGCTTTTTATTTATTCATCTTGTTAACCTTAATTAAAGCCATTAAATACACATAATATCAAGAAACCTTAAATATATGTAAAAAAAAATTTTTGCTCACTTATTAGCCTAGCGGTGCCATATGACACCCATTGTTTTTTCCAGAAGTAATAAATTGCGTCAAATAATCAAACATGACTAACGGGACATTCGACAACAACATATCCCAAAATTATCAATTTCTGAGATCCTAAAATAATGCGGGCCGTATAATGGGTTAAATAAAAAAATGGTTGAGTCACTTTCGGCTTAGTTACCCATCGCAAAACCAAAGTAATCCTCCCTAGACCCTGGCTAATGAAAGTTGAGACTGAAATGATCATGTTAAGTAAACAAAAAACCCTGCCTGGCAATAAAATTACATTTATTTAAATGACAGCTCAACAGACAACAGAAGTTTTAAATAAATCTCATATTCATTAGCCAGAGGCTAGCTAAGCACCTGGCGTACTCACACAAAGCACACTTTTATTTTCCTTTGTTTTGTTCATAAATTATATCATCGAAACACCCTTTTAGGTACACTTTTTGCGATAACCCTAAACGAGCATAGAACGATATGCTCTGGACTGTTTTTTTGTATCGTAGAAAAAAAGTACGGAATCCACCATCGGTCGGTTTTTACCTTTACTTACATAGAGGTACTCAGGCGAGTCGTCGCTGGCAAATATTGACATTTAAAACTGCTTTCGCACTACTCTGCGCTTACAATGCGTACTGTAAAATGCGTCAACTTTGCCACGAAGGGTATCTTTGCCCAAAAAAAAAATATTAAGGAATTAAATCATCATCATTCATCATCATCTCCTAGCCGTTTTGAGTTACGAGTACAACTGCGTTTTACCGCTGAGATTGTCGCCAGTCGCCACTGGCCGTCGCTGAGGTAACATTGCCCATCCATTTTATTTGTAAACTTACATACTTTACTCTAGTTTGATTCAAGCAACCTTCATACTTACCCTATATTTTAAGATTATTATGTAAACCATAGACTATATTTTTATTAAATCGTGTTTCTTCGTAGAACGTGGGCAAAGTTGGCGTATTTTACTTCACTATTCAAGCCCGATGTTTGCTCTTCTGCAGCAAACACCGGCTTGCTTATTGTAATCGCATAGCGCATACGGGCGAGCGAGCAGGCAAAGCTGTAAAGTTAGATTTCCAATAAGGGTATCAATCACCATCCTTTTCCTAGAATTCCCCTTAGGTCATAGAACAGTTAGGGAACCTGTGCCTTTCAATTGAAAGTAGCATGTCTTACTCGTACCATTCTATAAAATGTTTGACCTTTGTACAAACGAACTAGAAAAAACTAGAAAAATACCTTGTCCATTAGGTATACGTCAGAAGACCACCTCCTAACATCGGAAATTTAAATTTTTGTTATCTGCTCTTCTCCCGTAAGTATAGTGTTAAAGAAGGAGATACGAAGTCTAGTGTTAGGTGGTTCTTTAGAGAAATCAATTCACTCGCGCTCGCACGGACAATGGCATCACATTGCGCGGTGTTTATTTCATTCTCTGCTGTGTTATTGTTAACATTGCATACTGTGCAGCTCACTGCAAGAATATCTACTTCTCTAGTGCACGCTGAAATATCTCGAGGTAAAATTGGGGTTTGGATATTTATTTTAAGTTCCTCGTAAAAATATTAAATTTTCGCAATAGAACTTCACCTACCTGCTTTTTCAACGCTCCCCATAAATGATAAATATCTTTGTTTTTCAATTTAGGCACATTACAATGCACTTATGAACGTCAAAAAAAAAAGCTACTACCGGTTCTATCCCTACACCACAGCCCGAGAAGAAGCCATATCTAAAGATAACCATTGAAAATATATGGCATGGTATATGGGCCATTATCACATTTCCCCGGATTGCTCCGGTTGCGGTGCTGCGGTTATTCTGAACTTTCTTCTGGAATATTTTGATATTTATAGTATAGAAAAACCCTACATATGTACATTTCGACCAGCATTTTCGCTGCGATTTTTTTTGTTGATAATATCATTTAAAAAATCTGACATATGTAGTACTTAATGGATAGTAAAAAAAACATATAATTTAAACTTTCGTGAGTCATAGGTATACTGACATTAAATTGCAACGGTTAACACTCACGTAATTTTATCGCAATAGGCGTGACATTATTCGACTGCATCGGGCAGTCATCGTCGGACAGACAATCTTAAGTTCGCTGACTTAACCTACGAAATACTAAACTTACTGACTGAAATACCAACTTTGCTAGTACTCCTTTACTTACTTCCAGTTCCAGTTTCCAGTACTTATTTCCAGGACACAGGAAAATTAGTATTTTATGTATATCTCCATAGTGGGTAATTGGGTATGTCCGCCCGGCATCCGCCAGATAAATTTTCCATACATTTATTAGAAGACCTGGCGGATGTACCCGAACTTATATGGAAGGCAATTCACACATAAATTTTTCTGTGTACCAGTTTATTACTAGTGGCTCTGTGAGCTGTAGACCTTGCGACCATCTGGTCTTAAGCGCCATAAGCCTGTGCGGCGCTTAATCCCTGTGTTCATTTCTATCATTTCAAATATTTTCTAAGATCCTAATAAGCTTTAAAAACAGACAATCTTAAGTTCGCTGACTTAACCTACGAAATACTAAACTTACTGACTGAAATACCAACTTTGCTAGTACTCCTTTACTTACTTCCAGTTCCAGTTTCCAGTACTTATTTCCAGGACACAGGAAAATTAGTATTTTATGTATATCTCCATAGTGGGTAATTGGGTATGTCCGCCCGGCATCCGCCAGATAAATTTTCCATACATTTATTAGAAGACCTGGCGGATGTACCCGAACTTATATGGAAGGCAATTCACACATAAATTTTTCTGTGTACCAGTTTATTACTAGTGGCTCTGTGAGCTGTAGACCTCGCGACCATCTGGTCTTAAGCGCCATAAGCCTGTGCGGCGCTTAATCCCTGTGTTCATTTCTATCATTTCAAATATTTTCTAAGATCCTAATAAGCTTTAAAACTTGCTTACACAACTTTTACGAGAATTGGTAGAGAAAAACGACCTGTCGAGGAGAACAACCGGACATACGAAAGCATTTATGACTAAACTTAAACGGAGAACTTCGCCTAAGCACGATAAATCAAAAGCCTTAAAATTGTGCCATTATGTCATATTTACCGGTTGAGTATGTATTTACGAGGCAAATTCCCTTAGATACTTCTTAAGAAACCTCAAAACGATTTCGATGTTAGGTAGTCTAGGTAGGTACTAACAAAGAGTTTATTTATTTTTTGATAATTGAAGTTAGTAAGTATAGGAAACGCATTCTATGGCGTATCAATTACTCACGGATTCCATATCAGAAAAGAGTTTCCAGCTTGGTTACAAATCAATTGATAAATGCGACCTGTAGAGGAAAACAAATGAAGTGCTTCCTTTATTGAATTAAGCACTACTACATACCAATATAGCAATAATAATCTCAGAACGGACGTTATATATATATATATAGAATGTCAAATAAATATCTAAAATTTGTGATTTTATTAATAAATACATTAAGATTTTCAGACTGGTTCCCTAAATCTTCTTTATTTTCGGATTTCCCTTAAGTGTCCCTCGTAAAAGAATGTGTACCTATATTTTTAAGAACTTTCACATCTAGCTAGATGACGAGCCTAAAGCCCTAAAGCCCTCCGAAATACCCTTTTGCAATAAATGTGGGACGGAAATGAATGCGGTACGTTTTGCATCGCCTTTGACGTGCGGTAGTGCGGTTCCGCGCCTCCACTGCCGCGTCAGAATGCGGCGCAAATGTGATAACCGCCTTAGGTATAGTTTGTGTAAGTTATTTGGGGCTGTGTTATCTTATGCTGACATTACATTTGGCGTATTTGCCTTATGCCTCTTGCTCGCACCGAAGCAAAACCTAACTGGTGCAAGCGAAAGGCAAAACAAAACGCAAATACGCAAATACCTTTACATTTAAACATCTTAAAATAACCAGTACAGGTTGAAAAACTTGTGCATTTTGTACCAGTAACGAGTTTGTGTAAAAATATTAGCCAGATTTAGTTTGCAAGACTTCATCATACTTAGAGGTACGAGACAGGTGAAATTGAAAATTAAATGTTTCTATAAGCAGCAAAAGTAGCTAAGCGGAAACGATGTTCAAAATTGTCTTGGCACGACCTGTGTCAAGATAATTTTGAACTCCCTAGCCGCTAAGCTACTTTTGCTGCTGACTGTATATAACTATTAGGACTTAAAAAGGTTTTGATAACAAAGTATTTTTTATTTATTTTAATGTATCATAACTCAATAACTGGATGCTAACATAAGTTAAATTAAACGACTTATTTACAATTTCACCCGTCCCACAGTATATTTCAATAATATAGCTTCCCCACTTTCCCATTACTCTTAACTTTCTTTGAACATTGTTATGTAAAGTTGGGTCTTTTGATCTCGACTCAATTTTGCTAATCATTTAAAATCTCTTTGATCATATTTTTATGTTTTAGTAGGTATTTGGATTAGATAATTAGTACAGTTGTAAAATCCGTATCGAGCCTCTTGGCTAAAGGATCTCTGCGGGTTGCGTAATTTTAATCTTCTGGAATTGCGATTCTGAGTTTATTAAAGGCTTTTAATAACTCGCTGTACTTTATTTGGGTTTTTATATCTAATTAAGAAAGAAACTGGGCTAGTTTATATGTAACGCTTTTTAGAGTACCTAAATACACGGTGCCGCAATATGAGGATTATTTGGTTGAGGAAGCAGGGTGTGTGCTTCTTTTCGGGGGTAATACTCGTATTGAATTTCTGTGTTTTGTAAAATCTCTTTTGAAACGATGAACAATTAGATGAAGTTAAATCAAGAGTACTGAAATTATTATTTGCATACGAAGATAATGGTGATAGACTTTTTTCGGCAATCTTATTCGATATTTGATTCTTAGATTTCAATTGCTCTATAGTCAGAAGTCAAAAATCATCTCTGTTGTGTGGTGTGGAACGTGGAATAAATGCACCAGGCCCGGGGCATAAGAGGTAGGCCAGCGGCATCCTCAACGATTACAACCTAAGTGCCTAAGTATCGTCTGTTTTTAATAATATGATTCAAAATCTATAAAACGCTATGTTCGCATACAAATTTCACATAAATTGTGTCCTATTCATTGCTATAGCAGCGCTGCGTATGGACGGGTTTAAGGAACGGCAACGCGACACCGTGCTCCTAAATCATCGGCAATCTTTTGTTTACGAGCGAAGATAACTGCCAGAGTTGCGCGCCAAGCGTTTTACCAACTCATTTCTGTTGCTAACTTTCCAAAGGTCACACACCTACTTCGTTACGCATTGGAAAAGGAACATTATTTCCTACACATACAGTAGCTTTTTACTATTCTTTGTTAAAAAAATAAGAAAAAATAAAAACAATTCGGTATCAGGGGATAATTTTCGCAGCCAAACCTGCTTCGGCGTTTACTTGAAAGCTAAATCTTATCTCGTTAAGTGAGAGTGGAATATTTCATTTTATTTTTGAAAGACATATTGCGATTTGTGGTAAGTTGTCAGTTTGCTACATCTAAAAGCTACATAGTACCTTCTGGCCATCTTTAAAAGATCGCTTGATTTTTGGATATCTAAGTACCTATCTCATAAGTGTGTTCATTTTGAGCCAAATTTAACTACTTAGGTTTATTCTTTCTTGTCACCGCTAAAAAGAATCAATGTAGGTTACACATACATTGCATCTGAAAAATCAAAACAATTTAACGAATTCACATCATTACGTATGGTAATGCCTACAATAAATTCCAATATTTTGAGAGAAAGAACTACACCCGTGGATTTTTTTCTGCCGTGAGTAAATAAGAATATAGTTGACACTTTGTTCTGCTTGGTGCTTACAAGTCGAGAACTAAGAGGAATATATAAATTTGCGACCCTAGAGCCGCGATGCATCGTTTTCCACCCGCTTCATAGATGAACAACAACCCACTTTCAGATAGTCAGACAAACTTCACTTATCATCATCATCATCATCATTTCAGCCGAAAGACGTCCACTGCTGGACATAGGCCTCCCCCAAAGATTTCCACAATGACCGGTCCTGCGCTACCCGCATCCAGCGGACTCCTGCGACCTTCACCAGGTCATCAGTCCACCTTGCGGGGGGAACTTCACTTATACAAGAAAACAATTAAGCTTTTTAGTGTAAACTGTTGAATTAGCACACGATGCATTTCGGGCAGCTATATATCTACCTGCTTTGCGTTTGACATTTGCGCTATCAAGTTATTTGAATTCATCCTCAGATACAAGTTCACGTATGAATTGGAAGCCCAGCGCAGTTTGCCTGTTTTGGACGTGAATGTGATTGTTCAGACGGACGGAACCCTGGCGCATACGGACAGGTATTTAAACGCTGTTTCTCATCACCACCCCGCAATCAACAGTTAGTAGTCAGCATGTGAATTGGGTGACAGACAAGATTGGCACAGTGCTCACGAAGTAGTATATAAAAACTGTTTTTTTTAACTCTTTAACATTTCGGGCAAACTAAGGTCGCTAAGGATGTTATCCAGTACCAGTCACAGCCTTTATAAGATTGATTACAGTTGTGGCAGTTTCTACATCGGATAAACAAAGCGCACCATGGGAGAGAGAGAGTCAAGGAACATAGCGCAGCAAAATTGTCAAATAAAAAAAATACGTGTGGCACTCGGGGACTGCCGCGGTAAAGCTATTGCATATCATTTTGTATCAACTTATGCAATTACTAGCGCGACTTCGTCTGCGCAGTATTGTAATGTTTGGTAGTGTATTTTTATTACCATAAGTATTAAATACCAAATTGACTTGAACTGTAAATTGCTAATTAAATTCCGGGGCCGTATAAAACAAACAACTAACTTGCAACTACAGTAACCTGTTATTCTTTGTTCTCGTTAATAATTCAGGATATACCAAAAATGCTGGTGATCAATATTGTAATCTGATTTGGAAAAAATAGGACTAAATGTTTTTTTTGTCAAACATTTTTTGTTTATTTATTCTCCTAACCACAATTCGATACTGATTAGTGATTACACATTTAATCGAATCACCAGCATTTTTGTGACAGCTGTATGTATCTTTGACCACATATTAATCTTTCAGTGGCTGGATACGCTGTAGATATGCTAAAAAGTACGTCCAAGTTGACATAAATTATCTTTCAATGAAATAAGTAATCAAGGCCGAGTGTTTTTGATCACGGTTTACAACACTGCCTTAAGCTCACTGAATTTAACCCACAGAATGTCAGTCGGTACCTGATTACAACTAACTTCCCAGTGAAGAAAAACATTGCGAGGATACCAAAATAATTACGTCACGCATATAATAATTATAAACTTTCATTAGGTAGGTAAGTATATATTATGTCTCATCTCAACCAAGGACGATCTTATGATAGGATCGGCAGAGGCCTTTATTCGCATTTACACAGGCGTTCAAAAGTGCATGGGCAATTTATGAAAGAATTCATTCATAAACTGCCCATGCAATTATAGATTTGACTATTTCACTTGCTTCCTTCCCCTTTGCACCTCTATATAGGATGATTTTCATAACAAAAACTATTCTGTCCTTTCCTAGGAGTCAAAACATCCCCATGCCAAATTTCACCTTAATCCGTTCAGCGTTTTTAATTTAGTGTGAATTGGTAACAGATAATAGTTCATCAAATTTACAATATTAGCATCGCATGGAAATTTGTCCAAAATGTAATTGAAGAAACCGTGCTGGTTTTGTGACAACATCGCTACGCAAGATCAGTTTGCTAGACAACAAAAATAAAATATATGCCATTATTAATTCTGGTATGAAAATCAAACAAACTATGTAAAATGGGGCGATTCGACGTCTAACGAGTATAGGTTAGAATGCGGTGTTCGCCAGGGAACCTCTCCGGACCTTTTTAATCTGTATGTAAATGACTTGATTAGGGGGTTGAGGAGCACCAGGGTCGGATGTCACGTAGGTGGCATCTGCGTTAATTGCTTAAGCTATGCGGATGACATGGTGCTCCTCAGTCCCTCAGCTGTAGGACTTAGGCAGTTGCTTCAATTCTGTGAGAAATATGCCATTTCTCATGGAATGAAGTATAATGTCAGTAAAACTGAGTTCCTTGTTTTCAAGGCAGGAAAAGGTCCTGAGAGGATACTCGATGTATTTTTAAATGGATTACCTGTTCGAAGGGTGCATCAGTTTAAATATCTCGGGCACGTTTTAACCGAAAACCTGAAAGACGACAAAGATATCGAGAGAGAGAGGAGAGCATTATCTGTAAGATGCAACATGCTCGCACGCAAGTTTGGCAGTTGCTCTGACGAGGTCAAAGTGACGCTCTTTAGAGCATACTGTCAGAGCTTCTACACAGGCCAGCTCTGGACCAACTTCACTAGGAAAGCAATCAACACCTTAAGGGTCCAATATAACAATGCCTTCAGAATCCTGATGAAGTTGCCGAGGTGGTGTAGTGCGTCGAGTATGTTTGCGGAGGCTCGCGTTCCAGATTTCTTTGCCGTCATCAGGTCTAGAGTGGCTTCCTTCTGGAGTAGGCTGCGCAGCTCTGAGAACTCTATCCTGGCTGCAATTAATGATGACTTAAACAGTCCGATCCGCAGGTTTTGGCTATCTCTGCACCAAGATGCGAACCGAAAATAAGTGAGACTTTTATTTAATTTTTGTATAAAAGACTTACAACTTTTTAGATTTATTAAGAGATACGTCATTTATTTATTTATTTTTTTATTATTAAGTAAAATGTATCTAATGAGACTAATGGCATGCCATGATCTAAGAATGTTTTTGCGCAAAGTTAAAATAATTTTAATCAAATCAATTTAACGGGGATATAGGCGATACCTAGTTCCATTAGTGCCATATAGATAGAACTGTAATAAGTGCCATCCTAATCCATCAAGTTGTGCATATTCAGTAATAAGCCGTTTTAGAAAAAAAATCGTACAAAAAAATCTGAGTTTATTTATAAACTATCCTTGTCCAATATTTAATATAAAAACCGTACTGGCTTTGTGACATTGTTCTTTGCGCAAAGGCAAAATCGTTGCGTTTGGCCATTGTACTCCCCTGGGCCCGCTATGAGGTATGTATGTCATCCGCTTGTACAATGCATGGTGGGTGTTGACAGCCATATATACATTGAGTTGCCGTATTTGTAGTGGTTGGATTCCGCGTCACTAAGACCTCAATGATATTGTCCTGAGGTCTCTTCAGTCAGCGGGTGTTCATTCCGTTCTGGAGCCACAGGGTTTAGCCGCACTGATAGCAAGATGGAGTGACCCTGGTGCTGTGGAAAACGGGGCGGTGTTCAGTGTGGGATGTTACATGCGTTAGCACAATTTCGACCACCCATATTACTCGCACTTCCCACGTAGCAGGAGCCCTCTGCCGAAACTCTAGCGGTGGCGAAGCGGCAAAAGTGTGCGCTCCCTTCTGGGATAAGATCCCAAACGGATAGCGTAACGTAATAAGACAACAGTTTGTCACCTTTGTATGACAATTTCTGATAATTCTATACAATTACTCACATTTGACAGCAATCACCGTCGCACTATCCATGCAACTTGTCTTTTCATGAACTTATAGCATTATCATTATCAGATGACATTCATGGATAAGCAACTTAGGTCTATAGGACATGGATACAATACATGTTCATGTCTTTGGTTGTGGAGACAGCGGGCTGCTACAAAGTTACCATTATTAGTGATTTTATTTATTATCAAATTTATCACAGCATTAAACATATCATATTTACATAGATTTAATGGATCCCGGCACATTGGTCACTTTTCAACTCATTTCCTAAAAACACAGTTTTGTATTTTTTGTGCACTTTCGTCAGTAGTGACAAATATGTACCTACTTAAGTTTAATTTCTGTTTGTTTATGACACTACTGACCAAAAAAAACTTAAAATAAATTTGGGTACATTTTCGTCTGCAGTGAAAGAGAGCTTTTTTATAGGCGAAAAACATACGGTGATCATCGTCTTCGAACACCACAAACAAAATATTTACAGCACGCAGCAATATCACCTTTGTGATTATCACAATAAGGAACAAATCTAATATACCAATAGAAAATATTTGATAAACAAGACAAAGGCATATTTCGATACTCTACTTCTTTGTAGGTACTAATATTTCTTATGCCAATGAAATTTCCACTTTATTCCGTTGTGCACTAACGTGCTAAATTCACAAATTTAAAATGGTACTTAGTACGACTTTGCATTTGCACTAAGGTATCGATTAAAAAAACAAAACGATTCGCAGTCTAAATAAAAAATTAGGCGCCTTTTGCCTTTAATTCGATCCAGCCAGTATATTATGCATCGATTACAAAATCGATTTAACATATTTGATTCTGGCGGGAAAAAATAATAGTGTTTATTTTGACATTTGACATCGCCGTATCTCTGGTAATAAGGGCTACTGTCCTCAATATTTTGTATAGAATATGACACTTAGCGACATTCGTATGGAGATATATCCTTTCCCCGATAAAGAACTTTGTAACAAAGTGAATAAAGTCGGTTTCGGTCCGTCGGAGTGGGGAGCGTCAGGTTTTTTCGTTACGGAATTTCTGGATTCGGTCCCCGCGCTCAAGGCCCGCGATAGAAGCTATGCAATAGCTTAACAAGTCTGCAGTTGCTGAAAATTTATTGGAGTCCGGACCAAACCACTGGATTGATATTGCATAACCCTAAAATCCTTTCAACGGATCTTCGTTTCTACAGTGGAAAAGTACGGGAAGCCATCGAAATGAAGAAATAGGGTAGCAATCTGCCCCCTCCCCAGTTATTGGCCCCCTGAAATCAAAATATATTTATTAAAAAAGCAGAGGGGGTGTACAAATCCAGCCCTTTCACATGCCTGTTTTTTTCGGGCATTTTTCATTGAAAATAAATAAATAAAACTAACAATTCTCCCTAAATATGTCTGGGTTTTATTTCAAATTGATAGATTTAGTAGTTCTCGAGATATTAAACGATGTGACAGGCAGTCAGACAGACAGACAGAGTCGCACCATAAGTGTTCCTTGTTTTACCATTATGGTGCGGAGGCCTAAAAATTGCAAAATATAATTTATAGATTTTTTAAATATCATAACAGCTTAAAGCCTTAAAGCTGCGTCACAAATCTATGCAAAGAAAAAAAAAACATCACTTCCCGGCCTACGTCTTCAATTTTGTATGAAATTCCTTTACAGTTCTCTCGAGCTGCTCCAGCATCGTGATACTTTGAAGCCCGTACGAGCTATAGGAGTCTCAGATCTCGTGTAATTGTCTGCCGAAGCGAATCTGAGGTCCACAAACATGTGATCTGAGGCTTTTTTATTTACTGGCCGGTCGGAGGGCAGAAAAAATATTTTTCTAGACACTTTATACCTACTCGCAAGCAAGTCAGCATGTAACAAATCATAATTATGCTTGTGGATTTATGTGAACTTTCTTCAATTACTTTGGGAAAACTTGCAATGCATTAAGAATTTGGATAGCCCTACTGTTCGGTTTTATCTGAGTAACTTTTAACAAAAATGGCTTAGAAATATGGCCGCCTTGGACTTATACCAGTTGTTCTCTTATTACACAGTTGTGTTGCGTGACTCTGAGCAATATTTTTCTCCTTTTATTTCTAGAATGCAGCGATCTAGCGCGATTACCGTAGTTATCATTTTGTCTACTATCTTTATGCATTGCGAACGAATCTTTTACAACTTTGTTTAACATCGCATGTCTTCTGTACGCTTCTGTTTCATGTAAAACATTGTGTATTTATTTTTACTTGCAACTTTCTTCGCGATAGTATAGGTACTTTCACGAGTTAGCAATATAAAGTTGTAAACCATGGACTAAAAGCAATCGCAATATTAAATAACAATTATGGTTAACGTAACATTCGATTTGTCGTAGTCTTGTTGTCTCGGCAAAATAATGTTGGTACGGTCGGCTTCATAAATATATATGCATCTGTATTAAATTTTGACCGAGGAGACGTTTATAGACGTGACTGGTACGTTGACTGCTGATCACAATCAATTACACTATTTTAGAGGATATACGGTAAGTAACTAACAAAGTCCATAGAATTCAATATTCAAACAACTGACAAGGTTATTGTACCCTATTGCATTGGTTATTTGCGCTATCCCCGAAGATTTGTCAATAAAGAGGGGAGGGTGAAAACTGGGTTATATGAAGACAAAGATTAAGAGGGTCGGTCGTGTCTCATATTTCACAATACATAGCAGTACTATACGAGTCGTACCAATCTATATTTAGCATTTAGCCATTGAAGGAACCTTAAGTTTAAGAATAGATTAAAAGCATGCGGCCGAAGACACGGGCAGACCTAGTACCTACTTATATACAACAACACAACAAGCAACAAGCTTAATATTAACCCTTTGACCGCTTAAAATTTTTCATTGAGCTTGCTCGTGTCGCCGCGTCACCCGAAATTACACGAATATTTGTCTTATTTATCAGACTTCGGCGAAATGAGCTGGAAAACGTTTGTCTTATATATCGGACTACGGCGGTTAAAAGGTAAACAAACCTCTACTTCTACGACTGGTTAAGGAATATGTGTAAGTGCATTGAGATTAGAGACCTATGCCTGAGGGATTTCCGCAAACATCGTAAATTCAAAAATTTTGTGTCACATCTCTGTCGCTCGAATTTTAGAATTTTGCGGTAGTGGGCTTGAGAAGGTTTCTTCCAAGAAAACAGCGGGAACAAACCTAAGCAAACACAATCACCTCCGGTCGCGTAAAGTCGCGTTCAATAACATTATGCACACAAACACGAGTCCTGAGTCGGCGCCGCTAACCTGTTCAAGGTTTTTACCGCAGTGTTCAATCTACTCGTAGTTTATCTTACAAATGCATTTATTTCCTCGTGTGAATTATTTTGAGTAACACATTCAATGAATTTCTATTGCAATATAAATTCGTGTTGCACAACAATTAATCTATCAATTAAAGTTTACTTCTAATCTGAAATTTTCACTCTTGAATCTTGAATGTGCAATCTTGACAAAATTTTGATTAAAGTGTTACAAATATTACTGTTAACATAAAACGCGTTATAAGCAGGTGTTCGACTCCATCTGCTGGTGATTCTAGGCGATAGGCGTAGTTTAACGGCAAAACCATGTCCAAACAAACTATTTCGTTCAGCCGAAGACTAGACTTAAGGCCGACTCACGGTAGACCGGGCTGAGATGGGCCGGGACGGGGCGCGCCTTGACCGATCTGTCAATTTCTATAGAAAGCGTCACGTGATTGGCTCAGAAAGCGGAGATCACGTGATGCTTTCTATAGAAATTGAGAGATCGGTCACGGCCTGTCCCAACCCGGTCTACCGTGTCATCCTTTAAGGATGACTCACACTAGGACGGGATGGGACGGGGCAGGACGGGACGGGATGGGGTGAGACGGGGCGATCTGTCAATTTCTATACAAACTGACATATCGTCCCGTCCCACCTCGTCCCGTCCCGTTGGAGTGTGAGTCCCTTAGTTTTAATATCAGTAGACCCACTAAATATACATAGGTAGTCTATTTAAGAATAAATTTGAAATTCACGTGTATTAAACATGAAATCTTCACGTGAATATCGGTTATTGAAACGTATTAACGAAAGCGCAAACGTTCCATTTGCAGACAAAAATTCTGTTGCGGTTTTACAGCGAGCATATTGAATTTGAAAAATTAAAATTTCCTTTGAAAATACGAGTAGGTAAGCTGGATTACGTTACTACGATACCAAAGACTACCTCACTGAGGATACATTGTTAGACCGTTATCAGTATCACACTTGCGATTTCCGAGCGAGTTTTGCATGGAAGCGACTACGCCGTAGAATAGAAGATTCGCGCTAAACACTGATCATCGGTGGTTCCGCAATTTCCGCATAGATACATATAAATATACTTATAGGTTTCTTACCCACGAGCCGTAAGGTTTTCCGTAGGACCCGTCGCGCGTCGCGTGAGTCGCGTCCACATTAAAAAATATCGTAACTACTCGCAAGGTTTGCTGTTTTTTAATGACCTTTATTGTCAAAAACCTAAAATAACAGTGACAGTCACAGCTGGTAGCTACAGCAAAAACAAACAATTACGTTAAATTATTAATATAAACGTTGTCAATTGCATGCGGTCTGTATTCCGTCATCAGAAAAAGGGGATAAAAAATATAAAATGTTCTCTGTGTCTTTTGTATTACAGGCACCTAACTCATGAGGCGCTGAATGTCAATATTAGGCTGTTTACTTTTCCTTCCGGCTCCTACAAGGGCGATGTTCTCGTGAACGTGAAGCGAAGCGCGGGCGGTGCGGTATTCACCCGAAGCGGTGCGGCGCGGCGGCGGTGTCCTTCGTGGGTTGTCAACTATCGAAGGCGAAGCGAAGCAGTTAAGCTAAAATAATCAAACCCTTGATTACTGTGGAAGTAAACGCCGCTTTGCATTCGCGTATCAATCGCCCACGTAAGGAACTTCTATAGGGGTCAACGGCTTGTGATTGCTTCGCATTCGCGTGTCAAACGCCCACGAAGGACACCACGGATTGTTTGTGCTCCACTGCGCCGCACCGCACCGCGCCGCGTCGTCTTCGCGAAACGACCGCTCAGGGCGTATACCATGAAAATCGAACGATTACGGATATGTATCTACATCTCTGTCACACTTGCATATTGGAGTGGAGAGTTTGTCACGGGAATTGACCAATGATGCCAATTTTCGATGTTCGTGGCAGGCGTGCTGGTTTGATTTTTTCGGCCGCACCGCGTCGCTTCGTATTCGCGAGTTTACCGCCCACGTAGAACGCTGCGTAAATTGCTATAATACAGCTTAGACGTATTCACTTAGGTTATCCATTCCGATTTCACATACAAACTATTATTGCATATTAACTATATTTGCATATTAATCGTGTTATGTTATGAGTATTTTATAAACGCAACGCTAAAGTGTGCCCAAGTCTTAATATTAAGTACTCAACCATTTTTATGCTTGAACTATCTCGGTGGTAGAAATCTGTGTCCGGACCAGGCGGTATATGCACTCAAGCAGGAAAATATTTGTTCTACAGCGGTTGCCGGCCGCGAACGCAAGTTATGGACCACAGAGTGTGTTAAATTTATAAAATATATTTAGTAAGGCTTAGCTCTTGGCATTTATTAGGTTACGTTTAAAGATCTTTTAAAAATATCACCTCAAGGCACGAGAAGCAAATAAACTTTGCCTCCGAATGTAACTTTTAATAAATAACATAATAAATATAAGAGCCTGGGTAGAGAGTACTATTTTGTACCATTTGGGGTCGAAACTCTAGGTCCCTAGGTTTTTTTGTAGAAATCACGTAACGTCTGGTTGATGTAAGTAACTGGTGACCGAAGAGCTGGTGGCCTCCTCGCACAACGTATCAGCATTGCGATACAATGAGGAAATGCCTCCAGCATCCTAGGTACAATGCCTCAAGGACCTATTTTAGATTTAAGGTAGGCTAGGTGGGTAGCTAGGCAAATTTCCACTCACTGTATATATTTTGAAATAAATGACTTCCCATTAACACACTTTAGATATATCAGTGAAATAAGCATTGACAGTGAATGAAACTTGGGAAAAGGAGAGCTGACCGCAAGTACTAGGAATAAGGTTAAGAAGACGAAGAAGATGAGAGCAAGTGGAGGAGGAGAGGCCGTTTCTCGCATATATTCCTCACTTTCCTCATCCGGCAGCAGGCCGCCGTACCAGTACATCAGGGGAGCGTCTTGGTGCCTCTCTTACACCCGATATTCAGAGCGCGCCGCGCGTGCTATTACGATGGACGTCCACGACGCACCCGGGGTCGCAGGCTGCCATCCCACTAATCGGCGAATATTATAATGGAAAATAAATAAATGAATAGAACATTTCTATATGCAAGAACATTTCTCTTCTTGTATAAAGAATGCTAACTATAAAGGACAGTGGATGCAAGCCAAACATTCAAAGTTACTGAAACGCAAAATATTTATTTACAACGCCACATACTACTATATTTGAGCGTCAGTTGAAGAGAAAAACACAAACAATTAGACCAAATGGGCCTGTCATAAAAACGTTCGTATTGTTTACGAAAAACAGAACAAACAGTTGTCAGATATCAGCTATTCGTCGATATAAATCAGTCGGTAATCTTGTTTGGCATCGAGGCCGGGCTAGAAAAATATTTTGAATGGATTGGACAGAATGTCTTTTAATGCAATCCGCTTTTGTGGATCTTTATTTTGCCAAGTTTTGTTATCATTAGGGTGGATTGGGCTGTTTACGGTATTAAAACTTAAGTTAGACTTCAATTCACCATATTAACAATGTTGCCACAAAAATATGGTTGTAGTAGATAAGTATTCTTACTTTATTACTGAATTCACGAATGGATTTATTGAGTCGAGATAAGCATGTCTTTAAACTATTATTGTAAAAATTGGAATAATATGTACGGCATCAGTAGGGTATCGCAAGAATCTATGAAACTGTGGTGGACAGGGGTTAACAATTTCTTTTAAAAGGAATTCTTTTAATTTCTTTTTCTTTTTTTCTTTTTGTATTGACCATACCTACTTAATTTGCTGATTTAAAAGTCCATTACTAAAATTAAGATGTACAAGGTCACTTTCTAGTTTCCATTAATTGACCATGTAGGTCAATTAATGAGGAAAAGATGATGCTATGCACCTGCACGGCGGGACTGCAATAAAATAAGATTTACAATAAAACTATTTGCATGTAGATTTTTTATCTTGTTGTTGTAGAATTTTGTGCATATTAAATTTTTTGTAGGTTGCTATTTTCGTGTATATACTTACATACTAATAGTACATTACTGTCGAGGCATGCAAAAAGGCGATTAGCAGGCTGAATATTATGTTTAAACGGAGACGACTTTAGGAGTTAAGATTAGTAACCTAACCCGATCTCAATAGATTCATAATTCTCTGCCAACACTAGCCTAAACTAAGACTAAACCAAGGCGCACCCACAGCGGCCGTAACCGTCGAAGACTAAGTAAACAGTTAATAGTGGACCGGCCGTTAATCATTACTTAACCACAGATGTGTGCGGTTATCATTATGCGGTAGATGAGAGCGTTAGTAGGGCAGCGGTAAGGCGTGTGACTTTCAGTCCGAAGACCACAGGTTCAAACCTCGGCTCGCATGAGTCTTACGGAACTATGAAACTAAGAAATGTCATTTGATATTTACCAATCGCTTTTTGGTGAAGGAAAACATCTTGAGGAAACCAGACGAATCCTAATAAGGCCTAGTTTACGCTCTGTATTGGAAGGTTCGATGACAGTCACTTTCGCAAAACTAGCGCCTACGACAAATCTTGAGATTGGTTACTAAAGCAGACCCCAGGCTCCCTGAGGTGTGGCATATTCCAAAACGCAAGGAAGAAGAAGAGATGTGTTCGGTTAACCAGCCTCAATCGTCAATCACGCACATATGTTATGTTCTAGATAACCACCAGTACTTAACCACTAAGGCCGCAATCGCCAGGGATTACGGAAATGCACTGACGCGGGCGCTAGCTAATACAGCCACGAATCTGTGATTGATGACTCGGAAGTCGCAAAAAATTATACTGATTGAGCCAGCTATGATGAATGTTTCCGTCTCCCTGACAACAATCGGCATGGGCGCGTGCAGACAAAACTAACAGTAACACCTAGGTGATACTGAATTAGCTGAGTCACAGATTGGTCAGGGATTAACCCCGCGAATTTACCTGAAAGGGAACCGACTGCAGTTGCGATGCGACTGCATGAACATAGCCGATGGATGGATGAACTCGTTAATTTCCTGGATATATTGAGTAACGGCGTCAATCCCAACGTCACTGGCGTCGGGCGTCCCAGATTCCCAAACCAGTGTGCGTAGCCAAGATGCCTATCGCTAACGCTCAGTCGCGAACTCAAAATCCTTATGTACCTACGTCTCATACGTGAAGAGCCCATCGCTGATCGCTGGATACCCGCCAGGTATCTGTCGCCAGCGGTGTTTCCGGACCGATACGACCTTCAAACCTTCAAGAAAAGAGCGTACTCCCACCTTAAAGGCCGGCAACGTACTTGCGACACCACTGGTGTTGCGGGTGTCCATGGACGACGTTAATCGCTTACCATCAGGCGATTCGTTTGCTCGTTTGCCCCCTATAGTATAAAAAAAAAATGTCGAATATATGCCTAACAGTAGATGGTATGGCAATCACTCATGTAAGGTCATGGAAAACAGCGAAGGAGGCATGGGATGCGCTGTTATCCGCTTATCAAGACAAAGGCTTAGAGCGACGTATAAGCCTGGAACGTAAACTGTACAGGTACTGCCTTGATGATTTTGAGTTCAATATAGAGAAGTACATAACTGCGGTTATGTCAACTGTCCAAGACTTAGAGAAGAAGATGCTTCAATAGCGGCAATTTTCCTCAGTATGCACCTTAAGTTATGGCTTTGGAAAACTCCAATATAAACATTACTGTAGACCTTATCAAGATGATGTTATTGAATGAACTAAGTAAATAAGCCTGCCTTTTCTCTTCCAACCCGAATGGACCAGAATAAACCGCGACCAAATTATCCCCATAAGAAGGACAAGAGGAAAAACCCCGTAAGTGATAAGAATATAGAATGTTGTGGTTTAACTTATTTGAATAAATTTAGTAAGTACTTAATATTGTAGTAGTAGTAGTAGTAGTAGAACACTTTATTGTACAAATACAAGATAAACAAAAACTGGATAAAAAAGAAACACAAAGTTTGAATAAAGGCGACCTTATCCCTTTAAGGGATCTCTTCCAGTTAACCTTTGAGTAATTGAGGGAGAATTGGAGATGGCAGACACACGTACTGTACAACGCGGCAAAAAAGAAAACCAAAAACTTCCTATTGCAAAATTATCCCTACTTACAAGACATATACTACACACCATAATATAAGAAAATACAATAAAATATATACAACCATAAATACAAAGACAATAATAATAATTAAAAAAAAAACAACAAAACAAAACCGCATACATCTTTAAGATGAAGAATCGTCACACAGCCATAACTTGTTTAAATTCGCCTTTAGCGATGCAACCGATTGACACTGACGGAGAGGAGCCGGCAACGAATTCCAAAGTTTTACAGAGTACACCGTAAAGGATTTGCCATAAGAGCGATGTGCGTGAGATGGTATAGAGAGAGAGAGAGAGATCTGCACTGGAACGAAGCCTATGCCCATTGCCGTCTGCTAAAAAATTGAATTTCTCCGATAGATAAGGAGGGGAAGAAGGGGAAAAGAGGACATTAAACAGAAGTGAGAGAATATGGATATCTCTACGGCGCCGGATGGGCAGCCATTTAAGTTTGGAGCGAAATGACGAAATATGGTCAAATTTCCGAAGGCCAAAAATGTATCTGATGCAAATATTTTGCAAATATTGTCTTCTGTTACCGCGATGTTGCCGGCACTTATTGCAGTACTTACTTTTAAAATAACTCATTTTCTCCTAGAATCTAATTAAACTTGGAATTAAAAGTTAGCACTTAATCCAAACTAACCACCTTTAGTTTTCTCTTTGTAAAATGACTGGAAGTTATTGTTTGTACCTAAATCGTATCTTAGTATGAGGAGGAGTAAAATCTCTGTACATACTTACATTGGGAGTTGTTTACTATGACTTGTTATGTCTACTATGAACACTTTGCTTGATTATCTCCTGGTGCCAAACCGGGGTGAGCCAACTAATCCGGAGTTAAGCGTTTATTTCATATGGAATTTGACAGTTAACCCTGGTTCGCGCAAGTGGTGCTTACGTAATAACAATGTGTCCATTTCTGTATAAATCGTCACGTGATCACAGATCATAGAGATTTGACACATCGTTTCTTTTTTTAATACTACGACGGTGACAAACGAGCATACGGCCCGCCTGATGGTAAGCGGTCACCGGAGCCTATGGACGCCTGCAACACCTGGGGTGTCACATGCGCGTTGCCGACCCTTAAAAAAAGGAGGTTTCGTTTCATCTCGTTCTAATGTGAGTCATCCTTTCGACGAACACTCCTCTTATAATCTGACAAGCTAAGGCTGTAGTACATTTTTTTTAAATTTATATGCAATTTTTTTTCATACCGAAAAAAAGGGACGCACATAATTTAAAAAAAAAACCATTGCAGCCATTGTAGTACTAAAGGTACGTATATAAATATCTACCTGGGTGCGTAGCCAAGATGCCAATCGCTCACGCTCAGTAGCTAACGAAACGCAACTGTCATTGTCACACTAATAAGGAAGAGTGATAGAGAGAGAGAGGTAGCTACGATACGTTATTAAGCGTGAGCGATTGGCATCTTGGCTACGCACGCTGATCTCTTTTGAGGCGAGACAATAAAGTCTGAGAGTTATATTTTCGGGCCTAAATATGAAAAAATATAAAAAATACCTAACCAATTTGTACTGTTGCTAGTTCACGTTCCATAGTACACAAACAACTTGGTAGTTGACACGATTACATGAAGTTTCCTTGACAAAATAAGTTGCCTCGAATAAAAGTCCAAGAAGCAGTTCACTTTTTGTGCTCTTTCAAGCGTTATGAGATAGCAACATTATTCGAATGCTCACTTTCCACAAAAAATGGGAAGCTACCCATTCTTCGCTGTCTTTGAAATAATATGAAGCATTTGTCTTCAATAATAAACTACCTTGTAGACCTCAAAGGTCTCAAACAAAATAACAATGTCTCAAATTGGATGACAGAGCTGGAAATTATTGAGCAGTTCCACTTTGCCATCACTGGTCTTCATCATCAAAGGTCTACTCTACCAAATTGATGGTTTTCGTAAAGAAATGCTCGAGTGTCTTATGAAATCACCCAAATCATCCTGCATGTGCCTTTCAAATTTGAAGAGTTCCCTCCATTCCTCGTGAATTCCACCATCAGTAATGAATTTTGAAAAAAAAAATGGAATCATACTGGAACCATCTACTTTCAGACAAATCAAGAATTTTTTAAATCGGTTTAGTATTGACGGAGTTCTGAGAAGATAAAAAAAAATACACGAATTGAGAAACTCCTCTTTTTAAATATTCTAAAGTCGGTTGAAAATGCATGCATGCACACATTATTAAAAAAAAACATTACTGTGGTATATGTATATTGAAATAGTGACCAAATCGGACTTGGGGTTATGATCTAAGCATCATTTTAAGCAGAAACGTTTGCGAACGATACCAAATTTCATAGAAATATAGGAAAAGTGGAAAAATCCATGACCTCGGGCGGGACATGAACCCCTCTAAGTACACCCCTAAGGCGCATTCTAGGGATATGATCACACCAATCCGATCCGGTCCGATCCGATCGGACCCGGGACGTTCTGTCAGTTTCTATAGAAATAATCACGTGATAGCACGGAGCCCTCAGAGGTCACGTGACGTTTTCTACAGAAACTGATACATCGTCCCGGATCGGATCGGATCGGTACGAGTCATGCTTGATGAGAATTTTGGGAAAGGCATACCAACTGCTCAAGTAAGTATTTTCAAACCGTAAAGGAAAACAAAGTTCAAGTAAAAATACGTAAGTCGGTAGAAATAAGTCTTGCCTGAGCAACCATAAGTATTTAAATCTAGTAGAGGAAACTGCTTTGGCTTATGTATGTTTTAATTGTAATTGTTATATGCGTTATGTTTTGCTGTTTGTTTCCCATTACCAATAAAAAAAAAGAAGTCAAGTTCTATGGACACACCCCCGGTACCACATAAAATACTCGTACCTAACCGACTTGTTTTAACATTACATCTCAAAACTTTATAACAGCATAAGAACTGTGGAGCGAGACTTGTGTCTTTTTACATGTCATGCTTTTTGATAGGATTTATATCGCTTAAATGCGCCCCATATAGGAGTATGATGCTCACAACAAACCGGAACAATTGATAAGTACAAATAAATTAGTAGATTGTTTACCAAGGGCTGAAAGGCATACATTTCCGTCGAGGTAGTCTCCCTAACTTCGTACGAGCGCCAATAATGCGAGTCGGAAATGGGTGTCTTTTACCCGAGTTAAACACTCTACTTCATTCATTTTGAATGCGAGGAATGTAAAAAACAACTATAAAGCTATAACTACTCCTTTAACTTCTTGAAGAAAATCTTGAAGGAACCTTTACAAAAATGTGGAGTATTTAATCCAGGGCACAGGGCAAAGTGAGTTAGCAAAATTATTTTGTCGACAAAAAATATATCAATGCTACTGCCATGCCAACATATGAATGTTATTAAACGAAAATGAATGTTATTCAAGAAATTGAATATTATTCATTTTAAAACAAAAACAATAAACAGATCCATGAGTTAATATAATTTTTACGTGAGGGTGGGTTCTTATGCAATTATTTTGGTCATATAAGGTGATGAAACTGACACTGGACAGGTCTGATGTTGATAGTGTTATGAGTGAATACTTTTTATGGTATTTACTTTTAAGGTTATTTAAGTAATATAATTTGGTATATTTTCTCAGCGTTAAAACTTAATTGCACTTACTTAATAATTTACGATCGTGCACGCGTTACAGTAATGCACTTTGTTTTACTCTACCACTGACAATGTCATTTAATGCATTCATTCAAATATGGCATATGAACTCAATCCCTTTCTAAACGCGGTTTGATAATACAAACCGCTGACAAATCAGCGAACATACATAAAACTAAAAAATAGCTGTTCCAATTTTACGCGGCGCATCTAAAAAAACAAAAGCGAGCGACAGCAACAGTAATTAGATTCCAAAAGAGTGAGCGCAAAAAAAAACGCCCACCGAAACAAAAAATGAACAAAAAAACTTTTCCAACACACTGGCCGTCGCATAGTTCTTTCCACCATGGGCTTATAAGCCAAACATTTTAAGCGAGCTTTTTCATTGCAAAATCGAACTGGCATTGCAACAAAATAACCCGATGAAAGTAAGTTTAGTTCATTCAGAGTTTTACGTATCGGTATAATATATGAAAATGAGTAAATATTCTAATTTAAATATTCTAATGTAAATATTCTATTCTAATTTAGTGTGGAAGTAAATAAGTTATAACTAGATACTATTAAAGACGGGGTATTTACCCTGTATATTTGATGTAATGCGTCAATATTTCGGCATGGCTGCATTTTACACAATTTTACGGAGTGAACTTATTGTGAAAAACTACATGTTGTACTTTTGTACAAACGGTATAATTAGGGTCCGTTTGCGTTCCGTCGTCATGCTTGACAATGACAAGCTAAACGTCAAATGTAGGAAAGAGAACCTTCTGTGCTTCAGTACTATTACTTTTGTTGTGTGTAAAGTAAAACTTCGACAATCGCTTACCTAATTAACAATCTCTCCTTCCTATGTAAAGGTGCATATAGCCACCCCATTTCCTACAATGAAGTCTCATCGACATCTAAAATTTCACACAAACCATCCATTAACACGCTATCACGTAACCAATATCTCGACTCGGTATTATTCGGTTCATAAATTCCAAGACCTGAGTAATAGAGTCGCCTTGCGTCAGGCTTGTCAACAGCATACATTATGGGCTCCTGATATACTATGTTACGGAATACATAACACCACAAACATACATCTGCACTCGCTTCACTTCCGCCCTCGATGTAGGTGGCGTAAACTACTCTTAATCCAACTGCAAGTTCAACTTTGTACTCATATCGTGTAGGTGTAGCCGTGCAAATACACAGATAGTACAAGATTAGCATGGAAATATATCCTATGTTATGTAATGTTGCTAGCCGACAGTAGATGTGTGTCACGATGAAAAAATCACCGTGATTTGCCGTCTAATGTATCACCGCTATTGAAAGTCAGGGAACGACGACGTTACAACGTTGGTAGTTGTTCCTTCGTTCCTGTAGCTATTCTAGCTATCTACGTCACTCGCATCGCAATCACGCATATTAGGGAGTTTACAGAAAAAATGTTACTTACCCAATTAGCGTTTTAGAAAAAAAATTAACTACGGTTAGTTTTGTGATCATAAAGTTTTGCTTGAAATCTTTACCAAAATCAATTTTTTATAATTTATAAACTTTAATGCTAAATTGTCGGCACAGAACTGATTGGAGTTGCAGTTTTTTAACAACGCACGCTAATAGGGTACCTACACCATTTTCTGAAAAAAATAAGTAAATACAGAAGTGGTACAATGCTCGTCGTTGCGCGGGCTTAGTCGGCACTACTCGGCCAACGACACCGTGCCAAGGGCAAGGTTCGAGTGAGAGAAAGTGATCGACGTGCTCACGTAGTTACCGTGATGCAAGTGACCGCCGTGACAAAATCACAATTATACTTCACTGTGACTTTTTAGGAACTGGAACATCAGTCACGGCGGCGGGGCTATCACAGAGCATCAAACACGTGTATCAAACGCGTATTGTTCTGAATCTTCCAATCTCTTTGTACTTGCTACGAGTAGCTAAACCTGGGCATTAACTCGTTAATCCGTTAATTAACGAAGTTAACATTTTGATTAACGGATTAACTTTTAAGTTAACTTTAACGGAATCATTAACTTCCGTTGAACTTCCCCAAGAACGTTAGTCGTTAATCCAGTTCCTAATATTTACCAAAAAATGCCGCATACACCGCGCCGCGCCGCAAAACAACACGTTCTACCAAACCAAGTATGCTTGGACCGTCGACCAGTAAATGATAAAACTGCGAAATGACGGGTAGGTACAGTCGGTGCCCTCACATAAGTATCCACACGCGCTACGCGGTTGCATATGTGAGGGCACCGACTGTACATAATAACCATAATATAATTTGTTTGATCATCGTATCAATACTTAGCGACGTCAGCGCTTAGAGAGAAAAGTAATTTATTTTATGTGAATGAAAATACTACTTTTTAGATTGGATTCTAGTTCTATCCCGGCCGAAAATCCGTAGCCACAATTGAGTGGCTTAATATTGTATCCAGTTGTGTTCCTCTATTAACTGCCGTAACTAAAACGAATAGTTTTATAGTAGATCACTAACTCAAAGATTTAAAAAATGTCATTATAACATTTATAACCACGTGTTAACGAACTAACGATTTTAGTTAACTTGCGTTTAATCGTCCGAAATGTAGTGCTTTAACGATTAACTTCGTTAGCTTTTTTAGTATCGGATTATCGATTATCGGGGTACCATTTTAGCGTGAGTTGTTAAAGAAAGACTGCGGTCAGTTTTGTGACGACAATGTTGTCGCCTTTCAAATGTCGCCTAAAAGTTGTGTTTTGCTGCAACGTACACCAATAAATAATACGACATTTATTGATACGCGTGCATTAAATGTATGTCATTGGAAAAAAATTAGGTATTTCAGTTAACAAAATAAAAACTGTCCAATTACCGGGTTTTTTTTTTATCTAACTACCTACAGTAATTCTTCTTCTTAGTTAATTGCCGGTGTTAAGATTGTGCATATACTACGTAGTGTAGTTAGAAGCCCCTAGTACTTACGAGACCTCTGTGGATTGTGTGTAGAGCCATCTAACTTCAATTACCTGTGTGATGTCAATATTGGAACAGTCTGCATGCGATACGCTGCGTTTTCCCCGCACATCGCCTGAGCGGCTGCCCTACAAAGGAAGTATAGAAATTCGACGTATTCCTAGAAAGGATTATTCCAGAGATAATTTGAATGTTCGATCTAAGGCGTGAAACGCGTTATTATCTACTAAATTTAAAATTATGAAAAGGGAAAGATATTGCATGGTATCACATTATTTATTTCTTAGGGACATTTTTTCTTTTACATATTAATAACCTTTTTTATCTAACTAACGAAAGAGGGTAGGCCCTATAGTCCAGGCAGTAAATAGAATACAGCTACGGTATTTTCTACCTGTCGCAAAAGGAGTCATCAGGTCGCAGACGGTAGCAATTCGGGACAGCAAAGAGGGGTGCCGCAAGGGTGGTAGGTACCTACTGATGCATGACACTGGAGATCCCAGGGCGGCCGTGGCCGAGTGACAATGTTTAAAGTAATTTTAGCGTCATAAATCCACAGTAGGCGTTCTAAACTTTTTAAATCGAGTTTATCATACATAATGCAGATCTTCAAATAAAACATTTTGGTACCTATAGTTGTGTGTGGGGCGTCGGCCAGCCAGGTGTAATGGCGTCACATAACGCCACATCCCGACCAGTATTTGCATTAACTCCTGCTGAGTGCACGGGTAAACCGTACTCGCACACGGGGCTGCAATATTTAGATATTGCAGCATCTCGGAGTTGTTAGCCAAAATTAATGCAACTAACACAACAGGGTCAAAAACTATTACTATATATTACAAACGTTAGGTACCAACTTTAAAAATAACACTTTTTTTTCTGAAATAGTAAGTATTTTTAAATAACGAAATTTTAAAAATGTCATAAAATTAAAATTCCCGAAATATACAGTGCGGCCCGCGTACGTTTTGCAGAATTGACGTTCTTGTTACTCATGGACATAATCATGATAATACCGATGTTCCGTTTGAGTACAACGCGTGGAAATCATGAATTTTCACTTTCGATACTCGGAAATACCGTTTGCAGTGTGTGCTACTGCCTAAGCACTGTTTTGATCCAAATTCATAATCTGGTATGTAGTTAATTAACTTATTATAATCGTACATTTAATACATACCTATAGATTTTATATGAGTCCTAGAAATCTTTTTCCTTTATTTCTTAAATATTAGGCTACACATTTTTATACGAGTATTATGGATGCAAAAGAAAAATGCTCAAAAGCACATAAAAACAATGCTAAAAACATTAAATACATATTAAACAAAACCTAATAATGCCGACGGCAATGGTATCACGAAAATCGAGTACCTATGTTATTGGAGCGATGAAGAGGATTTTGCGTCAATTCTAATTTTCGATGATGTAGGTATAGACAATTTTATTTGTTAGCTATAAACCAATAACATTGTATATAGGATAACCGCGTGTCGATTTTCCACTAGGGGCGCTAGTGGAACGTGGGTCTTGCGGGATCATTTCAAACGTCACTTTGACAATTCTCTCATACTGACACAGGACCCACGCATGAGTGGCGCCGCCTGGTGAGCGACAATACGGTAGCTCCTATTGTATCATCTATGTAACATGCATTTCTATTTGGTTTGTATTATCTTCTCGAAATGATTTATACGAACCCACCCGAGTAGCTGTATTATGTTAAACGCAGCGCACTAAGGTCACGAAGGTCTTCTGAGAAGGCTCAATCAAATTCTCGTTTAACTACAAATCTAACAATAACACCCCTGTCCACGTACATAATGCATGCTTTATATTCTGATCTGTGTAACAAGCGTTGAATTCCCATTTGCATGGTAATAGTGGCATCGGGCCTTAATAATGTTTACGGTTAGTGTTACTGGATTGCTAGTGCAGCCACAATAGCTGGGTATTACGCCGAGGGAGCTTCGTTGGGTGTGCTCGGTGGTCAGACCCGTCAATGTTTGGTAGGAGTCAGACACGGATGTCTGCCTGAGATCAGTGAGATTTGAAGTGCAATTTGACGTACCAAAACTGACAGATAGATGTGAATTTCTGCGGATTTGTCATTTACCCGTTTGTCAAACGTAGAAGATAAGATAAGATAATTTATTATTTTTATTTATTCAGTTCTTTACATGTTTGGCCGTAAACAAATAACGAAATATAAAAAAAAAACAACAATAAGTACAACAACAAAATCTAACAATGTACAATGAGTTAATCAATTATCAGAAGTATAGTAACTTTAAATTTAAAATGATCAAATATTTAAAATGTCGTATTACATCATTAATGTCATAGAAACAATGGTCCATTATATGCCTAGAAAATTAGATAATTTCTAGGAACTAATTCCCATCAAGCTGGATATCGTTTTTGTTGCGTCCCGTCTCGCCTCGTTCCGTTCCGGCCCGTCCCGTTCCGTTCTGGCCCGTCCCGTTCCGACGTAAGTCATCCTTTACAGAAACCCAGGTATACTAGTACGTAACATATTTAGGCATGATAATTTCAATACAAAATAAAAGTACAATACGTTGTGAAACTGTCTGAATTAAGATTAACTAGTTAACTAGGTACCTCTATTAGCACGTATCAGTTGTATTGGTTACACTAATGAGACATCGGAGACTCATTAAATTCAAATAATTTGATGTACTAATGATCAAACTTCCCGAGGTCAAAGCTTATTAATATGAATATACATATATATCTTATTGATATACCATACCACAGAAAAAGTGACAAAGGCCCCCTCGGTGAGCAGGGCTGGGATTGAACCAGCGACAACAACGATGACAACAATATTTTAACTGAATTGCATTTATTTTATGTTTAACTTACAGAATGTGTAATTAATAATATTCTGTATTTTTGAAGTCTTTAAAACACATATTTATTTTTTATCGGAAGCAAGTCAATCCGGTCAAAATATTCGCCGCAGCTATCCACTGTTTCAGTTGTACATATAGGTATACACTAAACTAGCAACCGCGATAACATGACTTTCATGAATATTAAAAACGTTTGTAATGCGTTATCGTTTTTTAAAACGTATTTATGTTTACATGCCCTTAGCCTCTCAACGAAGGCTTAACTCTCATTAAAGTTGCTTCATAAGTAACACCATAATAATTAAAAAAATAATATATATTTTTCATTTGGCCCAATAAAAACGTTCTTTATTTTTAAAACGCCCGCATTGTAGTGGAAAGCGCCTACGAACAGAGAGCCCGCCTGGCGGGTACAAGATCAAGATGTAACGCAACAAGCACTGGGAATGCTGAAACCGGTTTACTTTGGTTGCTGTTGTTGTTACGAGCCTATACTGTCCCACTGCTGGGCAAAGGCCTCCTCCACCTTCTCCACTCTTGCCGATCGTGAGCAGTCTCTGGTCATTATTGCAAAAAGGAGTCAAGCTCGTCTCGCCATCGCCGGCGGGGTCTGCCGGGTCCTCGATTTGAGCTGTCAGGTTGCCACTCCATGGCGATCTTGGCCCACGACTCATGCGACGGACATGACCAGCCCAGTCCCACTTCAACTTGGCCGCCTTTCGAGTTAAGTCTACAATTTAAAATTTGGATACGTTAGTTCATATTGTTTATCGAGGTTGATTTGAAACCTTAAACTACAAACATACAACACATTACCTACTATCTATAAACTAACTTTTCGAAAAACCCGACGCAAAGGTGCCCATCACACTTGCAGCCTTCCCGCGTTGAACTGCAATAGACAACCTATGCGCCAGGAATGAACCGGAACGGGGGTCATGGCCCCTCTTTTGCAGACGACGATCCAGCTCCCCAAGAAACGATTTTGCCTCCGCGCACCAGCAGCCCTTCGTCTCTCCCGCGAGGGGAACAAATAAATTACACAGGCAACATCGAATTTCTCCACCATATCTCTTCTCTTGTTTGCGCTTTAGGGGGCCGGTTAGCAACATCTACCGCTTTATTTCTAAGAAATTTGGTATCGAGGGGTTTTTAGAGTTGTGCCCGCTCGGTCTTTGAAGGGAGCGCCCCCATCTCGTTCAATCGGTCAAAGGAACTAGTTTGGTCTTTTAGGTCTTTAGTTCGTTTACTTCAGTGCGAATTTTGACGTCTAGGAATGAGTACCGGGGTTTAGGTCTATACAGAGCGCGGAACTAGTGATTCGTACGAACGTTTTAATGACTTTCGCTCCGTCTGAAGTGAACTAAAGACCGATGACCGATTTAACTTTTTGGCGAGGATCTAGTTCCTTTCGGTCAGTGATGGCATTTCATTCCTTTTAGTTTTTAGTTCCTGACCGACACAAGCCTAGGGGTTTGACTCTAGATTCAAAGTCGCCTTAGTGCTGGGCCAAAAGCATGCCATGTTGCGACCATCCGTTTTTTTTTCTTTTTTGGAAATAACTATTCATGAAAATTGACAACCAATCGTCGTAATACCTACACCTTCCCAGCACCTGCGTGCTTCTCGGACGACGCGAGCCCTCACTTACTTTTGCTACGTGATCAATTGGCGCCGACATCCCGCCCTTTGTCCAGGAAACAATAAGCGCGAATGTCTCGAGAAAGATCCGCAGATATTTCATCGAGGCTTTTGTGCGGGCGGAGGGCGAATTGAAAAAACCCGGGTTTATTTTGAGGATCCAAGTGGCGTGACTTTATTTTAGTTGCATTATGTGCAACTACAAAGAGATGATATTGGATTGTATCATAACGGTATAAGGTAAATGGAGAATACAAAATGCGCTTCTGACTTTTTAAATGATGTTTTATTCAGTTTGAATGTAATTAAATTAACAAAAGTGCTCGCGGGATGTGTCGTTGAGTTCGGATCAAGAAAAAAGAGAGTTGCCAGGTAAAAATTACAAGACAACTAAAAAATAATTATGTTGCTACATAGGGGAAATACTTACGCTAGGCTTACCCGCTATATTATTATGTCGTGCACGTATTAAACAGTAAAAAAATGTTTTAATAAAATAAATTTGAGTTTTGTTCGGAGTAGATATATTCTTAGACAGTTAAAAAACACCAATATCCACGGAGCAACTGGAAGTGGAAATATCTAAAACGCACTAAATCAGCACAAAGGCATGTAATCACATTAGTTTACTTTCAACAACTGTATTTACTTGTATATATAGATATAATCGGGTCTCCCTTGACATCCCTAATTTCGTTTGTCCTAATGATCATAATCCCTAACGATTAATTGTCTTAACGATTATTCGCCATAATCGAATTATTGCCCAAAAACACATAAAATCGAATCGCTGATAGAAAAGTCAGTCAGGTCAGGTTAGAACTGTGACGTCACACAGAGTCGAATAGCTACTAGAAAAGTAGGTTAAAACAACATAAGGTCAAACAATATTAGAACATATGAGTTTAGGACAAAATTTCATTATTTCAAACAATATTAGAGAATGCAAAAATAGGATAAAAACCACAAAACAGAGAGAGTCTCTCTGTTTCCTGATAAAAACGTTAGAGATTCCGATATAATCGTTTTTGAACGTAAATAAAATTCACAACTAGTTCCAAGCTGGATTCTGTAAATACGAGTGGGTATCATTTTAATCTACCGTTCCTATTTTAATAGCTCAAAAGCGGCTTAACAGTTCAGGATTAAATAAAACACGGGGTTTAAAACCTCTGAAATCCACGTAGATTACTAGTTTATCCGGGATCGATCCCCTAAGGCAACGAGTAGTTGTTCGAAGATGGTATAAATAGGAGTGCAATGAAGGAGATCTATGCGAAAGATATCACAAGGA
This sequence comes from Lathronympha strigana, assembly GCA_949128165.1. NCBI lineage: Eukaryota > Metazoa > Arthropoda > Insecta > Lepidoptera > Tortricidae > Lathronympha > Lathronympha strigana. The sequence continues at coordinate 4,184,309 of OX421905.1, forward strand.
AAAGCTATCTAACAAACAATTTACTCGTACAATCGAATAATGAGTGAACCAAGCTTTATTTTGAGGGTCGAAGTGGCCTGACTTTGTTTTAGAAGTTTTATTCTTTTACACTTTGATTACACTCCAACTTACTAAACCAAACTAGAGACTTCACTGTAAAATACAGTTGAAGAAACTAAGATTTTGAATAATATATTGAACTTTTATATTACTTGGAGTTGAATTTTCACAACTCCAAGTAATATAAAAGTTCTATACCTATATATTATTCAAAATCTTAGTTTCTTCAATTGTATTTTACAGTGAAGTTTCTAGTTTGGTTTAGTTACTAAATAGCTCTAAATTAGAAGATTAAGTGGATTCCTTAGCAAAATAAATTAATGAAATAAATAAAATTGTCAAACATAAAACGAATCTGCAAAATACTAACCTAGGAACTCATACATACACTTGTCGCAACCTTTATTGCTCCTGTAATGTCTTATCAAAATGTAAACAAAATACCTTTAAATAACTGTTCAGACCCAAACCCCGCTTGAGACGTTACGTGCAATTTCGCAGGAAATAAACTAAATTTTTTAGGAAATAAAACGTTAACGCGGCACCGACTCGAGACAAACTAATTCTTGAATATTTGCCAAGCCGTGTTTCGCTGACCTTATACCGAATTCCCTGGGCTTGAATCCTCTCCAAAAACATAAAGGTATAAGTCACGGGAAATTCGATTACAATAACACCGTTTCTCTGAATCCGAGCGAAATTGCACGCTCGCGTTTGTTACAGTGTATGGCCAAAGTTGGGTTTCACTTTATGATACCGTTCGTTATTGATGTGGCTTGTTAAGTAAAATGTCGGGTAACCGCATGGTAACCTATTGGAAAAGCTCAAATAGTTTCTGCTTTGGAACACCGACCTGGGTGAATTAAATACCTTATAAGAATATAAGTAATTGGTTCTCGCTATTTATGATTAAGGATGGCTCACACTAGAACGGGACGAGACGAGCCGGGACGGGACGATCTGTTAATTTATATGAAAAGATTCACGTCGGAGCCGTCGGGAGTCACGTGACGTTTTCTATAGAAACTGACAGATATACCCACAGAAATAAATAATAAGTTATAATAACTAAGATCCTTATTCGGATATTCCATGCCCCCGCCCGTTCTAGTGTGAATCATCCTATGATTGACCGAGCGAGCGAAGCGACTCCGTTTCAGCTTGGGCAAAAATGCTTTCGTGTGTCTGTCCATGTGTTCTCCTTTACAGGTTGCATTTTGTAAGTAAGTTCGTTAATGCCATACAATTTTTTAGTCGATTTAGTTTTTGGAATTTTGAATGTGGCGGTAATTGGCACAAAGGTCCTAAGAGCCTTTGGAGTCTATGACGCTTGCGATAATGAAACAATAAAGGAAGTATTACTTATTTTTACATACTTTAATACATACCTACAATACGAGCAGTCTATATAATATAAGCACTAAAATAGTACATTTAGTTGTCAAGTTCAAATTTGGAAAAATTTTCGATTTTGTGTGTTGTTCCCAGTGAAAAAAAACATTGTACAAAAAAAACCTACGGTTAATGCTGTGTTAGAATTGTTTGGTTGTATATATATATATAACATGATGTAACTATGTGTAGTATACCACAAATGGTCACAGATATTGTTTTTTTTTTGGAAAATTATTGGTCTTAAAGTTGGTGGTTCTTATATGACCTGCCCATTTCGGTTCAGTATAAGGTTTGTATGTAGCCTCTGCCCTGCAGGTTATTTACATATCATGAAAGAGTTGAGTTATTACTGTAGAAGTACTGTAAAAGTGAAAAATCAGATAAAGATCTTACAATACGCTTGGTTTAAAAAAAATTATTAAAAGTACGGGATATTGACCACGTAAACTGACATGCGAGCCGAGTAAGCGCCAGCAGTGCTCTCGCCGTCACAGAATGTATACACTAACCCTAAAAACTTCAATGTATGGCTAGCAGGGCAGTGCCACATACCACTGGTAATGGGCAGTGGACCTATAATGACTACTGGGTGTTTTTAGGAAATAATGATAACACGCCGCGACTTGAGCTGCCGCGAAAGCAGGAGATCGCTGGTTTGATCCCAGCTCTGGGCACTGTGAGACTGGGTCACTTTTTCTATAGTAAATGACATCTCTTTAAATTTATGATAAAAAAACAGGAAATTAGTTTTTTGACGCTATTATCTACCGAAAGCAGAATTTAAAAGTAAAAATATCGTCCGGTCTGGCTAACGGATAATATTCAAAATACGCAATTACAAGCGTACAATTTCTAATGAAAAGATTTTAATAGAGTGCAATTAGAGGAAAAATACCCGTCACTGGCGGGCAAATAACTCCCATCAATCATGTTTTGTTGCTCGGAGCGCGCTTACTCAGCGTTTTTCTGACAAATCTAAACAGCGAATGAAAAATTAAATAAACGCGTCCAATTCATTATGTTTGGACAATGTCGCTGTCGCTATTTACTCTGATTTCAATTTTCTTGGATTTGGGTCATAAATTTCCGGCAACTAAAGTACCTACTTACACTCATTCAAGAATATTTTTATTAAGTACTTTCCTTTCTTTATACGCCTACAATTTTTTATACCATTTGCTATATTAGCTATAATTAATTTTTGGAGCATTACAAAAATTGTACGATTTTTAGGAAATCATCATTATATTAATAACCAAAATAACTCTGGGTGCGTAGCCAAGATGCCAATCGCTCACGCTCAGTCGCTAACGAAACGCAACTGTCATTGTCACACTAATAAGGAAGAGTGATAGAGAGAGGTAGCTGCGATACGTTATCAAGCGTGAGCGATTGGCATCTTGGCTAAGCACGCTGTAATCTTATTTTAATATTAAATCGAGTTGACTGAAATAATTCAAGAAATTTACGCAAAATCAGCCGTTATTTTTTGAATCCTAAAAAATTATCCTAAAATTATGAATTCCAATGATCAAGATATAAATACGAATATCCGTGAAAGTCTAATTATAATACAAATACAAATCTAATACTTAATCAGCGTTTATTTAATTCCTTATTTGCTGTGGCTCGGTTAATAAGAATACCACAAGAAGAATGCAACCGGAAAAGAAAAGAAATTCTTGCTGAAATTGGTAGTCCCGTTCGCTGTATTAATTCGAGGAAAAGAAAGTCGAGCTTATTCGTGAATCTGGTTCGGGCAAGGAACTCGGAATTTAAAGTCTTCTTTCAAACAATAAAAGTAAATTGAATAACGGCACGACGCGTAGCAGAGACTTAAGCGGGGCAATATAAAATAAAATGGCTAATGATTAAGCTGCCTGAACGTTAGTTTATGCTTTTAAGCGAAGTAAACTTTTCGAGCAAGAGAAGTGAAAAAGGTATTATAAAATTATTTGAAATTAAAATATTACTTTTATTGGATATTATAATAAAATTACGGATAACACTGACGTATTTTTAGTCACTATGCGCGACATGTTTCGGACATCTTAGGATGCCATTATCAAGCTTCAACCACCATGCGCGACGACGCGTGCGGGCGGATATAGCTGCTTGCCGCGTGCAGCGTGCTTGATGATAGAACCAGTTGAGGATGATCCCGTCTTAGTACTAGGTTTGATTGTAATATTAAAATATCTCACGATAGTTTAAATTGAATACTTTCAATTTGATCTGTTTCAGGTATTAACCCAAACACCGCAAGCTCAATATTTTAAAACATAAACAATTCCGCTGTAGTCCTCTCCTTTATGCACTACCTACGTAAAGGGTATTTCAGATACTCAAGCGTTTTAATAGAGAATATTATGGGCCAGTCATTTTCGTTGCCGATTATTTCGGTGAGATAGGGCAGGTTCATTAAATTCGACGTGGCCGGCATTTTGTGCTACTGATATTGTTTACGAGGTCCGAGGTCGGTTCTCATAATATCTGCAGGGCTAAGGCAGGACAGCGGCAACAATAATAATCTCGGTAGAAATCATATTTCATAAACTTACATTATTAAGAACTTATATACTACTTATGTAGGATTCTACGCTAGATAGATACAAAATCCCAATGTGCGACAAAAATTTGTACTAAATTTGCCACTGAGTTACGAAAATCCCATACGATTTCGTAACTCAGTGGAAAACAATTGTGGGACATACCGGGAAATTGGGCCTACCTTGAAGAGAATAAGAAACTCTTCCTACCTACCAAATTTCATTCAAATAAAAGAAACGACAACAAAATAAAAATCCGCCCATTTAACAAATTTGAGGAAATCGGACTAATCCCAGTTTTATTTCCCAAAAGGGGTAGGACGATGGCTGTTGCTTTCCTAGAAAATAGAGCCTACGCTAAAAGTCCTGGCTAAAAAGTTATGGTTTAGCTGCCGTCTGCAATAAATTTTTCCGGTTTGGTCCGCGTAGAGTTTGTAATAATTTACAACCCCATTTTGATCCCATTATTTGGATTTGATAGCGTTGGTAGCCCAGCCTGAGAAAGCTCCGTGAAAGGCATAAGCTGAGAAAAGAAAGAAAACGAGAAGGGGGTGGGTTACTTATATTTGAAAAAGCTTTTATTAGAGCTCGCTATATTTGTCTACCTAATTACCTAATGCATCTGCTATTATAATGAGAAGTGAGTTGCTATTTTAACAACTTTAGACTTACAACTCAAAAGCAATGTACATTTTACTATATTCCCAAAGCTTTTCCCCTGGGCTAGTCGAGTTCTAACTTTGACAACGGAACCTGAAAACAGAGTTTATCACCTCTATATATAGCGTTTAGGTTTCGGCTGGAGACTCCGGGTTAGTCCACCTAGTTATATTTACTACTAACAAAATGAACCAAAAAAGTCCGAATTGTTATACTGAAGGCCTAGTATAAAAGTTGTACGACATTAACTCCTCGACCGCGTTAGTGTATCGAGGGGTCAAAATATGAAAGTTGCCGGATGATTTAAATAAACGGCATCAATAAAAATCAATTTAAATAAACCTTTGGGAGGCGTACGCGGAGCCGAAGCCAACACGCAGAGGCCCTTTCGACAATTTAATGAAATGTAAGGGGTACACCGAGCGGATGTTGCACCTGCCCGAGTCATGGGACGCACGCAGAGGCAGCACCCGCCAGGGTGTATAGACTATTGAGATTTAATGGAATCTAAAATATACTGGACTATTAGGTGAAAGTGGTGGACTAAATACTGGGTTATGGAGATAAGAAGAAAATCGGACGTCTGCCTCACAAAATGGTAATCAATTTTATTTCCGGCAGACGGTGACTCGCCCACATAAGATGGGCCCCCACAAAAAGCGACATCTAGGATGGCTTGAAGGCAACACTGGTATGAGGGCTGGGGGTAGAGAGGTGTCACTGGACTTTAAACATATAGCCAACTAGCCACTTAGGTTTCCACATCTACCCTCGAGAACACTGCTCTTGCGACCCCACTCTGGACGGCCGGTTAAGGCAAGCCAGAGGCGGAGGACTTGGTCGGACGACGGAGTCCCCCAGGAGCGCTCAGGTACGTGGAGTCGCTACTCCCCAACAGCTCGCCACAAGCTGCCCTGCGTTGACTGATTGTACCGGTCGAAACCAGTGGGCGGAGCGGCTGAATGCGCCGAAATTTTAAAACGTAATAAATATAAGAGCCTGGGCAGAGAGTACCTTTTTGTACCATTCGGGGTCGAAACTCTTGGTCCATGGGGTCCCAGCGCACGCAAATTTTTCGTAGAAATCGCGAAACGTCTGGTTGATGTTACTGGTGACCGAAGAGCTGGTGGCTTCCTCGCACAACGTATCAGCATTGCGATACAACGAGGAAATGCCGCCAGCATCCTAGGTACAATGCCTCAAGGACCTACTTTAGATTTAAGGTAGGTAGAGGTAGGTAGTTAGGTAATTTACACTTACTGTATATATTTTGTTTGAATAAATAATCACTATATAATGAATAAACGGCAAACATAATTTGAACTCCCGATACGCTAACGCGGTCGAGGAGTTAGTGTCGTACAGTTTTTATACTAGGCCTTCTGAGCAGTAAGTACCTATAACTAAACGTATCCGATATTTTGGATAGAGTTCGTCCATTTAGTTATATTCGTAAATACACAACCACTTAATAAATTTTATGGATGCTCTTGTATATTTAATTTAATTATCAAGACTGACATAAATTGATACACAATTTATAATTTATCGCAATATTTCTAGAAAAGGGCAAGGAGTTCGAATAAACAAGAAAACTTGAGATATAATATTATACTTATAATTATTAATGCAAAATAAATGTCAGTTGCAAATTGCTGCTTGATTTGCCATCATAGTAGGTATGTTGTTTTAAAATGGAAGCTATTAATAATGGACCGTCTAAAAGAGGACGGGGTCTGGTATTGTTTTTTAACGGTCATCAGTATTTTAAAAATCATCTGTATGTGTAATGATGGTGCTTTTATCTGGAGATGCTCATCTACAGACAAGTGTGGCAAACAATACTGCACAGGTTCGCTGACTATCAAAGTAAGTGTTAATAACTTCGATGTCTTACTGTCGCTGACGCTCCTCCTTACAATTTTGTGACCGGTCTTTTTTATTATGCTTTTTACTACTGTAGTATTGTTGCTTGCCTAATACCGACAATGGAACTAGTGACACATTCATGCATTGTTAAGGTGCAATTTGGCAGCCGACCGCGGACGGCAGCAGCAGATAACATGTTGCCGCAACACTTCTGGTCACTATGTATGTATTTCTATGAAAATGTTCTACGTAGACACGAAGCTAGCGAAACGTCGCCGAGCGGCAGACGACACGGAGATGTGCGGCCTTGAATGTAGCTCAAGGATTCGCACTGTTGACCTTGGAAATACGTTGAAGCCGCATCATATATCGTAATCATTGCTCTCCTAATTTTATATGGTAAAGGTCATTGGGCATTTTGTTCGGGCATTTGACCCACGGCGTACACAGACGAAATAGAGCTAGATGTGTAGATAAATGTATCTGCAACTCAGTGGTATAGGGCGCATTCCTGCAGGGCATGGGAGAATTGAGGAATAAGGGTTTGTTTTAGTTAATTAATTGCGATTAGCGTTAATTAACTACGCTTTGATTTTTCTACTTGTCTCTAGATGGAGCCATGGTAGCAAATTGAGCATTTTATTTTATACAGTAGACAATTGAAAGATAATTTATTTATAAGGTTTAATCATAGATTTTATTTATTATATAACACTGGAGGCCGAATGTGTGCAGAAATATTTTTATTTTGCATTTTGATGTCACGCCACAACAGCGACATCTTGTATTTAGTAGATGAACCGAGTTACCGGCGAGTAGGTGAAGTAAATGCTGGCTCCATATAGGTGCTTTTAAACGATCAAAAATACTTTTGAAATGTAAGGATTGTAAACATAGTTAATTTCTGAACGTTGACTATCAAACAAAATGTTCTGTCTAAGAAGTTTTGTCTATTTCTAGGGCTGATGGAAATTAATTCAAGCAATAGAGAAAAATATATATAATATAATTATTTGTTAGAATCAACTCTGTGCAATTACTGGCCTTAATAGTTACATAGAAATGTGAATCACGTTTTTATGAAATACAGTTAGGTAAAATCGAATTACATGATTATTTGCTGAACTCGATATCCTTCTTTCTTGTCCAATGTCTCTCTCACAATACTCGTACCTCACTGTCACTCGATTTCACTACGGAAAAAACAATACCGAATGAATATTTTCCACCAATTATATTAAACTATGCAAACTGGTTTGGGACCACTAAATAAAATGTACCTAGAGTATCTACCTAAAATACCTTTAGGTATGGTAGGTATATTTAATTTTAATAATATAATCAATATTTATCTACTACTAACAGAATTATTGTTTAATAAAACATTTTTAATACTTTTTAAAAACTTTATTTCAATGCACAATAAATATCAATATAAGAGGGCGCCGACCGTCCAGTGGCGCCCTTATTGGGGGATAGCTTTATCTATCACCTAAAAAGAAAATATGTAGTGGCCACTTTTCGCCGTTTAGGGGATAAAGCAATAAATAAGTAAAATAAACCTTAGTAGAGCTTAGCCACCGTGCTAAATGAGTGGCGTTGTTGTTGTTGTATATAGATCCTGGGACACCCTGGAGGTGCATAGGGTATCCGCAAGATCCTCTCATGCCAATATATTTTGAGCAAACTTCTCGCCTTCGGTCCAGCTCAGGGCCTATAACACGAAAATAGATCGATTGCGGATTTGTATCTCCATCTCTGTCGCACTTGCATATTGGAGTCACAAAGAGGTTTTCCCGTCAATGCCAATTTTCGATGTTCGTGGTAAGCATGCAGTCCTACGGCTCGCAACTCGCTCTACAGGCTCCGCTGCCACGTGTGAACAGGGCGTCTACGAGCACGCTTTCCGCTTTGAGGCTTCCACTCTAATGCGAGACTGGCACTGGCATGCGGAGATGAATCGATGATATTGTATGCCCAAAGCATCTCGTATTCGGCAGCGCTACCCCTTGGGCGATTGGAGACTGACTGCATTATACTCCATAAAAATCTTATACCTATACCTTGTTAATGTAAAAGAGTCTTTATACTCCTTACATTACGATTTCCCACGGTATTATAACGTGGCGATAAATTCTTGACGCGTCGTGGAAACCCGATATTCGTATACTACAAAAGCGGTCAGAAAAGATCTCCATCGCAATTAAACAAATACTCAACCTACTGTTACACATGCTCATAGCATGCTTTGTGCTTATTAGCTTGCTAATAAGCCTGCTTATTAGCAAGAGGGGTTGGGAGCGGGGCCCCTCCCACTTCCCCGCTTGCTAATAAGCATGCTATTAATGTGTACGAGTATCAGTACCTTCGTACTCATCATATCAAGTATGAGTTAGACTGTTGTCTGTGTTTATTTGTTGGTTGTCGATGGTGGCACTTTACTTTATTTAACCTTATGCTAGTACTACACGACACGATTTTAGGGTCCAATTCCTGGCTTCGTTCCGCGTGTAGGGAACTTAGAGAGTCGTGAGACGTTAGGGGACAGGGCCTATACCACGAAAATCGAACGTTTTGTGAACGGTTTGTGTCCATCTGTGTCACACTTGCATATTGGAGTGACAAAGAAGTATTCCTCTCAATGCCAGTTTTCGATGTTCGTGGTAGGTATGCAGGGACGGATAAGTATTAACCTTTTCCACGCCAAAGGCGTATATATTGCCACCGCAGATTCAACGCCAATGGCCGATATATCGGTCACAAACCACTGAGTAAAATAAACCTACACTGGTAAAACATAAAGTTCAACTTCAGTTTTGACATTCCGATGACGTGGCGTGTGAGTGAAAGCTTGTGCGTTGGACATGGCGTCGAAAAGGTTAATATAAAGGATCCTAGCTATTCAATGGTCCATATTACACTATCATATATCTATGATCATAGATTTATATGCTTCTATTTTTATTTACGCAGGTTTACTTCAGAAAAAGTTAGGCATATAGATTTATGATCACTGATCAGAGATATGATCATAGATATAACTTTTGACAGAAAGATGAGTTGACCTTATTGAGCCATATCAAACATCAAGCACCGCGAATTGTCAAACTGAAATTAAACTATATGCTTGTGCATACATGTAGGTTTGTTGCCCTGGTATCTGACGGATAAATACGGCGTTTGGACGTTCGGACCTTTGCTGTGGATATATCAGTAATTGGCGGCGTCGAAAAGGTTAAATAAACCTAAGCCTTACAGTTAGTATTACTTTATTAAACCTTTTTGACGCCAACGAAGGATATATCTGCGGCGTAGGTACAATGCCAGGGATAGATATATCTATCACAGACTACAGATAAACAATCCTACATGTATATGCGAACGCATTTACTAGTCACCCTACTGACTTTGCGTGAGTGCAAGACCTAAGTACAGTCAACCCTTTGGATTCCAATTGGTTAACTGTGCCTACGCTTGCTCCATGCAACCGCGCCAGTATGCGGAGGCCCTCGAGCGGGACGTACAGCGAGGCGGGCAGCGTGACGTTAACACTTTGGCTGTCCTCCATATCAACGAAAGTGCATTTTATGTAATGCATGGACGTCAGATGTATATATACCAACACATACTTGCCATAAGTCCCAATAGTGAATTACATGTAATGCACGGACAGTCAACGTGTTAATGTTAATCACAAGTAAGTAAATGTACAGAGCACTCGTACATACATGAGCATCCTGAGTGCGCACACTACACAAAACGCAACTAAGACACTGCACGCCACGCTATGACAAATAATTACGCAAAAACAATTAACGTGCATTGGAATACAGAACACAATTACTATATTGGAAGTAATGAATAAGAAAATATTAATGAAATGAAATGCAAACCACGCAAAAAAAATATATACCCACCATTATCCCACCAAATATTCCCACCATTTGTTCTGTATTCTTAAGCACATAAGCATTTATTTTTTACAATTCAAAAAATACAATTCTTATATATTGTATAAAAAATCCTTTGCAGCTTTTCTTATTGCTTGGATATTGATCCTTTGTCTGATGTTTCGTCTTTCGAATACGACTTACTTTCGTCTTACTGAAGTCGGACTTGGACTTTCTGGAAGTATAAATAACAATATTATTAATTGAAAGAGATGTCAACATGTACTTAACATTACATTACATTAACTTAACGGCCAATTGCCAACCTCACCTGCCCGTGGTGCACCCTGCTGATTAACAGACGAGGCTTTGGCGACCGACCGATGGCGGTATATCCATCTTAAATAGGCGAAGCTAAATCCAACAGGCTGGTGACGGGCAGCAGCGTCAACAGTGCAAGAAGCTACGCCCTGCGATCGCCAACCCGCTTGCCCAGCGTGGCGACAGACAGACAGAGAGACAGACAGACGGACAGACAGAGAGACAGACAGACGGATAGACAGGCGGACCGGACGAAACTATAAGGTTGCCGTTTTTGCCATTCTGGGTACGGAACCTTAAAAATCTGCAAAGAGCGTGTTGAGCCACGCTCAGAGTAGGATTCCGTAGGTATACCGTCTTGAAAGTCTTTTAATCAAATGTGCACTTATTTAAAGCAACCTTTAAGTTATTTTTAAAGACCTATCAGGTGAGGTGCCACAAGCACATGGTTGCTAAAAAATGTTTTTTTTAGCAACATGTTAAAGGGAGGCCCCTTAAACATTTTTTTTTCCACAATGAATACGCAAAACTTAATACACAAAATACACTGTGAAATACGGACGGACAGACAGAGAGACAGACAGACGGATAGACAGGCGGACCGGACGAAACAATAAGGTTACCGTTTTTGCCATTCTGGGTACGGAACCTTAAAAATCTGCAAAGAGCGTGTTGAGCCACGCTCAGAGTAGGATTCCGTAGGTATACCGTCTTGAAAGTCTTTTAATCAAATGTGCACCTATTTAAAGCAACCTTTAAGTTATTTCTAAAGACCTATCAGGTGATGTGCCACAAGCACATGGTTGGGGTGCCTCCCTTAAACATTTTTTATTCCACAACGAATACGCAAAACTAAATACACAAAATACACTGTGAAATACGGACGGACAGACAGAGAGACAGACAGACGGACAGACAGAGAGACAGACAGATGGATAGACAGGCGGACCGGACGAAACTATAAGGTTGCCGTTTTTGCCATTCTGGGTACGGAACCTTAAAAATCTGCAAAGAGCGTGTTGAGCCACGCTCAGAGTAGGATTCCGTAGGTATACCGTCTTGAAAGTCTTTTAATCAAATGTGCACTTATTTAAAGCAACCTTTAAGTTATTTTTAAAGACCTATCAGGTGAGGTGCCACAAGCACATGGTTGCTAAAAAATGTTTTTTTTAGCAACATGTTAAAGGGAGGCCCCTTAAACATTTTTTTTTCCACAATGAATACGCAAAACTTAATACACAAAATACACTGTGAAATACGGACGGACAGACAGAGAGACAGACAGACGGATAGACAGGCGGACCGGACGAAACAATAAGGTTACCGTTTTTGCCATTCTGGGTACGGAACCTTAAAAATCTGCAAAGAGCGTGTTGACCCACGCTCAGAGTAGGATTCCGTAGGTATACCGTCTTGAAAGTCTTTTAATCAAATGTGCACCTATTTAAAGCAACCTTTAAGTTATTTCTAAAGACCTATCAGGTGATGTGCCACAAGCACATGGTTGCTAAAAAATGTTTTTTTTTTACATTTAGTTCCATAATGTATTGGTTCGGGTGCCTCCCTTAAACATTTTTTTTTTCACAATGAATACGCAAAACTAAATAGCGGCACACAAAATACACTGTGACATACGGACGGACAGACATAGAGACAGACAGACGGATAGACAGGCGGACCGGACAAAACTATAAGGTTACCGTTTTTGCCATTCTGGGTACGGAACCTTAAAAATCTGCAAAGAACGTGTTGAGCCACGCTCAGGATTCCGTAGGTATAACGTCTTGAAAGTTTATATAAAGCTCTACTTTAATTACCAGGTGACGACACAGCTTCCTGAGAAAGCTTTTACCCTCTGCAAACCTGCAACCTGAAGTCTACTTTATGATTTTTTAAATATTGTTTGACTTGGGGTTCAAAACTTGGAGGAAAGGGAGTTTTTTTTAATTATTCTTTTTAAATACCTGTCCAACGGCACCTCGCACTTTAGCGTTAAAAATATATATACACGGAACTAGAAACGGATTTCATCACTCCTTAGAAATAAAACGAACAGTGGAAAAAGTCTCGGGCGAGATTCGAACTCGCGATTTTGGTATACACGCCCATGGCTCTAGCGGTACGTAGCTTGTCCGTAATGTTTGCCGATGGTACCTGTATTATAGTTTAACTCATCGGTGTACATAGCCGAAAACGCAAGTTATGTCAGGCAGTTGAAAACATCTCATCGTGGTTTAACACTTATGGGTTGGTCCTAAATATCGAAAAGATATGCTGATCCACTTTCAGCTGCGTGCTTAAAACAAATATCGACATATTCAACATGATTTCGAATAATGAAGCTGTATTCCATGTGGACTAGGTAACATATCTCAGATTCATAATAAACGCAAATCTCATGTGGTCCTACTGGTATTATGGCCCTTTCATAATACTAAAGTTTATTTGTACAGTTTTACCAATAAATGTCTTGAATAGTGAGTGTAAATATACTTAACTTGAAATAATAACGTAACGTCTTGCGCGTGCAACTCACTTTGCCTTTCGATGCCAGGAGGATTTCGGCGCATGAAAAAGAGATAAAACATATTGTGAATTATTAATACTATAAATTATTTTATAATATAACTATAGCAAAAATGTTTAATGGCAGAATTGTATCCTCTCCGATACCAAAGTGGGGTTCTGATGTTCAGCTTAAGCTTGTCAGTGTGTTGTGTGGTTTTGTCAGAACAAAATGCAGGTTTTTTTTTGTTTTCTGATCTAGGAAGAAGAAGATGGCAATCCTTAATTATTATAATCGAATAAGTAGTAGGATTCGACCCTACGCGAAATCTAAGTTAGGATTTCCTTCAATCCTGTCACAAGAAAATTGAAGAGTTCCCTCATTTTTAATGGAATCCATCATCAGATCAGAATGAAATGTATGCTATGTGCTATACATATTTACATATACCCTTAAAAAGACGGAATTCGTTCTTGAATTGAAGTTTGATAAAAAATCGTGAACGGCTGCGCCTTCTGCATTCACATTCACAAAGGGTAGGCAGAAAACATATACTGCTCCGTTTCAGCGCCAACATAGCAATTGAGGGTTTTTAAGATAATGAATTCGTGATATTGCAGTAGTAGTTTAGTTATTGCTACCTAAAATACTAAAATCACCATACATGGGCAGTTGTGCATTTGAGAAGTTCCATCTAATTCTTATGGATCTCATCATCAGATAATCCCTCATACTTGCCTCATAAGTACCTGGGCGACCTAGTGAAGATCCAAAAACTCCAAAAGGCTCAAAAGTCTGTATTTTCTCAAAGCTAGTATATTTTCTCTTCGTATATTTATCATACATGAGAATTCATTAACGTCGATGGCTGCAAACGCCAATGGAACGGAAGCTGCTACAAATCGAAACCTGTGCCTATACACACCGCGCGCATAACACTGATTGTGAAAACAGCAGGAATGGAGGGACTGGTACGAGTATGGGACCTTTTTTCATGAGATGTTTTCTTATTTGTGTTCATGATGCTCTCGTAGTGAAATAGATCCCATGTATATACAATGTTTATTACGAACACCTTACCTGTATGTGACCATTAATCATAATGTTCTTCTTGTGAAAGTGCATAAGGTGATAATCTTTAGGTCTTCAAAATGTGCAATACGTTAAGAGCGATTCAGCTTAAATTAGTATTTGATGGGTCTTTTTTTGGCACAGACGACAACTAGCCTGAAACCAAAAAAAGGACAAAGTAAATGGCAATGCAGTTATCAAAGCCCCAGAGTTATAGCTAAGGTGAATTTTGTAAAACGTACTTACATCGCTGCAACAACGCTTAGGCACATATTCAGGCGCCTTGGTGGAAAAGCTACACTCCAAAAACTTCTATTCAACCCAGAGCGGCATGTACCAATATTTTCGTACATATTTACCAATATTTTATGAAAAACAGACAGAAATATATTTTATTATCCGCCTTACAATTTATAAAACGATTTATTATTTTGAAGAATGACAACTGTCAATTTTTTTTTTCAGTATTTCATAGACTATTGATTGTCATGTGCAGGTAAATACGTTTTTATGACGGAGCTAGACCGATGTGACGAAACGCGCTAATATTAATGTTTGTCACTCCATCTAGCGATAAGTAGCACTTTGAATGCTTAATTAATAACTACAATTAGTTAATTGTTAACTAAAAAAGTGGCTTTATGTTGGCTCCTGCAGGTGCTGAAGCACTGATATATGTTACGAAAAATAAGCAATAAGAATATCTGTATCATGTTATATACGAGTTGTGTGTACAATGTAGTTTCGCTAAAATATTAATAATATTCATTGCAAAAATATTTTGTAATTACTAATTCTAGCACTCTGCGTACTTTCGGAATGAAGTTGATACATTGACATGAATATTTCCTCATTTTCTTTTAAAGAATGTATGTAAATACTGTTTCCGTAACAAAAATTTTGAAAAATTATAGGTAAATTCTCAGTCTATTTTTTTGAATAACTTTTTTCCTCCGGCCGATAAATTGAAAATTTTAATATATTTTGAGAAGCGGGACTAAGCTCTTTAATTTAAAATTAGTTTGGTCTCTGTACGCGAACTTTCATAAAGCGGGTCAAAAACGCCCAATGACCTTTTCTGTTGAAATACTTCTTTGGAGCGCTCTATCTCAGCCATTTTCAATTTAAGAATTTTTTTTTGTTATAAAACATGTCTTATTGAGTCCACTATGGGACTATGTGTGGATTATGTGAGCTATTTGTGAATGAAACATTGTATGCATAAAAGTTATTACGACGTCTGGCGTTATGGCGAAAATAAATAGGGATACTGATAATTATGGTAAACATGCTTCGAACAGATGAGTTTTAGGACTATCATTACATTATGACAATTGATTGTTATGAAAATTTATTTTTAGGACTAATACCGATCAGAATAAAACAGTTATGGCAAGAGATATGAGGACAAACGTTGTTAGAGATCGCGATGAATATGCCAAAACACATTAGAGATATTTAAGTTATGCCATAAATGCTTCGGGCAAATGAGTTTTAAGGCATCCATTACGTTATGGAAAATAATTGTTATGGCAATAGGTCGTTAGAGCTAATGCTCATTAGGACAAAACGGTTAGGGTAAGTGATTTTAGGACAATCGTTAGGGATGTCGAGGGAGACCCGATTTTTCGTCCGGAATATTTTACCACTTAGTCTTTTCAGAATGAAGAAATTACAAAATCCGTAATTCATAGTAAGGACTGTGAACCCAATTATGCGAATATCAAGATCTAATGGAAAAAATAATCTAACTACCTTTGTGAAATACTTCAAGACCCACTGGATCAAAAACGACCCAACTAGCAAAAATGTCTTGGACACTGTCACATATAAGAGCAAAAGCATTATAAAAGTTATTTAAGGGTGTTGGTTAAGAATGGATCCCTTAGAAAGGCAAGCGTACAGACGTTTTAGACTATAGGAACTTATAAACTTATAAGGTTGTCCTAAAGATGTATACAAGACTTACTCGTAAAACATGTATGGGTCAATATCTTACAGATGCACTTTGTAAGACTGTATACTCTTAAAAAAGATCCATTCTTTTAAAGGCTTCTTACAAGAGCATTTGTTCTTTGTAGTATCTTCGGTAAAGACAGGATAACCCTACTGCTCTTACTGAAGCATGTTATATGGCTGCAGAAAAACAACATAAAGATAAGTGTAATTGTTCTTGACTAAATTATATTAATGAGTAGAAGCTCTATATTGGACTTCCCTAAGAATCAATGAGCTTATAAATGCTCTGATGCAGAATACTGTGAGACTAGAAGCTTAAATTGCAAAAATGGCGAAATTTTGTATGATTTTATAACTTATTTTATTAATTAATATTATTTCCAAATGCATCGCAGAAATGGCCCGAGAACGCAACGTTACTTTTATCACAATTCATTCGAATAAATGTATTCCGCACTTGGTTTAATTATATAAATTATCGTAAATAAAGCACTAAACAATAATACATTTCGATACTTACATTTTTAAAACGTTTTTTTACCACAACGCACAACAAGATTTCTTCAAATTTTTGACGACATATTATACTCTTACACTAGTATCACAAAGAGGCAAATAAGGCGATACGTTCTTAATGCGGTACTACTGAGGCTACACAAAAAGCTTTTGCCCTTTACACCATGCCAGTGTAAGATACTTGTAAGGCTATTTGAATTTAAAACAGCAATTGAAAGATTGCTGTAAGATTAAAATTGATCTTCATAAGACCGTACTACAATAACAGTAAGAGCAATCGCTCTTATAAACTGCGCCCAATTCGACACTTACCAACGTATACAAGTGTACACTAAGAATAACGAAAACACGGTCTTAGGATATTTCAAAGATTAAATTTTGCTAATTGGGGATGCGTTCATAAACTCATGGTGCGTATTCGTAGAGCGCATTACTAACCAAGTCGAGGCATGGTAAATGAATTTTAACCAAGCATGCAAGACCAGGAAAAATGTTAGCATTATGCAATTTTTCAAATCCATGGCAGAGGACGGTGAAGACGGTGCTATTATCAAGATTGAGGAATTGAAGGGAAATCGAAAAGAAAGCAGTATAATCAACGACGTGATGATTCATGCACGCACAAATGCAATTAATTAACGGTGATATCTCAATAGCCACTTTACTATACCTACCCATTACTCCTATTAGAAGTATCTAAATTATGTATCAATTGATGTCTGTCTTATTAATTAAATAAAATATAGAGAAACATAAAACATCCATAAACTTTATTAAGTGGTTGTATCGGATCCGTTTAGTTATAGATACCTACTGCTCAGTATAACTATTCGATTTTTTGGGTTCCTTTTGATTTATCATATAACTAGCAGTATAAATAGGTGGACTAACCCGAGACTCCAGGCATTCTAACGCGAATTGATTCTGACGACAAAATGTAACGGGTTTGAGCGCTCAAATTCCAAAGGGATGTCCGGACGGATATTCAATTTTATTGCCCGTGCGTCATCGAAGGTATACTGTAGGATGATTACGTGCGAGACCCGTTAATGGAGGGTCGAATTCCGACGAGACAGGTAGTGTCAGGTAGTGATGTGTCGCTGGAACATCTGCCGCGTCACCCGTGATAAAGTGGGCTATGTTTAATGGAGCCATCAAGTTTTCAAACTTGTTCAAAAGGGATGGCACTCTTTCGGTCCGTCCCTTTTGCTGCGTTGAATTACGATGCGTCCCGTATTACCATAAAATTTAAATTTTGAGTCCAGTGGAGGTCCTCATAAATGGCAAACAGGCTTACGGCCCGCCTGATGGAAGGCGGTTACCGTAGCCTATGGATGCCTACAACTCAAGGGATTAATATGCGCGTTGCCGACCCATTAAACACTTGTACAATCCGTTTTTGAAGAACCCCATACTGTAGCCCTTCAGGAAAACCTCGTCAGCCCACTCACAAATACCCAATGAATACTACCCAATCAGAGGTTAAGGTTTTCCCGTGAATCGGGAGGGCTTCATCACTATGAGTAGACACACACGTCGGATTATGCTATTGTAAGCGGAGCTCCCGGGATCATATGATCGTATAGCGCCTCGAGATCAGTGGGAACGCTTCCGACAAGAAAGTTTAAGATGTAATAGTTGCAATTGGTTTAATATGAAACTTAAAATGCGCGAGATATCCTTTGTGACCTTTCACATCTCGCACCTACCAATATGACAAGTAGGGATATTTAAGTTAAAATTGAAATCGCTGAAACAAGAAATCGAATACCAGTTTTATTATCATAAAAATCATTCGGTATTAAATTTGGGTATCGCGGGTGCCAAACGCATATTTCATCATTATGTTTAGCAAATCGGATAAAATCATATCCTTTAAAAAATGAAGATATCCTTTAAAAAATGAAGATATCGGGGTCCATGCCGCAAGCCGATTTGCTGGACGGAGTTTTCTTTTTATAGAGGGTATGTTGGTTTGTAGTTAGCTATTATTATTATTTTAGATTATATAAATTAAGTGGCATGAGAAAACATAATAAAATATCAAGTTTCATAAAAAAAAGTAAGTATCATTTTATAAAATATAAAAACTATGCAAAACATGTTTTAAAAAATAAACAGTGTTTGTTTGTTTTTTGATTGGGATTTCTTATAATTGTACAGTGATCGTAAATGTTGTAGCAATTTCGGTACAGCATGCATGGTGGCGTTTAAAGCACCTGTAAGCCCTATTAGCTGGGATAGCTAATTAGAGTTAAATAACACTAATATTTTTTTTTATTTTACTTTATTTAGAAACAAACAGTCGCTTATAATTAAAGTTAGTACATTACAAGATGATTCTAGTTACAGACTTACAGTTTCCTAGATGAGAATATTGAAACCATATAACCAATATAAGTATGTAGGTACTTAAACTAGAAATGAAAATAACATGTTGTCCTATCGATGTTACACAATCATGTAAGTACACAAGCGTTCAAAAGTGCATGGGCAATTTATGAATCAATACGAACCTAAAAATAGAATGACAAAAAAAAATGAACAATGAGTGCAGTTAAAGTAAACTCATTAAAGCCAATTATGTAATACAATTTAATGCACCTTAATTGATCATCTCCCTAGTTTTTTTTTAAATCCCTTATGTCTACTATGTCGCACCAAAATTGTACAAAACTAATGATCACTGATAATGTAGTATGTAATTAACTTCTTCCGGTTTTTTAATGCAATAAAGCATACATTACCGAGCTTTTAGCATTTTTAAGTAAATTATTATTACGGCTTGGTTATCGTCATGGGTGTGCCAAAGTTTATATAAAATTGCAAATTTGATTATTGGAACGCCGAAAATGTATCTCATACAGTAATAATCACTGTGGATATTAATTAGACATTATAATAATTGCAAATCCGAGTTCACGAAATTCATAATCCGTTGACTTTGTCCCTCATCCCCACTGATCCGTTCAGGTCATCTCGCTCCCGGCGAGGAGATTGTCATAGTCTCTCACCAGCGTGTGGTGTCGCCCTGCACGCTACCTTCGGGCGGGGGGGACAGCCTCGGTTGTCACAGCAGGCGGTGTTCGCGGTTGGATGCCTAGGGCGATCACCGTGACCAACGCTGCAAGATGATACCGTCTATGGTTTAGTGGGAAGTACGGGCCCGGGCCTGCGAGACTTACATACCCGTTCTAGTTCCCCGGCTAGGCGGGATGATAAATGCATTCCTCCACGTTAAAGAAAAGGTTAACTTAGACTGATCACATTATATTAAAAAAAAACCGTAGTAAATAAAACAAGTATGATAAACAATTTTCGGAGTAACGATGATTATGATTACGCAGCGAAAGACGCGACCAAAAAACTACCCCATTTTATCCGTTTTCAATCTTTTCAAACAAAATCCACACTAAGTTCTTCCAGTCTTGTGTCGTGCTTGATCCTTGATGAGATATAATACAGGATCCCAAGCCGGTGGTACCAAAAAGCCATCCTCTCTATTGAAATTGGGAACCTTCTTTGATTTCAATAGCCTCGCGCAGCATCCTGGGAATGTATCGCTTCTCCTTGGCGAGGACCAGAGGTTTGTCAAACTTAATTGAATGGTACCTAAGGCTTATCAGAGACATGTTCCCAGACTGCACACCTTGCTCGACGATGCTTGACATCGGCTATATGTTCCTTCACCCTGGTTGATATGCGCGCTTTGTTTGCCCAACATAATGATAGACCACAGTGAAGCCTGTAGACCCCAGCATCTAGTAGAGGTAATTTACACTTTACATACTTTATTTTTATACCTAACTCACCCCACTTTACTTTAAAGCACCTCTCTGATCACAGTGGCAATATATTTAATGCTACAGTGGGTTGAGAAGTAATACACTTAATAAGAGTAAGTTTCTGGGCCAAACTTAACATCAAATCTTTCACAAAATATCAAGTTAACGAAGTATTGGAAAGATAAAATAACATTTATAAAACTTTGGAATTTCTATTCAGCAAATATAGGTAAGCCAGGCTTAGAAAAGTTGCGCTTAGTTTGGGATTGAATTTGATAAACGGGAAAGGAGCCCAAATCCGTACCTTGCGCTTATTTACCTTATCTTTGATAAAACGGTAAGAAAGGTGAATTCAAGAATTTTTAGGAAAAGAACACCTGTAATGAATATTGTTTGGTACCGGGTCATGTTCAAACTAATATGCTCGTAGCGCTACGCCGTAGCCAAGGGGCTCCGAATAATGTTAAGTCCGCGGCGCACTTGCAAGTTATTTTTGGGGGAGCCAACATTTTGATGAAGTGGACCTGATGATGAAGACCAGGGATGGCAAAGTGGAACTGGTCGATAAACCTAGCTCTACTTATTATCCTAGTTGTGACATTCATCTTTTTGATTTGATTTCTATTCTGATGATGGAGTTCTTGAAGAATTCAGAGAACTCCTCAAATTTGAACGGCACGTTCATTGTGATTAGAGGGTGTTCATAATTAGCTTAGGCATTTTCTTACTGTGGCCATCATTTTGCTGGAGTGGACCTGATGTTGATAATCAGGGATGGCATATTGAAACTGCTCGATAATTTACAGTCTGTCATCCAATTTAACACATTGTTATTTTGTTTGTTTAAAGGTCTACAAGGGAGTTCCGTTTGATTATACTTCAAATGTAATGATGGAAGCCCTAGGGCATTAAGAAAGCTCCTCAATTTTCAATCGTACACGTGCGGTGTATTGGATATTTGTGAAGTAAACTGGCTAACTCAAACAAATTCAAAATTTCACTTTTACCGGGAACCAAATGAAATCGGTTTTTTTTTCTTAAAAAATATTAGTATAAAGCTACACATTTAACTGTGAATAATGAATTCTCCATGTCTGTTTTACACATAAATGATACCACACAAGCCCTAGAAGGCAAAAATAATGAGTAAAAAAAAAATTTTTAACCATTCCGCCCACATCTAAAAATAGCTATTTTGTAACATATACATATATAAATAACAATTTTTCTCGTGAGCGACTATACTTATGTAACTATCTTACTATGACGCGTGCATTGAAGACGTTGTTGGAATCAAAGGCATTTGAAGCCAATAACGGCTCACTGTATGAAAATAACTGGGAGCTTTATAGGGGACGTGACAACATTTCTATTGAGGAGGGAAGCCGTGGTATTCGCTTGGAGACTACAATTCGTTGAGAACAGCCTGTTTACTTAAAACCAAACGCTCGAGTGAAGAAACATGTGCAGTTAACGTAAATGTGCCTACCGTAAAGGAACAAGTGTCCTTTACAGTAGCCCTTAAACTACGTGATATCCACCACTGAGATCTTTATCTGTCAGAAATAATACTAGTTTTTTTAATAAAATCACACCAATTTTGTTAAAGATTCCCAGATTAGTTATACACTTTTTTTAACTATTGCAGTTATTTGACTACTTTATAAGTACGGGTTCATTAGGTCGATTTCCATGATTACTCTAAAAATAAAACTTATGAATTTGAAAAACATAGAAACACCAAAAGTAACTGGACTGTCTGTTAACACTTAATACCAAACTTCCAAAGTAGGTACAGTCAACCAATTGGAACCCTAGGCCACTGTAGGACTATGTCATAGTGACGCTATAAATCAGATAGTAAGAAATCTCTTACTGCTTGTCATTTTGACATGGTTCTAGAGTGGCCTAGGGTTCCAATTGGTTGACTGTACTATTTGGGAGAAGTGATTTTATAATAGTTGTCTTATTTATTATTGCATTTTCACGAAATTAAATGAAATTGTTTATTTGCTTAAACATGGCAGGAATATATATGTTATAATTAAGATGTATAAGTATCACATGTTTAGCCAACATATGGCATGCAAAATTTAAAACTTACGAGTAAAGCTATATTACAATCCCAGATTTTTCAGTTGATAACATATAAAGTCAGATTAAATTAAGTAAAGGTATACAGTTAAAAATATAATTAATTAATATGGCCATATAATAAAATATAGGTAAGTAGCATTCATCAATGTCATGTAAAGATTAAAATAATAGTCATATAATTTCTAATAAGCATCATCATTAAAACAGTCATTTAAGGATTAGAAGCATCTACTTTATAGCCATTTTTGGAGAATAATTCGTCAGATAATTGTCTAATCTCATATGGCAATTTATTGAACACTTCAATGCTGACATTTTTGACATTTTTTGACATTTTGACATTTTTGATTAAATTGACATTTTGTTTATATCATAATATTATATATTGATTGTAGTATAATGTTAGTTAATGCATGATAGTAATTAAGTATAAATACCACGACAATTAGCACGTAAGGTTTAGCTGCACGGCTAGCACATGATTACGCGCGGGATAGCTCGCTCCGCGACAAAAGGCAGTCGCGCCTTTCAAATTTCTCTCTTTAGCTGTCATTTTCTCGATTTCGGTAGCACGAGTTGCAAGTGCGAGAAAGCAGTTCCATGCGGGAGAGCCATCCCGCGCGCGAATTAGCTTGTGTTGCTATATATAAATGGAACAAACTTTAATTTTGTGGCAACACTGAATCGGTATTAAAAAATCCAATGATGAGTGAATGGTAAGCCTTAAAAATGGAACATCACTAACCACGATAACTTTGTCTCGTTCTCGCAGTACAATGATTAAAGAGATAGCAAATATGACTTTTGAAGTCCGAAATGCCAATGTGTCAAAAGTCAGAATCTAAAGTCGCTTTGTTTATTTTATTGATCTACAAAATATGTAGTTGTTATTAATTTATTTCTTTGTCCGAAGAAAATACATCGTCTTACTGATGTTCCACGATTTGTGGAAATAATTGAGATTATCTTGCAAAGGATTTACCTATAAATAATAGAAACTTTCATCTGTCAATGGCTACGTACATACATGGTCTACATGGACGACGAAGCAAAACTCGGAAAGAAAATAAAAGTATACGTGTATCTATACTTTAACAGATTATTCAAAATATTGTTCCGCCTACACTAAAGAATGCCGGGCAAACTAAAAGGTCTGAGATAATAAGTATATAAAAGTATTCTAAGGCCGATATAAATTTGCCGAAATGAACATGGGATGAGCTTCATGTGCGGCGCGGCAGTCTGGACGTGCGGGACATGGCCGACAAAACGCAGGAGAGGAGGCTCTACGATAGTATTGCCTCGTATGAAGGAGACCTAACTACACTGGAAAAGTGCCTACTACAACTTTCCATCTCTGGTAAAAGAAGCAGAGGTAAACCCAAAACAAGATAGAACGACGTTATGGGTAAAGTGGAGACGTTAGGGCATGGCAAGCTGACCACGCCAGCATATAGGTACCTACCTTATATCTTGTAAGCCCCAAGCCCACCTACACTATTTCTGCAGTCTCAAAATTTCACAGTGTATAATGGAGTTTGAACGAGTTTTGTGGAAAATATTGTTTCAAGTTTTGTAAATGTACATAATAGGCAAAAATAAAGAATTTTTTTTACGTAATGCATTGTTTTATTATATTATAGTCTTGGCGTTCGGTAAAATATGCAAATATGCGTGCATGCTAGTAGTATAAATAAAAAATATTGGTTGCGTTTATGGAGCTCATCGAGCTCATCTTCCTCTTGCCTTGGGTTAGCTGTATGAAACAACTATTTGGTTCAGCTTCTACAAAGATACGCGCTTTTCTATCGGATCGGGAGCCTGGAAATTAAATATGAAATTGAATGAAAGTTTCTCGTTACTTACGTGTAGGTATTAAAACGCCTGAATTGGTACCTACATATTATCGATTAACTAGGTAGTGATCAACGTATATTTACATATAAGTACCCTAGGACCTTATTCAAATAAGTATTTCGTTAGTATGCGTGCGTTCATGCCTTGGTTAACAATTGCTAAAATTCATAGGTACCGGGGGGTGTCAACGTGGATGCCATGAGCTGCCTTTGTTTGGGTTATTGTGATCGTGTAATAATAGACATAGGGAAAAAAGTTATTCTGAAACAATCAATATTATAACACTTTTAAATTACCTAAATTCCCAAATTCGTAGGCATACATTTAGCTTGTCTTATAATGAAGACCTAAAAAAACTGTGTAATAAAAGCCCAGCCTTATTATCATTTAGTTTGAACTTGTTGGAATAGTCTTGATGAACGTTAAATTGGAGTAAATTAGACAAAACATCTAAGAAATATGCTTGTCGCCACCCACCCGGCTCGAAGACAATTTCTCGCATTCTGACGTTCAATCGCGAGGTATTTTGTCTCTTAAACTGCACTTGTGCTACGACTTGAGCAAGTATCCCGCGTGGAACTGTCAGTCGAGAAACTTGTGTCGCTTTGACATATGCTCGCGCGTCACCGGTGTCCCGCGCGCATTATGCTACGGATTCGCGGGAAAGATCGAGAAAGCTCTATGTCGCGGCTTTTGTCGTCCCGCGCGCATCATGTGCTAGCCGTGCTGTTAGTGCTAATTGTAACTATAAACAAATAAACAAGAATAAACAAGAATGCTAATAACATAGCAAAAAAATACAATACAATGGGAATTTGCGTACGATGCATTATAATTCCAAAATGTACATATAAAAAAAGGTAAGCAGTCTATGTTTCCTAAACAAAGGCCTGCAATAGCCTCTCGGCTTAGCTCCACAAACTGCTCTGACACACTTTTTTAAAATCAAAAATGCCTTGCTTATATCAATTTTCCTATATTGATATACCATATTTCAATACAGAAGCAACATAGCCATGGTAAACAAGCAAAGCAGTTTCTTCTCCAGCTATGACCCTAAGTTTTTTTAAAGTGTATACAAACCTATCAAGTTTATCGCAAATCAGCTTAATATGACTTTGCCACGTATAATGTTCATCTAATGTTACGCTTAAGAACTTCATATTGCTAATCCGCTCAATTATCTGATTTTGACAGTGTAGTTGTAAGTCCATTACTTCGGTTTTGTAGTTTCATAATTGTATACGAGTACAACATGTTTTAGATGTATTTGTTTGCAGATTGTTTTTATATAACCATGAATCTATTGCGTTAATTGTTTCATTCAATTGGTCTGTATAAAAACTGTTGAGTCATCAGCAGGTATTATTACGGCTATATCGTCAGCAAACAAGGACATCGGGCACTGTGTCTCCTTGGGTAGGTCATTTATGTATAAGAGAAATAACAGTAGGCCAAGAACACTTCCCTGAGGAACTCCATATGCATTACATTTGTAGTCCGATCTATAAGCTATATTAACTTTGGATTCGTCAAGTTTGTATAATTCAACACATTGCATACAATTGCTCACGTAGCTCTTGATTCAGCTAAGAGCGTTCTCTCTAACTCCATAACGTTCGCATTTCTAAATTAACAGTTTATGATCAACAAAATCAAAGGCTTTAGTCATGTCAAAAAAGGTTATTAGTGCTACTGGGACTTTATCATCAATGCATTGAGTGTTTCTACACATAAGTGAGTAGGATGCGTGTGTAGTCGATTTTCCCTTCTGTAATCCATTTTGTTCCTTAGCAATGATATCGAACTTGTTTAAAAAAATCACTTTATTATGGAATGCTCTTTCAAATATTTCAGAAAATATGTCAAATGAGTCAAAATCAAAGAGATCTCTGAAACACACTCTTTAAGAACGTTACTGATAATAACGTAAAATCCCACAGATTTAGTATTATTTAAAGATTTTTTCAAGTTCATCTACTGTACAAGACACGAGGAATAGACTCACCTAAAGTCGTTCCACTATTTATATTATATTATATATTAGGATTAATTTCAACATTTGCCGAATAAATCAGGAAATCATTAAGGTAAGCGGCCCAGTGGATGACACTTAAGGAGGGAATTCACACATTTTTACAAATAACTTCTGAACTATAAAACATACAGAATGCATGCTTGTGCAAACCTGTAAACCACTTCTTTCTGCATGCTATGCGGACCATAGAATGTATTATATCCTTACCATTGTCTAACTATTTCAGTTTTCTGCTACCCTCGGAAATTGTACCAGTGAATGACAGGCAAAATCCCTCTACCCGCCATCCGGCCTCCAAAATAGTAATTTAATCAAAATAATTAGATACAAATATGCAATATCAATAGTTTGATAAATTATCTAACAATTTCAATAATCAATTACTAAACACACACATAATTATGGTTAGTTATGATCTTGACTTTCACGGTACAAGTTCTTAACAGAAACTGTCTCTAAAATATTAAATTTATTGAATCGATGGAAGCTTTAGAACACAATTCGCAAATGTCAGAAGCTGTCTATTTTTGGTAATGTTAATAGCGATATCTTTATTTTTTCAAATAAACCGCAAAAAGTCATCCACTGGGTCAGTGTCATCCACTGGGCCGTCTACCTAAAATGCCTTCGAAATTTCAGTGGGCTTACTAGTGGTCTTAGAATCGAATTCGATGTTAGCGATTTCCTGTCGAAATGTGTTGTCATTGTGTTTGTTTTTAATGAAATAATGATGTTCCAAACTTGCATTTATTTTTTGTTTTGTGTACCTATATATTTGCTATTAACATTATTTTCGGATATATTAACATACGCTTTTAACAGTTTCGAATATGAATTAAATTCAAATCTACTCTTAGTTGTTTTTAGGGTTCCGTACCTCAAAAGGAAAAACCGGAACCCTTATAGGATCACTTTGTTGTCCGTCCGTCTGTCCGTCAAGACCCTTTATCTCGGGAGTGGGTAGAGATATCGAGTTGAAATTTAAACTATATACTAAGGTCTTCGGTCCCTTGAAACCGTATTCTGCGTTTTCCGAAATTCATCCCCTAAGGGAAAAAAAAGGGGTTGCAAGTCCGTCAAGACCCTCCCATCCGTCAAGACCCTTTATCTCGGGAGTGCGTAGAGGTATCGAGTTGAAATTTAAACAAAATAATAAGGTCTACGGTCTCTTGAAACAGTATTCCGCGTTTTCCGAAATCCATCCCCTAAGGGATAAGAAAGGGGGTTGAAAGTTTGTATGAGGTGTGAATCATTAATGAGGTTGCAGACTTAAAACTTCGTTTATAGATTCTTTGATACTACACAAGAACAGTATATTTAGTAAGTTTTTCGAAATTCATCCCCTAAGGGATAAAAAAGGAATTGAAAGTTAGTATGAGATGTGAATATTCAAGACCCTTTATCTCGGGAGCGCGTGAAGGTATCGAGTTGAAATTTGAACTCTATACTAAAGTTTAGAGTCTATTAAAACTGTGTTCCGCGTTTTTCATAATTCATGCCCTAAAGGATAAAAAGGGGGTTGAAAGTTTGTATGAGATGTGAATATTCAAGACCATTTATCTCGGAAGTGCATGAAGGTATCGAGTTGAAATTTAAACTTTATACTAAGGTATATTATATATTTAGCGTTTTTTGAAATTCATCCCCTAAGGGATAAAAAAGGAATTAAAAGTTAGTATGAAATGTGAATATTCTTTTAAGTTACAGACTTAAAACTTCGTTTATAGACACTTTGATACTATACAAGAAAAGTATATTTAGCGTTTTTCTTAATTCATCCCCTAAGGGATAAAAAAGGGGTTGAAAATGTATATGAGGTGTTAATAATTTTTCAAGTTGCAGACTTCCGCGTTCTCCGAAATTCATCCCCTAAGGGATAAAAATGGGGGTGGGGAGGGATTATTAATCATTTTTATGATGTACGGAACCCTCGGTGGGCGAGTCTGACTCGCACTTGGCCGGTTCTTTTTTTCTTTATAGTACCAGGTTATGGACATATGTATTATGGAAAAACGTCACCTTTTTCAGAGAACATGTGTGTTTTTGTATTTTACGACATGTGAATATGATAACTTTTACGAGTTACTTTTAAAAATATGGAAAACTCCTCCAGTTACTTAATTGTAGGCGTACCATTCACGGCAGTTAACAGTAAAGTGATTTTGTTCTTTTATTTGTATTAAGTTAAAGCTCTCAACTTGCATCTGGGAGATCGTTTGAGGAAAATTCAATAAGAAAATGTTATGAAATACGCATTCAGTAACATTCCAGGCACTACGAGCTTTTATACGTTACCAAGAAGATTCTTTAGAATACTGTCAAGGAAATAAATATCAAACTTTAAAATGTGTTATTAGACACGCTGGCGGTTGGTGGCTGGTCCCACCTCCAACGAACTAATCTAAAAGCGGGCGGAACGGCTGAAAGCGCCGAAATTTTAAAACGTAATAAATATAAGAGCCTGGGCAGAGAGTACCTTTGCGTACATAAGGTTTTCGTAGAAATCGCAACACGTCTGGTTGATGTAACCGGTGACCAAAGAGCTGGTGGCTTCCTTGCACAACGTATCAGCATTGCGATATAACGCGGAAAAGCCTCCAGCATCCTAGGTACAATGCCTCAAGGACCTATTTTAAATTTAAGGTAGGTAGAGGTAGGTCTAGCTACCTAAGTCACACTTACTGTATATATTATGAAAATAAATGTATTATTTTTTATTAAATGTGATTTTGAACCGAAATAACAAAACACGTGTCCATTATTTTTTCATGTTCTCAGAAATGATTATAATAAAACCAGTAATTAATTAGCAATTTGTTTGAACAAAACTCTACAAAAGTTAGAGGGGTTGGTCCCTTTTCAGTACTTTTGAGGACGACTGCCAAAAGCCCAGGTTTGGGCAGTTGTAAAAATCGGCCCAGTGCGAGCCGGACTTGCGCACGAAAAGTTCTGTACCATTATCTATAAAAACGCCAGAAAAATCACCTTCCTTCAAATATTCGTCTTCAAATATTTATTTTTAAACTGAATAGGGTAAGCCGTACAATGATTGGCCCTTTAACGTGAACCTTGAGTTTCAACATTTTTCCTTCCATAATAGGAAATTCTTCCATAATAACATTCTTAGAAATCTTGAAAATTTGAATAGATCACAACCCTAAATATATTTACAACCAATTGTGAACTTTATTGTGACAAAAAAAAAAAGAACGAAAATATAATAATAGTGGCATACTAAAAGGCCTATCACTATACTTGTTTCTTATTTTTGATGATAGTGATGTGCCGAGTAGACGGACAGACAGACAAACAGACAGACAGGCGGATATCGGAGTTTTAGTTTCCGTATTTTAGAAATTTTAAGTACTCTAAGTATACATAATATTATAAAAATAAATCAAATCGAAGCCGGACAATTCCTTGTGAATATTTTATTGAAATGAAATGAAATGAAAAACATTTATTTGTAACATCACTGAAATCAACATAAGTAACAAAAGAAAAACACAAACAAGAATTAGAATGTGTGTGCATCACAAAATGGACTCAACTCAGCATATTGCCAGCCAATAAACCGGCGCTGGTCTTCCGTAGGGCCCAATCAGTGATGCCACGACAGATAACACATAATGCTACAACAACATAGTTATCTAACAGAAATTGCATGCACATTCTCTGCCCGAAGGCTTAGTTAAGCCATAGATGCAAAGGAGTCAAGCTGCTAGCGTCTTAGGAACAACAATACCCCAGGCAACCGTCGAGCTAGTTAAGGTGGACGGTTTGTTCCAGCGATTAGTATATAGACATAACTTACTAACGAGCGTAGAGAGCGGACGTGTGTTTAATTTATTTAGAAAAATATTTAATTACGGACCATAAACATTCAACTTTGTGCTTGAAGTTTAAGATCGATAATCTATCGTGTTTTTGTGATCAGCATTAGAGTTTGTACTTGGCGCGAGCGTCGATCGTCAGCGAAAAGAGTAGACCATATATATTTTGCGTCTCGCTCGCGAAGTAGCTACAAAAAAGGCCTCTTAGTTCTTTAGTGATCGTGAGTGAACACGGATCAATATGCTTGGCCTGCGTACTCCTACTGGAAGTGGCTCGAGCGCCGAGCGCAGTGGATCCTTTCCGGAGCTAACCAGTACAAACCTTTATAATGAGGTGGCACAAAGATTACTTTTTGTAACAAACGGAAGCAGCAGGATGAAAATGATGAAATTAAATGCGAACTTGCTGAAATTCGGAAACAAGTGTCAGTTAAATAAATACATGCTCTAATATAATGATAATAAATATAACATGTTCTAATATTAGTTCGCCAAACAGCCACCAGTAGCGCTAATAGTGTAGCACGTCGTCACGCCCACGACACGCCCAATAGGTTAATGGCGCTTAAGACCATATGCTCTCGAGGTCTACAACTCACTGAGCCACTAGTTACATGGTTCTTATAGTTACATTCGATGCCCGACATCAGTTTAGCTCATCATCATCATCATCATCATTATTGCATTGTCGCCGATTTGTCATACGTAGGTATGCGATCCTTGGCCTTTGTCTGACAATGGACGTTTTTAGATTCAAATTATGATCTTTTTTTTTTTTTTTTTTTTTTTTATACTACGACGGTGACAAACAAGCATACGGCCCGCCTGATGGTAAGCGGTCACCGTAGCCTATTGACGCCTGCAACTCCAGGGGAGTTACACGCGCGTTGTCGACCCTTTAAAAAAGGAGGATTCGCTGTGTTGACAGCTAAAGGGGCAAGCTTAGCTCCGTGGGTACACCCCACTCCCCAGCTGTCAACACAGTGAATCCTCTTGGAGCTCTGGCAACCTTACTCACCGACAGAAACACAACACTATGAGTAGGGTCTAGTGTTATTTAACTGCGGTTTTCTGTAAGGTGGAGGTACTTCCCCAGATGGGCTCTGCTCCAGATTCGAGCGAAACGACATTCGTTGTGCTGTGCCCTACCACACTAAACGATATGCGTCCGCTGTGCCCATACCTCTCTCTCTTCTTTAAGTAGTCTATGGTAAATGGTAAGAGCAGCAAAAACCAATTTTTTTTACCAGCATCCTAGGTACAATGCCTCAAGGACCTACTTTAGATTTAAGGTAGGTAGAGGTAGGTAGTTAGGTAAGTTACACTTACTGTATATATTTCGATAATAAATGTTTCCTTTAATGGTAAGAGATACAATGATACCTACTACAGAAAAAAGTGAGCGAGGCCTTCAGTGCTCAGGGCTGGGAACGAACCAGCAACCTTCTGCATTCGCGGCAGAAAAAAATATGATGTTGATGATGACTTCACTTCGGCCCCTTTTATAGTTGTGATCCTTTGTAAATATTGCATTTTTGCGCGTTACAATGCAGAAGTCATATACTTAGTATCTCGCGCGTGTCAAAATACCGGACTTAATCCCTGTGTCAATTTCCATCATTCCAAAAAAATTAATCGACAAAAAGTCCTACAAAGCTATAAAACCTGCGCACACAACTTTCACGAGAATTGGTTGATAAATGCGACCTGTAGAGGAGAACAAATGGACAGACAGCTGGACAGACGAACCCAAGCTGAACGGAGACACTTCCCTCGCTCGGTCAAATATGTAAAAATAAGAAATACTTCCTTTATTGTTTCATTAGCACAACGAGCATACTTTATAACAAGCGCCATAGATCTCAAAGGCGCTTAGGATCTTTGGATCAATTCCCGCTATTTTGAAAATTTCCAAAAACTGAATCGACAAAAAAAATCCACAAATGTGCTTACAAAATTTCACAAAAATTCCTTGATAAATGCAACCTGTAGAGGAGAACCAATGGACGGACACAAAAAAGCATTTTTGCCCAAGCTGAAACGGAGACGCTTCGCTCGCTCGGTCAATAAACGAAATATAATTAAATAATATGGTATAATTTTTTATGCAACAAATACAATTTATGCAATAAATGTTTCTCAAAAAACGCAACAAATACAATTTATGCAATAAATGTTCATAAAAAAACTTTCCTATACAATAAGTATCAAAAGAAAAAAAAATATGTTAACGGGCAATTTTTTTATGAATATTACATATATAATATTACAGAACAGCCGCAAAATGAAAAAAGTGACGAAGTCAGAATGTGACAAACTCCGAAAATGACGAACTCAGAAAGTGGTGATTAAAGAATGTGACGTTCTCAGAACGTGACGCTCTCAGAAAGTGGCATCATCAGAACATGACCTATCTGGAAAGTGACTTTTTAAGAAAGTGACCTACGCCGCCTAAAGGATTTAACGGCTTCGTCAGCTCCAAATTGTCTCATGTTAAATTTAATGTCGACCTATTTTCTGAGAAATCGATAAAAGCCACTTTCATGTTGAAAATAGGTAACCTAGGCGCTCTTGACACGGAAAATGGGAAGTCAAACTTTGAATCTGTTCTAGATTGAAATAGATTTCATGGAAGTACACTTTTGAAAGCTTTGACTTAATTGTACAAGGGTTCTAGTGATTACCTTATTTTGACTAAGTACATGCGAATAAAGGTGTGAGTATAGCCCTATACCTACCCTATCATGGGATCGTCCATGGATAAGACATATACGAGTATGCTTCCTAATTAAAATTTGTATGCTTGATGTAAGTAATTATGTTGGTATCATCGCAATGATCTTTTCTTCACTGGGAAGTAAGTTGTAATTAGGTATTGAATAACTACCTCGACTTTCATTTAGGGTTCAAGTAAAGTTGATCTTTAAAAATGCTAATAAAAACACACAACTAAAAATTCTAATGCTACGCAAACGAAGTCGCGGGTAAAAGCTATCTTAAACATAAATCTTACATCAAATTCCTCGTTCATCCAATTTAGAGGCTCATTTTGAATTAATAAAATTGAGTTTATTATTTGACCGCGAACATCAATTAACAGGAAAGTTGCTCGCGAGAACTTGCCCGGGTGAAGGAATGTTCTCGAAGTATTATTAATGGCGCATAAAGTCTGGTATTCTTCTGGTATTTTCAGGGTATTCTTATGACTTTTAAACTGTGGATGTTCATTTTAGCGTCAAAGGAGTTGGTTGTAATTTGAATGTACAATACAATACAAATATTCTTTATTGCACACCTCATGGAAAAAAATATATCACAAGACACAGAAATACAGTAGAGGTAGACAATAAATGACGGTATCTTACCCAACAGAGGATCGGTCTTTCCTCGTGGGTATATATTATATATATATATTGGTGTATATCAATATCAATGTTGCATCCTTTTTGATGTCACTTTTCTTTTTTAAATATTTTGATGGTTGAATTTGATCGAACCCAAACTGAAACTTCGCCAGGCCCAGAAGCAACTTGTGAATACCTACGTTAAGACTTTTGCACGGACGATCAAACTAAAATGCTCTAAAAGGATGTGCCGTTAAAAGCTTTTCTTTGTTCTTTAAACATTTATTCCCTTATGATTAATACACACATTTGTATATATGTATATATATCTTTTTTTATGAGTAAGGTAACAAACGAGCAGACGAGCCGCTTGATGGGAAACGGTCATCGCCGCCCATGGACACAAGCAACATCGGAAGACCCACTCATGCATTGTTGAGCCTTAAAGCCCTGAACACTCGTTTCTTGAAGAACCCCATATCATATCGCAAAGGAAACACCTCAGGAGTTACTTCATTCCACATTTTACATGTATATTTAAAGATACGCTATAGTAACGATTAATTATGGTAGGTTCAAATACGTTGTTACAGTTATGAGAAGGTATGTCTGAGGTTACTATGAAGAGATGTTGTAATTGTAAAATGGAAACTTGAAGCTCATATACTCGTCTAACAGAGAATGGGGAGAAATTGTATTTCAAATGTTTGTAGGTATTGTGTGTATTTGCCACTGATTGACGGCTGTGAATAGAAATACGAGTACCTATGGTCTCGCATGACGACACGCCGTGTAGGTAACTTAAATGTACATTTTTGTACAATACCTACTTAAATGTACAATGTTTTAAGATTGTTCCCTGCTACGCTCTTAAAAAATCTTTTATTTGCTTAGTTAAGCAGCGTTATGTTTTTTGTTTAATAAGGGCTACTTGCACCAACTGGGGTATGTCAACTAACTCTAGGTTAAGTTAGGCATTTTATATGGAATTTGACAGTTATCACCGGGCGTTAGCGTTTAACCTTAGTTGGCGCAAGTGGCGCTAAAAAAGTGATTAATTACAGGTCCGTAACATTCAATTTCAATTTAAGTGGATCGAACCTCCTTGCGGAGGGGGATAGATGTATCTTAAGCACAGTATAAAATAGAGTTAAAGAATCAAAATAATAAGGTTATTGCGAAGACTCGCTACTAGGAAACGCAAACCGGTAAAAATTGTATGAATATTACCGGTAATTCTCATATCAACCATTTACTGGTTGCATTACATACTCACTACTCATGTTATTCTCTTTGGCTTTGAAATTTATCATGTAATTTTATAAAGACACAGACACACATGGGACCACCGAGTATACATAAATATATATGTAAACAAAAGAATATCCAAGTCGATCTGACCAATTTCATTAGATAAATGGCTGGGGCAAATTCAGCGTCTCTAAGAAAAGCCAGACTCTCCAGAAAATCTAATCTTCAGATTCATCAAAAGTTTTCGCTAAATTACTAACGAATGAAAACAAAAAAAATGTAAACCCTACAGCGGCATCCTACCATAAAGCAGATACTTTTGCACTGTCATTTTAATAACCAGGGACGAAGACTATTCGTGTCACCCGGAAACTAAAAGAGTTTTAGAGACGCAATTACGAGATAAAAGCTGTTATTAATACTTTAATATGCTCAGCGTATACACGTGAAATGTTATTAAGCTTAAAATTACCCTATTAACGACGAATAATTTTAGAAGAGAACTGGTATCGGAGCATGAATGTTGTTATTTAAAATATAAATACATTATTATAAATATAGATAGATTCCACAGCATCTCTTCCTTGTAAGGACAGAATAAGGGGAGACATAACCTCTAATTCCTCTAATCAAATTGTGTCTACATGAGCGTATCCTATTACTAAATAATATTATAAACGCGAAAGTTTGTATGGATGTTTATTACTCTTTCACGTAAAAAACTACTGAATGGATTTTAATGAAACTTTACAATAGTATAGCTTATACATTAGAATAACACATAGGCTACAATTTATTTAGATATTGCGCAGACGAAGTCGCGGGCACCAGCTAGTAATCTATAATGCCATTATGATTGCTTACAATTTAACGGTTCATTTCAATGATGGCTTATTGGTTTTATGGGGTGAAATAATGTGGTCCCGTTTTCGTTGTCCCGAATTCGATTAGTGCGAGCTGAACACGCAGCTCCATTTATATGTACTTTGGAAATATAAATTCAATGATACATATGTTAGCCTACTTACATGAAATCGAACTGTTTAGGCAAAAATGTTGTTCGCATTATAATAGCTCGCTTTAAGCAACGAATTTTAATATTTTAAATAGAAACTCCCGTGAGAATTAGACATATTCATCTAATTGTATCGGGTTACTCAGTACTCACGTCAATAAAGTCGAATTGTGCGGATAGCAATCGCCAAGAGCGCATCTCAATCATGAATAAGGGACGCGGACCGTTCCGAAACATGTCAAAACATAGATAAACAAAATAATAACAACTAAAATATCATATGAATTTAGAATATTTGCATAATATATGGCATTTTTGTTTTCAGGTTAATTACAGAGTTCAATTTTAGGAGTTTGCTCTGGGGGCTTCCCTTAAGCCCTGCTGTCCCATTTGCAACCCTATGCTGAGACGGAATCAAGACCTGCTGAAGCAATTGAGAGATCCTACAATCCAAAACTGCATGTTAGACGGACTTAAATTCAGTTTTGGGAGCAATAATGCTTAACCCTGGCCCGGAAGTAGAAATTTTAAATAATATCCTACAGATGGATTTATTACTTGTTCAGTCACAGCCATATCAGCAGCTATACACCAGCATCAAAAAATAAATGTGAAGTCCCCGTATAATTAGCTGGTAGAGAATGCCTTATGGCATTAAGTTCGCCTTTTGTACTATAAGTATTTTCTTTTGTGCAATAAAGATTAAATAAATAAATAATGAAACCGGTCCCCATGGCTGTCTGAGGGAGTATATTTCCCACATCATTTATTTTTTAGAAAAATAATAAAATCTAGGTATGGTGTTTTAATTGTATACCTGCATAAAAAATAGAAATATGTTTTTAATCAATTCTCACGCCATGCCCTATTAAGGGTTAAAAGTAGAAATTAACTAAACGCACATCACTGTGGCAGCACCTGGGTGCGTAGCCAAGATGCCAATCGCTCACGCTCAGTCGCTAACGAAACGCAACTGTCATTATCACACTAATAAGGCAGAGTGATAGAGAGAGGTAGCAACGATACGTTACTAAGCGTGAGCGATTGGCATCTTGGCTACGCACACAGTTTTCTTGTGAAATATGTCATTATTTTCGTAAACAAAGATCTGCCAAACAGCACACTTACAGCTCGCGCTTATGCAAAAAATAAGATAAACAATATACAATGTTGCCTGTTAAACCTCAGTGGCGCTCTACGTAAAACGAAAAACAAGTTCTTAAAACTCAAACTTGAAGGACTTAATTATTCTTCTGCTACATTAAAATGTCAGCCACGATTAAGTAAAAAGTATTCAACAGAAAAAAATATACTGATTGAGATTGAGCCATTTGAACTTTTAATGATATTTTATTTTAGCCTAACCACCTGATGTTTATTATTTTTGAGGTGTAAAATAAACTCTTTGTTAGTTTTTTTCTAGCGTCTTCGTCAAAGGATTAGTTGCCAAAGCGGACCCCAGGCTAGGAAGAAGTAGAAGGAAGTGTTGTATTGACAGCGGCTAAACCCACGGCCTTCATTTGATGTCGTGACTGTCGTGAGTGAAGCAGGTTGTGTGACATATTAATTACAATAACTACTTCAATCCACAATTTGAACTAGGTCCAGGGAAACCGTACTCTCCTCACATTTTAAATCGAAACGCCATGAGCTACTGCTCTGAGGGCCCGCCACTAAAATTGCCATAGAAGGAATAACGAATAACATAAGAGAGGTAAATAACAAATAACATTTATTTTCAAAATATATAAAGCAAGTGTAACTTAACTTATACTTACCTCGCTACCTACCTCTACCTACCTTAAATCTAAAATAGGTCCTTGAGGCATTGTACCTAGGATTCTGGCGGCATTTCCTCGAGGTAAATACAAATTCGCTCGTTCGATTTTTGTTGTAGTAAGTCTGAACTCGGTATTGACATGATTCGATTTATTTCTCACCGAACCACTTTTTAACCGACTGCCAAAGGAGGGTTATGTTTTTCGAGCGTATGTATGTAAGTATGTGTGTATGTATGTTGAATTTTTGTCACGCCTTATAGCCTACATCGCTTTGTGGATTTCAACGTGTCATTTCAGCCAGCGTGGACGGCAAAAAAGCAAAAAAAAAACTGGCCACGAAAAAAACGATTATTTATAAACAGCTTATTGAAAAGATTCACACGCGAAATAAATAAATATTATGGGGCAATCTTACACAAATCGACCTAGTCCCACGGTAAGCTCGGTAAGGCTAGTGTTGTGGGTACTAGACTACGACGTAGGTATATACATATAAATACTTAGATACATAAAAATCATCCATAACTTAAGATTAGTGATAAACACACAAATAAATGCCCTGACGAGGATTCGGACCCGGGACCTCCTGCTTCGTAGGCAGGATCACTACTAACTAGGCTGAGGCCGTTAATCCTGTGAAGTGTGTTAATGAAGTGAACACGGTCCCTCGCTCTTATTATATTTGAAAGCACTTGACATATTTTCCGTCGCGTAGACACTAGTGGAGTCAGTAATTGGAGATCACCGTTCATAAAACCAGAGGTCTAAATTGGGCGACTCAAGGTAACAGTCATAAGTTTTCTCTAGCGACCGACAAGGGGCCAAAGCCAGTGCAGTCTACAACGGTGGCGATCAACAATTTTATCCTACACATTTCCCGGACAAGACGTAACTTCATATTACTTTAGTTTTAACACCATTCATTTTCACATAGGTACATTACACAAACTTCCTTGCTTGCCTAAGTTTTCATGTATTTTCTGAGCTTGGCTCGGTCGCCCTAGTACTTCAACTTCAATAACAGTAAGCCTTTAAAAATATGCTTTCAATTTAAATAAGAGTTTAGAAAGGGGTCAAAAAGTAATAGTAGTTTACCGACTTTCACATGGATGAAGTACCTGACGGAGACTAGTTTATATACTTACCATAAAAACTTGAGGGTTTATTAAACAACGAGTTACTTAATAGTAATACTAGGATAAAAAATATCACATGACGTTTTTTTAAAGGATCAGCCCACTCATTGAATACTTACCTATAAACACCCCAACAATAATTGCGTTGTCAGATAGTGATATATAAACTATAAGTTAGGCATATGCGTTAAAAGTGTGTCTTAATGTCTTTACAATGGAATAGTACATGATACACGTGTGCTATGAGCCTATGATGGTCATTATACACGAGGCGATATTGTGCCGATGCGTATAATGACACACGTTTCATACGCCAATTCAATCAAAGCCACGTCAATTTCAACACACTTGTAAGTAAAAATCAAAATTTTATTCGTGGTTATTAACTTTTGTTAAATACGTTAACTTACTTGTCAGAATTACGTCAGAATGTCTTCATGTTAATTGGCATATCAGTTTGACTGACCTTTATTGACTACATGAAGCTTCTTGCGATGCCTTTTCGACGTCGGTTGATGACGATACTTTACATTTTCAACTAATAAATCCACTTAAGGCCCAAACGTCACAAATAAGTAGGTATATTTATGACTACATCAACTAGATTTTCATGGTAACACTCGCGTTTTGTGGATCCAGGGGGGCGTAATCCACAAATGTTATAGTTTTACTTCTATTTCTCATATTGTTGCATTTTGTAATAATAATTAAGCGAGAAGACGGTCTCAAATGTTTTATGTAAACAAATTACCGCGGCGCAAATTTGAAGAAAAGGCCCACCAAACAGCCAAAAAAAATAATGTTGCAATTTATGTTTACAGTACATATGGTGCTACATTACCGCACTAGTGCGATAATGAGCACTTTATGTGCTTGCTGCGTCAACAAATCAAAGGGCCATATGAACTATAAAACGTCGTACGATACACGTGCGAATAGGTAATTCGCAACTCGTGTCGATTTAAAACACTCCCTTCGGTCGTGTTTTATTCTATCGCAATTCATTCGCAATGAGTGCATTGCGAATTTACTTATCTTATTTCATGTTATCTTTAAGTAAATTCAGAATTTATTGCTTGAGTAAGTTTCGTTCATGCAATGATTACTTACAAAATAATATTAATATGCAGTTTTTACTTACAGATGTGAAAAGTAATATTTCGCGCTGCTGACCTTAAAACTACAAATTGTGAGTAGTAATAATAGTCTACCATATATGGAAATATAAATAAATATCAAAAAAGACAGAGTCATGAAAATTGCAATGCTTTAATTCAATTTTATAATTAGGTAGTTATTTTCATATTTAAATCTTGGGTCCATGCCCCAGGGGCCGGGCTGTTTTAATTTAAATTTGATAAAGGTGTTGCCAATAAATATATAACTAATCCCATATTGTTTTTTTATCATTCATAAATCCTTAATCGATTTCATCGAAGTATCTATCCAAAGGCGTACCGGTTAAGTTATTATTTATTCCTGTACACGTTTAACGTCGTCTCGAAGCTTAAGGCGCTAATCCGCAGCGAAAGGAACACGTTAATATTTTAATTAACATCGGGCAAGTGATGTGCTATGCGAAAATTACTTGAAGGGAATATTCCCTAAGTTTCACCCTACAAAACTTTTAAAAAAAGAAGTCTGCATGTGCGTAGAATTAAATCTTAATAAAGAGAGACAAAAACAAGGAAAGAGTAATTAATTACATTTTGAATTTTCTATTGTTTATTCCTGTGCACGTTTAACGCCATCTCGAAGCTTGAGGTTAATAATACAATTTATTAAGAGCAATATTCCCTAACTTGAAGGAACATTTATCGTACCCACTAACAAATTGTTTTTTTTTATCTTCTATCTTTCCCAAAAACGATTAGTTACTTTTGCAGCAGATGGTAAAACTAAACCTTTATAGTTAAGTAATAACTTCACTTTTACTCATAAGAGGTTTAAACATTTTCTTTTCATCTAACCCTTGATCCAGCCAACCAGCGAATTTTCGATTACTGGCTCAGGTGTGTTGGTACATGTAGTCCATATTCGTGGTCCACAATATCTGACATGAGAGCCAGCTGTTAACGTATAATTCTGGCTACGAGATTATGTCTGAGCAAATACTCGCCATTAAGCAACTATCGTTACAGTTTAAAATGGCTAATTAAAATTAAAATGTTAAAAGAAAACCAATAATGATTTTCAAATCTCTATTCAATGATACCCCACTTGATATCCATCCATCGAATTTATTTATTATTTATTTAAAACTTTATTGCACAGTAAATAATGTACAAAAGGCGAACTTAATGCCAGAAGGCATTCTCTACCAGTTAACCTTTGGGCCAAACAGAGATCAAAATTTATTTTTGATTTTGTTTTTTTTACAATATGGCATCTCGTGGTCGCCATTTTTAATTTTGATTATTGTCATATCTTTAGTAACATCCGCATAAAGAAGACGAATTGATTGACGTATAAATCATCAAGATCGGTCAACGCGTTTGATCTCTAGTTAGCCACAAAGGAACAAACATATATACATACATATATAGACTGTTAAACACAATGACCCGGCTTTGTGTTGCGCAGTTGGGTAAAAAATATTTCACGAATATTTACAAAAATATATGTGGAAGAAACATAACCGAAATGTATACACTTAATTGTTTCCTTTGACTTTGATGTTTGTAACCTTTCATGTGGATGTTTGTAACCTTTGCAAAATGTCGTCTATAAGATATACAACAATATTTTAAAAATCTAGATTCTACATTCAGTACTTACGGCTTGCATTGATTCCAATCAGGACATAAGCATTTAAATTAATGTACTAGGGGTATTCAATAAGTAATGAGAATGACATATAAACTCTTTAGCAAAGAAGTAAAAAAGTACTGGCAGGCAGAGTCCATTTAATTGTTATAAAAAATAAAAAAATACTTGACAGGTGTCTGTTTTTTTTTAATAGAACGCATTCATTTCGTTTTGTCGGGACCAAATGGTAAAAATGGAGGAAATTGAAGTGAAGTTCGTGCGGCGATTAAATACCTTTGATTGAAAATTTTTACTACTGAGCAAATTAATTTAGATTTGCAAGAATCATTAGGGGTTCACGCTCCTTCTTATTCTACGGTTGCACGGAGGTGCGCCGAGTTTAAAAGAGGAAGATCGAACACAAATGACGACCGACGCTCAGGGCAGCCGCTGCAGTGACCGAACAAATGATAAAAAAGATTAAGAAAATATTTTTTACGGATCGTCGTGTTACTGTTTATTTTATAGCTGAAGATCTTAAGATTTCTGTAGGGAGTGTTTGTTCATAATATAATACATGACTATTTGGCCATGAAAAAAGTATCAAGCACGCTGGGTACCCAGAACGCTTACGGACACTCAGAAACAAACCAGACTGCGGGTTTCACAGAGCTGTTTGGACTTGTTACAGCAAGATCCTGACTGATTTTTGGCTCGTTTTGTAACAATGGATAAAACTTGGCTTCACCGACTCCAAAAAAAATAAGGCAATACCATCCGCCGGTAAAGTCATGGGCTCCCTTTTTTGGGATAGCCAAGGGGTTGTTATGATCAAATACCTCAATCATGGAGCTACAATCACAGGGAATTTATATGCGGAACAAATAAAAAAAATGCGTCAGCTTATACGCGAGGAACGTCAAGGAATCTTGCCAAAGGTGTTTTGTTTCACCAGGACAACGCCCCCGCACATAAGTCAAGAGTTGCGATGGCTGCCATCAAAGATGCTGCCTTTGAATTGATGGAGCATCCGCCATATTCACCAGACCTCGCTCTTAGTGATTTTTATTTATTTCCGCGGTTAAAAAATCACCTCAGAAATTTGATGATGATGACGCCGTGATCGCCGCGGTACAGGATTTTTAAGGGGTCAAGAAGATGATTTTTTTAAAAGGGAATTTTAAGTTAAAAAAAAGAGCCTGCAAATACGTAGGTATATTCACATTAAAAATGAACGTGGTAGGTTAGTTTTCAAAGTTTTACAAGATTAAGTCCCGTTTTATTAAATGTACAATGAGTGCAAATCGTGAATGTTTAAATAAAAATGAATTCATTCATAAATTCGGTAACCAGCCAATGCACCAAATGTTACCGAGAGCAGTACATCTCTACTACCGAGGCTAGCGTAAGCTGGGTTCACGGCGTATATTATGCGAGATTTTCATAATACCGTAAAAACGATTTTACGGGTTAATTATAAAGAAAATGCTATATTTAGTAATAGTCTGAACCACGTAGTAAATTATCACTGTCTGGTAATCTTTGGGAGTGGAGCGTTGTTGTCAAGCAAACTGATTTTGCGTAGCGATGCAGTCACAAAACCAGCACGGTTTCTTCAGTTAAATTATGGACAAGTATCCATATGATGCTAATATTGTAAAGGCATTGGGCATTTTGTTCGGACATTCGTCCCACGGCGTACACTAACGAAATACAGCTAGATGTGTGGATATAGCGATATATAGCGACACAGTTTATACTAATGCAGCTGCTTGCGATCATATTGTTTATACATATTTGTTTTTATGTTCAATAAAATCTTTGAAATCTTTGAAATATGTATCTGCAACTCAGTGGGTCACATTCTTGCAGGGCATGGGAGAGTTGA
Source organism: Lathronympha strigana (assembly GCA_949128165.1). Classification (NCBI taxonomy): domain Eukaryota; kingdom Metazoa; phylum Arthropoda; class Insecta; order Lepidoptera; family Tortricidae; genus Lathronympha; species Lathronympha strigana. The sequence continues at coordinate 4,227,878 of OX421905.1, forward strand.
GGAATATGTGTTTGTTTTAATTAATTAATTGCGATTAGCGTTAATTATCTACGCGTTAATTGTTCTACTTGTCTCTAGATGGAGCCATGGTAGCAAAATGAGCAATTTATTTTATATATTCTAAAATTCTAAAAAACGCAATTTATTTTTCGTGAATTTTTACTGTTGATTGACCGTACTTAAATATACTATATATTCCAAAATCTTTTTTACTACCTACCGACTTCTTGTGTTTAGTAGATGAACCGAGTTACCATCGAGTAGGTGAACTAAAGGCTGGCATAAATAAATATAAATAAATACATACTTTCGGGATGAAATTAATAGAAAAACATGAATATTTTCTCATTTTCTTTCAAAAAATGGATATTTAAACACTGTTTCCGTAACCCCTAATTTGAAAAATTTAAGGTGACATGTTCAGCCTATTTTTTTGAATAACTTTTTTCTCCCGGTCGATAAATTGAAAATTTAGACATGTTTTAAAAAGCTCTATAATTTAAAACTGGGTTGGTGTATGTACGCGAACTTTCATAAAGTGGGTCAAAAACGCCCAATTAACTTTTAAAGTTACTCTATAAATATGTTACCACTTCACACTAAAACCGCTGAACGGATTAGATGAAATTTGACATGGGGATGTTTTGACTTCTAAAATCATCCTTTATAGTGGTGCAAAGGGGGAAGGGAACATGTGAAATATTTAATTCAACCCTGTGGGTTAAGTAATTTAAGTATGCATCGCACTTTTTTTACAGGCGTTTTTTTCTTACCTTATGTTGAGTCGGTACATGCGAATAAAGGCGCGGTCATAGCCCTATACCTATCATATCATGGGATCGTCCTTGGATAAGACATATATACTTAACTAATTAAAGTTTTTTTGCGCGACGTAATTAATTTGGTATTATCGCAATGTTATTTTCGGTTTACCAATGTACCGCGGAATATTTTTTGCGATAAGGCCTAGTTTACCCTCTGGGTTGGAAGGTCAGATGGCAGTCGCTTTCGTAAAACTAGCGCCTACGTCAAATCTTGGGATTAGTTGTCAAAGCGGACCCTCAGGCTCCCTGCGCCGTGGTATAAGCTAGGATAACGCTAGGATGAAGAGAGTAGTTATATGTATTTTAGTATGTCTTTTTTTATACAGTCTGTTAGATGCACCGCCTATACCCTTTTCTTTTTAGCCCTAAGGTTGACTGGTAGAGAATGCCCTATGGCATTAAGTCCGCCTTTGTACGATATTTTTTTCTCATGTACAGTCAAAATTAAATAAATGAATTACAGTTATAAATAATAATTTATTTTTGATTTTACATATTTCGTAACAAAGCATAGCCCTCAGGATAGCCAAGCTGAAGTGGCAGTGGGCGTGCATAGCTATCGCAGAGCTGATGGTCGTTGGGGGCTGACGGATGCTAGAACACATGACATGAATGGTGACATGGAGACCCCCCAGATGGACCGACTAAGGAGAGAGGCGGGAAGCGGTTGTATTCGGAGAGGTGAGGACTGGGTCTGGTGGATAGAATTGAGGATGGCGTATGTCCACTAGTGGACGACCACGGGCTGATGATGAAGATAATAAAGACACAGTTATTTTATTCCGTAACAGTTGCTTGCTCAGGTTCTGTGCCTACGTCCATTCCGCAGCGAGGTTATTTTACTTCTCTCTCAAGTAACTCAACATGCTCTCATTAGATGGCGCCACGTAACCAAAGTAAGAATGTCTCTAGCGAGGACCTATCTCGAATAAATGTAACTTCGTAAGTTTCTTTGGACATTTTAGGTTCGTTAGTAGGTAACTACGTATATCTATATTATGTATACTGTCATGAACAAACAAACGAGCTAATGGTCGAGACCCTGACCTGGTACTGTTTTTATATTCGGTACCTAACAGACTAAAGGCCTTTGATTGAATAGGTACTATATAGTGTGTGTAGCACGTTATACATCCGCTACAAGTCGATTAGACTCAGCTGTCTTCACCGCGACATGCGAGACCCATCAAACTTGTGCGTCTGACAACACTTCTTTAACAACAAAAGTCTACAAGCTATTTAAAACTATAACCTCTACAAAATAAAGTTTAACATCAAACAACACGAACCCCGACGGTGCTTCTTCAAAGCAATTTATTTTCCGAAAATTGTAATGAGCCATATGGCTGAAACTTTAGAGTTTATTTCAGTTTGCGTCGAACTCCGTGTGGTTTTGGCTATTCCAATGATGTATAGGAAGTTGATTGTAGGATAGATAGCTCATGTTTGTCGACATTTAACGGCTCATAAAATATGTACCGTGGAAAGTTTTAGTTTGATTTTACTGCTTCCAAATTGAGGTCGCGGTAACTAAAATAGAGAGTGCGGGGGCAAAATAAATACATAAATATTTTGTAGCGAATATAACCTTCACTTCGGTTTGGACCACAAGTCCGGTCACCTGAAAAGTTGCTGCTCTTTCTAACACCTTGTATTTTTAACAGACTTTTAGGTTTGGAATGTGAGGTTCTCAATTCGACTGGGTTTTGGTTTCTCAGCGATTACATCTTAAATTACCAAACTTCATCTTGTAATTTCAGGGTTGATTCAGCTCTCTTTAACACAATTGAACCTGTAATCGCTTACAATATACATTGTAACGAGGTTATATTTAAAAATTGTTATGATAGATTTAAGTTGTTGTAAAAAAAATGATACCTAACTGCTCTATGGCGGCAACCTTAGTAGGTAATTTGGAGTCACCCGCATTTCTAAGCTGCCTTAATTAAAGTATTGATTTCTTGTCTGTTTTCCAAGAGGATTACATCACCCTGGTGGCCTGGCGATAAGCGGTATGGTAACTTAAAACACAATTATCGCTGAAAATGTTTTATGTTACTTACTCAAAGAGATCAAGCGATAGGTACGTTGACCCATATTATAGAATTAATAATTATTAAAATTACTCTGGGCTGGCGGTTTTGAGTTATGTGTTGGTGCTGAAATGATTGTGTTGGGATATAGTTATCTTTTGGCCTAACGATAACGGAATAAGACTTTGTACGCTCCAGTAAAAGCCGATAGTTAGTTAAATACTTTATAAAAGATTTCGCAAAACTTCGTGGGATGAACTTTACTGGTGTTAATTCCTGATTTCCGCTTATATGTACCTACTACTTCTAATATATACAGGAACACAATTTACAGTGTTTATATTTTGTTACTGTCCGTATTGCCCCTGGGCAATTCCAAATACCTAAGTATAGGCAAAGTAAAATTTCTATGAGCATCAAATATAACGAGAATCAGAATTTTAATACCAAACGTATTAATGTCCCTCGGAAATCTGGATTAAAATATAAAACTATGTTAAATCCCTTAATGTTGCTTAATTAATAACAACATTAATAACTACTTAGTTAAATCAAACTTAAATATGTTAATTCGCATTTAGCGTTAGCGTATATTTATTTCCACTCCCGGGAAACGAGTTTACCCTCCTATAATTCCACTCCTATAAAACATACACGGAGAAGGGTAAAAAATAAGGCAAAATATAATAAGCTAAAGAGTTTAGTATGAACGTTAAAAATGTCGTGTAGACGCTAATAAAAACAGTCCTAGATGAAAGTACCTACTAAGATATTTCAAACTAAGTTGCGTTAACATTTAATGAAATTACATAAGTACTAATAGAACTTGACTTTAAATCAAATGGTGCTAATGAAGTTTGATTCAACTAGTTTTAATTAAATTAGTTAACTTTGATTTAATTTAATTTAAATTAAGCACTTGACGTAACAAACGGAAACGCAACTTAAATACAGAATGTAATTATTAGGCGGCATTTTATCAAACAAACGCGATTGCGAAGCGTTGCGGTGCGGCGCGGAAAATCAAACCGTTGATACCTATTGGTAGGTAGGTTTCCGACGTGGGCCAACGTTACAGGAGCGCGGCGCGGGGCGACGCGCTGTGTGCGTAGCCAAGATGCCAATCGCTAACGCGCAGTCGCGAACTCGCGAACGAAACGCAACTGTTATTGTCACACTAATAAGGTAGAGTGATAAAGAGAAATAACTACAATAGGTACGCTTCTGAGCTGCTCATCTAGGACACTCCAAAGATTCAAAGATTCAAAGTATTTATTTGCATCGAACACAGTATAGTGGGTCTTACAATTTAAATGGTTAAGTCCAGTGCATTCAACCTGCATGCAGGCGTGCAAACATTTGGAATAGCGTGCAATTTACAATTACTATATATACATATATTATTATGTCTTAACAATTATATTTACAATTATAAAAGTATGTCAAGATTATTTAAATTATAATTAAAATGCATGAAACAATAATTATCATTTACGATAATATCTCCGATAATTATCATTTACATTGACATTTAATCCAGTCATTGAACTGACGGCTTGTATGGAAATTTTGGATTATGATTGTTTTGGAAATAATTAATAATAGCAGATATTTAACGTAACGTACGTAGTGAGTCTATTAGTGTTATGGCAAGAAAATCCAAGAATATGCCGTTTCATGCTAATTGTCACAAATGTGAATAAACATGTTACAAACGGTTTTCTTGTAAAGTTTATATGCATATTTGTTATTTTAGTCGTTTGAAATGGGTCAGGACCAGTTTCTATTTCTTTCTAGCAAAATAACACAACATCTATCACCCGTGCCATACATTTTGTAGTATTAACGGTTTTACGTGAATACATTTTCTTCGTTTTACTTAAGCTTTTAAAAGATAGTAGGCAAATATGTCGCCATGTTCACAAGCAATAAAACTGTTTATTACCCTACCGTAAAAATGTACTTAGTTAAGTTTTATTTTTTTGCTATTTACCTACTTTTATGCATATCCTATCTATTTTAAATATCCCATCTAAAGGATGAATTACACTAGCACGGAACGGGACGGGGCGGGACGGGAAAATCTGTCAATTTCTATAGCAAGAATCACGTGATAGCTTGGAGCCCTCGGATGTCACGTGACGCTTTCTATAGAAATTGACAGATTTTCCCGTCCCGCCCCATCCCGTCCCATTGCGTTCTAGTGTGAGTCATCCTTAAACGTAATTTGAGAAAAATAGGCTATTATAATTTAATATCAGTCAAAACCGTATCTTTTCTTGGTTAATTTAGGATATTTTAGGGTGAAGCGGCATACCACGCGGCGTCGCGTTGTAATGACACCGCAGCTTATCGCATCGCCACGCCATCGCAATCGTTTGCCCACTTAGTACTTGGCCTAAGTTGCCCATATTAAAATTAAATGCCGCTTGCCCTTTATATAGTCAATGAGACTTAATGATGAATCTGAGACTACATTCCGGCAGTCGGAGCCTCCCGCGCCTAATGGGACTAAGGTGTTGCGGTCGCCGCTCGCCGCTTGTTAGATAAAGGCTAACGAGCCAGGGGAATCCCCATTAAATGAATTGCCATGCCGAAGTCAAGTTCGTTAGTTAAGCGGCCTTCGAGTTCTCACAGCTTGAGTAACGCGGGTGACTTGGGTGCGCATACTAAGCAGTGCTTCTTTAGTCTTGAGATTCAACAAATGTGGAGTAACCGGGGGGTGCAGTTATTCTGGTGCCACTGAGTGCTACAGTCGAAAGCATTTGGTAGGTGAGAAGAACAACTTTGAAGTCGTTGAAACAACTGGTTTTGTATGGATCGGACCAAATCTTTGGTGCTTTAGGGAATGAGTGTTGCGAGTGTTTGGTAACTTTAAGGGATTTTTAACAGATTTTTGCGGAAAAATATCTACATAATTATGAGATTTAATGTGTGCATTACAAACGCATCCTGGTTTAGTAATCATTCTGTACTCTAAGTTTGAATTCTAGATTTAACATCAATATTTACATCGTTTTAACTTCTACGCTCGGTAAGGAAGGAGTCTACAAGTACATATTTCCGATTCATCAGCCCAAAAAAGCGAAAAAAAAGACAAAATATTATTCTAGAAACAATTCAAAAATTTTTGATGTAAATAATAAGTTTTACATCAAGTACCTGTTTAGATGAATTATTTAATTAATTACTGAACTAATTAATTATTTAGCTGTGCAGAGAGGTAATGCCGCCAGTGTCATGGGGACCATGCCGCAGGCGGACCTATTAGACGAGGTATTCCTTCTTTAATTGGGCTTTTGTAGGTAACTTTTTTTTCTTGTACACTTTTTATCTCTGATTATGCTTAATATAAATATAATCAAATGCAGAACATGTACCTACAGTATTTAGGTGAGTCTTCGTTGCATACACAACTTATACTTATAATTGTCCTCTCCCAGTGCTGGTTATGTAACTTGGTTATGTACAAGGGTAGTATATATAGTAGGTACTTAAAACGTGTCATACTGAAACAGGCGATAAAAAGAACCTGCGCTGTATTAAATTCCCCCGTCTACGGTGTTGATTGTTTCTGCTTGTAACAAACAATAAATCTAACCCAAATTTTATAATCGTAAATCTCATTAGCAGTATATATTTGAAATAGGTTATAACTAGTGGATCTGTGACCTGTAGACCTCACTGTGGTCTTATGCGCCATTAGTCTGTGCGGCGCTTAATCCCCGTGTGTCAATTCCCATCATTTCAAATATTTTCCAAAAAATGAAACGACAAAAATATCCTAAAAATCTATAAAAGTTACTCGCACAACTTTCACGAGAATTGTTAGAGAAATAATACAACCTATCGAAGAAAACAACCATTTTTGACTAATTTGAAACGGAGATTTTCACTTATCAAGAGCAATAAGAGCGTGTCACATGTCATATTTAATGGTTAGGTATGTATTTTCCAGGCAAATACCTAAGTTCCTCTTTAAGAAACCTCAAAACGATTTCGTAGGTAGACTAGGTGGGTACTATCAAAGAGCATATTTATTTTTTGAAACTTGAAGTTACTAAAGGAAACGCATTCTATGGCGTATCGAGTAATCTAGGTAAAATAAAAATAATATTTAAAAAAACGACCTAAATTGGCATATTACTTCCAAAATATAGAAATCACCGTACGCGTAACTTTGAAAATTAAGGAATACTAAGAAACTATTAAATAACCTTTTACAACTTATTTTATATATTTTCTTCTGGTACTAAACGAGAAGTAATAGGTATTAAACGCCAAATTTAGGTACGAGCTGGAACATGAAACTGGTGCTTCTATAGGGTGTTACAAAAATGCTGGCGATCGGTTTCAGGGCATAATCAGTATCGTGGACTTATTAGGAAAAACAAGGAAAAAACATTTTGACGCGAAAATAGTATGTACACATGTGGTCAAAAGTGCATGGGCAATTTTGAACGCGATAGTACATTGTTGGAGAGGCTAAGAAAGTGAGCGATAGATGGACAAGCAAGTTAGGTTATACATACTAGTTAGGTAATACGAGTCCATCTACAGCGCTTTGAATATCCAGAGCGTTTTTACGTAGTTTGCTTCAAACAAGATCATTGTTCAGCGGCGTTTTTACGTTGTTTGCACCAAGCCAATTTTTTTTTTAAGTTATGGTCTAACTGATAGACTTTAAGCCAAAATCGACGTAATTGGTTTCTAAGTGAGGAGAATTCAGTTCTATACGAGTAAATAACTTTTTAAAACCCAACTCTCCAACAATATTATTGTTGAGGTGTTAACACCTGCAACAAATATTGTTGGAGAGTTGGTTCAGGTGTTCATCTAAAGCCTACATTATATATTTACTAAAACGGGGCTTAATCGTGTATAGATTTTGAAAACAAACCTCCGACGTTTCAAGGGCGACGTTGCCCCCGTGGTCCCGGAGAAAGACTGGCTGAGGTTGACATCAACATCTTCTAGCTGCGCGGGTTTTACTACCGTTTTAGTAAATATATAATGTGTGAAAATCGTGAAAGTTTAAATAAGTGTAAAGCCTACATTCCAACTTTGATTCAGACCATCTATACGCGTACCTATAGCTATATATTTCCGAGCAGTAGCGTGAAATACATTCTTGTTATGTCCTGTAGAATATTCTTGTTACAAACGTTTATCGTCGAAATAACATTTGAACTCAATTTTATGACCCTAGAACTTCATTGAATCTAGCGCGGAATAAATCAAGTATAAAATTTCCGAACACGTCTCGTAAAAATGTAGCCAGTAACAAAAACATTCGTCGAGTATCGAGGCTGGCGAGCGATAATAATTTCATGAAAGCAAAAGACAACGTAATCGACTGTCATGACAAGAAATGGATCACTATGTTGCCGTTACATGACGGGAACACAGTATTATGGATGAACGTTCCAAACCTCTCAAGTTACTACTCAGTTTCATAGGAAATCCTACCTTATTGTTTTATGTAAAAGTTTAAATTTAAAATAACAGTCATAGAACTTACTTAGTTTGAAATGATATTGCGTGTAGCAGAATTGATATGTATTAAGTCACAACAACGCTATGCTAATGTGTGATCGATGAAATTAATATAGGAAAGCTCGACCCTCGCGATGTTGATGTTTGCTGCCTTGGATTTTTAATATCTTGATATTAGGCAATATAGCGTGATATGAGGCGCTACATACGTGCTCGATATTAACATATTTAATATACAGGTTTAAACTGAAAGTTTGGTATAATTTTAAAAAGGAACAGCGGTGCTATAGAATATCTATTACAATAGATATCTAGGAACATTTTACGACGAATTTGCGTTGTTTACGTAGGTACGTTTGAGAGTCAATAATGTTGATGTTAATCGAGCGGCATGGAAAGCTCGACAATTTAAGATTAGATTCTACATTAGAAGAAACAGTGCTAACGTAAGTTATCAAGGGGAAGGACCATCGACATTCATATTAGTAAAAATAAAAACTATAGACATAATCGAGCACATTAGCACTGTTACTACATGAATGCGCACGAGTTGTGTCGCGCTCGAGAGATACACCAGTGTGCGTAGCCAAGATGCCAATCGCTAGCGCTCAATCGTGAACGAAACGCAACTATCATTGTCACACTAATAAGGTAGAGTGATAGAGTGAGATAACTACGATACGTTTCTAAGCGTGAGCGATTGGCATCTTGGCTACGCACGCAGGATACGTAGCCAAGATGCCAATCGCTCACGGTTCGTAGCGTTTCGTAGGTATCTTTCCCTATCACTCTTTCTTATTAGCGTTTCGTTCGCGACTGATCGTTAGCAATTGGCATCTCTGCCACGCACGCTGTACAGCCAAACGCAAAAAATTGGTGAGTAAGATTACTCAAGCATATGTCCCATATCATCTTATTTCGGTGTAATACTCGTAAGAGCCTGTACCATAATATTTATGAGACGATTTTGTTAACATCATTTTGCACTGGACTGTACACATTTCACTTTTTCCCTGTTCTGATTCATATAAGCACATTTTGTGCCAAATATGTCATCGATTGCAAATTAAATTGACTTCCAGGCATGTTAAAAAATAACATTTTGATTATGATTCGCGCTATTTGTAGCGGTATGTGTTTCACCAGCATCCCTGATCTCAACTTTCGTGATAAACACAATTTCATTCCATAGGCTTTTGATTAAAATATGTGTGTCTTCCAAAATTGATGGAATAAATACTCGAGAGTTTGAGACTCGAGAGAGAAATTTCTGAACGGGAAAAGTTGAAATTTGTTTTGAGTTTCAAGTAAAGCGCGACATATTATATATATTACCCTGAAGGGATACACATGGTATTGTTATACCGTAAGTGTATCGCAGTTGTCACATCAACAATGATAATTATGGCTGTAAGGAGCAGGGTGGTTAACTTTGTGTTGAGAAAAAAATGCCTCCACAAGGTCCTCTTGGGTTATTGTATTATGAAATAATAATCTATGTACCAGATTATTTAACTCTTTTGTAGCTGTCGCTAGGATTTTATGATTTACAATTATCTCAATAACAAAATAAAATATTACTTAATAACTTATAAAATAGTTACGAATAGTCATTAAAATCATCTCGAAGTAAAATGTGCTGGAATTTTTACTGTAGAAATGATGAATTTAAATGATTCTTAATTGTTCTGAATTTTATTTTTATCTAATACACATTTGTATATTTAAAAACATACATGATAATGAATGAATGAATGAAAATTTTATTTCAGGCAAAGCCCGTAAAATTATTAGTACTCCATAATAAAAATCTGAAATCATTTATAAATTAAACTAAAACATTCACTAAGTAGATAGGTACAAAATAAATACAATCGGGTGCACACTAAGGGAGGACTCACACGAGAACGGTACGGTTCGGGCGGGACGGGACGATCTATTCTGTTTCTATAGAAAACGTCACGTGACATCCGAGGGCTCCGAGCTATCACGTGATTCTTTCTATATACATTGACAGATCGTCCCGCCTCGCCCCGTCCCGTCCCGTCCTAGTGTGAGTTATCCTTTAAACTAAATTAATTAATTAATCTATTCTGAAAATTGAAATGAATAATTTATAAAATTGCCCTCAATCCAACTTGCTAACAATGTAAACAACATTATTATATATATTAATAATTCTGTGCAGGGGTACGGTAGACCAAAATAAAACTATAAGTACTAAAATGAAAAAGTGTAAAAAAAGTTTGGAATCCACAACTTATATTATTAGCAAAATTCGGATTGTTGCATTTAGAAGTGTTAATTTACTGACAAAATTGTGACAAGAGGTAGATACCTTCTTCTTCTTTTAATTAATGGCGTCCATCCCAGAGTTGGACAATTTTGCCAATGTCAAGTATTATCAAAATCTCGGTTTATTATATACATATAATAGTATATTGCCACTTGGGCGACGTTGTTCGGTACTTGGCCTCGCTATATGTTAAGTTCACACCTATAAATAAGACTTAACATAATAGTTTCTCAGGGGGCCGAGTTCCCGGAACTGCCGCTTGGTGAATAAAGGAGTGATTGAACTCACTTCAGGATTAATTCTTCATTAGCTGCATACTACTTCGTTACTTTACTGCACATTTAGCTATCAAAATTACACATTAAACAACATTTAGCAAACAAAAACTATTCCAGAGACGCCATCTTGAGTATCAAACGGAAGTACTTTTGTCGGTTGACGGCGACTGGTGCGTTCGGAAATCATAAAATTATTTTTTGGAAAGAACGACGACTGGCTGTGTATAGTCTGATAACCACAGGCTGTGCTAAGCAGCCTACAGTTACAATGTACAGACCTACCAAGAAACCTACCTACCAGCAAAAAAAACCTCTTCGATGCTTTCGCACGGGACGCCCCAAGCTCTCAGTCCAAGCAAACTGGCGGATGGGAAACCAGAGGTTTGCGTGCTCCAATTGCGAACTGGCTGCAGCATTGCGGGGGATGCCTGTCACGCTTTCGCGCTATCAAAAGAGATTTCTTTTACCAATATGTCCTTTCTTCCTTCCTTTCCCATCCTTTTCAATGCTCTCCCTCACTACTTTATCCGCTATTCGACTCGAGGGATTTCGTCTAGTAAGACGTAGAACGGGTATATCGCGAATATAGTTAATTTACCTTAATATACCGACGTTTCCACACAGTTTCATGTGTCATGGTCGCGGCTTGACAGATGAATCAGCGAAGTGTCAACGGCGATCTTGCTAGAAATGTTCGCCTACCCAATGGAATGTTACCTTTTTTAAACGGGTAGGTAGAAAAAGTTAGATCTACCCTTTTTACCAAACTTTAGTAAAAAGGGTAGTGTGGGTGTTGCGTGTCATGCCGATAATATATAATATTATCGTCACGACACGGATCGTACGGATTGATATCTACGTTTCGTTTTAGAGGACTCGTTTAAAGGGCTAGAACCGCAGGGTCCTGGTGTTAATAAACGCTATTAATCCGCTGTTAAGTGTTCAATTTCAATGAAAATCAATCGATACGACGATTCCATTTTCCACACGAAGGTACTTCTGTTCCCAGACGATAATATTATTATATCGTCGTCAAGTACCCCAGTATATACATCTAGATCGAATCTTTCTCTCTCTTTCTTATTAGAAATAGCCAATGATTTAGCGCTAGTTATTACTCTTGCTTGTTTTTGTCCTGAATCCAGGACTTTTTACCGGCTTTAATCAAATTTTCGACTGATTTCGACATCAAGCAATTTGGAGGTTATGCTGCCGCCGGTACTCTGATACAAATGTGGATCGTTTTGCTCTCGTCGCCACTGTTGTATGTTTAAATAACTGGGAAGTTATTAATTAATAACACCAAGTATTCTATGCACGATGTTTATTTCACAAGACAAAACCACAGATTACAAACTGGCGGGAGACCGCTGTGTTGTTCGCTTAATAGAGACCTTAACAACCAATACAACAATAATAAATATACCTCACGTAAAAACTGTCGTATTTTTGATGAATTAGGTGCCATGCATATATTTATGATTTAAACATTCACTGGTTTCTGTTTTTGCCTTTCGTTCTGATCCTTACATACTGTATTAAATTTTATACCCGAAACTACGTTTTCACAATAAAATACCATTAAACAACTATTATTAAACTAAAATTGTTGACTCTGGACATCGTCAAAAAAGCAACAACATTGTAGGTTGTATTGATGGTGTCTGCCTTGTTGAACAGAAAAACGACAAGGGGATGATGTATGTATGTTATATCACTGGAAGTAACAACTCGTATAATTACGGTAAAACTATTACAATTTCAGTTTGTTTAACCTTCAATATTATAGATTGGCAGAACTGCCATCCCGCTCCCCACATAGGCCACATTTAATTTTGTTTGTCGTTTGTCCAGTTACGCGATACACCTTGTGATCAATTAACGTTACATTGATGCCATTCTCCCTGTTCCCGTAATTTGTCACGCGCCGAAATTAACATTAAGCTTGATGACATTAATCCATGTAATTGCTAAATTGCAGTTTAGCGTTTGCAATTTCAGACCTGTGTGTTCATTTATCGCTCGTATTAGGTAACAATTTAAACACTAGGTATAGGTTTTTTTCACGGGGTGAGTTACCAGCACAGGACCGTTTTTAGGGCCAAAATTACAGAAACGGAACCCTTATGGTTTCGTTCAGCCCGTCCGTCCATCTGTCCGTCCGTATGTCACAGCTATTTGGCCGGTTTTTTTGGACTACTCCGTGAAATAAACCTTTGCATCCTACCAACGCACCACTACTGTAAATACAAGTTCACATAATGTGAATCACATTCTTAGTCTATGCCGACACCGGTGTGGAAGAAGTAACTTTGTGTAAGAAGTAACGGTGAAAATTTTCCCTGCTTGAAAAATTCCCGAATATTTAATATTCTCCGTTGTAAACTGTTAGAAAGAGTACCTAGCTTGCTTTAGAGGGGCAGTGTGCGTAGCCAAGATGCCAGTCACTCACGCTTATTAACGTATCGTAGCTACCTCTCTCTATCACTCTTCCGTATTAGTATGACAATGACAGTTGCGTTTCGTTAGCGACTGAGCGTGAGCGATTGGCATCTTGGCTAAGCACCCTGGTGTTTTTATTTTTCTATACATGTATTTACTAAATTTACGCGCTTAATGGACAAACTTTTAACAGCCGTCAAATTGCACCTTCGGGAGTATTAAAAAGTGTAATCTCTGAAAAGAACACCATATATCTAGGAGTCAGTGCACAAACCGAGTGATGCTTTTTGTGGCACGATGCGGGCAAACCAATTTTTGACATGCAATTGAAGCTTGAATTCATATTTACCTTGACATACTTTTACAATCAATTATGAAGAGTTAACGAAAATATCGTTATAACAAGCTATTTTCATTGATTTGGGTTACGTACTCAAACGGTAAACCGGGACCCTGTTACTAAGACTCCGCCGTCCATCTGTCTGATACGAGGCTGTATGTTCTAACTGTTGTTGGGCCTCTCGCGAATATAGTTAATTTACCTTAGTTCGGCGTTCTTGCTAGAAATGTTCGCCTAACCAACGGAAAGTCTCGTACCGCCCCGTCCCGTACGGCCTCAGTGTGAGTCATCTTTAAAGTGGCAGGTGGTTCCCCAAATTTCTAAGAATTGCTCTCACGCAAACTGTACATAGAACAAGCACATTATCCTTTGAATAAAAGCAAATTTGAATAATTACTGGAAGCAGTCCCAAGGTAAAGTTATCTGTCTGTGCGTGACAGCCTTGCTGTCGGACTACTTAGGAAACTCTAAAACCTTTTCACGTGCCCTGTTGTGTAAGCGGACACTCTTGAGTAATGTTTGCCCTGAGCGAGGATTAGCAGACGTGATCTTATGTTTCTTTCCCGAGAAAGTAGCCATATTTGTTGACGTCACAGAAAAGGTCAGACTCAGATTATCTGTGTTTATTTACATTGCCTGTGTAAACAAATAAATAGGAGAAGTCTCTCAGCCTTCAGGAAAATAAATACAAAGATTTACTTTTATATTCCTTGGCTCGAGAAAATATGCTTTGAAGCGGGAGTTTTCTTTAACGAAGTAACTAAAACTAGTTCCTTAATAGCTTTCTTACATATAAGTATATGCCTAGCTTTTTATACAAAAGCTATAAACATATTTTATAAACTCATGAAAGTCTTATCAAGCTTAAAATTCATTGGTTTGTATTTATGTTGACTGAGCGAACATTCTGGAACTAATCGATGAATAAATTTCAGTCACGATTGAATTGCCACGCTGAATGCTAGAATACGAACAAATCCGAACATTTAAATAATTTAAATATCGGGGCACAGCAGAATGTAATAACTAATGCAGTTACAAATGGATTTTCACCTTTCAATTAAGTATCTAAAACTCGCCAATATGGGAAAACTATTATACTTACCAGTGGCTTTGTCATTCATAATCTTTTTAGCATATTTTAAAACAAGAGAAAATGGTGGGAAAGCATAAAATAATATTTTTTTCAATACAGTTGCTCAGAAAGTGCCCTTTTTTTGGCTGTTTTGCGTGCGCAAAGTTAGTTTTTGCGAACTAGTGCTTTTTACTTTTCCTCACTTACTTCTCAATTTCCTTGATAAAATAATCAACAGAACTGCATTGCTTTCGAATTTAGAATTCGCCACGCCGATACGTTCATTTTTCTCAAGAAAATAGTCATTTCTCGCGATACTGTAGACTATAATACGGCAAAAACAATAATCGGAACCGTAAGAATAATTTATTAGACACCAACAAACGTAAAATTTGTAAAATATGCAAGATAAAATTGAAAATATTCGGTAATCACGAGGGTAAACTTGAAAGAGATAATCTGACACCTGGGACGGAATTTCCGTAACTAATTAGGCGCTTGACCTAATTCGAACACATTTAACGAGAGGCTGGTTACGTTACAGGTTTTAGTGTCCTTACTGTACTGCACTAGGGATAGCGAAAATACGTAATTTATAAGTAGCTCTATGATGCGCCCTAAAACTGCACAATAAAGAAGGCCCCATAATTATAAAATTTCTCGTTGCAATAATTTCATATCTGTATAAATGTTATTGTACTGCTCTCCTTATCCGAGGCGAGTTTACAGTAGTAGTGCTCCATCTGGCAGCATAGACCACTGTTTCAAAGCAAAAGTAAAAAAAAATTACACCTCTTATTTGACTACTTGACTTATCACTTAGAACCCTGGAACAGTATTGAATTACCTATCTACCTATTTGATAAATGTCAACTTGAAAATATTAACTAAAAAAATAGTGAAGGTCCTAGCTTTGACCACCGGTCATAGTCTGTTCATACTCTATCACTTATTTCTCTAAAAATATAATGTTTTCTAATGTAATGGTGTCCATTACAATTCCTGATTTAATAAAAACTTCTAAATAAAATAATTAAGAAATTAAAAAACACGACTGCCTATTAAAAACGAACTCAAAAGTCGAAAATAAATTTAAGATAGTTTCTTAATGTAATGAATTCTAATTAAATTATACGTTTAAGATCACGGTCATAAATATACAAAGCTTTTCTGTACTCCAAACACATAAAAAAGTAATGCAAAAAACTTTTTTTAGGTTTATTAGGTGAGTGTACATAATCTACACATACGAGTAGGCTCTCATCCTATTATTGAGGACTTTTCAATACGGAAAATATAAATACTTATATCAGGGCCCCCGACTGCAACCAAGTATATTATTGGTATATCGTTGTAGTTTGTTCGAGTTCAGGGCGAGGCAAGCGAGTTTTAGAAAATCTATGAATGCATTTTTGTTTATTTTTAGAAATAAATAAATGTCTTCTTTAAGTAAAATGAGCCAACTTAAAGGTTTAAGGTAGTTTCCCGCCAGGACCCGACTTACTTTTGCACACTGTACCTATAGGTATATATGTATAATTTCACAGAGAACGTCCGACGCCGACTCCTAATGCCTACTCGTAACTTGTCGCAATCTAAGCTAAGAAATTAGCTTTGAATAAAAGTTTTATATGAATTAATTTTAGTCTTAAAATTCTCATAGCGGGTTACTCACGTCAATAAAGTCGAAAATAAAACCAAATAAGCAATGATAAATAAGGACACGGATAAGGATGAATAAGGGACACGGACTGTTCCGAAACATGTCGAGCTATTTTCGACTTTATTGACGTGAGTAACCCGCTATGAGAATTTTAATATGTCTGATACTCACGGGAGTTTTCTAATTATAATTTTAGTCTTCTTACAAAAAATTAAAGTATTTTATCTTTCAGGTATGTTAACTCGAGTCTTTTTTAAGGGTGTTTAATAGTTCAATAAAAATCATTTATTTTTAAAATATATACAGTAAGTATAACATTGCGATACAACGAGGAAATACCGCCAGCATCCTAGGTACAATGCCCCAAGGACCTATTTTAGATTTAAGGTAGGTAGAGGTAGGTAGCTAGGTAAGCTACAATAAAATTATATTATTATAGACTAATCAATGTTGTTTGTTCAAGCCGACAGTAAAACTTAATTGAATTTTAACCATAATTATAATTTGTTTTGGTTCCAACCGAACTATGAGACATTTAGTATTGTTAATATAAATCATAAATAGTGTTTACTTCAAAAATAACTTAAAAAAAGAAGGGAGTGATAATGAGGTTAAAGTTTTATCAACTCTATGCGGACAAAGTCAAAGACGGAGGCTAGTGATGATATAAAATAGATCCATCGAAGCATAGTATTAGATCACTTTTTAATTTGAAATGCTTTGATAAAATATCCAATAGGAGTAATACGTACATCGAAAATGAATCCTATCACGATTCCCATCTTGGTTTCAGCTGTTGACACCGTCGCTACTCGTCTTAAGTGGTTAGGCACTTGCACAGGCAAAGCTTGGCATGGTGATTCTCTCTAGATACAATAAGCGAAAGCGAGTTGTTCTTTTTTATCTCAGCCAGCGTAACAAGGCCTTGAGACTTCAACTACAAATATGGGCAGATCTTGGGTAAAAATAAGTGATGATACGACAGGTCTGAGCAGGTTCAGATAGCCTATGGACGCCTGTAACTCCAGGGGTGTTAAATGCGCATTGCCGACCCTTAAAAAAAGGAGGATTCGCTGTGTTGACAGCTAAAGGGGCAAGCTCCGTGGGTCCCCCAGCTGTCAACACAGTGAATCCTCTTGGAGCTCTGGCGACCTTACTCACCGACAGAAACACAACACTATGAGTAGGATCTAGTGTTATTACACTGCGGTTTTCTGTAAGGTGGAGGCACTTTCCCAGATGGGCTTTGTTCCATATTTGAGTGAGACGACATTCGTTGTGCTGTGCCCTACCACACTAAACGATATGTATCCGCTGTGCCCATACCTCCCTTAAAGTATGAGAAGTGCGTCTTTGTG
This sequence comes from Lathronympha strigana, assembly GCA_949128165.1. Lineage (NCBI taxonomy): Eukaryota > Metazoa > Arthropoda > Insecta > Lepidoptera > Tortricidae > Lathronympha > Lathronympha strigana. Next base: position 4,245,683 of record OX421905.1, read on the forward strand.
CACGTTTCCCCCTGCAAAATGTGACGGAATAATTTGTTCGGTAAGATGTGGCTTTGTGGTCCCCCATCCAACATGCTAGAGGCCCGTTCGCTCGAAGGTTATGAGTAACGTGCTCGCTTTTAGTCGCCATGCGACTGGAATGTTAGCCTAGCGCGTATTTTTGCTCAAGGCTCCATTTTCGAAGTAAGCCAGAGCTTAGACGTTGAACGCGGAGTGAAAGGATGAATGCGCCGACCCGATCCACCTTTATATAGTGAAACAGAAAGTTTCCACGAGCTATGAGATCATAGCGAGGTCCCCTAATAGAAATAGATTGAAAAAGGCTTAATTGAGATGGAATTACACAAGATGAATCCGTCATATAAACGTTGTAGGAGGTTACAAAACATTAATTCGTAAGGTTGTAATGTGGCTATATACCTATTAAATAATATTTAATAGGTTTTATAGTTAAAATGGCTATATACCTATTTACTCGTATAGTAAAGTAAATACCAGGGCCCGAAATTTTGCGTGCGGTTTTTGTAAAGTCATAGGGAGAGAACACTTATGTTAAATACTTATGTTAGATTAATTGATCCTTAATTAAATAACTTTTGCATTCTTGCAAGCAAATACCAACTCAGATTATCAACTCTTTATTGATATCTATATATGATATCCATACTGGCTGTTACAAATGTTATTCTAACATTACATCTTTTTCTCTAACATGATAATGTCACGCAACAGTATCCTTGTCACACCGTTTTATATAACATTTATAACAGCCAGTGTGGGAGCACCATAACATGTATATACACTGTCATAGGGGTATTCAAACCTTAATCAGTTTGTATTTCTCTTAAAGTCCAGGAAAGGATAAGGAAAGTTTGATTTATTATTCATGATAAAAAAGAGTTTTCAAAAACCGCACGCAATATTCCGGGCCCTGTTGAGTACGTAGACATTGCTTAATAGAAGTCGAATACAATTTAAATATTTAAATCTAACAGGCTTCTGTGTTATTTTTAAATCAACGTTTTAATATCAAGTAATATATGTTGAGGGTGGATTTCAAAAAAAGTGTACATAACACAATGGAATATTCACGAAAATGTGACACAAATATCACAATGGAAATTATAAGGACTACTTCATAGTACAAAACAAGTTTGTTTTATGTGAAGATGTTAATTAATTGATTTTCATAGAACTTGGAAATTATTGTTTTTATTTATAAATTTGGCAAATACAATACGATTCATGGAAATAAAACAATGTTTATTAAAAAAAACACTGAAAATTATGAAACATAACCAAAAAAGATTCAAACGCGACGAATTGCGAACCTCCTTCTTTTTGGAAGTCGGTTGAAAATTGCAATGTGAACGATCCTTAAGTTTAGTTACGTAACACAAAAATCACACAATGGAAGCAAAAATGGGTATCACCACGTGTTTCACCTCATGTAGACAAAAGAAGACAAATCATTTCTGGATTTGTGAATCCTATGTGTATAGTCAACTAATTTATTTACCGAATTATGTAAAAATACTGAGAAAAACAATAAGTTTCCTGCTTTAAACTTAGATCCAAATTTGGTCATTTTTTCAACAAAATACAAAAACACACTTTACCTCACCACTGCGTGAAAACCAATATAGATACCGACATGTGCGCTGGCGTCAGGGCAACCTAGAATTGTTGCCAGACTTACTTTATCACTGGTGTGTTCATATTTTGCTTCTAACCGTTTGGTCCGGCGTAACAGCTGTGTAACACAATGGAACGAAATTTGTCCCCGAATTTCAACATAGGATTTTGTTAAAAATATTATACAGAAATCGTCTAAAACATGATATTATTCTAGATCAACTGTGTATATTAAAGAAGTTCTTTTAAAAAAAATCCCACGATTCCTTTCAATGCTAAAGTTATGAATTTTTGTTTACCGTGGGGTGTCGTGAGGACATGTGAATTTTGTATGGGAGAAGAAAACAATATTTCAGTTTTTATTTTTTCTAAAATTCTTTTACTGATTATATACCTTAACAGTATAAAAATCCTATTAGAATATAAGGTGTGCTATATTATGAATTACTTGGAATGCGTGTGACTGCAATATTTATTTTTATACAGATTTTTTAATGATGAGGACATTTTTAATTTTGAAATGTACACTTTTTTTGAAATCCACCCTTGAATCATTTCCGTTAAATAAAGCTCTGCTGAAAAATGCTGGTGGGAAAGGTCGATTATCTACAGAAACTATTAAACAGATTTCACAACCTAACTGCTTCAACTGAATTACAATATTTATTAATTAAGCGCGTATATTAACACTATGACTTTAAGGATGACTCACACTAGAACGGGACGGGACGAGGCGGGACGGGAAAATCAGTCAATTTCTATAGAAAGCATCACGTGACATCCGAGTGATCCGAGCTATCACGTGATTATTTCTATAGAAATTGACTGATTTTGATTTGAATGTTTTTATTACACTTTAAAGTTTGTTAGAAGACGCAATGAAGATAATGCGAGATTTGTCTGACAAGCGAGCGAGCGCGGTAACAGTAGGACAAAAAAACTATATCCATCCCTTTTTTCGGGGTGGTAATACTAGCGTAAGAAAAAGACAGTATGATGCTCTCTATCCTACTGTTACTGCGGTCGCTGGGTTGTCAGACTATATGTACTATGACAAGAGACGTCAATTAGACTGATGTTAACGTACATTTAAAATACTATTAGTTTATATTAAAAAATGAAAACTACAGGGTACATAATTTTAAGTTGTTTAACTAAAGTTGTTAGGTTTGAGGAGTAGCTACGATTAAATTTATTGCTACTATTACAGGCAACACCCAGTATGACTCACGATTCACGACGCCATAAAATTCCAAAAAAAAAACGACTCACGACATTTAAAAATTTAAAACGTGACCGCATCGTTTTAATAATCTCGGGATGTACCTTTATTTAAACTTCATTACATTATTTGGACGACATGCCCTATACTTTTTTTTTCTACTTAGACCTCGATACTGATTGGACCTTTACAAGGATCATCAGCAGTTTTGTAATACTTTGTATTGCTTGATTGCATAATCAACAAGTAATCCTGTATAATACACGTAAAATAATTATTATGGTACATGTTCCGTAAACCGTTCCTAGATGGGAAATAATCACATTATAATATATTTTAGAGTTATATAGGCGTACTCGTACACTATATGTATAATACTCTATGGTATAGTCCAGGAAAAACGCTGATGAGGAGGCGCGAAATTTATTACAGTGTACACTTCGCGGCGCTATCCGTCATATCCGTTTAGTCATAATTTTATTTGAGTGTTTCCTTTAAATAATCTTATATTTTTATTTAGCGCGCTTTCATCATGTATTTCTTTAAATGTAGCTAAAACCAATGGCACTAAATCACATGCTGAAAAACATTTCCTCACTTAAATAACATAGGGATCTGACTTCTTTGTAACCAAGTAACAATGTTAGAAAAATTGAAATATTTTTCTTCATTTTCTTACCTATCGAGATACTGTCAATACAAAGTATCGTTTCTGCGAAATGGAATGCTTTGTACACGCGATTACTAGATAAGTTCAAGATATCCGGGATATACTTACTGTAGATACATAAACTCAGAAATGAGTAGAAAAATAGTCATCTAACTTTATTTATTCTTCTATTCTATGAGAAATATCAGCAAGGAATAATATAACATGTTTTTGAAGGAGCGAGCGAAACCAGCTTGTTCTACGAGTCTATTGGAATAATCCAGCATTTATACATATGTTTGCTCAACCTTAACTCGAGTATCGTTTGGATCGACGGAAAATTTGGCCGGATGAAATAAATAGCATTTTCAAGTTCAAATACAAGCCAAATTGGTCAAGGGGTTCCGAGATTTAGGAGTCGCGAGTTCACTTTCGGGCGAACCTTACTGGTTTATCAATTAATTACATGAAATTGATAACAAATAAACATATTATATACGTTCATCATCATCATTTCAGCCGAAAGACGACCACTGCTGGACATAGGCCTCCCCCAAAGATTTCCACAATGACCGGTCCTGCGCCACCCACATCCAGCAGACTCCTGCGACCTTCACCAGGTCATCAGTCCGCCTTGTGGGGGGCCTACCCACGCTGCGCCTTCCGGTACGAGGTCGCCACTCGAGAACCTTCCCGCCCCAACGGCCATCGATTTAGGTGCAATGTGCCCCGCCCACTGCCACTTAAGTTTAGCGATTCGGAGAGCTATATCGGTTACTTTGGTCCTGCTGCGGATGGTCTCATTTCTGATATGATCTCGCAGAGAGACTCTTAGCATAGCCCTCTCCATTGCCCTTTGGGCGACTTTGAGCCTTCTTATGAGGCCCATTGTAAGCGACCACGTTTTAGCACCGTATGTCATATGTATATAAGTTAGAATAAGCAAATTACAGCTTCCCCTTTTTTTCTAACATGGGTATTTCATTATTTGTATACTCAGGATCGCAAGCTCATTCGCTAATAGGAGAAACAAATTGTATGAAAAAAATTCATAGCAATGCATATATTAAATAAATAAATATTGTGGGACAATCTTACAAAAATCGACCTAGCTCCACGGTAAGCTCTATAGGCTTGTGTTGTCGAAACTAGGCGACGATATATTTAATAAATAGATACATACAAATACTTAAATACATAGAAAACATCCATAACTCAGGAACAAATATTCGCGATAAACACAAATAAATGCTCTGACCAGGATTCGAACCCGGAACCTCCTGCTTCGTAAGCAGGGTCACTACCGACTAGGCTAGGAGGCCATTAAAGTATATTCATAGATTTATTTTTAAACAAGAGCCTGTCATTTTGATGGCACAAGCCGCCATAAGTGAACCTCGTTAAGACGCCATCTGGCGACACACTGTTAGGTTAAACTCCGAAGCGATAAAGAAGTATTTTTCGCAAGACGTGTCCCATAGGTAGGTGGGAGTGTCGGCGAAAGTTGATAAACTTTTTAGTAAGTTGGCACCGACAGCTCCTTTTAACCGCAACTTGCCTTTCTTGTATCGCGGTTAAAGAACAAAGTCAGTAAGAAACTTGCCGAATGGCTCACCAGTTGTAGGGTCCACTTATAAGATTACATGCTTAATAATACTTCCCTTTAAATAAGTAAGGTCGGGTGCGATGGGGTAAGATGAAAAGTTATTTCAAGGGGCAAATAAAATAAATCACGTAATGTTATATGCTATAAATTAGTCTTTGATTTCTTTATATATCTTAAATACTTCCTGTCGAATTTTGTTTACAATAGGTATGTGTATAAATGGTATTAGGTATTTATATTTAAAATAAATCATACATTATAGGTATAACAGATGTCTCACAATTATACCAAAATAGACATTTATAATTTTCGGCACTCTCATTCGTATTCTAAAACGGCGGAATCGAGTGGAGTGAATTTATGATGCCTGCTCCCGTGCGGGGGCATGATAAATCAGCCAAACGCCCGTACATACTGATTTCGAGTGACTGAGCACGCCACTGGCCAATATTTGAGTGGCCAGTTACATTGGATGCAAAATAGATGCAAATTAGAGTTTACGCAAATTACCGTTCTATCGCGTATTTGATTATTACTAGATGAATAAGTAAATTTTTACTAGTTAGGTATTACCTTTTAGTCCCTAGTCCCTAGATATAATATATTTTAATCATGCTTACCTAAATCATACAAAAACACTTTTCTGCTCTCCGGCCGGCAAGAAGCCAATTGCAGGCCGCTACGCTAATCAAATTCGCCGCTTGCCGACTGCGTCCAGGAAAAAAATTGTGTACAGACAGACCTTGGCCAGTAAATAAGAACGCCCTCAGATCAAGTGTTTGTCGACCTCTGCTCGCTTCGGACGAGAACTTTACTACCTACACGAAATCTGAGACAGTTCTTACTTTACAGGCATGTATAATAATGTATGTGGATTTCATCGCGTCGCTACCATAAAGCCCCGTACGATCTTTCTTTCGTTTTAAGTTAAATTATATTACCTGCCAGTTTTCTTTTGTCGTGTGTGGCGAAGACTTATTTACGTTTGGTTTGTTGCTTGCATTTGCGTCGGCCAATTCGACGAAAACGCTCACTATACATATAAATATAAATTAATTTGCGGTAAGGCTTAGTATGTAGATTCGTTCGGACGGTCGGTATTTCTGACGGACGGATTACGTATAGTATAATTGCGGGAGCCCTCACCATACGATTTCTTGGACTTCTTTTTATTTAGTTGATTTAATTCATTGCATGTTTGAATAAAGCGCTGTAAATGTGTCGACGTGAAAAGACCTTGCCGGCTTCATATTCCTATAAGCTCCCAAGTAATGCACCTATTAATTCTCTTAGCGCCATACCTAACTGTCGATAACCATTATAAATCTGCCAATTCTATCAATAACAATTTGCAACGGCACGACTAATTCCCAGCGGGCATAACAAAGAACACAAATGTTTAGTTTTGTTTCTTACAACTTTAGAGTGTTTGTATTTCGTCACGACGCGCGACGTCACGGCGGGGAGTGGAGTGCGGCCGGCAGAGCGCGGCGGCGGCATCCCCACAGCGCGGCCAATCAAACACCACGCGCGGCGCACCTTCAAAAGGCTGTGCGCGGCAATGCAACCAGGAGTTCCTCCTTGATGGCCGTTCGGGCCATCCCGACGTCATTTTAACGGCAGCTAGAGTCTAGGTCCCTTCTCAGCAACAAAAAAGAGACCAGGAGTCGATGCTCTTAGCTAATCTGAGAACAACGGCTTTCCCAACCCGGCGTTGCGGTGGTGCGTTCGCCCCTGGTTGTACCTTATAGTTACGCATAGTTAGCTGAAGGTCCCTCCCCACCTTACCTCCCGCGATCCGGCTTACCCAAGGCCGTGTGTGTACCACGCATTGAGCCGGTAAGACATCCCGACTATACCCCCGCGAACTAGCTCGCACGAGGCCGTGTGTGTACCACGCATTGTGGCGGTGGGCTTATCCTACCTCATATACCTGTATAGGCCGTGTGTATACCACGCATAGTTGCCGGAGGTATATTCTCGACCCCCTTTTTCCCCCGGGGGAACGTGTCACAAATTTCTGGGCCCGGCCCTCGCGACCGCGTACCTACACATAAACTTAGGATTAACATTTAATAACAATAAAGGGCACAAAAGACCCATATTTGTAATATAGTAACTGAGCGTTTTACTAATATTCTGGATAGCCTCGCACAACCATTCAGGTCGAGGGATATGTTTGGCTGTCCTCACGGCAACCATCACAAACGTATCAGCTTTAATGCACAATTCACAATTTTTGTGCAGTTTCTAGGAAGGTTGTCGTCCGAGATTGTTTTCAGGCAGTTTTACAGGCAGGCATACGACATCTTCCACATTCTGCCGCCATTCAAAATTTCGGTTTTTTCGCAATTTTTGCCGTCGTGGAAAAACCAGTGTTCGCAATAGCTTATAATTGGTTCTTAAAACTCTTGGGTCTATTATTACAAAACTCGACTACGTCTCACTTCGTAACGGCAACCTTTGAATTTTAGGAATCCTTATTACATCACTGTTCCATAAACTACTATTAAATTTCCCCTACCCAATATAACGAAATGGTTTTACATTTTCCCCCAAATAAAAATGGGAATTTTGAATACTGTAGTATTAAACACTCGCCATCTGCCATGTGCAATTTTACTTTATTCTAAACTTGGCCATCTATCCTGACCCGGGCGCGGTATGAAATATGCATGAGAGGAATCAAAATCAGAGGCGCCGAGCACATGCCCGCTTCCAGGGCAGGTGATCTGCTTCCTGTTTGTACGTGGCTTGTTATTCCTATATTTTACCCGGGTTTGCGCTGAGTTTGTCAACATGGCCTATAAATCGAATTCGTTTTCCGTGACGCAATTCATATTACCGGATGCTCAAGTCGATGCCAATATTCCAAAAGAATATATGTACGACAAATAACAAGACGCCGATTCTAACTTTGAAATCTAAACTGATTTTGATAATTTTAGGGTACGACCTTGACACAATTCACAGTGCCCGTTGAAAGAAGATTCAAGCGAGGTGCCAAATGACACGGCGTGTTTACGTTTCTTTCATAACCAGACCATTAGACCGCAGATCTATTGAACCGAAGTAAATAGACTTGCAAAGATTATGTTTTTTTATTATCATAAAACATTTATTTTCGAAATATATACAGTAAGTGTAACTTACCTAACTACCTACCTCTACCTACTTTAAATCTAAAATAGATCCTTGAGGCATTGTACCTAGGATACTGGCGGCATTTCCTCGTTGTATCGTAATGCTGATACGTTGTGCAAGGAAGCCGCCAGCTCTTCGGTCACCAGTAACATCAACCAGACGTTTCGCGATTTCTACGAAAAAATTGCGTGCGCTGGGACCCCATGGACCAAGAATTTCGACCCCGAATGATGCAAAAACGTACTCTCTGCCCAGGCTCTTATATTACGTTTTTCGGCGCTTTATGATTTTTGAAATACCAAATTGGCCACAGCTACACGGCAAAAAACGTCTAAAAGGAATATTCCGTCATTTAATTTTTGGTTAATGTTAAATTCTGAAATAGACACTGTGTCAGATGCAATGGGCATTTCAAAATTATTTTGTTCACAAAGAATAAAGAATTAAAACTGTATGCTTATTGCTTGCACATATCACATGAGTTTTGAACGAGAACTGTCGTAAGCGCAAATGACCTGAAACTATATTTCTAATGTTAAGTTCTTGCTTTTACTTACACTCTTTATTTGAGGAATAGAGGCTATCCACTATATTGTTACAGGAACGTGAGCTATGTTCAAAAAACAACGGCCAACAGTAAGCTACTCACATTATCCATCCATACTTGCCATTTATGGTTGGCAAATGAACCCGTAATAGGGATAACGACTAGGTTGAAAAACCTCAATCGTCAGTTAGATTATCTAAAATTATTAGATACGTATTTTTTCCTTTTTCAATTTAACTAAAATTGATGAAGATAAAGAGCATCAAAGTTACGGGGTGATGATGGGGTGACGTCACTAACTCTACTAGGTAAGAATTGTACCTAATAGTGACGTTACGCGAAACTTGAACGCACTGTATTGTCGTCATTTTTGATTTGACGAACAAAATAATAAATACGTGTACTTACAATATTTTTTAATTATCTAAAAGACGGACAAAATAGATTTTTTCAGTCGTCTAGCCTATTTTAGTATCTGGGAAAAATAACATATTAAGCTTATTTTAAAATGTTATAACATTTTTCCCAAACATGAAAACATTTGCACGTTGGGTCTATCTATTACATTACTTAAATTTGTACATTCTGTTTTGGTTCTAATTTGTATTATTAATTAATTTTAATAGCGTTTGTATGTCTATAGCGTTATCTCGCTCACACACCTCCAACGCCGAATAGATTTTTAGACTACCTACCTATATCTCTTTATGACGCAAATAAGTAAGAGCAAAAGAGATCAATATTGAAATTTATTTTAGATGCTGCGATAGCGCCTGGAGGCTACACTGTAAATTCTGTGTTACTTGTTATTAACAATTAGGTACTATTAAAATTGAATTCACGTCGTAGGTACTTAGGTACGAGTTAGGTAGGTACGGGTTTTTGGTTTCCTTGCACAATTTATATTTGACTAGACTGGAACGGAATTTGCTTTTTCGTATGCAATTAAAGTGACTTCCGAGGTTGTTCGTTTTAACTAAAGTATCTAAGCGGCCGAGCCGTGAGAGCTTGGAAAAGTCATAAACCAGCCACTAGAAAACCCGCGTTTTCTGAGTGACAAGGCCAAGCTAGATTGATTTTTTACCCCCCCTTCGTTCGATATTATAAAAATATTTGATAGATAAAAACAATGAAAAGTCTGCACATAGGGCCATTCCAATAATTTCTAGAAAATAATAATGTACTACTGACACTTTAGCTACGGAACCCTACAAAAATATTCCAAATAGCAGCGTGTATTTCAGGACATAACGAGCTAGTGAAACAATTGCCTCGTACGTCAATTGGCTCTTTGAAGTTTCAAGGAACGGATGCCGCCTGTGCCCACAAAGGAATTTATCGTAATTTGTAATGACACCGAGCCTTTAAAGCATCTGTTTGTTGGGTTCAGTAGAAATGTTGGCAACACTAAAGTCGGAGGTTGTTTTGTTTTTTAAGAGGGTGGTGCCCTCATTAGGGGAATTTTGTCTTACCCTATAAGTTTGTGAGATATTCGTTTTTTTAATCGCTCAATATGGAGTACATATTGTTTTTTTTTGGCGTCATAATTCGACGGTCCCTAGTAACATTGTCGGATCTCCAAAATCGTCTTTTTCGTTTTATTGCATTAATAGCCTTAAAATATGTAAATTTATAATATAACATTTTCAGAATATGTATTTTTTTTGTATTTACCGAAATTTTCTGTCCCAAGAATGTCATATCTTACATTCTTACACAGCGTACAGTTAACAATTTTGGATGTTAAGTTGCAACAATGTTAGCGGGAGCGTAGTAATCATTTTGCAGATCCGACAGTGTTACTTGGGACCGTCGAATTATAGCATATGTTACTCGCAGTAAAGAAAGCTCTTCATTTTGATACCCTACTCGATAGGTATGTACATATTTTTTAACCACTTAATATGGAGTACGTAGTCCGCAGTATTGCTTTTGTTACTTTGTCATATAACCTATGTTACTCGCGGTAACATAAGGATTCTAACGATGCCTAATTTGTCCAAATCGGTTAAAGCATTCCAGAGTTGTGGTGACACACAGAAACTTTCGGAAAATTTCGGATACATGAACCCCTAATACATAATTCTTTTTTGTTTTGGACAGTCGTGTAATAAGCGAATAACGTGTGTGTATTAATATTAAAAATCGCTATTCCTTGACTTTGTTAAAAAAATTACTAATTAGATAATTATCCAAAAGATCTCACTTTGCTCCCGGCGTAATTTCCTACTTTGCGCTGTTAAGATTTTTCTCGGTTTCATATGGGTCCAGATTGGATGACCATGCCCCTAAAATGCCCCTAATGGTAATAAGATAAGTGATAATATTCGAGTGCTAAATCTTCTTACACTGAAATGAGCCAGCGACATACTTTTGGTAGTTATTGCGAAATAGTTGCCGCCAGTAAGTTGTTTAATTACGTTTTTTGAAAGAGACGTGTCGCTTTTTAGCAATAAGACCGCCTGTTTCCAACATCTTCTCAATAATATTCTTTGTATTGTTTACTTTTTCAGGAGTGCAATATGTAATATTTGTATTGTAAATTGCATTTGTACATGCCGTTATATCATGCCACATTTTAAAAAGATAAGATAAGTTGGGCATGAAACTGTATCTGTGCGGAACCGTATTTTGCGCGGACGAAGTCGCGGGCGGAAAGCTAGTATTCAATATATTTGTTGGAATGCTTTATTGCTTAGTATTTACGAACGTAATTATAATTTTCATCAGAGATAACCGCAAGTTGTTTAATTAAATATTAATTGTATAGACGCGGTAGCAGGTGCCGAAGTTCCCACTGTGGGCAGAGTTGAGCGTGACCCATTTTACACTACTACACCTACTCGTACACGGGTGCTATTGAAATTTCTACCCGAGGGAAAGCGAGTTGATCGTGTGGCTGTGGCTAACCAAATTTGTATCTCCCTCTCTATCGCACTTCTAATTTTGAGCGAAAGAGATAGGTATAGATCGAACATTCCGATTATTTTATGTTCGCGGTAGTAGGCTTGATTTGACAAAGTTTCCAAGCTCAATGTGTCGTTTTATTCCACTCTCCCAGGCTATAAGAAAGTTAGGTCACACTGTTTCGTCTTTTTCGGTAAGTGTACGTATATTAATTATGCAATTATTTATTTTATGATTATTATACCTTCTTTACGTTTCTATATTTTCAAAACAATCGAACCAACCTGAAATGCTCACGGCCCATTTTGCGTAGGTCCCTTTTTAATGTATGGGCTTTCGGATTTTTGTAAGGAGATTGTTGAGAGTTCATTCAGATTACCTATAGCTTTTTTTAAGAAAAAGTGTTAGTGCAAGAATAAAGTATGACTTTATTTTTTGTTTTCAGAATCCTATAGGTATAGGTAAAATGTATGTGAAAAATGCAAAAAATACATTAGAGATCCTAACAAAAGCGCACACGTTTTTGTATTTGTGAATAATGAACACAACTAATTATACCTATTCGTAAATAATAATAAGAAAAGGTTTCTTAATATTCTAAAAATGTGTAAAAACTTTCGTATAAAAAAGGTAGCTTATTTCATAGGTATTGTTTTTGATTTGTTACCATTTTCCTTTGTTGCGATACAAACTAATAATGTGTTCATTCAAAAAACTTTTCTGTTGCTTCCGCCCACCTGCTTCTTTGAAATATCAGGATAATTTTACATGAGACTAGGTACATATATATTACGGGCGGTAAAGAAGAAATTACGAACGAGTGTGAATTTAAGCCCGAGTCGGAGACGAGGGCTTAATTTTAGCACGAGTTCGTAATTCTTGTACCGCCCGTGACACATACAATGTTTTTCATCACATTTGCGAGGAAATAAAAAAAACTTTCTAGGCAGATAAAGAAACAATAATTACTAACGGTAGTGTAGTTGCACAGTCCACAGTACTCCGGATTGAGCGGCGACTACGTGCGGCGAGCGCGTGGGGGGCAGGTCCTCCGGGAGCTCCGTTAATGCCACGGGCTTCGTACAGCTCATTAAGTCACCAATTTCACCATTTACTAGCAGGTGTGATTGAAAAATAATATGATGCAAAGTTCGACTTGTTTATTTCCATGTTTAATCTGGTGGTCTTTGTAGTATGTTAATATAACTATGTTAAGACGCAGTTAAGGTATACCTGTGCTATACGGTCATACTTGGTTCATACTAAGGTAGAACGCCACGAAGGTACTTTACCACCAACAACCAACACCGCAACAAATCCGAAGCAATCAAATAATCAAAATGGAAGGAAGAGTAATTTAATAATATCTTAATCGGTGTTGAAGCCATAAATTCCTACTAAGCTTCCATAATGCCATGCATAAACCGAAGGTTAATCTCTGATTTCACTTCGTAATGTCCACGTCTGGGATTTGGTGTTGTGGTCAATGCCCTTTGGCTATAAGGAGTATTATTACGAGTATGTAATGTTTTCTCAATACGTAAAACTGCCGCGTAGTATGAAGACTGACAGAATTAGCATAGTCTTACCTTTTATAGTTGCAGGCTGTATACACCATGAAAAAATCCAGTGATGAAGATACTTGATTCCACATTTCCTCAGTGAAATCACACAAAACACAACATGAAATCTGATATTGCGACGTAAGTAATTGCTAGATTGTTTTTTTTTTGGTTATTCTTATTAGGATTTAATAGAGTACTTACTTGAAAGAATTTCTATCTGAAAGGACTGACAAGTTCTCAAAAGATAATTGAGTTTCACGCTCAGTTTGAATATCAATTTCCTACCTTAAATATTTCACGCCAAATTGTGATCACTCCAAATACGAATAATTGAGTTGCGATGACCACATTACTTGTCCGTTTATTTCGTTATTCTAGTATAAAGGTCTTTTGGTTTTATTTATTAGAACTATTTAATTTTGTAATACCTGTGCATGTAAATATAAGTAAGTAAGTAAGTAAACACTTTATTGCACAAAAATATATAAGTAGATACAAATTTTGGTGTTTTCTTGTGGAGAAAAATATAAAACTCGATTTGCTGTGAAGGAGCACAATTTAATGGAGTAAAATTATTTAACATACCTACTTATAGCAAGAAATACCTGAATAATCTATGAACTCGTGTTTCAAAAGTTGTGATAATATTAACTTAACACGTTCGCTGCGATATAAGGCTTAAATGCCCTATGCATGTACTCCCACTCCGTGCGGAGGCGAAAAACGGTGAACTTCCCGTGGTGCGGGGGGGTGTATAATGAGAATTTCTATATGTACAAAAGAGACAAGTATAGGTTTGAGTTTAGGACTTTAAGGGCTACTAAATAAAGCATTAAAACTGTGGTAAGGTTTTTCGGCCTGATAACGCACTGATTAATATTTTTTTCGATTCCTTGCGGGTAATAGGCCGTAAGGCCCGACATAGATCACAAGGTCTCTCCACCCCTTCCCGCACTGTTGTAGGTGATAGAATAGTTTACTTCCGATTAGTGTCGTGACATCATTAGCGGGAATAGACGTAAATACGATAGTGCACTATTCAAGTGTTTGTTTACGTTTTTGTGATAGTTCATGGTGTTTTATCATTTATTATGCCTCGGTCAAATAAACGGTGCAGAAGAATGCTGGAATTATCGTTTCAGCAAAATGAAAACAGTGAAAGTGAAAATTCTGATGCGGACAAATCGAGATGGAGAAAAGTGTTTATCAAAAATAATATAAAAAATAATGACTCGCAGCAAAATCGATCCGAAATAAACATCGTCAATCCTGGGCCAAGTAAGGAACCGGAAACTGTCCCAGAGCTACAGCGGAACTACGTGAGTAGAGGAACAGCGAGCACAATTACAATTACCGCTCCTAAAAAACGCAAGTATAATGTGCCAGAGCCTGACACCAGCCGACTTTCTCCTATTCATTTGAAACCGTTATTTCAAACCGATCTAGAAAATACCCCTAGAGCCCGGAAAGTACAACTGTTGAACGAAGGTGACAAAGAGTCGATTTACGTGAGCCCTAGTACTGGTAAAACCTTACAAGTTTTAGTAAATGCTGAAACGTTACCAAGAAACAACCCACAAACTCAATCCATTTTCCGTTCGCCGGCAGTCTATGACACTAAAAACGCGTCGACGTTGACAAGCAGGTGTAGTTCCGTAAGCGATATATCGTGTGCAAAATCTCTTCCGTGCCCGTTAAACAAAGATGCAATTGATGAATTATTAGCTGGACCATCTTTTGAAGACCAACAAAACGAATCGTTTTTGGAAACCAGCTCTAATAACATGAATGCAGCCTCTCCAGCCCAATCCCCAAATCTTCGCAAGACCGTTCGTAGTCCGTTAAATAATGATGCAATTGATAATATAGCAGCAGGACCATCTTTTGAAAACTATCAAAACGAATCGTTTTTGGAGACCAGTTCTAATAATGTGAATGTAGCCTCTCCAGCCTATTCCACAAATTTTGATAAGACTGCTCGTAAGATAGGGGAATTGGTTGACATAGAACCTACCAATGAAGACCACTCGGACACGGATGAAGATTTTAACCCAAATCTAATCAGTTCTCAATCAGATACCAGTAGCACTTCTTCCGGAAGCGATTTCTCGGTTAGTGAAGATGATTCCGAAAATGTCGAAGAAATGCAACCCAACGTAATTCCTCCAGTAGCAAATTCTATGGACGAAGATGAGTGGCAAGATATTCTTTATTCTTTATTGTATTGCAGTCATGTGCATAGTACATTAAGGTGTTACATTTAGGAAGGTAGGTACATGACACCCGGATCGGGCACTCAATACTTATCTTAAATTAAATCTAGGTAGGTACATGCGTTTCTTATATATTTACATTGATATGTTTTTTCACAAGTATGTCAAAGTAATAAATAGCAATAGATTAATTATTTAAGTTATTTTAATAAGATTCATGCAATAAGAGTGTCAACGGGTAGTATAGTAATGAGTATTAATTAATGGGTTTGATCCAAGCTCGCTGGTTATATCGTAGGGTATTATTATTAAACATTATTCCAATGAACTGTCCTCCAAAAACTCATCTATAGTGTAATATGCTTTGTTTATTAGCAGTTTTTTTATAGTCTGTTTAAATGTCTCGTCCCTTTCTATCTGTTTTATTCTATCGGGGAATTTATTTGTAATTTTGATAGATTGATAGTGGGGACCTTTTCGGCACATAGCTAACTTAGTGTTTGGTATAGCTAGTTGGTTTTTGGACCTACTGTTATTGTATATGCAGACTTCACCTTTGGTTTTAAATAATTCTGAATGCTTTCTAACAAAAAGGGCTGACTCTAATATATAAATACAAGGTAAAGTAAGTAGCCCGTGTTTTTTAAAGTATGGCCGGCAGCTGGCCGGTCGTTTTGTGTTTGTTAGTGCTCGAACACAATCTTTTTGTTTGATGAATAAATCATGTGCATCGGTGCTCCAGCCCCATAAGACCACGCCATATCGAAGCCACGCATAAGCATATGCATAGTATGCTGTTAGTGCAGTATCAAATGTGGTATTTCTTATTAAAATATTTAGTGCATAGATAAATCGGGATAATTTAGTTTTTATGTCTTGAATATGGCTTTTCCAATTAACGTTAGTATCTACCGTTATTCCTAATAGTTTAAACTCACTAACTTCTTCAATAGATTGGCCATTTAGTTCTAAGTTGATTTCCAGGGGTTGTTTCTGACTTGGTTTAAACTGAATAATTTTAGTTTTTTTAAGGTTTATAAGTAGGTTATGGTCCATTAGCCATTGTGTAACGTCTTGAAGTGATTTCTGTAATTTATTTGTACATTCCGTGCTATTTTTAGACTCTATAAGTAATGACACGTCATCAGCGAACATAATACATGTTGTGTCTAATGTTTTCGGTAGATCATTTATATATGCAATAAATAAAAGGCATGAAATTACTGATCCTTGGGGGACAGAGCAAGTAGTTTTCCGCATTTTTGATGTTATTGTTTTAACTTCGTTTGACTTCCTATCGTAGTATTGGATATGCACTTGTTGATACCGATTGTGTAAGTATGATTTTAGCCATTGATAAGCTGTTCCCCTGATTCCCATACCATACAGCTTGTTAAGTAGAATGGGATGGGATACGCGATCATAGGCTTTGGACATATCGAGTAATAGCCATAGATATTGATGATACGATTCCTAATTTCGAAGAATTCACTGAAAATTGTAAGATAAACATTCCCGATGATGCAGTCACCCCTGAAGATTATTACAATTTATTTGTTACAAAGGATATTATTGCTAAGATGGTCGTAGAAACAAATAATTATGCCCAAAAATTCATAGCAGGTAATCAAGTTAAGCCCAAATCACGAGTTCGAGCTTGGATTCCTACAGATCAAGAGGAAATGAAAAAGTTTTTGGGCGTGATTATGGTGATGGGTTTAGTAAAACTACCACACATAAATGATTACTGGTCGAGAAAGAGTATTTATAGAAATCAGTATGTGGTTTCAGCTATGAAGAGAGACCGATTTCTGCTAATTTTGAAATTTTGGCACTTTAGTCAAGAGGACCCTGATGATAGAAATAAACTTGCTAAAATTAAAGATGTGTTTTCTATGCTGCTTCAGAGATTTCACACGGTCTTAATACCCGGAAAGTATTTAGTAATCGATGAATCGATGATACCATGGCGGGGACGATTAAAATTTCGACAGTATTTAAAAGGTAAGTCCCATAAATACGGGGTGAAGCTGTACAAATTATGTACGCCGGATGGGTATACTTTCAACGTGAATGTTTATACTGGCAAAGGTGATAATGGCAGAGAGTTAAATCACGGAAAAGAGACTGTTTTAAGATTAATAAGGGGCCTTGAAAATGAAGGAAGAACCGTAGTGACTGATAATTTCTACAATTCAATAGATCTTGCAGAGGAGCTTATACGCAAAAAAACATTCCTTTGTAGTACTTTGCGTCCAAATCGGAAAGGTCTCCCAAAACGCATAGTAGCATCAAAACTAAAAAAAGGCCAAATAACTGGTGCAATGAATGAGAATGGGGTTCGAATTATAAAATGGGTGGATAAGAGACCAGTTAATATGATTTCTACATGTCGGGATCATGATTTGATGATAAAGGACACCGGTAAGATAAGACGTACTACCGGAGAAGCAATTAAAAAACCACAGTGCATCATGACCTACAATGAAAATAAAAAGGGTATAGACTTTAGTGACCAGATGTCATCGTACTACACAACCCTAAAGAGAGGAATCAAGTGGTTTCGTAAAGTCATGCTTGAATTGCTATTTGGGACAGCTTTGGTCAATAGCTGGGTGGTTTACAATATTCGGCAGCCAGTTCCAATTTCAAAGAAAGATTTCATCGAAGCGATCATAGCAGCATATACCAAAACGCCAATCACGGATACTAACTCAGGTAAGTCTATTATTTATTATTTCAATCATTTAAGGTCACCCGAGGCAAATGCAACTATGAGGGTAACGTAACGAATTAAAATTGCTCTTAATTTAATATATAATTTTTATAAAGATCAAGCTCTGTTTTATTTTGACAAAACAATAATAGTTCTATGTTCGCTCAAACAGTTGTTGGGTCTTACAAATTGGATTAAATTAAAATGTATTTCAATTAGTTACATTGGCACTTACGCAACTATGACATAAGTGCATATACATAATTAGTATTGTATGAAATATTTATTTAATAATATCATGAGTAATTTTCATGCAGTTATATGATAATATTATGTATCTATTTATATACAGAACTAGCTTCTACCCAGGTTTCAAAATCGGTCCAGCGGTTTAGGCGTAAAGAGATAACATACAGACAGATAGGTAGTTACTTTCGTATTTATAATATTAGTATGGCAATAGATCCCGCAATGTAAATCTAGTTCCCGCAAAACAAGCCTTACAGTTAATTGGTGGGTAAGGCAAGAATTATTAGTGAAAAAATAATGCCATATTAATAATATATATTATTTACTTTCAGATGGTCAAAATGAGGTAGTCTTAAAGAAAAAACACAACTTCGAAAAGAAAGGTGAGAAGAGGAGAATTTGTGCCGGCTGCTACCAAAAGCTGCGTGGTACACTCAACAGCCGAGAAGCAAATAGAAAAGTAAAGAAAATAAAATCTTTCTGCGTAGAATGTAAGAAAGGATACTGCTTGTCATGTTTCTATAAAACTCACATGTAATTAATTAATTTTTCACATATAATGTGAAAAATAATACTGGCTGTCTATTTTTTTTGATTCTTTAATAAATGATATAAAAAGGATATGTCGATAACTTATTTCCCATCACTAATACTTCCTAAAATAAACCTATTATTCAGTGCGTCATCGGGTTACAAGGCCTTACATGTATTTTTGTATATATCTCTCAAGTAAATAGTAGGAACCCGGGGCGAAGCAAGTACTGTAACCACCAACTCGTCGACTATCGATATTGATAGGGATGTGTCCACATTTTTCCATTTTTGTATAATTATAGTCATTTATATCAGTCGATACCTTACTAGGTCAATGAGCCCCATATCGCCGCGGCGTAAACATTGAGTATCAGGCCAATCGGCCATTTAACGCACCATATAAAAAAACGTCAGTTTTAGTTCCGCAGCGAACGTGTTAAATCGAAAAATATTAAAGACTAAGCTGTTCTGTTTTTGCCGGTTTGTCTACGACCGTCTAAAATACTTATTATACTCATTATTGGACTTTCACTATTCTCTTAAACCAACCCAGTTATCTGAATATTGGCAAGTTATACTCATCGGTCTTTTGTATAATTTGCCGCAGCGTATGGATGGGGTATATGGTAGATACTTATAGCCTCATCGGAATCCGGCTTGTTCGGGAGCAGCTACGTTATACAATAACAATATTCGAGTAGTAGTTATGATTAGTCCTTGACAGGAATTCATTTATTGTGTAACAAGGAATATTTTTTAAATTTAATTGGTAAATATTGTGTCACTTGCAGAATTAACGTCATTCGGAAGTGTATTATATTTTTTTGTGTTTTACCTGCACGGCCTACACTTAGACTTTCGAGCGAAGTGCTGGAGTAGAAAAAAATGTGTCTTAGTGTGCACATGCTTGCACCGTAAATACCCCCTTTTTAAATTGTCTTCTAATAAATAATCTTATGGTACGTAAATGTCACGACCTCACGACATTGAATGCTATTGCCTAGGTAATAAGGATCATGGGTAGTAAAATATTCTGGATAACTTGACATTTTAGCATAATCACTGTCGCGCAATCCAAGTAAACAAACAGTCATTCTGATAGCGACAAGTCATCTTAGGACTGGAGGGGGGTGTCACTCCGCGTTTCACGGTGACACAAAATCATCCGCCCATGGGTGGCATAAACTTCAGGGTTCGCATAACGCCTACTACCTCACGGGTGCGTTCAGATATATTTGTATTTGAAACACCGCATACTAATTTATACTTAGAAAAATTAATACCAATACCTACTAATAAATGAATAATATAGATATGGTTTTATAATACAAATGGTGTTTCGGTATAGTTTTAGTTCCAATTTATATATTTATACAAATTATTGTACGACTATACGCACCTGACAGCAAGGTGAACACCCTAATGTTAATGGGGGAGGCATATATGGCGTTATTCATAAACGCAGTTCAACAACTGTTTAGCTAAATGATTGTTTGTCCTTATTTGCCACTTTGACAATCGCGTTTATCAGAATGGAAGAAAACGTAATTTAACTAAAGCTTCTGTTAACTTTTTTAAGAATAAGACGGTTAGTATATATAAAACTAAACTAATCTTAAATAAATCTAAAACATACTATAAAATACAACGATTAAAACTTATCATCTTGAGATTTACATTTTGACAAGCTAAACGTCGAATGTAGGAAAGAGAAGCTTCTGTACTTTACTTATTTTGTGATAATAATGATGTGACCAAGTTAAGTTGTAATGCATTGACGCCGACCACGAAATAACAAATGATGTGTAATTTTCAACGTACGATTTGTATACGTGTGATATCGTTATTTATGAATACCTAATTTGTTGAGTATCAATGCATTTGTTCATAGTTATTTTGGAAAGGAGTCTTAATTGACTCTTTCTTGTCGTTTGTTCCCGCTATTTTGAAATATTATAATTGTCAGCTGTGGCCATCAATTCGTGTGTTACCAAGCCAAAGATAAGATGCCTTGGATAAGGATAATACTTATTATTGTAAAAACTATTATTCAAGTACCAAAATGAATATAAAATAAAATACTGGTGAAAGTACTAGTTTTCGTCATAATCCTCGTAGTACCCTAACTGACGCATGACAATTACATTCGCCACTCGCGTGTGACAATCAACACAATTGAGAAATAACACACATCTCCATCTACATCTCCTTCGGATACTTCCTTTAATTGGTAAGGAAGGTAAGGGGTGTATATCTTTGACGTTCCAAGTAGTGATGGGGAGCTAGGTATTGAGTAACTCAGCAATGTCGGTAATGACAAATCACCGACATTGCTGCCGACCGTCGATTAAAATCAAACTTTAAATCGTGAAATGAAACTTGGTCTACATTTTTTACAGTTTCCGAACGTATACTAAGGTGAATAAAAGTTTTATTGTCAATAAATTCCCATTTGCGGCAGACAATGTGGCAATAACTCTTTGGGAGCAGTTGCGGTGGCCTTTATTCCGTCATTATTGGTTTTGGAACACTTCGGAAATAAAGGGCATACGCGATACTCTATAACATAAATGTATTAAAGCCTTTTATGTGTGAACGGCAAAGCGTTAAGTGCTGAATTCAGAACTAATTTAGTATTCATGTTGCCATTTGGAGCAACATCTACATATGTAATGATAATTTGTATAATTTCTATATAGGCATACGCAGGCGTAAAAATAAATACAATCAGTAATTTAGCCGGTCGAAAGGATAAATATTTTGGACAGATATTTGTTTCAAAAGTTTTTAAATAAATAAAGAAATATTACAGGACATTCTTACACAAATTGACTAAGTCCCGCAGTAAGCTCAAGAAGGCTTGTGTTACGGGTACTCAGACAACGATATATATAATATACAAATACATAAATACATAGGAACCATCCAAGACTCAGGAACAAATATCTGTGTTCATCACACAAATAAATGCCCATACCGGGATTCGAACCCAGGACCATCGGTTTAGCAGGCAGGGTCACTATCAACTACGCCAACCGGCCGTTATTCAGTAGAACAATGTCTTTTGTGTCAACAAAATTTTCAAGTAAACTTGATGCTGCTTTAAGTTGGCTAAAGGAAGCATGAAGAAGGTTAATCATAAACAAAAAACCGGAACCGGAACAAAATAGCGGAAATCTTTTTTTAATCCATTTTATTAGAAAGAGAATTCCGCTAATATTACAAGTTATAAAAAAAAAGTTGCTATGGACCCCTGTTTAGCCAATTATTTTAACCCAATAGCCTCGTTCATGTTAATTTCAATTTTCCGCTTGATGTCGTAGATTTTATTATTTTGCAGAAAGAGTATGCCTGTGGCAGTAGCAGGTGTGTAAGTTTTCAAACCTGTCAAGGCACCATTTTAGCTTGAGCAAAATACCTAATATGTAGCGAAAATTTACCAAATAAAAAAAAACTTAATCATTTTGTATCAAAATTTTCAAAGATGTTTCACTTATTCCGTGGAAAACTATGTGCTTTATAAGAAAACATTTTTTTTATTAAGATTTAATAGCAATAATGTCAAAAACCAGATAGATATTTGAAGCTCGCTGAGCAAAAAATTGTAAAAGAGGTGTAACTAGTTTCATTGTTATTGAAAATTAAAAAAAAAAATAGGATGATATGCATTTTTAACTGATTCTGCATTGAATTGCGTTTTGGCGTGGCACCGATTTTAAACTTATCAGTTGGAAGCGCTATGTGGTGTCACCTCCATTTGCTTGACTAAAAATTAAATTTATTTTTGCTTTTTGAACTGGTTTTTTTTAAATCTATTTATTCATATTTGTAAACGCATATCCTGTTTTGTGCAATAAAGACTAAAAAACACTCTATTTCTTACTCTCTGCCATGGAATTCCCTACGACTCTGTCAAAAGTAGCCTAGCATAGACAACGAAGAAGTCTGGAGATATGGTCATGTGGACACTAGGCTCCTTGAGCTGGCAAAAGCCAGGCAAACGCTAGGAAGCGCAAACAAAACACAGAGCTCCTTATCTCTCATGTTTCTAATTAAGTTTCAAGTATATAGTATCCATATGCATAAACCTAGTCTAGTTCAAATATTTGAGATGCCCCTGGAATCCCCATTATTGCCCTGTGAGCATCAGATCAGCGTAATCTGTTGTCATTCCACTTGGCATTGTTGCATAATGAAATATGTACATAGGTTAAATACCTACCGGCAACCGACTGTATTGACTATGAGATTGTGTGTAATTGTAGTTAGGTTCAGTAAAAGGTACCTTAATATAGACGAGTGACTAATTTTTAGGGTTCCGTAGTCAACTAGGAACCCTTATAGTTTCGCCGTATCTGTCTGTCTGCCCGTCCGTCTGCAGCCCGAACGATCCAATAGGTCAGTGACCGTTAGGACTAGACAACTGTAATTTGGTATGGAAAACTTTTATTTTTAAGGTACATGCATGTAAAGTGGGTGTTTTTTTTTCATTTCAACATCAAAATGTGAGGTACCATCAGATAGGAATTGAAAAAAGGGGTTTGCTAAAATTTATTTTTAATAAAATGAATGTTTACGGAAATAATCACTCTGGAAGTCGAAAGTGACATCACCATTCTGTCTGTCCGACGATGACTGCCCGATGCAGTCAAAACATGTTACGCCTATTGTGATAAAAATACGTGAGTTCTATCCGTTGCAATTTAATATTAGAAGTTTGTTACTTTTCATTTTCTCTGTAATCTGTAGGTACTTACCTACATCTCTAAATATAATTCCGCACCGAAATCAAATTCTTTAAAATTGAAAATGAAAAAATGAAAAATGAAAATGATTTATTTGGTAACATACAACATTTAGCAGTAGCTATGTTAGTATCTCTTTTTAAGTATTGTAAATACTTGTATTAAGAGATACTGCTCTTCCAAAGAGGGTAAATACAATATTACTGGGTGTTACATTTAATTACATTTGAAGTGTAGGTATTTATATGAAGCTAAACAATAAAAATTATAAAGATTAAAAATTAAAATACCATGCTAACTATAATTGAATATTCATATTCATATTCATATTCATATTCTTTATTATATTCATAATATAACATGTCACATAATACAATTTAATTATTAACTGTAAACGGGTTAATACTTAATAAATTGTAAAGTACTAATAAGTAAATAAATAGTCATTATTAGATTGCTAAATATTTAAAAATTCTTCGTAACTATAGAACGTGTGCTCAAGAAGCCAACGTTTCAGTTTTGCCTTAAAGCTAGAATATAAACTAGAATGAAATTAGACATAAATGAGAAACAAGGAGTTACTCTCGGAACAGTAGTCTAGTGAATATTGAACGGAGTAGGTCAAAATTTTGACCGTCAAATATTCTGCAATCAATTTTATGTATCATGCATGCATGCATACGCGCGCGCGCTCGCGCGCATGTGTGTGTGTGTGTGTGTGTGTGTGTATGTATGTGTGTGTGTGTGTGTGTGTGTGTGTGTGTGTGTGTGTGGGTGTGTGTGTGTGCGTGAGTATCTAAATGCATTCCGTATGGTTACATTTTAGAGATAATTTTTTCTATGTCATTATAACTTTTGGATTTTAGCCAATTTATAACCTTATTTTTGCACTCGTATCTGGAGGTCGGATAAATATCTATTTCTTTATTTATGACATTGTAAAGATAGGCACATTGTGTAGGGTATTGTCTCCTAGCAAATGCGGTTTTCACTGTCTTCTGAATGCTAATGACGTTAATATTTTTCCTGCGCGAGGTTTTAGTGTTGGGTTCATAGGTTGTATTTTTATGAGTTTTTAATATTATTTGTAGTATGTACAGTTTTCTTACAGGCAGTAGGTCACAGGACGTATATAAGTCGCAAGTCGGAAATGTATAGGGCTTAAACAGCATAACTTTTAGTAGCGCTCTTTTAGACCTCTCAAGCTCCAGGAACTTAGTTTTAGTAGTTTTTTAAATTACCTTTATAAAACTTTTCTTTCATACATTTGTAATATGCGACTCAAGTGAGATTAGACATTCAGATAATCTCCGCACTCCAGTACGCACGCTCCTATTTACGCAAGGTCAGCGCAGCGCTCGACCCCAGCAGTATACAGATTGCGCATCAGTATATTATTATAGTAATATTGAATCTACAAGCAGTACCTACGTCTTCTTTTCTTCTGGTTTTATATATGTAGTTACATGTACCTATACTTTTGAAAACATATATAAATAATGAAAGGATGTTTACAAAAAGTACATAAATAACTACACTGAGCATAATTTTACAGGAAAACGATAAAACTAATTATCTCTTTGAATAGTAATTATTGAAACTTGATTTTCAGGGAGGGATATTCTTGTGGGAAAAGAGAGAATACGTACTCCGTAAGGTGAATCCATGTTTTGAACGCATTGTAATAGTAGTTCTGCTACTACAATGATAAATAATGTTTAGCATGACGTATGGATTCCATATGTCATGCTAACCAGCTAATCATTATTATTCGGCGTGTTCTCCAGAGTTGCGAGTTCGAGTATCGCCCGAGGCTGGGGATTTCGCCACTTTTCCTTTATTTCTAAGACTAAACCTATGAAGGTATCTCGACATAGTTTTTTTAAATAATAATTCGTATGTTATCTGTATAGCTTCCAGAAGTAGCAGTAGTAAATAATTTATTAGTTTTGGTCAGCAGAAAAATCAGTTGGTCAGTAAAAGTCTAATACGAGTATAACCTACCCATGCTGAATTTTTGCTAACCAAAACATATTTTTTGCCGGGGCCCTTACCATGACGTCTTAACGCGATTCAGTATACGACCTAAGCTGAGTCGCTGCCATACAACTGGGCCCTTAATTAAAATGTGTAATTTAACATGGTTTATAAGAAGCATTTCCATACTTGACGAGCTACGCATTACACGCCGGTTGTCAACGATATGCCAGGACTGCCTTCTTACGTTCTTCGGACACCTCTCTCGACGTTCCCCAGGAAGCCTAGAGAGAGTCATAATGACGGGAAAAGTTGAAGGCAAGAGACCCAGGGGCCCTCCCCCTACTAGATGGTGCTCCCAAATAACTGCACCCATGCAATTAAATCTGCACGAGACAATGCATTTGGCGAGAGATAGGAACCTATAGAGGAATCTGGTCTTCAAGAGAATGACATGATGTCACGATCCTCAGCATTGAGGGAACGACTGATGATGATGATAAGAAGTATTTAGTCGTTACGTTCTGTGTAGTGTGAACATACCCCGATGCGATTTGCGGTCCAGTTTCTTCGTAAGCAGTATTTGATTGAATGTCCGAAGGCTGAGTTGGCTGCCAGATCCTGAGACGTTTCAGTGACGCATCGGGTCCATTTAATTTATTTGCCGTACTTAGCTCACACAGGCAAGTGGGGTAAGAAAATAGCGCCGGGAAATTACTCTCGCCCTGCGTTATCGATTGGATCGGACAGCACAGACTAGATTAATCGCGTTTATTAACACCATGACTTTACTTTTCGTGCCCTTTAAAGCACTCGTTTTCACAGGGTTAAGATGATGAAGATTAAAAGTATCGATACAGTCAAATCATCAAAAATATCTATAGTACCTTATTGTCAGACATTAAAGTTGTGTATAGAACCTTGCTTACAAAGTTGTTGGTGTAGGGTTCTAACCGCTGTAAGGGCTGATATTTGTTACGTAACAATTGGTTAAATGGAGTGAATTTAATCTTTAAGTTCGAAAATGTACCAAAAATCGGTCAAGGGGTTGCCGAGATAGAGGGGTCGTGAGTCCCCGTTCGGGCCACTAGTACCTAATATCATTATATCGCCGTATCGTCGTATTATAATCAGACCCCGTTATCAGTGGTGAAAATTTATTGAAACGAGGGTTGCCAAAATTACATGACGTCTGAAATTTGCCTGTTGTACATAACTTCGCCTTAGTAAAATATTTAAATAGTAATATATGTAAAACAGATTACAAATAATATATTATGTTTAGTTAAATGTAGTGAAACAAGCAGTGATGTTAAAAAATAAAAACCGTCAATATCCTTATTTCGCCTTTGTTTCCCAATTTCGCCTACTGTATTAAAATATGATCAAGAAAATCATGTATATACTAATTTCAAATTGTATGTGTTGTCTCCGAATCGCTAAACTTAAGTGGCAGTGGGCGGGGCACATTGCACGTAGAACCGATGGCCGTTGGGGCGGAAAGGTTCTCGAGTGGCGACCGCGTACCGGAAGGCGCAGCGTAGGTAGGCCCCCCGCAAGGTGGACTGATGACCTGGTGAAGGTCGCAGGAGTCCGCTGGATGCGGGTGGCGCAGGACCGGTCATTGTGGAAATCTTTGGGGGAGGCCTATGTCCAGCAGTGGACGTCTTTCGGCTGAAATGATGATGATGATGATGATGCGTTGAATGAACTTACTTGAATTTTACGATTTATGTTTAATAAAATATTAAACATTTGTTAAGTCGAAGTTATGTACAACAACAACACATCATTCTGTGCGGGAACGTCTCCCTGCGTCCCCTCTCTGCGTTTCTTGAAGTATGTAACCTGTTAATATTCATCTTCTCCGTTACTGGTGCTACTTTCACACTTACGAGTACTCTTAATTTTAATCCAATCCTTTCTTGTCACTCCACACATTCATCTCAATATCCTCATTTCTGCTGCGTGCACTCTTCTTTCATCCCTCACTTTCGTTGCCCAGCATTCTGACCCATACAATACAACAGATCTTATGATAGTCCTGTAAATTTTCCTATTAAGTTTAAGGAGCATGCGTTGATCGCAAGTTTTTTCAGATACCTGTCGCCATTTCATCCATCCCGCATCTATTTTTCATGTTACGGTCGATACTGCCTTCACTCCAAATCAAGACCCAAGGTACCGGAAATTGGAAAAGACTGGTAGGGATACACCATCTAAGGCAATGGTAAAAACCGGATAGACCACCGAAGAAGCCCACTTATGGTGAAATTATTAAAGCGATTTTCCGCTATCCGGACATTGATTCAAATGTTATTAATCATGTAAAACACGGAACATAATTCGTTTAGTTGCAATTTCCCGCAATCAAAATTGCCTCGGTGTAGGTGCATTAATCGGAAATGGATGACAATAATAACACCCAATGGAAGTGCTGTGAATTTGCAGAGAAATGCAATTTAAGATGAAATGCTATATCTTCTTGGTACGTGGTAAAAGTTCGCAGCTATTCCGATGAGGTGAAGTGATGCGATAAATGCGCTTTGCGAAGATGTCTTATTACCTCACTCGCTTAGTCGTACTTCCCGCTCCGTCATATTTTGATACACTATTTATTCTGGCATAAAAAGTTGCAAATATTGCGACTTATTTGTCAAACTGGTAGGAAACTTATTCAACAAATTTTGTACAGTTATCGTTTGCACTTACTTGATAGAGAATAAACACGGTAATTAGGACCTTTACATAAGTAAAAATTGAACTGTGACGATGCTTGTTTTAAATTATTTTTATTTTTATTTTTTTATTAGTTAATCAAGCGTATTTGCCAGAACCCAAAAACACCATAATTATTTTTAAATTACGTATAAACATTTAAAATTATCTATAGCACACCTTGTCTGATCGATAATACAATGCAAAACTAAAGTTGCCCGGTACAATGAACCTGCCATGTTTCTTCACAGCAAATTATGATACATGTGTGTAGTCCTCCCCTAGTCAAATGCAGGAACCCACGTCAAGACTTGTCAGAGAGCGATTTCGAGTTTTCTGAACAGATATTAAATAAAAAGAAAAGTTGAAATAGCATGTCCGTTGCACGAAAAAGGTCACACGGTTAGGGTTTGCAGGTCCTATATGCGTGATATTTTTTAGGAAAATTTGAGAAATTCATATTCAACATAAATATTTTAGTTAAATACAATATCTTATTTTCCTCCAGATTCGTAAAAGTGACTCAAAATAAGTCAGTAAGAAACTTGGTGAGGCATTATGTATAAATAATATAATATAAATTATTATTTGTATAATATTTCAAAAATAAAATGATTATTATAATAAAATACACCTGAACAGCATTTTAGTTTAAATCTAATATCGCTCTTCATAACCGTCCATTAAACCTCCATTAGCTAATGTATTTCGTATCTATCAGCTTGAAATTGTGTTTGTTAGAAATTGAAAACAACTAAATGTATTAAGATTTTATGAATAATAGGATAGTGTTGGTTAAATTTGTAACGGTCTCGTTCACGACCGCAAATTACATAAATAATAAGATTGTCTAAACACACTGTTCAGTTTTGTCCCACATATTGATTTGTACATGCTGTGGCAACACAGCGCCATAGTTCGAATTTGAATTTAAAAATGACTGTTGCTCTACCAGCGATAGGTCGAGCTGAGTCCGTGTGTCAAAGAGCATCACTAAGTGAACACCATCTCTCGCTATTTTCATATTTTAAAGCACTAGTACTTCTCTTTTCTATCGCATACACATTACTATAGAGTCAGTGGTGTGTGACAGGAAACCAATGTGCGTAAAATCTGAGGTCTAAGCTGGACGACTCAAGGTAACGGTCATAAGCTATTAGCGAGCGATAAGGAGCCAATAACAGCACCAGCAGTCTACAACTGCGATCAAGGATTTCGTCCCACATATTCCTCAGACAACAGATAACTTCCTATTACACTGTTTCGCCCGCTTTCGTTGTTCTACTTTCGTTAAACTACAGTTCACTGGCCTGTTATCGAGCAGCCACTTTTATTGTTTGGCCCTGGGTAACACTAACTAGGGTAAGCCCTCCAGTGAATGAACAACCCCCAGTGAATGAACAAAATCACGTTTTTTGCATAAAATAAGAATTATAGCGATTGCTATCACTTGGAGTATTTTTTTTCTTATTCAACAGTCAATTTCCTATGCAATGGAAACAAATTGTAAATTTATTTTAGACCAGATTCAATAGGGTAGACGTTTAAAGTTTACGTGTTTCTGGTTTTGAATTTTGTGTGAAGAAATTAGATTCTAGTTAGGAACAGGGTACATTTGCAGTAACCTTTAAATTACCTATTTGATGTTTCCCAATACAAAGTTTAGTTATTTGGGTAGACTAGGAGTGAAACTTTTTATGAATGTACACTTTGCTAACTTATTTTGTGTAGAAGTATTTAATTTTTTTCTGTTCCATTACTAGCTTATCAAATGTTCTGAAACCAGTTAATGAACGGTGTAGTCATTTACTGGTGTTATTAGCACAATTTAATTTTTATTCCAAATTTAAACGTTAACGTCATGGTATTATTAGCTTGTGTTTTTGCGATTCTGCATAGAAAACGTTTCTGATGTATTCAGCCAATATTGGAACATGAATAAAAAATCCATATTACTATAGTCCATTTACTGGATTTTTCATGCCTATGTATAAACATATAGATATATGGATTGTTCATTGACTAGATTTCTTCTAATTATATGTATGAACATACACAATATACATGTGTACAAATCTTAATAAAAAGTGTTTTATTATACTACCAGCGTTTGGACTCGTTTTTTCCTTCGCTCGTTATTTCTTCTTAATTTTTTTTTCTTTTTATTGCATTTATTGCATCTATTTTGTGGCCAATGTGTTTCTATCAAATCATACTGATGAATAATATTCATTATATTCTATTTTACTCTATTTTAGATGGTGCCTCAATGTTTTACGTAATGATTACTAAACAAAATTTAGTCATTTTGTTTTTTAAATGATTTATAATCCTGATTTAATAAAGCTAGATAATGTTCATTCACTGGGTTTTACACTGTTCATTCATTGGATTTTTTGTTCAATCATTAGGTTTTTCGGTACTTTTTGATAAAATATTCTATAACTCTAAAAGTATAAATATGATAAGAAATCGCAGAAATTACATTCTAGTTGATTAAATGACGATTGAATATTTTTCTAAATTGAAAAAATGCTTAAGTGTTCATTCACTGGTGGTTTTACCCTAGTGTCGCTACCGATTACGCTTAGAGACCGTTAATGATAAAGTTTTGTTACTGGGTCGCACCATAAGTGTTCCTTTTTTACTATTTGGTACGGAACCTTGAAAAGGTACTCATCTCGTTCGCCACGGCGGCGCGTTGAACCGTGATGGATAACTGGCATCGGGAAGAATCCAGAGCGCAGAATGTAGATACATACAGACCTCTCTCCCATAAATACCTATCACGTAAATGAGTTGTATTTGAAATAGACACGTATAATGTCAATACGTAACATTTGTTTACGTTTTAGATTTTTTGCTTAAAAAATTAAGGTACGAATTATTAATGTTTTTATTGGCCAGACTGCTGCGTACCAGAATAAACGTTTGTGTATCTATCTACAGAGATAGACTAACTTTTGTCAGCAGTCTGCATCTATGTGTATTGTTTATTTTTAATCGTGAAAATAAAACGTAGCAACCCTAATCCACTCACGTATCTCATATGAGTGCGTCAACTTTAACATTAGGTACTAGATTTGCGCAAACTTCACGCTGTTTAATTAAGACCGACGGTTCTCGGCTCTTTATTTATTCTAGCCAGTTCCGTGCCCGCTGGTAATGCTGTCTGTTTGGAAGGGTTTTGTTTACATCCACTTTATTGGAAATGACGAAAAGTTTAACTCAGCTAAGTCGTTTCGATTTACGCAACTCAACTTAACATCCGAGACGAAATAAGCTGTAGGGAATGTGAATAAAGTTCATAATATGAAATTCGTTTTTAAGGCTATGAAAATTTTGCTTTAACACGTGTGTTGATATCGGCCGATATTTGACGTGTTGGGATGAATAAATATCCCTTGTGAAAATAGTTTCTGAGGTAGATAAAAGATGCGCAGTATTTTTATATGTATAGCGTATTTGCAAACAATATACTTGTTGCGTCATATTAACTTTACTGGTAACTGTCTAAATTAAAATTATACCCCCTATTTCCCTAATTATTTAGAATAAGTGTGACAGTGAATATTCGAACGCGTTTTTTCTATTAAAAATAGTCTTAACAAGTATATTTCTAGTCAAAACTACGAGTAGTTTGATTGTGGCATGTATAAAAATGATTAAACCGTTCATAAACGGATCACTAATATTATTGACACAATGACATACTGTTAATACAACTTACTGTCCCAGAGTTACCTACCAGATGAACTCGTGCATTTTCCTCGGGAAAACATGAACGAGGCAATAATGCCGCTCTACGTAATTCGGTTATCCGTCCCTTAATATCGGCATTCTGAGGGTTGTTAATTTAAATAGGAATATTTCGTTCAATTACCTATGTATTGAAATTAAACGATGTGGGAAACGTATTTATCAAAGTATCATATTAAATTACGTTAAATAAGCTGGGATATTATGTAGGATTATTCGTCAATAGTTCAAGAAAATACCTCAGGTGTTTAACTTGGTCCATATTTAACTCAGCGACTTTATGCATGGCGATTCATTAACGCTTTGATGAAACGTGTTTTCAAGTATGCGTAATCGTTTTTACTTGACACACGAGGTGACAAATTATCGAACAAAGCTCCCCCGCAGAATGAAACAAAGGCAGAAATAAATAACCATGAACAACAGAACAATTTGCACAGGCCAGGTCAGTTAACTGGTTTGAAACAAGAGACGCACGCTCCCCCATTGTTCCCAGACCCAATCAACCAGAAACTGCTGAGCGACAAAATAGTAATTTAAACTAACGCACGAAAGACATAGATGATTTATTTCAGCAATGAGTGTCGTAGTCTACGCCATTACCGATCCGTCAAAATTCACTCCGGTTTAAAAAGGAAGAGTTTAAAGATAGGAAACGCATATAGTTGGACCGCGCTGTCTCCCTGCCTAGTTTTACGTGAAGCATAAGAGTACAATGTCACTGTCAAATTAGCTAAATCAGTGCAAAGTTAGCGTGGCATGGTCAACTCTACGTTCTTGCTTGTTTGAACCAAGTGTCATCCATCATTCCGTCATCACTCATCAGAATTTCAAAACATGTATAGGTACATTTTTGACCTGAAAGGCAATGATCTGTCAACGTCAAATACCGTCTTTTCCCCGCCCTTATCCCCAGGTTATGTGGGATCAGCCCCAAAATTCATAAATCCAGATTTATTAATATTGTTTAAAATTTGTAAAGGAATTTAACTCTACAGTGTCACGCGTGTGCATGTGTTTAGAACACGTTTCAAATTTGCTGACTGCTTAAAATAAGGTACTCAGGATATTTTAGTGATAAGCAAGGCAATGACAAGTGCCACCGTAGTTTTCGTTACTTAGGTCATACTGAAAGTTTCTGGAATATCGTATGAACTATGTTTTTTTTATCATCTTTGACAATGACATGACAAGTCGTTTTGACAATGTGTACACATTTTCAGTAGAACCAAACGGACTTAAAAAGCTCACTGCCCATTTTTCGTAGATAAATTTTCAAAAGGGTTCGTAGACTTTTGTTTGAGGATTTTTTACATTAAAATTATAGTTTTTTGGAAAAAATTGTTTATAAAGATTTTTTTCTCGTGAGTTTTTTGTAATTTTTCATTATTTACAGCATGAACTTCATTTGAAATAAGTGGATGGTCGTTGAAAGACGTTCAATATATCCTTAATACTCATCTAAGTATCAGAAATTTAATTTTAGGTGAAAATTGTAAAAACGTTCACTCTATTTTTAAATGGCTAGAAGTCCTGAAATGCAGATGATAACTGAATAAGTCATAGGTCTAAAACGGTCTAAAATAGGTCTAAAACAGAGTTGTATTTTCAGAATATAATGTCTTTTCATATGCATGATGTTTAATTAGATAATCCCCCAGGGACATTCAGTATTGCCCAATTTGCCCACGTACTGAAAATTAAACCAAATAGTTATGAGCCATATATTAAAACTCACATTTCATACACGGGTAATAATAATCTTGTTTTTTTTTATTTTCTACCGGGGGTTTAGTCTTTTATTCGGTACTAAAATGGTACATACAAAAACTTAATAAACTAAAACTTAACTATAAAGACAAGAAGGTATTTGACGTTAACAGATCATTTGGCTTCCCGGTCAAAACATTGTGCATGTTTAAAAATTTTATGACACTTGATTTAAACAAGTAGGAACTTAGAGTTCGCCACGCTACGCTAACTTTGCACAGATTTGGCAAACTTGACAGTGGCAGGAAAACTAGCGTGGTCCAACTTTATGCGTTCCTTATCTGTAAAACTCTTACTTTTTAGACCGGTGTGAGTGTGAATTTTGTCGGGTTGGTAATTGCGTAGACTAACACGACACTCATTGCTGAAATATATCAACTATTATTATTATTATCTATGTCCGGCAACGTTTTATTGGTCCTTCGTGCGTTAGTTTAAATTACTATTTTGTCGCTCAGCAGTTTCTGGTTGATTGGGTCTGGGAACAATGGGGGAGAGTGCGTCTCTTGTTTCAAACCAGTTAACTCACCTGGCCTATGCAAATTGTTCTGTTGTTCATGGTTATTTATTTCTGCCTTTGTTTCATTCTGCGGGAGTGCTTTGTTCGATACTTTGTCACCTCGTGTGTCAAGTAAAACGATTGCACGTACTTAAAAATAAGATTTCACATTGCATAAACATGCTAGTATTTAGACGACCGGTTGGCGTAGTTGGTAGTGACCATGCCTGCTAAGCCGATGGTCCTGGGTTTGAATCCCGGTATGGGCATTTATTTGTGTGATGAACACAAATATTTGTTCCTGAGTCATGGATGGTTCCTATGTATTTATGTATTTGTATATTATATAAATCGTTGTCTGAGTACCCGTAACACAAGCCTTATTGAGCTTACTGCGGGACTTAGTCAATTTGTGTAAGAATATCCTATTATTATTATTTATTTATTTTCTTCGAATTATTGACGAAAAATCATAGCATTTTTGAAGTATTTTATTTTCATATTATACTTAAATACGTCACCCACAGCGTTTAATTCCAATGCATATTTAATCGAGTTAACGAACGATTCCTATTTTAATTAACAACCCTCAGAATGCCGATATTAAAGGACGGATAACCGAATTACGTAGAGCGGCATTATTGCCTCGGTCATGTTTCGCCGAAGAAAATGCACGTGTTCGTCTGGTAGGTAACTCTGGGACAGTAAGTTGTATTTACAGTATGTCATTGTCTCAAAAATATTAGTGATCCGTTTTAAAACGATAATTTATATACATGCCACAATTAAACTAGTTTTGACTGGAAATATTCTTCGTAAGATTATTTTCAACTAAGGCGTTTCGGAAAACTCACATGATGTTTTCTATAGAAACTGACAGATTGTCCCGGATTGGATCGGGTCGGTTGGGTGTGAGTCATTAGACCCGTCTAATGTTACTAGACCCTTAAATGATACCTAAAAAGATCAGCATTCTAATTTGACTAGTGGATTTAATGGTATTGATTGTGTCGAATGTATCATATTTTTATACCTTATTTTTATGACTGGGGCAGACTTCCAAAGGAAGGTCGAGAAAATTAACGTTTATGGCGTTTACTAAGGCGAGCCAGCGATGAGTGACGTCTGTTTAATAAAAGGCTAAAACGGGGCTGCTTCGCAAGATTTTGATTTTATTTTGCTGTTCTAGGTAGGTATGTTGGAATATATATGAATATCGTGGAAAACTTTAGGATTTACATTGGCGTTGGAATTTAATCTATCTACCAAGACGTCATCAATAGATCGTGGTTTGGTACGTAACAATTCGTTGATGATATCAACTATTGCAGAGGTATTGCATATAAGAAAAATAATGGATTGTAATTTAGGTTAAGGTTTGCTTAAGATGCGCAAACCCATTTTTTCGTAACCAGTGGTATATTTATTTGCTTTATTTTGTAGTAAGTAGAAACACCACATACCCATCTGATACGAACCAATATATTATGAGCACTAATCTCCTTCGCCGCAAAAATAATATTATGACGCAAAAATGCACATATTTGATCGTTCATTTTAACATATCTTCCTCCTTTCACTTAGTCAAATGACAATGACACATGGTTTAATGAGTTTATTTAAAGACGTGGGTCGTGGTCTATAGTAAACCCCAAAAAATCCCATAGTAATTTGACGTTACTATCTGAGAGTAAGCGTTATTCTCGGAATAAAAGTTTGGTAAAACGCAGCCTTAGACACGCATGCATACATTGCATGCATACAAAAATTAGGTAAACACGTAGACATAAATTAAATAAATACATTAGAGACACAGTGTGGGTTCCAGACGGATCGACGATCAGTGTGCTTACGGTTGGCTTCATAAATATAATTATATGAATTATATGATGTTTATTCGATTTTGAACTTTCTTCCCTTGCAATAAGTTTTAAAATGTATAGATATTTATAGACGTGACTGTACCATGAGTATTTGCGACTCGCTGCCACCCGTTAAAAACGAGCAAGATGTTTATACTTTCGAATTGCACAGTCGCTGCCGATTGTCATCCTACAGCAACTTATAGCACCGGTACTGTTCAAGAGCGCTGAAAACCGTTGTCAGATGCGGTTTGCGCATGATCGTATATTATGGATATACTTGGAGGAGGCTTTTGTCAAGCAGTGGACGTCTTTTGGCTTAAACTTTTAAAAGTACCTATCTATACACTTTAGACTTACGTTAATTACGTTAATTGGGAAATCAATTGACATAAATTTCGGAAGTTATTATGTGGTAACTTCGTAGTCAAATTAATAGCGCTAGTTATGGAGTTTGGAAATTATCAGTTTTGAAGCTAGGTAATTACTAAATTTACGTCATTAAAAGTTTCTGGGTGGTTATTTTAGAATAACTAAACCTGCTAGTTTTGTTCATTTTCCAACAAACTAGTTGTAAAATGTATGTATTTCATAACATCATAATACTGTTTTTTATTATTTTTTTATTTTTATTTTCTACTCCAGCACTTTTATCTGTGAATTAGATGACTGACAGCGATATTAAAAAAGTATACGTTTTTTTTTCTGTAGTGAGCACAACATCTTCCCTATTCAGCCACGTTTCTAGATTTTGCGTTTTACGCTACTTAAGCTGTCGTAGAAAAACTAGCGTATTTGCAACAGCTCATAATTGGTTCTTAAAATTCTCGGGTCTATTAATACAAAACTCGACTTCGTCTCGTTTTGTAACGGCGACCCTCAAGTTTTAAGAACCCTTATTATATCCCTGTTGCATAAACCATTATTAAAATTCATATAATTGGAGATTATATTGAATAAGACGGCTCTTTTCAATGCCTTAACTTAATAGTTCGTTTGATTTTTTTTCGACTGAAACGCTGGAACGTATATGGACTACATGAATCCTTTATTAATTTCTCGTCTCGGGCTAGGATTTAACGCTATGATTATAATAATTATATCCATGTTAAAAGAGGTACATTAGATACTAACTAATTTTCAGTGATCTGTAAATTTTTTTTTGCTACACTCAGTTATTTAAATGACTACGCTACCTTGCTACGCTACGCTTGCTGGCTACGCTACGCTTTCTGGCTACGCTACTTGACTGAGCTACCTTGAATGAAATACTTCATTTTCAGAATTGCGTTAAATAAATAGAATTGTCGAAAACCAGGGAGCACTCTGTATCGAGGGTTGCCTGGTGAAACCCAATAAGTATGAGAAACCTAGTTTCGAGAAAAATGAAGTTAAAGATTTATGGTCATCAAACACTAATTTGGTAAGTAAATTCGTAGTTTTATAAGTTCTCCGTGTAAAGTAATTTTATCTACTTTAAGTTAATTTGTGTTTTAGCTATATAACTAATTTAGTTTTCCTGTAAGAAAACGTTTTTTACCAAGGGGTGTCGACTTATTGGGTTTTCGCAAAAATTAAAAAGCTGTTAATGTTACTTATAGGTTTTATTACCTACTTATAAAAAACTTATAAAAAAGTTAATCTACCCTAGTCATCCGTATAGGTGTTTTATACGGAATGATTTTTGGGTCATGGAGCAACAGTGAACAGAGTACTGGGGAGGGCCACACTGAGCAACTTTCACAACTCTCTGTGGACAACCACAAATTCGGGAAAAAAAGGTCTCCTAATGAAGAGCTAATTGATATTTAGTTACTCCTAAGTATTAGTTGATCGATATTTAACAATCAAAGATTTCTTTTTCACGATTTCATGGTTGTCGTAGTGAAAGTTGGGTAGTGTGTTCTTCCCCGATACCTACCCTGTGTGCTTAGCCAAGATGCCAATCGCTCACGCTTGATAACGTATCGTAGCTACCTGTCTCTATCACTCTTCCTTATTAGTGTGACAGTGACAGTTGCGTTTCGTTAGCGACTGAGCGTGAGCGATTGGCATCTTGGCTACGCACCCTGTTCACTCTTGCTCCATGACCCAAAAATCACCCAGTATGTACGTAATCTTCAAAATACTTACAAAAGTCTGCCTTACTATTATCATCGATGACAATATTGTGCATTTGGGCGGCAATATTAATTTACGATTCATCAAGATTGAAGGAGTCAGAAATTGTCTGAAATTGAATAAATTAAAGAATGTGTACCAAAAACGCAATAACTTAAAATCATATAAGTACGGGCGGTCACGGGATTATAAACTCGGGTAAGTACCTACACATAAAGGCATACATGTTACTACATAATTATAATGATTGATCTTATAACACCATAGGGGAAAGTGGGTAGGCTTCGTACAATTTTTGCTCTGGGCCTTGTAAAATAAAAACTAACAGTTATTTAAAAATTAAATTAATGCCATTGCATGGTCCAGTTATCTGTTTATAATAACAGTGCATTTCTGATTTGATCCAAAACAATTTGGCCAATATAACGATTTTCCTAAAAAGTGGGAATTGTACGAATTTATCCCACACGTAAGGAGGCATTCGTTTCTACCTGGGATTCGTCATTTTATGAGTTCTTTTACCTGTTATAATCAATGTTTAGGCATATCTTACCCATAATAACTGTACGAGTATTTTGATTATATTCTTGATTTTAGTTCCATGGGGTGCATTTGTACAGTAAAAAATCACATACAATCGGAGTTTACGAAAGCAACCCAATAGACTCAAACGCGAAAAAATTCAAATAAACAAATATACGTCAAATAAATCCCAAAACTATTGTTTACATAAGAACCTGAAGCGTGTATTTACAAACAAGGTTGAAATACACGCAAATACAGAGCAAATTCTCCTTCAAGTGCAAGGTACGTAAACACCTCTCTAAATTGCTCATTTGATAGATGTTCCGCATACTTATACTTGGATACATTATTTATTTATGTATGTACCTATATATAGGTATATTTATATTTATATGTGTATGTTTATACAATTATTAAAGCAATGTATTATTATTGATATTATTATGTGTTTCCTATCTCTTCTCGATGTTTACGATCCTGCACCTGCACCAAATACAAGTTTCTGTTTCATCCAATGGTTGACTGGTAGAGAATGCCCCAAGGCATTAAGTCCACCATTTGTACTTTTTTTGTAATTGGGCAATAAAGCTTAAATAAATAAATAAGTACTTTTTTCAATTCCATTAATACTTATTAAAGACAGATGCATTCAAACAAGACAAAAAATTACTTTAGAGTTGCCTCATCCAGTTGGAATGCAAGAAAATAATTAATATTATTTAATAATTTAAATAAACGTATTAATTTAAAGTACTTTTTGTTATTTCGTACCGTAAGCATCACTCAAAGTCGCGTAGTTTGATTAATAGATTGTGCTAAAACCCGATAAGTTCGCTCTTAAACGAAACAACAACAATTATCTACATATTAACGGTTACAATCTTACAATAGCCTACATTTATTATAGGGTATTTAAGGACAGTACTATAAACGCGATGTATACCTATCGTTCAGGCGATTATGTCATTTGTTTGTTTTGTTATTTTGTACCGTAAGCATCACTCAAAGTCGCGTAGTTTGATTAATAGATAGTGCTAAAACCCGATAAGTTCGCTCTAAACGAAACAACAACAATTATCGACATATTAACGGTTACAATCTTACAATAGCTTAGATTTATTGTTAGGTATTTAAGGACAGTAGGTACTATAAACCCGACGTATACCTACCTATCGTTCAGGCGATTAAGTCATAACATAATTAAGTACCAATCTTATTTTATACGACAATTCTAAATGTATTTCTAGGTTAGAAAATAAGATTTTACCTGTTTCTAGCAAAGCTGTTGCACTAATTTTCTGCCTCGGTCACCCATCACAAAACTTTTAACACATACACAGCCATCATTAACACAATACGTCACAAGTTTTAACAGCTATTTTCAATTAAATTTGCAACGACGCAGCGGCGGGGCGCTTGCGATCCTGCCGCTACTTGTCGAGGCAGCGCATGACGGTCGTCAAACATATTTATTGGGTTCTTCCCCGTATTTTTTTTTAAAGAAATTTATTAAAGGCCCGTGCTAGAATTCGATAACTAGACTTAACATAATATTTCATCAAAAAAATGTTTTAGATAAGTACTATACATTTGTTTATTCGGTTTTACTTTGAAGTAGTTTGTACATTTAACAAATAATATCGTAAAAGTAAAACCCGATAAATGGTTTTAACATATTTTAATTCTTACTTAAATCCTTTTTAGGTTCGAATCGTACTGAGGTAATACCCGATAAGTAATAGTATCTGGTTTTACGATGTGTGTTTAGTTTAATTTAGTATAAATATCTCTGCACTAAATACCTATAAATGTGTATTGTGTGGTTCTTGCACTAAGTAATAATAAAAACTGAAGCCTTAAATGCACTTGTAGTATTTAGTTCTAAATTAAAACTTGAAATCAAGTACTTATCGGGTATCAACTCGGCATATTTCCGTAATACATGTCAAATCTGCTTATCCGATATTACCATTAGATTGAGCGATACCGAATCCATCTCAAACTGTTTTTACTTTAAAATCTCACTTTTTGTCACTTATTGGGTTTCACCAGGCAACCCTCGGTATATTTAAGTATATTTTTCTTAATAAGACAGGCATAGTGAAACGGGCAAAAGAGAAAAGGTTTTTTTTTTGTTCTTTTTCTTTATGCTTAAGTTTATTAAATTTTTAGATGTACAAACGACCGGCTAAACAAAATCTTTTTAAAATACACGAGAGAAATCCTGAATTGACTTTTTCCCAAACTCGTATTTCACTTGAATTTTTGCAACACTAATTGCCTGTCCAGCTCCGTTTACCGTAGTTCCCATTTTCATTGTGCTTTCAAATTGTAATCAAAAATTTTGTTATTCTCTCCTCGTCTTCGGATAAAATTCAAAATTGAAAGTTTATTCTTGCTACTACTACTTTGCTACATTTACTACTATTGACTTTAAAATACACAAAAAACCCGCCGACAAAGATTATATCTAAATGGGTGCCAAGTTCTGTAGAAGTTAAAGAATGTGAATCCCTCTAATCAAAAACTACAACCAATGCACTTTTATGCTCCATTGTCACTCCTCGGACACCACATATGGTCCAAGTGCTCGTCAAAACAAAACTAACGAGTCCAAATACGAGGGTGTTATATCAGCTACCTCTTGAGTTCCGGTAGTCACCTTTCTGGTCCATAATCAGACCTTGGACATCATCTCGGGTACAAGTGATCATCCAAACAAAACTAACTAGCCCAAACACGAAGGTATGATATCAACTAACTCTTAAGTTTCGGTAGCCACCTTTCTGCTTCATAGTCAGACCTCGGACATCTCATACGGTCCAAGTGTGAGCAAGGAAATGTACCTTATCAATAATTAATTAAGTATAATGCTTTTCTCAAAATGATGCAACTAAACCAAAAGCAAAACCTGATAGGTCAGATATCCATCTTTATCACTCTTACAGACCTATATCGCTGTGTTATAAAGACAGTGCCGAAGTGGAAACCTTCAACATGACTTCAGTTTTAAGTCGCGGCGAGCGTTTTGACATGCCGCCCATTTATTTATTTTTGAATAAAAAATTGGACGTGTTTTAAACTTTTATAACCTATTCAAGATAACTAAAATGTCGCGGTACCAACATTATAAATAATAAATAACCACCGACCTTCTGTTTTGGCTGTTTAGGGCCAATGGCTTCTTTTTATTTAACTATTTCAACCGTATAAAAAAGTTTCAATGAATGCATGAAACAAATAAATGAATGTTATGTCTCAATAACCAATTAAGGTATATTATTGAAATTTGGGGATCTAGTTAGTCTTGGGGGTTTAAATGGATGGATTATATTTAGTAGATTTTGTGTAACGAAGGCGTCAAAAGTGCCTACCGATGGTTCGTGTAAATATACACACTGCAGCTGCGTCGCCTGAACTTGGCTGGACACGCTGCCGCGTGTCTAGATATTTTGTTCTATGCTCCTCTTCAAAATCCCATAATAGCCTTGCTCCTAACCCTTTGCACCATCTTGTATATGAAAAACAAATGATACAGCTTAAAATGGCCTAAACGACTGTCGAAACATATCCGTAACAATATTATAAAAACAAAATCTGAACCCTAGGAAACAGGCTGATCCGTTAAGTACCTGTACGTGCCTATATCTACAGCGGTAAGGCGTGCGACTTTTAATCCCAAGATTGCGGGTTCAAATCCTACCGACTCGTACCAAAGAGTTTTTCGCAACTTATGTACAGTCAAGTGTAAAAATATGGTGGTGCACATCTTAATCAAAAATATGTCCTATAGCACCTTATGCCGGTGTAATAAGAGCGTAGTACCATATTTATGAGTCGATTATGTCGAACCATATTTTTTGTACTTGACTGTACCTACAAAATGCGAAATATCATTTGCCTTTCGGTGTAGAAAAACAACGTGAGGAAACCGGACTAATCCCAATAGGGCCTAGTGTACACTCAAAGGTTGGATGGCTGCCGCTTCCGTATAATTAGCGCCTAAGCCAAATCTTGCGATTAGTTGCAAAAGCAGACCCCAGATTGACCGAGCAAAGCGTCTCTGTTTCAGCTGCGGCAAAAATGCTTTCGTGTGTCTGTCCATTTGTTCTCGCATACAGGTCGCTTTTATCAACAACTAATTCTTGTAAATTTTTGTAAGTAAGTTTGTTAATTACATTTTTATTTTTTATTAGATGATATTCCACAAGTGGTATAACATGGCAATAGTATTATGATTTTAACCTAAACTACGAATACAGAATAAACTAAGAATGTGTCCATTAACACTTTTCTTATTGTCTCTATTAAGGCGAATACACTTTGTTCATGTGTTCTATACATGTAGTACTCACTGCACTAAATTCACTATTCACTACACTAAAAGTATTGAATCAACTCAAAAGGTTTTATTCTTTTCAGTCTACATGAAAAAA
The DNA here is from genome assembly GCA_949128165.1 of Lathronympha strigana. Taxonomy (NCBI): domain Eukaryota; kingdom Metazoa; phylum Arthropoda; class Insecta; order Lepidoptera; family Tortricidae; genus Lathronympha; species Lathronympha strigana. The sequence continues at coordinate 4,289,082 of OX421905.1, forward strand.
AATTTATACATTATTTTTTTTATTTTTAAAATGGCAGGATTTGGGATATAATAGCGCTTATGAGATTTATGGCGTTTAGGCCCATTGAGAGTTCGTTGTGAATGAAACAATAAAGGAAGTATTTCTTATTTTTACATTTGACCGAGCGAGCGAAGCGTCTCCGTTACAGCTTGGGGAAAATGCTTTCGTATGTCCGGTTGTTCTCCTCGACAGGTAGTATTTCTCTACCAGTTCTCGTGAAAGTTATGTGAGTAGGTTTTATAGCTTTGTAGGATATTGTAGTCATTTAGTTTTTTAGAAAATATTTAAAATGATGGAAAGGCGCTTAAGATCAGATCTCAACATCTACAGATCAGATCGCGAGATTTGCGAGGTCTACAGCTCACAGAGCCCCAATTAAAAAAATTAAAGCTAACTATTTTTTTACTACAAATATTTCGACCTACCGGCGCGAGAATTGATTGCCTCATTACATCACTATTTACGTCATTGCATCGATTGTCGAGGAATTCCTGGGAATCGCGTGACTAGCAAGTGTTTGATAAAAATCGATCAATCCACACTCGATTGTGCTTGCGAGTTCCGTGAGCCATTAGATTTTCATTAGAGATTAGTTTCAACGGTTATACATAAGAGCTCATGGAACGTTTTTTTATTAGCATAAATCTTAAATAAGCATGAAATAGTCCTCTTCAGATAATCATTCACTCATACTCATAAGTATGAGTATGAGTATACATTATGAAAATATTCACCTCCGATGTTTCGGTATACACCCATTTGCCAGAATTTCATTTGCAATAATTTCATTTGCCATAATAGTCAAAAGCCATTATATTGTTTCCCATAATAACATATGCAATACTTCTTGTTTACTATATTAGTCACGTGCCAGAAACTTTGTTTCCCATAAAATCAATATCAATAATATCATTTGTCATCATCATTGTAAGCCATAATGATCACTAGCCATAATATCATTTGCCATCCAAATTACTTCCCAGAAAGTAGGTTAGGTTAGGTTTGGTTAGAACTGTGAACTTTCAATATAATAATATAGAATACAAAGTTATTATAAGTAAGGAAACTTGCCTACCTATTCAACTCTAAGGCAGGTCAGTTTAGGTACGACGACGAGCGAAGCGAGGAGGAGTGTTAGGTTGAACCGTGACCATACAGCGCGCGAGCCGAGCGAGCGAAGCGAGCGTGCCGCGGCAGCGGCCGGCGAAGCGCCAGAACCGACTTCCAATATAATATAAAATTCTATTTAATAATATATAATACAAAATTATGATAAGTCAGAAAACTCCCCTACCTATTCAACTCTAAGGCAGGTCAGTTTAGGTACGACGACGAGCGAAGCGAGGAGGAGTGTTAGGTTGAACCGTGACCTTACAGCGCGCGAGCCGAGCGAGCGAAGCGAGCGTGCCGCGGCAGCGGCCGGCGAAGCGCCAGAACCGACTTCCAATATACCTAATATAAAATCCTATTTAATAATATATAATACAAAATTATAAATAAAAACAACTTTAATATAATAATAATCAATGTATTTATTGTAGTAATTTTTGTTTTTCTCGTACGAATAACCGTTTACATTGAGCTTCACACCACCTTTTGATGTTTTAAATAACTGACAAACATTACTTATATCCATTTTCAACACTAATACAACAGCAAACTATTGCACCAAGCACATATAAATGACAATTAATATCGCCTACAAAATGTAATGCATACCCATACATGTTTAATAATAACAAGTTTGTAAATATTTTTAGAGCGCCTACAGAGGAATATCGTGAGCAAGCATGGATGGATTCGGAGAAAGACCATTATTTAGTATGGCGTTTGAATATTCTATTAAATAATATTATTGCACTTAATAATATGGACAACAATTAATATGGCACTCGTACGTTCTGGAATCGAATAATCGGGTAAACAAAGAGTATGTCATATAATTTTTATGGTAAACAAACAATTCGGGCAAATGAAATTCGGGCAAATAAAATTCGGGCATACGAGTATTATTTTATATAACTTTCGGTCAAACAATAGACAACCCGATGTTTCGAGGGGACATTGCCCTCGTGGTCCCGGAGAATAACTGGCTGAAATTTACATCAACGTCTTCTAGCCGTACTGGTTTTACAAACTACCCGCATCCTGCTCCTATCAACTTGAATATTTGCACGAGGGATATACTCTGTCGACACATTAACTCAGCATGTCTGATTTTTCAGCCGGCAATTTTCGTTTACGCTTACACTTGTCAATGACCGAATTCCATGTGAATGAGATCCTAAAAATCCTTATAAAACTTCTACAACACAATAGTGAACACTATTGTGTTGTAGAAGTTTTATAATCATATTCTTATATTGCATAATTTAGCACTTCGCAGATTTTTCTACATCAAAACCATTCATAAAGGTTGACTCACACTAAAACGGGACGGGACCATCTAATCAATTTCTAAAGAAAGAATCACGTGAATCGGAGCCTTCGGAAGTCACGTGACGTTTTCTATAGAAACTGACAGATCGGCCCGGCCCGGCCTGGTCAAGTCGCGTTAGTGTGAGTCATGTTTAATAGTCTCGTTGACAAAATAGATTTCGATGATAAATATTTTACATAATATTTGGGTGGCATAAATAGGTGGTGTTTTGTAGGAGATCGCAGTACTAACCTAACCTACTTTTTTTTTACGTGGTGGAATGCATTTGGCACCTCGTCTAGCCGGGAAACTAGGACGGGTATGTGGGACTCGCAGGCCCGGGCCCGCACTACCCACTAAACCATCCTTTGTATGCCTGATCTTACAGCGATGGTGATGGTGAACATCGGATCGCCCTAGGCATGCAATCTCCACGCCGAGAACAAGGTGGAAAAACTCCGGGTTCCACCCTCTCGGGTCGCCTTCACGATTTTTATAGAGGTGGTACAGATACAAATAGGATCTAATATAGCGAATGCTCCAAACTATTGACAAAAGCTCTTTTCAACTGTAGGGCAATTTTATTTAGCCTTATTTAGACTTCGACTAGCTTAAGCGACAGGTCGTCCATCGCTATTGCACAAAACTGAGCCTAAAGCTTTCCTTGACGTGTCAGTTTGTAAAACAAATTCATTTGTTTCTGAAAAAATTAAATATTGAAGGACTGGTGGTTTTACTAAGGCCGATTTTAACGTTTGAAAGGACTGTTCACATTCTTGTGACCATAAATGGTACATCTTTACAGCACTACTTATTGAGTGGGTACGCTTTACCTGCAAAATTTACAATGAACTTACGATAGTAACTAGTAAATGCCACGAAACGTTTTACTTCGGTGGCGTTCTGTAGAGTAGGATTGAATTGCTAAACTTCTTCCAAAAACAACTAAATAATCCTGATATACCAAACATTGTTCATAATTTTAGCTGGACACAGCTACGGTCATTATCCGTGAAAAAGCGTTATGGGATGGTCATTTGATACTGATTTTTACTAGTTTGGAAAGCAGTAAGACGGCGGCTTGATTTATCTAAATTTATTTGATAAAACCCCTGATACAAGTCGAGATGCCAAAAGTAAATATAGCCCGATAAAGAGTCTAAAACCTCAGTTATATTAGGGAGAGGGAATTTATCGTCTTTTATTTGATTATTTAACTTTCTATAGTCGATGACAACGCGCCATTTCTTCTGTTTCGAGGAATCTGTTTTCTTAGGAACTAACAATAACGGATTTGACCATGCACTCCTCGTTTCTTCAATTATTACATCATCTAACATGCCGTTAATCTGTCTATCAAGGTTCCAGCCCTGCTCACCGGGGACCTTCGTCACTTTTTCTGTAGTATATGACATCTCTTTCAATTTATAACATTGTGATTTAATTTTAAGTTAACGAATCCATTAGATGTTACTTGCCCGCCCTATACCTGTAACATATATTATTTTATTATGGAACTGAATGTTCCAAGTATAGATGGTTTCATACTTTACGGCACAAATAGAGGCTCCGGTGTCTAGAAGCAAGTTGTATGCGGTCTTGGCTATATTTAAGGCCACCCGATTCAAATCGTTGCACGTGTAAACAATATCTGTCTCGAAAAAAATGATTAAGCGAATCTCTTTTAGGGAAACTAGGGGGTTGACCCACCGGACCATTTTCGGCGTGTGCCATCACGTGCATGTTGCCACGTCACATGTACCCACGACTACCTCCTCGCGAGTTGCCTTGTAGGGGCTGAGAGTAGCGAACATAGAAATACTGTCGCAGACCCCTTTAATAACGATATCCCCTGTATGAGTTGCGCCCGGGGCCTTTGTGGTACCTGTTTAAATTATTCTGTGAGCGCTACATACCCATGACCTCCGGTGTGCTGGACGCTGACGACCTGTTCGGAAAGTTCTTGTCCTGCGCAGCCTGGATCGCGTCCTTTAGGCTGCTGAAGTTCCTTGCCACAATGATGGTGCCGAGCCTTGGGTCCTTCAAACCATCTGCAAACTTCTTTTTATACATCTTTTCGTTCAGCCGTTTTAAAGCGTCATAACTCGCCGAATTACCTTACGCCTGCGTTATAGTTAACTTGTAAAAAAGCTTCTCTATCTCGGATCCATACTGATCAATGCTACGCCAACCCTGACTTAAATCTTGAAGTCGGGATCGGATAGCCGTGAACGACTATTATTAAACACAAAAGAGATTATTATTATATTATTATAATGTCAACAGCATCAATCAATCTTTTTGTGGTCTCCTCGGTACCGTCCATAAGCGGTACAAGACTACACGCTGACTTTAAATCGGACTCCATAGTGTCGATTTCACAACATTCACTATTTGTTTTTGTATTTTTTTCTACCCTCGTAGGCTTTGAACATAACTTTGAAATCTAGTTATTGTAGTGTTATTACCTTATTATTAACCTATATAACTACCTATAAGATTTACAGAATTGATTACCTTGATTTAAAAAGTTAAAAAGTAATTTATCTTACTATAAAAATAAAAACATAATACACTAAAGTATGTATTAGCGTATTCTAAACGTAATGATATTTATATGCAAATCATGTACAAAGACGGCCCACTATTACTAGTTCTTTGTTCTCTTAACGCAGCGATAACCGATGCGCTTGGCAACCGGTATTAGCTGCACTCGTGCTCCATATAAGGTAATATCGGAGGCAATCGTCTGTGATTGGTCGCGTATTCGAAGGCACGCTACCCCTCCGGCTTCCCTCGCCGGGCGTTTGCGGGCATTCTGAGATATGAGACACAGACCTCTGCCCGCGTCACTTTGTCGCGGTGTCTGTGCTCCTATGTTTCATGTGAAGTACCGAGCTTTATTATATTTTTTATGATAACGGTGTTAATTATTACACTTAGTGACTTGGTCAAAGTAAAAGTTTAGTGTTTATTGTTTCCCCACTTTTGGGTAAGTGTGAACATAAATTATTATTTAGGTTTTACTTTAAGCTTAACGTAGTTGTTATTTAAATAATGCTTTTGGCTAAGAAGCCAAACACAAGTGTGTTTAACGTGCGCTTATCTGCCTATAAAGGACATTCATACATATTTTCGTTTATGTGCCGCGTCATTCTTTTAACGCCACATATCTAGTGCTTAATTTTATCTATGTATTAGTTTTTTTTACATTACTTAGATTTATAAAACTTGTAGTCGCACCTTATTGCTCGCTTTGTTAACTCCGCTCTGCTTTTGTTCACCGCCACACCCAACCTGCAGGCTTTGGCACTTCCCTCTATTGTTTCTAAAAGTGGTGCTGAACAAAAGGCTAATAAGAAGGATTTCATGCTAACCCGTGGCACCGGTACATTACAGGAACACAGTTCCGGCGGTTGACTACTAAGAAAAGAGTTACCTCAAACTGGACATTTCGTCAAAATCCCGAAAGGCGGGTAGTGCCTGCAACATTTCGTCGCTTATCAGCTGTGTCGTCGTGCCCGTGTTGCTAACTGCGCTTGGAGCACCTACCGGCCGCCGCGCGAATAATAAGGGAAGTGTCGTTGTGCGGAATTCCAAGTGCCCAAATATTACAATTAGAGCAAATCCGTAAAGAACTGATCGAACTAAGGTTTTGCAGATCCACGATCCGTACTTCATGTTTATTCCTCAATATAGTAATTTGTAATCTGAATGTTGTATTATTTTACTTTATCTCTGTAGTAAAATAATAACGCGACAGTGGCGCCCATGACGTGGAAGTTGAACAGTTCTTTATGCTTGTAGTTTCGTTTCTGATTTTTTTTTGTTACTTGGAATTCACGCTTGGTTTGTGTCGTGTGCGTTGTAGAATTGTGAAGTTGTATTTCCTAAGGATTTTGTTGCAGTGTGCGTTGAGCAATTAGGGTATAGAGTGGATCCTATTTGTTTGCAGTTACAATAATAGTTTTATTGCTCTTGTTTTGTAAACACTCTTTACACTGATTTGCCCTCTCGTTTTTTTTTTAGTCTTGGTATAATTATTTACAGTCTATTCCTTCCTTTACTTATCTCTTTCTTGATCTATTTCATCTTAAACTAACTTTTATTTTTTTACCTTGTAAATACAGCTCAACTAATAATTTATTGTAACAGAACGGAGTATTACTTTTCCTATTGATTCACACTTACCCAAAGAAAAAAATGTCTGAAATTAAGTTTCTTTCGTTACAAAAGCCGGAACTCACTTACGAGGTAGCTATACGCGGTGAGACCCCCTCGTCGACTGTGGAGGGATTGCGTAAGCAAATAGTTAAACTTGCACCCTTGTTACCCTCTGACGATATTTTAGAGTCACCATTTGAGCCCAAAACTGATATTTCGGGGGTTGATGAATCTTTACTACGCCTCGAAGATATAGTTAAACAAGTTTCAACTGCCTTTGATAAGAATAAGCTCGTTCGAGCAAAGAATTTGCACAAACACATTACGTTTAGACTCGCCCGTAGGTATAGGTATAGGTATACGCGGGCTAGTTTCCGCAACTCGACGTCAAATGATGCGCCTATTTTGCGTGGTGGGTTGCCGGCACTACTCCTGCCAACCCAGCTCTTCCAGGAAGCCTAGCAGACCCTTAATGTTGCCGACGACTTCCGGGAGAGACCTCGGTGTACCGAGGTATTGTGCCCGGTAGTTTGCCACCCCAGTGCATTCGATGATGACGTGGGCGGCTGTTTCTTCTGCCTCCAAGCAGGCCCTGCAGAGTGCGCTGTCTGTAACACGCAAAGTATGCAAGTGTTTGTTGAAAAAGGCATGACCTGTTATGGCGCCGGTCAGGAGACGGAGCTGGGGCCTTTTCAGCTGTCTCAGCCTCCGCGACAGCCCGGGGGTGATTGTCGGGAGGGCTAACCTTGTTTGCCTGCAGGTTCCTATGTTAGACCAGTAAAGTTGGTGTTTTACCCTGGTGTCTTGTCGGAGAGTGCTCCGCAGCCAGGCGAGTGGCAGGGGTATGATCGGTTCTGGTCCTATCACGACCGTCTCCGAACCTTCCTTCGCCAATATGTCTGCTGCATCGTTCCCTCGCGAGTTGCTGTGCCCCTTGATCCATTGTAGAGTTACGCGATTGTTCTTACATACCTCCGACAGGATTGTGTGGCACTCGTGGACTAGTCCCGAGGTTAAAGTGTAGCCTTGTAGGGCCTGTAGTACTGATCGACTGTCAGAGAGTATGCGGATTGGGAAATCCGTTACCTTCCTTGCGACGATTGCGTGTGCTGCCAGTATAATGCCCAAACACTCCGCCTGGAAGACAGTGTTATGTGCACCCAGTGGTGTAGAGATGTGTATATTTAGGTCCTCAGAGAATACTCCTGAGCCAGTGCCCGACCTTGTCTTTGATCCGTCCGTGAAGATTCTCAGCTCCCTTGGGTTGAGGCCTTCCCGGGGGTCTTCATGTAATTGTATCTTGTATTTCTTATCGAATATGTATTGCCTGGGTATCTTATCAGTTGCTGCCTCTATGAGCGGCTCCTTACCTATAGCCTCGTAGAGGATTTCGGTGTGGGGTACCCGAGGCAGTCTCCAGAGATTCATCTTCTTAAGACGTACCGCCGCGGCTAGTGCCTCCTGTTGTATAAGGAGGTGTAGCGGCGGGAGGCACAGTAGGGCTTCCAGGGCAGCGGTTGGTGTTGTCCGCATGCATCCCGTGGCCGCCATACAGGCCAATCTCTGCAGTCTTTGTAGTTTGGCCTCCACCGTGGACAGCCTGGTTCGTGGCCACCAGACTATCGCACCATAGCTTATTATAGGCCTTATTACCGCCTGGTATAGCCATAGAGTGATTTTCGGGGAAAGTCCCCAGGTCTTACCTACCATTCTACGACACTGCCAGAATGCGATTGTAGCTTTTTCAATTTTGTTGTTAACATGATTGCTCCAATTCAACTTACTGTCAAGTAGTACTCCCAGGTATTTTACTTCAGTTGCTAGTTGGAGTTCTGTATTGAACAGTTTGGGCAGCCGAAAGTTGCCCAGTTGTCGTTTGTTGGTGAACAGTACTAGTTCAGTCTTCCTGGGATTAACTGTAAGCTCGTTTGCGGTGCACCAGCGTTCCACGATGGCTAGTGCACAGCGGGTGACATCGCATATCGTACTTGTGTGATTGCCGCTCGTAAGTATCACTATATCGTCAGCATAGCCGATCGTGTAATGGTGATTGTTGTTCAGCTTGGTGATCAGGTCATTCACCACTAAGTTCCATAGCAGTGGCGATAGGACTCCCCCCTGCGGGCAACCTTTCGCCACCAGCGCCTGTTGTTTTTCGTCGGTCCCGAGTCTGATAACTCTCTGGCTCAACATGTTATTTATCCATTTAACCATAACTGCAGACTCGCCCGTATTGATACTTCTTTAACGCCTGAACTTGTACAAAATCTTAATAGGAGCGTAAATAAATCCGAAGTCTTGGGCTCGAGTCTCGATAAGTTGGAATCGGATTGCCAACCATCGTTGTTCGATAATGCTGCCTCAGATTCCACCCCTCTGGAAGGGAGAGTTATATCTGTTACTTGCGACAAAGGATTTCTTACGGAGTTATCGAAACTGAAATATAATGGTAAGACTTGTGTTCGAGCATTTATAAAGAGGGTCGACGAATTCACCTCAGCCCGCTCTATACCTGGATCGAAGATACTTTCTTTTGCCACAGAAATATTTAGTGATGACGCTCTTCATTGGTTCCGTGGTATCAAAGATCAGGTTTCTTCCTGGCAGCACGTCTGTAATCGCTTAAGGGAAGATTTTAGTCGACCCAATTATGATTATTTCTTTCGCGACGAAATAAGAGCCCGAACACAGGGTGAACGAGAAAATATTACTGTCTATTTAGCTATAATGGCCGGCATGTTCTCACAACTCGACAACCAACCTACGGAGGCTGAAAAGCTGGAGATTCTTTTACATAATATCAGACCTTGCTATGCCGCGGTATTATCTTCTGTGCAATCTGTTACGGATATTGACACCTTGCGCTTGCTTTGCAAAAATTATGAGAATATCCAATCCCGACTTTCCCATTTCCGTGAACCACCACGATTAACACAAGACACTATGGCACCGGATTTTGCGTACTCGCACCCCAGCGGTTCGAATCGATTTTTCAAGCCCTTTTCCACAGCTGGTAACAAGACATTGTCATATCCAGCCCGTTTACACAACGAAAGCAGCACCAAGCCTGTGCATGTAGTTACTGCCAAAAATAAATTTTGCCCACGTTGTAGGGACGACACGCATTCTTTGAGAAACTGCAAAGCTGAACGGACCATTTTGTGCTTCCGTTGTGGTCGGCCTGACGTACGTTTTTATGACTGTCCTGATTGCCAGAAACCGTCTTCCAGCCTTTCAAAAAACTAATTAATCAGAATTGTGGTGCATCTGGGTCTTGTAACTTCAATACAACAGAATGGGATGACTGGTTGAAAGTCGTTAAAAATTTCTTTTGTGCTTACAAGGTCGCCTCAGTTCTGTCAACTAAACCCAGGGGTGATAACAGAGCTTATATTAACATAAAAATTAATGATAAGGATGCTATTGGCCTTTTAGATTCCGGTGCTGAAGAAACTATCCTTGGCTGTAACGCGCACAAAGACTTATTAGATTTGAATCTGACTCTATACACGGATCACACTCACAACTTTGAGGGTGCCGGTGGTCAGATCTTAAATTGTATAGGTTATTTGCTGTTACCCATTGAATTTAACAGTACAACTCACATAATCAAAGCGTATGTTGTTCCAACGGTGAAAAATTCCTTAATTTTAGGACTCGACTTCTGGAGGAAATTTGAGTTATGTCCCAAATTAATTGGCGCTATCGACATCTCTCAGTCTACTAATTCTCCAGGGGTTTTCTTGTATAGTAGTAACTCGCCCATCCATATAATAGGTACGGAAAGTATGAATAGCTCACAGCGTGACAAAGTTCAAAATATTGTAAATTTGTTTCAACAACAGTCCACAGCCGTCAGGGGACTAGGTCGAACTTCCTTAATTTCACACCACATAGATACAGGAGATGCACCCCCGATAAGGCAGCGTTATTATCGCATGTCCCCTGAAAAGCAACGCATATTAATCGAGCAGGTGGACGAAATGTTATCCCTTGACGTTATCGAGCCGTCCGAAAGTGCTTGGCAGTCCCCAGTGCTTATTGTAAAGAAAAAAAACGGAGAGCCGCGTTTCTGTCTAGACAGCAGAAAGCTCAATTCGGTCACTAAGAAAGACGCCTACAACCTACCCTATATGTCAGAGATATTGGATAACCTTCGGGATGCTAGGTTTCTCTCTAGCATCGATCTTTCAAAAGCTTTTTGGCAAGTACCCATCGTTGAAAAGGATAGGGATAAAACTTCATTTTATGTGCCCGGTCGTGGTACATTTCGTTTTAAAACCACCGCGTTTGGCTTAACTAATGCACCGGCAACGCAACAGCGCCTAGTGGATATGATGTTTGGTCCTGAATTCGATTTAAAGGTGTTCGCCTATCTTGATGACATTATTTTAGTTAGTGCCACCTTCGATGAACACATATCTTTACTGACTCGTGTTCTTGATAAGTTAAAGCATGCAAATTTGACGATAAATATCGAAAAGTGCCAGTTTTTTCGGACCCAACTTAAATATCTTGGCTATTTGGTTGACTCTCAGGGTTTACGAACCGACCCAGATAAGGTGGCCGCGATAGAAAAATTTCCGGTACCGAAGTGTAAAAGAGATTTAAAACGATTTTTGGGTACTGCTTCCTGGTACCGCAGATTTGTACCCAATTTTAGCACATTGGCAGGACCTCTGAACAAACTAACCTCAAATAAAAAGAACGCACCCCCTTTTAGATGGTCGCCGGAAGCTGACACTTCGTTTAATGAACTCAAAAAGTGTTTAATGACCGCGCCCGTCTTAGCATGTCCAAATTTCCAATTGCCGTTCGAGGTTCACGCAGACGCTAGTAGTTACGGTATAGGGGCAATGTTGACGCAAACACAAGATGGCAAGGAAAGACCGGTTGCTTATATGAGTAGAGCCTTATCGGGAGCTGAACGGAATTACGGTATAACAGAGAAAGAAACGCTCGCAGTCTTAACAGCGCTGGAGCACTGGCGTTGTTACCTAGACAATGGTAAGACTTTTACTGTATATACCGACCATTCCGCGCTACAATGGTTCCTTTCTCTCGATAACCCAACCGGTAGATTGGCTCGTTGGTGCATAAGATTATCCTGTTTTGATTTCGCAGTAAAGCACCGCAAGGGTTCTGATAATATTATCCCAGACGCGTTGTCTCGACTTCCTGCAATCGATAGCATTACCACCGCTAATTCCTTTAGTTCAACCGCAGACACCTGGTACAAAGACAAATATAATACTTGCCTTAGTAACCCAATTTGTTTACCTAACTTCAAGATAATTAACAACACCTTATTTCGGCTATCAAAAAATCGTTTTCCGTTGACGTCAGAGTTTGCCTGGAAAGAAGTAGTACCAGACGAACTGCGCGAAAAGGTCATTAGTGACTATCACTGTGAACCCACCGGTGGTCACCTAGGTATACATAAAACGTATTTGCGTCTGGCTCTATGCTACTTCTGGCCTAACATGCATGCGGATTTTGTGTCTTTTGTTTCCAAATGTCCGACCTGTCTGGCAATTAAATCCCCTAATCACGCGACGCTTGGTGAAATGGGCCGACCAAAACAGTGCTCAAGGCCGATGCAGATGATTTCGATCGATTTTATTGGACCTTTGCCAAAAAGCCGGAAACAAAACACTTTTCTATTTGTCATAGTTTGTTGCTACTCAAAGTATTGCATGATGTTTCCGCTCCGTAGAGCTACAGCTGATTCTGTCATCAAGATACTTGAAGACGAATGGTTTCTCGTACATGGCGTACCTCAGACTATTCTGCTAGACAATGGCAGCCAGTTTATCTCTAATAGTCTTAATAACTTGTTCCGTAATTATAAAGTGCCAAATGTATTTTTTACGGCTAAATACTGTCCACAGGTCAACACAGTGGAAAGGTATAATAAAACCATTGTTACCTGTATATCATCCTTTATTGAAAATGATCATAGAACATGGGATACAAAATTGCGAAAAATTCAGTTTGCTATGAATAATTCTACAAACGAAGCAACTCGTTACACGCCCACTTTCATTGTTCATGGAAGAGAATTGGTTATTTGTGGTTCCCATTACGTCAACCCAAACTTAGATGATGAAATAATATTCTTGCCTAGGGATGTATATTGTGATAATGTAGGTTATCTTGCTGGCGTGTTTAGCGAGGTGCAATCATCCCTTTATAATGCGTTTATTAAAAACACAAAGAAATATAATTTAAGACGGAAAAGAGCCGAATTCAATATTAACGATACAGTCTGGAAGCGTACCTTTTATCAAAGCGATAAGGATGGTTTCTTTAGCAAAAAGTTGGCCCCAAGGTTCATGAAATGCAAAGTCTCAGAAAAACGGTCCCCGCTTGTATATCGCTTGCAAGATACTGATGGTAATGATCTGGGACTTTGGCATATTAAGGATTTAAAATGCACCAATAGGGGTTAACTTAATTTTCTTTTATTCGCCGTAATAGTAGGTTACAAGTGCCGGATTTTAATTCTGCTGTAGTGTAATTAAATCCTGGAGAGGCGGGCGGAATCTGTAGTGTTATTACCTTATTATTAACCTATATAACTACCTATAAGATTTACAGAATTGATTACCTTGATTTAAAAAGTTAAAAAGTAATTTATCTTACTATAAAAATAAAAACATAATACACTAAAGTATGTATTAGCGTATTCTAAACGTAATGATATTTATATGCAAATCATGTACAAAGACGGCCCACTATTACTAGTTCTTTGTTCTCTTAACGCAGCGATAACCGATGCGCTTGGCAACCGGTATTAGCTGCACTCGTGCTCCATATAAGGTAATATCGGAGGCAATCGTCTGTGATTGGTCGCGTATTCGAAGGCACGCTACCCCTCCGGCTTCCCTCGCCGGGCGTTTGCGGGCATTCTGAGATATGAGACACAGACCTCTGCCCGCGTCACTTTGTCGCGGTGTCTGTGCTCCTATGTTTCATGTGAAGTACCGAGCTTTATTATATTTTTTATGATAACGGTGTTAATTATTACACTTAGTGACTTGGTCAAAGTAAAAGTTTAGTGTTTATTGTTTCCCCACTTTTGGGTAAGTGTGAACATAAATTATTATTTAGGTTTTACTTTAAGCTTAACGTAGTTGTTATTTAAATAATGCTTTTGGCTAAGAAGCCAAACACAAGTGTGTTTAACGTGCGCTTATCTGCCTATAAAGGACATTCATACATATTTTCGTTTATGTGCCGCGTCATTCTTTTAACGCCACATATCTAGTGCTTAATTTTATCTATGTATTAGTTTTTTTTACATTACTTAGATTTATAAAACTTGTAGTCGCACCTTATAGCTTATCGCTTTGTTAACTCCGCTCTGCTTTTGTTCACCGCCACACCCAACCTGCAGGCTTTGGCACTTCCCTCTATTGTTTCTAAAAGTGGTGCTGAACAAAAGGCTAATAAGAAGGATTTCATGCTAACCCGTGGCACCGGTACATTACAGGAACACAGTTCCGGCGGTTGACTACTAAGAAAAGAGTTACCTCAAACTGGACATTTCGTCAAAATCCCGAAAGGCGGGTAGTGCCTGCAACATTTCGTCGCTTATCAGCTGTGTCGTCGTGCCCGTGTTGCTAACTGCGCTTGGAGCACCTACCGGCCGCCGCGCGAATAATAAGGGAAGTGTCGTTGTGCGGAATTCCAAGTGCCCAAATATTACAATTAGAGCAAATCCGTAAAGAACTGATCGAACTAAGGTTTTGCAGATCCACGATCCGTACTTCATGTTTATTCCTCAATATAGTAATTTGTAATCTGAATGTTGTATTATTTTACTTTATCTCTGTAGTAAAATAATAACGCGACATTATGTATACACGTAATATTAGTGGACAAGTTATTGGTCTCAGTAACAATATCCAGTTTCACGTCCTTTAGTAAAGAAAACTGAGTAATATATATTACACCTATCAATAATATCACTTACCTTTGACAGCTGAGTTTTAGTCACGTTACCATCAAACCTCGATTTTCCTTTTTTAACTAAATATTTTTCTTAAGACAGTTAACTCTTCGTAACATTTCAATAATTCATCTGCCATTACAAAATTACACTAGATTTATACCTACTTATTTTAACTTACATTTGCGCCGCACACACATTACTGTTTTTGGAACCGGAGAAAAAACCGTTTTTTGTCGCGGGTGAGTTCGATTTAATTATTTTATTCAGTTTAATTCATTTCAAGAATAATGTACTTAGATAACTCTTTGATAGAATACGTACGAGTATCACTTTGTGATGATCCTTTTCGTCCACAGTTGTCCGTCCTAGAAAACCACATACAATATAAATTATTTCGTCTGCTGCCGTGGTGATAAAGTTACTGGATTTACCACATAATTCTTTCCATATTAACGTGGAGTACCATCTGTAGCCAGTCCACGCAGCGCGCAGGGAAGTGCCCAATTTCTTCCTTTTTATTATACTAACTAAATCTTCGGCGATCATCACTCGAAACGACTATCATTTTATAATTTGTTTATTTTATATTCATGTGTATGCATTTTTTACTTTTCGTGGCTTAATTCTTGATAGTAAATACCTGGCGCCAGTAAGGAACGGTTAGGGATAAATTTCTGAATGATTAGGTTATTAATGAATGGTTAATAGTATTATTATTATTGCTGAATTCTGTTTCGATTTTCCGTCTAATTTTTATTTTCTGTGGATACAATATTTAAGTAAATATCTTCCGTGGACATTGTAATAGTGTTAATTTTGTCTTATATCTAGATTTCAAATATACGTGTTTACTTGTCGCATCAGATAATAAATATTATAGTGTTTTTTTTTCTAATATTTCCTACAATGCGCAGTAATAGTAATGCCAAGTATACCTTTATGAAAAATTATCTATTTCTGTGTTTCTGCAATAGATGTTAATGCGAAATGTATTTCTGACAAATTATATTATGCCAGATGAGGGTGACCCAATCCTAAAACCATCGACCCGATTTAAATTGAGGTACTTCTTATGACTACAGAAACGACGATCGGTTGAAAGGATTTTAGGGTTAAGCAACTCAATCCAGTGGTTTAGTTAACGACGCGATTAATTATGTTTAGAATTAGATAATTCATATTTTATTTTATTTCTTACCGATATAATTTAGGAGAAATTCATATTTTTTTATCGATAATGTTTCGCTGCATGCTCGGCACAAGAGAGCAAAGAGCCTCATGAAATTTCAGCATAATGGTTTATACAATTGTAAAGGACGAATCAAATCATTTATTAAAATGTAATAAAATGTTTTGATTCATGTTTTTTTATGTAGTCTCACTACTATATATAAGGATCGAACCAGCGACCTCCTGCTTTCGCTGCAGACGCCCTAACCACTGGGCTACCCGACCACGGCAACCAGAGTCCGGACTTTCCTAAGTATTTATATGCACATCCTTTCTTATTTTAAACGTTTAAGGTACTTTCCGCCAATCCTACAGCTCAGACTTACGTCTAGTGCTGCCTTCTAGATCAACTTTACAGATTATTTTCAACTAGAAGTAAGGGTGACGTCACCATTCTAAACAATTGTAAAGCACGAATGAAATCATTTATTAAAATGTATGTAATAAAATGTTTTGATCCATGTTTTTTGTTTTTTTAATTAGTCGCACTACTACGAGTATATATAAATTATAAATTGAAAGAGATGTCATATACTATTACCGATCGGTGAGCAGGGCTAGGATATGGTTCGATCCCAACCCTGCTCACCGGGGGCCTTGGTCACTTATTCTGTAGTATATGACAAAAAACTTTTTGTGTACCTATGTACAAATCCCGTAACGAGTGTCAAAGTGTATTAAAATATTAAAACCAATTCAGCTTTGTCTCTAATTTTTTCAAGGAAATCGCCTGTTTCCTGTAGCATGCAGTCTGCAGCAATGCAACCGCAGCTTTGATCCCAAAACTAACTTGCTTCCGTTCATAGATCAAACTCGAAGTCAATGTCAGTAATAAAAAAAGCATGCGTCTAATTAATTCGAGGATGTCAACTCGGAACCAGTTAGAACAGACCGCTACCTCCTCTCAGCAGCGTTAACTTACTGCACATATCAGAGAGGATTTAAGAGTGTCGTGAGGTCTCGTTAAGCTGGTGACAAACGTAAATGAAGCCTGACGGCTCAATGGCTTGGGATGTCAAATGAGGGGAGTGTTCTGCGTAAACATACTGATGAGAGTACCCGTATGGCGTATATGAATAAATTTGATATTTGATGTCTATTTAGCATATTTAGATTTTTATAAATAACGTGTGGCATATTTATGAGCTTTGACTCTTACTTCTGACATAAGTACCTACTGATTTAATGAATGATTTTATTAAGTAGGTATATTATATTAATATTAATGAAAGAAAATTCCCACATACACATGGGAATAAGTTTATGAATATGTTGAAATCGGGACATGTTTGAATCCGCCGAAATTATGTCGAGCCAAATTTGGCCTTAATTACGAAAGTAGCCAGTTTGAAATCTATTTAATGTTAAAGTTTTATAGAAGTCATCTATAAAACGATTTAAGCAGAGCGCGTAGCACCAACGAGTATCTTGGTCGTTAGTGTGAATGCAAAAAATCGCAATTGTGCAATGCGATCCATATTGATACGAGGCTGTTAAATACCCCACATACTTGCTATCGGATATGAGTATCAAGATCGGTAAGTATGTACGTGTTTTGATGCAGTGTCATGATACGAAGTTATGATTTGATACGTGATGCGCCGATCATCAACGGGGATATGGATTCGCTTTCAACAAGTTTGTACGTGTTTCGTCTCAAGCAGCGACTGTATCACAGTCGAGCGATCACAAAAATGATACGGGGCGTTGATACGCTTCCCAGTGATATCCCTCTACGAAACCTAGCATCTTTTTTAGGTTGCTTATTGCTTCCTTTAGTGTTTCTGGAGTTCCTAAATACTTACTCATGTATACTTCTATGTGTCCGCATTCTAGGAGAATATGTTTTGTCGTTACCTCTTTTTCCATGCATGCTCTGAACATAGGACTGTCTGTTATGCCCGTGTTATATATACATGTTTGTTTAGTGTGTTGTGTCTTGTGAATTATTAGCTATTTTCCGCAGTCGGTGTCTGGGTGTCCTCAGCAAGGTTCTCGTGAGCTTGTAGTTCATGTCCAGGAGGATTTATTTGGTTTTTATACATATATGTATGTCCAAATTATTCCAGTATTAGTTGTGATTGGTTTTGTATGTACGATAAAGGTAGTGGTATAGGTTCAGCTCCATAATTGTGTTGGTGTCTCTGATCCTCTTCTCGTTAATTCATCCGCTGCATCGTTCCACATTGAGCCACTGTGTCCTTTTATGCATTTTATGGCTACTTGGTTACCTGCCTTGCTTAATGATATTCGAGCGTGAGTTGTGAAGTAAATTTGTCGCTGCATAGCGCCTGTAGTACCGATTTACTGATGATCGGGAAAAACGTATCGCAGCGTATCGCGTATCAAATCGTAACTACGTATCATGAAAAGGTATCAAAAAACGTCCATACTTACCGATCTTGATACGTGTATCCGATACCCGAACCTCATCTAATGAAGCAGAAAGGGACTAATTTAAGTCGTAGATTAGGACAAAAACTCATATGCTGATCGTACTAGTAATACTATAGTATATTATTTATATTACAAGTAGGTACTACCTGCTTGTGATATTATACCAAGGTAAGTACTTACTTTTAAATTTCAATTCAATTTCAATTTGTAATATTTTTTATTGCATAAAATCTTTACGTACCGACAAAAACAATCATGTGCTAGTGTAGAATAAATTCTCCAAACGTAACAGTGCACGTATGAAAATTTTTCCATTTCCTCTCGATACAATCCGACTGAATTCAAAATCAAGGATAGAAAATATTGGCCGTTTTGATGCTACAGAAATCCCTGTTGAAATATAAAATGGTACAATAAATAATATTTTGCACTGGTATAAAATGAAATGGTAATTTTATTTTGTACCGATAAGAATACAAAGACATTTCCTACGAGCCCTGGAACAAGTTACATTATTTGAAATAGAAAACTCCCTTGAATATTAATATACTTTTATCGGGTTACTCACGTCAATAAAGTCGAAAATAGCTCGACATATTTCGGAACGGTCCGCGTCCCATAATCATGAGTGAGATGCGCTCGCGTATATTAAGAAGTTACATTATGATGAAAATCCCATTTTAATTTTGTTTTATCCTTACTACACGTACCTAGTACTTATCGGTTATTGTCAAGAATAGTACATTTGATTCGAAATTATGAATAGTTTCAATTTGAGTTAGGTTTCTATAATTTAACTAAATAGATTAGTCACAAAGGAACGAACATACATACATGCATACTCGTATATATATTGTTAAACACATTACCCTTCTTTGCGTTGCGCGGTCGGGTAAAACGCAAGAGGAAACGCCATTCTTAGATATATATAGTTCCTTAATAGTTTTGTGGGCATTTCGAGGTTGTCCGTGATTGGCTACCTATGAATTGTGCACGTTGATAGCATTTAACCGCAGTCTGTCCTGTGGTCAATGGATTCAATCTGCGGTCCGGAATTAATTAACCATTTAGGGATATGTCGTATTTTAGTTAACGTCAGAAGCCCATCCCAGATGGCCGTGGGTTCGAATCTCATCCGAACATAGGTACAATATATTTTTCTTAAAAATACGAAAAAAACAATGTAACTATGTTTGTTACAATTTGTCTCTTCACATCAGTGAAGATAAGCGATGACACTTTACACATCGCGTTAACCTATATGGTATATATATATCTATATGGTGTACCATTGTGCATTGGAATGTTTCGAAAAATGAGAAATTTTCCACAAAATATATTCTCATATTTCTCGATCGAAATTATCGTTTATTTTTATTTATTTAATTAATTATCTTAATTAATTATCTTATCGAAAACTTCTCATTTTTTTTTTGTGGGTATTGAAGATTTCTGAAATACAATTGTAGAACACGAATCAAGTCATTTATTAAATGTACCTAATAAATGTTTTGATTCATGTTTACGAAAAAAACTAAGTTTATGAATTGAAATAGATGTCATATACTACAGAAAAAGTGACCAAGGTCCCCGGTGAGCAAGGCTGGGAACGAACAAGCGACCTCCTGCTTTTGCGGCAACATGTGAATCAAAACATTTATTACATTTAATAAATGATTTGATTCGTGCTTTACAATAGTATAGAATGGTGACGTCACCCTCGCTTCTAGTTGAAAATAATCTGTAAAGATTATCTAGAAAGCAGCTCTAGACGTAAGTCGGAGCTGTAGGATTGGCGGAACGTACCTTAAACGTTTAAAATAAGAAAAGATTGCATATATTTAGGAAATTTCGGACTCTGGCCGCCGGGATCGGGTAGCCCAGTGGTTAGGGCGTCTGCCGCGAAAGCAGGAGGTCGCTGGTTCGATCCCAGCCCTGCTCACCGGGGACCTTGGTCACTTTTTCTGTAGTATATGACATCTCTTTCAATTTATAGTTTACTGAAATGTTAAATGAATATTAATTTAATTCGTAAGAAATTTTCGAGAACTATTCCTGAAACATTCCGCAATTGCCACATCTATAAACTTACGTCGAAATGCGTCTCTATATTTCTAGCGTTGTCTTTTAATATTTGTTGTAACAATCCTCAAACCCTGTTTTAAATTGTCCGAATAAGTAAGCATGAAGTTCTAAATTGTGGATCAAAACCCATTGAGATCCGGGTTGGAACCTAAACTCACCGCAAAGGATACGCACGAATATTGAGATTGGTTTTTACAATCTGGTATAACATTTTAAACCTAACCTGCATTCGTATTTGAAGTTACATGCAGTTACATACATACCAGCATACATGAATTTACGCCTGTATTTCCAATAAGGGGTAGGCAGAGAACATGAAACTGCTTAGTTTCAGTGGGCCTTTAGCAAATAAAGGGTTAAAAGATAAAAATATTGTGATGTTGCAGTGGCATGTTGCTATAACATCTCCCACGACACATTTGAACCCATATCCCACAGTCGACCTCTAGCACACCCACGGGACGAAAGGAATCGGTGAAATTCTTTAACCACACGGGGTACAGAAAGATACAACTCCATTTATATATATACCTACTTCAAACGTTCTCGATGAGTATATACAGGTTGTAACAAAAGTACCGAATGATATTCCAACAGCTGATAAGGTCAATTACCCTGAGTGCGATGCAAGTAAAAATCTTCGAAATTTGTTTTTTATATATACACTTACAACCTGTATGTAGTTTAAATAACTATGGCATTTAGTTGAGGTTTTCTTTCTTATGTAGCAAAGTAACATGGTGGCATTGTGTCAAAGCGCTAAGTTAGATTGCATTGGATCGGAGATAACGGAGGTTCTCATTATAAATGCATCGGTAGGGAGAAACCTTTAAAATTATTAATCCGAAAATAAAAATTGGTTTGGCCTCGGTGCGTATTTTTAGATAAAATAATATTCTTAATCTTCCTTGTACTTGCAATAGGGACCTATGTATGTTCGTCCAGTTAACAGAAATGTTTATCTAGTGGATATATGGACTTCAATGTCAGTAAACCTATTGTTACTGAAGGTGACAGAGTACCGGTACTATCTGCTCTCCCCATCTGTCTATCCCTTTGACATGCATTCAAAAACTAATTGCGTTTCTACGTTCACCGACCAATATTTAATACGAAATTTAGTACGATAGTATTAGTAAATGTAGCATATGTGTGCCTGTAGCTGGGTATACACACTTCACACTTACTTGCATTGAACCGGCCGTCTGTTGCTTTACTCGCTTTTAAGTATTCTGTATTTATCAGAGGCGATTTGCGTATGTACGGTCAACTCTAGCCATAATGGACACTCCTGGAAATAAAGTATGTAAGCAGGGAGTTGCATTAACTATCTTTTCAGCAGACTACATAATCTAAATCTTTCTCGATAAAAAAAACAAAAGTAAAGTACTAAGTCTCGAGATTATTCGGGATTTTAACCATTTTTGCAAAGCCAAAGCTGCAGTGGCTCCAAAGATTTTTTTTGTAAGGATTTAACGGGAAAGCAGGTTACTTATAGCAGCTACAACGAAAAAGGGGAAAGCTATCATTTTAAGCCCATTTCGCTATGACGCGTTTTAAAAATAAATAAACTTACGAAGCAAATGGAAAGTGTGCCATTGACATACATATTAGTAGTTCTATTACACGGACACTTTACACCGACATGGATATTCTTCAGTGAGTGTCAAGTTGTACTTTTCTTAAGGACAGGCATATGAGTTTCCTGATGGGCTTGTAGTCAGATTGGCAGAAGGAGCTTAATATCCAGAACTTATACTATTAATTGTAAGCAGAATCGTCCGCGAACGATATCAAAACGTTTTCATTTCGCTATGAGATCAGATGGATAAGGAGACAGTCTAAGATAATAAGGCTAGCTTATTTATTCAAGAAATAATTAGTTTCCGCATTGTGTAGCCGTAAATTCTTTCCCAAACTGGATTTACAAATGACTTATTTAGGTCTATAGAGTTATACAATTAAGAAAGTATATTTTTAACAGACCCGGCGCTGCTTGGTCCTTCTCCGTCATTGCGCACAAAAGCATATGCAACCATACTAACCGCTGCAGCCTTTGTTTTTTGGATGGGCGCTGAGCTACTCTCTCTCTCTCTGCGCTTCTAGGTTGCAAAAATACTACCTGGACCTGGGCAGTGGGGTGCTCTGATTCAGTTTTGGTAACCAATTTATTATGCTTTTTACGAAGCTGCCCTTATTACCCTACTAAGGGCCACTTTCATCAGCCAGGGTTAGCCAACTAACCTGGAGTTAAGCGTTTTTTTAGTAAGGAATTTGATAGCTACTCCGGGTTAGTTCACTTACCCTGGTGGCCCTAAGACGAAGTTTAAAGGAACGTTATGTATTTAACTACACGTATGTTTACTTCTATGTTCCTTTGTAACTACTCAACAGCTTAACTGGTTTGGCAAATTTATCTTGATGGCGCAAATATACTGGAAAAATATACTGGTTGGGTTACTACACTACGGGTTGGTACACTAATTTAAACGTTAAAAGTACGAAAAAAGCAAAAAAGTTGTCATAATATTTGTCAACGCCAAGAATTGTTAAGGGCAATTAAAAAAAAAAAGGAATTAACGTTGTTATTACTAACGTCTTGTTTTCTCAGAAAATACTTCGCTAAAATGACAAATGCAAGGGGAAAGCTGTAATAATTACGGTAGCAGTCGGTGAGTGCCATAACCGACTTTTAGAGCTGTTTTTCCAGTGTGGCTTCCCCAACCTTTTTAGCATCCACTCATAGCACAGCCGGTCTCATACGAAATATTTTAAGAGCTTTGTCCACAAACTGTGAGATCGAAAGCTTTGAGGATGCTAAAACTGCTTTTAAAATTGCCTGCCCGGGCAGACTTTCCAGACAACGCAAAAACACACAGGAGTTGGGATAATGTTTACTGCGATTTAACTTACAATACTCTTCTAAATAAATCTACAGGTCCAGATCACGCGAGGCTTCTGGTGGTCGGATCCCGAGAAGCTGGTTACTGGCTTCATGCCCATCCTTCGACTAATACTGGTACTTTCTTGGATCCGACCTCCCTTAGACTGGCGACTGGTTTGCGACTGGGGGTTTCGGTGTGTGCGCCACACTCATGTCCTTGTGGCACAGACGTGAACCGACTGGGACACCATGTATTATGCTGTAAAAAAGTGCAGGCGGTTTTCCGAAACATGCGTCGCTTAATGACATAATCCGTCGGTCTCTTGCCACCATCAATGTGCCTGGTCTCCTTAAGTCATCTGGTATTTTCAGGGATAATGGCAAGAGACCCGATGGGGTGTCCTTGGTTCCTGCGAGTTTGGGTCGGATGCTAGTGTGGGATGCTACTTGCGTAAACACGCTGGCATCACCGTCCCACCTCCAACGAACTAATTTAAAAGCGGGCAGAGTGTACTATTTTGTACCATTTAGGGTCGAAACTGTAGGCCCATGGGGCCCCAGCGCACGCAAGTTTTTTGTAGAAATCGCGTAACGTGTGGTTGATGTAACTGGTGACCGAAGAGCTGGTGGCTTCCTCGCACAACGCATCAGCATTACGATACAACAAGTAAATGCCACCAGCATCCTAGTTACATTTAAGATTTAAAATTATTTAAAGATTTAAGGTAGGTAGAGGTGGGTAGGTAGGTAAGTTGCACTTACTGTATATATTTTAAAATAAA
Organism: Lathronympha strigana; assembly: GCA_949128165.1. Taxonomy (NCBI): domain Eukaryota; kingdom Metazoa; phylum Arthropoda; class Insecta; order Lepidoptera; family Tortricidae; genus Lathronympha; species Lathronympha strigana. Next base: position 4,313,021 of record OX421905.1, read on the forward strand.
TTAGGCGAATAATATACATTTGTTTATTACGTCAGATTACAGAAATACAAATAAAAAAGAAGTAGGCACTTAATACTAAAATTTAAACACACTTAACCGCAATCTACAACTTAAATATTATTAAAAAAACTCCCAAATCAGCCTCTCATATTATAAACGAAATTCCATCCCCCCCCTCTATCTCCGAAGTTTATGAAGGATTTTTTGTTCTCTTTATCTGAGAAAAAAAGCTTTCTTTAGAAACTTGTAGATAATTAATCTTTTTTTTTAATATGTACACATTTGCATACGCGTCACTTATCGTTGAAAAATAATACGGGTTGTAAAAATTTTGCCTACATTTTAAATTTTTCAGTTATACCTAGTTAGGGTTGTCTTTTTAAATGTTGTATTTCGTGACTGTGCGCTGACAATTGGAACAGTTGACTTTTATTTCGGTGGTCCTGAGTGGATTTAGACCAGCTATATAGAGTCAACTATTGTTTCGTGGGGGGAAAGAGGGGAAAGTTTGGTCCGCCGCGCTCTGTGTGTTGTGAAACCACAATTAGTAATAAAAGCCTCGATAATTGTATTTTTCAAACATATCCTCTCTTTACATGTTTTTGGTTGGAGCGTTAAAAAACGGTTGAGATTATTAAAACAATTCTATTTTGAGGCGTCCGTCCACTATCGCATTTTAATTTTTTCGCGTGCTCCTGCAATTAGATCTTACCCACTCTCTTTTGGTCGCATATCTGCACTCTTAACTAAAACAGTGTAGATACTATCGCTAATGAATTCAATCATAAATTGTCCATGCATTTTTGAATACCACTGTACCTATTATATATGTATACTAAGAATCCATTTCTTTGCGAAAGGATCTCGTGACTGCATTGCATCCTCGTTGTCAGCCGACAAATTGCACAACTTGCTGCTTCTACGTAATTTGGGAAGCAATGCAATCTCCGGCCGACAAGGTGGACAGCCGATAGGGATCCGAGGCTAATAGAAACCTGAAAGCAACTTGAACATTGAGATCCGATAGCGGTGGTAAATACTGTGTTGCGCTAACTAGAATGATAAAAATACTTACTCAACACGATACTACACTAACATTACACATTTACAATAAAATTTGGTTGTGTATCTAAGTAAAGTATGCGTGTAATAAATTGTTGGATTTCTTGCATGATAATTACCTATAATCTAATGTTTTTGATCTGAGCTCGTTTACTCACAAAGGCATTTTATTAACACAAAGGCATTGTATCAATATAATAGTATTGTCTACTTTTGTTTTCGTAAGCGCCAACTGTTATAACAGGTGTGCCGGCTAGGCTCGGGTACCTGCATTGTTACTATTGATAAAACCATTTTCTCTCTTACTCAAAAAGGGATAAAGATGAAAATGCAATAAGAAAATGCAATAGATAATACTATTGTATTAATACAATGCTTTTGTGATTTAATGAGCGCAGTTCAAAAACATTAGACTATACCCGACTGCCCGGAGTAATGTACATAATTAATAAACATTATAATTGATATAAAAATGTTTTTATATCAATTACAAAGATAAGAATACCATCTGGATTGGTGGTACGGAACCCTCGGTGCGCGAGTCAGACTCGCACTTGCTCGGATTTTTATTTGATAATGTGACCGACATGTATGGTTTTCAAGACACTAGCCTAGCCAGCATAAAGTCTTGTAAATGGGGTCTTAGAAATTTGGATTGAGTTGATTAAGTTGCTCACTACAGAAAACAATCATGCACTAAACACTTGGTTGGTTGGTGGGGGGTTGGTTGCCCAGCAATGAGAGCGTGCAACTTACAATCGGAAGGTCGCGGGTCGCGGGTCCAAACCCTGTTTCTTAACAATTATTTTTCGGAACTTACCCATGTACAAAATATCATTTGATGTATAGAAATCGCTTTTCGGCAAAGGAAAACATTGCGAAGAAACCGGACTAATGCCAATAAGGCCTAGTTTACCCTCTAAGTTGGAGAGTTAGGTGACAGTAGCTTTCATTAAACTAGCGCCTACGCCAAATCTTGGGATTATTTGCGAAAGTGGACCCTGGGCCCCTGAGTCGTGGCATAAGCCAGGAAAGCGTTAGGAAGAAGATTTTTAAATGTTCCACAAAAGCAATATGAGGAAAGAATACTATCGCTACTGCGGATTTCTACGGCTAAAATCTGGAAGTGTAGGATCACATTGCAACTAAGCCGATTTAAGATAACGGACCACCGCTTTAAGAGGACAAGCTTCTTGAGCCGGAAATTCTGACTTTTGAGTACGCTGTAAACAACATTCAAGGCTAGATGTTCCCGGCAACTGCATTCGCCTTTATTGATTGAAGGATGACTCTAAGGTCGTATAATATTGTGCACGTTCGTCCAAGTGTATCCGAAAAAAACCTGGAGCTTGACGGCGGTATTGAAAACGATCATCTGAACCTAATAATCCTATGGCATAGGTATGCAATCAGCTCTGCTGGTTGCATACAGTGAACTGTGTAAAGATGAGTACCTAATCGAAATGCCGAGCATTCCACAGTATACGCCAAAATCCAAGGTCTCATAAAGAACAAAGGAAACATACTACTTAGGTATCTTTACACAGTCCGCTGTATGCAACCAGCTGATTGCATACCTATGCCATACCCTCAACTTATACTCGGCTGAACTGTCCTATATTTGGCAACAAAAGTCCAAGCACGATCGAGGTGGCTCAGAGGGAAATACCACCTCACTTAAATAAGTTTCTTGGCAGCAGTTTTAGCAATGGCGAACCTTATGATAGTTAGGTACAATATAGAAAGGGTAAGGGTTGTCTCCCGAGTTTAAACTTACTAAGGTCGACCGCCAGCGAGACCTTGCACACGTGCTAAACTAATCTTGTTTGCGTTTAGTGCGTGTAAACTTTGTATCAGTGGGTTATCACGCATAGTTATATACCTAAGTATGAAATATTTGACTAGGCAGTAAGAGTACTTTAAACATAATACGAGAGCGTTCGGAAGGATTGTCGTTGTGTAAATTAGTGCGATCAATCAGATGCAATCAGAAAATACAGTGCGGTCAAGTTTCGCGTAACGTCTTTATTTGGTACAATGCTTACCTAGTAGTGACGTCACTAGCTCCAACCCCGAAATTTTTAACCTCTTTATCTTTGTCAATTTTAGTTAAATTGAAAAAGGAAAAAATACGTGTTCATTTTCGATAATCTAACTGACGGACTAATTAGAATGATAGTTTTTCAAACTAGTCGTCATCCCTATTAGGTGAGCTAAAATACCTATTTTTCGCGAGGTGACAATGTAGAGTGGTTATAACCCGACTCCAGGCTCCCTCAGACAAAGTGCTATCATTAACTATAAACGATCAATATATTATGGTGAAATTGGTTATACTGTATTTTTTAGATTTTTTAGAGTCCCTCTATTCTAAGTTTGTGAAGACTGTGAAGGTGTTAAAACGTCATAATTTTATAGAAGTCTGACTTTTAGAACACCACTAGAAAGTTTGACAGTTCATTTTCTCGGAAGATATAACGTGGATTTGATTCTATATCCTTCACTTTAGCATAAACTTAAAATTTATGCAGTGACATCGTGTCTACTTGTAAATTGTAGATACATTAAGTTTTATGGGCCATTTTCATGTAGTTATAACTGTTATGAGCGACTCATTGAGTGAGCATTTAAGTAGAGAACGCAAAGGCTCAAAGGGAGCATTAGAAGAGCTCTTGGAGATCGCTTGCTCGGCCTTTTCTACTGGTACGAACCTGCAGTTTAGTAAGATTTGCTGGAATACTGTGACGTCATTAAGGAGCATATTTTAATGTCTACTGTTTTAACTTTCTTTATAAGATGTTCGGGTTAGTTGATGTTTTTTTTAAATACTAAGACGGTGACAAACAAGCACACGGCCCACCTGATGGTAAGTGGTCACTGTAGCCTATGGACGCTTGCAACTCCAGGGATGTTACATGCGCGTTGCCGACCCTTTAAAAAAAAGGAAGATTCGCTGTGTTGACAGCTAAAGGGGCAAGCTTTGCTCCGTGGGTCCCCAGCTCAACACAGTGAAACCTCTTGGAGCTCTGGCGACCTTACTCACCAACAGAAACACAACACTCTGAGTAGGGTCTAGTGTTATTAAACTGCGTTTTTCTGTACTTCCCCAGATGGGATCTGCTCTGGATTTGAGCGGGATGAAATTCGTTGTGCTGTGCCCTACCACACGAAACGATATGCATCCGCTGTGCCCATACCGCTGTTATCATGTTACTGTTTCTTATATCTTGACTCTGACGAAAATTGTGAAAGCCCTCAAATCTCAGCCTTACATAATCATATCATAATTAATGTCACTTAACAGCCACAACTGGACTCTTGGCAGCATGTCAAGCCATGTTTAAAATGAATGCACTTGTAGTTAGCGACGTAGTAACCGTGTATGTCTACAACAACGATTTGAGGTCACTCCTTTATAACTCGAAATCTATAAAGGCAAGAAACTATAGGTATGTGGAAATGGGTCACTGATGTAATGTATGTCAAATTTTTTACATGTTCTGATCCGTTATGGATATTCTCGCCAGGAGGGCTATCCTATGCAGCGGCCATATTTAATAATTGCCTCCGAGGCAACTGGAACGATCTGGCGTTTGTTTATATGTTCGGCCTCCTAGCCAAGTTGGTAGCTCCCTGCCTACGAAGCAGGAGGTCCCTGGTACGAATCCTGGTGCATTTATTTGTGTGTTTATCACGAATATTTGTTCCTGAGTTATGGATGTTTTCTATATATTTAAGTATTCATAAGTAACTATCTATTATATATATCGTCGCCTAGTACCCACAAGCCTTATTGAGCTTACCGTGGGACTAGGTCGATTTATGTAAGATTGTCCCGCAATATTTATTTATTATTAGTATTTGTAAGTTAAGCAACAACAATGTTTTAAAACTTATGGTACACGATTGTGCAAATATTCAATACCTAGGTATCATAAAATATCTATACAGATACAATTATTAGTGAAAAAATGAAGACACGAACAATTACGCAGTACAATTGTTCAGCCCAGATATAATTTACCGCGATATATTAATGTGTATGGCAGAACGACATGGGAGTACATGCTACCTGACATACTAAATAGTTTACCAGAGGATACAATATAAAAATAGTCTCGAAAATAAAATTAAATGTAAAACTGCGTTGAAAAAATTGTATATATCAAGAGCGGACGGCGATGTCTGACTCATCTGTTGCACCCTACCTACCTTTTTTATTTTACTTTGTTAAATGTGAATAACTGTATTAGCTGTAAGCGTAGTGACGCATTTGTACCACGCATAAACTTCTACAGGTTTCTGTGGCGCATCTTAGTTTTTAAGTCATGTGTATTCTTTTTTTAATATAAAAAAAAGAAAGTCTGTAAATCTCCTAGACTATTTAACAAACTTATACTATCATTCAAAATGAGTTCACTGTGAATGCGTAAAAGATTTTCCGCGACACAAAACAATAAAAACGGCTCCTAATCACACACGTTTATACCGTAAACAAATAGTGGACCGATGCTAAATAAATCTTGGTTTATCGCTGGGTGTGTTCCAGTCCTACCACTAACAGCAGAGATATCTCGATCTCTCGACATATTCCAGCCTTTCTTATTACTTTCATCGATCTTTGCGGACCACTTGATTCTGAGTCTTGTAGCGCTGAAAATAAGGGTCTTATTATATGCAATAATAAGACTTGTTATTTGTACCCTCTTGCTTGGCGAGTTGTTTGTGAGTCGTAACGTTCTCCCACGCGAATGCTCATTGTTTTTGTATGGCGTCTGCCGCGAGCTGAAAGCGATTTCTTCGCCTATTATTTTAATACTGTAACTAATATTATATTAAGCTTAGTATCGAAAAAAGATCATTGTATATATCAATTATAACGGCTATCGCTAGTAAAGAAGGCCTACTTTTTGTAGATTACACACGTTCATAGAGATATGCAAAAATATTAAAGAGTGAACACAACTTCAAGATTATTGAGTACATTCGATGGATAGATGCAACATGCAACGTAATGCGAAACATTGCGAGTTCCTACCCATGAAAAACATACCTACATGCATTAAAGAAGGTACAGTCAGCATAGAAAGTTTGTATGCAGGGGGGGTCACTTAACTCTTCAGCTGACCGTAAATGAGCAACTACGCACTCGACATTGATGACAAACTCGCAGGGCATGAGTCCAAGTAACTGTAGTCCCGTTGGCAATCGTCTGCACATAATTAGTGTATATAATACTCATACCAGCCAACGAATACTGTAACAAAATACCGTAAACCAGAATATGGCAACAATCAAAATCAGTAATAAACAGCAATTAACATAAATCATTTTATTTGAGTCACGTCATGTAGGTAAGTAGGTAACTACTTGTAAAAAGGAGACTTCACGATCAGATTGGCCCAAAAAGGAAATCAACAGCAACATATAATTTGATTAAAACTTATTAAACTGGGTTAACTGAAAGAGATCCCTCGCAGTGATAAGTTCGCCTTTATATTTTTCTATTTATTCCTTTTTGTCCACGCATATTAACCTGTTTTGTGCATGAAGTGTTTATTCTTACTTACTTAAACTTGAAAAGCGTTTGGTTTCTTCGATATACCTAATCGGAATAAAAAAAATACGATCACGCCGTCATTCATGACTCGCACCAGCCGCTCAACTAGACAACACAGAGTTGCGGTTAACGTTAATTAACTATCGCTAAAATTCTGTTACTATTTAGAGAGTAATTTGAAAATGGCAAACGAGTGAATACTAATACGAGAACGGACGCAACCTGTGTGGCAGCTAGTAACCGCAGTACTTTTGAGTGGGTTACATTTTCAAGATCAATTAGATTAGAGAATTGGATTAGTTTAGAGTTTTACTTACCGTAAAAAGGGGTGGGTTGGGACGAATTCGAAGTTCAAACCTCGATAAAATGGGTAAGTAATATAACGTATAAGACGTTCACTAATAATAAAAATATTATGATTGTTATTATTAATATAAGGTATATTATGAATCCAGTTCAGAAAGTATAAACTACGATACCTGTTATATCAAAATGCATAAATACACAACATATAACGTAATTCAGATATAATGTTGTTTAAGATAAATATTTAGTAGTATACTCGTAATATTGAAATTATGTAATTATAACAATTAATACACATTTCTAGAATATAATTATAGATTTCTAGAATATTGATAAAATATATGTCATTGGTCGCAGTATTAACCTAATCTAACTGACTTTTTTGTAGAAATTTATTTGTGTTGCGGGCACAGTCCTAACCAAACCTCCTTGTACACAGAAATATAAATATTGTTCGAAATTATAATTTGTATGTGTACTAAATGATATACATACGATACGATATTAGGTAATATGACTGTTAGAAAAAACGGCGAAATGTATTTACAATATTTTTAACGTTATACTAATTGAAAATACATTCAGTGGATTATATCTAACATTATTATAATTTTTAAACATTTGTAAATTGAAAATATACCAAATCTGCGTTTAAATTATGAGGATCACCCGATAAACGTTGATATTTATATGTGACACGATTTATAACTTACTTAAAAAGTGATTCGTTTGCATATATTTTTTAAAAACGATTGTCGCGCCATCTATACCCAAGTATAAACGACATAGTTGCCTGAATTCTATTTGGGTACAGATCCGCTAGGACGACAAAGTATACAGATAGAAATACACAATGATATGCTACATGAAAGTGGAACAAGAGGGCACCTTGGACTTAGCAATTTAATGTGTATTTACTTCAGAGTTGGCATCGCACATATCTATCATGAGAGTCTGGTCTACTGGCCTATCCAGAGTGACTCTCTCGTACGATCAGTTACGCCTCCAGACTAGGTACTATCAGCTAGTACCCTGGTGCCCAGTGGCACCAGCTGGACATGGGGGCGGTGCCCCCACGGGGTCCTCCATAAGCCTACCCCCTAGACCCGGCCCTTTTACTCCAACTCATAACCGACCGTACTACATGCCTTAATTGCCTGTGTGCATCCGGTACACACTCTGGGGAGCCCAGGGCTCCCCTGTCCAATGTCCTTGCTTGTCTAGGTGCCTATATGTACACCGCAAGATTGAACTACGATCTAGTGAAACTACGTTAACCACGTCCGTTAGTTAACCCCTTGTTCCACCCTCATGTAGCTTGGAATGTCAGTTATAGTATAAACAATGTGCATAGTGCTTACCAGGCCAATCTCCTGTGATCCGATGGAGGCTCATGCAAGGCCACTTTCCTTGCACGCAGCGCCGTTCCACCGCCTATATGCCCCTACCTCCACACTGTATTTTATCCACCATCGTGTCATAGTGTTTTTCCCGCCATCTCGACTGACGTTCTCGCTGTCAGTGTTGCCTCACTACAAAACTTAGTGAATGAACACTTACCATAGTGCATCGCGCTGGGCGCGACACTCCCAACAGCAAAGATGGTTACTGCAGCAAGGCGAGCAGTTGTCGCGTCCACTCCAGGATTTTATCCCTGGCACGAATGGCTGCGACTCGCTTGCTCCTTCCATCGCCTCTTCCCTCTTGCTGCACTTCTGATGGTGGGGCTTCACCATGACTGGGCACATCACAGTCAGCCGGGGTGCTCACTCCGACATTTGGCCGTTCATCTAGCGTGTGTGGGACAACTTCGTCTAGAATAATAGGTGGGACAAGCAGGTCCACGGTCACCTCTTCAGTTTCGGTCACATTTCTCACTACTGGTTCCATCTGCTCTGCCTCGGGCGTCTCATCTTCTACTTCCAATGGGTAAAGATGTCCAATGGAACGTGTCAGAGTGGAATCGTTGACCTTGACCCTCGCTACCCTGCATTCACCATCAGGTCCTGGGATCAACTCGTCAATCTTCCCCACTTTCCACAAGTCTCTGTTCCTGTGTTCAGACTTAATTTGAACTAGATCGCCAACTTGAGGTGTTCGTTGCGACCTGACTCTGGGCTGCTTAGGTGAGTTGTTGTACCTTTCCCTGAGACTAGCAAGATACTGTCCAATAAACATTTTCTTGAACTCTTCCAAGATCTTGTACCCTCTCTTCCAGCTCTCGATTAGGTCAGATTTTGTAACAGTGTCACTTGCGGTACTGTGGGAGACGGTCTCATAGTTAAACATTTTCCAAGGCTTAAGAAATCTGCTGGGCACAGGACATGTTCTACTTCAGTGCCGACTCTTGTCAATGGTCTAGTATTAAGCACCGCTTCCACCTCTTTTACCACTGTCAGCAACCTGGTATCACTGAGAAGATGTTTTTCTAGGGTCCTCTTTAGGCAGTGCTTTACCAGAGCGACCAGCCGCTCGTAAAATCCTCCGTGCCATGGAGCCAACTGAGGAATAAACTTCCAAGCAATGCCATTTTTTACGCAGTATGGATGCTGTACAACTTCAGAGACCAGCTTGAAACACGTCGCATTATCTGAGTACATCTTAAGTGGCTTATTTCTAGCTGCTGCAAATCTTCTTAAGGCTAGAAGACATTCTTCAGCTGACAGGTCTTTCACAATCTCGAGATGTATGGCTCGTACTGTCAAACACGTGAATAGGGCTAACCACCGTTTCTCTTTACCCGTTTCGGTGCTCACGAATAGAGGTCCCAGGTAATCGACGCCACTGTAAGTGAAGGGTCTGTTGTAATTTACCCGTTCTGATGGTAGTGCAGGTGTGGCTGGTAATCGATACGGACCGCCACCATGTTTGACGCACTGGGTACATTTCCTTAACACCTTAATTACCTGGGCTCTCCCGGAGGGTATCCAGTAGCGCTCTCTGACGATGTTTAGTGTATGTGGCACACCAACATGGTAGTTACTTTCATGTGTGTCCTTTATGATGCTATCCGTGAACTCTGAATTTTTTGGCAGTAGTATAGGATACTTCATATCATAGCTCCAGGTCGTGTTCGCCATACGTCCACGGCATCTCAAAATGCCATCAACATCGATGAAGAGATCTAGATTTCTTGCTAAATGCGTTCTTTTCCCATCAAGTTCTTCTTTGAAGTGCTTCTTTTGTAAGTCTTTGATCTCAGATATATGAGCCACGCTGACCTGTTCCTGATTGCTTTCTGTGCCATGATTGTCCGGGTTGTCAAGTTCCATGTGCTCAACTATGGAATGATATTCATCAACCTCTATTGGCATACTTGAACCCCGGGAACCCCGGGAGTGCATCGGTACATTGCTCTCAGGGTCTAGTTCCATGGGCTCACTCTGGTCGCCATCAGATGTTTGTTGAGTCGGATCACCTGGAACATCATCCAGGACCTCCCCAACGGAAAGGAGGTTTCGATGAGCCTCATAGAGTCTGTTTTGGGGCCAACAAGCTTCCTTCTATACCAGGAATTCTGGACCGTGAAACCAAAGATCCTTCTTTTCCTGGAACAGTTCTGGACGTGTGGCGATGTCAGCCGGGTTTGTCTTCGTATGGACATAGAGCATTTCGGTGTTGGGGTGGTCACGCTTGATTTCGTTCACCCTGTTGGCAACAAAAGGTGGGAGTAATTTGTTTGACCTCATCCAACTATGTACAACTAAACTGTCCGACCACAAATATTCCTTTTCTATGTCCAGATCAAGTTGTTTCCTCACATACTTTAAAAGTCTACTTCCAATTAGAAACCCAAGTAATTCCAACTTAGGTATTTTCAGTTCATCTTTATCCTTGGTCTGCGACACATGTGATTTTGCCATCAACAGAGAGATTTTTCCTTGCTCGTTTTCAATTACCTTTAAGTAAATAACTGCAGCATAAGCGTCTTTGGATGCGTCTGTGAAACAATGTAGGTGGTATTTGAGACCTCCATTTGAGCTGTCTGTTCCAATGTATCTTGGTACCTCAATATCAGTTATCAACTTCAGGCTCTCAATGACTTTCTTCACAGATAAGGCCAAATCCGTGGGTAGCTCTGAATCCCATTTACACTTCCTCTCACAGATATTCTGAAAAATCAGCTTTATCGACAACATAAGTGGGCATACAAAGCCGCAGGGGTCATACACGCGCGCTAAAGCCTGTAGAACCTTCCTCTTCGTATTCACTGGGGGGTCTGTGTTGAAGTGGCCTTGAGTCACGTTCAGCTTCAACTTGTCTTCATTGATATTCCACATCAAGCCAAGTACTTTTACATGTTCTTGTTTGGAAGATCTATGCTGATCTGGTATTTCAACCATGAGGCTCCGACTATTTGAGATCCAGTCCCTCATATTCATAGATAGTTGCTCAAATGTGGTCCTTGTTTGATCATAGATCCGCTTGGCCTCCTGCAAAGTGTCAGCCCCAGTAACGAGATTATCCACATAGCATTTATCAGCAACCTGCTTCAGTAGTTCCTTATTTGTGTGGCTTATATAGTGTCGAATTGTAGCTGTCAGTAGGAATGGACTCGCGACGACTCCGAACGGTACTCTACAGAACCTTAGATGCAGTAGGTTATCCTCTGTTGCTTCCTAGTTTGTGGGTTTTGGAGGGTTGCCACTGCGGTCATCTGGCTTAGGATCTGGACAGAACATCACCAGATGGTCTCCCTTGCATCGAAAGCATGAGATTTTGCGCTTGCAGGATGCTGTTGAGTGGTTATGTTTAAGACAGTGGAGGCATCTTCCAGTTAGTTGTTTCTGCCTAGCTTCAACTGAACTGAACTTTCGGCAATCTCCACTGGCATGTCCTTTTCCTCCGCAAAACAGGCAAGATCTTTTCATTTTCTTTGGCGGTGGTACCCTCGTATGCACAGACTGTTTCCTTTTCCGAGGATTCATTGACCGTACTTCACTACGGATTTGCAATGCTTCAGTAGTGCTGCTAGTGCCAGGCAAGGGTATAAAATCTGGACTTTCTGCCAGAACCGATGACTTTTCCATTGCAGTAATTATCCTGTTTAAATTGTTCCTAATTGATTGCAAGTCATTACTCTCTCCAAGCAAGTGGTGTTCGTGTATAACCTTCTGCGGGAACTTGGACAGGACTAAGGCCCGTAAATGATTTCCACCTACAGGCTCACCAAGTTTCTCTAACACCCGGAGATTACGCTCAATGTTATCCAGAACACTGCGGCAACTTGCACTGGTAGTATCTGCTTTTACTAAGTTATTGAGGGCAGTGTAATGTGCGTCTACTAAGGCATCACTTGATCCAAACCGCAACTTTAATGTTTCTACTGCTACTGAGTAGTTGGCGTTAGTAGCCGCTAAGCCCGACACTGTTTCCAAAGCTTCTCCTTTCAGACAACTTAGTAAGTACATGAATTTCTCAGATTCCTGCAAATCCCTCTGGTCTACATTTGCAGCAAAGCGGTCCCAGAATTCACACCACTTCAGCCTCTCCCCAGCAAAGGTCGGAAGTCCCAGTTCCGGCAATTTAGATTTGTTGACTGCATCTCTTCTTTTCTTATTAAACTGCCAGACTGTCTCCAGTTCTATAATTACTATTTAAAACGAGATATTTACCATGTACATTTGTTTTAATGAGCTCCCGATAATGTACATGGTAAATATCTCGTTTTAAATAGTAATTATAGTGTAAATGACCATGTTAGCTTAAAATCTTATATTGTCTCCAGTTCTGTCAGGACATCTTCCGCCTTCAGCTGGTCTTCGGTGATGTTCTCTATGTCCGCATCTGGTACTACAGTTAAGTACTGGAAAATTTCTTTTTCAAATGCTCCTAGGTTCTGTTTGAGTCTCATATGAAGGCTTGTAAATTCTTCCTCAGATACGGTGTCGTCCCCACATCTTTCCAACAGGCTTTGGGAATCTATTGTAACTTTTTTCAGTCTTCCATGCCTTAACATCACTCTATGGTGTAAACTTGCCATGATGAAGCTGAAAATATAAAGAATCAACGTACATTATACTTGTTCCTTGCTTTGACAGCTTTACTTCAGTAAGAAAAAAACTTTTATGTGCCAAGTCGGTAGTACTATGACTCGGGGGAGGCACTACCGTGCTCAATGACCACTTTCTTTCGTTGATTGTTAATAATCTTAACAATAATTCCATGCTGTCTGTGACGATCGTATGCATAAACTACATATTGTTCAAAACTCACCCCGAAAGAAGTACAGCGTCTAATTTGGTTTTACGGGCGCTTGCGCCGGAACCAGTAAGGTTCGCGATCTTATGATACTCGTAACAATCTGGCTGGGTACGTGTCCTACTGCTTGGCGCAGCTGTAATACACATCAAACATCACCGTTACTATTTGCAAATACGGAAACCATCACACTAATCGACCATGTGAAAACTTTTCAGCGTTCATGCTATATGGCGCTATGATGGAGTCGAAGTTTACACACGGCATTACCTGCAATCCTGCTGCAACTCGCTTCAGGAACGATTCCCAAACCAGATTTAACAACACAATCACAACCACTATTTACATTCGTAACTTAACAGTGCCAATTACTGAAAATAATCCGAAAGACGGCTGAGCGAGCTTCTTTTTCGACCCAGCAAAGTTGAAATACCGCGAACAGTAACTTTAACTTTTTTTTTCCATTCGTTCTTGATATTATGCCCGCAAGTCTATGGTCAGTATTGCCATTTGCCAGCGCGCAACTTGCGTTCCGATTCTCATTCACGTCAAATTAGAATTCTTGACTCACTCTAATTTGACCTGTCCGTATAATAAAAAATCCAATAAAAATCTAGTAAGAATTTTAACAATAGCTTTACATCATATACATATTAAAACACTTTTAAATTTAATATAAGCTTACTCTGCTCATCCAACGTTCACTTGTCACTAAAAATAAATGTACGTATTCCGAACGCGTCTCACGTCACAGATAACAAAAAAAATCCTTTGAAAGAAGGAGTTACACGCATCAGCGTAGAATGTAAAAATAAAAAAAACATTCATCTGACCAACCTTAAATAAAATAAATTCACACAAAATACATGGAAATACAATAATTATGCATGTAGTCCTACCTAGGGTGCACCCTTTTGCCGAAAATAAAAATTAAGTTTCAACACACAAAATAAAACACCAATTTATTTTTAATCTTTTAATGAACTTGCCGCATGCTGTGGAATAATATATGATTATTTTAGTACACATTTTCTTTAAAAAATATGTACCACGGTACTTTCAGCACAAAGAAAGCAAAACTTAATTAGCTATCTTCGGCCACAAGAACCGTCATCAGGGGATCCACCCATGGAGTAACCAGACATCATCTGGCTTCCAATCTTATTAGAGGATCCCAGCATCCTCCACCATTTTGTCGCGCCATCTATACCCAAGTATAAACGACATAGTTGCCTGAATTCTATTTGGGTACAGATCCGCTAGGACGACAAAGTATACAGATAGAAATACACAATGATATGCTACATGAAAGTGGAACAAGAGGGCACCTTGGACTTAGCAATTTAATGTGTATTTACTTCAGAGTTGGCATCGCACATATCTATCATGAGAGTCTGGTCTACTGGCCTATCCAGAGTGACTCTCTCGTACGATCAGTTACGCCTCCAGACTAGGTACTATCAGCTAGTACCCTGGTGCCCAGTGGCACCAGCTGGACATGGGGGCGGTGCCCCCACGGGGTCCTCCATAAGCCTACCCCCTAGACCCGGCCCTTTTACTCCAACTCATAACCGACCGTACTACATGCCTTAATTGCCTGTGTGCATCCGGTACACACTCTGGGGAGCCCAGGGCTCCCCTGTCCAATGTCCTTGCTTGTCTAGGTGCCTATATGTACACCGCAAGATTGAACTACGATCTAGTGAAACTACGTTAACCACGTCCGTTAGTTAACCCCTTGTTCCACCCTCATGTAGCTTGGAATGTCAGTTATAGTATAAACAATGTGCATAGTCAAGTGCTTACCAGGCCAATCTCCTGTGATCCGATGGAGGCTCATGCAAGGCCACTTTCCTTGCACGCAGCGCCGTTCCACCGCCTATATGCCCCTACCTCCACACTGTATTTTATCCACCATCGTGTCATAGTGTTTTTCCCGCCATCTCGACTGACGTTCTCGCTGTCAGTGTTGCCTCACTACAAAACTTAGTGAATGAACACTTACCATAGTGCATCGCGCTGGGCGCGACAACGATAATTCATTACAGATAATTTATTTTAATAGATTTTACGATAAACAAAAAGTAGTATTATTAACCCACCAAAATTTCTTCGCTTATAATATTAGTGGAAAGTGGGATTAGATATGGGATTAGTGTGATAATTTATTCAATTATATCTATTATTCTAGCGCGATAGAATAATATTCTGAACTTTTTATGAATAAAATATAATAACGTGGTTGTTATTTTTAGGTTAGCATTATTTCCGCGGCGTTGTACCTTAATAATTTATATTCAAAACATATTTTGGAGTTCATCAAAATTATATACGCGTAGCATTGGGCCTCATAATCCACCTAGACCTGTGCTGCTTATAAATATTTAAACTGAGCTCGTTCACGTGCAGTTCACTTTAGAATTAATTAAAGGTGGTTTTAGCGATGCTAAACTATTCCTACCCTTGTGAGCAATGGATTCACATTCCCACTATTTATTTCAGATGATTCTCTTACTTACCTAACTAAATGATAATGATAATGATTTATTTCATTTGATAATGATAATGATTTATTTCATTTAAGCCTAAAAATAAGTGAGGAGAAATCACGAACCCCAAATTAATTGAACATTAAATCAACTGTAGACGGGGCTGAGGGGTTAACATCTGAAGTGTCATACATCGTTTTTTTTCGTCATGTTGCTTTGTACGTTTCTTTTAATTTTTCATATACATAAGATGAATGAATGTTATATTGTAAAAGGTCCCTTAGAGTTACAGGACAGTAAGTGTCATGTATGACAACGCTGAAACTTAAAACATGACAGCACATGCCAAAACACAGCTTAGTAGTAGATGGTTTAGGAACCTTATATCCATCCTTATGTCCAGCTAATAAATCTGTTTATTGAATATCTCAAAAACTGTAATTTTTAAGACACTAGTTCCTTAGAGAAATTAACTCTAGTTAACCTGAAGCTCCTCCCCTTAATTTAACAAAAAAAAGGTGTATAATTATGTCTTAGCCGGGTAGTCACGTAAGGTTTGTTATAATGATAAAAACCAAAATGGTCTAATTTGTTGCTAAAATCCACCGACTTGCCTATTTTAAAATCGTGGAACAACGCATTTTATACTTGTCGTAAGAGGTTTTACACGATGAAATAAACTGCGCTGCAAGTCTTGAGTCTTTTTACAAAGGTAATGTTTTTGGGGGGTTCTTTTTCAATCGATAAAGTGTCGGAATTAAAAAAATTAGTTTTTAATGAGAATTGTCGATAACAAGATTAAATGCAGCACACAACTTTGAATCTTTAAATTCCAAGAAGTTTATTGGACGAAAGAAGTAAATTTTCAAATGCAGGGCTGGTAAGGAAATCGAAGCTCGCCTGCCGCAGACGTCTCTTGATTAATTAATTTCAGCCCAGCCGGTCCCATCCATAGCTAGAAGTTGTGTTCGCAATACGATTGATACAGTAATTCAATTAAGTACATTGAAGAAAATACAAATATGTTTCTTCGTGCAAAACAAAACTCGGACTGAAACATAAGAGTGAAACTGAAACGATTCTTAAATTATTGGAATGAAACGTTGTGAATATGGAATCTTTTATTTTTGTTTTAGGCCAAAACATGATAATAAATATTATAGGACAATCTTACACAAATCAACCTACTAGCACAATAAGCTCAATAAGGTGTTGTAGTTACAGACGACGATATATATAACATATTAATACTTAAATACATACTAAAATAAACAAACAAATAAATGCCGTGACCAGGATTCGAACTAAGAACTTTCTGCTTCGTAGGCAGGCTCACACCGACTAGGCCAAGAGACCGTAAACCCAATAATAATAAAAATTTCAAAATATGATGATTGATGAAACATATTTTTTTTATGACAAAATATGCATGAACGCCAGTTTTGTTCGCGCGTATCATAAAGTTTAAGTTTGGTAATAATTTGGGTACTATGGTACGAGGACAAAAATGCGGGAAGGGCGACGTTAACAACTTGCCGGGTACTCAGGCCTCCGTGTCGGAAGGTAAGGAGGCCTAATTCCAGGCGCGGTTGTCCAAGTTGGTGTTGAGGATGGATGATAGGGTGGATTTGAGGATTGAGTCTAGCAGTGTGATGATGTGGGGGTATTTCCAAATGGCGCAACGTCTAACACAATTTTGGAACAAATAAACAAAAACTAATAATACTTGTAGTTAATGCGATATGGGCTTGAATCTTTACAAGGAGGTCCAAATAGCCTTTCCGAATATGTCCGAATGTGTTTATATAGATATTCCTTTAATATAGACAGCCCAGTGGTTAGGGCGTCTGCCGCTAAAGCAGGAGGTCGCTGGTTCGATCCCAACCCTGCTCACCGGGGATCTTGGTCACTTTTTCTGTAGTATAATGACATCTCTTTCAATTTATAATTGGTAATATTATGTTTATGAGAAAATATTCGTACCTATTTATATTATACAAAAACTACTTATACAGGTTGTCCAACCTTTAGCCCATATTGTGAGAGGTGCTATTGCAGGTAGCTCATAATAAACAACAGTTTCTATGGGACCACCTTCAAACTCGCGAGACAAGTTTTGTACCTATCGAGCTTAGATAATTATACAATATTAACTAGTTTTATTGTCGTTGTCATTAAAAATGTCGTTGAATTCATACATTAAAAACGTATGTCTTTTTTCTCTATCTATCTATCTCTCTCTATCTATCTCTCTTTCTCTCACTGTATCTCATCCCAAGTCTTTCTACTTGCCTGTGACTTGTGGTAAGATATCTCTCTTGATTAAATAAATGCCTACTTATTACCGAATCAAATGAATATATCGAAATAATATAACCTTCACCTACTGTTCCTCATTACGAACTGGGAAACACAATTAATTGGCAAGTAATCAATAGGCAGCCTTTTATAGCGATTCACAACGCAAATTAATATCATGTTTACCCATTTGTTAATTAAAGTGAAAACATAATAAAATAAAGTGTAATTGTAGGTGATCTGGTTTGATATGGTAATGTGGTTATGATAAATTATATTCACCCTAATGGGTTCCGTACCAAAAGGGTAAAAACTATTACTAAGACTCCACTATCCGTCAGTTTTCCACAGTCTGTCTGTCCGTCCCATACAACTAATATGACAAGAATGATTGTCAAACATTGATAACGTTACCAACAACGTAAATGTATCAACTGTCATTGATAAAATTGAAATCGAAATACATATATGATGAAGTGATTTTTCCTTAACATTATCAACCTAGACGTATCCACATAGCGCATCTCTTAAACATAACTGATCATATTTTCAAGACCTAACCTGACAAGACATAACCTTATATTCTGGTATCATCAAACGGGTATTATGCGTAAGTATACTTGAGAACTCATAAATAGTGACTTGAGTGAAATACTTGAGTAATTTTAACTATAAAACTCTCGTGAAACTCGAACATATTAAACTATATTTAAAACGGGTCACCCACGTAATTTAGTCGATTTTACTCTCGACATGTTTTGTTCTTAACGAAGAACGTCCCGTTTTAAATATTATTTAAATACTTGAGTACGTATAAAAACTCGTGATGAATTTGTTTCACTAGTCATACTACTTAAAAAAAGATGAATCATTTTTTTTTTTATATTTAATAAATGATTTGATTCTTGCTTCACAACTGCCGTGATGAACTCATATCATCACGTTTATCAATTGTTCTGTGTATCTTTCGCACTCCTGAAATATTAATATAAAGATGGCTTCTCTTTTACTCACTCTGTTACTCTTTTAGCCTTATCGTGAAATCATACCTCTATGGTCCGTCTGTCTTTTTATCACTAGGTTGTATGTCATGAACCGTGATAGTTAGTTGAAATTTTCACAGATGATGTACCTAAATACATGCAAGAAATCTGTTGCCTACTCCTAAAGTCGTCCGTTTAAACATAATATTCAGCCTGCAAATCGCCTTCTTTCATACCTACCTCAGTAATGTACTATTATCGATTGCTTTGTTCAAAGCATGTAGAAGGCACCAAAGCTTTGATGCGCTAGAGGGATATTGTTTTACATATGCAGCAAGTTATCAAGCTCGTGTATTATCTACAAAAGCAAAAGCGTCCTCACTACGTTTACACTAACGTGTTACTCGGAAATATGCAATAAAGTCGGGTTTTTGTCCGAGAGATTTTTCCGCTCAACCGATAAACTGCTTAACTCAGTTCACTTGCTGACAATGGCTGCTTTAGTAGTCACAATCACATTTAAAGGTCAAAATCGTTGGGCACAATTGCCTCAACGAGGTCACCTAAATTAGGGAACGTAAAATCTAATGAGCCATAGTAATAATGGCATAACCTCAATAGATTTAGGAAAAATGAATTGTAGTCGGCTAAGACAGGGTTTTTTGAACTAAAAAGTATTTCCATTGAAGCTGAGAAGGATTTAAACTAAGTTGTTAGGTCCAGAGTTTGAGATATAACTATTTTAATATACCTAACAATAATTTTTCGATGACTACTTCAGTAAAAGGTACAAAATTTGCCGGTTGCCAAAAAGGCGCTAATGCTACAAAGATTTATTTTAAAATGAACCTTATCAACAACCGATAAGGTACTTTTTATTTAAAATATTGTAAATATTTAAGGGTGTGATGTGATATGATTTTACCTCTCATGCTAGAAAGAAGTTTTAAGAAGCAGTCAGCCGGTTGTTCTTTAAAACCGAAACCACCGTTTACGTTCGAGAATTTTGTGTTTCTACTATACACGACGATTTAAAAAGTTCTTACATAAAACGGATTTACTTTTTTTATCATGTTATTCAAGGTACCCATGCCATGTCCAGTATACACATACACCCCAAAAAGGGAATAATAAAACATAACTCCGTTCGACGATAGTGCTGCAAATGTGATCCTTATCAATCACTGAGTTAGAAAAAATGGTACCTGATCACCGATTAAAAAGCATCGTGTATATTTTTTCAGAATTTTCTCGATATAATGACCTTTAAGCTCATGTATTCTTCAATCAAGAATTAATTAATGAATTAATGAATGTTTTATTTGCGGAATATGGGTACAATTGATTGTTTCATTTAAAAACATACGTGTTCCATCATATTCAACTTAATTAAGCATGCAAATATTTATAAAATAATCTTAATTTCGTGGCTTAAAACTCACACAAAATAAAGATATCTTATTACTCACTAAATGTAAATGCTTACATTAAACTATGACTAGCTACTTATCACTAAACTTAGTATTCAAAAATTCCTTTATAGAGTAAACACACAAATCACATAGCCACAAATGCAGTTTTGTCTTAAATTGCCTCAAAGGAAGGTTTTTTATAATATTAGGAATTTTATAAAAAAAATTAACACATATAAAATAAGGAGTTCAATGCGTTTGTTTCAGGCGTGCTTAGGTACATTGAATAGATTTTTTTGCCTTGAAATCCGGTTGTTTTATGTTATAACATCCACCTTCATGTTAAAGTCAGGTTTTTACACTTATAATCATCGTTATGTGACCGAAACAGGTGGCAAACCGCAAAATTCAAAGTGAAGTGCTAAGATTTCAATTGTGACATGTTACACGCGCGTCACGCATGTTTACGTTAATTTTTTATATAGTTACAACTTCAAACAAATGGCAAACTAGCATATTATGGCCCGCTTGATACAACGCGGTCACCGTAACTTATGGACGCCTGCAACTTCAGAGGTGACACATGCGCGTTACCGACCCATTAAAAACATGTACACTCCTTCTTTGAAGAACCCCATACTGCAGGCTGTCTCATACAAAGTGCTCCATTAATTCTCACTAACTCACGTTATTCTGATATTAAGTCCTGTCCAGGGCCATCAAAACTGTCCACTGTGTGAAAAGTCTTGATGGGCTTGGATGAAAAGTGCCATAAATCCTTAAGTTTTACTAAAAGATAACATTCCCTTATTTTTAAAAAGAAACAAAGCTGCGCTCTTTTTTCAATTTAATTTAAATTCTTAGGTGAAAGCCAAGAATTGAACCAAAAAAACAACCTCTTGGTATTCCATTCCAAGAAAAAATATCCTATCGATTAGAGAAAAAAAAGCGTGGATTTTATTTTTTATTTTTAGTTGCTTCCATTCGGTTCGATTTAAGTGAGGCAAGCAAATTAAAAAAACATATTTGAAGTTGTTTTTTATAAATAAAGGAATGTTTCCTGTAAGTAAAATGAGCTAACTTAAGGATTTAAGGTATTTTCCCTCTTAAACTGTATAAGTAAAACCGGGTACCTCATCTTGCCTCACAGCGCATGTTTACGTACCCTCTTACCTCAATAAAATAATGCTGCGTCAGCATCTACCAAGGTTACCGGTACTATAAATACTGGAGTTGGCCGGGCCCACTTTAAATAATTATATTGGGTCCGAAGAACCTTAAGCGCATTAAAATAAAGGCCATTATTATTTTAGGACGCTTAAATCGTTCGTCGATGAAATGTTGATCAGATTTTAATGATTCAGGTTTTATTTTATTTATTTAGGCTCGCGCATTTTACGTTTCGTTTGAAATTGAAGTGAAGTAAGACGTTTTTCATGGAGAAAAGTGTGTAATTATTGACTTTGTTTCGATATTGGTACTTACCTATAATTATTGCTTAGTCTTAGTTTATCTATGCTCTAAAAACTTTAAGTGTTGTCCTTGGTAAGAAAATATTCAATATACGTTTGGTTATTCTAACTTCCATAAATATTTGATGTTCGTCTTGTAAACAGTAAGTTGCTTGGTATTTGCCTTAAAATATGTATAACCAACTTTATAAACAGACAACGAACTTATTAAGATGGCAATTCAATTTTAATGAATACAATATTCTATGGCCGATAAATAAAATTTGCAATCAATTAGCGCTAATGGGTTGCTATGCATGTACTATGTTAATAATTAATACACGCTGATAAACAGTTTTCGCTTTATATAAATATGTTATATTGGCAAATATATATTGTTTTAATTAATACATTCACATTATTAAATAACACGTACCAACTTCACCATACACTTTTAGTATAATCGAAATATTTATTTTTTATTTAATGCTTGACCGAATTTTCATTGACCATGTTTGGTCACGCAAAGTGCCGCTTATGTTTTTTTCACCATTCGTTCCATTCCAAAGAAAGGTATTTCCACCAAGTCGGTTTTATGGAATTCCTTTGACATGGCATCCGAGCATTAGATTGGTTGATTGCTACGCCGTAGACGTCTACGGCGAGAGGTGCTACGCGCGTAGCGTTTATTGTTTTGAGGGTGGGTATAATAATTGTTGTTACAGGTTTTGATTTATAGTTTGACGGTTAAGTTCTGTACGCGTCTCGTACCGCTTGGTTAATGGCGTGTCTAAGTACAATAGCGTGCGGTATCCATTTATCATACGAGACATGATGGTAATTTCGCATATTTTGATACTGCTCATATTATTATTAACAAAAGACATCGAATAGCTCAACACTCAAAAAGTTTCCTCTACGTCAAGTTTTTTAGTACGATAATAAATAATTCGTTTAGTGAGATTTGTTTAAAATACTTTAGACATTATAATTCGAAAGCGGTTTACTGTTTTAGAGGTCAATTTCTAAGGTATTTTAAGCCGAGACGACATGAAAATTGAATACCAAAAAGGTATGAGCAAGTAGTCAGAATGAGCATGCTGTATTAAACGGGGTGAAAATAGTGAGAAGTAGGCAATGCATGTTGTTAAAAAAAAAAGTTAAAATAATACGATGAGCAGGAGAAGTTTCTAAATTCGAAACTCGCTTGTTCAAAGAACTTTGAAAGAAGTCGACATGGGACAAAAAATGCAGGGCCACCATCTACGTTGGCATCAGCATTGAGGTGTATCACTTTTTTAGTAATTCTGGTAAAAGTTACAACCATTTGTACGTAAATTATTAAGTTTAAACTTGTCGATAAATTCTGGCAGTTCATAAAATAAAAAAAAGTAGATTATCACTTTTGTTAACTTTATGCAGCTTACGTAAATAAAATGATATATTCGTTCTAATGGGAAATACACCCGATATCTTTATTGAAAAAAACATTTATTGTAATAAAATAAACTAAAATATAAATTATAACACTTTAAATCCAGAAGTATAATTAAACTACAACTAAATTAAAACTAGATAAAAACTAAAATAAAACTAAATAAAAACTAAAATAAATCTAAATAAAAACTAAAATAAATCTAAAACAGGACCCTGCGGCATGATACGACGACGCAGGCAACATAAATTACTGTTCAAATAAAGGTGTAATTTAGCATTTTAAAGTTTCTTTTATAAACCACGTTGGTGGCAAACAAGCATACGGTCCGCCTGATGGAAAGCGGTAGAACGGAAAACGCCTGCAAGTCCAACGGTATCAAATGCGCGTTTCTAGTCTATTAAAAATTTGTACCTACATTATTTTCTTTTACGAACAGCATACTGTAGGTTTTTGGGAAAACCAGCAAGGAGCTCATTCCACAGCCAGAGTGTCCGCGGGAGGAAAATCGTCTGAAACCGCACAGTGCACGATTATGTAGGTTGCCAGGTGTGCGGATGAATACTCTGTCGATGGCGAGCAGTGCGATATTTCCAGAAATCGGACAATAGTCGTCCAATACCCTGAAACCTAAAAACAAGCTAAAACACCGTTAAGCAACCCCCAAACGCGAAGTAAGTAATGCTCGCAAGAGGAATGAGGCCGAACTAGTTTATAACAAAACGGCCTTTGTATTGTACCAAATCACGGAAATTCCGATGCCAAAAAGGCCACTCGGTCGCTAGAAAAAGAACAAAGGCTAAAATATATGGGAGTCATTCACAGTTATTGCATTCTGATACTGTTGCTTGTGAGGCTTCTGAAACTATAAGGTAATGGCCGGCCAACTTAAAAATGTGTACACTCATTCGGTAGGTACATTTCCAGCAGTATGTGGCTTGATAATAATAGTACATTGTGTATTAAGGGCGGTAAATATGAATTCTTAAGCGCCACTTAATATTAAGCGTAAGTTCTACTAATCGATTAAATCATGGTGCGTAGTCATGATGCCAATCGCTTATCGTATCGTAGTATCGTAATTATCTTCTTCTATCATATGTAAATAATAATTAAATATTGTGGGACCATCTCACACAAATCGACCTAGTCACACGGTAAGCTCAATAAGGCTTGTATTGTGGGTACTAGACGACGAGATATATAATAGATACATATAAATACTTAAATACATAGAAAACATCCATAAATAAATGCCCTGACCAGGTTTCGAACCCGGGACCTCCTGCTTTGTAGGCAGAGTCACACAGAGACCGTTTTAGCGTGGTCAACGAATGATTCTAGATGGAATGATCAAAAGTAGAAAGTTTAAGTACTGAATGTGAATGAATGATCCTCGGCGGCCGGGCAAAGTGACGCATCAGTGCGAGCGAGACAGTATTTTAGCCAGCGCGCCATAGAATTTCTATGGTTAAAGCATCAAATAAACTTAAATCAATATAAAAATTATATAGATATCTCTTTTCTATAGGTTGGTTAAAAACCACGAAACGAACATCATTAAACTAAAAGCTTGCAACTTCATAATAACGCTCGCTGCCTCGAGGTCCTTCTCCGAGGCGTGCAGCATGCGTCCTGGGGAGGTTTGGGGGTAACTGACTTTGTCATTCCTTGCTAGTGATCACTAGTCTGTTTGTTTCAACGTTGAATCTTAATATCATAAGAAAACAAAAATACCAATAACATGTACTTCGTCTCATGGGCAACATTGACAATTCATTATAACAATGACGCAAGACCCCTTTACCGAGTTGTCGAAATGACTCTTTTACGTTAAGGATTTAGTTTGACGTCATAAATGTGACGTGGTAAACGTCATAATGTCGTTATTGCGATTGCGGCGCGACCACGTCGGCGATAAGTCCACGCGCCGTAAGAAGAAATGACGCTAGACACGTCATTTTTCCAAAACCGAGTTAAAGATATATTCAGAATCAGTGAAGAAAGAGTACTGTAGATACGGCCTTTTTGCTTACGGCGGCAGATATTGAATAATAATGAACTTATTTTTAAGCGTTATGTTATATGTAATGTAAACATATATATTTTATTATAATTTAAACAGCTATAAATTTAACTTAAGCACCAAAATATACACAAGAAGCCAATTACAGGATCTCAAAGGTAATCACAAAATATTTTAAATTAAAACTAATGCTAACATATTTGCAGACACACATACGAACAAAAAAGAAACGTCATAGTAATGATACAGATAGTGGGCATTAAAACCAAACAGCTTGGACCATTGACGCGTGAAATTACTGTTTCTCAATTGTTTATAACTATAATTAAACACAAAGTGGTAGATACTATATATCCAGGCGCCAATAGGTTTACTGCACATAAAATAAAGTAAACAGGGCATTGCTATTCAGAAAAAAAAACGCTTAACTAATCAAAACAAAAAGAAAACAAGAGAACGCTCACTTAAACCACCGCTCAACCAAACTATTCCTCACATTAGCAGGCTTACAGTTACTTAAATATGTCAATATTCAGTTCCCTCGACAACTCATTCAATTTACGGCCAGCACGATTCAGGCAACTATTCTGTCTATACTTGGATGACGCAGTCTTAACAGATACAGGTGGATGGTACCTTTTAGAACAAACGGGGGTGTTAAAAGAAAGCTTACTAAGCAGTTCCGGATAGTTAGTAACGCCACTGGTGATGTTTAAAAAGAAAGTCAGGTCTGCTATGTCACTCCTTTTTTGCAATTGTTCTTATGCATGTAAAAAGGAAAAGAATCGATAAAAATTGCCTTTGGAAAGCCGTGTAGTGTCGGTCGTGACAGACAGAGTGATCAAATCTCAACAAATCAATGCTTGCTGCAAATGACTGCTTTCACGGTCATTATCTGACGTTGACAGCACTCATGTTGTTTACTACTTGATACGGGAACAAGATTTATCTGTCGCTGCGCAATTATGTTTATTGGTTAAGACGTAGATAAGACACGAATTGCGCTGTCAGAATTTTACTGTCTGAATTTTGCAAGTAAATCCTGCAACCCTAGTATTGGAAAAATATTGAATACTTTATTGTCAGAACAACCAGATATGTCCAAGCTATTAATGCTATTTGTCACTTACATTTGTTAATTACCTATTTGATTATGTTTAGATGAAGAACATCTAATTCCAAATCTTAATGTTTTGACGGAAAAATCACGTGATAGCTCGGAGCTCTCGGATGTCACGTGACGCTTTCAATAGAAATTGATAGAATTTCCCGTTACCGCCCCGTACCGTCCCGTGCTAGTATGAGTCTTCCTTTAGTCGGCAGTTCTATTTCGCTGCATATCTATTTGAATATTCATTACTAAAATAGGACGCGGCTGGCTGGTGACAGTTATCTTATTATGATGTCACTATGTGTGTCAAAAGTAGATGTTAGCCTTGGTCGGTAGACTAAAAGTTACAAATTACGAGTTAAAAGTTACGAATTGTAAACACGTTACTGAGCCGCAAAACAAATACTAAACTAGTGGCTCTGTGAGCTGTAGACCTCGCAAGTCTATATTTGCATAGTTTAAAACTGAATAACTGGCGGGAATTTGCACAAAGCTCCTAAGTGCCTTTGGGTCTATGTCGCTTAGAACCTTTGTACCAATTCCCGCCATTTTGAAAATTTCCAAAATCTGAATCGACAATAAAATGTTGTTAACAAACTTGCTTTCAAAATTTCACAAGAATTGGTTGATACATGCGACCTGTAGAGGAGTATAAATGGACAGACACACGAAAGCATTTGCCCAAGCTAAAACGGAGACACTTTGCTCACTCGGTAAATAAATAGAAGTAGACTACGTCCACCGGGCATCCCAGACAAATCTTTTATACATTGATTGGTATATCCGGTGGATGTGCCCGAACGGATATAGCCGCTACCGCCAACGATGATGTCATCCTTAGGGCCTACGCTAGCTGACGCGGATTACCTGGAACGGACGCCCTTCTAATTAGAAATTGTATGAACAGCGCTAAGTGAAGCGGGCTCACGGAGCGGGTGCGCCATACTAAATCCACCCGCCGCGTGCACCCGCTCCGTGCACCCGCGTCAGCTAGCGTAGGCCCTAAGGATGACATCATCGTTGGCGGTGCGCGACGTTATCAATGCAGACAAGTGTTTTCAAGTCTTTAGAAAAATATCATTAATTCTATCGTATACTAGTGTAATAAATGATTTAGTTTAATCTTAATCATAAAACTCATTCCTATACGTAGAGTTCCAAACGACAATGGGTTTGTGATGCATTTGAAGAGCATCAAAACCTAGTCTTGATAGCTAGTACCTACTATTCTAATTCCTAGAACCGGGCTGCTGGAAGCTGTTTATCAGTTGAATTGAATACCCCACATGGTAGGTAAATATTGAAAAGTCACGGTTAATCACTGTCTGTGCCGTCCAACACAAATTTCAATAGATGAATAGGTCACAACACATACATTGTAACTAGCCTAACCATCATCATAATATTTTTTCCATAAAATCAATTTTGAGTTTTAGTACATATGTAATTTACATCCATCAATATCCTGTGATTCCTTTAATTATGTTTGCTATGATTTATTACGTTCTTTTTTTGTCTTATTGTTTGAATAACGATGTTCTTCAAAAGCTTCTACGTTTATGTAAATATACGCCCGACAACACAATGTCACCTTCTTGATTAATGTGTGCTGACCAAATTACTATCCACTTATCGAAGATCAATGTCTACACGTTTAAAAACCTATATTTACTGCTGCTATCAATCTTTTGGCGTTCAATAAATTTTACAGGCTTTTAGGGCGATGTATTGGTGCGTTCGGGATCGAGGCTAACGGTCTACAAATTGCTGCTAGTCCACTCATAATGTTAGATACGTGATGTGGTTTCCGAACGGGTCGAAGACGGGTGTTTGAACGCGCCCTGTTTGGAGTTGTGCTTCTAATTTTGATTAGGGAGCGAACTTGGGCTGCATTTTGCTACTGAGACAGCAAATTTAGTTACATTTAATGTGATGTTTGGTTACGAATGAGTATTGCCAGAGTAAAATGGCAGAATTTTATGTTTTTTAGAGGAGGTTGAAACATTTAATCACTGGAAATTTATTGAATGGGAGCAATGCATGATTGGCAATAAAGAACGCTATTTAGTCATAATATTTTTATGCTAATAATAAACTTAACTGAAAGGCGTAGGGATGTGACGACCCCATCCCTCACTGGTTCCAACCGGTGCAATGAACAAACGGAGTGGCGACCCCACGTACCTGAGATTTTATTCTTCATAACCCAGTATTTAGTCCACCACTTTCACCTAATAGTCCAGTATATCTTTGATTCCATTTAATTTAGCGGGTGCTGCCTCTGCGTGCGCCCCATGACTCGGGCAGGTGCAAAACCCGCTCGGTGTACCCCTTACATTTCATTAAATTGTCGAAAGGGATTCTGCGTGTTGGCTTCGACTCCGCGTAGGCCTCCCAAAGTTCCAGAACAGCATTGTTCCGTGATAGGAAAAATTTAATTGGTTGAAATATAAATTAAAATTAAATAGTACAGTATCATCTACTCAACAATTCCAGTTAAGAAAACTAAATATAAAATTTGTATCAACCAGAGACGTCTGCGAATGAAATTTCCAATTTATGAACATTTTTATGATTGAAAGAAGAATGGCAAAATCCAAAACTGTCTTTATATACGTAGCAAGTAAAGAATTTCAAAGAGAGATTCCATCGGCAAGTCAAATAACCCGTGATATTTATTTATTCCGTTTCGTATAAAAAAATCCGCAATCATTTCCTTTCAAAAGACGTTATTAAAAACAGAAGCCTTCAAAGTAAATAAATTAACAAATTGTAATACGTTTTCTAGGAAACTTTGCCAGGAAAGATGCATCGGGATCCTTAAACGGTGAATTGCGTGACTTAAAATAGCGAGGTATTCCGTTTTGTCCTACTGCCGAGTTCTACTAATAGGACAAAACGGAAAAAAAATTCCGTTTTGTCCTACTATCGCTGTCAATGTTGTTGATAGGACAAAACGGAATAGTAAAGTAGGACTAAACGGAATGTTTTAATTACAACTTTGAATAATCATAGTTATTATAATGAAGTGTTAAAAACTAACATATTTTAACGCAATTAGCTAAAATGTATGTTTATTTATGCCACTTCTCGTATATAAAAAAAATTACGTTGCGCCCGGTGGCAAGTTACGGTGCGCCTGATTGATAATACGGTGTTTGCGTCCATAAGCTATAGACGCTTGCAACTCTACAGGAAATTAAGTAAATTTCTCTACCATCAGGGTAAGTGGCAGTGTTGTAGTTGTATAAGGGATAACCGTCATGTGGAATGTTGACTTGACGATCATTGTCCCGATCAAATCAAACATCATCATCATCATTGTTGGTGTGATTCAGCGAATGGTGTCTCTAACAACATCTTGAGAGACTCTCGCTAGTTGGCAGGATCAAGGGTCAGATACAGAAGGCGGTAATCCTAGACACGGCGCGTATAGTCGATTCCTTTCTCTGCGGCCCTTGATGATTATGTATTAATACAATAGCGAAACGACAGTGTCTACAAAGGAGAATGGGCATTTTTGTATGGGGAGTGTACCATGAGTGTATACGATCGAGACGTATTGTTTTAAAGGTCTTCATCAGAGTATTATTTTCTTGTATGGCACCGAAGGTGGATACCGTGCAGGGGCCCCTATATTTAAAAAAATAGGCTTGGCATATTAACAGTAATTTTTCTAAATATACATTATAGAAGCAGTTGACAAGTATTTTATTTTAAAGAATATGGCGATATCTTCCTGTTTGTGTATCATTTGAAACGCTTAAGTGCAAAGATAGTTAGAATTCATTGTTAAAAGTTAAGCTCGCAATGAACATCTATGAATATATAAGCAGAACTACACTGTATACGCACCTCGTCTACAGCATTGAAAAGGTATTCCCTCTGCCTATTTTTTGATATACAGATTTTATTTTCAACACTTGCAGGGGTCAAAATAAAGTCACTTTATTAATTAAATAATTGTAGTTTGTTAAACATTGAAATAACTACTCCTCGCTAGATGGAGCCAGCTACCAAATCCCGAATGACAATATTGCGTGTCAAAACGTCGGTCTAACTCCGTCATAAAAAAACTTACCTAATTGTGACAATAGTCTATGGAAAAGAGGCTAGAAATAAAAAACGTACGTTGACAGTTGTCATTTTGAAAAACAATAAATTGTTGTAGTATAATCTAGGATACAAAATTAAAATAAGATATTTCCATCTGAACTAAATCAACAGTTCTCGGCCGCTGGTTTAAAGAGTCCTTAGTGTCGCCGGTTAGCTTTCTACCTACAGCTTATTTGCCTGAATAAAGCTTTATAAATAAGTAAGTGTATATCTTTAGTACCTACGCTTTATAGCTCACGGCTGGGCCGATTGGTGAGTGAGTGTGGAGGTATATATATTAGGATAAACCTATACCTATTTTTTGTTAGCAGGCGCTGAATAAAATGTTGCAATAAGTCCCTTTTAAGCTATATACCTAAGGACCTTTATTCTACCACCCTTTAACACGACAGCTAAATAGGTGAGTGTATAGGCAGCAAGACTTTCCAAAATTCCCCTAAGTTAAAACTATATTGCCATTTACCTACAGCTTGATGCCTGTACGACCTGCTGCTGCATCCACCACTGGATGAACAGCGCTGGCGATTATTTTGTATCCTGCATGCCTACGTCGCGACCGGAACGACGATGCCAATGATCATGTCTTCTCCTCTGCCTTCTTTCATAAGAAAACTAAACTAAACTAAAGGTAAGGTAGTACCTAAATAATTTATGGAATCTATTTTACGAGTACAATGGGAATATGATACAATTCTTAACATTCGCTATCACAGTAATATTTATTTTCTTAGCATTTAAGTCCATGGCACACCGCTGCCGTCTAAACTTGTTCAAGGAGGAGGAGGATATGCTACGTTCTTCTCTCCTCTTTCCTAGCGTTTTCCCGGCTTTTGCCCCGGCCCATGCAGGGAGCCTGGGGTCCGCTTTGGTAACTAATCCCAAGAATTGGCGTAGGTACCAGTTTTACAAAAGCGACTGCCATCCCTAACCTTCCAACCCGAGGGTAAACTAGGCCTTATTGGAATTAGTCAGGTTTCCACACGGTTTTTGCATTCACCGAAAAAATATTTTTTTGGTAATGTTTATAAATTATAATCACTGTATTTTGGTGATGAAGTGAATTTCATTACCAAAATACGGTAATAATATATTTCATTACTAATAATTCCCAACTCTTTTCTGCGATTTGTTTTTTTTTCGTTTGAAAGGAGTTCATTCCTCCATTTTCAAAGGCACAGACCATACATGGTGGTCTCTATGTTAGTTTATGTACGTACTTTCACATAGTACATAAATATGTCTAAATATGTCAAACATTTACATTGGGGAACCACCAAATACGTAGGTAAAGTGGTCTAGTTCACAAAGGCCGGAATGACTATATAAAACTTCCAATAACATTAGCTGATGAGCCCCGACGTCGATTTGATTAATTATGGTTCCGTACCTCAAAAGGGAAAAACGGAACCCTCATAGGATCACTTTGTTGTCCGTCTGTACGTCCGTCCGTCTGTCTTTCAAGACCCTTTATCCCAAGAACGCGAAGAGATGTCACGTTGCAATTAATACCACATACCTATACAGGTCTGCAATTTCTTGAAGCTGTGAAAAAATTATGATACTGAGCCCTGACGTCGATTTGATTAATTATGGTTCCGTACCTCAAACGGGAAAAATGGATCCCTCATAGAATCACGTTGTTGTCCGTCTGTCCGTCCGTCCGTCTGTCTGTCAAGGCCAAGAACGCGTAGAGATATCACGTTGCTATTAATACCACATACCTATACAGGTCTGCAATTTCTTGAAGCTGTGAAAAAATTATGATACTGAGTGTTGTCCGTCTGTCCGTCCGTCCGTCTGTCTGTCAAGGCCAAGAACGCGTAGAGATATCACGTTGCTATTAATACCACATACCTATACAGGTCTGCAATTTCTTGAAGCTGTGAAAAAATTATGATACTGAGCCCTGACGTCGATTTGATTAATTATGGTTCCGTACCTCAAACGGGAAAAATGGATCCCTCATAGAATCACGTTGTTGTCCGTCCGTCTGTCTGTCAAGGCCAAGAACGCGTAGAGATATCACGTTGCTATTAATACCACATACCTATACAGGTCTACAATTTCTTGAAGCTGTGAAAAAATTATGATTCTGAGCCCCGACATCGATTTAATTAATTATGGTTCCGTACCTCGAATGAGAAAAACGGAACCCTCATAGGATCACTTTGTTGTCCGTCTGTCCGTCTGTCTGTCAAGACCCAGAACGCGTAGAGATATCACGTTGCTATTAATGCCACATACCTATACAGGTCTGCAATTTCATGAAGCTGTGAAAAAATGATGATTCTGAGCCCCGACATCGATTTGATTAATTATGGTTCCGTACCTCAAACGGGAAAAATGGATCCCTCATAGAATCACGTTGTTGTCCGTCTGTGCGTCCGTCCGTCTGTCTGTCAAGGCCAAGAACGCGTAGAGATATCACGTTGCTATTAATACCACATACCTATACAGGTCTGCAATTTCTTGAAGCTGTGAAAAAATTATGATTCTGAGCCCCGACATCGATTTAATTAATTATGGTTCCGTACCTCGAATGAGAAAAACGGAACCCTCATAGGATCACTTTGTTGTCCGTTTGTACGACCGTCCGTCTGTCTGTCAAGATCCTTTATCCCAAGAACGCGTATAGATATCACGTTGCAATTAATACCACAAATACAAGTCTACAATTTCTTGAAGCTGTGAAAAAATGATGATTCTGAGCCCCGACGTCGATTTGATTAATTATGGTTCCGTACCTTAAAAGGGAACAACGGAACCCTCATAGGGTCACTTTGTTGTCCGTCTGTACGTCCGTCATTGTTGTTGTCATTTATATACTCACCCCAGTAGTGTGTATTATTAAATGATAGAATACAGGTCAATTTCAACTATTTAATGATATTTATAAGTAATAGTGAAGCGATTAGCGATTGAGTGAAGTTTTAATAACTCATAAAAACCCAAATACCTAACTTTTGTCAGAAACTAGATCAACGTCAACCGATTTTATCGCTCCCAAAAAAGCCCCAGTTAGAAACCAATTTTTATCGAATTCGTAATCGTCATCACCAGAATATAAGTAATAAATGTTCGTTTACAGGTACACATTTGACTAGATAGATGTACGAGAATGCAGGTATCCAAACACAATACAATTCCTCCATTGAACACTTTGGTTTGTCGCAATTTCACCTACTTGCTTACTTGATAAATTAATTTAGATTAGCAAAAAATAACAACGATTTTTATTTCTTTTTCATGCGTCCAATCCCACTGCAATGCATCGGAGGAGAATATTATTAGCATACCCCGCAAGGCACGCAACCCAACTATCAAATCGGTAGCAGATTGACGTCAGGGTTATCACTGTGTACTAACTAAGAACTAATCAAAAGCATTATTAAAATTATCATTTTTTTTAATTTATATCATTTACCTTGCCATAGTTTTGAATCATACTATGTTCTTTTATGTTTTCGTCCTTATCCATAAGTGTAATTGTACCATCGTAAATTGTATACAAGCTGTGATCTATCTCAACCTTCTTCTCTATTGTAAGTAATGTGGTGTGGTGTGGTGTGTAGTAAATTTTGTTATCAATTCACTTGTAAATCTGATTGATCTTTTAAATTAAAATCTAAATGTGAAGAGAAACCTTCTTCCTTTTCTTGGTGGCTTCTACTACCAAAATGTATGACCACATTGTATTTCTTCGATTTTACGTTCACTTTACATACAGTACAATCAATATTTTTTTCGGTTTTTTCAAGTACTCCAATATTGTTGAGCAATAATGCTTCCATTTTAATATTTGAATGAAATACGGAAAAGACGTGACTTTCTAAACAAAATGCATTAAACAATGATGACATTGATACTTATATTAATATTTTTTCTTTGAAAGAACATTAAACAAGGTTATATCAAAAGAGGGTCAATATGGTTATCAACTTATCATTAAATTGTATCAATCATACATACAATAAAATAAGGAAGTGATTCATCGTAATCGCCAACCCTGACATAAAACTGTCAAATGCTACCGATTTGCTAGTTGATTGCGAGGTATGATTATTAGTATGGGGTGGACGGCTGCCGGCGAAGGACGTTACCCTTTGATACAACTTAGACCACCACGGTGAAGTTAAGTATACCTATTATATATTTCTCGTTATGTAAGCGCGACACATAGAGGAACTGAATTCATGTGATTTGGATCTATCTTTGGTTATTGATGATTGACTGATTTCCTAGTCAAGTATCCCTTTTATTTTGCTGTCCTATGAGTCCGCTAAGATTTGCTACGGACATTTCAACTAACCGTATATACAGGCCAATAATGATTACGAATATGATACATACATCAACATGCAGATAAAATGGTAAGATGGCATATATTACATGTATTTTCATCCCTATTTTGCACCTAGGTAAAAATTGTGTGTAAATTAAACATGACTAAAGCTCATCTGTTAAATTGAATTAATTTTGTCTGCACACAATACCGCAATGCTATGCAATGCCACAATAGGCAGCCAACGGGTAAGCGATGCGCTTGTATCCCAAAATCGCGAGTTCGAATCTCGCTGGAGGCCTTGTTTTTATTATTTCTACTCAAGTAATAAAGTAATTCGTCCGTAAAATTGAAATGTAATTTTTATACTCATACTCATACTCATTTATTTATAATAGTATTACATATTACACGTCAAACTGGAAAAATACAAAATCGATTACTACATGCTATAAAAGCTTTTATTGCCGACTGTTGTTTCCTTTCCATTGTCAACATACACTCATCGAGGTAATTCTAAGAATCTCTAATCTCAATGGGGTTCAAACCATATCGGGGTTAACTACGAAACCCTAAACTACGCGTGACTTGACATGCAACGCAAGGAGTATGTATGTATGTTAAATTGAATACGGATTTAAACATCCTATTTGGTTTCTTTCAATTTTCTCCCTGACTCGAGATAAAATAAAAAAATAAGATTCAATTGAAATTGCTTTTTTTTTAGTTCGACGTTGAGCATTACGCTGGAAACGCCCGGTAAAAGACAAAAATTGTCATTCATCCCAAAAATATCGTTCGTACCTATATATCTCATTTAACTTTGGTCCACCGTGATGTAGAAGCTCCCGAGAGGATTTTGTAGAATGAAGCGTTAGTAAAAAGAATGTCGAATCATTATTAAGGAAATATAACACAGGAGTAGCTGTAAAAAGATGCAGGAGCGTTTATGCGGCGGCCGGTATCTAGTGAGACTTTGAGCACGAACTCTACGCCGTTGTGAAACACGGCGTCTAGCATTTAAGGGGAGCCCGCAGATTTAAAGGTATTAGGAGAATTGTGGTGCGGTATAAATGCGTGTCATGCACATGAACTAAATTCAAATTATATGGATTTGTGTAATTTTATTGGCTATTTTAGAATTGTGTATGTTTGGTGGTTACAAGATTCCTTAGCGCTTAATAGCTAAACATGAAAAAAAACGTGAGCAAAAGTAGCAAAACCACACTAAACCCGAAAATAACGTATAATTAAAAATAATAATATTATTATGGGACAATTTTTTCCCACAACTCAATCTAGTCGGACAGGCTACTTATACAATAAGGCTTGTATAAGTTGGGTTGTACATTATTTCAAAGGATTCTATTTTATTACATTTACTGTGAAGGTAAATTGTACATGCAACTTGGAACTATAATTAGGATATATTAGTTTATATATGAGAGAGAGATATATGAAAGAGACATTACACAATTTATGATACCTACCTGCATTGTTGAATAAGATTATGTAACAAAACTGTTTAATGTTCCCTTAATGTGTTTTTATTTTGCAATGACGAGATGAAATGCTGCCGCTTACACGAACAGTCTGCTCTTCAGTCATATAATGTTTCAGTTTGGATGATTAAGATGGCAGAATAGATGATGGTCATCAGGTAATTCTTAATGTGGCTAAAATATTAGATTTACTTTTCTAGTTACTAGCTACGACTTGATCTGCGTAGAGGATAACATTTATGAGTGTCTTTTTGGACTACCCCTCTCGCTTAGTAATCCAGTACCTACTTTGAACTCTCATTTTTGAAGTAAGGCGTGCGATTTGCAATTTGAAGGTGGCGGGTTCAAACCCGGTTCATGCCAATGGTCAGTCATGTAAGAAATATAATTAATACCAATCGCTCTTTGGTGCTTTATGGTGCTAGAATTGATTTAATTATAAATAAAACTAGATTATAAATAAATGTTAGCCTCTAGGTTGGTAGTAAAACTAGCGCCTGCGTTAAATGGGTGCCACTAATCCGCATCCCGCGAAAAGGCAGCCCACGATGTACCTAGTGTACCTACATGGATTAACTGGGTCGCTGATTATTGGGTTGCCTTTTCTCGGGTCGAGCAATCTCGAAGCGGGCCAATAATCGGCGACGATTATTTGGCTGCCTTTTATACGGACTCCATTAAATCATGGTATTAGGTTGCCAAAGTGGACCCCAGGCTCCTAAAGCCGTGGCAGAAGCCGCGATAACGCTGAAAAGAAGAAGAAGACTTTGAAATCTTATTTTACATTTTTAAGAAGTCATCCTTATATCCTTTTCCAGGTTATAGATAAACCTGTGTACTAAATTTTATTAAAATCCAGTGAGCCTTTACGTGGTGATCAGATGACCAGACATTTGACATTACACTAAATTATGTACCTATATGTGTAAAAAACGTTAGAATATCATTAATATGTAAAATAATGTATTATTTTTAGTGTTAAATTGCATTATGAAAAAGAAAACAACTAAGGAAGTGGTTACGATGAACTGAAAACTGAAACCGATGAACGAGTCTATCTCAATGTTGCTGCCATAAGGTATCGTTTATATAGGTACCTAAAACTAGTAATTTTGTCTATAATTATGGAGCGTATTAACTATGCTGATGCCGACTTAATCATAAGATGTATGGCTTATAAAATAAATGAGATTTAAAAAAAACTATGCTGATGAGTCATCAGCATAGTTTACTTATGTCATCAGTAATGACATAAGTGCCGTGTGCAAAAAGGCAAGCCGTTTCATAGATAACTATAGAATATGTATCAGAACGAAAGGCAAAAAAAAACCCGTCAATGTTTAGATCATAAATGTGATTCGTTTAGTAATTTCATGCCATAAGACACGTAATTTGGTTATAAAGGTATCATGTAAATTTCCATATCAGTTCCAGCAGACACTACAAAAAACTATAATCTAAGTATTAGCCCTGCGTTGTGCTGTAGTGTCACGACACAAATATTAACGTCATTGCATTATATATTTAGGCTAGTTCAAGGTACTAAGTAAGTAGTTAAGTCAGAATCTTGTAACGCTTTGGTAGACCACTGTAATGTACTGTACAGTACTGTAATGTTACATAAATTATGATTATAATAAATAAATATTAATCGAGTAAATATGTAACATTTTACAGAAATTGACAATCCCCATTATTTATAATATAATTATAATCTCTGCCATATTAGATGTAGGTTCTTAATCAAAGAGACATTGATATTTCATACAAAATGTAGACATTTAAGTATCTTATATGTTAGCCTCAAAATACAAAAAAGTGACTTTTTCTTGCATAGTTTTATTGAAACACTAAACACATGATGATGACAAGGATTTCCTACATATTGGAAAGGCTTTCAGATTTTTATGTTATTCAAGATTCGCGGGAATAAATTACATGCAGCAGACAACGAACAAGTCAACATTTGACCGTTCACGGCGAAGACGTATGACGTGCAAGAGTGCCACTTGCGCGTGCTAACGAAGATGACGGAGACGAATGAAAATCTCTGTACCCCACGTCCGGTCATCCGCTGCCATTATGGATCAGTTCAATCCCTTAAGGTATTATCGATGTATTTTTTTTTATTGGATGACTAGCCATATATTGAAAAAAAAAATGCCATGGACGTTGCTGACAAAGGTGCACAGGGCGGGTGCACACCTTGGGGAGCACCGCGCCGCGCGGTCTCAGTAGAAACGCACGCGTCTAAGCGGTCTATAATATAGACTCTATATCAGTGCGCGTACCGTGAGTTGTTTTCGATTGCGACTGCGGCATTTGAAAGTATGTCCGTCTCACTCCTACCACTACTCTGGCATGATACGCGCACTATTAGCACTGCTCATACTATTTTGATGAAAACCGGCCAAGAGCATAGTGGGCCACACTGAGTGAAAAATGGAATGCTCCGTAAGCTTTCCTAGTTGACTACCTACGGAACCCTAAAAAACTGGAGTGGTAAAATCTGAAACGTTTACCTATTTTTTTTATTTTCCAGAGATACGAGATACATTGCAACGAATTGACAAGTTCATACTAGTGAAACCACTGCAAGCGTCAATTAGTTAATCTATAAAAATGGCGATATATGTTCATAATAAATGTAATCGACTTATTATAATAATATTTTAAAATAAATTTCTTACATAATGTGCATCAGAATTGAATACCACACAGAACAAAACAAAATTGCTTAGTGTAACTAAACTTAATTTAAGCATGTCTGGTACAAATATATTAGTGCATATGTATTTCTTTGTTCTGTAGGTATTGTGTATTCTAATGCAATTAAATTGGTGTTGTGTGATTATTTCAACCAAATGGTAGCTCGACACATTGTTTAATGAAAAATAATGACGAGTGCCTGTGAACTGTGGTTGCTTTGTATTAATGTGAATTTAATGATCTACTTAACCTACGTTATACCTTTTTACCAATTGGCGAAGACCCTTGTTTGTTATCCTTGAGTATATCATGTGTTTATCATCTTATTTGTGTCTACCCTAAAATTGCATGCAGTATTAATGTAACTCCTATCATATTTACTGAATAGCCGAATAGGTATTTACTTTCGAACACATTGTATTGATTATAAAACTGCACGGATTGGGTAAACTTACAAATGAAGTAGTACAATGTATACGGGCAATATCAGCCCTATCATTTTTTAACTGTTTTTAATGTACCTACCATATATTTTTATTAACATTACAAAATTTACGAATTTAAGTACCTAAACGGGAATTTAATGTTGAGAACCAAAGTGCTGTTTATCTGCTGCACCTTATTTATTTTAATTTACCAGGTGGGTCCAGATCTGGCAAATGCGCCGCTCGTGCTTTTTTCAAGCATAAGCTAGCATGACGTCAGCGCTGGGATATTTGCCCACAATTAAATTTTAGAGTAACTAAAGTATATAGTAAGTAGAGTCGGACCAAGCTTAATTTGCATCGATTTTGGTATTAGAGACTGAACAAGTGTTTATTTTAAACGTCAAATTTGTATGAAATAATTATAATTATTTATTTCTTTCCCATCACGGAACGATGGTGTGCCGGACCTTTGGGAGGCGTATGCGGAGCCGAAGCCAACATGCAGAGCCCTTTCGACAATTTAATGAAATGTAAGGGGTACACCGAGCGGAGGTTGCACCTGCCCGAGTCATGGGACTCACGCAGAGGCAGCACCCGCTAGGGTGTATGGACTATTGAGATTTAATGGAATCTAAAATATACTGGACTATTAGGTGAATGTGGTGGACTAAATACAGGGTTATGAAAAATAAAATCGAACGTCTGCCTAACAAAATGCTAGGCAATTTTATTTTCGGTAGCCAGTGACTCGCCCACACAAAATGGCCCCCCACAAAAAGCGACATCTAAGATGGCTCAAGGGCAACACCGGTATGAGGGCTGAAGGTAGAGAGGTGTCACTGGACTTTAAACATATAGCCAACTCGCCACTTAGGTTTCCACATCTCTCGCGACCCGACTCTGGACGGCCGGTTAAGGTAAGCCAGAGGCGGAGGACTTGGTCGGACGACGGAGTCCCGCGGAAGCGCTCAGGTACCGGAGTTCGCTACTCCCCAACAGCTCGCCACAAGCTGCCTTGCGTTGACTGATTGCACCGGTCGAAACCAGTGGGCGATGGGGTCGTAACATCCCTACGCTATATTTATTTATTTATTATTATGACGTTTACTGAGCACTTTTACAGTCTGGGCTATCAAAATTGATGCAAACTTAGCTTAGTCGGGTTTAGGTTATGCAATCACGGGATTTATAATGAATCCAGTTATTGTCCATAGCAAAAATCCCGTGATTTCATGCTGTAGTCTGGCTCTAGTTCAGTGTGCGTAGCGAAGATGCCAGTCGCTAACGCTCAGTTGTGAACGAAACGCAACTGTCATTGTCGCACCGATAAGGTAGAGCGTGAGCGATTGGCATCTTGGCT
Source organism: Lathronympha strigana (assembly GCA_949128165.1). NCBI lineage: Eukaryota > Metazoa > Arthropoda > Insecta > Lepidoptera > Tortricidae > Lathronympha > Lathronympha strigana. Next base: position 4,353,752 of record OX421905.1, read on the forward strand.
ACGCATGCAGATCTGATGTCTATCATCTGACGATCTAAATTCAATTGGGGAAGGCCCATATCATACTAGATCATATCAATGATATACCTCCCTTTTTTTAGCTGCCGAAAAAGGTAGGCATATAGTGAGAGTCATAATGGCGGTTTTACCTAAATAATAAAATAAATATCAAATTGAGAATCTGTCCTTAACCGAATAAAGGCTATTTTGTACCTATACCTATTTCAAAAATTAGTACCTCCGTGTAATTCAAGTTATTACAAAAATCAGTTACACCCGCCATCCTGACAATCAGAATTGCGGGTGTACGTTAAATTTCAATGATCCCATAGGTTTTTTTAAGGGGGGTACTAAATAGTACCAATTTGTTACTAAGTTTTGATATATTATTTTAGATAAGATTATGTTTAGATACACCCGCCATTCTGACTCTTACGGCATGTAGACCTATGATCATAGACATGATAGTGTAATATGGGCCATAGGTTTATATAGATTTGTATAGAAAGTCGTGGCTAGTTGACTATGGTCTTAGGCATAGTCAACTAGCTACGACTTTCTATACAAATTGCTCTCTTCTAGCGCAATAATTGTGCAAGTTTACATATCGGACGTCGTTTATCTGACACGTCTATTACTACGTAATGTACCCCCCATACCCTACCATACTCTCTCAACCCAACAACATGCTTTAGTTATTCTTCCGTGTCTCAACCTAGCAAAAACCGGTAGAATATTTTGTTTAGAAAATGTCAGACAAGCAGTTTCTGGTTGTCTATGATCAAACAATTTAGGACGTGTGCACACTATTAGCGTTTGCGTTTTGGTGCTTATGCACCTACCACACGGTTATAGTGCAGTGTCGACTATCAATCGAAAAGGATACAACTATGTGCTAGCTGTTTGTTAGAGTAAGATCAAATTAAGATCACGCCTTAGCTCGCTGCCTCCACATAGACAACGTATTACGTGAGTCGTGTCAATACTGTTATTTTATAATGACTAATACATATAGCGCAGTTTAAGTAGCTAAGCTGGCAAGATGTTAAAAAATATCTTGGAACGACCTTATTTAATTGTGGTGATATAATTGTTTTTTTGTCACACATCTGGTGTTGGTGTAATCCACACAAAGGCGGATGGCGGAGGCGGAGGCATGGGCGATGCTGTTATACGTTACAGACGATACGCAATATTGCCATCTCATTTTATTGTATAATTACGTACCGTATAATTAACGTAACGTAGCCCATGATGGTCCATTGTGTGGAGGGGGGGAGGACTGGGCGCACGCTTGCACGTTTCTCAAGTGTAACAGCGCCAACTAGCGGAAGCCTTATGAATATGCTTATATTATAGTGTATATTAGTCAAACATATACATATATAAAATAAAGTTTCTTAAATTGGGTATGAATGTTTTATTAACAAACAGGTAGGTACCTACTTAGTGATAATACCTTTTCATTTAAAATATATTAGCATGTGACAGAAATATCTAGGAAATACAATAGGTACAGTCAAGTACAAAGATATGAATACAGTCAAAGTGCCAAAATATGTATACAGGACTTTATTGCCTGAATATTAAGGTCGTGGATAAGTTTTTTTGGCACTTTGGCTGTATTTATATCTCTGTAGTTTACTGTCTTCGGATAAAACATTATACCCCGAATTATGGAGACGGTATTTGTATGCGCTTAGGGTTGGCTTAGGGTGTGACAAAATAGGCCGTGAGTCTCACCGTAAGATTCATGGCCTATTTTGTTGTGAATTTGTTTGTGCATAAAATAGTTTTTCTATATCTCAAAATCGGCTTGTCCAATTTTATTCGGATTTTTGATATTACAGGTTTCAAAGTTACGGTAATAAATGATTAAAATCACTATCACAATACTGTTATATATATTAAGTCGCAAGTTTCTATTCGCACACCGTCGTTCACCCGCTTCTTATCTCAAATATTTAACCGTCGTTTAGTTCATATAATTGTTGCTCTAAATCTCTTTCACGTTGTTCATATTTGTATTTCATTATAAATACATATTTAATTTTCAAATCAGCATTAGTGTGGTTGCAACCTTTTATTCGAGCGTGTATAGTGACTATCTGGACCCAGCTTTACTGAAAGACGACGTATTTATATGCTTAGTTCTGCTACTTGCCACTGCAGTTTATTTTCGCATATAAGTACAACTATCGTACACTAGATGTCACTATAAAAATACAAAAATAAAGTTTAAGTCTTTGGTTTTAATCGATTCCTACATTTATTGTCTGATGTGTATCCTTGTTTACAGTCTACATGTATTTTTGTATTTGTGTAATTTTCATAATAAAGATTTGCTGTGTGTTTTTGCCCGTTAGAGATTTGCTTGCTAAACACCGTTGTACAAGACAAACTTTAATGCCTTAACGGACAAAGCATACCTTGGGATATTAATTCACGCACTTTAATTTCTTACACACTAATGGGCCATCCTGAGGCAACAGGGCAACGCCAGTGCTCTGTGTGGCTATCTTCCCGTTTGATAATTTCTTTATAGCATTGTTTTTAAGAGTACTGCCGTCAATCACATCTGTATCACAAGGACGCTGTCATATCCTAAGGCAGGTAGGACTCAATCAGTAGTTTCGGCACGTAATACATTGTGCGGTTAAAAAAATTTCACTACACACGCATACACGAGCTAACTAGCTTACTCCAGCGTGTTATTCTTACTCCTTGCGCGATAGTCATGGGTCAATATCAACATGCGCTTATACAATCAAAGAAGTGCGTCGTTACACCAAACATGCATTAATATATTTAAACTAGTGCGTGTGTGATAATATTTAGGCGCGCATATGCGGCTACATGCGCTTCCAAGACGAGTTTATAACTTTATACAAATGTGTAAACCGCTCTTTGCTTAAACGAATCAAAACCTAATCGAAGCCAATCAATATTTTTATTCTACTCCTAAAATTGCCATTCAATCGTGGAAACATTCCTCTTAAACTTGTTAACAATTTTCATGTACAAAAATAAACATTAATTAGAATTCCGTTTAGTCCTACTTTACTATTCCGTTTTGTCCTATCAACAACATTGACAGATAGTAGGACAAAACGGATTTTTTTTTCCGTTTTGTCCTATTAGTAGAACTCGGCAGTAGGACAAAACGGAATACCTCGGCAGATCTATGTTCTAATCTATCTTCTGGTTCTTAAGTAAAAACAAAGACTTGGGGCTGTCTTATTTAATTTCTTGGCAAAATAAGTGTTTTTATTGTTGTAATTAATATTAAGAATACAAAAACAATAAACGTAAGAGTTTTGTTCGGGTCAAGTTATTTTGTTTCATTAAGGTTTAATTTTAAGTAAAATTCCAAGTTTGGGTTTGGATTTCGATGTTATTAAGTAAAATGTCCAGTATCAGATTCCACAACTATCTAATTTGGTTTTGATTGTAGTAAAGTGGGAAAATGTTTAGGTATAGTTTAAAATAGAAATGGGTAGAATAATATAGGTCATCATCATCATCATCATCATTTCAGCCTGTAAGCGTCCACTGCTGAACGCCTCTCCAATCGAACTCCAGCGCGACCGGTCTACAGCCACCTGCATCCAACGAGACCCAGCGATCCTCACCAGGTCAGTCCATCTAATTGGTGGCCGTCCCACACTGCGCTTGCTAGTACGTGGTCTCCATTCAAGGACTCTTTTGCCCCATCGGCTATCCGATCTTCGCGCTATGTGGCCGGCCCATTGCCACTTCAGCTTGCTAATCCTGCGGGCTATGTCAGTGACTTTGGTTCTTCTACTGATCTCCTCATTTTTGATTCGATCTCGTAGAGAAACACCAAGCATAGCCCTTTCCATAACTCGCTGCGCGACATTGAGCTCTGAAAAATACCTTTTGTGAAGCACCATGTCTCACAGCCGTAAGTCATCACTGGTATCACACATTGGGTGTACACCTTAGCTTTGAGGCACTGGGGCATTTTGGACGGGAAGACGTTTTGTAATTTACCGAATGCTTTTTTTTTATGCTATAGGTGGCAAACGAGCAAACGAATCGCCTGATGGTAAACGATTAACGTCGTCCATGGACACCCGCAACACCAGAGGTGTCGCAAGTGCGTTGCCGGCCTTTAAGGTGGGAGTACGCTCTTTTCTTGAAGGTTTGAAGGTCGTATCGGTCCGGAAACACCGCTGGCGACGGTTCGTTCCACAGTTTAGCTGTGCGAGGCAGCCGAGTTGGATCCGTCTACTGAACTCTCTCAAAATTGGACTTATCTAATCGGAGTAGCTGTCCCAGGTATATAATATATATATATATATTTATTCGTCAACAACTTCAAGAGTAGAGTTTCCAATAGTAACTTTTCCTACGAGTCATCATCATCATCATAATATGATATGAAGAAACGTCCTTATACGCTTCCATAACAAACAATTCTAAGCAATGAACAGAGTTAATATGAAACTATAGATTACCTTACTTATTAAACTATAGATGATCTTGCACCGCCTACAAATTATCTGTTTTGTCCGAAGGTTGACTGATATAGAATGCCTTATAGCATTAAGTCCGCCTTTTGTACGTTTGTATTTTCTTTTGTGCAATAAAGATTAAATAAATAAATAGTACTTAACCTTTTGAGTAACTTTACATTGGAGTAATTTTGAAAAGGATTTTTCGGAGTTAGGTATTCTGTTCTACCAATGATTTCACAGTAATATACACACAGTTACACGCAAGTACACACACACACAGTTACGCGTAAGTATACACGCAGTTAGAGTCAAACCTCGTTACCTTTTCTCAGCAAATGAACTGTCAAACTTGAAAGTGTTATTTTAAACGTCAAACTTCTATGAAATTATGACGTTTACTTAACACTTTCACAGTCTGTGCTATCGAAATCTAGGAAACTTAGCATAGACTGACTCTATCTCGCATGGAATTAAAAACAAACCACAACACAGTTACACTTAATCTTGAACCAAATGTCATTGCAAATCAGAAATTGGCCAATAAATAACGTAATAAATAAATAAATGTATTTCAAATGCAGGAAAATTTGCCAAGTATCGCAAATTAGTATAGAAATGGTATGAAGTTCTATTTTTAAAATTATTATCGTTCGCTACAGCGTATCGCAACGAAATATTATAGATGAGTTGGATGTTTCATTGACTGTCTGATATTGAAAAGTATGTGTTTGTAGATTTGTGTATGTACTCGTATTTTTTTTTTAAAGATTAAAGTACCTAGGCCAGCAGAATAAAAGCTTTTTTGGGTAAGCGTAATACATTTAACGAATACCAGTTTTGGTCTGATAGTATAGATAGAACCCCAGAATCCCTTTGATAAAACGACGACGAGCTCGGAAAAGCTTTTGGTTAATGAAGACACCTATTTAGGGTTCCCATCTACTGGCACTGAATCCCCCAAATGCGTCAACCCCCGATTCCTAATTTCCCCGAAAGTTACAGGTCGCTGCATACGAAGCTGTCACAGAACTGGATCAAAGCTGGCTTAACTGGGATAGAGTGAATAAGTCTATCGAATGCATTCACCAAATTGGATACCTATTGAATCCACTATAATTGAATTGGACAGATGCTAACAAAAATTGTTAGGTGACGAGTTTCTACTAGTCACTGTAAAATGCGTCTAGGTCAAGGAATAAGTTCACAGGTTATGGACTAGTGCACGTAAAAACGTGAACTAATCCATAACCTGTGGAGTTTTCATAAAAGGAGGTCTTCAGTTTGTTAAAGGCATATTCAGTTCAGATCTGAATCATGTCAGTTACCATGAGTCTGAGTAGTGTTAAGATCTGAATCATGAATGATTTCAGTAAAAGATAGAATTATCTATAATTACTATACTTAATCTCATGCTTAGGGTACGAGAATCAACTTAGAAGCGCTAATCTATATTTTTTGGGTTGGAAGCTTATTTGACAGTGATTAGCATAAGATATAATCTAACGGATAGATATATCGTCTGCGGTGTTACCGTTGATGTTATTGGACACCACGGGCTCTCTTGTCAGAGGAGTGCTCGCCGTTTCTCCAGGCACACTGCGTTTAACGAAAAGATTATTTGATTCCTTAGTGCTCGTGTGGGACGCCACCTGTGTTGACACCCTAGCCCCGTCACATCTTCACGGAACTACAGCCAAAGCCCGCGCGGATGCAGATGCGGCGGAAAAATAAAAAAAACAAATAATAGGGGTGCGGCGCATACGAGTACAACTTTGTTCCATTCGGCGTCGAGACCCTCGGTCCATGGGGTTTAAGCGCCCACGCCCTCTTTAACCGTAGAGCTAGCAGCTTCCTCGCTCAACGCAGTATTGCAATACAGCGAGGAACCGCTGCCAGCGTCTACGGTACCATGCCGAGAGGGAATATTTACTTTAACATTTATTTTATTTTAGTTTTATGTGTTTTTGTTGTTATTGAAATAAAGAATCAAGGCTTATCTAATGAATATTACTAGAGATATAATTTAACGAATAGTAATATTCGTTAAATTAGATGTTTCATTTGGAATAACGTCATGACAAAACACTTTGGAAACACGCGAGTTCTTGAAGTGGATCTTAATTTAAATTTATTTCCCGTTCTTTTTATAACTTCTTAAGATGTTTTATTACTGCGTACCGCGATTGGTCGGAATTTATTATTTATTTAAATGTATAGTAGACGTAGATTTGAACAACAAAATACTACAACTCTACATTATTTTCTCAATTCTACTCGTTTAAGACATTAATATGTGTACGTTTTTGCACAAAATTGAAAAATACAGCTTGAGTACTGCGGCATTCAACTACTGCCTATATGTTTTATTCAAAAGCATGGATTATAATTTTATCAGGCGAATACCTTCTGTCAAAACGTATGACCTAAGTCTTAGTATATGCGTGAAATGTCTAACGTTGGTTAGTGCTCCGACAAGTCCGAGCATATTTCCAGAATCAAAAGCGATAATATGCCAAATAAATAATCTCATAAACACAAAATAAATACGACGAAATTCCCTCAGCACACCCGACTTTTCAACAAACCCTCATTATGAAGTTCCCTCTTTTCCTGTCACTTATCTTGTAAGCAAGCCTAAAGAACCCACTTGACTTTTGCTGATCCAAAACGAGATGTCAATTCAGACATTGTATGAATGCACCAAGTAATTTGAATTTCAAAATACACCAAAGAATTTCATACCATTGAGCAAACTCGGTTAGAGCAGATATTCTTGTACTGCAAGTGCGGTCAGATGAAATGTTAGATATTTTATTTATGTTGATACCAGACATTTCATACGAATAGGAGATGACTCACGCTTTTCGTACCGACCCCGACCCGTGCCCGAAACATCTACTTGTCTTATGTATTTATTTGCTGTTGTTTTATATTTGCTTTAGATATCCTATATACGGTACTTTTTGTACTCTAGCACTTCTATCTGTCAATTAGATGACTGACAGCGATATTAAAAAAGTATACATTATAACGTTGTCTATTGTAGTCCATGAGAACACTGCTAAATGATGCTCCTATGGATTTTCATACAATATTTCTAAAGTAATTTACGTCTTTCATATTCTGCCATCACTCATAATTTTGCATTTTTCGCTGGTTTTACTGTCGTATTAAAACTAGTGTACGCAACAGCTCGTAATTGGTTCTTAAAATTCTCGGGTCTATTATTACAAAACCACGTCTCGTTTTGTAAAAGCGACTTTTGAATTTTAAGAACCCTTATTAAATCACTGTTGCATAATACCAGTTTAGTTTATGCAACAGTGATATAATAAGGGTTCTTAAAACTTGATAATTCGAATTCTAATGAAAACTAAATCTATTTAGTTAAATAATTTGATTTGTTTAAACAAAAAGTTATTTTTTCTTATGTTTCTAAGTATCAATTTTGTTGTATTATTGAATAGTTATTCTAATGCTCTGTTGTTACAATATTTACTACGGTATTATTTTTATACGATACTTTTGGACACTGCGGTAGGCGTTGATAGGGCGAGGCTTAACGCAGTGTCGAGGCCTGAGTCTGGTGCTTGGCTACAGGCGCTTCCCTACCCGCACATAGGTACTCTTCTTGACGACAATTCGCTGCGGATTGCCGTTGCTTTTCGGCTGGGCTGTGTCGTTTGCGAAACCCATGCATGTATATGCGGCTCAGTGGTGGAAAGTAATGGTTATCATGCCCTAAGTTGTTGTCGATGTGCGGGGAGGTTTCCGCGGCACCACGCCCTCAACGATATATTGCGAAGGGCGCTGGTAGCTGCGAATGTCCCGTCTGTGCTGGAGCCACCGGGCCTTAACCGGTCTGACGGCAAGAGGCCAGATGGGTTAACGTTAATCCCATGGGAGAGGGGCCGGTGTCTACTGTGGGATGCCACGTGCGTCAGCACGTTCGCGGCATCGCACCTTGGCCGTACTATGAGGTCTGCGGGAGCGGCGGCTGAGTTGGCTGCGTCACGGAAGCGGGAGAAGTACGCGGTCCTGGCAAACTACCTGTTTGTCCCTCTTGCGGTGGAGACCGCTGGGTGCTGGTGTGCCGAAGCCCTAGCATTTATTAAGGAGGTGGGAAAGCGCCTGAGGGAGAGTGGTCACGATCCTCGCTCCGGGTCTTTCCTGTTGCAGAGGTTGTCCGTTGCGGTTCAACGTCGAAACGCGGCGAGCGTAATGGGCACCTTTGCGTCCGGAGGGGCGTATGTAATTAATGTGTATGTGTTTTTAGTTACGGACTTTTTGTAGATTGTAATTTAAGTTTAATTTTATGACATTTTGTAATTAATTTAATTTACTTTATTTAAATGAGAACTTTTTAATTGGACTACGATATTATCACCAAAATACAAATATCTTATTACTTAGTTTCATAGGTAGCTATGTTGGTGCTGACTAAGGTGGATGTCAACTACACTCGAATATTAATAACAACTAATGTAGAAAACAGACAAAGGTCACTAGCTCAGTTTAACCCAATATATAAAAGAAAGAAAATAACGAGTAAAAGTTTTCAGGAGCTTAAACCGGTTTCGGACGTGACTTGCCTCTTAAAAATAAAATAACTAATATTATAATAAGCTTTTTAGGGTTCCGTACCAAATGGTAAAAAAGGAACCATCATGGAGCAGCCGCTCTGTCTGTCTGTCTGTCTGTTACATCGTTAAATATGTCGGGAACTACTAAAGCTATCGATATGAAATTTGGAATACTTAGAAAGAACGCTAAACTAGAAGCATATAAAGCAATATTTTTTTTAATGTATTTTTTTAAAATTAAATGCTCGATATGATGGACTAACTAAAAGCAAAAACTAAAAGTGTAGATACTTACTGATCTATTAAGAAATTAAAAGGACTCGATATTGCCACGTGTGAAACATTTTTTTACACTGAATATTTTTTAAGTTTGCCAAAAAAGAATATGAATTTTTTACATATTATTTATTTATTTATAAATTTAATTATCAAAACTGGAAAAATATAACAATGTCGCTATCTTCATTATTTGTAAACTAATGGTTCAATCTGCGATACCTGGGGCAGACATCAAAATTCTACTTCGAGATGCAGTTTATGGCATCATGTTTATGGATGAATGCCATACCTAACTAAAAGTTTGTTCGAAACCCTCAGTGCGCGAGTCAGGCTTGTACTTGACCAATTTTTTGTAAGTAAGTTGGTTTGCGGTATATGCTTATTCCGCAAAAAAAATACTGCGCAGCGCTGTTTGTAGTAAATGATGAAACGATATCGGATAAATGAAATGATAACGAATAAATGATTATGATTTATGATTATGAAATGTTCCTAATATTATACCAGATTTGTAAAATAACATACCTAATGACATTGTGTTACTTTCAACCAACGATGTAATAGAAAGCGAATCTTTATTCAGTCAGTCAGTGAGACAGTCACGTTCTATTAAGTAGGTACATATGAAAGGTAGCGCTACACAGTAGCACAAAATAGAGAATACCTTGCTAATGTGTCATACTTTTCCTCTTTTCATAAATTGCACATTTGTAGCTACAAATATGGGTCTAATCGATCACCTTCACTGACCCTCAGAAATTGCAAAGGTTTCTCACAAAAATTATACTGTCAATCTATTTGCTCTGGCAGATGGATCATTTCCTGAGCTATTTTAGCGTTCAACTGGTATTAATTGAGCTATGTTTGTTCTTAGTGGTTATGAATTGAAGAGTCTAGTGTGATTGGTGTGGTGTGCAGGAAGACAGGGGTTACGCGACGTTTGCGAACTATATCCGGACCAACAGAGTGCTGATTGACTGACGACCCGATTGGTCTGGAATGTGGCAAACTAATTGGACCTTCTCCTTCAATGTGACTATTTTGAAAAACGTAGAGACAAGGAGAAACTGTAACGTTTTGGATTCCGTAAAACGGGAAGTCTTTCAAATTGCGTGGACACTTTGATGATTACTTTAAATTTTTTAAATTGTTTGTCATTAATTCGTTAGCCGCTGAACGCATCCGATTCATATTTTTGTGTTGGCAATATTGACAGATCGACCATCATTCCTCGCAGCGCAGAAACGCATGTCTTACTTGTAGAAATAATATTTTTCTTGTGTCTGAAAATTAGGTAGTTTTTATGCTGTGAAAAACTTAAATTCCATACATATTCTATAGGCCTATAAGCCTTATTGAGCTTACCGTGGGACTAGGTCGATTTGTGTAAGATTGTCCCACAAATATTTATTTATTATTATTATTATTTATAGGTATTCATGGTATTACATGTTTCGATATCTGCTGTCATAACTGAAGATTACAGGATATTTTAGAATACAGCTAAAAAACCGGTAGCTATCAAAGTGACCCCATTTCAATTAAAATTTTGATATGACACTCTTTTTTTTTATGCATTTTTAAAAATAATTACCACAAAAAAACTTCCCGTTATGTGGATTATTTATTATTTTTTGTACAGTTTTCAAAATTAATCAATGTAGCCACGTCTTGTGGTAACTATTTACTAAGGTGATCAAGAAAATGAAAAATGTCGCAGGCTAGAGTAGAGTGTGATTTTATGCGCATCTCACGTTGTTAAGGCACATTCTCTACATATCACTTAATTATATTTCTCCGTTTATGTACTTTTATTGCAGTCATCATAGGTAAGTAATTTGTGTTCAATGCGATCGATGTCTATAATTTTGTAATAGTTCAAATATTTTTTGATATAATAATATTGTTACAAATGATAATTTTGTACCTCCAAAATTAAAATGTGTGGCTCCGGACCAATATGGTAAAAAAGAAACCGTTATACGATTCTGTGTTATTTTAAAACCTGCAAATATATTGGGAATTATTTACGTTATGGAAATGAAATTGAATTACAATGTTGCACACTTCGTCCGTTGACTGCCGCCGTGACAGTATGCGTTATGGGGAAGGAGACGTTATGTCGATTAGGTATTATTTTTAAAACAAATTTATGACCAGCAAATTATTAATAAATTCTGCTGGTTCTTTTTATTTATTTTGACCATGGCAAAATATTGAGGCGAAAAGATGAGAGGTAATTTGGACTCTGCTATCTTTTGAATTCCAGATATAAGCAATGAAATGAGAACTAAACTGCTTTTAAATGACACCTCCCGCTTATGTATAGTATTAAACAGGTACCGTTTTTTCTTATTAGTATTTTCTTTAGATCACGCTCTAGCCCGATACGTGGGACGACTGGCGATCGGAACCCTTTCGTTAGGCCGGGTTGTATGCACAAAGTATCTAGAGTAACTAGCTTTTAGCAAAGTCACGCACGTATTTGCTACCCGTCGCATTTTTTCGAGATGTCAATAAACGTATCAAGTGTATTTTAATGTAATAATATAACGGTCCCCTAGCCTAGTTGGTAGTGACTCTATAAAGCAGAAACTAAAAATGTGTACACAAAATACATACTTTAAATTTGACGTAATAAGGTTGGTACCTACATATGTGTATATTACGTCAAACCGACGTAAAAGATACGGTTGGCTACCAGGTTGTACATATTTAATTTTCATCAGTGTACAATATAGGTGACTATAGACGGTCTAGAGAGAGACCTAATAACAAGAATTTACCAGAGAAAACCGCCACTGTATCCGTTTTTTTACTTTTTATAGTTGAAACCTGAACAAAAGGTTTATTCTATGACATGTATTTCTTACTTAAGGTCAATAAAGACGTAATCAAGCTCAACGAAAACGTTTAATTGTGAAACAACCTTCGCGTGGGTTTGTCACTTCTTGTTCCCATCCCATTGAATCACTTTAATGGCAGCTGAAAACAATATTTAATTATGATGAGCTAACTTTGGGTCTTGGATCATTCCAATTATTTGTAGGCTTAACACTAGAATAGTCGCTACCGGGTCTGCCGAACCCGGCTTACATTTTGAAATCTAACTTATTCATTGAAATTAAACACTTTAGAACGGATTAATCGCGTTTATTAACACCATGATCCTACGTTTCGAGCCCTTTACAGCACTCGTTTTCACAGGGTTAAGATGATGACTGAGAGAATGCGAATTCTCCCCGTCAATCAAAAAAGTTACTTGTGCAAATTACCTACATACAAAAATATAAAAATAATTTAAAAATAAAAACAAAGGTTGGTCTACAATGCCCAGAGGGGCTTATAAAGCTAGTAATACATAGCCTGAAGGGCTAACTTATTCGTCAGGTTTTGCACGATGATTTATAGTGCCTTCACGTGAAAGTTCGTTGCATCGATATTCGGCTGTTATATAATTATATAATTAATTTATTAAGTAATTAGATGAACTCCTAATAGGATTAGTGTGTTGTCTGAAATAGTTGTATACATATTGACTCCAAATAATTTCATTTAATATGTCAATTTAGTTAAAATTCTTGTTCATTCGGCAATTTTTTTTTGTGATTAATTTTATTTTCATGTACTAATTATACCTTAGTATCGTTTGCCTCGTTCTAGTGTTAAGGATAATTCACACTAGAACGAAGCGGGACGGGGCGGGACGGGACGATCTGACACTGTAGAAAGAATCACGTGATAGCTCGGAGTCCTCTTGGGTCACGTGACGTTTTCTATAGAAATTGTCAAAGTCGTCCCGTTCTAAAGTCAGATTCAGATTATTCCCGAAAAATTGTAAACACTGTAAAAGTGACGTGATCAGGGGATCTCAGTAGTATGCGTAAGGGCCCGCAGAACAGATATATTTAACAGCCTCCTAGCCTAGTTGGTAGTGACCCTGCCTACGAAGCAGGAGGTCCCGGGTTCGAATCCTGGTCAGGGCATTTATTTGTGTTGTTATCACGAATATTTGTTCCTGAGTTATGGATGTTTTCTATGTATTTAAGTATTTATATGTATCTATCTATTATATATATCGTCGCCTAGTACCCACAACACAAGCTTAGAGCTTACCGTGGGACTAGGTCGATTTGTGTAAGATTGCCCCATAATATTTTTTTTTTTGAGAAGAATCGTGATTCAGTACTCATTTCAGATAAATGAAAACTAACCTTACCGCTCACTCAATTGAAAACAATCAATAATTAAACAGAAAAACCACCAATCAGTTTATTTTTCAACTATTAAGGTATTTAGCCAGTGTAACGTTTTAAAACGACCACAGCCGGGTCACCAGTCCATACTTTTGATGAGTTACGCATAAAACTCTGGTTGTCAACGATATGCCAGGATCGCCTTTTGTTACGGCTTTCGACACCTCTCACGACGTTCCCAAATAGTCTGGAAAGATTCATAATGGCGGGAAAAGTGGAATGCAGGAGACCGAGGTGGACTCCTACTAGATGGTGCTCCCAAATTTGTTTTTGTTTGTGTGTAATTACATCTGCACGAAATAATGCGTGTGGCTAGAGATAGATACCAGTGGGGTAATCTGGACTTCAAGGGAATGACATGATATTATGTAACTACCAGCCGACTGACCGGGTGTACCGGCAGGAAGATACATTAAAAATATAGGTAGATACTTATAAATAAAATGCACCTTTGAGTATAAACTCCTTCATTTTATAATAATAATAAATGAAATGTGTCGCTAAGTGCGCGATTATGCATAAACAGCGGTGGAAAGTAGTAAATTCTCTTCTGATCTATCTCTGAAGCAGAAACCTATAAATACCTTGGTATATCACAGTCGTTGGGTATTGAAGACGTGGATATTAGACAGTCTTTGGTCGGCTGACAAAAGTACTTACTCAAAACAGTATTTTGTCACTTAATGAGAATAGACAGACAGAGAGAGACAGAGGGATACGACCAAGATAGAACGAATGTCTCCAAAACCCTTATACAGTAAATTTCGTAACCGTTAAAGCATTTTCCGTGAGCCTTGAAATAAATACGTAATATACATATCAGAGGTAAATCGAATTTATCAAAAATATTCGAGACCTATCCGATGCGAGTAAACTAAAATTTAGGTACATTTTTAAGTACGTATTTTATAGATAAATATTTATATTTTCATATGTTTTCAATTTCTGGTAATTGACCTTTAGAGTAAATTACCAGAAATAAACGATAGTATACGGTATTATAAATCACGATTACGATTACGGTGCCGGTAATAGACGTGCCCCATCCCTATGCACCTGAGCGAGCGCGCGCCGTCATTGAATCGACCAATCGCAACGTCGCTAATACTCTCCCCGCGCTTCATGTTTTAGTGGTTTTCGCCGCACACAAAATCGGCAACATTATATTAATACCTCTATAGGTGGTGCTCTGTGAGTGTAAGTCATTTAGTTTTGACGGCCCAAGTAGTACCTACGTAATAAGTATTGAACCAAAATTGCATGGACTGTGCTTTCTGGGCACAGACCGCAGTGCCCGCGGGGGACGACAACGCGTACCTCGGCTCGGCTTGACATTGCACGTATACTAAACCAGCAGTACTCACTCGTACTACCTAGTTCTACCTACCTCATTTAAATAAATAAAATAAATAAATAAAAATAAATGACGTTTATTTCAGGCAAGCACCCATATCAAAACATACAAAAATAAAACAATAAAATCTTAATAAATCTAAAAAGTTGTAAAAGTCTTTTATACAAAAATAAAAGTCTCACTTATTTTCGGTTCGCATCTTGGTGCAGAGATAGCCAAAACCTGCGGATCGGACTGTTTAAGTCATCATTAATTGCAGCCAGGATAGAGTTCTCAGAGCTGCGCAGCCTAGTCCAGAAGGAAGCCACTCTAGACCTGATGACGGCAAAGAAATCTGGAACGCGAGCCTCCGCAAACATACTCGACGCACTACACCACCTCGGCAACTTCATCAGGATTCTGAAGGCATTGTTATATTGGACCCTTAGGGTGTTGATTGCTTTCCTAGTGAAGTTGGTCCAGACCTGGCCTGTGTAGAAGCTCTGACAGTATGCTCTAAAGAGCGTCACTTTGACCTCGTCAGAGCAACTGCCAAACTTGCGTGCGAGCATGTTGCATCTTACAGATAATGCTCTCCTCTCTCTCTCGATATCTTTGTCGTCTTTCAGGTTTTCGGTTAAAACGTGCCCGAGATATTTAAACTGCTGCACCCTTCGAACAGGTAATCCATTTAAAAATACATCGAGTATCCTCTCAGGACCTTTTCCTGCCTTGAACACAAGGAACTCAGTTTTACTGAAATTATACTTCATTCCATGAGAAATGGCATATTTCTCACAGAACTGAAGCAACTGCCTAAGTCCTACAGCTGAGGGACTGAGGAGCACCATGTCATCCGCATAGCTTAAGCTATTAACGCAGATGCCACCTACATGACATCCGACCCTGGTGCTCCTCAACCCCCTAATCAAGTCATTTACATACACATTAAAAAGGTCCGGAGAGGTTATTCCCCCCTGGCGAACACCGCATTCTAACCTATACTCGTTAGACGTCGAATCGCCCCATTTTACATAGTTTGTTTGGTTTTCATACCAGAATCTTAACAGATTGGATTGGACAGATTTAATCCCTAGTTCATTTTATATAACTTACACAACGTTATATCGCTTTGTCCGAAATGTATATATTCTACTAGGTACGCTTCGTGTTTAGTTGTAAAACGATTCAAAGGCGCAATTTTGAGTCTACTTTAGATATAATAACAAATTTCATACCGATATAACCTGATAACTGATAATTATGGTAATTGATTGATAGCAAATTTTTATTCCAAAATATTTTGGCTTTGTGGTTATTATTTTGACAGAAAGACGTTTCTTTTTAGTATAAAAACAAACAACTTTTATTAAATATAGCTACCTAATCCTTCAGCAGACGCAACACATTTCAGTAAGAATGTCAAGCAGTTCGTATTTTATATTCTTTACACAAACGTTAAACTTTAGATTAGTTTATCCAGAGTTCCAAGCTGTCTTGAGGACTCCAAACCTATTCATCAGCAACACTGAATCTAACTTCAGTCGGAGATTTATTGCTTTATTCAAATGTCTGTTTAGCTTCCCCAGTAAGATTTTAGTTTAAACCAATGACGGCTTTTACATAAATACACGCTTGACACAGGCGATTTTTAGGATGTCGTGTTCATTTGTCATTACTTCATTAGACTGTAAGTACCTCTTACTCAAAAAGAGAAGGGACCAAATTCATCTGAGAAAGTCTTGCGTATCAAGGGCTACCCAAAAGGCTCGTTCAAGAACCATGTGATACATTATTTTGGGATATCATCACTAAACAAATTCCAAAAATCACCAAAAGGAACCGATGTCATGGTTTTTTTCGACGTTCCTACCTTTTATTAGAGTCTTATAATTGTTGAAAACGATATTTTGATTACAGTTTTCCTACTATCGTGAGTTATTAAACTAGTACTCGTTTATCTAAATCTAGCCTAACAGATTCAAATTCGTTTAAAAGCGAAAGTGGTATCTACAACATTATCTCACAAAATACTTGGAAAATTACAAAATGCTCGCCACAAAACCGAATGTTGCCTTTCAGAGAGATAAATTTACAGTTCAAAAGTTGAAGGAGTTACCCCCAGGCTGTCTTGTCGTGAGCAAACGGTGAGAAGTTTCCGCGGTTACATGCCACGTTTGATTTATACTTCACAACTTTAGACGCACTTGTTTCCAGCTCCAATTTAACTCAAAAATATAAACATGTTGTATATGTAGGTTGATTAAATGCCGATGCAAAGTGACTATGCGGAGTTCTGTGTTAAAGATCTGGATAAGATTTGGCTCACTTCGCAAGTAGCCATAAAGTATGTTGCTTCACTTAATTCCATTTTAATCGTCACCCGGCGCCGGCGCTAATAGTTGCGTATGTGACATGCGTAATGTCAAACTTAATGACCGGCCAAGATTATGCCCGGACTGATGTGGTCGAGGTGTAACTTTTTGTGTTTGTGTTATTTTTTTAATTACTTTGTCTATTTTACCTCTATATTTTTTGTCTTTTTCTGTTCCTTATTTTCGTTTATCTGTCTTATCTTGTATTGTTTTTAAAGGTACAAAAAAAAACATCAACATATTGGCGTAAGCATTGTATTTCTAAAATCATCCCTGCATTTTAAGCCTCTCCGTTTACGGTGCCTGCTATTTCATTTTGTTTACTTTTTAAAATGACACATACCTACATTTGCATCGTTTCAATGTTCTAAGTACCGCCTTCCTTAAACGCTGTAAGTCCCACGTACTTATTTTGTTCCTGACCTTTTTCTCACGAAAAAATATATCAAAGGCTCACGGTACCGATTTGTCATCCACCTTCCAGTGCTGCATTATCGCTTCGGGCCGGATGAGGTGGCTGGTCCCTGTTTATACTGTTACCGTCTGTCCTCGGGAGTATATTTGTACTCCGCCAATAGAAACAAACAATTTCAATAACTTACATATATATCAAAAAATGCATTTGTTTTGCTACGGTGTCCAGTTTTTTCTCATCCTCGTAGAGCAACAAGACCCAAAGCATTCAACGCAGAATAAAACACTGATTCCGAATATATGCAATAAAAAAATTTGCCCAGGTGGTGGTTACTACGTTTCCGCTTTTTGCCATCAATAATGAGTTTAATCTGACATATTATAGATGTTTTCTATATATAGGTATAGCGGAGCGTTCATATAACTCTATTCCTGTCGGCTTCCCTTGCGTGAAGCCAATCACACATTTTTGGCACATTTTTAAATGAAAAGTAGGCCATAATTATTAGCTCCGGCTCGCCCAAAGAACATTTCGACGCTCCACCGGTGATATATATGTAACATAAACCTATATAATATCTATCTATCTCTGCTTAGTTTGGGGCCAATTCTAATTGTGTAAGAGTGTCTCCTGTGTGAATGAATGTTTTAAGAAATTCAGATATTTCAATTTGAACGCCACTTCTGTTGTTCATATTAAAATGAATATTTGACTGTCTCAAAATAAGATCCGGCCGGCCGGTATCAATGGCGTTCATAAAGTAAGTAATAAAAGTGAAACGAAGTGGAATTAGAAATGAAATTGTTTTGACGTTTGGAAATGGAATTTAAAATATTGGGCTTCAAATTCAAATTTGGGTTGTTATGCCTGTATTATGCTATAATAGTTATTGTGATGCGTACTGTGTGCATGTTTATGTGTGTGTGTGTGTGTGCGTGCAAGTGCGCAGCCAACGTGTATTTTTTACCCCAGATACGCCTAACCATGACTTTGTCATATTGTTATCCTTCTCAATAACTGGCCTAATTGAACACAAAAAGGGAGAGACTTTTACCAAGCAGTGGGACACCCTAATTAAGAAAAAATAGTATTTGTTAAACATGATCAGTTGGACTAAGATGGATTTAATTGGTACTATCCACGGCGAATGTCATAACGCACGGATAGTGCAACGCTCATTACGATAATATGTCAAATTAACCAAAATATTTAACCAGCCATCAACCCTAGTAATAGTAATACTATATAGTAATACTAGTTAATAAACTGTAATAAAATAAATAAATAAATAAATATTACAGGACATTCTTACACAAATTGACTAAGTCCCGCAGTAAGCTCAATAAGGCTAAAAAACAAAATTACATTAAATCTTTCAACGACTTTTGCCTTCCGACATATTATAAACGATA
Source organism: Lathronympha strigana (assembly GCA_949128165.1). Classification (NCBI taxonomy): domain Eukaryota; kingdom Metazoa; phylum Arthropoda; class Insecta; order Lepidoptera; family Tortricidae; genus Lathronympha; species Lathronympha strigana. Next base: position 4,372,886 of record OX421905.1, read on the forward strand.
TTGAAAACTACAAGCTACTCTTATGCTTCACTGTTTGTTTGTTGCGTTGATTTGTTACTATTATTTTTCTTCCTTCGAGCGGAAATATGTAGAAGCTCCACCTCAATCTGTCATTATTTTTTTAAGATGCCTTATCTATATGTATAGGTGTTCCTCCTCTAAATTATTTATATAAAACCTTATTGAACAACTCAACATAGATGGATAACAATCAAACTGCTTGAATAAAAATAAAACAAACTTTTGAGATGTTTATTCTACGTTTGAGGTTGCTTTCTACTTTGAACGTAATTTGCCATGCCGTAATCTGAAATTTTTTTTTCGTTGTAACTTATATTACGCAGTACATACGGAGCGTAAGAAGGATTAGAGTACCTATTTCAAAGCCAGGGAACGCATGTAAGCTTTCGAAATAAAATCCTCGAGACATTCTCATTCCTAGCACGTGATCGTGGCGCTAAGATTTATTCACAGGCACGTACAAGAGTTATCAGTTGCTGGTGGTTCATAAGCTATCACTGTGTGCTGATGGACTGCGAGAAAATCAGGATTAAAAAATACGAACCAAAATTGGAGACCGCAGCAGCGTTGTTATCGCGATGTTGACATCGAAATTCGACCAAATCTCCAATCCATTCACGCCATAACCGTAAATCGATTAATATTACTTAATAAATGACTTTTGAATTGCAATAAAATGTCCGTGTTAAAAAGGTATTGGAACAGCTTACAGGCGTCTCCGGTGACCACCGGCAAATCGCTTTCTTTGCCCAACGGCTAAGCTTTGCAGTCCAGAGGGACAATGAGACCAGCGTCCACGGAACCATGCCTCAGGCGGGGGTTCACGGGGTCTTTTTTATTTATATGTACTTATATGTTGAAATTTATATTTTTCGTAAGTCTTAAAAATTGCAATAAATAAAATAAAAACAAAATCGATGAAACACACATTATGACAAGAAGTACCTCATTATTTTGAAGGAGATTCCTACTTTTTGTTATTTTTTTAAGTTTGTTTAAATTTAATGGATGTATTTTATAGTTAGTTCTAGGACTCTAGGTTTATTTAAGTTTAGCTTATTTATAGATGTAGTTTTCAATTTATTTTACGTTATTTTATGTTCCTTAAGTTTGTACAGACATTTTTTTAAAGAATATGCATAATTTAGTATTTTAAGATGGAATCCCGATCAATTTTTGCCGGGCATCTGCCAGACAAAATAAATCTACCACATACATACATACATTCACTTTTATTGGAGTAGTTAGTTTACTGTGGAAATCTCAACCCCATAATATTAACACGAGAACCCATATTGTAATCTCAAAGCTGGCCCAAGTGGATTGGAGAATTCACATACACCAAGCATATTTTTTGTAAGATCGATGTCAATGGAACTTCGTAACAATGCAAACAAACCGCCATATTGATTGTAATAACCCAACTTTTAAGTTTTTAATGAAATCATGAAGATTAAATTATTTATCTTATGTTTTGTATGTTATGATAATACGACCTTTTTAGTAGTGAATGATTTCAGTGGTGTTTGATGAGGTAGTGTGAAAATATAAGGAGAAACAGTGACAAAACATGTGATACCTTTTGTTTACATTGGTTGTACCTAAGTTCTATTGACGGCGATTTTAGTCACAATCGTCTACATTTTTTAATTATTTATTTTCAGGGCTTTGGCTTGTTCTACAAGAATACTTCTAATACTAAGTACAACTAGTCAACAGAAAATGTTTGACTATTCATAGTAAATAGTGTTTTTAATCAATTTTTTATAAGTACCTAAGTAGCTATTGTAACATGTTACTGTAGAATAATTCAATATTTTAAAATTAAATATTACTTTTATTTCCTGAATTTCTGTAGGTTTCACCTTTAAGTAGGAGGAAATAAAGAAAGTAGTACCTAAATAATTGTGTATGCCAAGATTAGGGATGACTCACAGTAGTCCGTTCCGTTCCGTTCCGATACGGGACGATCTGTCAGTTTCTATACAGAAAGTCACTTGACGTCCGACGGCTCCGAGATATCACGTGATACTTTCTATAGAAACTGACAGATCGTCCCGTATCGGATCGGAACGGAACGGACTAGTGTGAGTCATCCTTAAGTCGCTTTATGTGTACTCTAGATGGCATCGTCACGTTTACCGTAAACAACTGCATACAATCCCATACCTTAGGGGCTCCATATCCATCAATATACCGGCAGTTTTGTTAAATATACAGATTTCAGACTAAAGGTAGAAAGCCAATATAATTGCTGAAATACGCTCAACGTTATCACACTGGCGGACTGGCGATTAGCAGGCGAGTTGAAAACGATTAATAGACGAGTGCACTTGCAAATCGGCAGTGCGATAAGGCTCTTAAACTTTCAAGGTGACTTAACACAAAGGGGTAAGAAGAATTTATAGTAGAAGCAGGATCGTGTTACTTATACACAGCATCACAGTTTACAAAGGAAAACGACAAACGTTAATTTACAAAACACTTCTAAAATTACCTACTATTCATACCTATTAATATACGAGTTAGGGCTTATTTATATAATCGAAAAAGGGCATTTTTATTTATTAATATGTATAAGCTTTGTAAACAAGGCTACAAAATATATTTACATATATCCTTCACCCCTTTACGTTTATGACGTCAATAAATAATCGCCAGTATTAGACAAACATTACACACAATGACACAATAGACACTAATCCCGAAAGTACCAAAAATCCCGGTTCCATTTTTCCCTGTACCGAAAATCCCGGTACCACAAAACACCTGTACTGCATTCCCTAGTTGTGCTGCCAACTCGCGAAAAGGCCTCAAGTTGCGCCGATCTGTCACTGTTGGTGCCGCGACTGGACAGTCGTGCTAGACGTACTGATGGTAATAACTCCTGCATGAGCAACGTCAAAACAGATCTCAAGACAGATGCCAAATTTGTGAACTATTTAATGAGGAGATTAATGGAGGGTAATGTGAACTATAACAAACTTTTTGTTAATGTAAATTGGTCGGAGAAGAAAAAAATGCACTAACCGTGATTTAGGTCGATAAGGTAAATAACAATTAATTATAAAACCATTTAAAATATTTGTTTCACAAAGCGTGTCTATTTTATTTACAAATCAAAAGGGTGACAAAAGCGATAGTGGGCATTATTACTAGGAGAAATTCGTGGCTCGAATTTAATTGAAACTGGACCCACAGTCAATACAAACAGCGCGAAGAAAATGCTCCAATAATAAACAAGAACCCAAAATGAAATCCAAAGGTTTATATTAAAATGTTTTACCACAATTGTTAGGATTTAACCCTTGCCTTTAATGTGGGATTGAAATTATATCTCGCCATTGTTTTAGAGATATTTACGGAACCCAATGAAACTGGGATGAGATTAGGAGTTTACGATTTGTGAGCCATAGCGGTGGCCGAGTTGTTGTGGCCACTAGATTGCTAAATATTGACTATAATATATCAAATCAAAAAATCAAAATATCAAAATATATTTATTAAACAAAAAAGATCAATATACAGAGGGAACAATACAATGATCCCCACACTAGGCAAGCCTGTATCGTGGGAATCAAGATCTTATAGAAAAATCGATAAGTTGCGGCACTGAGTTAACAGATTGTAGTTTAATTACAACTATAGTTAAGTACATAGTTATAGGAAACATTATTATAATAAGTATATATAACTAACATAAACCAAAACTCGAACACAAAGGTCTGAGTCAGATACACCTACGTAAGTTACCCAACGTGATTGCGCGTGTTTGTGTGTGTGTGTGTGTATGTGTGTGGGTGCGTGTGTGTGTGTTAGTGTGCAATTATAGAATGTGAACGAGAGGACACGAAAGAGAAGTATGGTTGCTTCAGTAATAAGACCTAAATGTGATGGATTTTCCTTATGCGTGAGATAACGGGTATTATTATCTACCAACATAAAAGTAGCCCTACGAGTGCTTAGTCTCTTGGGATCAGACGCAATAGAGGATTGACGTCTACTACAGTTATTAAAAAAAATCCTCAGCCTCATCATAATTCCATGAAAAAATGAGATTTTGTATACGTTTTTTTGCTTCAATTAAATTACAGTGCTTAATATCGCATACTTTTACTAATTTGTTGTATAAATGTGGAAAGAGAAAAGCTGAGAATCTCTTTGAGAAGGCAGTACTTACTTGAGGTTCAGGGATTCTGTAGATTCTTTTTAGCGTCATCGCGTTTTGATTTGATTGACGATGGACCATAGTGTGTGCATATAAGAGAGCACGAAACAAAAATAATCTACGGACACTTAAGACATTCGCCACTTTGAACAGTTGGATCGTAGAATAACGACGGGGCAGACCCAGGGAAACCTTTAGGACAGCTCTTTGGGCTCGCTCTAAAACTATTAAAGTTGTTTTAGCGGAACCACCCCAGGCAAGAATACAGTAACCCAAAATTGACTGACACAGGGCTAGATATACAACTCTAAGAATATGACCCTGCGTAGCTTCCCGTAGAAGTTTCATGGTGTACATAAGTTTGCGAACTCTGGCTGCAGTTGCAGAAATATGATTTTTAAAGTTAAGATTCTCGTCTATTATAATGCCTAAGTATCTGAGTGAACTGGCTCTTTTTATACTTGCACAATCACAAGAATACGCAGTGATTTGAGAGGTGGACGGGGCTACGCATGTGTGTCTGTGGATTTTAAGACTGGAAAAGGCGGGTGGAGGACATGATGCTGCAGTCTTATGAAATCCTATGAATTTTGTTTTGTCAGCATTTAAAGTTAAAAGATTCTGGTTCAGCCAGGTAGAAAGTTTTTGCAGCCCTGTTTCAGCCACGTCCCAAGCTTTCCGCCATGACTCACCATGAAACACTAGGGCTGTATCATCGGCGTAGCACAAAATATCACAATTTTTTAGCACTAAGGACATAATATCATTAATATACGCAATAAATAGCGTAGGGCCAAGTATACTGCCCTGTGGTACGCCGAATGAAACAGGATTCGCAGCACTAGTTACATTACCTATTCTTAAACGCTGGCTTCTACTGGAAAGATAGCTAGTAAACCAATCCAGTGACACACCACGGATTCCAAATGCCTCCAGTTTCCTAAGCAAGATGGGAATCGACACCGTGTCAAAGGCCTTCGCCAAATCTATGAAGACTCCAATACAGGCGTTGCCCTCATCAAGGTGTGAAACGACAACATCTGTTAATAGTTTAACAGCCTCCTCGGTGGACTTCCCTTGGCGAAAACCAAATTGACGGTCCGATAAGAGTCGATTATTTTCCAAGAACTTAATAAGGCGTTTGTTCACTAGTCGCTCAAGCAGCTTGGAATAAGCACCAAAAAGTGAGATAGGGCGGTAATTGTCCGGTGTATTAGTAGAGCCACCTTTATGTATTGGCACAATCACAGCAGTCTTCCAGTCCCGAGGAAATGAACCCGACGAGAAACTGAGGTTAAAGATAGCAGAAAGAGGAAGAGATATAATATCACTAATTGATCTTAAAAGTCTATTACTTACTCCATCTTCACCAGCGGCACTATTCAGATCCAATCGATCTATAAGACAGCGAACCTCGTTGGGGTCTGTCGGCTCGATACAAAAGGATCCTGAAGAGTTACTACTTTTCGCTGTGACTACTTTCGAGGCTAAGTTTTCTTGAGTAGTACTCAATTGAAGTAATATGGCTTCAGCAAGTTTCGATCCAACTGACGAAAAATAGGAATTACATACATCAAGGGATTCTGAAACAGTTGGTTTGATCCTAAGTAGTTCATCAGATGATTTAGAAGCGACATTGGAATGGGTGATGCGTTTAATCGAATTCCATAACTTTTTAGGCGAGTCTTTATTTTCTGCTAATTCTTTACAGTCATGATCGGACTTAAGTTTCCTGAGAAGGGTCCTGTAGAAGTTCCTATAGCGAGTGTAGACTAACTTTTTAAATTCGTTTGAAGGGTCATTACGCGATACCATGTGCAGCTTATCTCTGTGCTTTGAACATTTAAGCAACCCAGGGGTCATCCAGGGCTGTAGTACAAATTTAGACCGGCTTAACCTTACAACTTTCGAGTTATTAGAAATCGCAGTAGAGACTTTTGTGGTAAATATTTCTACAGCATCGGGAAGGCTAGAACTGAGCAGGACAGGAGTCCAGTCAACGGCTTCTAATTCCGATCTCACTGCAGCAAAATCGATAGTCGCTCTAGTGCGTTCATGGTTTATTTGTTTGAGTATTTTCGGCGAGATTCCTAACATAGTAATATCATGGTCAGTTAAGCCAGCGGCACAGACAACAGCCTCAGCACGGCAGTTGCCCGATACAAAAATATGATCGAGGCATGTTTTATTATGAGTAACAGTATCAATACAAGAAAGTAAACCGTGCTCTGCTAGTAGACAGAGATATTCGGATGAGTGAGCAGCTATCCCACCCGTGTCTAATATGTCTATATTCAGGTCTCCGGCAAAAACAAGGCACGGACACGGAGGAATCGACGTAAGGGCAGAGTCTAGAGACAAAAGGAAGGGATCGATGTTGCGGAAGCTTGGTGATCTGTACACCCCTACCACCTGGAAGGTTTTAGGTACTTCTACAAGGAGACAGTTAGCATCATCGACTTCTAACTCCAAGCAACTCGGAGACCACTTGTTGTTTACATAGATTACAACCCCACCAGACTTATTTATGAATTTAGTAGTGTTGAAAGACGAGTAACCTTGTATTTGATATATAGTAGAATATTTATTTATCCAACACTCACATAGTACAATGACGTCAAAGTCAACCCCTATACGTTGCAACAAAACAAGAAAATGGTTGAAATTCCTCTGTAAACTTCTGATATTCACGTTCAATACCTTTAATTTAAATTTGGACAAAACCTCGCGGCATTTTTCAGGATACGGTGAAGTATGGCATTTAATTTTATAAGAATTATCGATTTCATGTAATAGGTTTAAGGCAGCCATGGGTAAATAGTTGGGAGGTACGATAACATGCAACGTTGGAGATAATCTGCCAAACCGGAAGTAAACAAACATATCAATAAAGTATTTAAAATAATCCTCTTACCATTCACTCGTAGTCCACGGCGTATATTTTGTATGTTTTTGTAATGTGTATGTGTAAATAGTGTGTCGTAATAAAAGTGAGAACAATTAATGTAACTTGGCAGCAAACGCGAATCCAAAATAATACTTGTGCAGTATTTAATTGAAACTATGGAGAATAAAAGGAAAATGTAAACACTAAGCGCTATTATTATCGAGAGCTTCAATCGCATCCGTTGCGTCCAGGGACGGGATGTTCTGGTCCATCGGCACCTTCTCGGATAGCTTACGGAGGTCTTCTTCGCTGAGGATTCGTATTGCGGGGCTTCCCTTTGACGCATCTCGTTTCCTAATGTATATAGCTCCGTTTCGAGTCCAACTATGTTTATATCCGTGAGCTTGTGCAAATTCCCTGGCGCCACGAAATAAGCGGCGGTTTTCGCTCGTTAGGCGTTCATTTACGAACACTGTCCTTTCTGGCCCTTGACCAACTATATCATTACTCTTTAGGTTTCTACGCGACTTGGCTTCCTTAAGAAACTCGTCCCGTTTGACCCGCCGGGTGAACGCCACCACCAGGGGGCGCTGCAACTGCTTGGTGTTTCCATGGTTTTCTCGAGTTTTAGGTCCAGCACGGGACACATACATTAAATCGGTATCTTTTAGAGATACACCCAGCTTTACTGCCGAAGTTAGCGCTAGGTGGTAGGGGTTTTCGCCAGGAACTTCTTCTAGGCCGACCATTTCAACCTCGTTCCTCAAAAGCAGCTGGGCCTGATTGCTTATCTGGCTTTGCAAATTTGAAACAGAAGCTTTCAGTTCAATATTCTCACTTTTCAGGGCCTCCAGTTCCTTTAGTGTTGCGTCATATTTGGAGATTTTTTCGTTTATAGCGTCTAAGCGAGTCTCGAGCGAATTCCACGTTATTTTTGCATTTTGACGAAATTGCGTGATTTCCAAAGAGAGCGAATGGAGTTCATCCGCGGGGCTCCGCGGAGTATCGATGAGGGTGTGTTTGGGGTCGGGGCCAGAGTCAGCGGCGGACACCGCAGCAGAGGCAGATGCGGGCTGAGCAGCGGGCTGAGCAGCGGGCCGAGCAGCGGTCTGAGCAGCGGGCCGAGCAGCGGGCTTAGCAGCGGGCTTAGCAGCGGGCTTAGCAGCGGGCTTAGCAGCAGGCTTAGCAGCGGGCTTAGCAGCAGGCTTAGCAGCGGGCTGGGCAGCGGGCTGAGCAGCGGGCTCAGCAGTGGGCTGAGCAGCGGGCTGGGCAGCGGGCTGAGCAGCGGGCTCAGCAGTGGGCTGAGCAGCGGGCTCAGCAGTGGGCTGAGCAGCGGGCTGAGCAGCGGGCCGAGCAGCGGGCTCAGCAGCGGGATGAGTAGCGAGCTGAGCAGCGGACTCAGCAGCGGGCTCAGCAGCGGGCTCAGCAGCGGGCTCAGCAGCGGGCTCAGCAGCGGGCTCAGCAGCGGGCTCAGCAGCGGGCTCAGCAGCGGGATCAGCAGCGGGCTCAGCCGCGGGGCCAGCAACAGCCGAAGCAGCCGAGGAGACCGCGGCAGCGGCGCGACCAGCACCAGAGCCCGGCCGTTGTGAGCCCGTTTTTATCCTCTGTGTTACATTTTCCGAGGTAAATCGAATAGGAGTAAGTGAGTTATCGCCGCCTTTTTTATTTCTCGCATTGCAGTCCGGGCAAATCCAGGTTTTAATCTCATCTGCTGTGAGGCGCCCAGTATGTATGCAGGCTGTGTGGAAGAGTTGCTTGCATGTTTTGGAGCTGCAGCTTATCATATCTTCATTTTGTCGAATTTTTAAAAGACAACCGGCGCACTTCATTTTCCTGTACCGCGATACAAGACGACAGGATTACGATAGACTAGCGATAGCAACCGCGCGTATCGTGGTACGGGGGCTATTCACACCGCGAGCCTTATCTTATCTCGCCGGCCGGGCAGCAACTAAGTAAGTTACAATGATTGAAGATTCACATAACATCACAAATGTACTTTAGTCTTTACATTCCCGCTAATACAAACACTTGGATCATAATGCAGGTATCGAGAACTTTATATTGATATAAAATTTGCACTGAAATACGAAAGTTTAGTGGTAGAAAAACATTTAACTAACCGGAGCGGTTCGGCACTATATTACTCGTTTGGCCGCGCGGGAGGGTATAAAAACTTAGAATATAGAATAGGTCATACAGTTGCTTTTAACGCAACAATACTGCACTGAGATTGCTATAACATTTATGTTGGCTCGTCATATTAGTATGTCTAATGTCCCTTACCAAAAATTTTAAATTAATTCCCCCTAGAATTGCTTTACTTAAGTATCAGACATAACTATACCATAAATTAATTTTGTAATAAGCAGAGACGTCTGCAAACGAAATTTACAATTTTATAATTGAAAGAAAAATTGAAAAATTCTATTCGCCAGTGTCGATTGGCCGTCGATAGCTCACGACCTCTCTGAATACCAGTCAGATCGCTCTCCCAATTGAGCTATCACTGCCCAATCGACCCCGGCGAATGTTTCCACCATTTCTTACATTTGGTTATACGCCTTAGGAAGACGCGCAGCGACATTAACCAAAACTGTTAGACACTTGTACGACATTTTAGAAATCATCGATAACAATGCGCTACCCCATACCTACTAAATTTATAGTAAGCAAAGACGTCTGCGAACAAAATTTTCAATTTTATAATTGAAAGAAAAATTGAAAAATTCCCCGTGTCGAGCGGGATTTGAACCCACGACCACTCGAGTACCACGAGAACCACGAGGTAGTGGGTTCGAATCCCGCTCGGCGCGGTTTAATTATAAAATTATAACTTACATTATTACTGTATCTTTTTCAAATGATTCCGGTCTAATCTATCCTACTATGTTTCCATAATGCGAATTTGTATTATTTATGAAACTTGCCTTACGGTCCTGTATATTTTAGAACAGCATTAACTGTCAAATTGTTTGTGCTTTCATGATTTAGGAACAATGAAATTTTATTAATGAGCCTACTATCTCCAGGTTACGAGAAATAAGGTGACCCGAAAACAAATATTAGATACCTTTACCTACCAAAAAATCGCTGTCCTCGGCTCGGGTAGGGTCGCCAAAAAAGTGCTTTTTAACATTTGGTTAGTATTATGTTTCGCAGTGTTTATTGGCTAGATTAGGATTTGACGCGTTTCTTCATAGGTAAAAATACCTACAGTAATTTGAAGGGGATTATTTTGGTAATGTTTCCCAAGACATTGGGCGGCTGGGCGCTAACCTAGTACATACGTCGAAATATTTCATCAGCATACTCGCAATAGTTGCAATAAATGGTTTAATAATAAGAAACGTTGACCTCCTAAAATAATATGTTCATTTGACTGGATTAACACTGAAGCCCAATTTACGGGCCAGCCAGCAATGCGGCATAGGTTGGTGAGGAAAATTAAACATTCAATATTCTCCACAAATGCTTGGGGGTAGAGTGCAAATCGTCTGCATACAAGTGGTTGCAGCAGCTAATCTTTGAGGTATTTTGCTTGATAAACAATGAAAAATTATGTAGTATTCATGATCACATTGCACCAGGTTGATAATCGCATCGTCCCGATTGTCACATATAATTAGACCCTGTTATCAAGGTTGCACGTAGAACCGATGGCCGTTGGGGCGGAAAGGTTCTCGAGTGGCGACCGCGTACCGGAAGGCGCAGGGTGGGTAGGCCCCCCACAAGGTGGACTGATGACCTGCTGAAGGTCGCAGGAGTCCGCTGGATGCGGGTGGCGCAGGACCGGTCATTGTGGAAATCTTTGGGGGAGGCCTATGTCCAGCAGTGGACGTCTTTCGGCTGAAATGATGATGATGATGATAATAAGTCCTGTTTTACAAAATGAAGACTTAGGGCCGGTTCCCACTTGCCAGATGTCGGGCCCGGATTTTAATCGGACGTTCAATTTGTAGGGAAATCGCTGTCGGGAGAGTGTGAACGGCTTCGTATAAAATGTTCCGCCACTGGAACGTCCGACAAAAATTCGAATCTGACATCTGACAAGTGGGAATCGGGTCTAAGACTTTATTTTGTAAAACATAACTAATTAGTCAAAGAACACGAATATGTATTAACATTTTGAATTTTTATGAGATAATCTCTCAACTCATTGTGGTAACAAAATAGTCGTCATATCCGTCATACCCATCCGCATCGAACGCCCAGCTACCAAATTACACCTCCAATAACGACGAATACATTTGTTTAAGATATTCCAGTTAGCAATATTCTGTTTAAAAAAAAATGTTATTAAAAGTTTATAAAAATACAGTTAGGATTTTTATTTCTATTTCTGCTGCCTTTACCTTGGTAGGTGGCATGATTTATGACATTTAATAAGGCGGGGTGAATTTCCGCGGCCACGTGCTTGAAATAAAATACAAGCTTTGTTTACCCTCCTAATAAGAAGATTCTCATTTTAGATCACACTGGATAGATGACAGTTTAATTTAGATATCGACGGCGTGTGAAGAAACGGTGGGAATCCAAAATCGGCGTCTTCACATTATTAAAAATCTTAGTTTGTTTATTCTGACTCTGTACGATTGGAAAACACGTGAGCTATCCTATCTCTGAATTAGAAACCCAATTATTATAGGACGGGGTTATCGGACTTCGATAATATTATTACATTAAAATTTCGAACATCTCTGAAAAACAAGGAAATTGGATGTGGCCTCTATCAATATCTGAATTTAAAAAATATCAAAAATTATATGTTAGAAAAGTTTTCATTCGTGACACCCATAATGGCGGGCGAAATAATCGGCTTGAACGCGTCATGTTTGTATATGTTGCTTATGATATGTATGTATATAAACCAGTGAAGGTATGTGACTCTTGTGATGTTATAATGAAACTAGACCTGATTTCACTCGAGTTTTAATGCCGTTCACATACACTAACTATTTCGTGGAATACAAGTGAATTGTTAAACTGTCTTTAATAATTCAATTTCAATTTACGCCTACACGGTTGTTAAGAGCCCGGTATATAAATTTGGCCAATGCAGCTGAACTTTTTGCCATGAGTTTTCATAGTTACAAAAACATTTTTACTTGTTTTAATACAAAAATTGAACATTTCAAATGAAATGGAATAAATGATAAACTTTTTCATAATAAAATTGATGTCAGTTTTTGAAAAATATAACATTTTCTAACAGCTGTGCTACCATTTTTTGATGAGCGAGCTTCACACGTCTATCTGCTTTTCGACTTTATTGCTATTGAAGCTTAATAAAACATTTGTTGTTCTTGTTCAGTATATAGTCTTCTACGGAATAATTGAAACAGTTTTGAACATTTTCACATTTAAGTTTGGTAAGTTTTGGTAGAAATACACGAACATTAGCCAAGTTTTCTGGCTAAACAGTAACTTGTTTTACATAAATGAATATGCAGTTATAAAGTTTAGGTCATATTATATATCCAAAAATTATAAATAGTGTATATCTATCTCTAGTTTTTTTTTCTTAAACTGCACTTCAAATCGCTCTGAATAGCGCTATAAAATTTGCGACGTTATGACATTGGTTTCATATCCCCTCGGGAGCTAGCAGAGAGAGGTCATGGTACTTCGCGCTCTGACAATATTTACAAAGATGAGAGACTGAGAGTACAGAAGAGCGTGTAAGTAGTGGATATCGAGATATTGGGTGGCTGAGTAGCCCCTTGTATAGTTGTGATCCTTTGGTATGCCTATTTATGAAGATAACGTGTAAATGTTGTATTTTCGCGCTTTATCGTGCAAAAGTCGTATCTCGCACATATTTGAACATACACCGGACTCTTAAGCATCGAATTCTGGGGTGCCCATATTTATTTTTAGCGTGTTATTTGTGCGATTTTGCGGAACGTAACTCATATCGACCGGAAACTAAATCTATAATCCACAAGTTATTACGAAACACCATTTAAGGTTCGTATAGATGAAAAGGTTTTCCGTGAGTTCATTTAATTTGTGCATGTATTTACCTAAACACAGTTGACATCAAATGAGTATGCTGCTTATTATAAAGTTTTTGAAAGTGAAAGTGTTAGCATATCTTTGACGTGGAATGAACGAATTGTTAATTATTCCGGCTGTATGTAGATTATTAATAAAGTTTCACTGTACTTTCTCATATGCTGCACAAGTCATGTTTGTATAGGTGATCATATTTAACTATTTATCTTAATAGGATGCAGCTTTTAACCTTATTAATGTAAATAGTTGAAATTCGGATCATCTAACTACGGACAAAATGGTGCTATTAAATTACCCAATTTGGTAAGCCACGTGCTAAGTTCACCACATACTGTGGTTTTTATTTGCAATAAGCATTATGAAGAAGGTAAGGTAGGTTAATGGCCTGAAGATTGGACGGATTCCATCTTAGTCCCCCTTCATAAGAAAGGCTCTACGCGTAAATGTGAGAACTACCGAACTATCTTCCTTATCTCTCACGCTGGTAAAGTTCTTTTGCATATACTGAGCAAGCGTTTAGAATATTATATAACTGGACAAATCGCAAAAGAGCGGGCTTTGTTAAAGGAAGAGGCACAAGAGAGCAGATCTTAAACATCAGGCAGTTGATTCAGAAGGTAAGAGAATTCAACATACCCATGGCCCTATCCTTTATTGACTACGCCAAAGCGTTTGATTGCATAGACTGGCAGAAAATGTTTGAAATTCTTAGGGAAATGGGTATTCCTGAACATCTATCTTTTTTGGTGCAAAATCTATACTTTGATGGCAAATCACGTGTCCGGCTGGAGGACATTGAGTCCAAGCCCTTTAAGCCGGAGCAGTTGGTCGGCGAACACATAATGCGCAGAGTGTTGGAAGACTGGCAGGGCGGCATCCGTGTTGGTGGTCACGTAATTAGCAATTTGCGATTCGCTGACGATACGACCATTAACGGTCTGTGTTGGGTATTTCCTGCTCACGTCTCCTAAATCACCCCGTATTATAAATAAGCAATACCATTAACCCTTCGTGTGGCAAATTCCCGAAGCCGGCAAGAAATAAAATACCTACATCTATAGGCCTCCATTTTACACATTTTGGGACAACTGGCAGGGGTTCTTCGAGGCACTTCGTTTTAGAATAAGGTTTTTAGAAAAAAACTTTAACTAACTGCTTTTTGTGTAAAATCTACGCACATAAATAGCATAGTGTTAGAATCACCGCAAAATAGACTACCAGTTATATACCTACATATATTATATATTGTTCAAAGTCAAATAAAGGAATGTTCCCAATTTTCGGTATATTAACTTCTAGAATTAATAAATAACATTATTTTAATTTCAACTCGTTCAATAATATAATTCACACACAAGTATAATACCTACAAATCAACTGTAAAAAACACACAGTAGCCAAAAATTAAACACTGAGTTGTTTGCACAAGTTAACATCACCACGCAAGTAAACTTAATGAATGATGCGTTATGAAAATAATAACTTTGTTGACGTTACTGACCTGTCTCTGTTCAATAATTTCAATTATTATATGTCAGAACAGCGTGCTTAGCCAAAATGCCAATCGCTCACGCTTAATAACGTATCGTAGCTACCTCTCTCTATCACTCTTCCTTATTAGTGTGACAATGACAGTTGCGTTTCGTTAGCGACTGAGCGTGAGCGATTGGCATCTTGGCTACGCATCCAGTGCAATAAACAGTTTTATGTACTTCAATTCACATAAAAAATAAAATAATTAAAAATTAATAACACGACTGCCGGTTAAAAACAAACTGAAAAGTCGAAAATAATTTTCAGGTAGTTCCTTGCTGTAATGAATTCTGATTAAATTATACGTTTAAAATTACGGTCATAAATACACAAAGCTTTTCTATACTCCAATGAGATAAACCAAATAAAAAAAGTAAAAATAAAAATATAAAAGTTTTTTTAGGAAACAATACATAACACTCTTTTTTGTTTTGGGCAGTCGTGTAAAAACTACTCAGTTTTGACGTGAATATAATATATTAAAAAATAAAGTAATTTTAAAATTATATAAAATGGCCTTCTGAATTTTCTCAAAAGGCTTTTTTTATAAATAAATATAATTGTATAAATATTACGGGACGATTTTACACAAATCGACCTAGTCCCACGGTAAGCTCAATAAAGCTTGTGATGTGGGTACTAGACGACGATATATATTAAAGATAGATGCATATAAATACATAGAAAACATTCATAACTCAGGAACAAATATTTGTGATAAACACACAAATAAATGCCCTGACCAGTATTCAAACCCGAGACCTCCTGCTTTGTAGGCAGGGTCACTACCGACTAGGCTAGGAGGCCAATGATTTTGATTACCAGTCTCCTTTGCGAGTTTTGGAATTTAAACCAAGCGTTTCTTTTAAAAATGATAAAAATGTAGGTGCGTCAAAGACAAATTTGCTAGAACATTATAAAGGAGAGAGTCGGCTATATCGTACCGCCAATTAAATTGTACCACCTCTAGATTACCTGCTTAACAACCTAGTTTACTTGCTTATTATGGGGCACCCAACAGTCCGCATATGTTATAATTATAAGTTAAGAATGAACTGATTTTAATTGTTCTCGATGTAACTCTTATTTAATATAAATAAACAGTCATATTTATATTATATCTAACCTTCAGAAAAAGTTATCCGCGTTTGAGTATTAAGTGGTACGATAAAACCGACTCTCCCCTAATAAAATATTGTTATAACGTTACTTAAACTTTTCATAGCGACAGTGCTAAGTAGTCCCCTGAGTACAGTGAAGTGCATTTGTAGGGGAATCCGAGTGCGATAGAAGCCGAACGCTTCCCTTGTGTATTGACAAAGGCAGGCTTGTATGTTGCATGAGCTTTCCAGATCGAAGTTTGCTTCGTTGCGTGAACAGATGGTATTCGATATCGTATTTGTTATTATATTGAGGGACGCAATTCATATTCAAGGGAGAAAATTGAGGAATGCGCAAATGTTATATCTTTAAAAAAAATTGATATTATATGAACGGGACGCACAAAATTAGGTATATGATGTAAAATGAAATTCTTGAAGAACAATCCACTTATCATCAGAAGAGTAAATAATTGGCTGCGTGAAAAGTAGTAAGTAAATAAGTTAATTTATCCTTTAATCTGTATTTCTCAATTTTCGAGTATTTTTTATGGCTTATTATTTTAAATAAATAAATAAATAAAATAAAATAAAATTTATTACCGAAACACACAGGAAGTACACAGACGATTAAATGCAGAAACTTATATAATAACCTATGACTAAATAGGTAGGTGCCGTATCACGGTCTTCAATCTGTGAACCATTTCTCAAACCTTTCCTCAAAAAAAACTATCAACCAGTGGGTCACAAATTGAAGTCCTTGAGTGTACACCATTATTACTAACAGTTAGGTAGGTATATAGTGTTTGGTAAAGGGTACCAGTCTCAACATATGCTAGGATATTATATATACCCAGCGTTGATTTTCAGACTGATCCCTTTGACAGGGTATATCGTGACACTACGAGACATTAAATTAGTATTAAGTTATAAAGTTTCTCCCAAATTCACAAACAAAAGAACAAAAGAACCTAATATACTTACTTACATTTAGTTTAAATACATGTTTTCTCCCTATCTAACAAACGTAAATGTCATACTAACAGATAAGGACAAATAATTATCGATCTAGCTAACGTTTGATTTACTTATATGAAATATGAGTATGGCATAGTGGCATTGATTAAGTTTGGACTATTACTGTGACTAATATTAGTTTATAAAAAAACGTGTTAATATGAATAGTGTTCGTGCAATATTTAGTGGTATGACTGAGATTATGGAAAAATATGAATTAAAGATTATAATATATGTATACGGTGTATAGATTTTTATTTTATTGTATGTTTTTATAAAATATATATAATTACATATTAAATAAATTGCGGGTGTGTTTTACATTTGCTGTTGCTTTTCAAGTAGATACTTTTTCATTCGTATTTTGAACTGTAGAAAATGCATTGGCTCCCTTAGGGGAGGGGGTAAATCGTTCCAGATTTTAGTTGCAGCAAATTTAAAACTACCCTTGTATGATTTTAACCCCAACGGCCTGAAGAAAATAACTTATCATATTCACTTAAATATTAACTGTCTTCGAGATATACGGCATCAAACTTAGGTAATTTTTTGTGCATAACTTTTGTACCAATAGGTTTAATTTTAATATCTCTCTTAGGTTATTAGAGACTTCAAATAGGAACATTTGTATGTTGATTTTACATATACAACAGCATAAACTTCTTTAGGATATCGAAAAATTTGCTGTTTTAGACCATGTTTGAAAAAATAATAAGTATTCGTGGCGGAATATCGAGTCAAAACTCGTAAAAAACCTTCGATTTCCGCGTGGAGCCTCTTAAAATACAATATATTTATTGTTTCATTAGACAATATAGGTATCATTTGGTGATGATGCAATCGAAGCCTCTAAGGTAAGTACTAAAATATTTATTTAATTACTTCCCGGATTTGGTTACATAATTGCTCGGAAAATATATGCCCTTTTAATTAACGGCTCCTAGCGCTCCAATGGCGTTAATTATCAAACTATGACAAAGGAAACAAACTCACCTTCAGTTTCAATGTTTCTCATTAAAATGAAACTTCGATGTTACAATCAGTGTTGTACTCTTTTCACAACTCATTTCGGCGAAATATATTTCTGGGAATATACCCGGGCTACGTTGAGTCCTACTATGTCCTATTTTCCTTAATTTTACCATAGTTTTGGATAGATAGATAAAAATCTTTATTCATCCACAAACAATAACATCATCACAAAAAGTATACAACTATAATGTAAACATAAACAGTTTGAAAATCACAATTCATAACAAGAAAACATGCTTGTAGACAATTATATGTTGTGGTACGAACCAGGCGCTGACTCAGCATAATGCTGCGAAAAACGCAGCGCTAATCTTCTGTCAAAAACCATTACTCAAACCTAATACAGGACCGAACAATCAGTGCAGCACTGTCAGTCTTGTCAGTGTCTTTAAATCTGTATTTTTATTGTGTAAATATGATATAATTTGCGTATATAATGTGTACAACGAACGGGTAGATACTATTCAATAGTGTGTGATTGTGATGTGTATAAGTATAGGATAATTTTAAAACTGGTTATAATGTGTTATGTGTGTTTACGGTACTATGAAAATAAATTTTAAAGATTATAGTTAGTATTAAGTGATATTTTAAGAGACTAGAGTATTTAAAAATAACAATGCAAATACAAATACAAATAATTTATTTATAACACCAGGTTACAAGTCATCGTAAAGTGTACAACTGCATCATATCAAACATATTATATACATCGTTCAATTATATACATTTAATAGCGACTCGTTAGATTGAAGGGAGTTCGAAGAACTCTTCTACATTATAAAATATATGGCAGAGAAGCCATTTGCGTAACCTAAACTTGAAAACCGCCATAGAAGTTGCATCTTTTTTTATCGAGTTCGGGAGCCTGTTATAGACCGCAGGACCCATGACGTACACCGACCTTTCAGATTTACGCAGTTTGTGTGCGGGGGTGACGAGGAGATGGGCAAGCTTGTCGCTCCGCATCGCGCGGGTTGCGTTCACGCCATGCTTTTCGAATACGTCGTAATTTTTGTACGTGAACAGAGCTACCTGGTAGATGAGCTCACAGGGGAGCGGCATAATATTTAATTTTTTGAATAGCTCTCTGCACGAAACATCGTCCGGCACACCCACGATGGCGCGCACCGCCTGCTTCTGCATCCTGAACACTCGGTCAGCATCTGCAGCGCGCGCCCACAGCTCCACACCGTAGGTGATGAGGCTATGTACCGTTGCAAAATAGCATGACAATACTACGCCGCGCGATGCAGTGCTTGCGAGGCGACGATGATGACGACGACAATGTTTAGGAGTTTAGGTATCTTGCTGTATTTTTAGAAGGTGCAACCGTAAATTCGCTTTAAAACTAAATTTAGATTGCAGGCCCCGAATCGGTGGCGGTATATTATTCCAACATTTAGTGGCATAATACCTTTGGACACATTTTAACATAGGTACTATGTTTTAACGTAGGCATGTATTGAAATGGTTAAAATGAATTTTGCATGTCCCTGTTCTCTTTCCAAATAAATCGGTTTACCGAGCTTCTTCATGGACTAAAAATAGCACTTGAACTGCATTATATGTACGTCTTGGCTAACATAATCGTTATATTGCTTATTTACTTAACTTATTATTATTTCTGCAGAGTTTAAATAACATCCAAATCAGTCTCTAAAATAATATTGCTTTTCGTTCTTTTATTTATTGTTATTTTAATGTTCGCGAGAGCGGGAATATTCTTACGGCACATCACTAATTATAAGATGCCTTGTTTGAACGTTTTCGATTACATTTAATTAGGTAAATAACGACATTCCCGCCGGGCGCACCGTAGGTACTTTCATACTTTTCCAACTTATTTAATTATTTCCTATAACGGAAATTTCTTTTGTTATTGTCAAAGATATTTTAATCTTCTGCAGAAATATCGGTTCAAATAATGTTGACTCACATGAATTATTCATCATCATCATCATATCAGCCATAAGACGTCCACTGCTGAACATAGGCCTCCCCTTTGGACCTCCATATGTACCGGTTGGAAGCGACCTGCATCCGGCGTCTCCCGGCGATCTTCATAAGGTCATCTGTCCATCTTGTGGGTGGACGTCCTAAGCTGCGTTTGCCAAGCCGTGGTCTCCATTTAAGCACTTTTCGACCCCATCGGCCATCTGCTCTGCGTGCAATGTGGCCTGCTCATTGCCACTTCAGCTTGCTAATTCGAAGGGCTACTATGTCGGTGACTTTAGTTCGTCTACGGATATCCTCATTTCTGATTCGATCACGTAGAGAAACTCCGAGCATAGCCCTCTCCATACCTCGTTGAGCGACTTTGAGTTTTGAGATGAGGCCGATAGTAAAGGACCACGTTTCGGCGCCGTAAGTCATCACTGGTAACACACATTGATTGAAAACTTTCGTCTTGAGGCACTGAGGTATGTCGGACGAAAAGACATTGCGTAGTTTCCCGAACGCTGCCCAATGGAGTTGGATTCGGCGGTTAACCTCTTCATCATTTTACTATAATACCATTCTCTAGATTTGTTATGTTGCTCCCAATAACTTTCACAACCAACGGTCGTAAAATTCAAGGCTGTCAATTTAAGCCAGTGAGAATAATTTAATGTTGCCAAGCTTATGTGGGCTATAGCCCACCGGGGGACATTATAAGGTTGAAATAAATAATTACCTATGTACCTACCTTTTAAAATATTTTCACAAAATGTATGTTTAAGGACTACACATTTTTACGTTTTCGGGCATTAACTAGTGGCATCGTGGTGTTGATATAATGCTGTTTACGGCTTTTTTTATTTCCTTTAAGTTGGTTTGAAAAGCAGTATGTGTCACACGGTATGAAAATTATTTTCGTCTTGGGCGTTAACGCTTGAATCCCTCATTAGTCTCATTACGCTCAGGATTCTACTCAACGGCTCTCCAGTGAGTTTGGAAGAATAGGGCAATCGTACTTGGTCAGCCGGAAGTGGTCTTGACAGAAATCGTCACCGTACAAATTGAAAAAAGAATTCTCGACAATATGCGCAAACAAAGTATTCTAACCGACATTGATACTATAGGTGTAGATAGTTCAAATTCAATAAAATTAAATATTAGTTAATGCGGATTTTGTGCGTTGCGGGGGACGGCCAACAGTTTGTATTAAAGTTGCTAATAAAATGTGTTTTTTCCAGAAAAATGCATTTAATTTGCCATAGGTATCTTAAGGTTAAAATATTTACTAAACATAAAAACATGGTACATCTGTATGTGTGTAATTATAAAAATAAGTAGGGACCTAAATGCAAACATTTATTTTGATGACGCATTGTATGTAGTAAATAAAATTGCTGTCATTTACACCTACTTGTCAATCACTTTGCTGAACATTGCTAGCAATTAAAATTTTATTAGAAAATTAGTTATGCCGGAATTTTTGTAGATTTAATAAATTAAAGTCACAGTTTATTTGAATGGACCGTTTAAAAAGTTTAAAAAGTGTGTAAGCTGTGGTTAATATGGATTTTCTTATTTCTTAAGTGGGACGCTACACTACTGTTTATAAGATGTAGTGGCATGGAGATATTAATTTAATCATAACCGAATACAATGGAAGCATTATGATAATGAGGACTCTGTTTAAGCTGAACCTTCCTCTAGACCGCATCCAACGAAGAGCAGCTCGAATTGTCAACTGCCAACGTATTTCTGATCGGCTTGATCCCTTGGCGCTGCGTAGAGATGTGGCCTCACTCTGCATTTTCTATCGCATGTATTATGGGGAGTGTTCCGAGGAATTGTTCGGATTAATCCCTGCCGCTTCTTTCCGCCATCGCCCTACGCGACAATATTTCCACTCTCACCATTTAGATAGTTGGCAGTCCTCAACTGTGCGCTTTTCCCGAAACTTCCTGCCTCGCACAGGTAAACTGTGGAACGAACTGTCGCCAGCGGTGTTTCCGGACCGATACGACCTTCAAACCTTCAAGAAAAGAGCGTACTCCCACCTTAAAGGCCGGCAACGCACTTGCGACACCTCTGGTGTTGCGGGTGTCCATGGACGACGTTAATCGCTTACCATCAGGCGATTCGTTTGCTCGTTTGCCACCTATAGCATAAAAAAAAACCCTTATCAAAAAGTTCACACCATTATAAGGCCGGGGTTGCATTTGACTAAACAAGTAGGTATTTAAGGGTGGTTTTGCAAAAAGCGATTTTTAGGTGTCACACCCTATTACCGCTAAATGTGTAACAAAATTACTCTAAACTTATTTCTATGTATTTAACGCAAGAAAATATAACGAGGCACAATATAAACTTTATTGTTATAATATTATAAATAGAACCTAAATAAATGATATCAAAAACTATTAGTATTAGGCGCACTAAGTCTGTGAGGTGTGTGACACTTGCGGATTTCTTAAAACGATACCTATACATTTTCCAAGATGGCGGCGGTTCATCGGATTGGTGGCGGTGTGGACTTGAAAACAGGACCTCCAATTAATTTACATACCAAAGGAGATTGCCGAGATTCGGTAGCATAGGTGTCAAAAGCGTCCACTGCTGAAAACTGTTTTATTTTTGTTATATTTTTAAACCCAATTCGAATATTTAAAATGAAAATCTTACGTGGGAATGTGGCAAATCTAAGATCAATATAAACAGTATTATTGATGAACTTGAACAATATTAGTTTGATATTGCCAATAAGTATTTTCTCCGCTATGAAAATTAAGTTGCTATTGGTCTAAAAAACTTAACATTGGTTTAAATATTTTATTTAATGTCAAACCACATGCGATATGCGCGACAAAATGAGTTGAAATGACATTATATTGCCAATAGAGGGCGATCATGCTTAAAAATACTATCAATTCACTTGACACTGCATCCAATTTTATTACTATTTACAATAGCAGGCGTCTTTAGTGATTGTTTTAAGTCAATTTACCTACTGGTTTTATAAATGCCTAGTATTTGTCTTGAATACATCAAATTCATCTAAGTCCATTTTTTAAACGCCCCAATATACCTCTACACGTAATTCATTGACTTATACGGTATAGAATGACATGAGCATCCGCATGCCCTAAGTCTCTTTGGATCAGATCAAAATGAGCATATTTTATTAAAAAACTAACCTAAAAATCACGATTTCAATCTCAATTATCTACGTATTCGGCGAACGCTTTTCAAAATAATTTTCTTTAGAAAATACTTTAATTTATTCAAGCAATGTCTTTACAAATTCCATACATAATACGTCAATCTTCTTTCAAAACTGTAGGAGAAATTTCAACCAGTGGCTTAAACAAACTGTTTAAGTAATTAAACTGTATTAAAAGTAACATTATCGTTACTAATTCTGCAAAGAAACGCCTGATTAAATAAATTACATAGTATTTGCATTTTATTTCTTTAAAAAATACTTTAATTTATTCAACAAACGTCTTTAAAAATAACCTAGTACGCTATATTTTATATATCCAATAATCAACATCGGTTACGAACATCTGCTACGTTGGCCGGCCCTTGATTAAAATTTAAATAGAATTACGAGAGAAACGCGACCTCAGAATTAAATGGATTATTTAAATGTTAATAAAGTTGAAGCTGTGCGAATATAACAATACAATTTTTGATGGTCAAAGTTTCGTCGGGAGGTCTTCGACGAAAGGATAGCGTCATTGACTCGTTGCTTGCAGCAACGAATTCAAAAATAATTCAATAACCACAGATTTCATGTTAGATCAACAGCCCAATATGAATTGGGCTGATATTGGGCTGTATCATCAAAAACAAAAACATAACATAAACATAACGTGGAAGAAATCTTGTTTACCTTCTAAACGTTTTGACATGATCTTCTTTGGCGTTGCACTCTTGACAGAGTGGTCGTGGTCGTCTCATCGACTTTACATAGTCGGCCATAATTATATTAGTTCGGTGAGGAAGTCTTTTCGTATTTCATTCAGTTTTTATTTTATTTTATGTTTTTACTATTTCTATCCGGTTAATTTTAATAATGTCATAAGATTACCTACTGAAAATAGTAATAAATAAGTTAAAATTACAATGCTGTTTTTTTTTGCCCGTTAAAACGAGCGAATCTGACGGAGCAATTTAATACATTTTAAAATTGTGATACAAAGCGAAGGAAAGTTGCGAATCGAGTAGTGAAAAAAAAAGACTAATATTTATGGACCCATGGTAGTGTTAGTAAGAGTGGCACAAAGTTCGTTGGGAGTTTTATACTAGAGAGTTTCGATTTAAAAGATGCAGCTTTTTCTATGGACGTTTAAATCTTCCATACAAAATACGAAAATACTTTTTCGTTCGTGCAAACCGTCGGATTTGCATAGCGGGTGTGTCCGTCGGGCATCCCCCAGACAAATTTACCATACATTGTTGTGGCATATTCAGCGGAAATGCCCAAACGACTAATGCCGGCTAATGCGATGCTACTCGCACTTTCTTCTTCGAGGATTCGCGCTCTTCTTGCGCATTCGGGCAGTAGAACCATTTAGTATGATAGCAGATTGTATAAAAAGGGCATAAGTAAGCCCAGTTAAATTATACACAATATTTTTTTTATGTTTTTGACTACTGTGTTTCATTATCTTATTTTCGTTTTAGAAGAACTGTCACTTAAGCCTAAAAAGCATATAAAGCACAACAGCTTACAGTTGAACTTTATGCAAATTAATAGTAGGTTACATTCCAAGGCCGTTTAAGTGGGAGATGTCTCGGACTTCATGTAATTCTCGGCCGAGGCGAAGCCGAGGTCGACTAACATGTGATCCGAGGCTTTCCCATTTAACGGCCGAGGTTTGTATACTATTTTTCTGCCCGACGGAGCCGGTAGGTGGCAATTTAGTTTTGCGTAAAGTGGCGCTTACCGGCCGGAGGACTGAAAAAATGTTTTTATTACTTAAATTATCATAACATATGATTTCGCTACATTCAATTTAATTACTGAATTATAATTCTACAGGTCCAGATCACGCAAGGCTTTTGGCGGTCGGATCCCGGGGAGCTGGTTACTTAACTGGCTTCATGCCCATTCTTTGCCTAATTACTTACTTGGATCCGGGTTCCGACCCTTGTTACCTTTGGTACTTTCTTGGATCCGGCCTCCCTTAGACTGGCGGCTGGTTTGCGATTGGGGGTTTCGGTGTGTGCGCCACACTCATGTCCTTGTGGCAAGACGTGGACTGACTGGGACACCATGGCTTATGTTGCAAAAAAGTGCAGGCCGTTTTTCGAGACATGCGTCTCTTAATGACATAATCCGTGGGGCTCTTGCCACCATCAACTTGGCTGCACCGACTGGCATTTTCAGGGATGATGGCAAGAGACCCGAGGGGGTGTCTTTGGTCCCTTGGAGTTTGAGACAGATGCGATTGTGGGATGCTACCTGCGTAGACACGCTGGCACCGTCCCACCTCCAAGGTACTAATGTAAAAGCGGGCGGAGCGGCCGAATGTTTTTGAATGCGCCGAAAATTTAAAACGTAATAAATATAAGAATCTGGGCCGAGAGTACCTTTTTGTACCATTCGGGGTCGAAACTTTTGGTCCATGGGGTCCCAGCGCACACAAGTTTTTCGTAGAATTTGCGAAACGTCTGGTTGATGTTACTGGTGACCGAAGAACTGGTGGCTTCCTCGTACAAAGTATCAGCATTGCGATACAACGAGGAAATGCCGCCAGCATCCTAGGTACAATGCCTCAAGGACCTATTTTAGAATTAAGGTAGATAGAGGTAGGTAGTTAGATAAGTTACATTTACTGTATATATTTTGAAAATAAATGTTATTTACCAATTATAAAATAAAGAGTAACTTCCCTTGTTGAGATTGTTTACTTGTAAATAATGATTCCAGTTTTTTTCCGAAACAAACAGGAAATACATTAATGATGTTTGGATAAATGTCCCTAACGCTATTATCGAAAGTAAACATAATTAATTAATTTTGTTAGTTGTATGTGTTTGTATGTGTTTTTACTCGTAGTTAAGGACTTTTTGTAGATTATATTAATTTAATTTTAATTTTATGACTTTTTGTAATTAATTTAAGTAATTTACTTTGAATATGTAATAAATATATGGTTAGCAACTTATAGTTAGTTATTTGTCATAAACTATAATTAATTTACAATATCCCAACATTATCATTCAAATTATGGAATTGGAATTTTCGTAACGTTCACTCCGATACATCGTATCTATTCGAGCCGATGCTGTATGGTTATTTGCCACCTTTTTCGAGATGGCTGAAATACATATACATATACCTACATAATCCCACTTCCCACTAATATCATAAGCGATGAAATTTTAGACGGTTTTTGAAAGTTGCAATAGAGTATTAAATTCAGTAAATTGGAAGTTGTATTTATGCAATGTGATTTAAAAATTTCGATATCGCGATGTAGAAAATTTGTAATTTATGCAAACTGAACTGACTGAGCTGGCTGTGATAGGCTTCAAATACTTTAAATGTGTACTACTACTACATGGATTTCCCTTTTAAGAAGCATATTACTATAACGATAAATTTAATTTGATTATTTCCAACAGTAATTTAAACTGTTTAAAAGTCCAAGTTATATTTCAAAACAGGCACACCGTCGCCATCTATTTGTTTAAATATGAAGTGAGTAAATATGCTACGACAAATCCATGGTTTTATTGCTACATTTTGCTGATCAGCGGACCTTATTTGAATAGCATTGTGCCGCGAAGTCTCTTACATTTGTTTGATAGCGCTGGTTAGTTACTTAGTTGTTGTGTTTAGTTAGTTTCGTCAAATAATATCTGTAATTTACTGAAAATTTATGACAACCAGTTAATTAAGTATCTTTAAAATAAGTATCTTTTTTACTCAAAAAATACAAATTATAGTAAACAAATAAGTTTTTATTACTAATTATATATCTTCGTAGATTTACTACCTAAAATATATCTAAGTATTATATGCCGGAAGCACAGTTTACGT
Source organism: Lathronympha strigana (assembly GCA_949128165.1). Taxonomy (NCBI): domain Eukaryota; kingdom Metazoa; phylum Arthropoda; class Insecta; order Lepidoptera; family Tortricidae; genus Lathronympha; species Lathronympha strigana. The sequence goes on from OX421905.1 coordinate 4,399,654, forward strand.
AAGGAATACTGGGTTTAGATATAATTTTGTCTGGTTATTTTTAAAATGGAATGAGGTTTTTATAATAACATTGCGGTTAAGGCTGAATTGCTTGGGATGTTTTAAATTAAGAGAAATGTAATTGTAGGCGGGTTCTGTGAGCATTGTAGCAGTAAAAAAATTTTTCAGCGCTCTATTTCTTTTTTGAAATCACGCTTCTTACTACAAAAATACAAAGGGAATAGATGGAAGTCTGAATTTTTAAACGATGATTTTGATAATTTTGATTAAATTACATAAGATTTGTAATGATTAACGTACAGCTTGTTTTTATTTGAGGTAGTTCTATATATATGTTATAATTATAACGTTCGCATGGATTATGACTGCTTTTTTAAATAAATAATTAATAATGTATGTTAGGAATTTTAGATTTTTTTCTGGTAAAGATCTGCATATCAGAACGAAAATTGTCTAATGTCTTAATCACGGTCGAAAGCAGCATGATTATATCAAGTTTGAGTACCTACCGTACAACAACACTTTTATGATTAAAAAAATTTAAATTAAAAAAAAATGTCTTTGGTTCGCAACTCGCAAACTACTTAGGTAAACGCATCCGCCCTCACGTGATTCGTTCTTGGGGGATGGTGACGTCAGCATGCACAGCCCGACGCTGCGATCGATCAACCAGCACGATGTCAGGTTTATTGGCTATAATAGTCCTTTCCGTGATAATGGTTCGATCCGAATAGAGCTCGACCATTTTCGAGATCTGGCGCAGGTACTTGTAATATGGTACTTCATGGTCCTTAAGACCGTATTAAAGAGCAAATTGCTGGTGAGAATAATCCTGGCTACGAGATTATGTTTGTGCAAGTCCTCGCCGTTAGCAAGATGAGAACAACCGGAAATAATATGCCTGAGTGACTCTCCGGGACGGCGGCATGTCCGACAAATGTCGACCGTACCATCCTTCAGGATATATTTTCGGTAGTTATTCGTCATGATAACTTCGTCCGCAATGGCACAGACAAAACCTTCGGTTTCTCCAAAGAGGTCCCCGAATCGTAACTAGTTCACCGACGCGGGCAGATTTACGTCGAGGCCCATGAGGGCCTTGTAGAACCGCCCGTGTAGCTCTGCTCTTCCATACCGTCTTGCTGTCCTCGGTGCTTAGTACCACAGGTTTGTGCCAATTCTCGTTTGCCAAGGAGAGCGGTGTGAGATTCCTGTCTACTGCCACCACATCACGATGCATCCCAAAAGCGTTGTTAAGGAAATAATTCCTAAGACTGTACGTCACGGTTGTGAAGGTTTTTGCTACTATTATTATTACACATTATACTGAGGAAGAGTAATGTTTTACTGTATGACGATAACATAATCATACAAGCTGGAAGCGATTTATTAAGCAATAAACAGTTTTTACATTAACATTAACATTTTGAAGAATAACATCTCAACTATTTGCAGGAAGAATTATATTTCAATTCAAGAAAAATATAAATTCTATTCAACACCACCTATTCCATTTTATTGTTTTAATACCAAAAACCACAAATAATTGAAAACACTAAATAAAGGAAACAATACCGCCAGGCTCTCCGGTCCGATCCGTAACTACACTACCGTACCTGACCGAGAGCACTAATGCCCTATTATACTCAAAAAGGGCTTTTACATTCCTTATAATAATATGATGTTTTTTCAATGTAAGGGTCGTGTCTATAGCCTTAATGGGAAATACTTTCCCATGTGTGTGTTTCTCATGGTAGGTTAGAAATGATTGAAACCAAGAACGTTTTATTTGCAAATACCATGTCGATAAAGCGTCGAGATTATTCTAATTCGAAAACGAAGGAGTTCTGTTTACAACTGGGATAAATAAAGGTGCGTTTATTGTCAGAAACTGTGAACTGTGTGTGGTATTGAACCAACGTATGGCTAATCGAGAAAATTACGTCCGCGTAAGGGATGACTCAAATTAAAACGGGACGGGGCGGGACGGAACGATCTGTCAGTTTCTATACATAACGTTACGTGAGATCCGAGGACTCCAAGCTATCACGTGATTCTTTCTATAGAAATTGACAGCTTGTCCCGTCCCGTCCCGCTCCGTCCCGTCTCGTCCCGTCCTGTCCTGTCCTAGTGTGAGTCATACTTAAATGAGGTTTCTCTAGAAATGCATGCAATTTTACCAATGCAATATGGAGTCTGCCTCACGAAAGTTCGCGTTAGGTGCACACCGCCTTTACATTGACTTTTTTTTATTTATGGGTTAAACCCATTTACCCGATTCAATTTACCTGATTTTCAATGGTTTCGCTGTTTTCTGTATAATATATGTTCTTATAAGCATGCAGGTTGATTAACATCAAGCAACTTCAAATTCCAAAATGGTCGCGCACTGTGCGGGTTCAGAGGAATTTCCTCCCGCGGACGCTCCGGCTGTGAAATGAGCTAGGTTTTCCCGAAAGATTACAGGGTTCTTTAAAAAAGGAGTATACCAGATTTGAATAGATCGGCAACGAGCATGTGACCCTCCTGGGGTTGCGTTCATAGGCAATGGTGACCGCTTTCCATCCGGTGGGCCGTATGCTTGTTTGTCACCATCGTGGTATAACACAAAAAAAAAGATTTAAAAAAAATCAAGGGTTTAGAGCAAACGCATACTACTAATACCAATATTTCCAAAAAGTGTGAAACTTATGTAAAAGTGAACCCAATAAAAAAATCCGTACAACGTTCACGTCTATATGCGAGGTACGTATTCGATTAGGGTGCAAATTAGCAAACGTCTCTAACCGACGAAGATGCATTGCACAGAATCGACAGGTGGGCATTGCAGCATGATTGATGCGCTTCTACACAGTCTGAGCACAGATTGGGAATAGAAATAGAGAGATAAAAGTAATATCCATGAAAATGCTCGCTTTTGACTCAGATTTTGTACCGAAAAAAGCCTGGCTGATTTACCTTTAGATTACCATCGGATCTCTGTCAACTTACGGGACGTAAACTAAAAGGAATTCCTCGTTCTGTTACGAAAGCCTATTATGCCAAAAAATAGCACGTCAATTCATTTAGTAGGAAAACAATGCAGCATTGAGCGAGTTTGCGTTTATGTTTAGATTTATAGAGGAGTGGATAAAAAATATTAATTTTAACATTATTTTATACATTTCTAAAAGCTTCGATAATTTTTATATTTGAGCGATACAAAAGAAGCACTCTATAAAATTTAACACATTGCAATAGATCCATATCTATACTGCGTACTCGGAGCATTGATAATATTTATTCAAAAAAGAGCTTTTTCTTCTCTGCTCTCTCTTCTTCATAGCATTTTTCCCGGCTAAGAAAAACAGCTAAGGGAGGGGGCCCGCTTTGGCAACTAATCCCAAGATACTAAGAGGGATTAAATTGGCAAATTTCTTCCCTGGCTAGGAGAGATCAAATTGACATTTTTCGGATCAAGGACCACAAAGGTTTGACTTTTGGGCATTATCTGGAGACGTCCTGGTGATATTATGATGCAGTTTGTAATAATAAAAAACTTCAGAGCAGAAATTTTCTAAAATCTACTTGCAGTTTTGAAACAATAATATGTTTCAAGAAGAACGTGCCGATAAAGGAAATCTTGGCCGAACTCCCTAAGTTTATTTTTTGTCGTAATCGATTTCATCTTATGCACATATCCTAGCAAATACAGTCTCCTCTCTTTAAGAATTGTGCAACCCGGCCATCTTTTGCAATTTCTAGAATCTTTTGTTGGTAAATTTGTTTTGCACGTAATATTTCCAAGCTCAAACACACCGGTCGATAAGCAACAAGCTGTCACTTGCAGTGGCAAATCTTGTACTCATATCGTTCTTTTCAGATCCGTCCTTCTTTGTGAATGAATACCTAGGCCTACTAATTATAATTACATGTTACTTTGCTTCAATATTTAAACAACGGTTATAATTCACGTATTCTGACGATGATTCCTCGTATTTTTAATCAATATATTTAGTAATTACATTGTAGTTAGTATTATATTTAGTCATTTAAGTAATAGATTTAAATTGTGTGACTTCAAAATTTTGTCACTTCTGGTAGTTATTTTGCTCTATTATTGGTAGTTTAGCGGATATTCATGGAACATGGATACTAGATTTAAGATGATTGGACTATGTTATCTAAAATCAAGCTACTGATTGCAGATCGTCATACTTAGTTCTCTAGTTGTTTACTTAAAACGTAGTCTTTTAACGTTGTACAAATATTCGGTGATTATGATGATTATAAACCTTGGGTCGTGCTGTTTTTTATTGCAGTGTCATTTGTTACTAAGAAAATAAATTACAAAAAAAAAATGTTATGTCAGGTTTCATATTTTAGATTTCGATTTTGGCTAGTTAGAAAATAGACGGAGTACGAGGATGGTAAATAAAAGAAATTAAAATGCGCCGTGTTTAAAACAACTATCAAAAGGCAATCGCCTTTAATATTTCCCAGTGTGCTTACCATGTGTTGTACGTATACGTAGTCGATAGCCACTGCGCTATTCAAAAGTATGTCCGTCTTGCTCATTTGCTCCTACCACTACTCATGCAGGAGTGTGACGAACATACTTTCGAACCGTACGGGTAACATGACCTAAAATATTTAAAAAAACCGGCCAAGTGCGAGTCCGACTCGCCCACCGTTGGTTCCGCGCAAAGCTCCCCCATTTATGGTATTTAAAACTACTGGTGGCACGAAACTCTCAGCGTGTTACAATTATACGGTTTTCGGATTTTCTCCTGTACTTGTGCTACAAACTCTTGCTTTTTGCCAAATTTAGTTATTCTAGGTCAACGGGAAGTACCCTTTACATTTTGATTCCCATTGCAAATGTATGGGAAATGCGACATAAACGGCCGTATCTTTTGATTACGTTGACGTAGAGGTTTTATTTTTTTACAGCATCAAGGGACCGCAGATCTGTGTGTGTTCTATTAATTTCAACTTGCTAGTGTGTGCTACCTCTATGCATTTCCGAGATAAAGGTTCTTGACAGACGGACGGACAACAAAGTGATCCTATAAGGATTCCTTTTTTTTGAGGTACGGAACCCTAAAAGTCAAAAGTTATTTTTATTTTTGTGAAGCTTTCCTCTGCACGCGGTATAAAATTTTAGAATTTGATGCGCCTCTCAGCCAATATCTGACGAAAAATTCATCAAAACGAAGGCATTAATTCATCGCACACGGTCTGTTCGTGAACAATGTACAGAATTAAGGCTCTAGAATGATATTAATTTCTCAAGTCGGACGATGGAGAGCAATTAAAACTTCGAGACAGAATTTTACAGATCACTTACCCGGGCAGTTCTCCTTTTTTTCCGACGATGAAACGCGATTTTCTCGATTCTTCGGATTTTTGATGATATTGTGTAAAATGAAAACGGTAGAAATTATTAAAAAAGTAAACACGTGTTTGAAATAGACTTGATTATTCTTTTCATGTCGAATTTTTTTATCAGTGGTTTTCTAGAAATCACCGTGACAGAGTGGCCCTTCGCCTTCCGATTGACCACTCTGTCACAGTGTTTTGAGTTAAATAATGTACGTAAATTTACAGTCATTAATCAGGGAAATAACAAGTATACTGTGCACTGATAAGGTTATTCAAAATTTCGTGCAATTACTACCAAAAAAAGGTTAACTAAATTCTAAATCAGACAGTTTTCAGCGCAGAGACAGCTCATTGTTGCTAAAAAAAGGAAACGCCACCTGGAAAATTAGCATCATGGATGGCGATTTCATATGGTAGTTGCTCATGTTAAGACCAGTTCCATCAACCACACCGGTTCAGGTTGAACGTAGCTCAGCTCAGAGAACTGCGAGTTTGAAACACGGTTATTCTGTTGTATGGACAACAGAATAACAAACAAACATTGCAGTACATTACAGAATATTTATAGGGATACTTACTAATAGCACAGCGTAAGGATGTATTGTATACAGTGGGTTAACTCCGCCGATTTCTGGGTCATCGATGGGGGGCGCGCGGGGAAGGAGGCAGGGAGGAAATGCCGCCGAATTTCTATGAAAATTCGGCGGTCTATTTTAAGGGGTGTAAAATGGAAATTAGTTTGCCAATCAGACTATTATATCGTTCGCATAGTTTTTGACAACCCTGAGCCTCAGCACAACCACCGAGCCGAGCCGCTGGCCGTGTATGAAGTTACCTCAGTGTATGGAATGGAATACATCCCTACGCTGTGCTAATAGTGTTCAAGTTTCTCTTTGTAAACGCCTTAAATACGCATAGTCTGTCGAGGGTTGTCTACGCAGCAATGTAAGTCGTAGCAGGAAGTAACAATTTTAAATTCGTTTCATTTAATTTCATCTTCGAATTTCGAACAGCTGTTATAATTCATAAGTTCTTGATCGCAGTCTAAAAAAGACAAAGACGCAATTTTTAATTAGTTCATCGGATTCGTTGATCGGATTATTATATTTGGTATACTACGAATCCATCTGGAAATCTATTTAATCAAAAACAGGCCAAGTGCGTGTTGGACCACGCATAGTAGAGAGTTCCGTACCGTCGACCCGTCGTCATACGATGAAAAAAATGTGCAAACAATAAGTCGTTACCGCCTTTAATATATCAAAGCATTTACGTCCTTTTGGATTAGGTAAATAAGTTTTTCGCAAAAACTCACAAACACAGAATTACCAGAAACCTAGTTCCATAAAGCCAACGCGTTGAAAAGTGAAGCCAAAAATAGGCTGTCTCCATCTCTTTACTTATTATACTAATCGAATGAAGTAGCTACGAGTATAGTGCAATGTATGGTAATTGGGAAAAATATTCTCAATTGAAATGGTTTCACTGCGCTTGACAGATCGTACCTACTTTCTAGTGTTGTTATTATTTTAAGCTCAGAAACGGCTTAGCCAAATATATTCAAAATAATTTTCGTGGTAAGTTCGTCTAATAATCCATCTTTCTGATTTTTTCACATTTTTGGACCTTCCGTTCAAAAGTTAGAGGGGGGGCACTATTTCAGACTTTCAAATGTCCTATAATAGGTATAAAAAATAGGTAGGTAAAACTAAGTAGTCGGATACAAAATACACCTCTGGTAATATCATTATCACATTCTATTAAGTTACCGAGTAAAACCGGTGTACCATACGGACGGACAGACAGACGGACTGGACGAAACTATAAGGGTTCCGTTTTTGCCATTCTGGCTATGCAACCCTAAAAGAGTACCCAAATTACAACAACAGAAAAAGAGCATGTCGGGCTATGCTCAGTGTAAGGTTCCGTAGTTTACCGTTGGTCACAATAGGCGAACTTCAAAAGGTTTTAAATATATACCATGCTCATAACAATAAAAAAGGAGTAAGTACCTATCTTCGCAGCTCTTACGGTTTAAACGCCCTTTTAACCGAGAAGATATATTATGTTTTTCTGCAAAAAGTAAAAAATGGTTTAACTGATCAGGTCCAAACAAATTTTCTTTAAAAGTTTTTATCAAGCGGTACTTCTACGAATTTGTTTATATTTATGGACTTGCGGTTTAAAAGTTAGAGGGGGCGGGCGATTTTTTTTTTAACTTCAGGAGCCATTGTTTCCAAAAATATTTACTTAATCTTTATTATTCTTTTTCAAAAAGGTACCTATCTAGCAATACTCACACTTTAAAGTAAAAACGAAAAAAATCAATCATCTCCCCACTTTACGTGTATGGGAGGTCCCCTAAAGATAAAAGTTTTCCAAGTTTTTATTCTACCAATTTGTCGGCATGATTCATATGTATATTCATACCAAATTACAGCTTTCTAGTACTAACGGTCACTGAGCTAGGTCGCAGACGGATGGACGGACAGACAGCGAAACTATAAGGGTTAGGTTAGGTAAAGCGGATAGGACTGCTAGCTCCGGCGCCGAGGACGTGTGTACCTGGTGCCAGTGAGGGTGGCGCTCTGCCGCCACGACGCAGAAGAATACTGTTCGCCGCAGGCGGGGTGCACACGCGTCAAGCTGATAATGCTCCCACCAATCGGGCACTCTCACTCCTAAATGAACTGTCAGTCCAACTGCCCCAGGTTGATTTATTTTATGACTCCCCACGAACATTTTCCTCTGGGTTATATATGTTTTTAAATTTAATTTTGTAATGTTTATATATTTATTTCTTTTTGTATAATTATTATTAGTAGATAACTCTATTGTAAATGTTAAATTACGTAGCACATAAGCGTCTTGGTGTTATTGCTGTAAGCTTGTATGTGTGTATAAATAAATGAAATGAAATGAAGGGTTCCTAGTTGACTACAGAACAGAACCCTAAAAAAACACGTGACTAAATTAACACTATACCGGCTTCCCAAATTTACTGCCCGTCGAAACCCTTCATTCTATCTACATAGCCCGCGCTCTCATTAACCACACAATGGGAAGGCGGTGAAGTATGCAATGCTTGCAAGCTACATCACAGTCTGGGACATTCTCACACCTTTCCAGGCACGTGGACACCAATCTGTGTGACCTTGTGACCTCTATTAACTACAGAAATAAACAGTACCTTGTACTTGAGTTTAATAAAAGTCCTCTTTGCCCGTTACTAAAAGGTTTCTATATCTATTTTTTGTCGCCTTACTAGCGACAAACTTGTACCTTTTAAAATATGTCATAATTGTAGAAATTTCATTAATAACCTGTATTGCATGGCATATAAAATGCACAATTAATAGCAATGGTCGACGTGTATCCGTGCAACTTGTCTGTTTATAGTAGGTATAGCATTATTATATGATATTCGAGGATCGTAGACCTGCTTCCCTGGGCACCGGAGGGTTTTGTCACTTTTGTCGTTGGTACATCTATAAAGCTAAAGAATTAATAAAAATATACCTTTGCGCATTTGTTTCTATGAATACCTATGGATACACAAATTAATTGCAACTTACAATTATTCATAATAATGGTTTATCATTTTTTTTTTTTTTTTTTTTTTTTTTTCTCCGTTGCGTCGTCTGAACCGGCGTAGGATTCGGCAGGTTTCCCCGGAACCGCCGAAACACGACGCCCTTGGGCCAGAAGTCCGCACTCGCGATGGTGTCCTGCAGCGGCCGCGGCACGCGCACCACAAACGAGCTGAAGTGCACGTAGTGACTCGACCGCAGCTGTTGAACCTTCAGCGAGTAGGCAGTCTTCCGGCGGACGTAATCCACCACCTCGTCGGCTGTGGCGGAGTAATGAAGGCGCGACACGTAGAGCGCCTTACTCGGTGTAGCGACACGTAGGCCTGAATTCACCGGCTCGGCTGTACCACACTGAGTTTTACGAGGCGCCCTGTGCGCCTTCCTCTTCCTCTCCACTAGCGTGAATCCCTCCTCATCCTCCTTGGTGCGGGAGATCTTCACCTTGTGGGGAACCTTTACTTCACCGGCCTTCGAGGATGAGTTGACCCGGTTAGCTGCGACAGGCTTTCCGGCGACGTCAGCGTAAGCACGCTGACATAACTTCGAGGAGGCAGGTAGCGGGCGCTCGCGCGGGGGCTGCGCAGGCGGCGGGGCGGCACGTGCGGCGCGTTTTACAGCGTCAGCAGGCAAACGGACCGACTCAGGGCTAGCGCCGGGTCGGACTTCGCTCTTGAAATTTGACACCGCAGACCGAGTTAGATTACAATTACGCAAACTGGTGACTTCATTGCGTAACTCGGCAATAGTAATTTGGGCAGCATCAAACTTCAAGATAACTTCGGCAAGACTTGTCTTTAGGGCCACGATTTCCTTCAACAAGCTGCGAACGTCCACGTCATCCGGAGGATCAGACGGCAGGCTAGCTTCCGTCACCACGAACTCTGGAAGGCGGCCTTCGTACTCTTTAAGGATTTTTACAACATCCCCAAAGGTTTTCTCTCCTCTTTCGTCCCCTCTTCGGTGGGGAATATACGTGCCGGCGATTCCTAGGTAATCACACAGCACTTGCTTCGCTGTACAGTAATCATCGACGGTGAAAGTCGATGCCCAGGAGCTGAACCGTACAGCGGTCTCCAAGTCCATCCCTCCTTCCCGCACCACCTTCTCCTTCTGTTGCAGAAAGGCCAGGAACTCGTTCACGACGGGCGCACTATGTTTTAAAGCGCACATCGCGTCACGTCGTTAGCGGCGGCCGGGCCGCGCTAATTTCGTAATTAAATATTTAATTTAATTATTCATCAATGCGTCTACGTCGCAGCGCGCATTGCACACGATTATGTCCGTTTATCTGGTTGCTATCTATCCTCCGCTTAGAGCCATCTTTTCCTTTGGAGCAGTGAGTAGCCAATATTAATTAAAATAAGGTAAGCGTATAAATCGGTGATAGAACAATGCACGTTCTTTAAGTGTGCGTGACTACGAAGTAATAAAGGTAATTTGGTTTTTTAAACTTCTATAAAGGACGGCTCACCCTAGACCGGGCCGAGGACTGATCGACCTGAGACGATATATAATATTTAATAGAAAGCGTCACGTGATCTCCGAGCTATCATGGTACAGTCAACAACACACCTGTGTATACACGAATAATATGTATACACGACCTTAATTATCTGGCAATAAAGTTCTGTATACATATTTTTGGCACTTTGGCTGTATACACAGGTGTGTTGTTGACTGTACCTTTTTCGTCAAATATATCAACGCATTGACGCAGAGCCCTGTCTGACTGTGTCTGTGTGTTTGTATGTCGCTGTCGCTTTAACTACGACAATTGTATGTTACAGGCTTACTTTATCAACCGACTTCAATATTTCATAATTTTTAAGAAAAAAAAACCGACTTCATTTGGTTCCCGGTAAAAGTGAAATTAAGAATTTGTTTGAGTTAGCCACAGTACAGTTCACAAATATCCAATACACCGCACGTGTACGATTGAAAATTGAGGAGCTTTCTTAATGTCCTAGGGCTTCCATCATTACATTTGAAGTATAATCAAACGGAACTCCCTTGTAGACCTTTAAACAAACAAAATAACAATGTGTTAAATTGGATGACAGACTGTAAATTAACGAGCATATTCATTATGCCATCCCTGATTATCAACATCAGGTCCACTCCAGCAAAATGATGGCCACAGTAAGAAAATGCCTAAGCTAATTATGAACACCCTCTAATCACAATTAACCTGCCGTTCAAATTTGAGGAGTTCTCTGAATTCTTCTAGAACTCCATCATCAGAATATAAATCAAATCAAAAAGATGAATGTCACAACTAGGATAATAAGTAGAGCTAGGTTTATTAACCAGTTCCACTTTGCGATCCCTGGTCTTCATCATCAGATCCAGTTCATCAAAATGTTGGCTCCACCAAAACACTGTTTTAGTTACTTAAGGAAACCCTCAAATCAGAATGCATGTGCCGTTAAAATTTGAGGAGTTCTCTCAATCCCTCATGAAGCCCATCATCAAAATAGAACTATAATCAAATAGGACTATCTTGAAGGTATTTCTTTACAAAGAAAAGATGAATGTCTCAAATCGGATGATAGAGCTGGGAATTAACAAGCAGTTCCACTTTGCCATCCCTGGTATTCATCATCAGGTCCACTCCACCAAATTGATGATGTTCGTAAAGAAATGCTCGAGTGTCTTAAGAAACTACCCAAATCATCATGCATGTGCCTTTCAAATTTGAGGAGTTCCCTCAGTTCCTCATGGATCCCATCATCAGAAATTGATTTTGAAAAAAACGGGACAATCCTGAAACCATCTATATACAAACAAAAAAATATTTTTTAAAATCGGATCGTAGTCCTGAGAATTAAGAAGCAGTTCCACTTTTCCATCCCTGGTCTTCATTATCAGATCCACTCCACCAAATTGATGATTTTCGTAAAGAAATGCTCGAGTTTCTTAAGAAATCATCCAAATCAGCATGCATGTGCCTTTCAAATTTGAGGAGTTCCCTCAGTTCCTCATGGATCCCATCATCAGAAATGGATTTTGAAAAAAACGGGACCAACCAGGAACCGTCTACTTTCAGAAAACAAAAAAAAAATTCAAATCGGTTCAGTAATGACGGAGTTATGAGTGAACATCCATTAAAAAAAATAAAAAAAAAATTCAGACGAATTGAGAACCTCCTCCAAATAAATAAATAAGAAATATTGAAGTCGGTTGAAAAGGAGGAGGTTCTCAATTCGACTGATTTTTTTTTTAATGGATGTTCACTCATAACTCCGTCATTACTGAACCGATTTGAATTTTTTTTTGTTTTCTAAAAGTAGACGGTTCCTGGTTGGTCCCGTTTTTTTCAAAATCCATTTCTGATGATGGGATCCATGAGGAACTGAGGGAACTCCTCAAATTTGAAAGGCACATGCATGCTGATTTGGGTGATTTCTTAAGAAACTTGAGCATTTCTTTACGAAAATCATCAATTTGGTGGAGTGGACCTGATGATGAAGACCAGGGATGGCAAAGTGGAACTGCTTCGTAATTCTCAGGACTATGATCCGATTTAAAAAAATATTTTTTTGTCTGTATATAGATGGTTTCAGGATTGTCCCGATTTTTTCAAAATCAATTTCTGATGATGGGATCCATGAGGAACTGAGGGAACTCCTCAAATTTGAAAGGCACATGCATGATGATTTGGGTAGTTTCTTAAGACACTCGAGCATTTCTTTACGAACATCATCAATTTGGTGGAGTGGACCTGATGCTGAAGACCAGGGATGTCAAAGTGGAACTGCTTGGTAATTCCCAGGACTATCGTCCGATTTTAAAAAATATTTTTTTGTTTGTATATAGATGGTTTCAGGATTGTCCCGTTTTTTTCAAAATCAATTCAACCGACTTCAATATTTCTTATTTATTTATTTGGAGGAGGTTCTCAATTCGTCTGAATTTTTTTTTTATTTTTTTTAATGGATGTTCACTCATAACTCCGTCATTACTGAACCGATTTGAATTTTTTTTTTGTTTTCTGAAAGTAGACGGTTCCTGGTTGGTCCCGTTTTTTTCAAAATCCATTTCTGATGATGGGATCCATGAGGAACTGAGGGAACTCCTCAAATTTGAAAGGCACATGCATGCTGATTTGGATGATTTCTTAAGAAACTCGAGCATTTCTTTACGAAAATCATCAATTTGGTGGAGTGGATCTGATAATGAAGACCAGGGATGGAAAAGTGGAACTGCTTCTTAATTCTCAGGACTACGATCCGATTTTAAAAAATATTTTTTTGTTTGTATATAGATGGTTTCAGGATTGTCCCGTTTTTTTCAAAATCAATTTCTGATGATAGGATCCATGAGGAACTGAGGGAACTCCTCAAATTTGAAAGGCACATGCATGATGATTTGGGTAGTTTCTTAAGACACTCGAGCATTTCTTTACGAACATCATCAATTTGGTGGAGTGGACCTGATGCTGAAGACCAGGGATGTCAAAGTGGAACTGCTTGGTAATTCCCAGGACTATCGTCCGATTTTAAAAACTATTTTTTTTTTCTGAAAATAGATGGTTCCAGATTTGTTCCGTTTTTTTCAAAATCAATTTCTGATGATGGCATCCATGATGAGGAACTGAGGGAACTCCTCAAATTTGAAAGGCACATGCATGATGATTTGGGTAGTTTCTTAAGACACTCGAGCATTTCTTTACGAACATCATCAATTTGGTGGAGTGGACCTGATGATGAAGACCAGGGATGGCAAAGTGGAACTGCTTGTTAATTCCCAGCTCTATCATCCGATTTGAGACATTCATCTTTTCTTTGTAAAGAAATACCTTCAAGATAGTCCTATTTGATTATAGTTCTATTTTGATGATGGGCTTCATGAGGGATTGAGAGAACTCCTCAAATTTTAACGGCACATGCATTCTGATTTGAGGGTTTCCTTAAGTAACTAAAACAGTGTTTTGGTGGAGCCAACATTTTGATGAACTGGATCTGATGATGAAGACCAGGGATCGCAAAGTGGAACTGGTTAATAAACCTAGCTCTACTTATTATCCTAGTTGTGACATTCATCTTTTTGATTTGATTTATATTCTGATGATGGAGTTCTAGAAGAATTCAGAGAACTCCTCAAATTTGAACGGCAGGTTAATTGTGATTAGAGGGTGTTCATAATTAGCTTAGGCATTTTCTTACTGTGGCCATCATTTTGCTGGAGTGGACCTGATGTTGATAATCAGGGATGGCATAATGAATATGCTCGTTAATTTACAGTCTGTCATCCAATTTAACACATTGTTATTTTGTTTGTTTAAAGGTCTACAAGGGAGTTCCGTTTGATTATACTTCAAATGTAATGATGGAAGCCCTAGGGCATTAAGAAAGCTCCTCAATTTTCAATCGTACACGTGCGGTGTATTGGATATTTGTGAAGTAAACTGGCTAACTCAAACAAATTCTTAATTTCACTTTTACCGGGAACCAAATGAAGTCGGTTTTTTTTTCTTAAAAATTATGATTGTATATTCAACATTAAGAATTGACAGTGACGGTGGGCGGGTCATATTGCTCTCAGAACCGATGGTCGATTGGCGCAAAAAAGTTATTGAGTAGCGACCACCTACCGGAGGGCACGTCGGAAGGCCCCAGACTAGGTGGACCGACGATCTGGTTAAGGTCGCGGGAGACCGTTGGTTAAGAGCGGCGAATGACCGTTCATTGAAGAAATAATTGGGGAAGGTCTTTGTCTAGCAGTGGACGTCTTTCAGCTGAGATGATGATGATATTAGAAAAAAAGATTTTTAGATTTTATTAATATATTGTTGGTTCATAACTTTTTGTTACTACACAAATACCAGACCTACTTAAGAGGCCGTAATTGCCAAATTATTTTTATTCAGACAACTACTTGCCCGATATACAGTGTGTAAATCCAATACGGGATAACCTCTTAATGCAATCACACTCGCGTTAAACATTCGTTGACAACTGTCAGCGTCAAATATTTTATAATACATTGCTGCGGAAATTTTTATAAAAAAATTAATTACCCCCCGATCGGGTCATCATTAAGTGTAACTTAAAAATATGTTTTAATTATTGATTACCCTAATGAGTTCTATGTTTTGTTAAGTTTATCGCCCGTATTAGACTTACACACTGTATATATAAAACTTAAACATATTTCCTTCAAACTGTTAAACGTGAAAACATGATTAGTAACAAAAGCCTCGATACTTTTATTTTTCAAACATAGCCCCTATTACAATTTTTTGGTTAGAACGTCGAAACTTGTGATGTACCGTGGGTATATGCCCGGGAATGGAAATATACCCACTGGGAATATTCCTCATGTTTCCAGACATCACCTTTTCATTTTTTGCGTGCTCCTGCAACTAGATCTATCCCGATCCCTTTTTGTCGCATATCTGCACTCTTAATTACAGGATCTATATAGTTACAGGCGGAAGACAATGAAAACATCCGTGATGGCCGTGGTAGCAAAGATATGAATACAATTTTGAAACATCCTTTTATTTCGAAAGACAGACTGTTAGTCAAAAATATAATATAGATTAGAGATTCAATCTAGATATTCCAAATAGTGCAAGTTTTGAACCACAATAGGGCATTATTTGCGGTCAGGCGACGTGGGTTGCGGTGTGCCGGAGCACAAATCACTGGCATTGTGTATCGCACTGGCCACGTCTATTATGACTCAATGAAGCGTATTGTGTCCCAGGTTTGGGAGACGTTGTACCTGCGAGAATATGTTGTATCGCCTGTGAGCTAAATAGTGATTTGTCTCGAGTAAATATACGTGTGCGTGATGGGACAAAAGGCTGTTCTGTTGGGCGCTACCTTAATAAAAATACTCGTAGCTTGTGTAAGTTGCACGAAATCTTTGATAGTATATATCACCGAAAAAAATATTATCACCGAAATATCGGGAGCTCATTAAAACAAATGTACATGGTAAATATCTCGTTTTAAATAGTAATTATAGTGTAAATGACCATGTTAGCTTAAAATCTTATAAAGATATTTTCGACATCATCGTCATCATTTCAGCCGAAAGACGTCCACTGCTGATGGACATAGGCCTCCCCCAAAGATTTCCACAATGACCGGTCCTGCGCCACCCGCATCCATCGGACTCCTGTGACCCACGCTGCGTCTTCCGGTACGCGGTCGCCACTCGAGAACCTTTCCGCCCCAACGGCCATCGGTTCTACGTGCAATGTGCCCCGCCCACTGCCACTTAAGTTTCGACATGAACGTAAAAAATAACACATAAGCGATAAAAGTGTCTGCCACTACAACTATTATAGAGAAAAACAAGAAACGATATTTTGAAGTTTCATTGATATAAAATGGACATACGAATTAACACATTAGTAAGAAGTTCTGTTTTTATGCAGTCGGATTTTTTGAGTTTTGAATTTATTTATTTTATTTAAAAAGGATAGAGATTGTTTCCAATGTGCTCAATTATACATTTGACCATCACCTTAAATGTCTATTTTTTATATAAAAATAATATTATTTATATAAGGACATAGTACTTGTACCCTAAAAATAATGTATAAAATCCTACTTTTCTTGAACATATATTTATTTGCACAAAATATATTTATTTTGTCTTGGGCCGGAAGGACTAAAATTAAAGTGTGCTTAATTGAGTACATTGGACAGAATCATACTCGTAATGTTTGTTAAAAATGCTTGGGCAGGTCGAGGATAAGGGTTCTTAGTTAACTAAGGAATCCTAAAAATAAACAGAAACGGCAAAAATACTCTAACCACTTTCGTGGCGATGAGGACTTTTGTAAGTTCATTGTGATATTAAAAGAACAAAGGGAACTGTTTTATGTTTTTGTAACCTACATGCATTTTCTTGTTGAATATGATATTTTGTGCAGTCTAACTGCAGATAAAGACCATAAAATGGTGTTTTACGAGTTGATTTATGTAGCAAAAGTTGACTATAAAACTAAAGCTCAATGCCAGATCCAAATAGTTTTATTTTACTTTTCTTTTTGCATCTATTTCTACAGGGTAATTCTTATGAATGTAATGATAATTTGTAATGAATGTAAATTGTAAAGCACAAGTCAAACATATATTATTTATAATGTAATGGTAACTTTTCCTGTAGTAAATAGGTATATGAAATCTCTTTTATAATCTTATGAATGTCATTCAAGATTTGAAGAGCTTTGAAGAGTGTACTAAGTTACCTAGAGCTCCACTCCAAAATCCATTCCCAGAGACTCATTGTAGAAAAAAACAGCAGTTCCAATGTCATGATTTGACTTGATGATTATAGAACAACACACAGAACATTAAGCTTGCGTAATGGGGCGTGGCGCGCACATAATAAATTATAATAATATCGGTATGTAGCAACAATTAATCTACATTTGTTTGACAAAATAAATAAAAAAGAATATTTACTCACCCAAGACCATTTTAATTTATAAAAGCAGCATTCACATGTGACGTATTAAAAAAAAGTTAATGAATTTACAACAAGAGTTAAGTTCAGCTTAGCTAATAAACAAGCTTTGTGTACCTACCAGGTAATATAATATCTATCCAACGCTATTTTTATACAAAGCTGAATTTACCCATATCGAAAGATATATTTTCTTGACAAATTAAACACTTTCAACCTTTTAAACTTTAAGACAGCACTAGCTTGTATCTTACGAAAACATTGTTGTTGAACAATTCTTTTCAAAATATATACATACAGTAAGTGCAACTTACCTAGCTACCTACCTCTACCTACAACGAAAACATTATCTCAATAACGAATATCTGAAAGTGCTTTTCATCTCGTACGTATGTACTATAGACACTTCATCTGTATATGTAGAAGTTAAACTTTCAGAATAGGCACTCGACTCAGGAACGTTTCCACAAATACCAATGCATCTAAGTGCCATTTGCGTACGTGTGCAAGGTGCGCTACTCTCATTAATTGCACCATCTATTCAGGTTTGTCCGTGGTGCCGTGAATTAACTCGCCTCGGGTGCAGGGTGGTCGAATGCATAATGAAATGTACCTAAACACAAGCCGTTTATGTGACTGCTCAAAGCATTGGAAATATAAGACCGAGGTTTACCACATTGGGATTACATTGTTGGTGTAAACCATTTTTTTTTTGAGCAACCACAAAGCAGCGGAAAAGTTGGTTTAGCATTTGCAGTCAACGAAAATCAATAATTGACTTCTTTCAGCATTAAATTATCTGTACAATATTTACGTACTTTAGTAAAATATGTTTTGTTAATAAGTCCAATTTAGTGTTCAATTATTTAGACTAGCGTACGCCCTCCGCTCTCGACTTTGTCTGCGTAGGTATATAGATAAATATACTCTTCGAACTTTAAACCCCGTTGACCCTACGCACATAACATTACCTACTGAGAAAATGTAGGTAAAAAAGGGAAAGGGGGGAGGGCTTTATTATCTCCAAAGTATGTGAAGGAAAAAAATAAGATATTTGTTACACAAGTTTAATATTATCATAAACATTACAGGAAAAATATAACATTGACCGAAACTTCATATTTTTTTTTAATAAAAAAATTGGTCTCCGGAAACAAAGTTGAAATTTAACCAACATCGGTGGTTTTTTTCTTTTTTGTGATGTCATGCTAAAAGCACTGTCCTATAACTACGGTAACGTATCACTATATCCACTGTAACTATATATATATACCGACGAACGTCCAACCCCCTACTTCCAATTTTGAATTCCAATAAAAAGGAACTCATAGTTATACACTAATATTTTATAGCTTAGTTATGAAACCTACAGTTACAGCATGGAGCTTATGCCCTTCGTCTGTCGTATTGTAATGCCATTACGCAATCTTACATTACTGTAATGGCAGAGCGAAATGGTTCCAAGGGCACAATTTAAGATATGCAATATCAAGAGTAGTGTCTAGAGACAAGGGATGCAGGGAAAATATTGGGGTATGCGCGCAAAATGACTCCAAATGCCCATTCGAATCTGATCCCTCTTATTCATTATGGCCCCCCAGTTGCCCTCTTTGTGACTATAACTTTTACCCTCCGCGATAGCCGAAGGAGCTCAAATTATCCTGGCGTTTGTGCGTAGAATTTTATCTCTTGCAAAATGTTGAGTCTCATTTCATTTTATATTGATGTTACGTTGAAGTGTTAGGGTCGGGTTTCTTTTTAAGTTTACCCTTCTTATGAGTCCCTTGGAGACCTTTAGTCATTTATTCTTTTGTTTTTAATGTAACGTCTTTTAAAGTCTTTGTCTACAGTGTACTGTTTATTTTGGAAGCGCCTGTATTTATTAGTTTATGTTTTGTTTATTTTGAAGGAGTCGAAATTAAATTATTTTTAGCCTAGTTCTTGTTTATTTTACAAGTTTAATATTTTGTTTAGTAGGTATGGTAGAAACAATAAAGTTTAATATACATATAATGTTTGCGGAGCTACCTATCATTGATGTAACTTCAAGTAGGTACTATAAGTTAATAATTTAGTATAAAATTTGCTACACCGAGCAAATTATGTAAATGCGACCCAGGCTGATTACGAAGGTATTTACGCAATTAGTTTATATATGTAGGTATATGATTGACCGACAGTTATTAGAATTGTGTGTATACAAATAACGTGCGTTCAAATAATTGGAAATTCTGGGCGAGCAAAGCCTATAGAAAGAAAGCCACGAAAAAATTGTATTTACTACTTGTTATTCTATTTATTTTGTGCCAGTTATTGACTGTGTACAAATAAATAAAAATGGATCGCGTGGCTATTTTTGTAAAATTTTTAAACTTTTACGTAATTTATATAAAATTACGTAAAACGAAAAGATTTAACTAAAATTCAAAACGGCAGGAATATTTGCAAAATGAAATGTTTGGATTTTCCTTTTACTAAGTGTACCTAAATTGTATAGGAAGCCTTAGATTGGTAACTCTATATTATGCTTACCTTTAGGTAGAATTAGCAAGGTACTGTTAATGTAATTAATAGCAAAGTTTAAGAAAACTCGATTCAGCTTACTAAAGATATGTTTTAGCCGTTAAATTTGTCGAGTAACAGATACCTCAATAGAATAATCTCTCACAAGAATGAAATCACTATCAATCTACACCAGCTGTCAATAATAGAATCCATAACACTAAGGGCTCGGAACTTGAAGCAATCAATGGAGTTGTAATCCCGGTTGTTACGGACTACTGATATAAAGTTCCTCTGATCCCAACTGGATATACTTAGAGTACGTGAGGCCTGATTGGCCGGGGTCTTCCGTGCGATTTGGTTAATCGCTATTCGGTAATCAAACGTGCTGGTTCAATCAGCCGGGACGTGGGCAGCGGTTGGACTGGCTTTTACTAGAACGCCAATTTGGGTGATGGTCATGTTTTCATGTTTGGCTTTTGAAATATGAAATGAAATTTAATGAAAAATTGTTTATTGTCAGACATGTAGAGAGCCCGTAGATCACCTATATACACATTATAAAATATTATCTAAGAAACTTTACGATGCACAACGATATGTAGCGGAAACCGATTGTGAACACGCGTTAACTTTACATCCTTCGGCCTTATAAATAAATAAAAAAGATGCTGTTTTAATATGAAATAGTTTTTACATAGAAAGAGCCATTCGGTCGTTGTTACAATCGAAGTTCTTATTTGAGGGTCTTTACTGTGATATAAAAAAGGAATATGTATAGTAAAAGGAATATGTACTAAAACTATGTACTAGTAGTAAAAGGAATATAACTATAATAGTAGTAAAACTAAAGGAATATGTACTAGTAGTAAAAGGAATATGTACCCCAGGATATGCGTGATGCCAATATAGTCACATTATACAAAGGCAAGGGTGACCGCGGCAACTGTAACTCATACCGTGGTATCTCTTTGCTTAGTATTGTCGGAAAGCTGCTTGCCCGTATAATCTTGGCTAGGCTTCAGAGGCTGGCTGACCGTGTGTATCCTGAGTCTCAGTGCGGCTTTCGAGCTAATCGCTCCACTACTGATATGATATTCACCTTACGTCAGCTTCAGGAGAAATGCAGGGAGCAGAAAACCCCTCTGTTTGCTGCATTCGTCGACTTGAACAAAGCCTTCGATACTGTAAGCAGAGAGGGACTGTACTCAATTCTGCAAAGAGTTGGTTGCCCCCCAAAACTTCTACGTCTCATTCAACTCTTCCATCTTGGTATGAAGGGCTCTGTTATTTACAGCGGCAACACCTCAACTCCCTTTGAGATGCGCAGGGGGGTAAGGCAGGGTTGTGTGTTGGCACCTACATTGTTTGGGATATTTTTCTCCGTACTCCTGAGTGTTGCCTTCGGCAATAGCACTCATGGTATACATCTCCACACGAGGTCTGATGGTAAACTGTTTAACATCTCCCTGTTGAAATCCAAAAAATATCGTGAGGAGTTATATGTTAGCAATTTACTATTTGCTGATGATGCCGCTTTCGTCGCAACGTCGACGGAGGAGCTTCAGGGTATGGTTGATAAATTTAGCGCGGCGTGTAAGCTCTTTTCAATGTCAATCAATGTGAAGAAGACAGTCGTGATGACTCAAGGCGTAATTCAGGACCCGACAATAGTGTTGGATGGTTCGCCTCTGGAGGTTGTTAGCAGTTTCTGTTACCTTGGATCCATCGTGTCGAGTAATCTTTCGCTTGACATGGAGATTAATAGTCGCATTGGCAAGGCATCTACAATGTTCGGGAAGTTTAGTACGAGAGTATGGGAGAACAAATATCTAACTATCAGCACAAAGATGTTCGTCTACCAGACATGCATCTTGTCCATACTCTTGTACGGTGCTGAGACCTGGACGTCTTATGCCAAACAGGAACGGAAACTAAACAACTTCCATATGCGATGTCTTCGCCGCATACTTAACATCTCGTGGAAGGATCGAGTCACAAACGAGAGGGTGCTTAGTATCGCACGTCTACCCAGTATAACAGCTGTCTTGAAACAGAGACGTTTGCGCTGGTTAGGGCATGTGCAGAGGATGGAACCCTCTCGTCTGCCACGCAAGACTCTCCTCAGCGAAGTAGCTCACGCTAAGCGGCCGACAGGACGACCAATGCTCCGCTATAAGGATTGTGCGAAACGGGATATGTTGTCTTTTCGGATCGATCCCAGCAACTGGGAAAAAGATGCTGCAGACCGTGACTGTTGGAAGAGGGCCTTGGGCGAAGGCGTAGTTGTGCATGATAGGGCGTGGTTTGACCTCCTATCCACAAGGCGTGAACAAAGGCATCAACGCGCTGCGCTCCCACCTTTACCAGGCATGATTCTTGTCTGTCATGTATGCGGTCGGCGCTGTCGCTCGCGTATCGGTCTTACGAGTCATTTACGTAAGTGCCGCACTTCTTCGGACGCTGTTTAGATCATCACTCTGTTGATGAAAAGGCCAATGATGATGATGATGATGATGATGACTGTGATATACCAAGATAAATATGTCAAACGTAACTGCCGACACCTGCTGCCTATTGAACGCCCGTTATTTGTTTGACGATAGTAGTTAAAGTACAGTACGCTTAAACAATATGTAACAGACTTACCTAAGTCTTAAGAAAAATATCCGTGCTCTAGTTACCTAACGAGTTACAGATTTCTTCAGACAATATATACTTTCGTACATTACATGCTAACTAGTTACGTAGTAACAGTATAGTATTGAGCTTACTATACCGTGGGTTTTGGTTAATTGGTGTAAGCCTCCTTTGTGTAAGTACCTACACTAGCCTCTGTCATCGATTTTTCCTGCAACTAAGAGATTTTTCTAAAGTCATCCGTCATTTTCTGGTAAGCGACTGATAACTGCTCCGACTTTACCCCTTTAATACAGGTCAACGGGGGTGCACCTAGCGGCCGTTACATCGCGAAAATTATCACAAATCGGTTAAAATGCTGTCATAGGGAAACTCTTGGGCGGATTCTCATGGAAAATCATTCGTTTTAAAGCTAAAAAACCAAGAAAACTGTTTTCAGTACATAATTTATGATAGAGCAGATACGACCTAAAAACCGAAAAATGTGAAGTGATTCCGTTTCATTGCACACGAGTGTAAAAGGCACAACTTTGTTGCAAGTCGATAGGGTTCACTTAAAATGTTTTTTACGCCATTAACGTCTTATCAGCAACCGACAACGTGGTACATGTTACTAAAATAACCATAATATATAACAAACATTTTTAAAACTACTTTGTTATTTTGTATGCGACGTGTTTATTATAGCGAAAAGGTAAATTGTCTCACAGGGCTGGCACAAAAGCGTGACTGAAATAACATTAAAGAATTACAGACACAAATTAGTTGTTCAACAAATAAAGATAATTTTTGGGATAAGGGTAAAGCAGCCACCGTTAACTTGTCAGTTGATTCTAGAATTAAGAGAAGTACATTTAGAAATTAGCATTTTAAATAATTGTTGCTCAACCGAGCCTGGCAACAATTTTGCACCCTTTTACTCGTTATTATGATTCTGAACTTTTGTTTGTTTAGTTAACTTTACATTTTAACCCTTAAGAATGACTAACGCTAGACCGAGCCCAAGCCAGGCCGGGCTAGGACTAGGAAGATGTACCAATTATCTTGGAAAGAAAGTTAAAGTGGAAAAAAATGATGACGGTAAGTCGGTTTTGTGTAGTAGATTTGGTAAGTACTCCCCTAAGGTGCATACGAGGGATGGTGGAGAAATTCAGGGCCACGTGTGATCTCGGTTGGCAGAGCGATGGCCGTATCCCAGAGTCGTGGGTTTGAGTCCCGCCAAGGTCTTAAATTAGTCCACTTTACGTTTCTTTCTAAGAAATTTGGTACCGTTCGCAGACGTAACTGCTTAAAAATATTAAATGTATCATTATAAGTAATCCGAGTGACACTTTCTATATAAATTGACTCATCGTCCCGGCTCGGACTGGTCCAGTGTGACTCATCCTTTAGATAATCCTTGCGTGGTGAAAGTAGTTCGCACTCATCGACGTAGAATATATAGACCAATAACACCAAACAAAAGACGATTAAAATGCGTTGATCTTTCTAGGCCCTTGAAACCAAAATTTTATAAATTATATTTAGTTTACCAGTTAAATATTCATAGACCGTTCTAAAGTATTTTAGCAGAACCTTACTAAAATGAGAAAAGTTTACGTGTTTTGAGTGGAAATCAGTTTGATACCACCAGACCACCAACGACTTTTTGGGTACACGTTTTGAGCGGTATTACGTTTTCATTTTTATTATTTTTCTTAAAGCAAACAAACAAAAAAATTGGGGTAAAAAATCACATTATAAAAAGAATTGAAAAATTAAGTTCACTTTGTTACACATTACGTACATTCATTTAGAACGGAAAACTCACAAACAATAACAATGAAACTTCATTTTATTGCACTGCACTGCGCTGCCGCCTAGCGAAATAACCATAGTTTTATTACTGACAAGGAAGTTCTTTAATTATATAATTGCACTCAGCATTTCTTTTCTTAAGAATATCCTAAAAAAACTTGTCATTATTGTAGCAAAAACTTAGTTGAAATATAGTTTGACCAGGATTTGTTCTTATTCGTGCAGGCAGATAGTCATACTATCTTTTCTTCCGCTTGTACTGCCACTTTAAAAAAAAGGAGGGATATATAGCGTTATTTTTAATCTACTATGGAAATCTATATGAAAAAAAAAACAGTATGGAAAACTTAAGACATGAGTGCCCGGAACCCGCTAGGGGAGTTCTCTGTGGGTGGTCACTTTCTGCTACAAAGCGGGAAAACGACGGAATCGGCTATGAGCGTAGCGTGTAGCACTCCCTGGCACTCAATGTGTTAAATTAAAGAAAGCATTAATGTTCTGCCTGTGAAAAATATTATTTTGTATACCTAACGCCGGTTTAATTATTAAAAAAAACATGTTTAGACTAAGTAAAATCAAGTAAAGTCGTATTTCCAAGAAGGAAGAAGGCAAGAAGGTCTCTGCAAGTTGTATGATAGAGCGAGAGGGAGTCATTAATGGGGAGGACCTTGTGTCTCATTTTATTCTCTACCTTTGCAGATGAAGGACTGCCTGACTGAACTTACGTGCGAATGAGCTTATGTGGCCGGTGTGTGTAATATACAGCGCCATGTTACATACGTACAGTCACCTGCAATAGTATAGGACTATATGAAGGCTGCGAAATAATCTGACACATTCTTGTTTGTACCGCCATAAGAGCGTGTCACATAATTTTGCGGCCTTCATAGCGTCATATACTATTGCAGGTGACTGTACCATGTGTATATCTCGTTCTCACACTGGAGCAGTGTGAGTCTGAACCCAATGTAAAGACCGCCTTGAGATGATTACTCGACGGCCGGCAACAAGCTTCCTCGTGACCTTGATGGTTAGGCGATGTTATGCCATCAAATTATATTAAAATAGTAACAGTTTGAATATCATAGTAACCATCAAGGTCAACTTGGTTAGGAAGCTTGTTTTCGACCGTCTAGAAAGCACTTAACGGGCCGGCCACGACCTTTTGTTAGAGGTTACAGCAGCGGCTGAAAGTGAGAGCGAGATACCACGGTCTGCCCTCTCGTTCACATTATCAAAGAAGTCAAATAACTTTTTTTACGGATACAATATATTTAAAAGTATCTAAATTATACATAATTAATTTTATTTGAGCTAAATTGCGTTTATTAACTACCAGTCGTATATAATGTTTTATTCGTTTTATTTTAAGTGTTTCAATTTAATAAATATTAATCGAGGTAACAGAGGACATAACATTTTTTTATCTGAAATAGTTCAAGTTCTTTTTCCAAACATTCTTGAATGGTATTTAAAGCGGGTCATTCACGTAATTTAGTCGACTTTCGCTCGACATGTTTCGATCTTTAGTAAAAATCGTCATCAGGAGCGACCACCCGCAACAGAGGCAAGTCGTGCACTGCGGGCTAGCGCCTTCTCTGCCCTACTACTTGCAGCGGGTAGTGGAAGTGGTGAGGGGGGCAACACTAAATTATGTGGGTGACCCATTTTGAATAATATTTAATATGTTCGAGCCTCACGAGAGTTTTATAGTAAAAGTCTTCAATGGTGTGCTCATAGCATCACCGTCATTATTTATATGATTATATTAAGACTATATAAATTGACGAGCGTTGATTAAAAAAATATTTATATTACTTCAAACTTCATGATTTTCCAGTTCTATATGTAAAATTTATTCCTAGTTGTAGTTAGATAGGTATCGATTGACTTTACTCTTCCAAATGTTATTATTTACGTTGCTAAAACTCGCTGATATGTATAGTTTCTGAATATTACGGTTGCAACAAATGAGGTTGCGAACATCGGACAGGCATAAGGAAACTATAACAGAGTTGTTTGTGATATATTGGCTAGAGTCTGTTCAGAAAGGAGGAAGCTTGATGAATGTGCTGGATGCTTTAGTAATGGTACTATCTGCGACGGCCCTTATCTCACCGCAGGGACTGCTTGTTTGTACGAAATCCATCGTATTTTCGAAGTTCAATTCATTCTTAAACTAACAACTTATACTGCGGAAGGGTGGGTTCGTATCGGTTTATGTTATAGCTTTGACCTCGAATGAATTAAGGCTGGGGTACAATAGGATTCAGTCACTTTGAAAATCTATCCGTTACCACCATAGGTACCTGAAAAACATTTTTTGAAGCCAAAGTGAGCAAGGAAATTTTATGAAAACACGAAAACATAGGGTGCATCTATGTGGCAAATTCTTATTAATTTAATTAATTATAAAATATAACATAATATTATAATTAAATATTATATATGTATTCAGCTGTATTTAATTATGTATCTTCTTCCCGAGTTAGAAGCTCTAAAATGAATTTAATTATATTTATAGGGGTGATTGTAAAAATAAGATTAAGTTACAAATTCATTAAGTTAGCATCTTTAATATTTTAGTGCTGAAAGTAGCTGAGGTCTGAGCATGACGTCTTGACGCGATTCAGTTGATTACCTAAACTGAGTTGCGTCAAGACGTCATGGTAAGGCCCCAGTTAAACTTTACTATATATATGAAATTATTTGGTAATTTTTTCACCCCTTTGCTCTTGGTGCACCTCAACTCCCACCCGACGCCTGGTATAGCAAGTCACGCGGCCAATTTGGTGAAACGCCGCCAGTATAAGGAAATAGGCTCGGGCAAAAGTAGATGGGGTCATTATATCAGACTTGCGCTACACAGATTGTAAACAGTAAATCACTATTAAAAATTGAAGTGTGAATAGTGTATAAAAAATAAGTACAAGGTAGTATTGTACATTTTGCCATAGCAAGTTGTCTATTGAAGCTGTGCTGACATTATTTAAAGTTTAGGTTTAGGCTTATTTTATGTTTAAGTTGCATTGAACTTCTCTTGTCTAGAAACTGTATGCCAGTAGGTGTGTTAATTTCTATCCAGGTTTTTCAGTTGATGGTTGAGGAGAAATGTGATCATACCTCGTAGAAGGTATTTTCACTAATATAGGTAGCTAGTAAATCAAAACTCAATGGCGACGATACACTAAAATAGTTACCTATTTAGGTTTTAGTTATTATATTTTCTGCACCAACTTAAATGTCTCTATTTGGCCCTATAAACTGGTAGTGAATATAACATTTAAAACTTTCGCGATTTAAACACATATTTAAACATAATTATTAAACGGGTCTAACGCGAATTAATTTGTTTACCTTATTTACCGACGTTTCGACACAGGTTTCACTGGTCATGGTAGTGAATGTTGACTGGTAGAGAATGCCATTTGGCATTCAGTATTTTGTTTTGTCTAGTGCATTAAAGTTTAAATAAATAAAATAGAACTACGTAAACTAAATTACCATTTAAGGTTGCATATATAATATAGACTTTAATGCGCACGATTTATGATGGATTATTCGGGATAATTTTAGTCGTAAGCTGGTGCTTACTAGGATATCTGGTTAAAGCCGCAACTAGTTTCATAACTATTAGCTACAAATATGTAAGTTTTTATGTACCTACCCAACTGTTCGGATGATTTGCAGTGCTAGTTTCAAACATTATGGATGGACGAGTTAAGAAAACATACCTACAGCCGAATTGAAAAAGTCAGTCAATGTATATTCTAGAATTGAATGTTTTTGCGACTAATAAAAACGTACTAGGAAAAAAGTAAGATCACGTGATCCTTCAACAGCTAACAAGATAAGGTAACATAGGATAGGGTAACATGAATGATAACAACGCATTATGTAAAAATAAATTAAACTTCGATGGCTCCAGCAGAAATATTATGTCTGTACCTAAGTATCTCGTACAAAACTAAAATATAGTGTGATGTTTTTTCGTTTACTACATAGGCAAATGAAAGGGATACGTAAATACGCATTTTTTCATCTTCTGTTTAAATTACATGTTTCAAATCTTACTTCTTTACTAGATATTTATAAAGATAGTATTCCTGTCTTTGTCATTTCACCATAACTGTAAAAAAAAAAAATGAGATAACTACAAGCTGACATAAAAGCAAAAATTTTAAAATTTCCGTCTGCGGTAGTTTGACAAAGGCACAACACCTTAAACACCTAGGGCTTTTTAAAACAATACTGAAGGTTTTAATTCTTAAGGTTTTAAGGTAACACTACAGGGTTAGCATGGTTGCCATTTTATCGCTTATCGCGCTATGCGTCACTTTCGCACATACATACTTGTTAGAACGTGACAGCAACGTCGGTAAACGATAAAAACCCGACCATCATAGACTAGCTGGAGTTGTTATTCATTGTTGATGCCATTTGTCAGGTAAATTTACTTTCTATTCTAGGTCGTTGTGTTTTTACTTGTGTTTACCAAATTCAACGTAATTTATCGTGTGTTTTGTTTGAGTACGATAGAGACATAGTTGTATGACCTTATTTCATTTGACCAGGTTTTGATCCTTTGTCGCCCTAGTACCAGTAAGTGCCCTTTAGGTAGTTAATTTTAATGACGTTTATATTCATCTTGTAGGCAAGCTGACTGCAGAAAATAAAATTGGATACAGTTTAATTCGGCAGGCACCTCAAAATTTAATGCAAAAATCCAGTAGCTGTAAGCCCGAGTAAAGGATAGCTCACACCAATCCGATCCGATCCGATCCGGGACGATCTGTCAGTTTCTATTGAAAACGTCACGTGACCTCCGAGTGCTTTGAGCTACCACGTGATTCTTTCTATAGAAATATATATATACATACATAAGTTCAGTTCGTCCCGGATCGGATCAGATCGGATTGGATTGGTGTGAGTTATCCTTAAGAGTTTCGCTCGGAGCCCTCTATGAGCTATTGGCGATATTTTCGCCAAAGAGATTAACAAAAGATAAATTCTCCCGAGTAAATAAAACCAGCCTGTAGTTACAATTTTATTTTAACTACCTTTGTACTGGATAGCTTTTTGAGCACATAATTATTAGCTGAATTATTATCAATTTGTTGCCACAACATTGGCTACTAGGCGTGCAGGTTTGGCTCGCACGTTGGCGTGCGTGTACCCAAGCTCAGAAATTACGTACAATACTCGACAGCCGAGCTTTAGTTTAAGTAGTAAACGTTAAACGTCTGTATACACAGAAAACTCCCGTGAGTATTAGACATATTAATATACTTATATCGGGTCACTCACGTCTATTAAGCTCGAGCTATTTTCGACTTGACAAAAGACTACGTTTGAAAAAAGGCGCTAAATATGCCAGTGGTATACTGCTGCCCTAACTGAAGGCCACAAACGTCAACTCGCGACTCCCACATCTCGGCAACTGTGAACTTAGAAATAACTTTATCTCATTTAGTCACCTGCCGAATTTTACGACGACCCGATAATCGATACTCGAGTATTCGTACGAATTTGATACAAAAACCGGATTGTTAAAGTCGGTAGACTGAAATGGTTAAAAGTGCATTCCGGGATTTCGGGATTACCATATTGCAGCTGCGATTGGCGCGTTCAATCCGCCAATGTATCAAGGAGATTGACATCGCTCGATTCCCGTACAATACAACACTGCGCAGAAGCTATATTTTGCATCCGAGATTTAAGCTTACTTCAAACAGCTGACAAATATAAAATATAGCTGGCTTTAACCGATAACGTTGTAACAATACCAAGTATTGTGAGATAAGGTACAATAGAGACGACGAATTTTCTGAAATATTTACTTAACAAGGACGAGGTACCAAGTCTAAAAATTTGGAGTTGCAAAAATTTTACATATTTCTGAGCATCGTTTTCATTTGAAATTTATTTGTTTGTTAATCAACACAGAGTATAGAAGTAGGGCTTACAATTATATATAGGTATATTAAACTTTGTTACATTATATTTCGTCCTATGGTACACGAATAAGTGCTTGAAAGCGATTTTCGAATCTCACCCGGCGACACTTAGATCACCGGTGAAAAAATTTCACCCGTGGCTTTGATATCACCGCGTTTACAAAATGCCGCATGTTTTAAAAGCATAATTTGTCTTTTTTTTTTTTTTTTTTTAATTATCAATATAAAATGGTTATTATGGACGAGCCTCGGTACTAATTCTCCAAAAAACACACTTTGGACGTCCAAAGTGTGTTTTTTGGAGAATTAGTACACCTAAGTAAAACCGTCAAAAACAGTCGCATGGTGATTTCAATTTACGTCCCACTCGGAAATTGATATCATAGTTATGATAATTTACTATCTTATAGCAGTACACTTAATTTCATGGTCGTTACCAATTAACACCGCCAGATACTCTAGATTTTTCGCCGTAGATTTCACTCGGGCTAACAGGCTTCCAGCGTATTAGTTAGGCAGACGTCAGTCTAAAAAAGAACTCAACAAGACCAACGGCATCGGGCCCTGATCATCGCTAAAAAGGTTAAGATACTTCAGCATGTTCCAGAATTCATTCCTTTTGGAATTGACAAACTTACTAGTTCGAGACCGGGGCATGACTGGAATTTATCCGAACTCTGTAAATATATCTTAATGCTCTTAAATGAAAAAGGGGAGAAAATTCATGACTATCCGATGGCACGTGAGCGCACGCCTTTGTAAAGCGTGCCTTTGCGCAAAACATAAACTTAAAGCGGAAAAAAAATTCTAACAAACATTTATTGATTCACAATCAATACATGATGCCTAGAAACTGTATATATAGTGGCATTAACCAACATAATTTAATTCATGGTTTACAATTGTAAAAATCAGATAATTCATTTCTATTTTATTATTTGCTATTTTATCTCTATACAACGATGCTTGCCTTATACCATCATTCTGTTAACTAGTCATCATTCTGTTAAAGCTGAAGATTTTACATAATTACTAAAATACCGGTTTACCTATTATTGGGGGATGATGTTACTCACGTCCGCAGGAATTGCCGCTCGTTCCCTGCATCACAGCAGTGTCCCCTGGGTGGCGCTAATCGAGTAACTAATTAACTTTCAGCTGCTGTACCTTTTGTCCTTTTCAAGATAATCTCACAGCAGAACACAAACGAGTCGCTGCTATTTCAACATTCTTTCCAATACAATGATGGATGAGAACTGACGGAGTGCCCAAACATATATGGCTGGCATTTGAAGGTATGCGAAGTTAATAGCCTCGACGTTATGTGTGACGTCACGAACGAGTCGTCAACCGGTATAATGCTTTTGTGCTTTATGTTGAGCCATCAACTTTTCAACAAAAGTTAAAGCAGTGTAAAAAATATTGATAACAATAAGTATTGCTTTTTGGTGTTAATATGTTTAGTGGTACCTATACAAAAATGAATCCGCGTCAACTTGTGATTCGCGTCGTGGTAAAAGACCTCTAGATAACAATTTTGTGCGTCTAACTTACTTCAGTATTAGGGTTGATTTTTCTGGAATCTCTCCTACAAGTGGCGAATTACAGTTTTTTCTGGTTATTTTAGTAGGCACTTTCTACAGTGAAATTCTACTCGACTGATTCCATGGCTACACTAACCTTGCGTTATCGATAAAAGCGTATTTTGAAACTGAAATAAGATAGAGGTTCATAGCTCGAACATCAAAACGTATTCATTAATGCCAAAATATAGATACACATGTAAAAAACTCAGTAAGCAAAGTGGATGTATAAAATTACACATAATTCGTATAGAGTCCAGATCCTATTAGTCAGCATGAAGTATAGGTAAAGCATAATAATATGTATAATCAGTAAACATAATCCACTGTAACGCGTCACTGTGCTGACAGCTGGGGACCCACGGAGCAAAGCTTGCCCCTTTACGTGTAGCTGTCAACACAGCAAATCCTCCTTTTTTTAAAGGGTCGGCAGCGCGCTTGTAACACCCTTGGAGTTGCAGGCGTCCATAGGCTACGGCTACTGCTTACCATCAGGCGGGCCGTGTGCTTTTTTGTCACCGTCGTAGTATATTTAAAAAAACATAGGAGGTTACCTGGAGAGAAATGGAGTTTGTTCGGGAGTTGAGAGGACCCAAAGAGCGGCTAGCTTCACAATCGCTTATTCCTTATTGGCCTTTAAACCTCGGTTCTCCCTCGCTTCGTTTTTCAGGTAGCGGAGTAGCTATTTTAAAACTTATTGGGCACATCAATCACTAACTTAGCAATGAGGGCTGCCAGTAGTAAAGTATTAAGAGTTTAATCGCCTGACTTATTATGGCGTCCCAAGGTATTGCGTTGGCGTCGGGTGTTATCATTATGGAGTTGAACGTAAGCACGCACGCACGCACAAGTAACCGATCGACATAATACGGTAAGAAAACGCCTTCCAAATTGGTACCTAGCTTTGAAAGGGCTTATTAACCCTTTTATTCCCTGTGTATCGACCTTCTAAAAATACCTATACCAATCTTAATGTACAAGAAAGTATAACGAGTATGTAAAACTGAAACTCCTATGTGAATTGGCTTTCGAATTGAAACTGCAAGATAAAAAAAAGTATTTTAGAGGGACACGGGGAATATAAGGGTTGTTTTAATAAACCAAACTATTAAAATTTAAAATATAAAAATAAATACATAAAAGTATCTTTTGGTCATATTTTATATAACACATTTAGGGCGATGTCTTGTATATCTAGAAACTTTGATACAAATGTGTTACAAAAATGTGAAGTCGTTAAGATAAGAAGTATACATACTCGTACCTACTTACCTAATTGATCTCATCTAGTAAATATATACTCGTAAGCATACATTTAATAAAATGTAATAGTTTTGATCTCATTTAATTATTTAATATTTTAATACTTTAAATGCTTAGTTTTTAAGTAATTATTGAATTATATCAAGATAAAGTTGTGCTTGGTAGTCATAGAGAAGGAGTAACAGTCGCTCTGGTTTTTATGAAGATTTGTTATTAACATTTTGTTACCATGCCTTAATAAACTAAATAAATAAAACATTTTCCGGATATCGGTTAAAAAAATTGGTACCTTGTTTGTACGTCAGGCAAGCAAACCTTCTGTACCTTAGTATTATTACTTGATATTATTGTGTATGTCGTCCTTCGGCAGTTACCGTGGCCCGCCGCGCCACTTTGATGTAAATTTTGGGATTTACCTATTCGATATATTTGGGTCGGGAGTTTCCGACGACGAGACGAGGGAACTAGCCTAAGTACGAAATATATTGAAACGACATGTTTATCTGCCGACTGATACAAGAATATACTTAGAAACTACTAAACTAGGTACTTGGAAACCTTGGCGCCAATTCTCAAATTTAAAGTTGATTGTTTTGTAAACGTTTCTCCGTCCGCTTTCAACGTGTGACATTAACCCATTTACCGCTAATCGACAAATTTCGCCTCTACGAAGCAATATAACTATTAGCGTAGCTCTATGTGTCGGTCAGGAACTAAGAACTAAAAGGAATGAAATCCCATCACGGACCGAAAGGAACTAATTCCTCGCCAAAAAGTTAAATCGGTCCTCGGTCTTTAGTTCAGTTCAGTTCAGACAGAGCGAAAACCATTAAAACGTTCATACGAATCACTTGTTCCGCGCTCTGTATAGTCCTAAACCCCGGTTCTCATTCCCAGACGTCAAAATTCGCACTGAACTAAACGAACTAAAGACCTAAATACCGAACTAGTTCCTTTGACCGATTGAACGAGATGGGAGCGCTCCCTTCAAAGACCGAGCGGGCACAACTCTAGGAGGTAGATAATATAAAAGTAGCCTTAACATACTCGTACCTAATAATCTTCTTAGTCGTGTTTTTTTAATACCTCGTTAAATTTTTTTGTCAGAATTATGAACTGACTTAGTACAAATATTAAAAAATGTTATAGATAAATATAGCTAGAACCTAGAAACTAAATGTGATTTATTCATATTATACATGTACTCCTTTTACCCCTTAAAAAAACCTCACTTAAATGTCATCAAGAATAACACTCCGTACCGACCGTACCGTTGCCCATAATTATATTATAATACTAATATGTCTGACGATAGTTTAAATTCGACACTTAAATATACATATGTTAAAAGCAACATTTATATCGTAGTAGTAGATTCTAGTTGGATCATCTAGACAACTCTTCCTTTGAGTACGCATCTGCAGTGGCACTCATTTGTTTTATTGATCCATCCAAACGGCTCCGCACTGTTTGCGTGGAAGAAAACTTTCCTTGTCTAACGTTTTCATCTACTATGCTTAGGTAAATACATAGCTTTTGTTAAGAGTCCGGTATATAAAAATTCCAATTGCTAAGATGAAGTATTTGTATTGCAAAAAAATAATTTTGATAAACATATATTGTCTTCTGCTACCGCGATTGTTACTGATTGGTTGATGTTTGTTGTTGTTGATTGTTGTTGTGTTGTGATTGTTGTTGCTACTGTGAAAACGAGTGCTGTAAAGGGCTCGAAACGTAGGATCATGGTGTTAATAAACGCGATTAATCCGTTCTAAAGTGTTTAATTTCAATAAACATATATTATTATAGTATCCAAAACCACTATTCTTACAGGGCTTGTTTTGCAAGGTGGTTGATTCATACAATATTGTAATTTGATTTTTTATTATTTATTTTTATACTACCTTATTTATTTTCATACACGTTAATTAGACATATAATGAAGTTTAATTCTGCATCTTTATTTTTATGCTGCATATAAATGAAACACTTTTTTCCACTTTTATATATTTTTTTCGAATACACGTATATATGTATATATATATATATATATATATATATATATATATATATATATATATATATATATACCTGCTAAACTTTGGCAATTTTTCTTAAATTTGTATTCGTACTTACGTGTATTCGAAAAAAATATATGAAAGTTCATTTAGACGTTCACTTAGACGGCTCATTGTCCAACATATATGTATTACTTACATACTGGTTGCGTATAATTATGATTATCAGAAAGCCTCAAGTATTTAGCTCTTTGAGCGAAAATCGCGACACATTCCGCGGTACATTATTAAAAATCGAAAAACCAAAAAAAAGTAGTTCATACATGCCATTAAAATTGAAATTATCTTTCGTAATACACTCGTTTTGTAGTCGTAGCTCAGATGCACTTTATATGCGGATTTATCGCTGAGGTTTATCTTTACTCTGTCACCTTTCATAGTTTTTGCAGTGAATGAATCTTGTGGTAGTTTTGTTAAAAGAAAGTCGTAAACGTTCTGGTAATTCTGGACATGTTCTACCACAAATTGGCGGTGGTAGTGGGATTTTTTTAGCTATAGCTTTTTCGCTGTTAGATTGGGATGCCTGGGGTGCGATGTATTGCAGCGATGTATTGATCATCATCATCCATGTAGTGCTGATATAGCAAGCGTCCCATTTCCGTTTTAATGGTTATATTTGAACCCATTCTTAATTATAAAGAAGACCTTCGCCTTAACAAGTAAACACAAATAATAATAGTTCAAATAAATCATATAACTGGGTCAATGTGGCGATCGTGTATAGCACGAGCGTCGTGACGAAGTACGCTGTTGCGTCAGTGTTAAATTAGAGCGCTCTCTAGAACACGACACGTACCGACGCAACCGATCTTCGCGAAAGTCAATAACGCACTGAGAAAAAAAGGATACAGATGACAAAGAATATTTAAGACCTTTTGGCAATTTACATAAAAAGTGCGTACAATTTATACATAATTTTAAAAATTAAAAGGCTGCATTTTAGCCCTAGGGCTACATTCAGTATTTACCGAACTCATCACTTACATGTAATAATAAATAAATAAATAAATATTATTTGACAATATTACACAAATCGACCTAGTCCTGTGCTCAATAAGGCTTGTGATGTGGGTACTAGACGACGATATATATAATAGATATATACGTATAAATACTTAAATACATAGAAAACATCCATAACTCAGGAACAAATATTCGTGATAAACACACAAATAAATGCCCTGACCAGGATTCGAACCCGGGACCTCCTGCTTCGTAGGCAGTCACACCTAATAATAATACACCTAGTAGTAGTAGTAGTGATAGGTAATGACACCTTCTACGAGCAAGTGTGATAAAAAGAATCTGGTTGTTCAGAAATAATACAAATTCTCATTGCGTTATTCTTCTGTTTGTTATTCTTTGCCGCCCACGTAATGTATTATCCCGTTCTTCCCGTCTTTTTTTTCCAATAACATTTACCTCTAATCTGTCATCCCTCATTCCTAAATATTAATTCTCAGTTTCACTTCAGTTCAGTTAATAATAGGAATAAATATATGAAAGCAAAGCATTTGTTTTTTTAAAACTTTATTGTTTCTTTATAATATTCATTACACATGTATTTTATATTGTGACGGTATGTAAAACCGTTTAGTATCATTATACAATACATACAACAAGTTTTAATACTATAATTTACCTGTATACAATAAACTTTTGACATAATAATAACTGGTAATATTATTCGAGATTCGGGTATTTAAATAGCCTAATTTATAGTGAAAGAAACAAGATGAGACCGTCTTGTGGTATTTTCCATTAACGATGACAACACTGACAGATAGCTCCTTCGCACATGCCAAAATTGTACATTTCTTTCGTCATCCAACAAAAAAAGGTGTTTCCGATGATGACATGACGTTGTCACCTCGTTTCTTTCCATTATAGCCTAATTCAAGAAAAACAAGATATCATCAGAGATCGCTCAAGGTTGCGTTTATTTCCAATAGCAGCAGACTTTATGATATAGATTGGGCAAGGGATCAGAATTATTTACATTTCAATTCAAAAGCTAATTAAAATTTCACGACACAAATAACTCGTTTAAAGACAGTTTCTGTCTCGAAAGCACTTGAATATTTTAGTATCTGAAGCACATAAAATAGTTACCTATCTGATCGAGGTCATTATTAGTTAATGCGTTCTTAGGACGGGTAAATTGCCGAAAACATTGTGGGTTCATTAGTAATAAAAAAATACTGTTACCAAAAACACAATTTAGTAAGTTAGTAATGAGAATTAATTTCTAACTAACTGTTAAAGAAAATTTTAAATATTTTTGTGTCTAATTATTTTCTTACATCACTATGTTATTCTTACTGTTTTTTTTTCAACAAGGTGCTACTCACATGCTTTGCAGATCTTGTTTTATTAATACGACTTAAATAAACATCTTCGGTACCTTGTTGTACTTACTTTCTATATAACGCTATGTACAACATCATTTGAATCAGCAAAATATTGGCTAAAACTTACATAAAAATGTACAACCTTACCACAGATATAGTTAAGCTAAGTATAATGATTCGTATAATTTTACTTGTTATATTATGTACAGGTTTTCTAAACACTTTCTGTCATTTTTAAATAGTATTGTCAGCTGTTTTATACATCTTGTCATCTTTGTTTTTCTCAAAGTAATATATTTCCCAAACGCTTTTAAACTAGTTAGTAACAGGACCACTCGGTTTTTTGTTTCTAATTTGAATATCTGTTTTGTTTGCAATTTTTATAAATTAAAATTAGTTTTTAACAGTGTTTGAGTCAAATAAACTTAACGCTAAGCTCCTTTTTAAGTAGAAATCACTAAAATAACACGCAGATAACTTATTACATACTATTTACAGGTCAGTACTAAACAAGCGCTTAGCTACTTGCTCAGGGATTTAATAATATTTTAACATAACACAACCCTAGTAAATAGAAAATAGATGCTCTCACTTCTTTCATTAACATTTGCTTTCCGTCAGCTTACGGCTCAAGAAAGCGTCAATGTGAAAAGTAGATGCTATGTAAAACTGTATTTACATGTAGATGTCGGTAGGTATGTGTCAGGACAGCGCCAGGATGAGGCAGGCAGCCAGCACGAGGCAGTGTGTCGGGGACATGGGCGCGAAGGTCTGCCCGCCGCGCTGCATCGCCGCCGGGTACTCGCCTGATAAAGGAAAGATCGAATTTGCTTCTTTGGCAAAAATTAAAACTGCTCTGGTAAAGGCCGTCATAATTTGGGTAATCACAAAAATGGGACATGAGTTACACTATTTTAGTTACTAAAGTAGCTAATTATTTTCAATATTTTTACCAAAAACTAACACACTATCCCCCATTATTCATAAAAACTTAACATGCCTATATTAATTACAATATTATATAAAACTCTCGTGAGACTCGAACATATTAAATAATATTTAAAACGGGTCACTCACGATTTAGTCGATTTTCGCTCGACATGTTTCGTTCGTGTAGCGAAAATCGACTAAATTACGTGAGTGACCCGTTTTAAATATTATTTAATACAATATTATATTTTCTCCCTTTCTGACAAAAGCATACAGGGTAGTTTTAGCTATTGGATAAAGCCGAAATGTACATTTGCGTTACGGTATTCAGATTTAGTATGACAATAAGTGCAGTGGTTGCGAAGAAAATAAAATTTGGTACTTTGGAACAGCTTGTATGCAACTGTACAGGGTCACTAGTAAGCTACTTCCAAAAACACTGCCAATGATAGTGTTTTGTTTGGTTGTCGATTATTAAAAATAAATTTAAAATTTTAATTTTTAGTTCTTATCAAAAAAATATTTACAGTAGACCATTACTAAAATGGCCCCATGTGGGATATAGGGGTTTGTCTAATGGCTGAGGTCACTCTGTATATCAAACTAACAGATAAAAACACAAGTATAAACACGTGAAAACAAAACGTTTGGCTCTAAAAAACTATATTGTGATTGGTAGACAACAAAGTAAATAAGAGAAATAGATAAAATTCTTATTAGGTAGTAAACATTCACAAACTAAGGAACAAATAGTCCTGACAATACATTTAAAAAAAATAACCTACCGGGATTCGAGCCCTGCTTCGTAGGCAGACTAACTAGGCTAAAAAAGATCGTTTATAAAATAAATGATTGTAACGAGTTAAATCTGTCTGAAAGTGTAGTACTTACAGTCAAAATTTATATTGTAATTGTAATCAACTGAAACATGAAAAATTGCAGTGGAGCCGGGCAAATTCTTGTCAGGCATTTTTAATATGCGCCATGGCATTTTTGGTCTAGTCTCTTTTTAAATTTTCGTCAATGCCTTTTTCGACTTAGTTACGTTCATGCGTAGGTACGTATGATTACTGCAGGTATTTTATGTTTTGGTCGGCAATTTTGGATGTTATAATATAATCTTATATATTTTAATCAGGCTTACTTACTCGTAGATATAAGGTTATCTTCTAAACATATTTCTTAATCATAAATTTACTAAAACGGGGCTAAATCGGGTAAAAACTTTGAAAACAAACCTCCATATCATACTTATCGCATATTCAGGAGGTACTCAGATGGAATGGGTATAAGGTGAAAATGTGGCAGCCCAGACGAAGAGCAAGAGGGAAGTCTGATGTTTCAAGACAACCGGCATTTTAGCCTTATGTGAAAGATTTGACAGGCAAGATTAGCACAGTGCTAACACTGCTAACGAAGTATTCTATAAAAACTGTCTTTAACCCTTTATCCATGATTTTGGGCAAACTAAGATCGCCGAAGGATGTTATCCCGTACCAGTTACTTGGTGTTAATAAGATTGATTGCAGTTGTGGTAGTTCCTACATCGGTCAAATGAAGCGCACCATGACGGAAAGAGTGAAGGAACATATCGCAGGTGTCAAAAATCGCCCGGTACACAAGTCTGCGGTTGCCGAACATTTATTAGAGTTTGGACGTAACCACTGGATTGAGTTTCATACCCCTAAAATCCTTTCAACGGATCGTCGTTTCTATAGTAGAACTATACGGGAAGTCATTGAAATCAAGAAACACCCCAATTTCAATCGGAATGACGGTTTTAGAAGCTCGTCTACATGGAATCCGGTCATTAATAAATGTAAGCGTAATCGAATATCACCGCCTCAAAAATCGGACATCGTGAGTGTAGTGTGTCGGCAGAGTCACATCCCTAGTGCGCAAAATGTTCAAGTGGATAATCAAGACCAAGTGGTAGAAAATGCTGATGTCAACCTCAGCCAGTCTTTCTCCGGGACCATGGGGGCAATGATTAAGCCCCGTTTTAGTAAATTTATAATGTGTGAAAATCATGAAATTTAATTAAATGTTTTCTTAAGTTTCAAGCTTAAATTTCAATTAATTTAATTGTCCTAAGAAAAAAGTACTTACAAGTGTTTAATATAAACACAGCTCTTTTTACGTCAGCAATGGCAAAATGATCATGAATTTTTATCATCCCAAACGTTCCCGGCAAATCTCTTACACAGACCCAGAACATAATAAAAACATTAACGCACCCATCTAAAAGACACGTTTCATACTTTTGATTTATCGCCATCGTTGTTTTAATGATAATGGCCTTTATTCGGGATTTTTACTCTTCCCTGGGATTTTAAAAATGTATTTCCTTTCTACTATCTTACGCTCGTTTATCAACTAGATTGGGATGTCTTTGAGAATAAGGCCGCCTTGA
Source organism: Lathronympha strigana (assembly GCA_949128165.1). Lineage (NCBI taxonomy): Eukaryota > Metazoa > Arthropoda > Insecta > Lepidoptera > Tortricidae > Lathronympha > Lathronympha strigana. The sequence continues at coordinate 4,440,549 of OX421905.1, forward strand.
GTTGCAGAGATTGTATTTTTTATATCTCGCCGTTTTTACTGGATAACTTTAAATCAAAGGAAGATGGAATTCATTCCAAAATATACATACATAAAAAATATACTTAATAATATTCAGGTGAACTGACAAAACTGACCAGAAAGTACGCGACGAGGTGCACAAAGTTACAGTTTAGTATGGATAAAAAACTTACCTCTTGTTATACTGTACGCTACAATGCTCTATGATGACTTTAAATATAAATTGTATAAGTAAAAATAAAGTACCTACATAAAAATTCAATTAACAAATTACGCCATAAAAATAACTAAAAACTAGGACAGTAAATAAATCTATCAATGATATACCATAAAAATACTATAAAAGCAACCCAGTAACAAAAATAACACCCTTATTTCGATTTTTTTACTTTATTAGCAAAAGCTCTCCTACAACATGTTAACAAATTTATGCCATTTCGGTCAAAACAAATAAATTTATGAGAAAAAAACTTTAGGGTAAAAAGGTAGGCTAACTCACCATTAAGCACGTGCACAACAATACTCTTGGATTGTGCATTACTCGGGTTGCACTGGTAGGTGCCCGAGTCTGAGGGCCTGGCCTGCTGGATGAGCAGGAACGAAGTGGTCGTCTCGCCCTTCTCTGTCACCACGGACACTCCACCGCGGGGAGAGTCGTAGCTGATGATCTGTAGGATAATAATATTTTTGAAACCGAAATATAATAATATGTTTTAGTTTATTTATAGGTAAACGTAGGCCAGATACTAGATAGTCTCTTTCAGCAATCGTCAATACAAGGAAGTTGAACGCCGTGTTCAAAATGCTTGGGAGAGCTACTGGTCCATGAAGGAGCTGATGAAGGGCAACCTTCCAATGTCACTGAAACGGTACGGTGCCCAAACATGGTCGCTCACCGAGAGTCCTAAGTTCAAATTGAAGGTTTGCAAGCGCGCTGCGCATAAAACGCAGCATTTTAGGAGATAAGAGATGGATCGCATCCAGAACACTACGCTGCGCTCCAAAACACGCGTAGCAGACGTAGTCGATAAAACTGCCAGACTTAAGTGGGATTATGCTCGCCACGTGTTACGCATGCATCCGGATAGGTGGGCTTTTATGGTGACCAAGTCCACTTGGTTATCATCCATGCCGCAACAGAGGCGTGGACGTGGCAGGCCCAAACGGAGATGGCGGGACGACCTAGATGCTTGCCTCGACAACTGGACTGATGAGGCGCGGCATAGGGAGTCTTGGAGATCAAAGACAGAGGCATTTGCCCAGCAGTGGGATAGGAACTAATAAGCTAATAAAAATAGGTAAAAAACGATCGAAAGTGATTATTTCGTGATTTGTCAAGTAACAGGCAGAGTGTAACATGCTAACATGTTATTTTAGGCCTTTCACGTACTAATAGGAGTATTAGTAAGGGCTTAAAGCTTAGAGCTCTTTGCCTAGCGGGCAGATTAATAAAATAAACGTTCAATAAACTTAGCCGAAGCCCTAGGGTGTACTTCCGAACATTCTGGAATGTTCGTTTACGTTAGTTGATATTGCCACCCTAGGCGCTGAGCAAACCGCCTGTCAGTACGTACGTGGCTTTTTACATAATGCTCGCATGAATGGCATAGCTAAAGCTGGATCTACACTTCCATTCAAAATATATGAGTAGTGAACACATGGAACAAATTACCCTCCGATGTTGTGAACTCTAAAAGTGTTAACCAGTTCAAAAACAATTTTTACAAACTATCTAAAAATAAGTAAAACGTGCATAGTGAACTTTGATTTAGACGTATCAGCATCAGCTGCCTGTCTAATATAAAATAATAAATAAACAAATTATTTATTTAACAACGAAACGCGGCCAAAAATGACTAGTCATTAAAAATAAATCCGTGAGAAACGTTTGCGTGACGACGGATCGTAACTTCTGTTTTAATATTAACATAGTGATAGGAGCATCGAAAGTCACAAGCGAATTGTTAACAGTATTTGGATAAAAACGTGGCACGCTTTTGATGTTTATTTTATATTGCATGTGACAGGCGCTTTATTTTTCAATTGATATTATTTTTGTGAAGTATTTGTTGTTACTTTTTCTGTTATATCAGAATACTATATACATTCAACTCGTAGGTGCTCGTACTCAGGGCCAAAACAATATAAGTAGAAATAGATACAAAACACTCACTTATACAAGTTGACACAAAAACCTTTTTCAGCAAGTGATCGATCGTAATAAATCTTTTATATTGATGTATGGATTGTGTATGCTATAAATTCCATTAATTCGGCAAAAATGACAACACATTCTCTTTTTATAGAAGCTTGTTTTTTTCTTAAAGATGACATTACTGTAATTAATTTATACTTATACGAAACGAAAGTCACGAAGAAACTTTTATTTAAAAAATTAGATTAAAAAGTCGTCATTTGTGAACTCGGGAAATAAAGCACACATGGTGAGTGTGTGTGAATTTGGCTTAGTTTCAGAGATAATTAACTTTTTTTCAAAAAACAGTTTACCATCATAAAGGATGACTCACACTAGGCCGATACGGGACGGGACGGGGCCTCCGAGCTTTCTAAGGTTGACACTTTTGAAAAAAAGTTAATTATCTCTGAAACTAAGCCAAATTCAGTTAATTTCATATGACAATAGTCTCTAAATGTGGACAGGAATACACCGTTAAACTCTTTCGGATCATTCGGGCCTGCGGAATATACCTATTTAAGTCCAACTTGAAGGCTTATTATCTTCTTGGCACATTTGCTCAAGTTTTGTGGCGGAATAGGCAAAGAGACGAATGAACAGAGCCCATATTAATAATAAAATCTTAAATCTGAATTTAATTTAACCAGGCACCAGAATTTCGATTATAGAGGTCTATAGTTGTCAAGAGACCGGGACCGGACATTTCGTTGCAATTATACAGATATTCCATTTATTGAGATCTCAATTATACAGGTTTCACTGTATCTAATTGTAAATACGTAAAAAATGACATCTGTCAGCAAAATATCAATAATAGTCTGAGAAGACATCACGTGCTCAACAATATTATTAAAAGTTAAGTAATTTGTTAATAATATAAAGTAGATTACGGCAAAAACCCCCCCTTATGAATCACACCAAAAAACTGCGGCCCCGAGGTTCCGGCGACCCCCGGTGCCCTGGGTATGGTAGCGCCCAGGGTGCTAGCGGGGTCAGGGGTGCTAAGAATCTCCGGCAAAGATCCGGCTACCACCACCGACGACTCCTGGCCCTGGCAACGTATAACACGCGTACACTGCGGACCGACGAAAAGTTGGCGGAACTGGAGGAAGGATTGAGCAAGTTGCGTTGGGACGTCGTGGGATTATCAGAGGTCCGAAGAGAGGGCGAGGACACGATAATCCTAAAGTCCGGCAATTTGCTTTATTTCCGGGAGGGCGACCAACAGTCCCAGGGAGGTGTCGGGTTCATCGTCCACAAGTCCCTCGTAAACAACGTGGTGAAAATCGAGAGTGTGTCGACTAGGGTGGCGTACCTTATACTCAGAGTATCCGAGAGGTACTCGTTGAAGGTCATACAGGTGTACGCGCCGACTTCGGCACACTCCGATGACGAGGTGGAGGCTATGTATGAGGATATTTCAAAAGCCATGCATAGCTCCAGAACCTACTTCACCGTTGTTATGGGGGACTTCAACGCGAAACTAGGCAAGAGAGATGGTGACGAGCTGAGAGTGGGGCAATTTGGGGTTGGACGTCGGAACCACCGGGGGCATCTACTGGCTGGTTTCTTGGAGAAGGAGGGACTCTACATGATGAACTCTTTCTTTAAGAAACGCGAGCACAGAAAATGGACCTGGATGAGTCCCGACGGTGCAACTAAAAACGAGATTGACTTCATCATGTCGACGAAGAGACATATATTCAATGATGTTTCTGTGATCAATATGATACACAATATGAAAACCGGAAGCGATCACCGCCTGGTAAGAGGCACATTGAATATATGTCCTAAGCTAGAACGCTCTCGACTGATGAAGTCTACGCTCCGTCCTGCACTCCAAACTCAAAACCCCGAGAGCTTTCAGCTGGAACTCCAAAACCGTTTCGATTGCCAAGGCGATGATGTGGACGAGTTCAACGACGGGTTTGTGGAAGCTGTCCATAGCGCTGGGTCTAAGTTTTTTAAGGCCCAACGGACAAATAAGACCAAAAGGCTCTCAGACTCCACTCAGAGACTCTTCGATAAGAGGAGTAAAATGGTTCTACAATCTTCAGTTGACGCGACTTTATACCGGCGGCTCAACAAGCAGATCTCTAAGTCCCTCACCCGCGATATGCGCCAATTCAATACTAAGTGTATTGAAGAGGCCATTCAGCGAAATAAGGGCTCCAAAGTTTTTGCAAGGATCTGTCTGTTGGGCAAAGCCAGCTCGCTAAGTTAAAAACTGAGGATGGTAGAATCATCACATCCAAACCTGAGCTCCTGAGTGAGATAGAGAGCTTTTATGGACAGCTATACACGTCTACTAGCAGACCCGAAGTTGGTCTGGCGGAAGACCCTAGAGCTAGACTGGCCCGACACTATACCGAAGACATCCCAGACATCAGCCTGTACGAGATTAGTATGGCTCTTAAACAGCTCAAAAACAACAAGGCGCCTGGTGAAGACGGAATTACAGCCGAACTTCTGAAGGCGGGTGGTAAACCGGTCCTTACGGCCCTTCAGAAGTTGTTCAATTCCGTCTTACTAGAAGGGAGAACGCCAAAGGCATGGAGCGGAGGTGTGGTGGTAATGTTCTTCAAAAAAAGCGACAACGCCTTACTGAAGTACTACCGACCCATCTCACTTCTGAGCCATGTCTATAAGCTGTTTTCAAGAGTCATTACGAATCGTCTCGCACGCAGGCTTGATGACTTCCAGCCTCCCGAACAAGCCGGTTTCCGAAGAGGCTTTAGTACCGTAGACCACATTCATACGCTTCGTCAGGTTATACAGAAGACCGAGGAGTATAATCTGCCCCTCTGTTTAGCGTTTGTGGACTACGAGAAAGCCTTTGATTCGATCGAAACCTGGGCGGTACTACAATCTCTCCAACGGTGCCAAGTAGACTACCGCTATATCGAAGTGTTGAAGTGTTTGTACGAGAGCGCCACTATGTCAGTCCGACTAGGAATAGGCTTCGAGTTCTGGTCAAGACCAGAACTCGAAGCCTATTCCGCTGCAGCGGGGAGTCAGGCAGGGAGATGTCATCTCTCCTAAGCTGTTTACCGCTGCACTGGAGGATATTTTCAAGACTCTGGACTGGAGAGGGCTAGGCATCAATGTAAACGGCGAGTACCTCACTCACCTTCGATTTGCTGACGATATAGTAGTCTTGGCTGAGACCATGGAGGATTTAAGTACGATGGTCGTTAGCCTCAGTAGAGCCTCCGGGCGAGTTGGTCTTAAGATGAACATGGATAAGACGAAAATCATGTCGAATATCCATGTAGCACCAACTCCAGTGACACTCGGAGACTTTACACTCGAAGTTGTAGACGATTATATATACCTAGGACAAACTGTCCAGTTAGGTAGGTCCAATTTCGAGAAAGAGGTTAATCGTCGAATCCGACTCGGTTGGGCAGCGTTCGGGAAGCTGCGACACATCTTTTCGTCCAATATTCCGCAGTGCCTGAAGACGAAAGTCTTCGATCAGTGTGTGTTGCCAGTGATGACATACGGTACTGAAACGTGGTCGCTTACAATGGGCCTCATAAGAAGGCTCAAAGCCCAAAGGGCAATGGAGAGAGCTATGCTAGGAGTCTCTCTGCGAGATCGTATCAGGAATGAGACCATCCGCAGCAGAACCAAAGTAACCGATATAGCTCTCCGAATCGCTAAACTTAAGTGGCAGTGGGCGGGGCACATTGCACGTAGAACCGACGGCCGTTGGGGCGGAAAGGTTCTCGAGTGGCGACCGCGTACCGGAAGGCGCAGCGTGGGTAGGCCCCCCGCAAGGTGGACTGATGACCTGGTGAAGGTCGCAGGAGTCCGCTGGATGCGGGTGGCGCAGGACCGGTCATTGTGGAAATCTTTGGGGGAGGCCTATGTCCAGCAGTGGACGTCTTTCGGCTGAAATGATGATGATAAAGTAGGCGAAATAGCAGTACAAATTTTATTTGCCCAACGTCATATACTTTAGTCTTAAAAAATCACGTGATCACGATGGGGGGAGGAGGGGTCTAAAATCAGCCATAATTATGTTTATTGTTTATTGTTTATGATCATGATCACATGACTTTTGAACGAGCCCGTACCTATGTGTTGAAAATGTATAAAGCCAATCGAATCTCAATACAGGTGAATAAAATTCCGTAAATTGGAAAAGTTTCAAAGAAAAGAATCCATAAATCTGTAGGTAATGCTACAAAGCGTTAAGCTTAACGAAATTTCTTTGATTACGCCATCCTTTTCGAAGGGTCAAAATCCGTATTGCTGCCGAATTCATCCTCGACAAAATGTAATTTTATAAACGTAGGTACAATAAGCTCAGAATAATTGATGACGAAATAGGTTCCTAACGAGAATTTTTTAGACTTTTGCTTAAGGTTAAGACTTATATGTAGGCTAAGACAAATTTTATTCCAAATTGTAAAGAAGTTTCCGTAAAAAACGATGCATAGTGCTCTAAATGATAGCAAATATTAGTTTAGAAATCGAAAACTAAAATTTGTAAACAAATACATTATTTGGTGATATGTGGTTGTTTGTTTTGGGATATTATGAGGTTAGGTTCTCAAAGTTTTCTATTGCAAACGTTGATATATTATTATCAAGTGAAGTTACCTATTTCTTTATTTCAGTATATTAGATTGCATGATAAAGTCGAAAAAGGGTACTGAATGGAGTCGAAATAAACCGATTATGAGTTTATCATCCAATTGCTGCAATTGCTGCAGAATTTATTCTCACCATTTTTTAAGTACAATATAAAGCCAACATAAATAAATTATAGATTAGAAGAAAAGAATATAGTAAACAGTGAAACAAAATTCTTTGATTACGACATTCTTTTCGATGGGTCAAAATCCGAATTGCTGCCGAATTCATCCTCGACAAAATGTAATTTTTTAAGCGTAGGTACTATAAGCCAAGTTGCCTATGTTTGTTTTCAATAAAACAATAGAACATTTAGATGCTAGTGCGGAAGTATGTCATTGCTCCACGAGTCCCGAGGTATCTTGTCACGAGTTGTAGGCGAGTGGCAATCCCCGAGTATTGCGGCAATACTCGGGACGAATGAAAAAAGTGACGTATGGTCATGGTGTTAATAAACGCGACTAATCCGTTCTAAAGTGTTTAATTTCAAAATAAGAACAAATTTGATTTTTTTATTATTTCTCAAAAACAAAATAATAAATCGCATGTGACAAATCGTATCGTCATGTCTAATAGGGCCTTCGAACATGTTTACCTGATTGAAAAAACGCCTTTGATAGACGTTTAGTAGGGTCTTTTCCGTTTCAAAAACACTGATTTAAAAGACCTGTTTTCAATGTAAGATGTGTTAAATACTTTTACTTTTAGATCATTATTATGATGAAGAAGTAAATATTGAAATATGATGTATCAATATCTTTAATATTTTTGCGTAAATAGTAGGTATTTAGTCTTATTACATCTCGGTAAAGTTAACGAACAATAATACTCTTCGGTAAGCAGTCATGAATTGGAAAAAAAAAACTAAAAAAAAAATGGAAATGTAAAAAACACTAACAAAACAGCCAAAACAAGGGCACTTTTTGAGCAACTGTATTGAAAAAACGGCATTATATAAATGCCGTTATTGTTTTAAACACTTTTGTAATGATTCGTTCAAGATTTTCTTCTAGAAGTTAAAGGATTAGTTTTAACTTTATAGTTGTTTATTACTTTCTTCGCATTCATTCTGTGTTCCGTTCCGCATTAGCCCGCAGTGTACGACTTGCCTCTGTCGCGGGTGGTCGCTCCTGATGACATTCTTCGTAAAGAACGAAACATGTAGAACGAAAATCGACTAAATGACGTGAGTGACCCGTTTTAAATATTATTTAATATGTTCGAGTCTCACGAGAGTTTTATAGTTAAAAATGATAAATAGAGTGTTTAACTAGGGTAAAAGGCACCCATTTCAAACTCTCACATCGTTTGAGCGCCTTCAGCCCTTGGTTAATAATCTACTATTGCGCAATATTATTCCAACAGCAATATTTTTTACCACAGGTATCGTCAAAAATATCGGCTGTTACTCTCAAATGTTTGTAAAGTGTGTGAATTTATATTACCTATATGGCTATCCTCTATCAATCTAGCTCACAAAATAAAACAAATCAAATTTCACCTTAACTTAATAACTGGTATGTATGTGTATAAATAAAAAGTGTTAAATTAAAAATGGTCCTGAAAAATTCTACATATCTACCGCAAATGAAGACATGAATGAAGACACACCGTGTAGGCGTTTGGTGGCATATTTAACTTATTTTGCGTTTGCAAAATACTAGGTAATTTTCACTTGAGGCTCGCTTGCTTTGAGACCGTGGCTTGTATTAAGTACACCATCCAATCTTCTATGGAGGTAAATATACAAAAACTATACTTTGTGAGGTTTAAAAACCACATTTTGAGAAATGTAAATGCCCATAGAACGTAAACGCGCATAGTCCGTTAAAGTTATCAATAAAATCCTTTTAAAATATTAGGTCTTGTTAATTTGACTTACACTTATTACTTGATTCATGTTACATTTTTTTAAATCGCAGTTATTGTATATTTTACGATGATAATTTACCACGCTAAGAATTACGTACTGTCTTTTTTTCTGTGGCCAAATCTATCATTCCGATTCACATGCCATTTCGGTTATATAATAAAAATCGATTATAATTATATAGGTAGGAACAGTACAAACGATACGTTTAAAACCAATACAAAATAACAGTAAAATGAAATACGATGTGACAAAAAGGTTAAATAATATAAAGAAACTCTTATCGTAGGCAAAGTTAAGGAATACAATAATTATTGATATTTCCGAACGAAATAAAAATGACTTTACCAAAACATCGGTTGTCCAGTTTGTCGAAGTTTATCGGTTTTACTATGTGGATAAGCACATAGTCATTAGTAACAATTTTATGACTGGATAAAATATGCAAAAATCGGCTGGCAAAATCGGTTTTATCAAGTCGCTAATAAACAGTAGATTTGACAAACGATACGTCTTAGCCTCTACAAACTTCAAAAGACAAATGTCAAACGGTGGTTCTTAGAGCTCACAATGTACCTATAGTACACTGACGAGTGTATAAATTTTATCAAAGGCTTAAAAATAGGGCGAGATGTCAGGAAAATTGCATTTTCGAAGGCGGTGTGAAAGTCTAGTTAAAAGCGATTGCAAGCTGGCATTTTATCGGGCTTACGGTTAATGGCATTATTGTGTCTGAGTTAGTTCACCCCAATCAACAGGGTTGAGGAAGTTAATGCCCTTCATGTTAAAAAAATAAATCAGGAACATCTAACTTGTTTGCTGGTTTGCACCTACATATTCAATAATTACAGAATAGAACAGCACACAGCAACCCAATTATTCATATATAAAATACCCATTAAAATATCACATGTAAAAAGACACAAATGGGTCAAACACAAAACGATGATCCGAGTCTTTCCGGTGGACTACACAAGAGCATTAAGACGATTTTAACAAACCTCAGCAAAAAAGGCTGCATGGTTTTATAACCTAGTTACTATGAACAGTTGCCACCTTCGGTCTCCATCACCAGACCAGCTCAATGGCCCCAAAATATTGTATTATCATCCAATTTAAGTAGGCGCGCTAAAATTTAGCTCAGGGAGAAGCGGGTAAAGCTTTAACTGCAAGGTTTGGTTACAGATCGACAGAAACCGGGACGGATAACAGTAAATAAAGGCTTGTAACAAATCCTTACCGCATCATTGTGATTCCAGAAAATGTAAGCCGGTGGCTCTGGAGAGTACAGCACTACGCACGTCAGGTTAATCGTGCTGCCTCGGTCTATATAGAGGTCGGGCCCGCCAATGATCTCCGTTGTTGGTTCTGGAAACAAAATCACTTTTGAGTAAGTATAACATATTTAAAGAAACCCGAATGGTATGCTACACTGCTTGCACTGTCAACAAGAATTAAGGGATTATATTTTTATATTAAATACCATGTTACATTTTTAAAGTCAGCTTTCAAAATCATGAAACGTCGATATTATCTATCACATATACGGATAAATGCATACCTAACTAGACTTTCGAGTCCAATAACAAACAATGTACTCAACTTATAACAAAGTCCTTCAATTATTTACATTGATAAAATTCGTTTTAAGGGAAAAACAATATTGTTGTAAAAGTAATTTTGCTACCTCCACTAAAAAGATTTATAGCCAAAAGAAATGAAGAAAGAAGAAATGTTGCCAGAACAAGGTTGTGTTAAGGATTAAACTTAAAATGCCATCCCATTTTATGTTTTATATGAAGCAGAGAAGTCTGCGAACGAATTTTTTTTTATAATTGAGAGAAACATGGAAAAATTCTCCTCGTCAAGCGAGATTCGAAGTATTCGAACCCACGCACGACCTCTCTGAACATCGGTCAGGGAAAATCCGCCCGATCTGCCAATAAATGTATGGTAAATTTGCCTGAGGGATGTCTGGCAAACACACAAACTTTGGAGATCTGACGGATTGCCTGGACGTATATGGCCGATTAATTGAGCTGAATCGACCCCGGCGAATGTTTCCACTATTTCTTTTATTTGGTTATACGCCTTAAGGAGACGCGTAGCGACATCTACCGAAAGTGTTAAACACTTGTACGGCATCGATGTTTTGATGTTCTAAGACATTTTAAAAATCATCGATAACAATGCGCTACCCCATACTAAATTAATTTTAAATATTAAGCCTACGTCTGCGATCAAAATTATCTTATTTTTTTATAAAATTGGAAGAAAAATGGAAAAATATCCGCGTCGAGCGAACCCACGATCTTTCTGAACACCGGTTAAATCGCGATTCGCGAAAGATTTACCAGAACACAGCAAATATGTGACTTACTTTTTTTCTTCTTACTTCAATGATCCACTTATTTCTTTGTCCTCGTTTCTATTGTATTTTGGAAAACGGTTAATTGTACAGTAGCTAGCCTGGTGTTATTATAATTTACGACAACACATTGTAATACCAGGATCATATTTATAGTTGAATGTATCTATTCTGTTGAATGTACGCCATACGACTAAATAAAATAAATTTATTTCAAAATCGATTAATGTTTACATTGTTTACTGCAAAACCTTTACAAAACCATAAATATGACAGCTCATGTCAGTGTCAACAGTTTTAATTATATCCGCATCAAGTGCAGTGATCGTTTCGGATACTCCTACCACGTTCCTTTTTCTGTGAATCAAAGTTAGCTTACTCGACAAAAGTTAGGCGAATAGTGGGAGTGAGTGTGCACTTTTGCCTTACGAGGCATATTTGTTCCTTGGGCTATACGAAACTGATCGAGCTTCCTACTCGTAGTGCTTGTTTCACTAAAATATGATTGACTATTTATTGTATGTTTTTTTTTTTCTAGTTTAATGATCTAATAATACTTAATTATTTTAACTATAAAGGATGACTCACTCTAAACCGGGCCGGGTCTCTAAGTAAGTAAGCTTTCTCAATATTTAAAAAAACCGGCCCAGAGCATATCGGGCAACTCTCAGGATAGAGGTCCGAGTAGACATGGCAGAACTATAAGGGTTCCTATACCCTGTCTAAGTTAACGAGCTAGTACTAGAAATCTCAAGCGGCACGTAATTGGTCAGCGATAAGGGCGATGCATGTGCACCGGTTGGGATTACATGGCGGTGAAAGGTTAGTCATCATCTGTCATTGTACGGTGCGGACGCGTTATATTGCTCTCCTTTTCATTGCTTTCGGCTTCTTCTGTGACTTTTCTACCTTTGAATTCCGTATTATTGAAATACTTGTGTTTTAACGCATTAAGTATCATTATATAAAAAAATGATACTTAATGTTACTTCTACTTCTAAAATGAAAGTTTCTTCTTTAATATTTTAAAAACAAATCATAATAATCATTAGAATTTTAAAAAGAAATAATCCGTGCGACGGCATGGAAGCCGAGCTTGCGAGCGGGATGCTAATGTTTACGCCCACTGCCTTTTTTTGTCCCTTTTATCTGCATACAATAGTGCGAAAGAGAGGTCCCTATACTAGCTCGTTAACGTAGACAGGGTATAGTTTGACTTCCGAACCCTTAAAACAATAAAAGCGATATCTGTTGAAAATTTTAACGTCAAACGAATATCCAAGTATCCAATATATACTCGTCATAGGAGCTAGAAATGTGAAACAAGATTTACACGCTCTCGCATACACGTACGCCGTACGGTTGGATGCGAGATGTGAGTAACTTTATACTCAGGTACTCGGGAAACATATTTCATCATGGTAACTTACTGGCATCTCGTTTCTAAATCGTGTGACGTGAAATATTATTTTGCAGTTGATTTTTCGATGTTAACGCTTCAGCGATTTGTGATGAATTTTGAAATATCCCTGATTTTGAAACTATTTCGAGTTAAATAATTTGTATATAGCAGGATGTTGTCAAATTTGATTAATCACTGCTGCTACAACTTCTTTGTCAATGCAGTTCAATGATTATTGAACGAAACTGTCGAGTATTTTTTATTTATTATTGATAGTCAATATTACCATCAGCTCCAGAATGGCTGTCATAAGGAAAGATTTTAAGATTCTTACGACAGTTTGGCCGTATTTTGTATTATTTTGTAGTTCCTATCAGTGTCTCAATTTAAAAAAAACACTATATAATAACGTTCTAATTGTATGGTTATACGGGCATACTAAAGTCAAAATTTATACGGAAGCAGCCATTGACAAGTTTTAAGCTCAAGTATAAGAAAGTAAGGTGAATAAGTGAACATTTCTTTCAAAAAGGGATTAAAAATGACTTTAAATTAAGAAGACGGCCAAAAAATCTCAAAAACCGATCATTAGAGTAGCATTTTGTAACTCGCTACATAAATCAGAACTTAGTAAATAATCGAGTGATATGTTATGTAGTTATAGTAGGTAACAAAGAAAACAAAAACAAAGTATCTTAATCAAATAACTATTTTTGCAGTAATAAACAGCAACAAAATATATTTTAATAGCCAGCAACAAAATTATACAAAAGGTGATATTTTGATCTGACTTGATGCTGAATATAAATTAAATTTAAAGTAAAGTTTAAATATTTATAGAAAAACACGTACAGGTAAAAGATAAACGTAGAATTCAATTGCTAATAATGTTCAAGGTACACCGTTAAAGTGCTCGTCAACCTTCGATATTACGACGTAATATTTCTGCTTTATCTACATTCTGATACGGATCCTAATCAAATATTTTAACTGCAAATGAATTTGATATAAGTTTTTTAATTGGGGTGGTTTACGGTCAAGTCGAAATTTCGAATAAAATTATTTCATTATCAACAAAACGGCGGTTTAAGGATGACTCACACTAGCACGGGACGGGACGGGGCGGGACGGGAAAATCTGTCAATTTCTATAGAAAGAATCACGTGATCCGAGCTATCACAGCCCTCGGATGTCACGTGACGCTTTCTATAGAACCTGACAGATTTTCCCGTTCCACCCCGTCCCGTCCCGTCCCGTCCCGTTATAGTGTGAGTCATCCTTTACCCTGTCTTCGCATTTTTTTATGGATAATTTCATAATAATATACCTACCATAATCATAATAATTATTCATAATTGGCTTTGCGCATAAATTGTTATGGCATAATCATGTTTAGCATAATTTGATGAGGCATTTCATTTGTCCGAATATTAGGTCATAGTTCGAACTAACCTAACCCACTTTTTAGTATGCCAATATATTGTCGGCCAAAATAATGTTTGAAATGTTTTCTATATGCCAAATTATGTTTCTGTTACATTAACATTCGGCGAAAATCGATTATGTCAAGTCTGTTACGACAAACGTTTCGAACAACAAATAATCCAAATAGAGGGAAGAGGGGAACCCACGACATCAGTTTATGACTTTCCAGTAGGAAAACAGGAATGTCAATCTACGTGAACTTTGCCGAAGTTGTGTCATAAAAGGGCAGGTCCTATACTTTATCCTTGGGACAGACAGCAAATGCGCATTGTTGCATAACGAAAGACTATTTTTAATACAACCTTAGGTAATGGCCGACTGTACTTTTCATCACATTGTCATCTTATATTATTCATCGAAACAATTCTAGGGAAACCAAACACAAGAGTTTTTGATATTTTTTTTTACATCCTCCATCGTATTATTATTATAATTGATATTTGCCTTAAATTAAGTGCATTGTTCACTATAGATAGCAGATATTACTTAAGAAAACGTTATTAAATCTGTAAACAAATGCAAGTTAACTTTTTATAAAAGTTACATGCCTCAGATAATACACAGATTAAGAATACACAATTTGTTCAGCCCGGGATTTTTTAAAATTTGCCGCGTATTTCTACTGCGCTTAGTTGCTTGTCAGAGTATACTTGTATATACCTATGCTTATTAGTGGCAGGAGCGTGAACCCTCAGTGCCTTATCATCAGCATATCAGCCATAAGAAGTCCACTGCTGAACATAGGCCTCCCTTTTGGACCTCCATATGTACCGGTTCGAAGCGACCTGCATCCAGCGTCTCCCGGCGACCTTCATAAACCTTATGTAATCTGTCCATCTTGTGGGTGGACGTCCTAGGCTGCGTTTGCCAAGCCGTGGTCTCCACCCGAGCACTTCTCGACCCCATCGGCAGACCCCACATTGTATGCAGAGCAGATATGCTCTGCATACAATGTGGCCTGCCCATTGCCACTTCAGCTTGCTAATCCGAAGGGCTACCTATGTCGGACAGACAGTATAATATATATATTATATATATAAATGTTGCATAATTATTTCAGTGTCTGCGTAACCATAATTTTCAGTAAGACCTAAGTATAATATTACAAATAAATCTCATCATCTTGCGTAAATCGTCACTCTGCCTTGCCTGAAAGCGTCTTATGCTACGCTTGCCAAGACGAAGCCCGCACTCAAGAACTCGTTTACCTCAACTGTTGTCGGTTCTACGACTAATAAAGCTAGCCCACTGCCACTTCAGCTTGCTAATACGGTGGGCTATGTCAATGACCTTGGTCCTCTGCAGGATCACCTCATTTCTGATTCGATCCCGCAGAGAGACGCCGAGCGTAGCCCTTTCCATAGCCCGCTGAGCGACTTTCAACTTTTGGACCAGCCGTACAGTCAGTGTACGTCATAAACGTGGTATCCGTACGTCATGACGGTTGGGACGCACCTGATTCAAGACAAATAAATATGTTACTTAACTTCGTATTTCAATCCGATCCCTACAACTATTTATTTAGGTTATTATGTTTTGTCTACCCCGCAAAATATTACCGAGGTATTATTGAAATGTAAATGGTATGCAGTTGTCAACAAATAAGATGAGGCCTTATGTTGTACGGATTATAAGTCAAAAGTTTCAAAACTAACGACATCCGAAGTTGCAAGCTTTGAAAGATTGCAATCGAGAATATATGAAATATGCATGTCTAGTCAAACTCATAAATAATAAGATTTATGTTTTGAC
The DNA here is from genome assembly GCA_949128165.1 of Lathronympha strigana. Lineage (NCBI taxonomy): Eukaryota > Metazoa > Arthropoda > Insecta > Lepidoptera > Tortricidae > Lathronympha > Lathronympha strigana. Next base: position 4,456,287 of record OX421905.1, read on the forward strand.
TCCAGAGAGAAAATAGGTACTTCGTAGAGAGTCATTTCAATTCATAGTTTCAAGGTTTTTGGCACTGGCAATCTTGGAAAATGCATAGGTATAGACTAAAACAGTATCATAAAGGGGCTGTCTGCGCCAAAGTGTATTATAAATTGAGCTTGGCAATTCTCTCATCGGTTTTTTGGTCCCAGTCAAAGACAGGTTCAATAACTTTTAACTTCTTAGTGGAAATTATTAATATAAACCTAGTTCAATGCGCTGAAGGTATGTTGTGTTTTTTTTTTCATAGTCCAATACGGTATTTTGTATTATAAATGTACGTTTTTGTTAACTATTATATCTTCAATATTACATTTACCTAATTTTTATAATCATAATCAAACACTGTAAAGGAAGCCCGGGCAAATCGCATAAAGTGGGTAAGAAGAATAATCGTTTTTCCGGAATGGCGGTAATAAATGGCGCTTTCATAAGTCCCACCATGATTTGGGATGCGGTCAGCTACTCCAAAACAGATATTTAAATATATATATTTTTATAACATACAAAATAGCAATCGAGTTATGATGATGAATATAATGTTGGTATTACGGGCAAAACGAATATGGCTAAGACTATAATTATCAAGTACCTACTGGTCATATATTTATGTAATTAGCAAAATAAACTGAATGAGTCCCTTCCAGCAAAACTCATAATGAATACGAAACACACTCATGAATTATACGTTTTCAAAAACCAAAATTACAAACCTAATAAGTTTAGAGAAATATACTGAACCGCCAAGTGAAAATTCGATTAGTTGTTGCCAATGGCAAAATTGGACACCATAAGATTGCACATCGTACATACCTATGCCGGTTTGGAAGCTGCTATTGTGACGAAAGCCAAAACTGACTGTGTTCATTCTAAGTTTTATCCGCCGGGTCAGTTATAAGGGATAAAAGACACTTTCTTATTAGGGTGTTTTTAATAAAATAAATTGATCAAGTATAAATATTTTACCTTCAAATTAAAATTGAAAAGAGTTATATTGATTGCATACTTGTCTTGTATTTTATTTTATCACTTTCCCTTAACATGTCAGTGTTGCCCGGACGAGTAATAATTACCGTAAAATGGGGTGAGTTGGGCCAAATTGGGAGTTCAAATCTATATAAAAGTTTATATGGGACGTTTGCTAGAACTGTCACAATATCACAATAGCTGGACTTGCCAAGAGAAGTAATTATAGTACAAATCTGGTCTCAATATACCACACACCTCTACCATTTACAGTACGGCAAACAAAGTATAAATACCTATACCAATAAATATTATCTTCAGGAATAATAAAAAATAAATATTTAAAAAGTGGAGTACTCACCTACTACGTTCAAATGAATGAAGTGACTCATGTGCGGCGTCGTGGATATTTGACATTCGTAGACGCCCGAGTCTCTGTGCTGTGGATACTTGATCTGTAACAAAAAATTTAATTATTATTAATTATTGAAAAAAAAATACTTTTTTCACAGATTTATCTAACAAAATATATACAGTAAGCTACAAGCTAGTTTAAATCTTAAATAGGCCCTTGAGGTATTATAAACGTTTATAGTTCTCGTGTAATTACGCAAATTAATCCTGCTTCTTTCTTATTTACACATAAAATTCTCTACATTCTGGTTGTACAATGTGGGTACGTACACCTACATTGTACAACCACCACATTTACAACGAGAAGTGCTCTGAGGAATTGTTTTCATTTGATTTTGATTTGATTTGATTTGATTTCATAAACTGCCCATGCAATTTTAAACGCGATAGTACCAAATGTATAATCTTATATGTACATAAAAACTTCAATTGCAGATATAGAACCGCTCTACATTGAAACATATACGTATAAATAAGTGTGATGTGATGTAGAGACCTCAGGCATTCACATAATGTTGTGTTTTGTGAATTTTAGACAAATTATAGAAAAATTGCATTGTAAGATTGAAGTATAGAGGTACAGATATAGCTTTCTAAGGTCAGGGGCCTTACCATGACGCCTTAATGCGATTCTGTTTAGGGTATTAACTGTGCTAAGTTGCATGGCAGCGACTCAGTTCAGGTCCTAAACAGAATCGCGTTAAGACAACATGGTAGGCCCCATTCTGTATTTCAAAAACTTGAGAGACAATGTCTTTTTTATCATTTTATTTGTACACTAGTTGTCTCTGAAAGTATATGCTGAAAACAAAAGTCTATTCAATACATTCCTCTAAATTTCTTTAAATATTACATTGCGTAACTAATTAAAAGGGTTATATAATTTATATTCAAGCAAATTTAACTTTGTAAATTAGATTTATATTGAGTAACCCGCATGCATGGTGGTTGTAGAATATTAATTAAGTAACAAAAGTTCCAAAACTCTATCTCTATTCATGAATCTTAGGCACAAATAATTTTTCATCAGCAACAACATGGCTACCATGTGTGCTTACCCTTGTACTTAACCGTAAGTGTTAGTGACTGCGCGTTTCTGAAGTATGTTCGTGTCGCTCCTATCACTACTCTGGCAAGAGCGAGGCTTGAGATTGTATTTATGCACATTGATTTGCTACAAGGCTGCCAAAAAATCAAATGATTTTATGCAAATAACATTACTAAAATGTCCGATGGGTCAAGTCGTTTCGCCCCTTATTTAGGGGAACACTACGTATTAAGATAAAAATATTATATCACCATTGCGATACAACGAGAAAATGCCGCCAGCATCCTAGGTACAATGCCTCAAGGACCTATGTTACACTTACTGTATATATTTTAAAAATAAATTATCAAAATGATGAAAATGGTTTACCTGTAAGGTCCAGTCTTCGGAATGCGGTAGGTGTATAGCCCTAAATCGCTGGTCACTTGTGTACGTGTAGCGGCCCACGGTGAGCAAGTGGATGTCTCGGTGCCGCACCCAGGACACTTGCATGTTCAACTGAAACAACAATACACACGTTTATAAGACTCTAAACAATATATAAAGAAAAACCAGCCATGTGCGATTCGGACTCGCCCACCGAGGGTTCCACTAATGGATTATTCAGACTCAGCACAAATAACGGCACCAGCACGGAGTTCTCAGTGCAGGCAAATTATACGCTTTTTGGACTTTTTCCTGTACTTGTGCTTTAAGCTCTTGCTTTTTGCCAAATTTAATCATTCTAGGTCAACGAGAAGTACTTTTGATTCCCATTGGGAAGCGCGATATAAACGGCCGTATTTTTTGAAGTCGTTAACGTAGAGGTTTTTTTTTTACAGGTTGAAGGGACCGCAGACTTGTGTATGTGGTATTAATTTTCACTTGTTACATTTACCTGTTCCTAAAATAAAGAGTCTTGACAGACAGACGGACGGACAACAAAGTGATCCTGTAATAAGGGTTCAGTTTTTAATTTTTGAGGTCCGGAAACCTAAAAATGGGTTAACAAAACTACCCATCAACGAAACAGGCAAAAATAAGATGCAATAACTGATATTTTATTATTGTTAAAGCATGAATTAGTTAGCAGTGCGTCAGATAATTTTTAAAAGGTTTAATTTAAGCTAAATGTCTGTCTTGTAAAACGAATACAGGTAGCGTAGGCAAATATAACCTAACCCTAAGCCATCTTGCGTGAGGTGACTATGGTGGTCATACTGATCAATTTTTACTTTGTGACCAACTCCGAAATCGCGATAAAATAATTGCTTTTAGCTGATATAAATAATATAATAATAAATAAATAAATATTTGTGGGACAATCTTACACAAATCGACCTAGTCCCACGGTAAGCTCAATAAGGCTTGTGTTGTGGGTACTAGGCGACGATATATATAATAGATAGATACATATAAATACTTAAATACATAGAAAACATCCATAACTCAGGAACAAACAAATGCCCTGACCAGGATTCGAACCCGGGACCTCCTGCTTCGTAGGCAGGGTCACTACCAATAAGGCTAGGAGGCCGTTAAATAGTTATATGGTTTACTACCATATAGATGATAGTTTGGACTATCATTTAAAACAATACTCAAAGACCTTGTTTTTGTAGCATACTTATAATATAAAATATATACACAATTTTTTTCAAGCTAAAGTAGTTGCTTCATTGTATTATACATACGTGGTTTCGGACTATACGTGTTTGAGCGTCTACATTGTATACCTCTCCAGTGTATAATACATTGTATATAGAATATTTGTAGTACTCAGATCTGATTGTATATAGAATATCTGTAGTATTGCCTTCTAAAGAATTTGAAAGTTTTTTATTCATCCTGTTATATCATTGAATTACAGTTAAACAGTAAAGCACTTCTTCAAATTTTTAATCTTGTCCTATTAATTCTAAATAACAATATAATTAATACTTAGTACAATTGGTATGACAAATCGTGTCAAGTATCGAGGCTTTCGAACATTCTGCAATAGCTAGTAGGAAAAACGCCTCTACTTCGACAGTCGTTCCGGCAGCCGAGCGATTGGCAACTTTGGCTACGCGCCTTGTTCCGTTTTATTCACAGAACTTAATGATCTGTGTTTCAATATTTCAATGTTATTATGATGAAATACATAATATCAATAATTTACGCTAATAGTAGATTTGCAAACACGAACTTTGCGCACGCAAAACATCCGAAAAGGGCGCACTTTTGAGCAACTGTTTAAAAAAACATATCGTGTCGAGTCCTATATAAAATCAGAAACAGACTGATTTTTTTCCAATATAGCAGACTCTAATAAAGCTAACATATCGGCAAAAAACAAATTATTTTAAAGCTCATACGCGGATTACCGGAACTGTGACACAATATAGTTCCTTTTAATTTCGTTTTTCGTATATTGAAAATTTTATTTCGGGATTTAAATTTCCCCGTCCCCGCATCGCAGATGCCTTTACATCCCCCGCCTAGGTTTATTTTCAATAAAAAGTGTTAACACATTTTCAATTTGTTAGTTGATTCATTCCATCCTACACATTTTAGTCCTATAAAGTACTATTGAACTATCGTTTTCATCAATACGAGTAAAACAGTTATTAGCGGCAAATATGGCTATTTTTGGATGATTTTAATGAATCATACATTTCACGAAATATGTGCTATGCGTGCGTACTTTCATACAATATGAAAATCGTACAAATAAAAAGGCAATGCCTTGAAAAATACTAGCTCTCTTTACGTGAAAAATGATGAAACACCTTTATCTATTACTTTTGTTTTCAACAACAAACAATATCTATTTTTCAAACTGACCTCGAGATTTAAACTCGAAACTTGAATATTCCCAGTTCACTTTGTTCCTATTGTCAATCAACGGCAATTTGATAACAGATTGGTGCCACCCCTTAATGGCTTTTGTAGATAAATCAAATTAATTATCAATATACATTTTAAGTGAATTCTGTGAATTGATTCGTAATTTATTGCTAAATTTGGCCTTATTTCAATCAAAACTTTCTCAGCTCGTTCTTAGAGCCTTATCTTGACTTAGCACTTTAAGTTAGCGCTGGAAAAGTTCCTTATAATTCTGTTATAGTACAACCTATTCAATACATATAATACTAACTCCTTAATTAAAGTGTCCTATTTTATTCTAGTCGCAAGTTTATGAAATATTAGGTCGAGGAAAAAGTATTTTCGTGTTTTCTATGAAAGTTCTAAACGTCTTTAGAGAGAGCTGCATATTTGTCATAAAAGACCCTGACTAAAAAACCTCAAACCAACTTTGTAACACTTTTACTAACTATACCATGGGTCCATAAATATCACAGATTTGTTTACTGATTCGCAACTTTTGTTTTGTATCCAAATTTTAAAATGTTTTAAATTTTTCGGTTCAATTCGCTCGTTCAGAAAACAAATGAAAATCTTGTCACTTTGACATTTAATGCCGATGTCGAATACTAATGCAGCGTCAAGCACTGGAACGTCTGTTCTATATGCTTATACATCATTAAATGCCGTAAATAATTGATATACCCAAGATTTGATAATATGATCATTTGCTTAATAACAATACGATAGACCAAGACGGTATATTCCTCACTAAGTATATACCTATCGGGCAGGTCCTTTGATGTGGCCTATTATTTGGCTAATAATCAGCATGTCTAATCATTGGTTAGGAGTATCATGAATATGTGCTCAATCGCATAATGCCCCTTATAATTAAATTACCATTCCTAGTCATGCGTAGTTTGCCCTTCAGATATTTAAGGTTAACTACCTATCCTACTTACGAAGTCACAAAACCCAGTATTGTAATTAACCCTTCGAGGGTTTTGATTCTTCATACGTATAGGCTTTATTGTGTTGTTGGAAGTTATGTATGGCCATTATTTGTAGCACAGAAAATTTCGACACCTAATATTAATCGATATTCCTTAACGTTGTAGGAAAATCGTCAAATAATGATTTTTTAACGATAAGTATTGGTCTATCTTGACGTAATGAATACATGTACAGTAAAATGTAAATGTCATTTTCGTCCAATATTCCGCAGTGCCTGAAGACGGAAGTCTTCGATCATTTGTATTGCCAGTGATGGCATACGGTACTGAAACGTGGTCGCTTACAATGGGCCTCATAAGAAGGCTCAAACTTCAAAGTCACCCAAATCCAAAAGGGCAATGGAGAGGGCTATGCTAGGAGTCTCTCTGCGAGATCGTATCAGAAATGAGACCATCCGCAGCATAACCAAAGTAACCGATATCGCTCTCCGAATCGCTCAACTTAAGTGGCAGTGGGCGGGGCACATTGCACGTAGAACCGATGGCCGTTGGGGCGGAAAGGTTCTCGAGTGGCGACCGCGTACCGGAAGGCGCAGCGTGGGTAGGCCCCCTACAAGGTGGACTGATGACCCGGTGAAGGTCGCAGGAGTCCGCTGGATGCGGGTGGCGCAGGACTGGTCATTGTGGAAATCTTTGGAGGAGGCCTATGTCCAGCAGTGGACGTCTTTCGGCTGAAATGATGATGATGATGATGACAGTAAAATGGAGTGAGTAAGGATTGCAAGGGCAGTTGAGTCATGAAAGGCTAGAATAGTGGTAGAGGGTGGTTTGGTATGTTTAGAGAAAATTTATCATATTGCTACGAAAATGTTTAATTCTCTTGGCAAGTCAAGCCATTGTAATATTGTTTCGATTCTAATCAAATACAATACAATACAATATAAAAACTAAACGTTTTATAACTATTACATACATTATAGCACAAGTACAGGAAAAAAATATATTTTTAAATATCATATTTTTTTTTTATTGAAATAACATGAAAATATACATATATGTACCATATAACAATGTTACGTCAAACTGCGGGGCAGTTTGTTGGCGAATGGGGGGAGCATCCTTTTTGCGGAACCCTCGGTGGGCGATTCCCACTCGCTCTTGGGTGGTTTTTTGATTGCATATGAATGGAATAGGAATGGCGGAGTAACATATCATGAAATGGTGGCGGTTAATGATCTAACAAATTTTACGACCGGTCGATTGTATACATTAACAAAGCCAACCTTTAGTTTTAGAGAAAATGTAATCCCTAATGGCGAATCAATGTCAGACTCGACCTTACAAAACAGTACAGTAGGCACTTACTTACAGTAGGTTCCTAATAATTAAAGCTTACTTAGTTGGCTCCGTTACTCTTATAGTAGTTTATGAAACAATGACATAATAAGGGTTCTTAAAACTTGAGGGTCGCCGTTACAAAACGAGACAAAGTCGAGTTGCGGATTACATCGTTTGTAAGTATGTGACGAAGCCTGTAGCTGAGCCTAATCTGTATCCTCCTGATAATAGTCCCGAGAGTTTGAAGAACCAATAACGAGCAACAGCATACGCTAGCTTTTTTTCTACGACAGCTAAAATAGCGTAAAAAGCAAAATCTAGAAACGTGGCAGAATAGGGAGGATGTTGTGCCCACTATATAAATTAAAAGCAACAACAACAGTGCTCATATATTGTATGAAAGTCCATAGGAGCAGTGTTTTTATGGAATACCATATACATTTTTTTTTTAATATCGCTATCAGTCATTTAATTGACAGATAGAAGTGCTGGAGTAGAAAAATATATTATACTGGGAGGCAGGTCTATAGGTACTTTTTAAATTATGACAAATGTGTATTCCTTTTTTAAAGTTTTAGCGCAGTACAGGAAAAATACCTACACTCTGAAATAATATTAAGCATTTTTGTTATTATAATCTTACACTTAAGTTAATAGCGTTCAATCTTTTCATTGTTCACCAAATTTGTTGAATGCATGAAAAGAGACGCTCTGTGGCGCTTTGGTATTTAAATGAAAGCGTTTTTAAATGAGAAAAGGCAAGAAAGAAAATTATTTCACTATATTGCGGCACAAACAAACTTGCATAAGTGAGTTTGCACCTTTGTTAACTTTTATATAAAATACAAGTTCATTTTCTTTAATACAGTATTTAAAACAAATATTATTAATGTATAATATTATTATTATTTGTATGTATCTTACATAATCTCGGGACCATGGGGTCCCGGACTTTTGGAAGGCGTGCGTGGGGCCGAAGCCAACAGCGCAGAGGCCCCTTGTAAGAGACAATTTATTCTAAATGTGATGTGACACTAACTGACGATTATCCTTGTATGCACTATAGTAATGCATCCAAGGACAATTCCCGGTTAGTGTAGGACTATTCCAAATAAACATAGAAACAAAAGGAAATGGGCTATTGGGATGAACGGCTAAGTGGAATGGGTAACCGGGACTATGGAAAGGGCTATGGCACCTGCCGTTGTCAATCTTAAAAAAGACGAAAAAGAGAGGCAGGTGGTGACTCGCCAACTCACTAAAATGGGCCCCCGAAAACGGTCGCTCGCACGGAGCGACAAGGGGGCAACATTGCGTGAGTGGCTCAGGGTGTGGAGAGGTGTGCGCCGCTTTCTACCCAGTGGCTGTAAACAGTCACTGTGCCAACTCGCGTCTTATGCATCTTTCACTTCCACCCTGCGAGCGTATAGCTCTGACATCCCACTCTGACCGGCCGGTTAAGGCAAGCCAGAGGTGAGAGTCCTGCGGCCCCTGCTGGGGTCCACTCCGGCCGGCCAATTAAGGCAAGCCGAAGAGAGGGGCCTGACCGACTCTCGGGGACATAGGACCCAAGGGACGTCACTTCCCATTCAGCTCGCCACAAGCTGCCCTGGGGGTTAATATAATTTGAAATGTTCAACTTTCTTTATGAAAGTTATTGAGTACACGGAGAAAATAATATTTTATTATATTACCAGATTGTATAGTGATTACGATTCTGGTGTGGTAAAACAGATTTTAGCTATGGTTAACATATTTTTATAAGAATAAGTAATATTGTAGTTACTATTAGAATATCTGTTAAAATATTCTATAAATATAGACATTACTGTACAAAAAAAAACACTGTTTTAATTTCGTCAGCTTGCTTTTATTACCAAAACATAAGGACTTCTCGCCCTAGTATTATTCTGTTTTTCAAACAAAGCCGGAACACGGAAGCAGATTTAAGGTGGTCGTCCTAAATGACGTGCGAAAAAACACATCAAACTGAATATCAGGCTCCGCGAAATAAAATTGCGATCATTACGTCAGACGCACAGCATTTAAACGGGCGTAGTAAATCTCCTTTTAAAAGCATCTGAGTGAGATCTCGTTAGTGGGTTGTTATTTATGTGGAAGATGTGGCTGCCTAATGAGGTTTTTATTTATAAACTCCACAATAGCTTTAAAGTTGCATTGTCCTATTGTTGCTTTTCATTTTAAGCCAGAAGTTGTGACCGCTATGTAAATTGGGCTAGCAAAATACGAGTAAACCGGCCTCGTTAAACGCGTGTACCGCTTTAGTTGCTACCCATTACGAAGGTAGGCCGCGCAGTTCAGTCGTTCCGCCTTCACCTTTATTTCAACCTTCATTAAAACTTGTTATTATACTTCGTGTAAAATTAAAATTGGGCGGTAAAAGTTAGTATTCTAATTGTGTATGTAGTTGAAAGATGACATTTAAATTGCGGTTGTTATGTCGTCAACGGTCGGAAATTGCAGGCGGCACGCGCGGTATGGCGAAGACGGTGAGCAATATAGGCCGCGGCTATTAAAAGTTATCTGCCGTATAAGTATAGGAAACAGAAACCTATTAACGCCACGTTCTACTTATAACATTGCGTACCGCCTGGGGAGTGGAAGTGAGCATGTTTGGATAGTGGGTAAATATAAAATTTCTAGTTTTCTAAGCCAATTAACGACATTTTATATGTTTCTTTCGACTGACTTCTTAAAAATAAGTTTTATTTACACTTTCGTTAGTTTACATAAGAACCTACAGTTTTGCATTTGATATCTTCAAGCTTCATAACAAAGTAAACGGATATCGCTGCGTTATGAATCTAGTAACTAAACATTTGAAATCTACTTGGAAAATCCGTCATATATTTTAGTTTGAATATGAATGAAATCGGCCAAGAGGTTGCCGAGATAATTGGAGTCGCGAGTTCGCGTTTCGAGGTACCTATCAAAAACAAAACATAATATAATTATGTAGCATAATGTTATCCTAAACTTACCTATAGTGCTAAATTAACATTTCAATTACAACCATGTATTTACAACAAAATTCATGACTAATTATAATAATAACTGTGGAGGCTAGCATATTATTATAATTTATAATGGATGAGGTATTTGGTTGCAATGCTTGCGACCTCATACAGGGTGGTTGTAACTAATATCCATCTAATTTTTCCGCCCTGTAAGGCTCGCACACGTCATGTTATTGTCACACTCAAATAACGATCCCTTTCCGTCCTTCCGTACTGATAACATAGTGTCCCCATGACATTGGAGCAGGACACCTTTTAATTTGCCATGACATTTCGATGACTATGATTTATCACATTTGTAGGCATAGCATGGTACATTTTTGTATAGTACCCCAACACACCCGATGTAGTTAGTAAGAATGTTCAACCTACTGTCTTATTCCCTATGTTCTTGACACGGCAGTTCAAGTAAGCAGTCTTGCCGAGCAGAGCGGTGACGTTCTTCGAAGCGACCTGGTCGAAGTAGGGGCCGGTGCGCGGGGTGGGGCGTGGGTCGGCAGCGCCGGGCCTGATGGCGTTGTCCACGGAGCCAGCTGGCAAGGCCGTCGCCGAGGCGTTCGCGGGGGCCTTGCCAAGCTCGCGTTGAGCTGATGACACTGTGGAAAAAAGTCACACTTTAGACCTTCAATGAAATTGACTTAGACTAGCGTGTCAAGCCAAGTTAACACGTTCTTTGGTACTCGTAAGGATTTTTCGTAGCGCTACGCCGTAGCCGATAACATACATTGCCCGCTTTGTAGCAAAAATGGCGCGTAGAGGCGTGACGACAACGTGTCATCATTAGCAGTGAATGGGTTAAATAGTGTTTATTTATAAAGTAAGAGTTTGTATAAATGCAAGACGAGCCTTTACATTATAAACAAACTAGCGGCCCGCCCCGGATTTGCACTGGTTATTATTATACATATAAACCTTCCTCTTCAATCACTCTATCTATTAAAAAAACCGCATCAAAATCCGTTGCGTAGTTTTAAAGATTTAAGCATACATAGGGATATAGGGACAGAGAAAGCGACTTTGTTTTATACTATGTAGTGATAACACAAAAGGCAGATATTAATATTTTTTGTAATAAATGTAACATTTCATATAAGTAGTTAAATTTTCGTAGACATTAGGTTTACGATCAAAATGACACGTGAATACCCGAAACTGACAATAAGGATAACACACCACACACACGAATAGATAAATGTACGTAACTAACAAAATATTCCGACAGACCTCAAAAACCGGGCAGGTGTCACTAAATGTAGACCCAGGTATATTTAGTTATGTTACCCTCAGCTGTCCTGTTCTGATTACAATGGACGTAATGTACGCAGAATCGAACAGAGTTACGACTGTTTGTCATGGAGCAGTATTATCCGGGCTCGCTGGTGTGGAAACTCCGTAAAACCGATCACGCGTAAGCACATCTCTTCAGCACCGGTGACGTCATCATACGTGTAACATTGGGTGCCTCATAAAAATAAACTAAGGCATGTTTAATAAAATTAGGTTTTACTGATTTTTGCATTCGTAATAGCTGTAAACTTGTTTTTTTCTTATGAAGGAATTGACCGAGATATTTTTATATTACCTAGACTAGCTGTTGTTCGCGACTTCGGACGTCGTTTTTAAACCCTCAAAATTAAATATATTGAGGATTTTAAAAAAATCTTGTCGCATATTATGTTGCGTTCGTTATATTATAGCCCACTGTGCAAATTTCAACTTTCTAGCATTAGAGTTTTAATCCTGAGTTAACTTTCAACCCCTTTGGAAATGATTATCAATAAGCGCTGAAATTTGTTTTCTAGTTACACAATAAGCAGTTAAAGTAAAACAATATATTTATTTCTTTATTAGTTTAAAATGAACAATGTCAACATCGTGGTAATTAATATATTAATTTGGTACTAAAGATGCCTAAAATCATAAGAATTACAAATGTTTTTAAATATTATTTAGTATAGTTAAGTTACGTTTTTCTTAACCAAAACTGTTTTCTTTGGCATTTGTATTATTTGTTAGTTATTTTTTTATAGTTACACAATACAACAATATTTTGACAATTAGAAACGTTTTTGTTAGATACGTGTCGAAATAACTTCTAATTTTACAATAATTTACGACTTATTTACGACGATTTTACATTTTCCATTTAAAGCTTGTTTTAGAAGCGAAATATAATACTGTTGAAGTTTAAATATTAGCTATAAACCTCTACTGTAGTTATTCACTATGACTAGTAAGTGATTGACAATGTCATGTCAAGAATTCAAATTTTAACATCAGGTGACATACGAATTTATTGTTGTGATTTATTTTCTTGCTAATTCAATATAAGTTTTCTCACATAAATACTGCGTACTTCATTAGGTTATGGGCCCAGTACAACTTTGGCAGATTGGCATTAAGGAGCATGCACTTCGCTCTCTCGACTAGCGTGCGGTTCATCCTTTCTGACAGTCCGTTTTGTTCCGGCGTGTAAGGAGTGGTGGTTTGATGCACAATACCTGCTCCCTTCAGGAACTCTGAGAATTCCTTGTTGATGTATTCTGTGCCATTATCCGATCTGAGGCACTTTATCTTACATTCAAGTTGATTCTCTGCTTCATTCTTAAACTCTTTAAATTTATTTAAAGCTTCTGACTTGTTTTTAAGGAAGTAGACAGACACCTTTCTAGTAAAGTCATCAATAAAAGTCATGAAGAATCTTGCACCTCCCAGTGACTTTGTCTCCATAGGGCCGCATAAGTCAGAGTGGATGATTTCTAGCTTCTGGGTAGCTCTGGAACCTTCCTTTTTAAATGGCAGCCGTGTCTGTTTCCCTTCCAAGCAAGTTATGCACACACCGGAATCTTTGGACGATATTTGTGCACCGATAGTAGTTTCAGACATCTTATTCAAGTCAGTGAAGTTTAAGTGGCCCATGCGCTGATGCCATAGACCAGCATCCTTAGTATCGACGGCTGATAAGTATGCATGACCCCTATAGGTATCTAGCCGGTACATATTGTCGATAAGGCTTGCCGTTGCAACAACCTGATTGTCTTGGTTTACTATCTCACAGCCATTCTTATTAAAATTAACTTCTCCACCGCTTTTGACAATTTGGCTTACAGACAGTAAGTTCGTGGCAATATCTGGCACATAGAGAACATTTTTGAAGAGTATTTTATTATGCTCGCCTTTCAGATTGCAAACATCCAGAGATATCTTACCACAGCTCTTAACTGGCAGTTCGGTGTTGTCAGCAATTCTGATAAACTTAATTGACGGAGTTATCTTCTCAAAAAGCATGTCTTGGTGCTTTGTCATATGCTCTGCAGCACCAGAATCGACATACCAGGCATTATCGTTTGATGTAGTTGCTACAAACGCTGCTGCATAACTTGAACCAGCACTCTTCCTTTTGTTTTTGGCTTTACACTCTGTGCTAATGTGACCGTATTTGTTGCAGCTGAAGCACCGTGGTCCCTTGCCTTTATGACCCTCATTCTTGGTGTAGCCTTTACTGTTCGAACCATATCTGTGGTGTGCGGCGAAAGCGTTGGACTCAGTTTGTCGAACGTCTTGAAGAATTTTAGCTTTTACGGAGTCAGCTGAGATCGTTACACCGGAACTCTCCATTGCCAGAATCATTGGTTGATAACTTTCAGGAAGACCGGAGAGCAGCAAAGTTCCGAGCCACTCGTCGTCGACCTTGAACCCAATATTGCGTAGTTTGTGCGCCGCTCCCATTACTTTACTGACATATTCTTCGACATTGTGACATCCATTTAATGTCGTTGTGATTAAATCCCTAAGAAGTCCCACTCGGCGCGTAAGCCCGGAGTCGTTGAATGCTTTTTCTAAATTTGCCCACACTTGTCTTGCTGTCGTGGCTTCTTGAATATGAACGTAGTTCACCGGATCAACCAATAGAATTATTTTCGAACGTGCCTTTGTATCCAATTTTGTATCTACGGTACCTGTGCCTTCGACGCAAGTCCACAATTCCTCGTGTTGTAGGTAGGTTTGTACCGCAAATCGCCACGTTTGATAGTTATCACGGCCCGTTAGTTTTTCTATGAAAGCCATCGGATTATTTAAAGACATTTTGTTTTCGAGTCGACGTACTCGATGTGAACAAATTATCGGAAAGGAAAATAGTAATTTTTATTTTCACTGCACTCCCGAGACTATTTGGGCTAACAGCCTGCCCATAACCTAACCACTGGGCTGAAGCAGTGCACTCAGCCGCTTATATCATATGTAGATCACCAACCCGAGCATTATCATACCGAACTCCATACGAAATGTGGTCTGGACACCAACCAGATATAAGTCATATGAGGATTTTTGGGTGTGAAGCCATGGTTCATCTACCAAAAGAGAAAAGGAAGAAGTGGGATGCCAAAGCAGAAAAAATGCTATTTATTGGTTACTGTGAACATACTAAAGGGTACAGGTTCATTAAACCCGGCTCCAGCATTGTTATAAAAAGCCGTGATGCTGTCTTTCTAGAATCTACAGTGAAAAGAAACTTCGTTCCGGTTGAACTGACAAATGAAAATTCTATTTCTATAGATAAGCTAGAAGAAAGCAGTGATGAAGACATCACTGATGACAATGATGGTAGCAATGATTCAACGAATACAGTATTAGAAATGACAACTGAGTCTTACCTATCAGAAGGATCGGAATATCTACCTGATATTGATGTTAAACCTGAGTCTAGCCACATGACATTAAGGCCAAGGAAACAGCCAGAGCCATCGTCCAAAACAAACGGCTTTTTATGTTACAGGGAAGAGACTAGTTTAACTCCACAGACCTACCAGGAGGCTATTAACTCAGTAGAAGCTGCAAAATGGAAAGTCTCAATTAAAGAAGAACTGGACGCTCACGATAAAAACGGAACATGGATCCTAGAAGAGAAGCCTGAAAATGCAAAAGTCATTGGCTGCAAATGGGTATTCCGCCTGAAGGACGAGCCAACCGGAATCCGATACAAGTCACGCCTTTGTGCTAAAGGGTATGCACAAACCGAAGGTATAGACTATAAGGAGACATTCTCACCAACCGTCAGGTATGATTCTATCAGACTATTGTTATCCACAGCTGCTCAACATAATTTGAATATGGTACAGTTCGACGTTAAGACCGCTTTTCTCTACGGCGAGCTTGAAGAGAAAATCTACATGACGCCACCTGAAGGCTTAAACGCAAAACCAAATCAGGTATGTAAATTAGTAAAATCGCTCTATGGTTTAAAACAGTCACCCCGCTGTTGGAACGCTAAGTTCGATTCCGTACTAAAGAAATTTAACTTTACAAAATGCAATGCCGATCAATGCGTTTATGTCGGAGAAGTGAATCAAACTAGATGTTACTTATTAATCTACGTTGATGACGGGCTCTTGTTCTGTGAAAAGGTCTCTATTTTGCAAGACATAATTAAACATCTAGAAATGCACTTCGAAATGAAAACCTGTTCACCAACAAATTTTGTCGGCTTGCAAATAGAGAAGTGTGACAAATACATCTTTATTCACCAGACAAAGTACATCACGCAGTTGTTAAACAAGTTTAATATGAACGATGCAAATCCTAGCAGTGTTCCCGCTGATCCCCACGTAAAGCTGGAGAAAAGTGAGACACCTGGCGAAGACAATATCCCCTACAGAGAAGCCGTGGGATCACTGATGCATGCCGCAATCGTAAGCAGACCAGACATCATGTATGCTGTAAGCTTGGTGAGTCGGTTCCTAAATAATTATAATCAGAATCACTGGAACGCCGTGAAGAAAATATTTAAATATCTGAAAGGCACCAAGGACTATGGCCTATGTTATCATTCAGATGTGGAAAGCAACTTGGTTGGTTACAGTGATGCTGATTACGCCAACGATTGTGACACGAGACGTTCTGTCACTGGATACGTTTTTATGAAAAATGGCGCAGCTGTCACTTGGGCAAGTCAAAAACAACAAAGCGTAGCCCTATCCACAACCGAATCGGAATTTATGGCTGCTTGTGCAGCAACAAATTCAAATTCAAATTCAAATATTTTATTTCAGACAACATGGTCCATTTTGTGTTAGTATACATTTATTCTGTTGTTTTAAAACTAAGTTAGTAATTAATATTATTAAGGTACCTAAAATAAAATTATATGTAAAATAAAATCATAAAACTTAAAACTTATATTCTAAATTGGACTTTACCAGCTTAATCAGCCCGAAGACTATAGGGCAATCAAATTTGCTGGCAATCATCCTAAGAATAATGTTGCTGCTGCCTCGCATTCTGCCCAATAAGGAAGCAGCTTTCTTGCGTAGGATGGCGTGAAACCCATCCACTCTAGCATCCGCAAACATTTTTGAAGCGCTACAGAAGCGAGGCAGCCCCAACAGCATTCTAAACCCATTATTAAATTGGACTCGAAGAGCATTGTAAGCCTTTTGGCTGTATTTGACCCATAGGCTACCCGCGTACATAGACGTACAGTACGCTTTAAATAGTGTTATTTTAACATCGTCCGAACACTTGGCAAACCTACGAGCCAACATATTAGCCCTGACTGACAATGCTCTGCGTTCCCTTTCCATGTCTGCATCATCTCTAAGATCCTCTGTAACATAATGCCCCAAGTACTTGAACTGCTGTACCCTTTTAAGTTCAGTCCCGTTTAGAGTTACAGATGGTACGTGTTGAGGGCACTTGTTACCGGCCCTAAAGATCATGAGCTCTGACTTCTTACAATTATATTGCAGGCCATGTGCCTTCGCATAGCGTTCACATATAGCAATTAGTGTTCTGAGCGCACCCACAGAGGGAGCCAGCAGCACCATGTCGTCCGCGTAACTGATATTGTTGACGTTAATGCCACCAATATGACAACCGGCATGCGTGCTGCTAAGCTCCTCTATGAGCTCGTTTACATACAGGTTAAAAAGACAGGGCGACGTTAAGCCACCCTGTCTTACTCCACACTCCATCCTGTACGGTTCAGACAACTGCCCAGCCCACTTGACATGGTTTATCTGGTTACTATACCAGAATCTTAAAATATTTACAATGTCAGGAGGTACTCCCGCTTTGTCTAACTTCCTCCAGAGAATGTCGTACGAGACAAGGTCGAACGCCTTCGACAGATCCAAAAAGCATGCGAAAACCGGTGTCCTTTTATCAGCGTAATATTTGACAGTATGCTTGAGACTCAGGATAGCGGTTTCAGTAGAGAGACCCGTTCTGAATCCGCAACGAAAGCAACGAAAGAAGCCATCTGGCTAAGGCAAATGATGTTTGACATTGGTCAGTTCAAGCAGGACTCTATCTGTTTGAATCTTGATAATCAAAGCGCAATTTGTGTGATTAAAAACATAGACTATCACAAACGGTGCAAACATATTGATGTTAAGTTCAACTTCGTTAAAGAAAAGTTCTCTGAAAAGGTTATTAATCTCAACTATGTCAGTACCGATAATCAAAATGCTGATATGTTAACCAAAGCCTTGTCTAAAGATAAATTTATAAAATTCAGATGTGAAGTTGGAATGATGTCCAAAATGGACCTACGCAATCTAACTTAACATGTCTATTTTTATCTATTTACATTCCTGTATTCTTGTGTGGTTAACGAGTTTATTTTATTTGTTTTGCTAAAGAGGTATAGCTCAAATTTAGTGAGGGTGTTGAAGTTTAAATATTAGCTATAAACCTCTACTGTAGTTATTCACTATGACTAGTAAGTGATTGACAATGTCATGTCAAGAATTCAAATTTTAACATCAGGTGACATACGAATTTATTGTTGTGATTTATTTTCTTGCTAATTCAATATAAGTTTTCTCACATAAATACTGCGTACTTCATTAAATACGTAGGTATGTATTATATGTAACGATGTTAACGATAACAATGTAACGATTGTTATAAAATTGGACAATTTTCGAAATGAACACGACATACCTTATTGAAAAGCAATAAAAAATGAAAAATTTATATTTAACCAGTTTTTGCAGGCGATCCACTAGCGCCAATAGCGGCGAATTCACTCGCGGTAATCCTCATTGGTCACTGTAGGACTATGACTGGCATAGTTAGGCTGTAAATCAGATTGTAAGAAATCTCTTAATATTTGTCACTTTGACATGGTTCTAGAGTGGCCTAGGGTTCCCATTGGTTGACTGTATGTTACAGCTAGAAACTTTATATGAGCGTAATGTAGGATAAAAAATATCTGTAGTAAAGTTACTACTTCACATAATTGATATCGAATTATTTTCTTGCTAGCTTTCTTGGTACTCATTACCTAGTTATTTAGATACTCAGGCCCACAAGCTGTCAAACTCCATACAACAAACGCTTAAGAGTCCGGTATACTTTTAAAAGTGAAAATCGCTAATAATGAAATAATGCATATAAATTGCAATTGTTAAGATAGTATGAAGTATTGGTATTGCAAAAAATAAGTTTGATATATTATTATTTAGTATACAAAGACACAATTCTTACTGAGCTTGTTTTGCGAGTTGTATCTAAATTTTTTTTCTGTACTAGGTACCTAATTTATTTGTAATGTAAATTATCTGCACCTTTACTTTTATGAAATAGATTTAATACATACCCAAATATACCTGCTAAACTTTGGCAATTTTTCTTAAATTTGCTCTAGTTAAACGTACATTTATTCGAATAATATATGAAAATTACGACTCATTTTCCAACATATATATATATTTTACATACCGGTTTGATATCAGTTTGTCAAAAACCCCAAGTATTTACCTCTTCGAGCAAAAATCACGAAACAGTCTCCAGATTTAGGTACATTATTAAAAGTTTAAAAACAAAAACATTGAAATTATGTTCCGTAATATATTTTAAAAACTAGTCAAATTCTTGTTAGTTGCTCCCATACAGCTTGGGTATTTGATACGGGCGAATATTTTAATGACGATTACTATTGGACCTAGAAAACCTATTTATATTAATTTATTTTAGAAATTAAGATATTTTTTTTTATACATAAAAATTCAGCACGCAATGTATTGCATCCACATAAATTAACGTAGTTATCTAAACGTCATACGAGTATCATATCATTGCAGCTCTGTAGCACCTTAGAAAAATCATTACACCTAATTAATAACACAATTTAACGAAATTATTATCCCATACGATTCATATGAACAGGTACTATAGCTGGATTAATTATTCGCCCGTATCAAATTAAATTACCCACGCTGTATTATACGTATAGTATCAAAAAGTTGAGCAAAATTGTAAAAAAAGTATACCGGACTCTTAACTCCGGGTTATGTGGCTAGCCCCGAGTGTAGTGCTATTAAGGCCAACTTGCACCCAGGGTTAGCCTTTAACCCGGAGTTAAGCATTCCAATTTCATACAAAAAAACACTAAACTCCGAGGTATGTGGCTAACCCCGGGTGGTGCAAGTGGCCCTTAAAGTAATACGTAGTATTCATACTCGTGAACAAGTGCGGTCGGGTCTAAAGGAAATCGTACATCTTCATTAATCCGATTATCACCCTATTTTATATGCAAATCGCAGTGTCCCTTCCGACTCCATTATTCCAGAGTCCAAGTGTGTCATTCCTATCAGCTTAAATAGCCTGCTTAATACGGGTACTCAGAAGCTAGCTGATTATTATACTGGTTGCTTTGTAGTATAGTTATACTCGTACTGTAATCAGAGGCAGGCCTTTTAAAGATATCCATCATGTCGTTATTTTGCATACATATATTTATGTTATAACGATATATTTTACCCTTTTAAAACGATATACATTAACCAAGAACCACAATATTATATCGGTATTTTATAACGTTATAGTCTTAATTTCCTTGTGATATGGTATAACGTTATAAAGTAATATCAATATCATTTTAATGATATTGTAAAATACAACGTAATATGATATCGGTATTTTTCATACCGGTTTAAATGCCTGATTAGAGGGCAACTGTCCTCTCGAACCCATAACCCATTGCGCCAACTGGAGGTTAGCCAACTAACCCGTAGCTAAGCGAAATTAAAAAAAAAATATTTTATTGAGTCTTTATAAATGTAATGTAATTGAATTAGTTCTCTCCAAATTATCTGAAACAGAAACCAAATTATTTTCTTTCCGCTTCAGAATTGTCTAAACAGCCCGTCAAGAATAATATTTTTTTCAGGCTTATTTACTGCAGCATTATTCAAAATAATTAGAATAGACGCCGAAGGTCCGTAGAGAAATGAGCTTCGTTCTTCAGACTCCAAGCAAGCGCTTTATTGGAACATGATATCTTTAAATTTGATTCATTCAAGAAAATTTCTCATCGGGGTTGGCGTTGGTGCAAATATTCGATAGGCCTTTTCTCTGAAAGAGCTTACGTAAATATTTTACATTGAAGTTTAATTAGTAATGTGAAGCTATAACACTACAAACAGTAACATGAATACTTAAATGAAATCTAATAATAATATTTATAATTATAGATAAAGATAATAAGAAAAAACTACCAAGAAATAACACTCGTAAAATCGATTCGAGGATTCTATTTTTGAAATCGGCTTTATACGAATAGTAGCGTGGTACGAAGTAAACGTTTATAATGTTATGCGTATATTTATAATTATAGATAAAGATAATAAGAAAAAACTACCAAGAAATAACATTCGTAAAATCGATTCGAGGATTCTATTTTTGAAATCGGCTTTATACGAATAGTAGCGTGGTACGAAGTAAACGTTTATAAATGTAATGCGTATATTTTTTTTTTGATATTATTATCTATTTTTAAAATATATACAGTAAGTGTAACTTACATAGCTGCTACCTCTACCTTAAATGTTAATAATTCATTCTTATTCACCGGTTTCAGTGATTTCTAATAAATGAGGATGGTAATTTTGTGCACTAAAACTGTTTTCAAAAAATAAAATATGTATAACTATAATAAAAATGTAAAAATCTTTCAAGTACAAAAAACAGAAGCCGTAATAAAATCTTCGTTTTGAATTTAAATCTCGTTCGGCCTTCAGTTCAACAAGACATAATCTCGATGGAGCTTACGGTCGAATACCAGCAGCCATTATACTGTCATTAAGAGTGGCAGAGGAACTGACAAAGAGTCCGATAAGGGAAGATAATTATCTTATTGTAGGCAAAGAATAGAAATCTGTTTTTAGTCAGTTTATGCTCCAATTGAACTTTTGTGAAGGATAGATAGTCAGCAGGATTCTTTCAATTTACGAGAGTATTAATTTCATTTTCATCTAAATTCAAGGGTCCATATCGATAACAAATCGGTAAAAAATGGCTTATTGTACGTACATTGTGCATTGCAAATCGAATTGAAAATACCTATATATTCATTTGCGGTATAAGTACCTATACGAGTAAACATAGAGATACACTTTCAAATAATTATTTACTTACAATGTCGTATATACCTATTTAACTCGTAATACGTTCACGTAAACTGACGATATATTTTAATCGACGATCGAACTCAATGGGAGCTACCGTATTGTCGCTCACCAGGCGGCGCCACTCATGAATGGGTTTGAAATGTTCCCGCAGGACCCACGTTCTACTAGCGCCCCTAGCAGAAAATCGACTCGCGGTAATCCTCATTACGAGGTATGAAAATACTGTAAATTCTAATTGTACAACAGTATGCTCAAGCATATTGTTGTACTATTTGGAAAGGCGTTTGCAAAATATTATATGGTTTTACTTATGAAATAAAAGCTGCAGTATGTTTCTCAATACAGTCGTAACTACTAATAAAGGATATGCTTATATCTTTCCTTTGAACGGCCTCCTAGCCTAGTTGGTAGTGACCCTGCCTACGAAGCAGGAGGTCCCGGGTTCGAATCCTGGTCAGGGCATTTATTTGTGTGTTTATCACGAATATTTGTTCCTGAGTTATGGATGTTTTCTATTTATTTAAGTATTTATATGTATCTGTCTATTATATATATCGTCGCCTAGTACCCACAACACAAGCCTTATTGAGCTTACCGTGGGACTAGGTCGATTTGTGTAAGATTGTCCCATAATATTTATTTATTTATTATTTATTTATTTTCAAAATACGCAAAAAGTATCCGACGCCAGATATTCCAAAATGTTTAAGATCTCGTTGCCAACAAACGGAATTGTTCCAAACACACCTGTTCGGAAAATCGACGAGTTTTATCACAGATTTATTCTACAAGTAGACGTGGAAAATTTGCCGAGCCTTGTTATTGTCGGTGTCGAATATCCAAAATGGCGAACGTGAACAAGGGATCCACTGTAACTGAAAGCGAAGCAAACAACAGGAAGGGAAATTTTATAGCTAAAACCCTAACATATTTTACAACCCGGAGGCAAAATAGCGGAACTTTGTCACGCAGGTTGGTATAGATAAAATATATTCGGATCAGCTATCAATGTTGGCTAAATTATGACCGGAATGTTTCAGGGAAAGTTTGAATATATACTTATATATAGAATAGTGATTTGATATTATTAATTATTTGAGGTCGAATATGTAACCTTAAAAAACATATGTAACCTTAACAAGGAAATGGTGCATACCGTGGAGGCATACACACACAAAAACTTATTTGTCGTCTGTACTTTACTCATATGCCATATTATGTCAGACATTGTATTGTATAAATGTATAAAAAAATCTACACGAAGGAAAAGTCAAGTTCCCATAAACATTTATTTAATTATGTGTGATCTAGGTTATTATACCCATTAATATAAAATTGCGCTCTTTTGAATATTATAGTATAAACAGCAATGACTTATTACTTATCGTAATGCTGTTAATACGTTACTACTGTAAAGAGCACAATTTTCTATTAATGGGTAAAGAAATTTAGTTGTCACATACAATATAATAAATCAGTTAAAGAGAACTAGACTTTTTTGTAGGTTAATGTATATAAATTGAGCATCTATCGTAAAATACGAAAGAAAAACATGTAGGTGTATTATAATGATAATTAATAGAAGACCTCAATAATTCAGAATATCAAGTTTCGTGGTTTTAATTACCATGTAAGGCCTTTCATTTTATTGTAAGTATAACAAATTGTGCGACAACCATACATACACGGAACATTTCACGGCCAAAGTAGCAATCCTCATTTTACGTAATATTTTGTTAGGTGCGATTTTTACATCAAACACGAAAGTCAGGTTTCAATTTCATCCCTGACTTTGATACGGCTTCATTGCTTTTGGCTCCGTTCAGAAATTGGATCCTCACAACAAACCTAGCGTTTTAAATAAGTACTAACAATGTTTGTATTTATAAGAAGTATAGGTATACTATTAAACAACTACCTAAATACAGCGCAGTTTTTAGAAACAATAAACAAGTTAAATAAAGCTGTAAATCAGTAATAACTGGTGTTTGTGCGGTCACAAACATCTTCTTAATTGCTAAATCGAATGACGTCTAATAACAGCAGTAAACAAATAAACATTTACCAAAGTACTGCCATATTTTCGCAGTATAACTTGACGATAATTCATATTGGGTCGAAACGGGGTGCGGCGGCCGAAATGGGGTACAAGGGCGGGGGGAGAGTGGGGTAAACGAATCAAATAAAATGGCCACCGGATAGGCGCAATAAAACTGCCCATTACATGAGTAAATAAAATCAAACCTCTTCTGCATAGAAATCTGTAAATGTTAAGCTGTTTTTACACGCATGACGCAAATCTACAATTAAAGGACGATTTTGTCTTGTAATTAATTCTAAATCTATAATATGACCTTCAATTACCTATTGAAAGAGTTGAATGATGTTGGATAGTGTTTAACAATCGAACTGTAAGCCGCTATACCCTTTACCTATAAGTAAAATGATCTTAATATAACTCATAATTATCAAAGTTACCAGGAACAAATAAGATGGAATGATGTGTACTGAACCCCTTTACACGAGCAGTTCTTTTGTATGGGCGGAAAGCGTTCTAACTATTTAGACGAAAATTGGTATAGATATGCAGTTTTTGGGGGTGAAAAGTCGATCTAGTTTCGTTTCGATATATTCGATAAAACACGCATTTTCAAGGATTCCGAACTTTGCTTTGTCACAATTAAATTTAGGTCAACCTTTCAAAGTTCAACGGCCGATAAAATAAATTAAAACATACATATAATGATTTGGAATGACCTTTACACATCTTACTCAAACACGGGGAGATAAAAATGGGTCGTAAGAAAGACAAATCACGTTGAGCTCAAAGTATTAACAGATATGATTTTTTGACTTACAAATACCCGCTTTCGCCTATCATGTGGGTAAAAATGCTCCAAAAAGAGTCGCAGCTATAAATCTTAACTGGAATACATTCTGGCGATAGCTGACCAAATTGCGCACACTGTTGGCAACACTGGGTACAAAGGTTGCGTATTAGGTTAGAGTTAAATTACGTTGTCCGTGGTTTTTAGGGCCCCGTGGGGACGAACCTTTATATAAATTCATGTGTGAGTGACGGCGGGATGTTTGTACGAAAGCATGTGAATGATTAGTTGGAACTAGTTTTTATGAGTTTATCAGAAATATTTCGGTGCTTGTGTCCCTAGAATCTAATTAGTCTGATTGCGAGCGAGATATTTATTGAAATAGAAGGACATCTAAAGTGTTTCGTAATGCCGGTACATACTACTACAGGTACATATAAATGTGCATACCGGGTGTTTCCTGACTGACGGTATGACTCACGAAAGTTTACATTATATGATTAGGCTATTTAAAATATATCCCCTAATATCGACGCAGGAAAAAAACCTTTTATTATATAATATTATATATATTAATTTTTCCAATAGGCAAATATCTACCGAAATTACGCTGGTGGCAGTAAATAACAACAAAAGGGTATTCTCTTTCCCAAAATAAGCACGAATGACTAAATATCTAAAATTTTCACATAAATGAAGAAAGCAATAGATTTCTACAACGAACGTTGTTAATACCCAAAATAACTTTTACATTTTACTTTTAGAACCTTCCAATTATGGTAATCAATCTGAAATTTTGCATCGCAATGGACCTTTGATGTTTATTATCTAGCCTCCTCCCGCGACTGTATTTGCGTAGAAATGAAACCTTTGACCCTTAGGGCATAAGGAGTATATATCCCATCCTATTATGAACATGATTTTTCTTTAACAAATTTTAAAATCGACTAAGTTTTTACACTTTTTACATCCTCATTTGTTAAGAGTTTAACCCCTTTTTTGCCCCCTCAGAGGTTTTTTAGTAGAATGTTTGTCAATAAGGTGAATATAATGAATGAAATATTTATTTCAGACAGCAGGGTGTCCATATTTTTTTATATCTTTACAAAGTTATGTTATTAAACTACTTATACCTAATATTAGTAGAAAACATAATGCTCATTGGACCGAACATGCATCAGCATCCTACGACATATACGACTATGCATAATACGACTATGTAGGTATTAAGAAAACCTTTTTACCTAATAGAGATATCTCAATAGACATTATTATTAAATTGTGCTCTAAAAACCGAGATTAATATAGATCTTTTGAATGTGATCTTTAAAACAATTACATACTTACCTTTATTATATTAAAATTACGAATAACAATCACGTATTTTTAGTCACTATGCGCGACATATTTCGGACATTTTAGGATGCCATTATCAAGCGTCAACGCGCCTAAAAGCATAAGCGACGACGCGTGCGGGCGGACTACGCTTCTTCTTGCCACGCTCAGCGCCCTTGACGACAGAATCCGATGAGGATGATCGGTCTTAGTCCTGGAACCACGGGATCGTTCGACTGTAAATTTGGTTCATATAATGTAAATAGTAATACGAATCCTTAAATATTTTGGACACATTACCCGAAACGAAAGTTCCATGGAACGGCTAGTTCTGTTATTCAAGGACGGATGGAAGGCAGACGACCCAGAAGGGCCAGAGGACACTCACCTACGCGTTGGACAGACTTAATTAAAGCTGCGACACAAACCACCATAGTCCAATGTTCGCGTAACGCTGAAGACCGTAACAAGTGGAGGAGCATTGCGAGGGCTACACTATCCACAGTCGCCCCGCCATCATAAAACCACGACCACTCTGTCAAGAGTGAACGACTAAGGAGGGAATGTAAATGGCGGCAACCACCGAACTCACTGTGTCTACTACACTGTAACCAGGGACCGGAACCGGTTACCATAACCCGGGTTTTTCATAAGGTTATTTTAAAGGTTGTTTTCAAAACACCTCCAATATGGTTAACTCATGATACGGAAACCTTAATCATTCGGAAACCTTATCGGTCCAGTTAACCCCAATTAACCTCTAACCAGTAACTAACCGCAATGAATTCTGTTAGTGTTTTAATCTGTTTTGAACAGTTCAAACGAAAGTAATCTTTATACGCCCAGGAATTAGACTTAATATTGAATGACCATGGCTAGGAGTTAGGACGTTGTCGCTCGCTGTGGAACCAGGTTTGTTTTGCTCTTAGTGTGGCATCGTTTCTTTATTTCCTTACTATATTTAGGCTAGCCTAACATTTTTATTATCATACATAGAAATGAAAGCGGCGTGAGCGTTTGTTTCTACTACGCTCAAGTTTATTTATTTTTCTTGTAGTTAATCAGTCAAATATAGGTAGTCGTAAATAATCATCATACATGGGTAACTTAGCGCAATTATTCTGATATTATTTAAAAACAAAACATAACTATTAGTCTCAGATTACGAAGCGATAAAATTCAGCAAATAGTGCTATTTTGTGAGTACATCTTGTGACGGCTGTCGGTAAAGTTAAAACTTTTTAAAATCTCGACATTGTTATCCTTTGTAAAACCAACAGCTAATTACCTGCACGAAATAGTACCATAAAGAACAAGAGATATTTTATTAATAACAACAGTATTCCTTTGGCAATAAAGTTCAAATTGTTATAGCATGCACTCAACGTATAACCTTTTGAAATTAAGAACCGAGGCGTGGTCAACCAGGTGTCTGTTTATTTTTCATAATTAAAAGTTGATTTGATTATTGTAGCTTGTGTTAAATTTTGCAACTTATGTAGGTAGATATTAAAAAAAGTGGGAACAGATTTCTTATCGATTTGAGGATATTGTGCAAGCTTCAGTCGCTATGCTACCAAGTACCGGCAACGTTAGTTACACTGTATTCTATTCCCGATATTTCTTACAATCGACAACTGGCCTACTTTTTGGATTTTTAATGCATTTGGATTCTTGAATTTTTAATCCATGCTTAGTTCATACACTACTCAACTACAGCAAAAATAATATAATAAATACCACCCTCTAACTAAGACTTGCAAAACACGCTACCGGAGGCCTATTGCATAATCAGTTGTAGCTTGTAATATTAGCGGAAGTCTCTTTTCAATCCCTTTTATTAGAAAGAGAGTTCCGCTAATATTTTAAGTTACAAAATAAATTATACAATTGTATCCAGGTGGTCAGATCATATTTCATTTCTAAAAGGTTTTATGTGAAATGCGTCCTATTCCAATTTGACCCTTATTCTTAAGACAGTAAATTTGTAATTTATATTTTAGGTTTTTGTATTACTGCATTTCATTTTCTGCAGGTAATTAGCGATTGGGTTTAACAAAAGACACTACAATACTATTCATAGCAGATAAGTTTCAAGTGGAAATCGTGATTTTAAAATGTTTACATTATAAAACGGTGAATAGTTTTTATCTTTCCTTAATTTCTCACATATGCGTCAAGAGTGATAATGCGACAATAAAAGTCTTGTTTATTACCAATCTTAATACGATTTTGCCGGCAATTACTTTCTTTTCTTACCTGGGTGCGTAGCCAAGATGCCAACCGCTCACGCTCACTCGCTAATGAAATGCAACTGTCATTGTCACGCTAATAAGAAAGAGAGATAGAGAGAGGTAGCTACGATACATTATTAAGCGTGAGCGATTGGCATCTTGGCTACGCACGCTGACGTCTGACGTGTTTTCACTTGAGACCGCTATTTGCTACCATTGGCAAAACAAAAGTATGTATTTGAGTTAATTGTAAGCAAGTGCAGCAAGCGGTGCTCCAAATGATTATGACATACTTTGATATTGGATACTTATTATTATATTATTTTTTCGTATCTCGTATTATCGTAGTAATGAGCAAAATTTGTATAATCGTACGAGTTTGAGATTATGGCTTCCGATTACAAGAGTACACGCTGACACGTGGCTCCGTGTACACGAGTCGTGTCTTAATTACACGTGGCCTAATGGCATGTTCCAAACAGGGCAGAAAACCGGTATCGTGTGTGACAACGACATTTACAAGACGCTTCTGTAATGTGTTTAAATTAATTTGAAAATGTACCGACAATAAATGAGTAATTAAACATCTATAATTTATTTTATTACATTACAATATCGCATCTCGAGATACTCTGGGTATAACTTTTTTAAGTAGGTATATTCACGGAAATACTACTAAAATTACAGTCTTTCTCCGGGACCACGGGGGCAATGTCGCCCTTGAAACGTCGGAGGTTTGTTTTCAAAGTTTATACACGATTAAGCCCCGTTTTCGTAAATTTATAATACTAAAATTATAATAACAATATCTAATTATATACAAAATCTAACAATGAACAAGAGTTTTCTACTGATTTTATTTCCTTTAAGAACTCTCATATGTACAGGAAGAATAATTATAATATAATTTGATGGCCATAGAGTTACAATTTTTTTTAAGCTATTGCATAGCTTCTATCGCGGGCCTTGAGCGCGGGGACCGAATCCAGAAATTCCGTAACGAAAAAAAACCTGACGCTCCCCACTCCGACGGACCGAAACCGACTTTATTCACTTTGTTACAAAGTTCTTTATCGAGGAAAGGATATATCTCCAAACGAATGTCGCTAAGTGTCATATTCTATACAAAATATTGAGGACAGTAGCTCTTATTACCAGAGATACGGCGATGTCAAACGTCAAAATAAACACTATTATTATAGTCCCGCCAAAATCAAATATGTTAGTCGCAAACTTATGTTTCTTATTTCAGTTATCATAAACCTATAGTTTCAATGATAAATATTCCTGAATAACCAACAGCTACTGTAAGATAATAAAACCCACATATATTGTAAAATAATGTTGACAACTTTTCTATCAAAAACATTGAATTTGAAAATGAATAATGATCCACAAGAGTCTACAACAAAATATGGGACCACCATTGACGCGGTATTTTCTAGGTATTTAGAGGATATTAAGTCGCAAACTTATGTTTCTTATTTCAGTTATCATAAGTTTCAATGATAAATATTCCTGAATAACCAACAGCTACTGTAAGATAATAAAACCCACATGTATTGTAAAATAATAAAAACATTTTAAACAATATTAACTTTTTATTTGTTAAATAATAGAAAAATTTGTTTTCTTATCGGTCACCACGCTCAAAAAGTGTAACTTGAATTAATATCAAAGAAAAAGAAATACTGCATGAATAAAATAAATAAATAATTATAATTGCATATGTTGATACAAAATGATATGCAATAGCTTTACCGCGGCAGTCCCCGAGTGCCACACGTATTTTTTGAAATAGTTTTAATGTCTGATGTGTCGGTATTTAGATCGTGTTTATATCGTTTTTCCCTTCCTTTCATTTTAAACAATTCTATATTATGTTTTACGAATATACACATAACAAATACATATAAGGATGGCAAGGGTAGTATACTTTTTTAAATAATGGCTTGCAACTATCTAGGTAATATGCTCCACACAAAGATCTTACTCGTAAACACTTTCTTTGGGCTAAGAAAACCTTATCAGCATCTGATGAGTTGCCCCATATTATTATTCCGTAACAGATTTGCGACGATACATAACCGTTATAGGCTGCCGTTGCTGCCGCCTCAGAGACGGTTGCTCGCAGACGATACAAAATATAATCTACTGGGTACAAAGGGTATTAATATGGGCTTTCCAATTACAAACCTTATCATTCTTAATTCCTAGAAAAACTGCACTTTCCGTTTCATTAAGTTGTACTTACACCATTAAAATCGGCAGATAATCTAATTGATTTGCTATTATAAGTTTGAAATTAAACCAGTTGTGTTTTGGTTAAGTTAACTTTGAGATTATTATTTTCTAACCAATTTGTTACATTTGTTAATGTAGGTACATGTAATAATATTTCATAGAGAACCATCTGTATTTTCTTTAATTACTATGGTTGTGTCATCTGCAAATAGTATAGTGTCATTTTGTGTGGCGCCAGGTAAATCGGTGATGTAAAGTAAAAACAAATACGGCCCTAGTATACTACCCGATGGCACGCCGCATGTGTTAATGATGAACGGCGAATTATACGTTTTGTTAAGGTTTTTAACTATTTTTGTAACTTCTACACATTGTCGCTGTCCATTGAGATAGCTTTTTAGCCAACAGTACGCTTGCCCTCTTATACCGTATTTAACTATTTATATTACTTTAATAGCAATGTTTCATGGCACCCTAGATCCATAAAGCCATCCAGGATCTAGATTTCTGCTCATTCTATGCATTCGTGTACATACACACAGAAAACATAGAAAAGCGGAAGTGTTTACCGTGACACCAATTAGTAGGTATAGGTATCGGGATACAAAGTATCAACTCAAAATATGTGTAATAATAATTTGACTGGATTACGTAAATTGTAAGAATATTAATGTAAAATACCAGACCAAGATAATATAACGCATCGCGGCTTAGACATTGCCGAGATTCATTGTTTATGTGGAACCGATAAGGGCAATAACAATAAGCCTGCACTCGGTCGGTATTCATCTTTGTGCACTTAAATGTCATTGTCTCATGAGAGTAATTAGTAAAAACAATGCAAGTAAAGTTTTTGAAGCAGGAATTTCTAGAGCTGCTTTCAATATTATCATTTTAAATTGCCATAATTTTTATAACGATACCGTCCGTAGTCTGCACGTGCAAGGCCATTTTTTTGTTTTATAAACGAGCCTTTGTTAATATGAGCACGTCGGCTCCAAAAGCTAATCCTAATAATTACCTAACTACTAGATGTGGAAACTTAAGTGGCGAGTTGGCTATATGTTCAAAGTTTAGTGACACCTCTCTACCCCCAGCCCTCATACTGGTGTTGCTCTCGAGCTCTCTTAGATGTCGCTTTTTGTGGGGGCCCATCTTATGTGGGCGAGTCACCGTTTGCCGTAAATTAAATTTATTACCATTTTGTTAGGCAGACGTCTGATTTTATTCTCTATAATACAGTATTTAGTCACCTAATAGACCAGTATATTTTAGTTTCCATTAAATCTCAATAGTCTATACACCCTGGCGGTGCTGCCTCTGCATCCCATAACTCGGGCAGGTGCATAATTCGCTCGGTGTACCCCTTACATTTCATTAAATTGTCGAAAGGGTCTCAGCGTGTTGGCTTCGGCTCCGCGTACGCCTCCCAAAGATCCGGAACACAATTGTTCCGTGATGGGAAGACCTACCTATTATGAAGATTTAAGACAAAAGTGCGATATTATTTTTTACTATCGTTGTAGAATTGTTTTTGCTGAATATTTTGTATTTTGATTGTTGTTCACATTGATCATAATATGTACTACGAGTATGTCTAATTTTTTGTTTGTATCCCTACTTTTTATTTTAATTATCATGCACTGTTACTTTACACGCCAAGGGGCCTTACCATGACGTCTTAACGTGATTCAGTTTAGGGCCTAAACTGAGTCGCTGCCATACAACTCAACACAGGTTCCTTACCTGAACCTGAACCTTAACTGAAATGCGTTAAAGGGCATTTTCAGAAAAAAGTGCACCCTTTTAATGAAAATGGGTCCTCAATTTTCCATAAAAAAAATTTTTTGTCAGGTTTGTAACGGCCCATACGAAATGTATGAAAAAAATGCGTTACAAAGCTGACAAAAAAAACGGGACACTATTTTTCTTGTTTCCAATAGTAATCGTGATTCTGGTTACAAAAAACCCAAAACCTCCTATATTCAAAAAGAAATGAAAATGGTACCCTATTTTTGAAAATGCCCTAAAACGTTATGGTAACGGATAAGGATGGGTTAGGTCCGCGTGTATTTAAGATCTGTTTCTACGAGTACCACGGATACTCGGATCTAAATTACACGCGAGCCCGACTTGTAAACTTGGCTACCTAAGTTGTTTAATTATCATTGCACGTGCAGTATTAGACCTATTCGTTCCTACTACAATGGTTTTGAATGTTTTGATTAAATAACTTAACAAAAAATAACCGACGTTAGTCGTAAGACTCGTAAGAGATATTCACTAAATTCGTTGAACAAGTTAAATCCGTCAAAATAAACACTACGAATAACTTTAAATCACAACATGCAAGCAAACGTAATGATGTTGCAGTTTCATTAATTGCAATTTTGTTTAGTACTACACTTTTAATTTTCGAAAGCTTAAGAAATTCACGTAATTAATAGAAGTATATTTATTTATTATAACGTGAATTGAAGTTGTAAGGTATGACATTTTATTTGATGAAATAAGCTAGTTCAATCTAACGGGTTGTTGTGTATTTGAAGAAAAATAAGAAATTATTAACACGTGCCGTCGCGTTGCCGTCTTCGCTTTAATTTGAAAGTGTAAGACGTAGAAACCGCTTGTTATTATTAATACAACTCTAGTGTAACGGCTTATAGTTCAAAATTGATTGAAGTGACAACTATGAAACAAACCTGGGTTATTCTACCTGTTGGACCCAAAAAACAGTGCAAGATACAAATGTCCTAAGTACGAGGTTTTTATATGTCCTTTACGACATTTCTATCGTTCACTGTTGACACGGAATTGTCTTTGCCGATGCCAGCCTCTACTGTTATTAGATATTGAATCTAATTTACTTACACGTAAAGAGTATAATCGTTTGTTATAATAAGGTTAACAGTAACCTAAAGAAAACCCCAAACAAAAACCCTATCGGGATTGGGTTTTGCAGTTAACCGGGTTATGGTTACTGTTACAGCAACATTTCGCTTACCGTTTGTATTCGGTTACTGAATGTTGCTGTTACAGTATCATTGGGTAACAGATATGATTAGGTAACCAACTCGATAGGCTTAAGCCTAAAGAGGGGTTTTCCGGTCCCTGACTGTAACTACCTGCACCGAACTTTTGACTACTTATAGACTATAGGTCTCCATGGAGTTGGCACTACCCAGCCACTATCTCGATTAAAATTATTAAGACTTGCTATGGCAAGTCCATCATATTTACACTGCGTATGTGCTCCAACAGTCTCGTAGAAACAATTTGTCCAGTTTCCGCCGTGGCAGAACATACCTGCTATACTAGCGCGCTGCATTTTGTCCGTTTCGATAGACCAAGATTGCTGGTACGGGAAAATGCTTTGTCCCACGCAAAATACGCCAAGCTATAGAAATAGGTCGGCGCCCTAATTGTTATCTGTAATTTTATTTTAAATAAATAAATATTGTGGGACAATCGTGCACAAATCGACCTAGACCCACGGTCTGCTCAATAAGTTTTGTGATGTGGTTACTAGACGACGATATATATAATAGATAGATACGTATAAATACTAAAGTACATAGAAAACATCCATAACTCAGGAACAAATATTCGTGATAAATACACAAATAAATGCCCTGACCAGGATTCGAACCCGGGACCTTCTGCTTCGTAAGCAGGGTCACTAACTCACTACCAACTAGGCTAGGGGGCCATTAATATAATACTAGTTATTATAATACCAGCTTTTTCCCGCGGCTTCGCCCGCGTACTAAACGTAATTTTCAACCGTCTACAAATGAGGTGATTGTCAGTTGGGCCGGTGTATTTATATGTACATAATCGTATATAGGTAGATAAAAACACAACAACAAATACTAGTCTTTAGGTGAAATTTATCATTTACAAAATTGAATTAAATTGTCGGATATCAAACATGATCTTTAACAAGTAATTGTTGTAATCTACTATTTTTTATACGTCACCTGAGATCTCAAAACAATGCGCCTTAAATGTATCGCAAGTGTTTTCTTTTTGAGAAAAACAAAACATGTTTTAGATGTTTGGATAACCGCTAATCTAAGTTCTTCAAGTTAATATAACTTTCCTCGTTTCGTGTTCGCATGAACATATTTTAGGAAAGTCATGAATAATAATTTTATGGTAATAGCCAATGGATACGCCGTTATACTAAACTTCAAAACAAAATTGGAAAAATATTTTGATACTCATGACCTACTTACTAAAGATTATTGAAACGCAGTGTTAACAAAACTGGTATTTGTCTATCTTGTCAGCGAAAGAAAAGAGACTTTTAAGTTTAATTGAATTTCTTACATTTAAAGGTTACAAACTTGGACAGATATATTAGGTATTTAGACAGTCTAAAACTGCCTTAGACTGCGTGTTATGAGTAAAATAATTACGTATTTCAGGTATACAATTGTAAGCATGTCTATGCTGCCTAAAGCGGTTTGGAAACTGCACCTGCACCTTTGAATTTGTTTGGGTATGCATGCACTGCACATCACTTCACAGCACTCAGCAGGTTTCTTCACTGTAGATGCTTCATGATATTTTCGTTCACCGACAAATCACAAGTTTATTGAATTGTACGAATATAAGTCTTCGGCAAAATTTATTAAATAAAATAAAATAAAAACCGGCCATGCATGTCAGGCCATGCTCAGTGTAGGGTTATAATACCTTAAAAAGTGTTTTAATAGATACCATGCTCAATATGCTTATAATAATTACCAATTCGATGATTTCGATCACACCCGTCTCGACCCCATCAACTCCGGAAAAATCTTAACAGCAGCGCGAAGTAGACCACAGTGCGACGATCTCTCGGGCAATTGGGTTACTAATTTATACAAACTAGACTGGTTATGTATGTTGGGTTTTCGGGGGTAACTTTTGATCGCGTGAATCGATTTGAATCATTCTTTTCCTATTAAAAGGAAGCTACGTGCGGGATGATAAATGAAGTAATCAAGATTAAAGAAGTGTTTGCATATACAGTTAAGTTACAAACTTAATTCAGATTTTTTTTTGTACAATTTTTCAAAACTGTTCAACCAATCAAGTTCGAAATAATTTTCCAAGAAAGTTCTTATTAGGTTCTACTTTTGTAATTTTTTAAATATTTTTTTTAACTTATAGTTCAAAAGTTAGAGGGGGGGGACACAGTCTTTTAAACTTCTGGAGCGATTATTTCCAAAAAAATATTAACTTTATCAAAAACTGTTCTTAGTAAACCCTCATTATTTTACAAATACCTATCCAATGGTATGCCACACTATACGGTTGAAACGAAAAAAAAAACATCCCCACTTCACGTGTGTAGGTACTCTAAAAAAGAAATTATAATCACTTTTTATTTTAGCACTTTATGTTGGCGTGACCAATATACATATTCGTACAAAATTACAGCTTTCTAGTACAGTCACTGAGATTATCCGCGAACGGACGGACGGACGGACGGATAGACAGACAGACAGAGCGAAACAATAAGGGTTCCTAGTTGACTACGGAACCCTAAAAACCATGGCGACTAATAAGCTACATTTTTAAAAACGAGCTGTGATTAAGTATTAGGTATTAATAATACAAATAAGGTCAATTTAATTCTACAATATGTATCAAATCTTTTACAAATTAATAAAGAATATCTGCAGAAACTCTATAAACGAGAAATACTGAAACTCAATTAAACGTACTCACAAACCCTACACAAAACATAAGATAAACAGGGGATTCTAATCAAATTAACTTTCCAAGGGAATAATAAATCACCAAAAGCCACGCGGTAATAATAATTTATTAGATAGGCTAGACGAGGTCAACTCTAGACTACTTATTTTGACTTGACTTAAAGACGATTCATACATTAAATACTTTATTAATCGACTTTATAATCGACCAAAAAAACTTGGCCTATTGGAATACGTTTTGTTAAACTCAACAATCTAATTTTATTCTTAGAAAAGGTGGGGGGGCACTGTTATAGTTTAGGCTTTCAAAAATATGGTAGCTATATTTTGATAATCTTGTTATAATGACAAGTTGAGATATCGGCTCAACGTATAAAATGAATAATAGCTACTGACGTCAAGAAGAAAACTGGATGGACAGGAAAATAGCACGACCTTGTTGGCGTCGGGTTACAAGAGACGACAGTTACAGGCTAGTTATTTTTGACAGAAATTGTGGAGAGATTTTATGGATAAAAAATAAAATAAAATAAAATAAATCTCACTTACGCTCATCCACAACTAGTTTAGTATGGGAGCAAGGCAGTTTATTTCAGTTGCGTCAATTGTCCTATTGTCCCAAGGCAATTCTCACATTTCCAAATAAAGAAGAAAGAATTCTTATTTCCATATATTCATTCATTAGGTGCTTATACCATCGTGTATCGTATAGAGTGTATAGTGACTGTAAGGTTGTCAACAAGATGCTACTGATAAATGACATTCAAATTCAGTTAAATTGTAATATAATTAATATCCTTTTTTTTCGTTCGAACTTCAAACCCAAGAAAAACTAATTCTATTTCCAAAACCATAAAGTCAAAATTCAGTTCGCCGTATTCACTCCTGAATAGGCTATATGCATTTGAAATAGATAAAGCTTATATTTTTTTCTCGGAAACTATGTTGGTTCAGCATTATTATTATTATTTCTTAGTTTAATTTTATTTTAGCTGTGAAAATAATTATTGAAATGTGTAAAAAAATGTGTAAAATTCCAAGCGGTTAAAACGCTGTGATGTCGATAGTGACGTCACTGGATAGTGTTGTCTGTACACCAAACATTCGAGAAGCCAAGAACGCGAATGAACAGAGAGCCGATGTAATCTCGCGTCTCGATTTTATCAAATGTTTGGTGTACAGCCGGCACAGAAGCACAAGTATCCAGACCATAAAAAAAAAGCGCGAATAGTCTGTGTCAAATTGTATACATGTTCTCGTATGGAATTCTCTTCATAAGAAATCTTGTGTTTCTTGTTCTGCTACTCATATTTAAAGTAACATGACTGAAAGCGGATATGTAATGGCGCAATCGGATAATTTGCCAAAACTAGACGTATTCACTCTGAGCGACTATTACGCAAGAAACCCCGATTTCACTTCTGCTGAAATAAAAGGCGTAAAAGCTGAAAGGTAATTACCAATTTAATATTACGCTCATTCGATCTTTTACATTTTTTACAGATAAATCTACCTACCTTTAGGAAAAAACATAATGTGTATACTTAAACAAAAAACTAATAGGTATTATGTACTTTTTATCAGGTGCATTCCGGGTTGAATTTTTGCAGTTTGGCACAATGCAAAACTTATCCCATCTACAAAGCGGTTTTATGACTTGTATGTCGTTTTCCATTGTAAATGGAAACACAATCGGCTGAACAATACAAACAAGACTACAACTTAATTAACAATTTTTAGGTTAGGTTGGGTCGGTCAAACACGTTCATAAATCATAATCTTAATTCATATCAATTGATATGAGAAATGTATTATATCTGAAAAAATCAGGAT
The DNA here is from genome assembly GCA_949128165.1 of Lathronympha strigana. NCBI lineage: Eukaryota > Metazoa > Arthropoda > Insecta > Lepidoptera > Tortricidae > Lathronympha > Lathronympha strigana. The sequence continues at coordinate 4,494,502 of OX421905.1, forward strand.
GCGTGTGAGCAATAGCTAAATTGTACGTAATTTTGTGCGTTATTAATACACAATATGAATTAAGTACAATTTTATTATGAATCGTAATCTGATTCAGACTGTGAGTGGCCGGCCTTAGATGAACAATGACGTCACGGCTAAGCATGCCGGAATGGCGGGCGTTTGAAACGCCCGATTCTGGTTGAAGTTTTTGAAATTTACCACCTGTATTGTTAATACCTATGTTTAAACAAATAAATGTTCTGATTCTGATTCTGAAGATTTATCTACTAAATTTTAGTTATTTTGCGCTGAAAATTATTTTACAGTATTTTTATGATAGAAGCTATCAACCAGCAGTATTTAAAAAAATAGTGAATATTCCCTAATGTTTATTAATACTCATCTAATTCAATCTTCCACTATTTAACAGAAATAGTCAGTCAATATTGTTAAAGGATATTCGGCCTAACTCGTAGGCGTCATTTCCACAAATAACTTATGGTGTATACGGCATTCCGCGTCCTATATTTACTTTATTGTGTTCGGTCATGTCATATTTTCTGGATTATTAGCCACATATTGTTTCCGTAGCGTGTGATCACGATATTTATGATATTGTTTCGTATATTTACAATCTTTTTGGGTTAGTTTATCAAGTTATGTTAGAGTTATAGATTTCATCATCATCATCATCATCAACCTAAGTTAGTCCACTGCTGGACGTAGGTCTCTCCTCTTACACGCCACTGAGCTCGATCTTGGGCCTCCCGCATCCAGCCGCGACCTGCTACCCTAGAAATATCGTCACTCCACCTTGTCGCTGGACGTCCCACACTGCGTTTGCCGAGCCGCGGTCTCCACTCGAGAACCCGTTTTCCCCAGCGGTTATCGGTTCTACGAGCAATATGGCCAGCCCACTGCCACTTCAGTATGCTGATCCGGTGAGCTATGTCGGTGACTTTCGTTCTCTGCCGAATCACCTCATTGCGAATGCGATCCTTCAGAGAAACCCCGAGCATAGCCCTCTCCATAGCTCGCTGAGCGACTTAAATTTGTGGACTAGTCCTACCGTTAGTGGCCACGTTTCGGAACCGTATGTCATAACAGGCAGGACGCATTGGTCGAAAACTTTCGACTTCAGGCATTGCGGAATTGGCGACATAAGCACTCGACGTAATTTCCCAAACGCTGCCCAGCCCAGACGTATCCTTCTGTCTGCTTCTTTCTCGAAATTGTCTTTACCCAACTGCAAAACTTGTCCGAGGTAAATGTACTCTTGAACAACTTCGAGAGTATTGCCCTGCACAGCAATCGGCTCCGGCCGAACATGTTCATTGAACATGATCTTGGTTTTATCCATGTTCATCCGGAGACCGACGTGTTCAGATGAATCGGCTAGGCTGTTCAGCATATGTTGTAAATCCTGCAACGATTCGGCCATGATGACAATGTCATAGATTATAGATTTAGATTATAGATTGAGTTATAGATTTACCAGAACACATTTGGCACTTTATTTCACTATATTTTACTAAACTGTATGACGGTGTTGAAGCAAGTTAATAAACAGTCGTAGAAAGAGTCATTTCAGTCATTCAACACGGTGTATGGGATGACATACCGTTATTTTTTGTTGAGAAAAAAAAATCATTATTAAATGCTTTGTAGAATAATTATTTAAAAACATAAACAAATAATGAAATATTTTATTGTTTAAAAAAAACGTAGCAGACATAGCACATCTAAATAGTTACACAAATCAATACACTAATTTTAGTCAAACAAACGATAAACTAAATAACAAGAATAATTCAAACTGTCGAACTATAAAAAAACTTCACGCCTAAATCACCCGCTTCAGACAGGTAAGCCCTGATGCTTTAAAGTAGACTCAAATAAGGATGGGACGAGATGAGACGGGACGGTACAATGGGTCAATGTTGCAAAGCGAGCAGCAACGCCTTCTAAAGAAATTGACACATCGACCCGTCCCGTAATGACGAGTCACGTTATGGTAACCTTATCCTTTATGGTAACTCGAAACACCTACCACGTGCAAGCAAAACAGGGAGGGGAGTCGGTATACGTACCTACCGTTTCTTCTCTGCTGAAGATCCAATTGGGCATACACGGATCTGTGTCGTGATTAGTCAGTACACAAAACTAGGTCAATATGTGCAAGATTTGTTAGTGTAGTTTTTATTTTCATTGAAAATAAAAACTACACTACTACTACTGTTAGTGTAACTTTTAGTGTTTGTAACGTCACACGAGCGACGTTAACACATACCGGCTACAAGCGGCTCGCGGCGCTCGGGGTGAGACGCGTGGGGCGGCGGCAACGGCAAGCATCCCCGTGCGCAGCCGGCCACCTACTCTGCGGCGGAAGGAATAAAAAGCGCGCGCGCGGCGGACAGGCAGGCAGTCGCTGCTCGACGCCCGTTCGGAGAGCAGCGGTTGCTCCGGAGGCCCCGGTGTCGGCGCGTGTATGACGCATTCGACCAGGACCTCCGTTCTCCCCCCGTCCCCTTCCTGATTCCCGGTGTCGGCGCGTGTATGACGCATACGACCAGGAATTCCCGAATCCGGATCCCTAACCCCCCCGTGGCTCCGGTGTCGGCGCGTGTCTTACGCATACGACCAGGGCTACAGGGTACCCCTTACACCCCCCCGTTGCTCCGGTGTCGGCGCGTGTCTTACGCATTCGACCAGGGCTTCAGGGTACCCTATCCATCCCCTTTCCCCTGGCGGGAACACACCCCCCTACCCCCCTCACGGAATAGACGTTAGGGCCCGTGCCAACATCTCGCGATACTTGGTATAAGTTAGGTTTACTTTAATATTTTAATAAAGGGCATAAATGACCCATATTTGTTAAACTTGCATTGTGTTTTATATAGCTAACCCTCCCCTCATCCCCTGAGTTAGACCGAAACCCTCGCACGACCCTTCAGGTCGACGGATATGTATGGCCGTCCCGACGGATGACCATCACATTTGGCGCCCAACGGAATAACTCACGGCAGGGGTCTCGATAGCTCACTGGGAGGGAGCATATATAATTTTTTTTTGTTTTTTTTGTTATTTTTCCAGAGCAGTAAAGGTGATTGTACACTAACCGTATCCAGACAGTGCGTCGCCTTACCACCGTCCGGAACCCGCCCTCCCGTCCCCGACCTTCGCGGTGAGTCACAGCCGTACGATCAACCATTTGGTGAGTTGTAGCCGCAATCATAGGTTATCAGCAGCCGGAGACAAGCAGTGAGTAACACACATAACCCCATGTCAACAAATTGGATTTACCACCTGTTAATATATATTATTTTTTGTATGTGGGTAATGATTGATAAGTGCGTCTGTATGCACTTTTTACCCCGATAGAATAATTTGTACGGTAAAAATAATGTCGTTATGCCGTCTCTATTTCAACGATTTGGAAGCCCGTCTTGTTTGACGCTACCACGCGATTATCTTTAATTTCCATTTAAGAGGTAGTTATGAGCATTGACTTAATATGGATTACCGCGAGTCTATTTTCCGCTAGGGGCGCTAGGGGCGCTAGTGGAAAGTGGGTCCTGCGGGAACATTTCAAACGTCACTTTGACAATTCTCTCATGCTGACACAGGACACACGCATGAGTGGCGCCGACTGGTGAGCGATAATACGGTAGCTCCAATTGCGCTCGCTCAATGTATGAATAAAAAAAGTTGCATGTTGAGCTGCCGTAGGTAGGCCCCTATTTCCTCCTCGGATAGCGAATCTATATCAATGATATTTACATGTGGAATAACAAAGAGTCTTACTTTGTCTCTGTGTTTTGTTTTATAAATATTTTGCGCTCGAAGACTTATATTTATAAAAGTTTCTAGTTAGTTAGTTTCTCTGGGCTTTTTTCCGCAACTCGACATCCATTGTGCCTTTTTTGCGTGTTAACGAGGTAGCCCTATTCCAACCACCCCAGCTCCTCAACGAAACCAAGCATCGGTTTTAGGTTGCTAAATGCCTCCTTGAGTGTTATTGGAGTCCCCAAATACTTACTCCTGTATTCTTCTACCTGTTTGCATTCTAGGAGAATATGTTTTGCTGTTTCCTCATTTTCCATGCAGGCTCTGCATATGGGGCTATCTGTTATACCCATATTATATAGGTGTTTGTTTAGTGTATTGTGTCCTGTGATTAGCCCTACTATTTTCCGGAGTTGGTGTCTGGGTGTCCTGAGTAGGGTTTTTGTGAACTTTTGGTTTAAGTCTGGTAAAACTTCTTTGGTTTGTCTACATGTCACCAGGTTGTCCCAGTATTTGTTGTGAAGGTGTCTGTGATATTGATTTAGTTGATTTTGTATGTGCGATAAAGGTGGTGGTTGTGGTGGTAGTATAGGTTCCGGTCCGTATGTCGGTGTCTCTGACCCTCTCCTTGCCAGTTCATCCGCTGCATCGTTTCCTCTTGAGCCACCGTGTCCTTTTATCCATTGTACGGTTACCTTGTTTCCTTCCTCACTCACCTCCGTTAGGCTGTTGTGACATTCGAGTGTGAGTTGCGACGTATGTTTATCACTAAGTAGCGCTTGTAGTACCGATTTACTGTCTGACAGTATTAGTATATTTTCATTTTTCGTTTGCCGTCGCTTTACTGCTTTGCAAGCTTCTATTATTCCAACACATTCCGTTTGGAATACTGTGTTGTATTTTCCTAGGGGTTTTGAGATGTGTATGTTTAGGTCTTCTGAGAAGACACCACATCCGGTTCCTGTATTTGTTTTTGAGCCATCCGTGAATATTCTGAGGTTTGTTTGATTTAATCCTTCCTTTTGGTCCTCCATTAACGATATGGCATAGTCTTTCCAGAATATCATTGTTTTTGGTATTTTGTCAACCGGTGCTTCCAGCATTGGCATATTGGAGATCATGTTGTCATAGATTTTCTTGTGTGTCGAGCTGAGGTTTGACCACAAGTTTAGGTTTTTCAGTCTAAGCGCCGTGGCTGCCGCTTCCTTCTGTATGTAAATGTGTAATGGTGGGAGTCCTAGCATTATTTCTAGTGCTGCTAAAAGTTTCTAATTCAGTAACCAAAAGAGTTATCAAAAAACCTGTTTAGCCGATTTACAGTGCCGGACTGATCCCATAAGTGCTCCGAAAACAAAGTTTTGTACGGAGCACTAAAAACGAAAACATAAGGACACATTAATACTCTTCGCTATCCTATATGTCAAAAACTGTTTTTATGCATAGGTTTATTTAAGAGGAGGAAAAAGAGGACTACAGGGAACTCTAAAAATCAATTTTTTGTATGGAGCGAGCGCAATGAGGATTACCGCGAATCGATTTTCCGCTGGGGGCGCTAGTGGAACGTGGGTCCTGCGGGAACATTTTAAACGTCACTGACAATTCTCTCATACTGACACAGGACGCACGCATGAGTGGCGCCGCCTGGTGAGCGAAAATACGGAAGCTCCCATTGAGCCCATATATGGTCCTATTTCCTCTTAACATGTGAATATTACACGTTTGTTTCTTGTGGTGTAACTTTAAAGTAAATACTAAACATGATAATGATAAGCATTAATATCATCATATGACGTGTCAAAAGTATTAGTTTACTTTTTTGTCAAAGTTGAAAATCGAATGTATTAAAACGATAAGACAAGATTAAACTAACAATAACGTTTAAAACCATAAGTAGTAGTTTCTGCGAGCTTTTGATAGGTCCTTTATGAATATTCTACGAGATAAAACATTATTTTATATTCTTACTTTATTTGTATTTTTATTAATATATAATATATATAATATACCTAATATAATAAATTAATGGTAAATTGCATGCATGATAATTTAATCATACATGCAATTTACCATTAAAGTCGACAAATGAAAACTTAATTTACTATAATTAAAATAGCACTGCACGAAAAACATTAACCCCGTGTTGGACTTGAAATAATGTGGATACGTGCAATTTACATTAAATGGAGCAGTAGGCACTTAATCTCTCTGTTTTCCTGTATGACTTAACATCAATGACAGAGCAGAATTCGTTCGTTTTGATGAATTTAACGATAATGCTCTTTATTTATCTGTGAAACTGATGCCCTGAAATAAATTTCTCTTTAAAGCCCACTTTATCGTAGAATGAAGTTATTTCAAGCAATATTCGTATAGCCGCAACGAACATCGGGTAAGTGAAAAAAATACGGACTTATTAAATTGAGATAAAATATTTATTTAATATCTGTAGGTATAATATTTTTAACCATTATAAAATAATAATTATTTATTGACAATTTTATATACTTAATGATAATCTTATAAAACATTTAAACACAAACTTAAAATAAATACCTATAAATAAAAAATGCCCCCCAAATCGATGCCAGTCGGCAGCGACCCCAGAAGGCTGGCCGCATTGCCACGTTGAATGGCAATGCTTATACGTTGCGCGACATACTGGCCAGCCTTCTGGTCACCTGTCTCTTCAATGAGGCGGCACGTGAAACCTTTATAGATTTTGTGCGCACCAGATCCCCACGGCCCCAGTGTTTCAAATATATAGCCGCTCCCAAGAGTAGCATATTTGCGGCGTTTGAGGTCTTATGAGGTCCAATACTGGTACCCTAAAGGTGGGACGGTGCCAGGGTGCTTACGCAAGTAGCATCCCAGACTAAAGGTCGTCCCAACCTCCAAGGCACCAATGTCATGACGTTGGACCTCTTCCCGTCGTCTCATTACGTTTTGTATAGAATGTTTTTAGTTCTAAGGATATTTTCAAAACGTATTACTACAGTACCAATTAAATAAACAAATGTTGAAACAACACATCCAAACTTCTAGCGCAGAACTTTTATTACACTAGATATAATACCTACAGAATGCGGCAACTCCGTAAGCCTTTCCCCAGCAATTTGGTTAATCGCCACACGACTTAGGTTGAAGGGAGAAGGGAGTTGAGGGTGGAGGGGTAGTCTGCGTGACTTCGAACAAACTTACCACTGAGTAACAACAACCACTATTACCAAGGTAATTCGTGTTAAAATTCTGTGAACGTTTAACGATTGAGACCTGAGTCACGAGAACTATAATATTCTACGATCATTTTCATAGGCAGTGAATATTTAAAGGCGCTCAGATTTTGATTAATTGCTGTAACTGTCGCCTATTAACGTTGTTCAGGGTAAATCTTATTACGTGTTTTAAACATCGTTTGCATAATTGGCTTGTTAATACTGTCTTGAGTAATTACTGGGTTAAAACAACTGACAGCTGTTTGAAGAAAGGCTGTAGAAATATATAAACTAGTACAGCATTAACATTAGTCATAGTTATTATGGTTACTATTTCATCCCGTTCGGAGTCAAGACTCTTGGCCCGTGGGGTCCCAGTGCACGACAACTTTTTAAAGAACTGTCGAAAAGACTTGTCGACACTACTGGTGACCGACGTGCTGGTAGCTTCCTCGCGCAACGCATTAGCATTGCAATACAGCGGGGAAATGCTGCCAGCATCCTCGGCACCATACCGCGGGGGCCCAATTTTTTACATGTATTTTAGTATTAGATTTATTTAGTTTTATTTAATAGTCGGTTTTTAGTTTATATTTAATTTTAGTTTTATTTAATATTAAGTTTTAGTTTATGTTTAGTTTTATTTAATATTAAGTTTTAGTTTATATTTAGTTTTATACAATATTAAGTTGTAGTTCATACTTACTTATTTTTATTAGGTTTTATGTACAATTGTAACTTTTTCTGCCTTTTAAAATAAATGTGTACGTCATAGTTATATGTATAATTATAATAGGTTGTAGCATTTTATTTTTGGCATAGTATTTCATCATTCTCCAGGTGAAAAACAAAATCCTATTGTTGGACAAAGATTCAGGCTAAGGATATTTATGATAACCGAGTTGGCTCTGTCTACGCCTAACGGTTACAATCATAAAATTTTTAGGCAATGTTTTGGTCAATGTTGTTGAAAGTGTTCCCGTAGTTAGAAGCCTCGCCTAATCGTTTACAAGGCCACCAACCGCTGTCAGTCCCAGCCAGACTAAGGTAGTTACGAGTCAACTTAGGGCTTAAAGGGTCATTTTCGTTGGTCGATAATTTCGGTCCTATATTCCACAGGGCCTGCTTAGTATTGCAAACCCTGAATTGTGTACTCCCGGAACTGGTTTTTTATACAAATACAGCACCGGAATCGGGAATTCCCGGCTCTCACCATATAAACTTAGTACCGGGACTCGGGAGCATCCCCTACACCCGCTTGACCAGTGAAACTGAGGCTTTAAGGCAAGAACACCGACAGACCAGAGCATCTACTAGGTCAACTACAATAAACTAGGTCAAGTAGTCAAACTTTAAATTAAATCCCACTTATGTGTAATTGTGTATGAGTTTTTTTGCTTTAGTTCTTTTCGTTTCTGCACCTCCTACTGTTTCTTTATTTCCTGTTTTATTTGCTCCGCTACCCTAAGGTTGTCTGGAAGAGATCGCTTGTTAGCGATAAGACCGCCTGTTGTTTACCTCTACTTTTTGTGTGTTTTTTTTTTTATTTTTTTTTTCTGTAATGTTTTGTAAGGTCTGCAATAAAGAGTTATTGTATTGTATTGTATGTATCTGCCAGTTCTTTTGTAATGCCATACGATTAAATCTATAATTCATAAATCCAGATTGATATTTGTAGCAGACTGATGTGTATTTCAGTTCATGATTGCCGATCGTCGTCCCAAAAGTTTTGGCGATCGATCATCTACTCTACGAGCAATTATAGTGCCTTGCGCACTGCCTAACTTTGTCTTTCATATCAGAAATGTTAGTCACAAACACAATACAAATGGGCACAGTTAGAAACCTTTAATCAACTATTTAAATTCCTGCTTACAAACAGTAAAAAATACTACGTAGGAAACGACGTGGTAGCTGGTTTTCGTGGCATGATACACAGTTCGATACTGACCTACTTGCCGTAAGTATAGAAGACTAAACTAAACAGAGAAACATGAAGGTTCTTGAACAGAACCACGAAAAATTTCAAATAAAGAAATACTGCAATTACTACTTATTGCACATTTAGTTATTAGTTGCTCCCCAAGTATAATGTTTTTCTTAAACATTATGCAACTAAAGCAAAACCTGATAAGTTGGATATTCAATTTATTTATTTTCTGCAACAACAAATAGCCTTTAGACGCTATCGACATTAAATTCGAATCAAGTATCAACACGAAGACTCCTTCAATTTACTCATTTAATACACGCGGCGGGCGTTTCAACACGCCGCCGCCAGTTTATTTATACTTTAGAAAAAAAAAACTGTTTTTCTTCTATAAGCTATTCATGTTAACTAAAATGTTGCGGTACCAACACTATAAACAGTAACCACTGACCTTCTGTTTTGGCTGTTGAGGGCCAATGCCTTCATTGTATCTTCAACTATTTTTAACATTTGGAGCGACAAGTAATGGAATTCGTGTGCAAATTTTCTGTCGCGAAATCGAGATTGAAATTACTGCAACTTAAATTTTTTGATTAACCATAAACAAAGCACTTAACGACCTAATTTGCAATTTTCACTCTGTATTTTCTATCGCATGTATTATGGGGAGTGTTCCGAGGAATTGTTCGGATTAATCCCTGCCGCTTCTTTCCGCCATCGCCCTACGCGACAATATTTCCACTCTCACCATTTAGATGGTTGGCAGTCCTCAACTGTGCGCTTTTCCCGAAACTTCCTGCCTCGCACAGCTAAACTGTGGAACGAACTGTCGCCAGCGGTGTTTCCGGACCGATACGACCTTCAAACCTTCAAGAAAAGAGCGTACTCCCACCTTAAAGGCCGGCAACGCACTTGCGACACCTCTGGTGTTGCGGGTGTCCATGGACGACGTTAATCGCTTACCATCAGGTGATTCGTTTGCTCGTTTGCCCCCTATAGCATAAAAAAAAAAAAAAAAAAAAACCGTAAAAGTCCACTTTGCATAGCATTTATCAGAAAATCCATTTAGTGCGCTCGCCGTACGTATGAAAAGTTCACTTGTTTTTATAACAAATATACATATAAATTAGACATATTTATATTTATTTATTTTGTAAGTGCACACATACAATACGTCAAAAGAAAATAATAAAATAAGATTATATCTTAATTTTCAATAACATGTATAGAGTTTTTATTTAGATCTCTCTAGGTTTGTCTGGTAGACAACAATGTATGGCGGAAATTACACACCTTATGCCCACAGATAAATCTCCGGCAGAAACCGCCGCGCGCTTTTTGGTGAAAAAAAAATATGTAAGGCAGTTGTTACTCTGTTTAGTTTAGCCTTCTGTGTCGAAGGCGTCCGTGTTGGTAATCGCTGAAAAACCAGTCGTGTTACTATTTCAATAGTAATTTCAGACCATTATTCAGTATTATACACAAAAATAAGGAAAATAATATGACTAAAGATTTAGTGCTATTGCCAATTTTAACTATCCATAAAAATGACCTTCAGAAATTAAATCATTAATAAAATGGTTTGTATGTAATCAATAATGAAATAATTTAAATAACCTTAAACAGGATTTTGGTGCCTTTTTGGAGTACCATAAGATATATTCTAAATTAAATTTGTTTGTAAATACTGTAACCGTTACCACCTTAGGCACTAGAAATCCGGAACACCCGTACCTATGGGATGCACCGCAATGCGCTTAGTCACGAGGTTGAAGTTTAGTGTGAATAAACTGGGATATTTCACATAGTGGCAACTAAACGTTTGGGTTTTGTGCATTTTACAAGTGATCTAACTAAAACTGGTGCATGCTCTCCCTCGAATAAAATACAATGTATTAAAAACACCCACACCTCTACCACTAACGGATCGTTCTTGTTGGTGCTCACGCTATACGTAACTTTTATTATCATTTTGTTACTATTTTTATGTCAACAAATGCCTTTTATTATTATTTTCCTTTTTGTTACTATCTATATGTAAATAAATGATTTATTTATCTCAGTAAAGGTCGATTACCTATCTCCGAAATACCAGTATTCGATCCCAGCTAAATGTATATATTATTTACAGGATATCATACTTACTCCATCAAAACGTATGTTAGGTATCCAATGTTTATAAATCCAATAGACTTATGAAAATGCCAGATAACTCCGTAATAGCTGTATTGCGTGAGTGCCTTATTCCATGCGTAGATATACCTAGTAATTCAATGTAATGATTAATGCTTCTTATTAGCACATCACTTCCCTGCATTCCCATTATGTTTAGTTCCAAAGACCAAACAATAAACAAATATAAAGAAGAGAAGAGACTCGGAGACGCCACAGGAGACGCAAGAGCTGACAGCTTCCTCGCTCAACGGATCTGGAAATGTTGTCAGCATGCCTACCACGAACATCGAAAATTGGCATTGACGGGAAAAGCCTCTTTGTCACTCCAATATGCAAGTGTGATAGAGATGGAGATACAAATCCGCAATCGTTCGATTTTCGTGGTATAGGCTCAGAGTCCTCGGTACCATGCCGCAGGTAAAACTAAATAAAAACTAAAATAAATCTTAAACAGGCGTTTAAGATTTATTTTAGTTTTTATTTAGTTTTACTTTAGTTTTTATCTAGTTTTATTTTAGTTGAAGTTAAGTTATACTTCTAGATTTAAATTTGTGTTTTAATATGTTTTAGTTTAGTTTCTTACAATAAATCATAATCAATATAAAGTAGGGTAGGTACATATTATAATTCTTTAGGATAACATTATAATTCTTTATCTTAACATGTAATTCTTTATCTTTATTAACATATAATTCTTTAGCTTAACATTTTATTAAGACAAATCAAATTATTTAATAAAATGATTTGACTATTAATAAAGTAATAATTAACACTCGGAAAAAATTCGCCGACGTTCATTGACCAAGTGGCCTAGTGGTTATGGCATTAGCCGCGTAAGCTGAAGACCCGGGTCCGATCCCCGGCTTGACCTCCGACAGAGTTTGTATTTTCGTTTAGTATACGTCGTCTATTTCAATTTATAATTTATATATAGTAGTGTTACAACTTCAATAACCATTAAAAATATTTAATTAAAATAATTAGATTTATTTGAACAAAAATAAATATCTTACAGTAAACTTTTAAACAATAAACACAAAGTTAGCAAGTGATAGTCAGTATACTAATAAGTTTGATTACTTTTACAAAATAATCTGCAACTAACTTCGCAAAGATAGAGCCAAGCTCTTAAATAAGTAATTTCGAAGTTCCTAATTAAGTACTTTAGTGCAAGTAATTAACTAGTTCGTTTGAAAGAGTTAAATGTCACGTACCTTAGAATAGTTGGAGTTCGTAAGGAGAACATATACTTCTGTAACGTCTTTGTTAACGGAGATAGTAATATGGGATCGTGCTCTTTTATTTTCATGTTTACTTTTCATTTTCATGCGTATAAGAGCTTTATTCTGGTATCGGTATACGCCATTTATATATAGCCATGCTTAGCCAAAATACAAAATCGTCAAGTTAATAAGCATATTATTAAAACAGACAGACCACCATACAAGTACAGGTACAAGGAGAAAAAAGTCTGATAATTATATTTTGAATACCTGTGACAACTATTAATCTTTAATTATTAATACATAAATGTAATTGCTAGTGTTGGCACATATCAAAATACAATAAATCTGTAAAACGGGGACTAAATATTTCTCTCCATATAAACAGCAAAACTGTCTGACATGTTTTAGTACCACTGCAGATTGAAGTTCGAGCAAAACGCGAATCAGCCACTTTTCAATTAGTCTCCATTTTCCAATCTCATATTTCAGTACACAGAGTAATTTCTAGTAAACAAACGACTTTCATTTTCATTAAATAATAACTTATTCCTGTAACTCTGAGAAACGCGTCTGAAAGAGTGCTCCGGAGTATCTTCCCTTCAATTTATCGCAAATCCCGGTGATGATCTAGATTTAGCCGAGCGCACGTGGAAGCGCCCGGAACTCAGTGTAATCCCGGATGGACGGGTTAATGGTACGTCTTTGCAAACTTTCAAATGCTCTTCCTATTTATTTCGCAAGAGCACAGTGTACAATTAGGTCAAATAAATTAACGTAATCAGATAACTTAGGATTCCGCTAGAAGTGGAATTTTCGGATTTTGTTGCGCAAAATCTGTGATTGAAAGTAATTTATTCTCCTAGCTAAGAAAATAAGACATTTAAACTTTTTATAGATATAGCACAAACAGCACAAATCTGTAAAGGATCTATATTGGGATCCCTAAAGTTTTTTATCCTATTTTTGCGTTCCCTAATCCTTTTTTGCCATAATAATCATTTGTCCTAACACTCATTTGGCCTATTTTTGATTGCCCTCTCATTGAATGGATGATTTTAGTTTGCCCTAATGTTTAATGTCCTAATGTCACCTGACATATTGATTACATATCCTAATGTTATGTTCCATAATGACTATTTGTCCTATTGATCATATGTCCTAATCATTATTTTCCGACGTCAATGACGTTTATCCTATTATTGTAATACCTACGTAATATTATTTGTCCTAACCAGGGACCGGAAAACCCCTCTTTAGGCTTAAGCCTATCGAGTTGGTTACCTAATCATATCTGTTACACAATGATACTGTAACAGCAACATTCAGTAACCAAATACAAACGGTAAGCGAAATGTTGCTGTAACAGTAACCATAACCCGGTTAACTGCAAAACCCAATCCCGATAGGGTTTTTGTTTGGGGTTTTCTTTAGGTTACTGTTAACCTTATTATAACAAACGAGTATACTCTTTACATATAAGTAAATTAGATTCAATATCTAATAACAGTAGAGGCTGGCATCGGCAAAGACAATTCCGTGTCAACAGTGAACGATAGAAATGTCGTAAGGGACACATAAAAACCTCTTACTTAGGACATTTGTATCTTGCACTGTTTTTTTGGGTCCAACAGGTAGAATAACCCAGGTTTGTTTCATAGTTGTCACTTCAATCAATTTTGAACCATAAGCCGTTACGCTAGAGTCGTATTAATAATAACAAGCGGTTTCTACGTCTTACACTTTCAAATTAAAGCGAAGACGCAACGGTACGTGTTTTTAATTTCTTATTTTTCTTCAAATACACAACAACCCGTTAGATTGAACTAGCTTATTTCATTAAATAAAATGTCATACCTTACAACTTCAATTCACGTAATAATAAATAAATATACTTCTATCAATTCCGTGAATTTTTTAAGATTTCGAAAATTAAAAGTGTAGTACCAAACAAAATTGCAATAAATGAAACTGCAACATCATTACGTTTGCTTGCATGTTGTGATTTAAAGTTATTCGTAGTGTTTATTTTGACGGATTTAACTTGTTCAACGAATTTAGTGAATATCTCTTACGAGTCTTACGACTAACGTCGGTAGGTGATATTTTGTTAAGTTATTTAATCAAAACATTCAAAACCATTTTAGTAGGAACGAATAGGAATAAATCGTCTAATACTGCACGTGCAATGATAATTAAACAACTTAGGTAGCCAAGTTTACAAGTCGGGCTCGCGTGTAATTTAGATCCGAGTATCCGTGGTACTCGTAGAAACAGATCTTAAATACACGCGGACCTAACCCATCCTTGGCCGTTACCATAACGTTTTAGGGCATTTTCAAAAATAGGGTACCATTTTCATATTTTTTTTCATATAGGAAGTTTTGGGTTTTTTGTAACCAGTATCACGAGTACTATTGGAAACAAGAAAAATAGTGTCCCGCTTTTTTTGTCAGCTTTGTAACGCATTTTTTTCATACATTTCGTATGGGCCGTTACAAACCTGACAATTTTTTTTTTATGGAGGATAAAAAATATATTATACCGGCCTAAGCCGCAACGGCCGACATTTCAGATGTAATGCAGCAGAAATGCAACGGCCGATCGGATATAGGATACTCAGATTATTTGGATATATTTTAACAAAATTGAGGACCCATCTTCATTAAAAGGGTGCACTTTTTTCTGAAAATGCCCTTTAACGCAATTCAGTTAAGGTTCAGGTTCAGGTAAGGGACCTGTGCTCAGTTGTATGGCAGCGACTCAGTTTAGGCCCTAAACTGAATCACGTTAAGACGTCATGGTAAGGCCCCTTGGCGTGTAAAGTAACAGTGCATGATAATTAAAATAAAGAGTAGGGATACAAACAAAAAATTAGACCGTACATATTATGATCAATGTGAACAACAATCAAAATACAAAATATTCAGCAAAAACAATTCTACAACGATAGTAAAAAATAATATCACACTTTTGTCTTAAATCTTAAATCTTCATAATAGGTAGGTCTTCCCATCACGGAACAATTGTGTTCCGGACCTTTGGGAGGCGTACGCGGAGCCGAAGCCAACACGCTGAGACCCTTTCGACAATTTAATGAAATGTAAGGGGTACACCGAGCGAATGATGCATCTGCCCGAGTTATGGGATGCACGCAGAGGCAGCACCGCCAGGGTGTATAGACTATTGAGATTTAATGGAAACTAAAATATACTGGACTATTAGGTGAAGGTGGTTGACTAAATACTGTATTATAGAGAATAAAATCGGACGTCTGCCTAACAAAATGGTAATAAATTTAATTTACGGCAAACGGTGACTCGCCCACATAAGATGGGCCCCCACAAAAAGCGACATCTAAGAGAGCTCGAGAGCAACACCAGTATGAGGGTTGGGGGTAGAGAGGTGTCACTAAACTTTGAACATATAGCCAACTCGCCACTTAAGTTTCCACATCTAGTAGGTAGGTAATTATTAGGATTAGCTTTTGGAGCCGACGTGCTCATATTAACAAAGGCTCGTTTATAAAACAAAAAAATGGCTTTGCACGTGCAGACTACGGATAGGTATTAGTTGTTGGTAAGGGTATCGTTATAAAAATTATGGCAATTTAAAATGATAATATTGCAAGCAGCTCTACAATTCCTGCTTTAAAAACTTTACTTGCATTGTTTTTACTAATGACTCTCATGAGACAATGACATTTAAGTGCACAAAGATGAATACCGACCGAGTGCAGGCTTATTGTTATTGCCCTTATCGGTTCCACATAAACAATGAATCTCGGCAATGTCTAAGCCGCGATGTGTTATATTATCTTGGTCTGGTATTTTACATTAATATTCTTACAATTTACGTAATCCAGTCAAATTATTATTACACATATTTTGAGTTGATACTTTGTATCCCGATACCTATACCTACTATTTGGTGTCACGGTAAACACTTCCGCTTTTCTATGTTTTCTGTGTGTATGTACACGAATGCATAGAATGAGCAGAAATCTAGATCCTGGATGGCTTTATGGATCTAGGGTGCCATGAAACATTGCTATTAAAGTAATATAAATAGTTAAATACGGTATAAGAGGGCAAGCGTACTGTTGGCTAGAAAGCTATCTCAATGGACAGCGACAATGTGTAGAAGTTACAAAAATAGTCAAAAACCTTAACAAAACGTATAATTCGCCGTTCATCATTAACACATGCGGCGTGCCATTGGGTAGTATACTAGGGCCGTATTTGTTTTTACTTTACATCACCGATTTACCTGGCACCACACAAAATGACACTATACTATTTGCAGAGGACACAACCATAGTAATTAAAGAAAATACAGATGGTTCTCTAAGAAATATTATTACATGTACATTAACAAATGTAACAAATTGGTTAGAAAAGAATAATCTCAAAGTTAACTTAACCAAAACACAACTGGTTTAATTTCAAACTTATAATAGCAAATCAATTAGATTATCTGCCGATTGTAATGGCGTAAGTACAACTTAATGAAACGGAAAGTACAGTTTTTCTAGGAATTAAGAATGATAAGTTTTGTAATTGGAAAGCCCATATTAATACCCTTTGTAATAAGCTACATCTATTTAATTATATTTTGTACCGTCTGCGAGCAACCGTCTCTGAGGCGGCAGCAACGGCAGCCTATAACGGTTATGTATCGTCGCAAATCTGTTACGGAATAATAATATGGGGCAACTCATCAGATGCTGATAAGGTTTTCTTAGCCCAAAGAAAGTGTTTAAGATCTTTGTGTGGAGCATATTACCTAGATAGTTGCAAGCCATTATTTAAAAAAGTGTACTACCCTTGCCATCCTTATATGTATTTGTTATGTTATTCGTAAAACATAATATATAATTGTTTAAAATGAAAGAAAGGGAAAAACGATATAAACACGATCTAAATACCGACACATCAGACATTAACACTATTTCAAAAAAATTGTAACTCTATGGCCATCAAATTATATTATAATTATTCTTCCTGTACATATGAGAGTTCTTAAAGGAAATAAAATCAGTAGAAAACTCTTGTTCATTGTTAGATTTTGTATATAATTAGATATTGTTATTATAATTTTAGTATTATAAATTTACGAAAACGGGGCTTAATCGTGTATAAACTTTAAAAACAAACCTCCGACGTTTCAAGGGCGACATTGCCCCCGTGGTCCCGGAGAAAGACTGTAATTTTAGTAGTATTTCCGTGAATATATACCTACTTAAAAAAGTTATACCCAGAGTATCTCGAGATGCGATATTGTAATGTAATAAAATAAATTATAGATGTTTAATTACTCATTTACTGTCGGTAAATTTTCAAATTAATTGAAACACATTACAGAAGCGTCTTGTAAATGTCGTTGTCACACACGATACCGGTTTTCTGCTCTGTTTGGAACATGCCATTAGGCCACGTGTAATTAAGACACGACTCGTGTACACGGAGCCACGTGTCAGCGTGTACTCTTGTAATCGGGAGCCCTAATCTCAAACTCGTACGATTATACAAATTTTGCTCATTACTACGATAATACGAGATACGAAAAAATAATATAATAATAAGTGTCCAATATCAAAGTATGTCATAATCATTTGGAGCACCGCTTGCTGCACTTGCTTACAATTAACTCAAATACATACTTTTGTTTTGCCAATGGTAGCAAATAGCGGTCTCAAGTGAAAACACGTCAGACGTCAGCGTGCGTAGCCAAGATGCCAATCGCTCACGCTTAATAATGTATCGTAGCTACCTCTCTCTATCTCTCTTTCTTATTAGCGTGACAATGACAGTTGCATTTCATTAGCGAGTGAGCGTGAGCGGTTGGCATCTTGGCTACGCACCTAGGTAAGAAAAGAAACTAATTGCCGGCAAAATCGTATTAAGATTGGTAATAAACAAGACTTTTATTGTCGCATTATCACTCTTGACGCATATGTGAGAAATTAAGGAAAGATAAAAACTATTCACCGTTTTATAGTGTAAACATTTTAAAATCACGATTTCCACTTGAAACTTATCTGCTATGAATAGCATTGTAGTGTCTTTTGTTAAACCCAATCTCTAATTACCTGCAGAAAATGAAATGCAGTAACACAAAAACCTGTAATATAAAATACAAATTTATTGTCTTAAGAATAAGGGTCAAATTGGAATAGGACGCATTTCACATAAAACCTTTTAGAAATGAAATATGATCTGACCACCTGGGGCCAATTGTATAATTTATTTTGTAACTTATAATATTAGCGGAACTCTCTTTCTAATAAAAGGGATTGAAAAGAGACTTCCGCTAATATTACGAGTACAAGCTACAACTGATTATGCAATAGGCCTCCGGTAGCGTGTTTTGCAAGTCTTAGTTAGAGGGTGGTATTTATTATATTATTTTTGCTCTAGTTGAGTAGTGTATGAACTAAGCAGGGATTAAAAATTCAAGAATCCAAATGCATTAAAAATCCAAAAAGTAGGCCAGTTGTCGATTGTAAGAAATATCGGGAATAGAATACAGTGTAGCTAACGTTGCCGGTACTTGGTAGCGACTGAAGCTTGCACAATATCCTCAAATCGATAAGAAATCTGTCCCTACTTTTTTTAATATCTACCTACGTAAGTTGCAAAATTTAACACAATAATCAAATCAAATTTTTAATTATGAAAAATAAACAGACACCTGGTTGACCGCGCCTCGGTTCTTAATTTCAAAAGGTTATACGTTGAGTGCATGCTATGACAATTTGAACTTTATTGCCAAAGGAATACTGTTGTTATTAATAAAATATCTCTTGTTCTTTATGGTACTATTTCGTGCAGGTAATTAGCTGTTGGTTTTACAAAGGATAACAATGTCGAGATTTTAAAAAGCTTTAACTTTACCGACAGCCGTCACAAGATGTACTCACAAAATAGCACTATTTGCTGAAGTTTATCGCTTCGTAATCTGAGACTAATAGTTATGTTTTGTTTTTAAATAATATCAGAATAATTGCGCTAAGTTACCCATGTATAATGGTTATTTACGACTCTACCTATATTTGACTGATTAACTACAAGAAACATAAATAGACTTGAGCATAGTAGAAACAAACGCTCACGCCGCTTTCATTTCTTTGTATGATAATAAAAATGTTAGGCTAGCCTAAATATAGTAAGGAAATAAAGAAACGATGCCACACTAAGAGCAAAACAAACCTGGTTCCACAGCGAGCGACAACGTCCTAACTCCTAGCCATGGTCATTCAATATTAAGTCTAATTCCTGGGCGTATAAAGATTACTTTCGTTTGAACTGTTCAAAACAGAATAAAACACTAACAGAATTCATTGCTGTTAGTTACTGGTTAGAGGTTAATTGGGGTTAACTGGACCGATAAGGTTTCCGAATGATTAAGGTTTCCGTATCATGAGTTAACCGAATTGGAGGTGTTTTGAAAACAACCTTTAAAATAACCTTATGAAAAACCCGGGTTATGGTAACCGGTTCCGGTCCCTGGTCCTAACGATTCTTAGCCCAAATTAATTAATTAATACAAAATTGTAGTTTGTAAAGAGTGTTATGTAAAGAAGTCGGTTCTGGCGCTTCGCCGGCCGCTGCCGCGGCACGCTCGCTTCGCTCGCTCGGCTCGCGCGCTGTTAGGTCGCAGTTCAACCTAAAACTCCTCCTCGCTTCGCTCGTCGTCGTACCTAAACCGACCTGCCTTAAACTTCGATCTTTGAAGCGCTCGATCTCAGCCATTTTAATTTTAGAAAAAAGTTTTGCATTGAAAAGCTGCTTATTGTGACTTGTTATATACGTTACAATCATTTCAAATATATGTCATATTTACACCACTTTCGACCAAATTTTATAAGACCCACCTTTGGTACAGTCTAACTAAAATATGGTTAAAACTGGTACAAGACTGCGTATGTATATGATAACATGCTTCGAACAGATGAGTTTTAGGACTACTTATCATTACATTATGGACAATAATTATTATGACAATTGATTGTTAGGACTAATGCCGGTTAGGATAAAATAGTTATGGCAAGAGATATGAGGACAAACGTTATTAGGGATCGCGATGAATATGCCAAAACACATTAGGGTTATTGATGTTATGCCAAAAATGCTTCGGGCAAATGAGTTTTAGGGCAACCATTACGTTATGGAAAATAATTGTTATGGCAATAGATCGTTAGAGCTAATGCCCGTTAGGACAAAACGGTTAGGGCAAGTGATTTTAGGACAAAAATTGTTAGGGATGTAGAGGGCCACCCATCTGTAAAATGGGTTAATTATGAGCAGGTAGAAATTGAATAAAGCGGAACTAAACGCAAATCACAGTGGCAACACCAGTTTGTCAAATATGTCATTATTATTGTAAACAAATATGTGTCAAACAGTAAAATTACTGCCAGCTAAAACTCAGTGACGCCCTCCGTAAATGACTACTTTTTTACTGTCGCACTAAACCTTTATTGTGACTTTTATTGTAACTTTTATTCACTTATAGATCTAAAATTAAAGAAATGACTAAAGTAATTTATACCTGGTCCAAAGCATTCAACAGCAACTCAGACTAAATGGCCTACCTTGAAATGAGCCGTCAAACCTTCTATTGAATGCGAGAGTAAAGCATTACATAGAACAAGTATGCACAGATATCCTTCTCATATTATAATCACAGCACTCCTAAAGCCTGCCTTCTATCGCTGTCATGTGGGACGACACTGACCCGCTTGTGACCTATTTTACGAGGTTTCATTAACGTGTGATAAAAACCGTGTAAACCTATATTTAGCACCGGTACTATTAATCAACGCCTCTATTAACTGAAAAAGTTTTTAATGAAACGGCTTTGTTTTCTTTCCTTTCTGCGTTTTCTTCCGCCGTGTTAAAAGAATATATATTATAAGAGTATACAAAATGTGATGAATTTTAGCCCTACGCTATTGTTGGAAATTTTGATCAACATTTTCATAAAGCTACCTCTTATTCCCTAACTTCACCTTCAATTGAGCTAAGAAACACAAATCAAATAATTGAATGTTTAAAATATATTCCGACGAGGTTAAGAATATTTTGCGATATTTTTGGTTAGTGCAAGTGTGACAGTGAAATAATGCTATTAATTTCCCAAAATAAGGCGAGCTAAATTTAGAGAACCCTACTTTAATTATATCTTTACGGTAAAACGGGGTCACTGGATAATATAGCGGTGGAAAGACAAAAATTGGCCACGTTTTTACACGACATTGTTTAATACAACGTACCTACTAGTAATGTTGACTTATATACTAATAGTAGAATATTTAACCTCTTACATGAGTTACTCTGAAAATGCGTAAAAGTTGGCGTAAGTAATAAATATTTTAGTTTAAAGATGCCTATGCTCTTGTAATTGTAATTTATTTATTTGTCAGAACATGGTACATTAATTAGGTCTTAAATGGTTTATGGTTAGTGGTTTGTGAAGGTATGATATAATTCCTGGCTAAACTATGCTGTAGTCGTGAAATTGAGGACGATTAACGTGTTATTACATTTTTATTTAATGGTTCACTTCTTTAAGTATTCAATAATATCAGATCGTCTTACAGGGTCCCGCAATATGGAGTCAAAGAATACGTCATCTGTGCCGCAAAGACACAACTAGGGGGTAAATGGTAACGAATGGGGGAATATTTGTATTAAGGTCTTCCTTATGTACACCGTTACTGGTTTACATTCGTATATTTTTTTATTTGATGTTCTTCGCTGAAAAATAATCTAGCAAAGCAGATTATAAAAACCTTGTCAGTTACGATCTGAAATCTGGTTCTACGATTTAATTTCCATTGAATAATATTGTTTTTTATATCAGCAGTAGGTAGTTCTATATCTATTTGAAAACGAACAGCAGAAAAGTACAAATTTAAACCTAGTCTATAAATAACATTCAAATAAACGAAAAGTTTAACACGTACTTAACCATCTTGGTATCTTCTCATAGGTGCCTACTTATAAAAACACTGCGACAAACCTAACAGATTTCTTTACTCACCCCGTATGGCGGTCTGTCGACCCCATATTAAAGATGTGAGGAAATTGGGTAGTCTTTCTCATTTTATTCCACATTAAGTGAATTAAAGCTGAATCTAAGTATTCAAACTTAAAAAACTGACAACGACTCCAACAAGTATGATATAATTTTATATACAATAAGGTAAGGTGGGGCAAGATTGAATAGTTTTTTAATGAGATAGACAGTGTTGTAACTCTCATAACTCTCGTAAAATAAAATAAACTATTTGATTCATTTTGGTTGTCTAAAATAGAAAACATGGGCAAGGACAATATTTTTGTATTATGTCGGTAAAACTTGGCCTATTCTTATACATAAAAATAATACATTTAAATACATTGTTGTGTAAAAAGTAGACGGTTTAAGATGTAATAATGGTAGAGGGATAAGATTGAAAACCCACGAATTGACCACAAAATGCTGACCTTTGTAAAATGATACATAACACACACACTCCGGGCGGCCACTGTCGACTGAGCGACGGTTCGTAACAAAATGGCGACTTAAATGATGATACCAGCATGATTTTTTAACCAAATAGGGAGTTATATGAGGCTTCCCATCTTTTCCATTTTTCATCTTCACCCATCTTACCTTATTTAAAGTCATGCTTGAAATTTAGCTAGAAGTTCAAAATTAAGTCGATCCACCCCATTTTTAGGTACAAATAAAATAACTCTTTAAGTATTTTTAATCAAATAACGAATTGAAATTTGCCTTATTTTACAAGCAGTTTGATCATTTTCAATAAATACTCTAGAGGGATTTCACTTAAATGAAATAGTTTCAGTCGAAAATTGTTGCGGCTTGATTAGGGTACGCCGGTTTTAGCCCATCGGGAAATACCCAATTGAATAAAGCAAAAGTTTCGTATTCCACGATGTATTTACCTAATAATGAGCATTATTGACTTTTGTCTTGGTAAACTGAAACTATGTGCGGTATTTAGAACAAGCAGGCACTTACCTTTGCGTATATTTACGAGTCCCGTATACTTTTTAAATTGAAAGTCGTTAATAATGAAATAACTTATATAAATTGCAATTTCTAAGATAGTCTTTTCTAAAGTAGTTTGTGGTATTGCAAAAAATTGTTTAGATAAATATATATATATATTATTAAGTAACCAAAAACACAATTCTTACACAGCTTGTTTTGCGAAGTCGTTGATTCACACATGTAACTTGATTTTTTTGTATCAAGTTTTATATCACCTATTTTGTTTTCATAGACGTTGATTAGGAATTAAATTGAGTTTATATTTGCATCTTCATTTTTATGAAATGCATTTAATTCATACCCAAATAAATCTGCTAAACTGTGGCAAATTTTCTAAATTTAGCTTTAACTAAATGTACGTTTTTTCGGAAACAACATATGAAGTGAGTATACGACTCAGTTTTCAACACACATGTAAAACTTACATATGTGTTGCAGTTTGACACCATTTTCTTTATCAAAAAACCTCAAGTATTTACCTTTTCGAGCAAAAATTGCGAAACAGCCCTCGGATCTAGGTGCATTATTAAAAATCGAAATACAAAAACAGAAAAGTAGTTCATACATTCCATTTGAATTAAAATGATCTTTCGTGATATGCTAAAAAGGTAAGAGAGAGGTTGCTCAAATATCGTATCAAAAAGTTTCGCAAAATCGTAAAAAAAGTATACCGGGCTCTAAAGATGATACTCTGAAACAGGCTGATAATGGTGATGTGTGGAATGAGCTCTCTGCTCAGGTTTTCCCGAGGGACTAAAGTTTGAGTCTGTTCAAATAAGGAGTGCACAAGTTTTTAATGGATTCGCAACTCGCATGTGACACACCTGGAGTTACAGGCCCATAGGTTATGGTGATCACTTTCTATCAAGCAGGCCGTATGCTTGTTTGCCACCGACGTAGTATAAGAAAACTCACATCGTGTTGTTCGCCGTATGAAACCAATATTGGTGGTCTGCCAACCTCATAATTTGATTTAGGGACCTTATTGGACTAACGCAGTGGGTAGTGTTTGTAGTTGCCGAATAAGAAGGATTTACGCTAGATCGGGCCAAGACGGGCTGATTCGTGACAGATGTGTCAATTTTAATAGAAAGCGACACGAGGCAGCTCGGTGTTCTCGGAGGCTACGTGACATTTTCTACAGAAATTGTAATATCCTCCAAAATATATATTTTTTATTATTATTATTCAAAAGGTGTACATAGTTACATTAATTGGTATTATAACCCGCCAAACTGAGAAACCAGTTTGTTGGCGAGATCGCGCTCATGCTAATATGACGTACGATGATACAGATAACCTATGAATAGTCGTGAAATACTTACAATAGTACTTTTATTTTTAATTTTAAGTATCAACTTGTTTTTGTTAAGGACTGTACTGGCTGTATAACGATAAGTTTATTGACTTTGTCCTATTTACCATTTTAAGTGAATAATTTTTAGCTAATTTTAACTATATCCCTATCCATCGCCTGAAACATAGGAATTCCTAGTTCAGGCAATTGTAAATCAACTGGTCTAATTATAATTCTTTAGTACTTAAGAGACTACCCTTTACAATGTTAATTACATTAAAATATTTGATTTGATTTTGATATCGGGCACGACTCGCCTGGTGGAGGGTGAGTCATTCTTCATAATTTCCAGCCATGTAAATGGACAACATGAAGTTTATTAAGCAACTGGGAAATCTAAATGATAAATAGCCTGCAGTTAAGTAATTTACCCCATAATCGGCCGAGTCACCAGCTCGAGTTTTGCTTAAGGCAAAACAATTTTCCATTTCTCTTTTATTTCTCATTTCATTAACAGGCGGTTTAAGTAACAATGAAATTCATTTAGGCATTTAATTGTTTTTGTTACTGAAAAAAATACTGCCAGTTACCTTGGAAGCAAAAGAACCAGGAGAGAGTGGGTAAGGCAGATTTCAAAGGCGGCGAGGGATTATAGTCAGCGTTGTTGTGCATCTGACTATGTATAAAGGATGACTCACACTAGAACGGGACGAGACGGGGCGGGAGGGTAAAATCTGTCAATTTCTATAGAAAGCGTCACGTGACATCCGAGGTCTCCAAGGTATCACGTGATTATTTCTATGGAAATTAACAGATTTTCCCGTCCCGCCCCGTCCCGTCCCGTGCTAGTGTAAGCCATCCTTAAATCGGCATTACGAATTATTTTAGTGTGAAGATTATTATATATATTTTTAAACACCCAACCATTATTTAACAACTCAACAGTTTTCATGTAACTTTCTTAGAATAATATTACACTTATTATATTTTCCAAAGCAGATTGTGCATTATTAGTTTTCTATTACTTCTATCCAGTTTTATCCTTTCTGTACGAAAAGGCAACATGGGGTACTCGAAAAGGGGACAAGATAGAGTACCTACACATACCGCCTTCCCTTATAACTACTAACAAGGGTATTGCATGCACACTTGCATATTCGTGCGATAAAGAGGTTAATCCGTCAATGCCAATTTTCGATGTTTGTAGTAGGCCTTCTTATCTAAGTAGACCGGTCATACTCTATATAGTTTTTCAGCTAAAATCTACAAATGTTAAAATATTGTCGCTTACTCTAGTCGAAGCCTCCCAAAGAACGAGAGGTCTTTTGATAGGAACAGAATTATCCGAATAAAATTACCCATTTTGGAACGTGTTTTAAAATTATAGTCGCATTGCGTATGTTCTTTCTTTCTTTGGCGCATGCGTGTTTCCAATCTAGAATCATATTTGATTTAAGCAAGCGTCGGTAGCCCAGCGCTAAGAGCGTGCAACTTTCAATCCGAAGGTCCCTGGTTCAAATCCTGCCGGCTCGTACTAATGAGTTTTTTATCATTTGATATTTACCTACAACAATCGATTTTCAGTGAAACCGGCCAGAGGAAACCGCCTTGATCCCAATAAGGCCTAGTTTACCTTCTAGGTTGGAAGGTCAGATGGCAGTCGCTTTCGTTAAACTAGTGCCTACGCCTATCTTAAGGTTAGTTGCCAAAACGGACCCTGAATAAGCCGGGGAAACCGCTAGGAAGAAAAAGAATTGAATTACCATACAGTTTTGTCTGCCCCATTTCCCAATGCCCAAAACACGATATTTCTCATAACAGCAGTAACATTCTACGTCTCGCCTGTCACTGGCATTGCTAGCGTACTACGTTATTCAAAAAACCACCATAAAAGCAACACAGATGTCAGTCCTGAAATGAATCCCATTGATCGTGTTCCGGCCCGCACGCGAGATATGACAGTAAATCGATAGTAACCAAAAGTTATCCAAACACTGTTGGACATGCACAAAGTGCGAGTTAAAAAGGTTAAACACGACTATAGTTTATGGACCTGAAGGGTACATTGACTCATATATAAAATAAAAAAAATATTTCTCAGAAACAAAGGAACAGTGGAAAATATTAAATAATATTTAAGACGGGTCACTCACGTAATTTAGTCGATTTTCGCTCGACATGTTTCGTTCTTTACGAAGAACGTCATCAGGAGCGCCCACTCGCGACAGAGGCAAGTCGTACACTGCGGGCTAATGCCCTATCTGCTCTGGTACTTGCAGCTGGCGGTGGGAGCGGCGCGGGGGGCGACACGGCGGACGATCTACCCTCGTTCTCATTACAACAACAACAACATGTCGAGCGAAAATCGACTAAATTACGTGAGTGACCCGTTTTAAATATTATTTAATATGTTCGAGTCTCACGAGAGTTTTATAGTTAAAACAGTGGAAAAATTAATTACCTCGGGCGGGGCATGGACCCGCGACTTTGGGATTCCAGACCATTTCTACCAACACTGAGTTACCGAGAGCACACCTGTGGCCCCCAATTTATCCACCATTTCCCTAGTAGGTACCTATGTCATGAATTTTTCCACTTTTTCTCTCTTTTTTAAAAATTTGGTTTTGTTCGCAGATGTTTCTGCTTTAAAAAATAATATCTTTAATATTGTTTGCGATTATGATTTGTAATGAAAAAAAACTTTAAAATCCTGTTATAACAAGCACTGTAATGAGCTTGAAATGTAGAGAAGTTTGGTCTATATTTATAAGCGAGTATTCCGGTTTAAAGTGTTTCATTTCAAAAAAGTTCTCTTTAAAAAAAACGGATATTACATATCCATATACATTTTTTACGGGAGCGAGCGTCAGGAAAGGTGGAAAGACTAACTGAAAGAATGAAATAATTGTATTGTACTGTAAAAATTAGAATAGTAAAAAAATCATTTCAATTCAGTCCATTTATCTTTTTACCTAGAAAGATTGACTACAATTCAATCCACATCCATTTTTTCGCCAAAAAAAATATTTGTAGTGAAGGATGGACGTGATTCCCATACAAATAGAATCGCCGAGGTAAAAGAGTAAAAAATGTGTAACGATCGTAATTTAATACGACGATACGAGTAGTGTGTAATCCAGTATACGTCGTCTTATCGGTGTTCCAGATCGTCTGCACCTTTAATCTTTGCCAATATAATAATAATACTGTTGACATTTTTTTGATTGATTGATATGTATCGAACAGTTATCTAGCATAGCGTAATGTTTTTCAGTTTTACACAAAATAATTTTTTTTTTTTTTATTTCAACGGAAAACTTACAGCTAAGTTAACAACAAAGGTAGTGACATAGAAACAGTAAGCCAATTACAAGTTTCCACAGATAGAAACAACTTAAGGTACAAAGCGTGCGCAGCTTGTTTGCATATGATACTAGCAGTGGAGAGAAAATATACTAGTTAACGAAAGATACATAAAACAAAGATACATTAAACAAACCGGTTAACTAAAGAAATGCGATAAATCAAAGTTGCCTACTTATGAGTTATCAGAGAAGTCCTGGCTCATAAGTTTGCGAATTGAACTAAGGCTATCACAGAACAGATCGATGAGATCATGATGTTTGTTTGTAAGCTGATTAAAAGATCGAGCGGCTCTTAAAAGAAATGAATTTTTCCTATAGTTACTATGAGCGCCGGAGACATGAAGTCAATAATCCTTAATATTAAAATGTATACAAAATATTAACGACGAGAGAAAGAAAACCGTATAATGAACTGGGTTACTTGCACGATTTACGTGATTAGATTAATGATAAATATCTTACATTACAATGCACTTATGAACGTCAAAAAAAGTTACCACCAGTTCTAACCCTACCCACAGCCCAAGAAACTCGGCGGGACTTATTGTTCCGTAACAAATTACAAAAAGTTCTAAACATATTTACAATTTGTGGTTCTACAAGAAACCACATCAAAAGAAAATAGTGAACGAAAAGACCACACGTGAAAACATCCATGGGGTCCCAGCGCACGCAAGTTTTTCGTAGAAATCGCGAAACGTCTGGTTGATCTAACTCGTGACAGAAGAGCTGGTGGCAACGTATCAGCAATGCGATACAACGCCAGCATCCTACGTACAATGCCTCAAGGGCCTATTTTAGATTTAAGGTAGGTACTAGGTAAGTTACACTTACTGTATATATAAAAAAAAAGTGTTTGTAGTGAAAATAAATGTATAAAAAAAGAGCGGAGATGCCGACTAAGACACTCTAATCTAAAATCAAGGAATACGCGTGGTGGATACCATCTCTGAGCGCACAATATGATACACCTGGAGATAGTCCCCGCCAGGTGCAAAAACTATTGAAGTGCAGCACATTAGCTGCGATGGATACTATGAATGGATGGTCATTGGGCTATTGATGTGAATGTTGGATGGTCTGGATAATGGGTTATGGGAGGAGATCAGCGGACGCCTGCTGTGATAATCAGTCTCGAATTGTAATAGGCAGGCGGTGACTGACCAACTCATTTAGCGGGCCCCACAATGGCTGCACGTACAGTGCAACAATGGCTCAACACTTCGGAACGGCTGTCTGGTTGTCGAGAGGTAAGTCTGCGGTAGCCAGATTCCGGAGATCCGTTCAGCAGGCCGCCGGCGTTATGACATTTTACACTTCCAACTTAGAGCATAGGTCCCGCTCTTACGACTATAGTCTGGCCGCCCAGATAAGGCAAGCACAGAGGTGAGGGCCTTATAATAAGACCCTCTTGAATAGGGGTCCGCAGTGTCGCCACTCACCGTCAGCTCGCCACAAGCTGCCCCCGCGGGTCTAGTGTTATTTTTATTAATTATTTTTGTTAGTGATTTTTATTAACAAAATTATTTTATTTCGTTTACTGTTACTGAGTTAGTATATTTCACCGTAGAATTGTAAGTACCTACCGTTACTTTACAAACTTTTGGTGTCAGTAGGTACATTCAAAATTGTGAAATTATCGTTTGAAAACAACCGAAAATCACAATTACTTACCTGTGAAACGAGTATTTCCCTGCATTTTTTATGTGATACATCACAATCTACAACACTGCAAGAAACCATTGAGTGTTGAAAAGATGTCGTTTTATATCCATTTTACAATATTTTCATTAAATAAAGTTTGCCTTGTACACCAGCGGGGCTAAGATGCCAAGCTGATATCCTGATAATCGCTGGATAAGACGATAGTTTGTCGGCACGTTCTGACAATTTCTGATAATTTTAAACAGTTCTGTCAAATGTCTTTGCATTTGGCAGCTGTCACCGTCGCGCTATCCGCAGTTTATCAACTTATAGCATTATCCTATGACATTCGTGGATAATCATCTCAGGCCCGCAGGGATTGACTACTTAATGCGTTTATGTCAAACTTTAAACGTTTTGATGCATTCGGCCTTGTTATATATCTCTCTTTCGTACTCGTGTAATGTTCATATAACTGATGGCTTTTCTTTTACACACTTTAGTATTCTTAAGCTCTCTATGGTTTGACATGACAGATAGGTATTGTTAAACGTCTTGTTAGATGCACATAGTAATTATTTTTAAACAGGATTTATAACTTGTTTTTGTTCGGTAAATGAAAACAAAAATAATATTTGAAATTATTTCCTGATTTCTATTACAATTGAATTGTTTTAAAGTAAAGTATCACTTTTAAAATATTGGTAACTAATTTCTTAGCATCTTATATTATGCAGCTCGAAGTTTCTATCTCTCATTGAGAAAAAAAAGTTAACTTTCGAATGTGTTAATCCTTATACCTTCCTCTTTCATTACCCTTATACCTTTTACATAAGTACGAATTAATTAAACCCCTATAACGTTACATCGACCATAGATAATACAATCAATCTACCAATAACAAAACCATTAAAGGTTTTTATAGTAATTAATACCTATAATTGTATTGTAATAGTTAAACTCGGATTCTTTACTTATGCAATATTATTTCAAATCAAATCAAAATATTTATTTTTCAAGTAGGCATATTACAGTGCATTTCCTTCCTCGTGTAGTCCCCATATTCTCTGCTGAAGTAAAAAATTATACATGCCAAATGGGACCAACGTTTATATGCTCCTTCTTTGGATTCCTTGTCATGATCAGGTTTCTAAATCTTTCGTTTGTTAGGATTCAAAATTAGCACTAAACAAAAACCAATCGTATTCTCATTTGCACTAAGAACAACAAGTATTAACGTGAAAAGAAAAGAACTTCTTACGGGATCGGCGTATTTCCTTATTCTGAAATATAAATAACTATTTCGCGTCTGCAGCTATGAAGTTCTCCGGCTTTGAACGTGACTCGACTGTAAAATAAATTCTATATGTTTTTCTACACCCATGAAGGCCCCTGCCAACAAAATAGGTACGATTTATTTGTTTTGTATCGAATTCGATTTTGGAACTTTGCTTACAATAGCTCCGTATATCTAGAACTACATTTGCTTTGAAGAGCAAGGCGTGATAATGCTGTCTGGGATGTAAAATCGACTAAAATGCGTCAAAGCTACGCACGCCGTGTATTTTGAGGTAGCTGCGTAAAAGGGGATAGATGGGTACTCCCGCCAAGAATACCTATTTGCAAACATATTTCTAAAGCTACGTACTCAAATACACCGGTGATATCGCAAGATTTCTAGAGCATAAAGCCGCAATGGGAGTAGGTATGTATATAAGTATCTAAGAAATGTGGAGCATAAAACAACAATGCCCTTCTGATTTCTGGCGGAAATATATAGTGTAGACCTTACCTAATAATGTAGTTTCTTACCTTTTTACTTTTTATTTGATGCTGAATGAAGTACCCAAGTAGGGTGAGAACTTGTCTGTGTGCTTTTGGAAATTTTGGAAAAGCTTCTGTAAAATTAAGAGATTGTGTTTTGATTTACTTTCTAAAGGACGCTGCCATGAAGTGTCAAGGATGGGAAATCCTTGGGATTATTAAAATATACCTATAAATAATTTATGTATATTTTTATCGTCGTCTAATACCTAACATGATTTTGGGAATAATGTCCTATAATTATGACCATATACTTTGCTATTCCGGGATATTAAAATAAACATCTTGGCGTCAACGACACAAGTTTCTCCTGAGGATGCCTCGTAGACAGTTATAAAACGCATCGAATTTTACTATTGACGTTCTTTGTTTGTTGTCTACTTTTGCATTAAGATGTTAGGAACATTCATTGCGTGCCAACAATACTCAAGTAAGTATAACGTGCTCGCCCTTATTGATTGGATTTTTATTATAATAATACATTAATTGACCAGGTCATTATTGCTATTTCGTTAGATACAGATAATTTATACCACGAAATAGGAACGGATTATCACGTTCGTAAATAATTGGACCGCAAATTAACGTCTGATTGTTATTTGTATATAATGACATACCCTTTATTATGAAAAACATAAATTTTATATTTAATCTTAATTACCTCAATTTTTATAGTACTTTGTCACCATTAATTAGAAAATGGATAAATGATGATTAACTACATAGTGATATATAATTATAATTATAGGTATGTACGTAATTGTATGAAAACATCAATTATAAACCAAGCTGCTACCAGTACGATAATGCGGTAAACAATAAATGACCTTGGCCATCTGCGAGTACTATGTGAGTTTCAATCGTCCTTGGACGAATATTAAACTAGCAAAAACAAAAAACAAAAATTAAGTTTTTGTTGTTCACAATCAAACTGAACTAATTGTCAATCGCTCAATCAAACGGTGGCAATAAATTGAATTCACTATTTGATTTGAAAAAAAAAGACGATAAATGGCTTTGCATCGACCTTTTAGCTAATTTAATCATAAATATTTTAGTTGCTTGCTCTCTCACGTTCTGGGGCCGTACCGTAACAGAACAACAAAAAAAAGTAAAAAATGCATCGGAATGACAAATGTCATAGTATCATTTCCATGAAATATTTTCGTTTCCCTCAATATTCTCATCAAACGATTGGCTAGGCTTCCTAGTGCCTAGCAAAAAGTATTTTTTAGATTAAAATTGAATTGATAAAAGAAGTGTAAGATAATCAAACTACAAGATGCATAAAAAGTTTGTATGCAGTGGGTTCATTATCTCTGCAGCTGACCGTACATTCTTTTTATGTATACCTACAATCATGAACTGGCAATACTTGAGACTCTTATTGAATTGGTATGGGTGGGCTTTTATTTTGGTACTTTTTAAACTAACGATCATAGCTTACTTGGGAATGTATCCATGCGAATCAGCAAGAGCAAACTAAACATGGTATTTCAACACCTATTGGAACTAAACATGAACAAGGAAATACGACCATATAACATTTTCCTTTTAAATTATATATTTAGATAGAATACGAAGGCTAAAGTAAGTGTCAGGCACTTAGAATTGAAAAATGTATATTGAAACCATGTATATTATTGGTGTAAATGTATGTTGAAATCGAATTTAATGTAGGTACCTGAAAGGTACTAGAATTCCCTGGGAGTACCAAAGTAGTATCACATTTTATCTTTACAAACGCGACCCTTTCTTCAAGTCAATGTTAATTAAACAAAGTTTAATAAAGAAAAACAGTGCTTGACTGGCTTTTTCAAGCATAAAAGCGTTATTAATAAGGTATTTCATCCCAGGTATCCCAGGTATCGGATAACGGTATTTTCTCCAAATAAAACAAAGAGTATTTTAAAAATTCTTTCCCTTCTTTGGATTATTAATCAATTTTCCTTCTATTGTTTATTTAATAAAAACATTTACATCATTGTTCTAAAATTTACAATTAAACTCTCGTGAGACTCGAACATATTAAATAATATTTAAAACAGGTCACTCAATTATGCTCCGTCTGAATTTCGCTCCAAATTTGAGCCCGTTCCCAAGGAGTCCGGTTCAAAAGTGACTTGTTTTAAATATTATACACAAAATCGTGCTTGTACTAAACTGTTCGTACTGTTGTAATATTTCAAAACTGTCAATGTTGGAAGAGAGCGAATTAACTAATAAAAATAACTATAGCTTACTCACCATATTCCGGACATATGATGCAAAACGCCACAGCCAGGAAAAAGCCAATCACCTCGCCAGTAAAACCTTGGGCGGCCATTTTTTTGCTCTTGCTTAACCCACGCTAGCTCGAACCGACATTTTAACTCTGCTTTTTTTATTTCAGTAAACACTAGTTTTTTCCATTGTCCTTGGAACTACCGATATTTCTGCCAACATCATTTTCTGATAGTTCAGAGGTCGCAGCGGTCACATCTGAAACAAAAAGATAATTTGCTTAGTAAATTTATATTATTGTATAGAATAAGGTTTTCAGAATGTGAATTATCTTAAAACATCAACAACAATCATCAATTCAATCCGCTATGGTGTAATTTTTTTTGCGATTATGGACATTCACACCCGCAGACAAACTGTACATACAGTTTTGCGGGGAACTGAATTAGATATAAGTTTTATATTGTGAATTATTAATAAAAATAATAATAATCATAAATGTTGGCGTAGGGATGTGACGACCCCATCGCCCACTGGTTTCGGCCGGTGCAATCAGTCAACGCAGGGCAGCTTGTGGCGAGCTGTTGGGGAGTAGCGACCCCACGTACCTGAGCGCTCCTGGGGGACTCCGTCGTCCGACCAAGTCCTCCGCCTCTGGCTTGCCTTAACCGGCCGTCCAGAGTGGGGTCGCGAGAGCTGTGTTCTCGAGGGTAGATGTGGAAACCTAAGTGGCGAGTTGGCTATATGTTTAAAGTCCAGTGACACCTCTCTACCCCCAGCCCTCATACCGGTGTTGCCCTCGAGCCATCTTAGATGTCGCTTTTTGTGGGGGCCAATTTTTTTTTTCCAGTTTTCAGTATATTTTAGATTCCATTAAATCTCAATAGTCTTTACACCCTCGCGGGTGCTGCCTCTGCGTGCGTCCCATGACTCGGGCAGGTGCAACATCCGCTCGGTGTACCCCTTACATTTCATTAAATTGTCGAAAGGGCCTCTGCGTGTTGGCTTCGGCTCCGCGTACGCCTCCCAAAGGTCCGGAACACCATTGTTCCGTGATGGGAAAGACATAAAAATCATAAATGTTAAAACTTAAACCAGACGTCATTATAGTGTTAATATTTCAAAATAAACTATTCACGAATTGAAAAGATAATTAGTTAATATGTTAGTTTCCTTAAAATAAAATCCCAGTCAGAATGTTTCCGAGCGAGGTACCTCTGTGCGATCTCTTAGCTAAATTAAATTAAGGTCCTTTGACAGGGAATCCGTAAGTCTTCCTCACACAGTGTTACACTTACTAACTTCTTGTTACTACGAGTAAGAATGAAACTAATTCTATATATTACTAAGAATAGTTTCATTAAAGTTTCAAATAATGGAAGAATACAATTTAAAACCTAATTAAATATTATCATTTAAAATGCAGTTTACAATTTTAAGGATTAAGAACTACTAGTTGCAGTATGCATTTGAAATCATCTGTTATTTAATAAAAAAATCAGTTTAAACAATTTTTCCGAACATTAAATCGCCATCTGTTTACTGTTATTTATTAAAGAAAAATTTACAGTTAATTGTAACTGAAGCAACAAGACACGTGTATTTTTTTAGTTGCGGCACCATCTGCATTATAATTACAAACGGTACACATTAGCTGTACGTTCGCACATGCAGCTGTAAAAGCGGCATAATATCTGTTTATATATATTTGTTTGTGCACGTTACTGGAAGTGACCTGAAAGGGACGACACGTATTGTGGGCCGGCGTCCGCTACAGGAGCATTGTGCAAAGGCTTTCGACAGAGAAATTGTATTGTGAGCAGGCGTTTTATGCTCACGGGTGTTGCTTCTGTTTGTTGGGTACCCGTCCATTCTTTAGCGTGTCACCTACTTAACTGAAGCAGTTGTGCACCTTTTTCAGGCTGTTTTAATGGTTATTTGCACTATTTTTGTGGCGAAATACACAGAAATGAATGTCGCTCTGAAACAAATGAAAGCTCACCGGTAACGTCCTGTGTATGGAAACAAATGGATATATGCAGAGATCTGGTGAAGTCAGTGCTGTGTTCATATTTATAAAGATTGAAGATTTCAATTACAACAAAAACAACAAATGCAACAACAAAATTAGAGTACTAATTAACATAAAAGAAATAACTGAGAGTCGTAACTACTAAAATGATAACTATGTTGACTTCTGTCACAATTTAACAATAATTAAGTAAATAATTTAGAATCCAACGTTTACGAATTTGCTGAAGGAAATTATAACTGAAATATTTTTACAAAAAACATAAGTAACAACGCACAAAAACTGTAGGTACCCAACAAGTTACCAATTTGAGTAATCCTAATGAAGTAATAAAAATAATGAAAGACAAAGAAAAACGAACTGGAGCTTATGATTACTCAAAGGAGGAGCCAAATCCTATCATTCTTTTCCTCGCAATCTTTTCTCCAATTTACTCTGAGTTTTAATGCAAAAAACAAAATTTTATTAACGAACCTGGTGCCACTCACCTGGGCTAAACGTAATAAGACTAATAAGACTGTAGTATTTACAAAAATAACATGGGAATGATAGGTAAGTATTAAACTTTGCTTTGAGATTTTCTTATACTATGATTTGTTTACACTCCTGTTAAAACAATGCTAAAATGAATTGTTGTTGTAAAAACCGGCCAAGTGCGAGTCGGGCTCGCGCACAAAGGGTTCCGTAGCAGCAAATATAATAAACTTATTATGTCAATTTATACACCTGGTGAATGGAGCCTAAACTTATAAGGTTCAGCCATCGTTTTCAGTGTAAGCACAATAACTTAACCAAAATTACAGTTAAATCAACCTATCTCAAAAACTATAAGAGATACTTTGATCAAACCAAAAATCGTTGAAAGAGTTAATTAGCATGCATCACCTCTATTTTTTTTAGAATTTTATACCCCGTAGTTATAAAAATAGAGGGGGGGGGACATACTTTTTACGACTTTGAGAGCTGATATCTCAAAAACCGTTCACTTTAAGAAAAATGTTTTTTAGAAAACTTTATATCATTTTAAAAGACCTTTCCATTGATACCCCACACGGGTATGTACATCGAAAAAAAAATTTTCATCCCTCAGTTACATGTATGGGGGGCCCCACCCCCAATTCTTTTTTTTACTATTTAGTGTCATAATTTTGTAGCGGTTCATACAACACATATTCCCATCAAATTTCATCACTGTAGTACTTATAGTTTCCGAGTAAATCGGCTGTGACAGACGGACAGACGGACAGACGGACAGACGGACAGACGGACATGACGAAACTATA
This sequence comes from Lathronympha strigana, assembly GCA_949128165.1. Taxonomy (NCBI): domain Eukaryota; kingdom Metazoa; phylum Arthropoda; class Insecta; order Lepidoptera; family Tortricidae; genus Lathronympha; species Lathronympha strigana. The sequence goes on from OX421905.1 coordinate 4,531,545, forward strand.
AGGGTTCCGTTTTTGCCATTTTGGCTACGGAACCCTAAAAAAGGTGTCACATTAAAATTGATACTTGTATATCGCTCCACGCAAACGTCTTTTATGTACTTACACAGTTTTAGGAAAATAGAACTTTAATTTATCCCAAATTTAGTCGGCCATTATCACAGCGTTGTAGACAATCCGAGTCCGTGACACAGATACAAAATCTAGAGCACATTCCTTAATCCACCGCGCACATTTCTCATTTTGGTGCCATATAAACAGAACATAAAATCAAGTTTTGTATCTCGACATAAAACGTTTTATGGTGCGTCTGCAAAGGTTTTCCAACTACGCTGTGTCCGGGATATTTATTGTTACGTGATGCAGTACCTAAGTGTATGATACACGTAAGTGAAGCCATCTCCGCACATCTCCAACATACTCTATGTTGAACTGAGAACTGTAATTTGATTGAACTATCCCAAACACTTTCCAAAAACATAAAACGTAATGACGCCATTATGAAGTGTTGCTATACGAGAAAATTTTCTATTTTTTACCTTTGAAAATTATGTGACTTGCGCCGCTGTCATATCGCGCTACTACTGTTTAAACGTCTCAGACTGACATCGGAGTATAATAACTATGAACGCATTGATGGATAGATTTTTCTACTCAAAATAAGTAATTGGCTAAGTTCGTCGCCCTTGCCCTAGTTTATTGTCCGAACACTGTCAAAAGCAGCCGTCTCAACAGCTCGGAACTCTTGCTAACTGGACAACCGCGAACCTATTAACTGCTGGGACTCTACTCCATAAGATTAAACCTGTCACGTTGAGCAACGAAACTGGCGGAGATTTAAGACGACGACCGCCAAGTTGCAAAACTCATTTGCATTATAACACGGTAAGTTGAGCTGATGTAAAAACTTTACGATCCCGCAGCACTAAGTGAATTTATGGCGGTAATATCTTTGCCTTAAATGCAGTTATTGTTGGGGATTTTTCGCGGTAATTGTCTGCATTTACGGCATCCGCTGCAGTTTTGAAGCCGAATTGTTTTTCTACGACATGTGTGTTCATCTAGTTCGGAAACGGTGTATTCTCTGTTGTTTATAGACCAAATATTATGAAATCTGTATAAAATACATGACTATAATTAAAACTTTCCTGGTCACACTTACATTAATATTGAAAAAATTACACGGTGGGTCACTTAGCTGCGGAGGTGACAACATCACTGTTTAACAATGACTGCCCTATGCAGTCGAAACATGTCACGCCTATTGTGATAAAAATACGTGAAACTGAAAATGCTCCATAATATCTAAGCCTTAATATTTGAAGCCTAACATAAAAGAGCCATAAGGAAGCAAGTGATTTTATCCGTCCTGCGAACACCCAACATACCTACTCTCCTAACTATGATCCATAGCTGGCTGGCCAACCTTAAGTCTAGATCTTTGAGTACCAGTTATGGAGGTTCCAGCACCGTAGGTAAGGATGGACGTATCAAACTTCTTGCGCTTTAGACACATGACTCTTAATCAGCGCCTTAACGGACCAAATGCCTATCCAAGCAATCTCCTGCAATTTCGATAAAATTATTTCGGTTGTATGTATAACAAGAGGGGGGAGTAAGGGGAGAACGGAAATAACATCTTATCCGACCCAAATGTCAACCCCACCTGCACGCGCCGGATGGCGGCGGCGACCAATTGGTTGCCGTGGTGCTCCCTGCTGGACAACGGAGAGGGCTCTGGCGACCGAGTAAGTGGCGGTATAACCACTACCCTGGCCGGGCAACCGGACGGAAGAGGCCTAGCAAGCCTTGAGGATCAAATACCCTCAAAAAGGAGCAGTGCAGAAAGACGTGGGGCGCTACTGCACACCAATATGCCCTAAGAACACCATCTCGGAACATAAAAAAAACCATGATAAGTACATCCAGCAGAATGATTATGCCCAGCAATCCGGCTAGCGCCCGGCGTCGGGAGAGTACCGGGTCTCCCGATGTGAAATGTGTAACCGGAGAAGATTATGCGATCACAGAAGCCATGCCATTGTCAAGAAGAAAAAGAATGGACAACTACTAATAGCCACATGGAATATAAGAAGTCTTATCAAGCCAGGAAAACTAGAGAATACCATTCAAGAAATGAAAAGACTCCAGTTAAGTATTCTAGGACTTAGCGAAATCAAATGGTATGACAATGGTATAATAGACAAGGATGACGTAACATTATACTACTCTGGAAAACCAGCAGCAGAAAAGAACCACCATTACGGTGTCGGCATGATGATAAAGAAGGAAATGTCAAAGTTCGTATCCAACTTTGTACCGTACTCGGACAGATGTATGCTTTTACAGTTCAATGCTAAACCAGTAAATTTAAGTATTCTTCAGGTTTATGCGCCTACAGCTCAAAGCACAGACGAAGAAATAGAATCCTTTTATAGGGAATTGGAAGAATTAATGGAGGGCATCAAATCACAAGACATGGTCATTATACTGGGTGATATGAATGCCAAGATTGGTAGAGGAACCGTAGGAAAAACAGTAGGTAACTATGGGCTTGGCGACAGAAATGAAAGGGGCGACAGATTGTTGCAGTTCTGCGTCGAAAAGGACTTCATAATAACCAACACTTGGTATCAGCACCCATCTAGACGACTATACACGTGGACATCGCCCCAGGATACAGCTGGACATATTGTTAGAAATCAAATTGACTATATAATGATAGAAGCACGCTATAGAAACTCCATAGTAAATGTACATACCCTGGCGCAGATATTGGTTCGGATCATAATATCCTAGTTGCAAAACTAAATCTTAAATTAAAAATACTGAAAAAAACAAATAGTCACAAGAAAATTGATATTGGAAAACTTAAAAATTCGGATGTTAGACTGGAAACTATAGAAATATTAAATAAAGAGATACGAGATACCACAGATAACGGGTATGAAGATAATATTGAAAGTTACTGGAACAAAATTAAAAAAGCAATTGTAAAAACTTCAGAAAAATGTTTGGGTTTCAAAAAACGGGAGAAAAAACTAAAATGGATTACTAATGAAATCCTTACACTCATGGAACAGAGAAGACAATTTAAGGTAATAGATAAATATAAATACAAAGAAATAGACAATGTTATCCGGACTAAAATAAGAGAAACTAGGGATAGATGTTTAAATGAGGATTGTGAACAAATTGAAAAACTCCAAGAGAAAAGAGACAACTTTAATTTACACAAGAAAATAAAAGAATTTACGAAAACGCATAGGAAACAAATAATTGGTAAATTAACAGACTCACAAAATAAACTTGTAATCGATAACGAAAAACAATGTAAAACTTGGGAACTGTATATTGAGCAACTGTTTGAAGATGATAGAGCAGACTTGGATACAAACGTGATGGAAACCCAGAGCAGCGTGGAGGGACCACCAATACTTCAAAGGGAAATAGAAAGAGTAATAACAACTATGAAAGACGGAAAAGCTGTTGGTCCAGATGGAGTATATGTAGAAATGCTAAAACTATTAGATGCCGACAATCTGAAATTATTAGTTAAAATGTACAATGAAATTTATGATCAAGGAACATTACCAGAAGATTGGCTAAAATCCACATTCCTCCCGCTCCCTAAAAAGGCAAATGCAAAGACATGCGGTGACCACAGGCTCATCAGCCTGATGAGTCACGCCCTGAAAGTTTTTCTTAAAGTGATTCACATGAGAATTTATAATAAAATTGATAAAATTATATCAGATAATCAATTTGGTTTCAGAACTGGTTTAGGAACAAGAGAAGCCCTAGTTGCAGTTCAGGTGCTAGTACAGAACAGTTTGGAATATAATAATGTAGTATATGCATGTTTCATAGATTTTGAGAAAGCATTCGACAACGTAAAACATGACAAACTAATGTTTATACTCAACAAGACCGAAGTGGACAGCAAAGATCAAAGGATTATCAGAAACCTGTACTGGAACCAGTCAGCAAACATTAAAGTCGGAACATCTGACACTGATGATATCAAAATACGTAAAGGAGTGAGACAAGGATGTAGCCTCTCATCAAGCTTTTGATGGCGTTGAAACTGGTATCAGAGTGAACGGTACAGTGATAAATAACCTCCGATACGCCGATGACACCGTTATCTTAGCTCACTCCCTGCAAGATCTCCAACATCTTTTAAACCGCTTAAATACTGTCGTGGAAGACTACGGTCTAAAAATGAACATAGCTAAGACCAAGTATATGATAATGAGCAAGAACGCGGTGGAATCGACCACGCTGACAATCAACGGCAAGCCACTTGAACGAGTCAAACATTACAAGTATTTAGGAATCTCTCTTAACGAAAAATGGGACCCACAGAAGGAGATACGTACAAGAATAGAGATAGCAAGAAGCACATTCATGAAAATGAACAAGCTGTTCACCAACAAAGACATAAACCTGAAACTCAGATGGAGAATGGTTAAATGTTACGTGTTATCTGTATTCATGTATTGCGTCGAAGGCTGGACTATAAACCGAACCATAGAGGCAAAAATAAATGCTTTTGAAATGTGGCTCTACCGACGAATGTTAAAAATATCATGGAGAGATCGAATAACTAATGTAGAAGTTTTGAAAAGAATGAAGGTAAAAACATTGGAACTTTTGGCAACAGTAAAGAAAACAAAAATCTCATATTTTGGACATATATACCGTAACAATAAATATCAAATTCTAAGGAAAATAATAGAAGGGAAAATAGAAGGCAAAAGAAGTAGAGGAAGAAGGAAGTTAGCCTGGATGGATAATATTAAAAGCTGGACTCACATTAATGACGCTGCCAACCTGAGCAGAATGGCACAGGATAGAAATAAGTTCCGAGAGATGGTCGCCGACGTCCGATGAGGACATGGCACAATAAGAAGAAGAAGTATGTATAACTACCATTTAACTCTTTTTAGTGCTCTAATTTCAATATTAGCAAAAAAAAGTTTTGATACGGTACACATAATTAAGATTCTATAATATAGTAAAAACCAAAAAAAGGTGATATTACCAAATAACAATTAAAAGGTCTTGCTATTAATAAGCGTTATAACCAAAAACATTATTCCAGTTCATTACAGACTAAGCAACTTAATAACAACGAACATCCAAAAACACGGAACGCACGAAACCAAATGTTCACGCATACAAAATTCAATTAAAGCATAATCGCTCGACGAAGTCGCTCCGGAGCGCTCAGTGTAACGACGTAATAATGAAAGTCTTGTTCCTCATATTGTAATATGTAGCTTCTTAATAAAGAGTCAAGTCGGAAATTTACATGTCTATGCGTGATTGTTATTGTATGTTGGAAGTTAATTATATTTACTTGGGATAATTTTACTGACGTAATTTTGACGTGAATAAGTGATATTATATACGTACGTCTTAACTTTTAAGATAACGCTTTTAGTAAAAGATTTCTTATTGTATTCTACAAATATACACAGTATCTGAGTCAACAGTATCTGAAAAAAAAAAGCGATTGCATTCAAACAACCTGCATTTAGCGAAATGGGGAATATTGTAAAGATAAATAGTAAAAAAAATGATGTACCTGCTTTATACAGTATTAAATGAGCGAGCTCATCGACAACAAACTGCCTTGCAGATTGGCGTAACTTTCCCATACTTAAAAAAGTATTAAATTAAATAATGAAATAAAAAAAATTAAAAACAGCACATTTTACTTTTCACAATTTGAATTGTTTCTTTTTACAGTTTGAATAATGAAATTATCAAGCTAAGGCTAGATAATTTCACAGTCTTTGCAAGACTATCAAATATCAATCCCCATTAGCGGAACAAAGATAGAAATACCTAAGTAACCGGATCACCACTATTTGATCCGGTTACGAAGTTATTAGGATCGTATTCAGAGTGGATGAAAATAGGAAATACGATTATTCAACACAGAATAACATTTTAAGGAAAAGTTTTATTAAATAGTTCAACCCTACATAAGTTTGTTGTTTTAGTTAAAGTTTTAGTTGTTGTTTGTTGTTTTAGTTAAAGTTTCCTAAATATTTTTATTTAGGAAACATATATTGCATTCTGTATGCCTACTTTATTAGTCTGGATTGTACATAAAAAATTTAGCATATCTATAGTCGCCATCGTATATATCAGGGCGGCCAAGGTGTTCAAAAGACCTGAACACGCACTCTAAAACCTTGACAATATAGGCGAGCTCAGATATTTTTTAAACGTCTTATCAACTCTGATTAAGCTGAGAGCTATTATTGTTTTTAGTAGAAATACGACGGATAGTCCAACCCTAAATTCCTCATATACCACCAAGCATCCAAACAATAGCATGTAGGTACATCTAAACATAGAACAATGCCTCAAGGACCTACTTTAGATTTAAGGTAGGTAGAGGTAGGTAGTTAGGTAAGTTACACTTACTGTATATATTTCGAGAATAAATGTTTTTAAATCGTTTACTCCGTGAAAAAAACATAGAACGGGTCTATGTTTCATGTGTCATGGTCTCGGCTTGACTGATGAGTAGACCCCGTTATCTTGTCGCACTGACATTGCTTTTCAGTAGAGGGTGACTGTTTTTTTATCGACTATCTAAATATCGATAGTGTGTATTGTACTAGGTACTATTTCTTTATTACTACTAAACACGAAGAAATAAAAGTCTCGGGTGTTCGTTAGTTAAGACTTATAATAGTTTGTCTACAATAAATACAAAAAAAATTATACAACTCTACATCGTCAGTGTAACTAAGGGTTATTATATAGGGGTTTTGTTGATCACAAGTTTCAAATTGGGCGGCAACTGTAATTGTATTATATGAATATCGATATCGAGATCATCGATAAAAAAACAGTCACCCTCGACTGAAGTGTGTCCTGGAGTGTCAGTGCGACAAGATAACGGGGTCTACTGATGAGTCAGTGAAATGTCAACGGTGATCTTGCTAGAAATGTTCGGCTACCCCGTGGAAAGTCAGTTTAACCATTAGAAAACGTTAGGTCTATTCTTTAACTAAATGCTATCAGCACAACACATAACACGCACTACATCTATGTTTATAATAATGTGTACAAAAGGTGAAAGTTGAAAGTGTTATAAAATACATCTAAAATCTCTACATTAATTACGAAAGTCATGGTTACCTACGTACTCCCAAAGTCCTGTGGCTGCCTGTACATTCGCGTTCGAGAAGCCGAGAATGCGAATGAAGATGCAGCTGTCATTTCGTCTCAGAATTATTTATCTCGTCTTGTCGCTTTCGGATTACTGTCGGTTTCTTGCGACGAGGCAAAAGGCCTCGTCTCTCGATAAGAATTTATATTCAGCGGATGATGAACGTATTAATGAATGTTTAGATGCATAGGTTATAAATTATATTTAGATGATGCGTTTTACCTAACCAAGCTATTTAAGTTACATGTGGCCGTACCCAAGCTATATGAAAAAGCTTAAATAGCTTCTTGTCCGTGACTCTCACTTGAGGCTCTCGAATGCGATTGGTGCCCGTCCATTACAAACACTGCGCCCTTAAGCGCCGCAAACGCTGGCATTTAGGGAAATGGTTATAACGAGAGGGTTACTAAGTTAAGGTTCATTAAATTAATTGCTACAAATAAAAGTTAAAATATACGAGATATTTAAACTTTTTTTTGGCCCTAAGTGAGTTCAGTGAATAATTTTCATTAATCTCGTGTCTAATCGTTAAATTGAAAAGCCGGATCTAATATAGGTGTACCTATTAATTTTGTATTAAGCATTAAACGTCTGCAAACGGATACCACATTGCCCCGCGCTTCTTAAGGCATACCCAAAGTTTGTAGGTACCGATTTAGTGGAGAAACTTACAATCAACGGGTAATTTTCATTGACTCAGTTTGTTAAGGGTTGCGCTAAGGCTGGGGTACACCAAAGTCGTGTGTTTGAGTCTCGCCCGACTCCGGGAGTTTTTCCGCTTTTATATAATTTCATGGCATTTTAACCCCGAATTATTTCAAACATTCAACGGACATTTCCTCGCATTATTCATATCGCCTAAATATACCGATGCTTGTCATGTCACGGTTGATTAATAAACCAATTTCAAATCACGTGGTTTTGATCAATGCGTTCATAATATTATTTCATGAAAGAAATTATCTGATATCTCGAGTATGGCTTCATTTGAGAGCGGTACTCGGCAATAAGGAAATATTATGAGCATTATTTAGAAATGCTGAATGATTGGATTGAATTGGTTTGAATTATTATCTACAATAGAAATATTAACGAAAATTTTAGTATTATTCTGGTAGACCCTAGACAGAATCATATAAAACTTGGGCTGTTGCTATTATAATAATGAATGAAAGAACTGTAGGTATGTATAAATAACAAAACAAATGATAATATTTGATTCCTTACACTTTGTTGATTTTTTTTGCCTACATAGGTGGTTATTATTTATAACCATACTTTTAGGTGCTTGGTGTAAATCACTGACGTCATCACTCATACAAATGATTTTTGTAGGAGCGTCTAATAACTGGAATTTTGTACATATTGGTTTCATGGGTACTTATTGTACCATAAAGACATTTTCAACACACTTGTTTGTAACGATTTTCTGTTTAGGCTCATAATCCAAGATATTAGGTAAACACGCGTACTTTTTCACTATGTTAAGAACTAGTTCGGTAATGAGATAACACCATCAAGTTAAATTTGTACCCTACGAGACTAAGTTACGTGCACAGACAATACATATTTCATATTTTATTTTAGATGTTGGGCGGGCCTTTGCTTCAAATTTGCGCGCTTAACGCGATTTGAAGACTTGGTAACTTATTAAATAATATTTAAAACGGGTCACTCACGTAATTTAGTCGATTTTCGCTCGACATGTTTCGTTCTTTACGAAGAACGTCATCAGGAGCGCCCACTCGCGACAGAGGCAAGTCGTACACTGCGGGCTAATGCCCTATCTGCTCTGGTACTTGCAGCTGGCGGTGGGAGCGGCGCGGGGGGCGACACGGCGGACGATCTACCCTCGTTCTCATTATCATCGCTTTTGCCAACCGGGTTGCAAACAACACTCACTACGTCACTCGCTAAGGGCACGTTCACACAGTCCACTGACGCGGTACCCAAAACCGTTTTCCAACTGGGAGGCACTGACCAACCACAATCACGGTTGAAGTTCGGATGACGACTTATTTCAATAGCCTCCCGTATTTTCCGCTGAACTACGAATTTTTCTCTAGCCAACACGGTTACCCTATCAAACCTAATATAGTGCGTCGAATCCGAGTCCAATACGTGTTCCGTTACCGCAGAACCACGGCCATCTCGGTTTTTTATACTACGTATGTGTTCTGTGAGTCTCGTAGAAATATTCCGGCCGGTCTCTCCAATATAATTCTTTCCACAAGAACACGGAATCATATATACCCCAGGACCATTTAAGGGCTCCTTGTCCTTCGGTGAACGCAACCATTGTCTCAGCTGAGTGTTTGGACGGAAAATCGTCTTGATGCAATATCTACGGCGTAACAAGTGTCCGATTTTATCCGTCACGCCCTTAATGTACGGCAGGTATAAGGGCAACCTTTCCACTGCAGCCGATCGACGACGCGCCGATGTGTTCGCAACACGTTTACTTTGCCTCCAATTGTACCCGTTGTTTTCCAACACACATTTCACGTGGTTCAGCTCACGGTCTAAGTGCTGCGGATCGCACAGACTCAAGGCACGATTAATCAAAGTTCTCGGTACTGAGGACAATTGCGAAGGATGATGGTGTGAATCTGCCCTTAGATACCGGTCCGTATGCGTCGGCTTGCACTCGACCACACGGTTTACGCATAACCAGGACGTCCAAAAACGGCAATTCTCCTTCTTTCTCCTCCTCCACAGTGAACCTGATTTTCGGATGCAAGGTGTTAAGATGTTCCGTGAATTCCCGCAGACCATTTTTAGAGCGCTCCTGATGACGTTCTTCGTAAAGAACGAAACATGTCGAGCGAAAATCGACTAAATTACGTGAGTGACCCGTTTTAAATATTATTTAATATGTTCGAGTCTCACGAGAGTTTTATAGTTAAAACTTGGTAACTTGTTTAAAATGCAAGTATAAGAAAGATAATTAGAAGTAAAAATATGTGGAGTAGGTCCCTCTGAAGATACAACTTGAACCACAAAACGCGATTTTTACCATGAAAATCTATGTGTGGTAGTGATAAATATACCTACTTATTTGTGAAGTTTGGGCCTCAGGTGGATTTATTGGATGAAAATGTAAAATATTGTCATCAACGCACGTCGAAAAGGCATCGCCAGAAGGTTCAAGAAGTCAATAAAGGTCAGTCAAACACATACTTATGCCAATTAACATATAGGCATTCTGACGTGATTCTGTCAAGTAAGTGAAGTAAGTTAACGCTTAACGTATGTATAAATAATATTTTTTTATACATTTTATTTTAATATTATAACGAACATTATTCAAGGAAACTTAACGTAGAATCTATTTTAACAATTTATATTAATAATTAAACGTTTTAGGACAATTATTTTGTGCTTAATTAACATAAAACTGAAAATAAGGTTACCCTTTTCGTAACGTCATATTGGCTAACTCAGGAAAATAAATATTTTTCTAAAATTGTGAATTCCCGAGTTACATTTATTCAGAATTATTCACCAAAATAACCTTGTTAATTAGAGTTGCCACAGAAAGGAGATTAAACGAACGAGGTGGTGTCGTTCGTTTTGTTTTATATTATTTTCGAGCGGGCGAGCGTAATGTAGTATAAAATGACGGAGTTCTTTTGTTTTTTTCTGAGTTCATTGGCTCTTTTCTGAGCTTAGTTGCACATAAAAAACAATGAGATGCATAGATTAGTAAGGATTTTGTGCTTACAATCCAGTTTATTTTCTGCGGTACTTTTACTTATTCAATGTTAAAACATTTTTATTAATATATCTCTCGGTTACTGCCATTAGTAGGTACTCATTGAATGTAAATGTATTAAATTAATTTAAATATATTAATTCCAATTTAACATTTATCTTGTATATAACCGTCATTAAAGGCGTCAATGGAACTTTCTGATCAAACTTATCGATAATACAATTTAAGTAGTTCATTCAAGAAACCCGTTTTCAAAATGACATGTGTTATTACGCTTTAAGTAACACGATATGTATGATTTACAATTATCTAGTTAGCCAGAAATGGGTCCCCAAACAGCAACAATACGTAACAAACCTAAATTTAAAGCAATTAATATAAATTACTTAGATTTACAATCCCTTCGGGAGCTAAATCGTTGTTATTTCCTTTTGCAAAACATAAAAGCTCGTTACAACCATTTGGGGTCTTCTACATCAATTCTAATTTTGTCACTTTGATTTAAGTAACCCTTTCTATGAGCTCCAATTGATTAATAGGTTTCATTGTAACGTAAGACGCTATAGTAAATAATAATGTTTGAGTGAGAGGAAACCTGCAATTTGCAGAGTGGATTCGTAGCTTGAAAACGCCCTATGGTAAGTGATAGTTACCTTAACTAATTATCTGGAATACTATAATTATAATCAATTCATTTAAAGCATCACCCAAAACAAAGCACTCATTAACTCAAGTAGGTAAATTGAATAGTTTCTCTTTATAAATTTGCGCGATTGTATTTAACGCCAATATAATATCTTCCATTGTTATGAACTCAATGATGCCTACATTCAATTACTAAGGTTTCACTAATGATGATGATGATTGTAATGCAAGGCTATCCCAACCCAAAACAAAATAACCTCTTGGATGCACGACCATAATCTCAGAAGACTCGAAAACCCTGAAAATATTAAATAATGCAATTATATCCTTACCAAAGAAAGCCATTAGAACTGAAATTGATTCTCAACAATAAGGAAATTGAAAAGGTAGATCATTAATTTTAGGTGTTACCATCGCTAGCAATTTGAATTGGAAATCACATATTTCATAAATTAAAACAAAATAGTCCCGGTTAAATATGCATACACTCCGTAAAAATACAAATTTGGATGCAGCACTATATGCCCATATTATATTATGCCTATGCAAATTCCTGGCTACGATACGGCATCGTAATGTGGGGTGATAGTACTGATGCGCACGGCTTATTTGTGATACAGAAAGGGTGTACGCATAATGCTGGAAAAATATATAAATAGATATTACTTTCTAGAGCATGGCATACTACATTACCGTATAAGTATTTAGATTTTTGAACGTATAGCACGTGAAGAAAAAATCTGCATCTTGAAGAACAGCATTATCCAAGGTTAGAACAAAGTTCTTTGCCTTTGCCTATAATATGAGGGGGTCTACGTTCTTTACATAGTTACAACTTGGTGAATTATTGGATCCAAATAGGATTTTTTTGCAGTAAAATCCTAAATTACCCAGGATTTAATTAATATAAATATTTGTAGAGTCCAAATAAAATAACTTTGCATCGATTTTGATAGCACAAATTATCATAGTTTCATAGAAATTTGACGTTTAACATAACATTTGCGAAGGTTTTCAATATCAAAATTGATGCAATTTTTGTAGCTTGGTCTGATTCTACGCCGACGCTCATTTTTGTCCCACAAACTACACAGATACCATTACGAGTATGTAGCGTTTCTAAAGAAAATCATGTCACCATACGTATGCACAGATTTACTCGTACCTACTTATAACTTCTAAAATACCATTAGCATTACCGACTGTACATCATTTTCATCCTAGCCTAGTCGGTAGTGACTTCGTAGGCAGCTACGAAGCAAGAGGTCCCGGGTTCGAATCTTGTGCATTAAATTGTGTTTATTACGAAAATTTGTTCCTGAGTATGGATGTTTTCTATGTACTTATTAAAGTATTATATGTATCTATCGATTATACATATCGTCATCTAGTACCCATAAAACAAGTCTTATTGAGCTTACCGTGGGACTAGGTTGATTTGTGTATGATTGTCCCATAATATTTATGTATTATTATTATTTAATTATGCAACAATATTCTAGGTTTACCCTTAAAACACAATAATTGAAAATAATTTTAATTTTCACGAGAACAGATCGTAATCATGGGTCTTCTGGTCTTCTTTCTTCTTTTATTCAGAATCTTATTTAGGTCATCAGAAAATTAGATGCGTTATTACTTTTCATGTAAGTTAAACCAGTCGTAAAAAGATACGATAAAAATACATACATACATTAAAACTATTATAGAAAAATAGTTCGCACTGTCAGAAATTTGAAGCTTATTAGCAACGGAATTCCGTCATTCACTATTAATTACTTACCCATTTAACATCCCCCATTCGTAGCACTATCAATTCCCAATCCACCCAAGCGGGCTTCACTTTTATCTTACGTTCAGGTAAATGCGCGACAGGATGAGAAGTGACCCATTTCTGTCAATGTACGGTCCGCAAAAGTGTCGCGCACTCAGTCAGTCTTACGGCGGGGCAGTTACAAATTGCGTTACGGGATAAAGGCTGTTTTTGCGCACCAGTTCTGTTGATGAAAAATTCACGCCATCTTGGACGATTTAGACTGTTCCGAAAGTTAGACGTATGTTTTTGGAGATCTTATGCCTTACTTTAGAAGAAGGTAGTGAATAAGTACCTTCTAAGAACATAATAAAAAAGAACATTGCACAAATCTATGCATGTAAATATTGCTTTACTTTGAAGACATGTTCAAGTGCATCTATATGTCTGACTAAATAAATGAATGACTAATAAAAAGTTAAAAATAATTCAAAACTTCCACTACCTACCTTTTACCTGCATTTAAAGTACACCCTTTTGTTTTACGAATTAAAGCTTTTTTACCCGACTGCGCAACGCAAAGCCGGGTAATGTGTTTAACAGTCTATATAATATGTTACATACATTGTACATGTGTATGTTTGTTTGTTCCTTTGTGGCTAACCAGAGATCAAACGCGTGGACCGATCTTGATGATTTATACGTCAATCGATTTGTCTTTTTTGTGCTGATGTCACTAAAGATATGGTAATAATCAATATTAAAATTGGCGCCCCTGATATGCCATATTACAAAAAAAAAACGATGCATGGATACCAAGTGAGGTATCATTGAATAGAGATTTGAAAATCATTACTAGTTTTCTTTTGTCATTTTTAATTTTAAATAGCCATTTGTGAACTGTAACGATTTAAAGTTGCTTAATGGCGAGTACTTGCACAGACATAATCTCGTAGCCGGAATTATACGTTAGCAGCTGGCTCTCATGTAAGATATTGTGGACCACGAAGTACTGTACTACATGTACTAACACACCTGAGCTGGGAGAAAAAAAATTGTTCAAGCCACTTATTAGAACAAGCGAAGTTATGACTTTAACGATAAAGTGCTAGCTGTACAATCTACAGCAAAAGTAACTACTAGTTTGGTAAACATGTAAATCTAAATTAGTTTTCATGAAACGGTTGTATTTAGCTGGCCCTCTTGTATATTTGTTAAAGTCAAATCTAGTACTTAACTAAAATTTCACTCTCTTCCTTAGACAGATTGATCTGATATTTGGTACATACCTTACGTTCTGATCACTTAATTTTTGCAATTTCTGTTTATTATATTATAGTTTCAAATAAAACGTCTCAAAGATTGATTAAAAATGATAAAACTACGGCAGGTCTATTTATAAGCCAGGTATCAGACAGGCTTCAGAAAGTGTTGGCTCTGTCGGTACCAACGTCACTGTGTCAACTCATCTCATAGCAAATATGTACCAGGCAAGGGCTCCTCGAGCGCTTGTGAAGGCTTGTACCCTTTACCTAAATCCACTTTAGAAGTTTTTTTAAATCTCTTGTCATACAATGCTGCCTTTAAGTCTGTTTCGGTAAGTAGTTCTACTGTACAAATACTTAGAATCGGTATGCTTTGGAGGAGCCTGTTTGAGACCTATTACGGTTTTATATTTCCTTAATGCTTTGACATAACCTTTTAAATCATTTTAAACACAAGTTTGGAAATCAAAATCAAATAGATCTAAATCTTTACTTTTGAATAAATATATCATGAAATATGTTTCAGTTCCTTTGTTTAAAATTGGGTGAACCTTGTTTAGACATAAAAAATACATAGGTATGTAGAAGGAATTGCGGGTGAGTATTTTAATCATTAAGATAATAAGGTCGATAAGTCCTATCCTATGCTTGAAAATACAAACTAAAAACTAATGATAATCTAAAATTCAATGCACAGCGTCGCGTGTGCCTAGGCCAATTATATTGCTCATAGTCATACTCAATTTGTTTATTCATGACACAAAACAGAGAACAAATAAAATAAGTAGGGGAATATTGGCAGCATTTTCATATCTCAGCGTGTTTTTACAATCGAGATATCGACCATGTATCAATGTTCCTCGTGTACGAATGGTGTCAAATTAACCTTACAGATAAAACAAAAAATGGTCTAATCTCAGCGTATTGCTATTGGCCAGCGCTGATCTTTCGATGCAAAAAAAAAAACAAAGTAAAATAGACAAGAAGAAAAGAACATTCACAGACACAATAAGTTACACCCGACCACATCAGTCCGAACCTAACTTTGGCCGGTTATTAAAGTTTGACGTTGCGCATCTACCGCCGGAGACGGCCGAAGGACAAAACAGAAATAAGTCAGACGACATGGGTAGGTACATGGCTTAAAAATCAAAACAAAACTCTGCATGATAATATAAAAGGACTGCAGTATTACAATAAACTATGTGCACACAATTAATAACTAGTGAACAAGAATGTTAAACTGGTTGAAAAGATTAACAATAATAGATATGTAAATAGACAAAACACAGTGTGGCACTACTTAGAAGATGGTGACAAAAACAAAGCAAATAACTTTGAAACTGAAATATATAACGCATATTGCATAACGTTCCTTATTTACCGGCACGCCTTAATTATTTTAGAAATGATTGTTATGTCTTACTAATACAGCAAGATCCAACTAGCCACAGACATTTTCTATAAGTTTGATTAATCATTCCGTTTTGCCAATAACATTGTTGATCCTGATTACAAACTTCTCAGTTAAGTAAGGAGCCTAACGTTCTTATTACGAATACCTAAGAAAGTAGATAACGTTCATAAAAGTAATACAATACCCTTATTTAAATCTAAAAAGTCTTATATAATACCGAACGCATATGAAGATACGCCTTTTCGGTCTAACCTGGAATACTTTGTCCTAGAAGCAAACACTTCTAAGAATATGAACGTCGAGGGGTAATGTGAGAAAGTTATTAACTAGTTTGCCGTGGAGTGGAGCCAATGAGCCATGGAAAAGGTAAATAGGAAACTGGAGTATCTAGGCTTAACAAAATGGGACAAAGCATTACGGAAACCGTAACATAACCAATAAATAATCTCTCTTGTGTTAAATCTAGGATTGTATTCAGAATGAAAGAAACTTAGTGTGTTACTTATATAAAGTGCAACTTGTTCGATAGTTGTGCGAGTGAAATACACTGATAATGCATTTACGTAATCTCTAATGAATACTAACATACGATTGGCAACATACGAAAAGGCAAAAAAAAACGTTTCGTATTTTTTTTATCGTGGTCATTGTCAAAAGGTGTTTATAGTATAGGTAACTTTCAAAAACATTATAACCAACTGACTTAAATTTAAAAATGTATTGAATGTTTGTTTTCTTCTTCAATCTGATTATTTAAAAGTTAAATTAGTAATATAAAAATTATGAATTATATTTACGTATTTTTCGTAGTGACTAAAATATGGAAATCATAACAATATAAACACTAAATTAAATACACCTATAGACAACAAGCGGTCTTATCGCTAAGAAGCGATCTTTTCCAGACCATCTTTGGGAACCAGGAGTCTTACTTCTTATGCGTGTTCAAAAATAGTTTGTACCGAGGTATTAAAAAAAATCTTACTAAAAATAAGATTTCATGAACATATTGAAACTTATTGTAACTGTACAAAACATGTCGCGCATAGGGATTTCCCATGATGCCATTATCGTAAGTATCAAAACACGTAAGTATTATCCGTAATTGTATTATAATAACTATTAAATTCGGAAATTAGTTTTACAAAATACACATACTCATAATATCTACATAAACACGTAATAAAGATCCATAATTGAAAAACACATTTTCGATATAAAGACAAAAATAATCGCCTAGGAGGCTGTTATTTATAAAGTAAAGGATAAACAAAGTATTCGCTCAATTAGCGAAGATCGGTTACACCTAGTCTACCGAAGCTCAGAAATATATAAATTTTACGCCGGTATTTTTAATGAAAAACTTCTAAGTGATCAGATTCCATCCCCCTTACTTACGTAACTTAGTTACTTGGGCGGAACTTAACGAACCGTCTGCACAGACGTATTTCGTGTAAGAAGTTTATTCTTATTATACGTATAGTTCGTGCTTGACTATGCGTTTGCAACGTAAATGTCAATAGACTATTTTAGGCACGTGTTAGACAATTATTTGTTACATAAACTGCTAGCCTAAAATGGTCGGGTTTTTAACACGATAAAAATATGGAAGTGGATAGATGTTTCAGAGACTTACCAATAAATTTGTTGTCGGCGCCGGGTAAATTTACATAAAATCACTTGACCAATTTTAAATTTAAGATTTTAAAAGTTCACTTGTAACTATTCAAATAAATTAACTTCATTCAATATGTTAAAACTTGTATCAATTCTATTTTGTTTGGCTAAGTACTTTCTTATAGCGTCACTTTTGAGGGAGGTCACGTTCTAAGATCGTCACTTTTACACATTACTTACGAGTATTATAGACATATTATATCTGAAAATATACGACTAAAAAATCTTATTCAAGAAACCTCAAAGTTATTTTTAAAGATCTATCAGACGATGTGCCACACGCACATATTTGCAAAAAAAAGAATATTTAGTTACATGTAGGCTGCCCCCTAAAAATATTTTTCTTTGCAATTTATATACAAAGAATACTAAGTGTAAAACACTTCTCTAGCTGTAATATAATTAACATAGCTTCATAAACTATTAGTTTTTAAGCAGTAACATCTGCGAAATATACCAAATTACCTCGGGCGGGACTCGAACCCCCACAATTGGAAGAGCGGTGGACTGGTATCCCGGAGTAACGGTCATTAATTTTTCCACTATTCCTTTATTTCTGTGAACTATGCTTTTGTGTAACTTTACAGTAAGTAAGTAAGACCGCTATGATATAAGGACTTGAAAGATTGTCTGTGGAAGTTTTATTAACCTAGGCCATGCTTTAGATGCGACGGAGACTAACACAGCGGTCAAAGATGGTGGTGCTGTGGTGTGTCATGCTTTCTCGAATGGAACTCAGCGCAGGGATTTCCGACAGCCGATTAGTTCGGCAGGGCTGAGGGGCGAGCGAAAGCTATGACCTATGGGGGCGGCGCAGCTGGCCAGAGTGGTACGCATGGTCTTCGGGTTCGTGCCGATCTGGTGGAACAGTTCGATGGCACGGTTGATGTTACTGGGTTTACTTACGGTGGAAACATAATGACGCGGGATATCAATTTTACGTACGAACACCTGAGTCTTGTATATAATTAAAAAGGTCATCTCAAAATAAACTAAAATTGGTGGGGGTGGTGGGAGTTATATGGAAAGTAATTACTTAAAAACAAACTATTCGGATACCGCTGATACTGTCAGGAAATTGGGTGAATTATAATTTGACATCAATTGGACGTAGACCATGAATAACACCGATTGTGACACAATGTAAAATAAATGTGGCTAATTCCGACATAGGGACTATTCCGTCTAATGCACGACTGCGTTTAATATGCATAAGCAAAGTGTGCTTACCATGAGCTTGTACATGACCGTATTTGATAGCGATTGCAGCGTTCGGGGATATGTCTGTCTCGCTCCTGCCAGAGTAATGGTAGGAGCGAGACGGACATAATTTCAAGCGCCGCAGGCAGTCGCGTTGCCATCTGAGAAATTTGGTATCGTTCGCAGAAGTTTCTGCTTAAAAATAATAGTTGAGTATGAGGTAGCACATTGCTAGTGGTGAATTCTCAATATGCTCCACTTGCCGATTAAAAAGTACTTTCTAAGCTGAAAGAGTGATAAGATGCTATCTCAGACTCGCGGGTTCGAGTCCGGGCCGAGGTTATGAATTTTTCCACTTTTCCTATCTTTCTGAGAAATATATTAGGGTAAACCAAACATTTAAGATATTGCATGGATACCACGATGTCCCGTCGCTACAGGACATATTTGTCAGGAGTACAAATAGCAACCTGAGAGGGCACTCATTGAAATTAGCTCGCTCGTCAAGTTCTAGTAACCCCAGGCACCATTTCTTGTCTAACCGTGTGGTAAAAGTGTAGAACAGTTTGCCTGAGTCGGTGATAAGTGCATCATCTGTGAACTCTTTCAAAAATAGACTTGATGAATTTATGAAAAACAAAGATGAAAACACAAGACTTTATTGATTGTGCACGCATCAGCTATAAGCTGCCTGTGCATAAATAAATAAATAATAATAATAATAAACCAGGTATAACTGGCCACTTTCAGTAACTAGCACCTACACTTTTCATAAGCTCGAAATAAGAGTTTGAAGCATTGTACGCCATCTACCGATATCGAATGACGTCACTACATTAATCAGCTTTCGTTTTAGTACACATTTAGTTTCCTATTGACACTAGCGCCAAAAATTTTGTATGTTTGTATACAGTCGGTGCACGTATTGCGACAAGTGCGGTCATTACTTGAGGAAATGTTAACGGCCTTGGACTTTCTAAAATTGTGTTTTTGTGTAAAATTAGAAAGTGCTCTTATTCCTGCTGTGTTATTTTAATTGTTTTAAAGGTAAGTAACAAGCTTATAATTAGTTTTCTGCCTAAAATGCATTAAAACTAGAATGTGGGGGAGTGACTGGTTACTGAATGTTTGTTTTATAGAAAAATCAGTAACTGGCCACCTAAACTATAAGGTTAATGCTATAAGGTTTATAATGTGTACTTTTCAACACAAAAATACTGGTATAATTCTTTGATAAAATGCAGAAACTGGCATAGGTGGCCAGTTACTGACAGCGTAATATTTGTTCTACAGGTTTCAAGTTTAATATGTGAATCATTACATACGCTATGTCGAAAAATTGACAGTAATAAAGAAGCTAGAGATAAAGCTGTCGAATTTGTTAAAGAGGGTGGAGGTTCTTGTCGGGGAACTGCTAAACAGTTTGGTATACCAAGAAGTAGCATCCAATTTAAGCTTCGCAATCCTACATCAAAATGTAAGTCAGGACCCGAGCCAATCCTGAATGTAGCTGAAGAGATCGAACTGTGTAATTTTATTATACAATCAGCAAAACGTGAGTTCTCTCTCAAGAAAGAAGACGTACAAACTTGTGTTGAGGATTTTTTGAAGGCAAATCCCAGACCAAACCCATTTCGAAATGGTAAACCGGGAGAAGTGTGGTTTAAGGCATTTCTGAAACGTCATCCAATTATATCAATCCGAACTTCGGAAGGAGTGACAGGTGCGAGTGCCTGGTTGTGTTTTAGAGCAAGATATGAGGAAATGGTTCAAATTAAAGAATATTTTGAAGAAGAAAACTTAATGCAAGTTGTTCAGGATCCTGGAAAATTGTTCAATGCCAACGAAACAAGTTTTAACATTTGCCCGAAAACCGGTAAAGTATTAGCTCAAAAAGGGGCAAAAAATGTTTATCAGATCAAGAAAGGTTCGGCAAAAGAAAACATCACTATATTATTTACCTTTTCCGCTGATGGTCAGGTATTTAATCCTCTTATCTTTTACCCTTTGAAAAGGATTCTTGAGAATGTGGGAAAGAGCATACCTTCTGGTTGGGAAATCGGTCGAAGTGAAACTGGCTGAATGACTGCCGATATCTTTTGTGACTTGAAAGAAAATTGCTTCTGTCAACAGCTTTTGCTGAACGATGTTCCCCTTCCAGTTGTACTGTTTGTTGACGGTCATAAGACACATTTAACGATTGAAGTATCTCAACTTTGTCGAAGTCTACAAATACATTTAGTGGCTCTTTACTCAAATGCAACACGTATTTTACACCTGCTGATGTTGCCGCATTTCGACCTATAAAGGCTGGTTGGAAAATGGCACTACGCGAATGGCATAATGCGAATGACTACCAAGTTAATTTAACAAAAGAAAACTTCACTCCTTTGCTAAAAACTGTGGTGGACTCGTGTACAAAAAAAATACTTTAGTCGACGGGTTTCGTGTATGTGGCTTATATCCTTTTAACCCGGATAATGTTGATTACAGTAAGTGCATACAATTGGAGTCCGGTATTGAACCAGAGCGTGAACTTACTTTTTGGCCGGTTTTGACTTACTCAGACTTTTGTGCTATTGTAAGCAAGCCCATTATTTAAAAATGTGAAACAGTAAGCACTGTACCCGTACAAGAATTTGAAAACTGTTTGAAGGCAATTTATAGCCTTTGGGGGAAATTCCATGATATGGAAAAACCTAAAAATCACAACACTGAAACATTACTCGATAAAAACATACCCCTTTGCAAGAGACACGACTTTAAACTTCCAGCCCGATGGTACACAAGAACATACAATCCTCGATGAAACTAGAGGTGTATTATTGCAACAAAACGATAAAGTTACAAAACGTCTAGGAACAAACGCAAATGTCGTCTCCAAAGAAAATGAATACTCTAGAGAGATACAGATACCGACCAGATTGACCAATACAAACAACCGCTACATGAAACTGCAAACAAAGTTCCAGATAAAAATATTACTATAATTTCAAACGTATTATTTTACGACTACTTGAAGGCAAAGAAGTTACCAGAACCACCAAAACGACAAGGAAAGAGACAAGTGCAAAAAATTCCGTTTGCTTTGACGTCTGATAGTTATCTGGAGTTAATTGAAGCAAAACAGTTAAAAAAGCAAAACAAAGGAGATGCAAAAGAATAAAGGAAGCGATTATGGGAAGACAAAAAAAAAACAAACAGAAAACGTGCCGAAGAACCGTGGTAGACCAACCGTAAATGGTAGACCAAAAAAAGTTGAAAGGGAGAAAAGCAAAGCATGTATGTCTTCTTTAACATTACCATAACCAACACAACATGCAATACAGGACAAGCTACGAAAGCAAACAAACAAGGAAATCCCAAGATTATATGTTGCGATTCCTACCTGAGTCCTATCACAAAGAAGGTTCTTGAATGCAGTCAGTGTATTCACCAAACTTGTATTCCTATACGTCATAGGATTCATGTTCCTGTTGACGACAATGATTCTTTTCTCTGTCATAAATGCTACAAGGAAAGCAACATAGACTCATCGGATGATGACGATAATGATCTATTTAGA
Source organism: Lathronympha strigana (assembly GCA_949128165.1). Lineage (NCBI taxonomy): Eukaryota > Metazoa > Arthropoda > Insecta > Lepidoptera > Tortricidae > Lathronympha > Lathronympha strigana. The sequence continues at coordinate 4,553,977 of OX421905.1, forward strand.
TCCCTTAATAAAGAAGCCAAAACACAAGGTTTTTAGTTATGCCTAAATACAATAACTATGCTAACGTAAAAATATTAAAATTGGTCTAAATAAGTAATTATTAGGATTTATACCAATATTGTTTTTGTTTATGAAACCATAAGAGTGGTTATCATATACTATACGTTATACGTATATACGGGCACTGGCCTATCATATACTGTGATTATATATTGAAAATCCCAGAGATAAAATAAGATCATGGTCCCTTTTAAACATAAGTGTCATAAAGAAAATTCTATATAGTCAAGATTCGGTAAAAAATAAACTCAAAGTTACCAAATTCCTTAAGTGGCCAGTTACTAGTCAGTTTACCGTACTCTTTCAGACACGACCTGCAAAAGCCCCAAATCATTGATGTCACAGTATATGTCCCAAAATCTTTCAATTAACTAAGAGTAGCCATTAGGAGTAATTGGTAATCAGTGATAATGGAGTCGCGCTTGCGTTTTGTGCTATATCACCAACTGGTAATTTAACAACTATTTTCCACAACCAGAAGGCGAAATTAATTACTTTTTTTTTAATAATTAGGACATGAAACGCTTATTGTAGTTACTTATTTAATTAATTAAATGTACCTATATCACAAAAAATATGTATTTTTAATACGCCCACGAGAAATACAACAACACAAGAAATACAAGCATAGATTAAGTATAGAACTATATGGAAATAAATAGCTTCCGAATTCAAAACAAAACATAAGTGCTCCGTAAACAAAGTTCTGTACGGAGCACTACCAAAAGTGTAAGCCATTTAAACAGAGAAGTGCTTTTCTGGCCTCCGGCCGGCAAACAGTCAATTGCAGGCCGCTACGTTAGATAAATTCACCGCTTGCCAACTGCTTCGAGCAGAAAAATAGTGTACAGATCCTGGCCAATAAATAAGAAAGCCTCAGATCACATGTTTGTCGACCTCAGTTTCGCTTCGGACTACAATTACATGAGATCTGAGACATTTCTTACTTTACAGACCTCAATAGTTAATCTACTAGTATTGTGCACTACATAGAAGTACACAGAAAATAATGAAAATAACTAAAATAAGAAAGTAAGGTAGTAAACCTAAACCAATGACTACCGAGAAAATAAGTGGAAAAACCGAGTTTAGGATCGATTTTTTGATAGCGGGCTTTGCTGCTGGCCTGAAATTGTTTTCTCTGCTATAATTGATCTAGGTGGTTTGCGTTAAATTGCAGTTCTAAATTAAGACTTGTTTACTTTGTATGAGTGAGTTTCTGCTCGCCGTATGTTTTATCAAGACTTTGTGAAGTTATTTTAGAGCAAAAAATCTCTAAATACATTTTCCATGTATGCAAGCCTCCCTCAATTTTTAAAATGTTTTTTTTTTGTGTTTTTTGGTGTTATAGCGACAGTATGCTTGGCTACTAAAACCAATTAATATCGACGTAGGTTCTTGAGATTACAGATAGCGAATATTTAGTAATTAGGTTGCTCATCCTTTGGGTACGATATCCTTAAAACTTAAAACGTACCATTACCTTATGTTATTATTCTTGAATAAATAAATTTGTACATATGTAGAAAGAAAAATAGGTTTCTTGCTAAAAAATATATATGTTAAACTAAAGGTACTTTACCATTGTGTCAATTTGAGTATCAATCAAATCAAATCAAACAACACCAACAAACAAGACACAAATAAGGGCGTTAATGTTCACTCAAAATTGCTCGTCACGTTTTGTGTTTTTCTCACAACCGTAAGCATGTGACGTCATCGCTCTCATGTTTGTATTATCAAGGCTATAAGCTATCAAATTTTCCCCTTGGAACGCCCGCGAGTGTTTCTCCAAGGAGGCAATATTCTTAAGCTAAATTTCATGAGCCATTTATACTTCACGTATCACATTTCTTTCGAACGTTTATTCAACTAATTTTCCTTTTAACTGGCCTTTTGGATCAGATTTGGGTTACAAATTACGGTATAAGCCATCTATACGTATTTGCGGGTTTTAGTAGCAAGTTATGGGATTGGGTTCTGAAAGGACTTTTTACCCATACAGGCTTCATATACTTAAGCAAACTTCAAACTATTAATCTAATGGTTCGCCCAAAAGGTGAACCCGCGACATGTATCAAGGCAAATTTTTAACCGATTTGCCTATCTTATTTTACTTCCTGCCTTTACGACGAGATATCGTCGTAGAATTGGAGAAGTCACTCGCTTTGCTCGCTTGTTAAATTATGAAAACGTCAAAAATCTAGACAAAGAAATAAAACATTACGATTAAAGTCAATTAAACTTGAAGTCAAATAAGAAACCAGTAAAGATAGTATATTGTAACGTTGACTGTGTTGTAAAATATCTAAGACAAGGGTTCCGAGTCGGATGCACTGAAAGCCCAACCTCTTTAAACCCCTTTTGCTTCCGCATCCGTTCTTGTTCCGCAACCCTGAACATTGTTACAAATGGGTCTATTCACGACCTCAACAATGCGCATTTTGGCCCCGGACCTTACATCTGTAAATCGTATGTGTGATTTGATTTTCGTGTTTGATTTATAATAATCTAAAGGTAACCTAACCAACCCTGTCAGATTTGTGTGGCCTCGGAAATGATTTACTTAATGCAAACGACTAATCAGATTGATTTTAGATTTGATATTCTAAAGTTAAAATTATTGCCGTTATCGTATTTAATCAGCTGCTTCACTATCGCGAGAAAAGTGAATTTCCTGAGAAATTGAGTAACGATGCCGATTGCAATGCTATAAGCCTTTTTTAAACTCGACGATAATGTAGTTCCGTTATACCTACCTATTTATTTGATGCTTTAAATATCGTGATTTTGTATTGTTATAAAATTACGGATAATAATCACGTATTTTTACTCCCGATTCGCGACATGTTTTGGACATCCTATGACTCCATTATCAAGCGCCGAAGACCGTGCGCGCGGACGCAAGCGGACGTACTAAAGCATTTCTTATTTTGTCGTAAACTAGTACCTACGTACGTACAAATATTAGCCTTGAAAATAGTAGTGTAGTGTTTGTACTTAGTGACTTGTTGAAAACTGGAGATCACGTGTTTTCACTGAGCTAATACGGAAAACTAGTGAAAACAAGGAAAAAGAGTTTTTATAGACAGGGTCAGGGTTTGTACTTGAATAAGTTAGTCCATTGTAGGTAAAGACGTAATATTTTCATCAATTTTCGATTCTTTATTTAAATATTTTTCAAATAAGTACCTATGAAACAAGATAATAAGATTAATGCAAGGCACTTGACTGTAAACTGTATCCGTATACTGCTAATTACTAAATTACGTTAGTTAGGTACACAAAATAGTTATTTAAGGCATAACGAATGATGTTTTTTTAGTTTTACTAGTATGTTTTTCATGTTACCTATCATTCACCACTAAGGATTTATCGTAGCGCTATGCCGTACCTAACAACATGCATTTTCCGCTTTGTAGCAAAAATGCCACGGAGAAGGGTGACGACAACGTATCGTGATTAGCCCTGAATGGGTACGAACAGTAAAGTTTTAAACAACTCTGATGAACACAAAACTAATTCTTTCATATTTTGCAGTCAATTTACAGTTTCGGCAGTTATTCATGTAATTGATTCCGGTATTTATGTACGTCAAAGAGTATCCGCCGGAAAAAATCGAGGTATAGGAATTGAAAGCTTAATACTTTGCTTTCGGATTCTTTTCTTTTTGTAATTTGCAAACAAGCGTTGCATAGTGCCAAAGTCAAAGCTTTGGAATGTCTATATTTGAGAAAATTACGATCCTTAAGAATCCTACCTATAATTATAAATAATAATGAGATACGTAAATTTTTTTTTGCGTCATAATTGTTTTGATGTTTTTGATTTATTACGTCAAATAACAACAAAGAACTAAGTAATATTATTTTGTATACTATTATTACCTATTTATCCTATGTTGAAAATCCCGCATTTTTTCACGCGTTTGTAACGCGCTATTCTAACGTGTATTTAAAAGAGCCCAAGTAACAAGAAGATCAGTTCAAAACATGCTCTTTTTTATAAGCACGGAATCATAACGTTCTGTAAGCTAAAACGACGCTCACGCGTCGCCGTAACTGCCCACTTAAATAAATGCGTAATTTGCGCATACATTATTATGATATCGTTTATTTCGTGTATTACATTTTTCTTTTGAATGTCGGATTAAGGTTAACGGCTTTACGTGAGGTTCTGTCGTTTAAATACCTTGTTTTTTATAACGACGACAATGTTGTGTGAATACAATTAGTCTTACATTACGAATATCGAACATTTATTACGCGTAGACATTTCAATACATAATGTGATTTTTCTTTAGTAAAAGCTACTACTTTGTAGATTTTTAATAAGGTTCATTTTGTATGTGTGTATCGTGGTTAATGTATATTGTGTTAATTGTGTGTAAATTGTTTTAATTGTGTGTAAATTATGTATGAGTCTTGTTACTCGAAATAAACAGATTTTAATTTAATTTAATTTAATTTCTAAACAAGTTTTTATAATATCGGTTAGCGAAAAAATGTTACCATTTACTAAAATCGATTACATATCTCTCAGAAATAAAAGATGGAATGGAGATGATGGAAAAGTGATTTCGGGCGGGAGTCTCGAACCCGCGCCTCTGGGAAACCAGCCCACGCTCTGTAACGTGGCGTGTGGCAGAACGTGTATTAAGAAGTGCGTAAGAGCGGTGGGCGGTCACGGGTTCAATTCCCGCCCGAGGTCTTGAATTTTCCCACTTTTCCCTTCTCTCTGAAAGGTTTGGTATGTATTGCAGACGTTTCTGTTTAGATGTTTCTGTGTGCTAGACGGAACCCTAACAGCATACTAAAAGTGTTTGCGGCCAGGTACGATAGCCCTATTCTCGTGCATTGGATAGGTCTAATCAAGGGAGTGGCAACAAAGTGCCGCTATTAGGTACTTAGGTCTTATATGTATGATGTATATTTACTAACTTATTATAATTTTAGTTTAAGTTTTGTCTTGTTGCTAACAACAAAGATATTTTAATTTTTAATTTAATTTAATTTAAATAGAATAGTTAACGATTACATATTATCACCAGATTTGTCTTGAAAAATTATAAATGAAAAATTATATCTCTGTTTCAAAACACGGTCATTTTATTTCAATACGTGCCGATTTATGATGGTTTAAGAACGTATCAATTGTTTATTACTTGGATTCAAACGAGGTATTTCTTTCATACTGGAAATGTGATTTTACGGAATTACTGAAGTGTTGGAAAAGGGTGACGAGCCGCCGCGCGCGGGAACTCATTGTGCACGAGTAATCTGGACGAGGCTTTAGAGGAAAGGGGGAGGCATTAGGGCATAAACAAATTTTAAGCAAACAAAAACACGAGTCGACGCATAGCTGTTTATGATACGTGCTAACACAAAGAATAAAAAACAAATTACTTTATTCATGGCCGATCTAGCAATTGCTTTATTTCGTGTCCCAGTGCTACTTATGTTTGAATTTCTAAGTTTAAAACAGACTTCAACTAGTACATTCCCAATACATTGAACACTATTTTTAGATTTAAAACTAGCAAACCATAATTATTTTTGTTCATACAATCTTCGACGACGTATGCGCTAGTTTTAACTTATTTATTTTATTTAATCGTGACATATTAAAGACCTATTAATCGAATCCTATGTTTAGGACAAACTTTTCTGAGTGGCCTAAGGAAGGTACGAGATTAAAAAAGCTTGATTATGTTACTATTGTGCAAAATATTTTTTAAACAAGTACCTATTCGAAACACGTACCTACGCTAGTATTGAGTTCTAAGAAATCGCTACCTGAGTGATTTATTATTGTGATGAGAGGTATATTTATCTCTCTAATTTTTACTATATTACTCGAGATCCAAGACATTTCTTACTTTACAGACCTCGGTACGTAATTTACTATAATGACACAAGTATGGAAAGCTGGCTTTATCGAAAGAATGTCATCTTAAAATATAAATCGACATGAGTTAGAAGATGCCTTCATTGCAACACGTGCTTATAACATTTTACCATGCAGGTGTTCAAAAATCACTTTATATGCTTAACATTAGCCTTGAAAAGAGCACTTTCTCAGCATTTGAATTGTACAATAAGTAAAACACTTAAATCTAGCTCGCATTAAAAAAATACGGTATTAGGTATATTTATTTTTATCTAGGAAGCCTTTATTAAAAGCATATTTTCAGTATCTTAAGAATAAATTGAAAGAATTGTTTCAGTGAAGGAGGAATTTAATAAATGTTTTGTGAGTACAATTACAGCGAGAGTCAATTGGGGTAAAAGTTAATTTTCATTATCCTCATTCCATACATTTGAACTAACACAAAGCTACACGGGTTTTGAATTCAAATGAGGCTGGGGCTTGTCTCGGGTGTGTTTAAGATGTTAGAAATTCCAAAGACAGCTTTACATCACCATATTATTACATCAACTTAATTACTTTGATATGACGGTAAACACATTGACTTTGTGCGCATTACTTAACAATTCCATACAGACATAGTTACATACATGAACTCATGCAGAGCATATGAAACTGCTACGTATCAGTGCCACTTTCAGCAATTAAGAGGTATAAGATAACGAAATTTCATCGAATTAGTACATTTTGCCTTGCATCAAAAAAGGTAGTTCTGATTTTTATGTTATACGGTTATGGCAAACCTAAGTCACTCTCACTACTAAACTTAGTCATATACAACAAACAAAATATCTGCCATGATGTCTTAACTAAGTCGTTAACTAAACCTAGTCGCTTCCATACAACTGACCACAGTTAAGAACCTAAACTGAATTGCGTTAAATCGTCATGCTAAGGGCCCAGAGCTACCTTATTTGATGCAAGGCAACATCCCTTTTATATTACGATTTCCTAGCGTTGAAAAAGTCTCGAAAAATCAATGATAATTTCCGCACTAATTTTCAACTCTTAAATTTTGGGTCTAATTAAATTAATAATAAAATTGGGTTAGAATGAAAAATAACCGCAATAGTTTAAAAAAGTGTATAATTATAATAGTAGTTTATGCAACAGTGATATACCTAAAAAAAAACGGGACCAACCAGGAACCGTCTACTTTTAGAAAACAAAAAAAAAATTCAAATCGGTTCAGTAATGACGGAGTTATGAGTGAACATCCATTAAAAAAAAAAAAAAAAAATTCAGTCGAATTGAGAACCTCCTCCTTTTGAAATATTGAAGTCGGTTGATAAGGGTTAAAATGAGGGCAAATTATGAGCTGTTGCATACCCTAGTTTTTCTACGACAGCTAAAATAGCGTAAAAAGCAAAATCTAGAAACGTGGCAGAATAGGGAAGATGTTGTGCCCACTATATAAATTAAAAAAAAAACAACAACAGTGTTCATAATATATTGTATGAAAATCCATTGGAGCAGTGTTCTTATGGAATACCATAGACAACGTTATAATGAATACTTTTTAAATATTCTGTCAGTCATCTAATTGACAGATAGAAGTGCTGGAGTAGAAAAAAGAATATTAAAATATGTCATGTAAATATTATAACATTCATTAATGTGATATTATGCCACATAAAACAATCTTTGTGCCCTTAACGAGGCTGTCCTAACAACTTCTACGCAATTACCTAATGGACCAAAAGTGTCGTTTCGGATTAAAACAGGTAGGTAAACATCCCGATAACACCTTTCAGACTTGAAAATAATACCGCTTAGCAAAACTTCACATACTCGATAACCCCAGCATCCCACTCGAACGAGAGTGCGTGATAAGGTAACTGATGCCGGGAAAGGAACTGAATGCCGCTGTAAAAGAGATAACCAAAATGTTTGTCTAGTTAGTCTTTAATTTCTAGTTATTTTACGAGACTAAATACCTTACCCAAATGTCATAAATGTTTCTATGTTTAATTATTTTAATGTTTGTTTATCATTCAATTGGTTAAGGAATTTGTATGCCATTTGGCACACAACTAGGTATCTTGAATATTACGGCTAGTCTAAGGCCACAGACCGGGACTATTGAGGCCTTTCGCTTTCGAGAGTATAGGTTATTTTAACCAAGTGTCATTCATACTTAAATTTAATAATTTATAACAAAAAAAAAAGTTTCTTGCAAAAAAAACATTTTCTACTGTTTTTGGATGTGAAATTTACACACTAACATACATATAGCTCGAAAAGTATGGTAATGTTGTTAAGGCCGTCCCCTATCCCAATGACCTCGGCGATTTGAGCTTTCTTCCCCTACCGCTTCCTTTCCTCACCGGTTATACAATACCGGTTATAAGCATAAGTCGTCACCTAGGAAGAGCTGCTTGTACTAGGACGCAACCCTATAAACTACTAGTGCCATCTTATACGACTGGCCCCCGTCGCCCGCGCAGGCATCTCGAGCCGGCGTTTTCGGAAAAATGCGTGTAATAGCTTTTTTCTCGAAAAGTACAAAACCTATCCAAAAATCAGTGGATGCGTTTAAAGTAAACATAAATATAAAATGCTTGTCTTAGTTTCTTGTACTTACGACGCATAATAAGGGAGTAGATACAGATTTAAGGTAGAAAAAAGGGTTTACGGTTATTTTTTTTTCTCTTGATGTATTATGTTTTTCGACAATTTAGTGGAACAAAATGTAGACCAAATACCTAGCTACATTATATATTTTTTTCAAGCGTTGTACTTGGAGCTGAACAAAGCCTATTCACTTTAAAAACAGTGAAATATGCCGGGTAGCCCCTTAATAAACTCGATAAATCCGTTCTAAAGTGTTTAATTCGTAAGTATCTCAGTGACAACTATTATCTTTATATAAATAACAACATGAACAGTATAATAAGTTATTGATTGAGAGCCACCCCCACAGTAGCCAGCGGAGCGCGACAAATTACAACGACGTCGTATCAATGCGTCTAAATTACACGGTACTTTAACTCGGTGAGTCGATTACGTATATAATTGATAATATAGTTGGTTTTGATATAATATTTAGGTTTCCATGAACGCTTACAACTATTCTTACAGGTGCTAGGCTTAAGACAATAGTGCAACTATATTTTAAAAAATAATTATTACTATAACTTATTACAAATAAATAGTATTTGTTGTTATAGCGGCAATTGAAATACATAATTTGTGAAAATTTCAACTGTCTAACTATCACGGTTCTTGAGATATAGCCTAGTGACAAACGCACGGACGGAGCCTTAGTAATAGGGTGTCATTTTACCCTTTGAGTAGAACCTACTCTCAACTGGTTTTGTCAGCAAGAGCGCTGTGGAGAGATTCCGTTATTTTATTCCGCTGGCGGCATTTCCTCATTGTATCGCAATGCTGATACGTTGTGCGAGGAAGCCACCAGCTCTTCGGTCACCAGTTACATTTACCAGACGTTTCGCGATTTTTATAAAAAACTTGCTTAGATATTCATTTATATGTTGAATAACATTCAGATGTTGACATAAACATTTTTTATGGCAATAAAATATTTTTGCTACCTACATCATTTTAGATATAACTTATAAGCATGCAATATAAAGCATACTTTGTAAATCGATTATCTGTAAGTGACTGTACTTATAAAGATAACAAAGATTGACTTCTGATTATATTTATTAATTTATAAGGAAAACATTTATTTTCGAAATATATACAGTAGGCGTAACTTACCTAACTACCCACCTCTACCTACCTTAAATCTAAAATAGGTCCTTGAGGCATTGTACCTAGGATGCTGGCGGCATTTCCTCGTTGTATCGCAATGCTATACGTTGTGCGAGAAAGCCACCAGCTCTTCGGTCACCAGTAACATCAACCAGATGTTTCGCGATTTCTACGAAACACTTGCGTGCGCTGGGACTCCATGGATCAAGAGTTTCGACCCCGAATGGTACAAAAAGGTACTCTCTGCCCAGGCTCTTACATTTTTACGTTTTTGGAGCATTCAGCCGCTCTGCCCGCTTTTACATTAGTTCGTTGGAGATGGGACGAAAGCAGGAGGTCGCTGATTCGATCCCAGCCCTGGGCACCGGAGGGAGCCTCGGTCACTTTTTCTGTAGTAAGTATATGACATCTCTTTCAATTTATAATTCCTAATGACAGTTGTGTTATAAAGCACGCAAATAAATAAATGTGTTTGAATAATTTTAAGATTAAGCCTTATAAATACATAAGCCTTATAAATATTCCACAATATAAATAAATATTCTTATCATCGTTTTAAAAAGATAAGAGTCTAAATAGATTGTCGTTCAGCGCTGAGGTGGAACGAGGGTTTTCAATTCACCTTCTAAGGCAAGGATTTAATTCACGTAATAGGGGTTAAAAAGGGAGCGATTGCGTGTAATGACACAGTAAACTACAGGAACCGAGTAAGGCTAATACTTATTTTGTCCATAATGCAGTCAGGGAGCTTGTATGTTGTAATTTTCAACGCTATTGGCTTTTGCACATTGGCGGTAACGGAGCTACCGGCTACTTTTATTATATTTCAATATTGTTAAATAAATATTGAATGTCACTTTTTACGAGCAAAATATCTCCATATCGGTTAAAGTTTTGAATGAAAAACGCCCTAAGGATGACTCTTACTAGAACGGGCCGGTTCGAACTGTCAGTTTCTATAGACCTCCGAGCTCGGAGGTCTATAGAAACTGACAGATCTGAGAGACTGAAATGTTGTGATGTGATTATTTCTATAGAAATTGACAGATCGTCCCGTCCCGTTAGGGTATTTAGGAATTATTTCATATTATTATTGACGAATATAACCAATCGTGCTAAATTATTAGCGCGAATATAAAACACGTGCGTTTTTGTTAGGATTTTGAATGTATTTTCGTATTGTATGGAAATCTCAAAACACAAAAATAAGGCTTAGTCGCGATTATTCTATTTATTTTTTCATATTTCCGCAAATACCTTACTGTGATCAACTAAATTAAACAATTACAACACAAAAATATTAAGCAAAGTCGTCATATATACCTGCAAACATTTTTGTATAGTGTACCCGTGCACATCCGCTTTAACTTATCAGCGGTACAACAGCCTAGGTATACATGCTTATACATGCATAAGTATTATATTTAAATCATAACATCGTAAAAAGCAATTAACTGTCATAATAAACTATAAAACATGTTAAATTACCTACGTGTGGCGATGAAAACACCATGATTCGCCATTATACCGTAGAATTACGATGCAGTTTTCATCAAAATTTATTCTGTGAGATCATATCGCCTCTGTTTTGCCACGTTATATAAAACTTGGAGTAATGATGATGTTACGTAATTGAAAAAGTTTGCATCATAACATGGAGTTTAAGAGTTAAGAAAATATATTTCTGTATTTCATGAATGATATTTTATACGATTACCTAACTCAAAGTCAAAACATTTGAATGGTTTGGTTTTCTATTCAGTCAATCACAGTAAGGGTGTTCAAAGCTACCTATTTATAGTTCGGAAGAAAAACATCCGGCATGTTTTTGCGTTTTAGTAATAATTAATATATTGAAATTTGGGTCTCACCTTTAAGTCTGCTGGATCAGCCGCGGAGTATGCGGCCAAATTTAAACCCGCCAAGTACTCTGCCTTGGAGCCAATGTACGACTTTGTGCCCGTTGCAGTGGAGACTGCGGGACCTTGGGCTTTGGAGGCCAAGGAATTTGTGAGGGATTTGGGTCGGCGACTGAGGGAAAGGGGGGCGATCCTCGTTCCGGGTCGTACCTGGTCCAACAGATCTCATTGGCCATTCAGCGCGGTAACGCGGCCAGTGTGATGGGTACATGGGGGTACGATTCGGGGAGGTTGTAATTAGTTAAGTATTAGTAAATAAGAATGACAAAGCCTGTTGCGGAGCTCATCATTGTGTTGTATGAGACGTGGTTACTTGTGTGCATATGACGAAGCCTGCGTTGCGGATTTAGTCTTATTTTTTCTTTTATGTTGTTTTTTTTTCTGTAAGTATTTAGTGTTAAAAATGAATATTTTGTATTGATTAAATAAATTAGTACATATATTGAAATCATTTGAAATGCTAAGTTTATTTGGGATATGATTATGAAGAAAGACTTAATTATAATTGCTTTAGTGTACAGACGTTCTAAAAAAAACGAATAAGAGTATCAATAACAACTTGGACTAAACTATAGTACTGGAATATCTAGATGAAGCAAATGGTAAAATTTTAAGCATAGTTTTTGTAATATTTAGTTCCGGTAGGAACCAAATTATCGATAAAGAGTGAGTGCTGGTCGTCAAACAAGACACGCCAGCATAAATGATCTCCTTCGCAAAGCCCTTGTAAGTGGTGCCGGCATGCCGGCGATCCTGGAGCCAACAGGACTTTCTCGGGATGACGGCAAAAGGCCAGATGGCATGACCCTTGTCCTCTAGAAAATGGGATGGCCACATTGGCGGTATGGAATGCCACTTGTGTGGACACCTTGGCGCTGTCCCACCTTCCAAACGGCGCAAATATATGGGCATTGATGCTGGTTATATTTTTAAGCCGTTTGGCGTGGAAACACTAGGGCCGTGGAGTACTGGGCCCGAAACGTAGTGTCATGATGTTAATATATTACATTACATACTCAGTTTTAAAGTGTTTTTGATTTCAACTAATTATCGATAAATTACCTTTTAAACATTTTTTAATACATGTATACATGTACCCTACTTATGAATTTTTCCTAGTATTGTTTATGCAGATGTACTTACCATCACCTTTCCTAGGATTTCCCGGCTTTTGCTATGGCTCAGAGAGCCGTGTTCCTTAGGTCTAATAGGTACTTAATACATTTTACGACACTGACTATCATCTGACTTTCGAACCCGGGGTATATTTTTTATTTTGAAACATAAATCCTTCTAGTAGGATACCACCTACCTTTACACAATATGTATTAAAGATCAACGTACAAAAAAATATAGGACAATCTTACACAAATCAACCTAATCCCACGCTAAGCTCAATAAGGCTTGTGTTGTGAGTACTAGACGACGATATTTAATAGAAAGTCAGATTATGTATTTAAATACACAGAAAACATCCATAACCCAGAAACAACTATTAGTAATAAACATAAAGCTTTTATTATTTAAAACGTTCAAAGAAAAGCGTAATCAGTGAAAAGTAATAAACACATAAATAAATGCCGGTGCATTCGAACCCGGGACCTCCTGCTTCGTAGGCAGGGTCACTACTAACTAAGCAAGGAGGCCATCAACACATAAATACACATTTACATAAGAAAACACATTAAGTGATGTATACGATCTTAACAGCTGTAAGATGAAATAGTTTTCTGTCTGGTCGTTCCAGTGCCAACTTTATAGTAAACCGGTGATCTCGCTGGCCAACTTCGGACACTTGCCACTTTGTTTTCAACTTTTGGACGTATAACAGCCAAAGGTCATTGTAAACATTTTCAATGCAGAACGCTAACACAGCGAAGCAGGAAGTCGTAAATAAGCTGCTATTTGGATTGTACCCGAAAACAAGCGTTGTGTAAAAATATTAATACCCCTGGGATATGTATGTTCAAGACGATTTAAACATTTATATTGTAAAGTTTGCTGTTTAATGTGTGATATTGATAGCTTATCATACAGTGAACTAGCAAAGAAGTGTGCAGCCAATGAAGAAATATTTTTGAAACATGTTTAAATAATCACTATTTGGTCATCACCAGGTGGTTCAAGGTCATGGCCGCCTCGTGGCCGCCTGTAAAGATCCAGCTACAACTGCAACTACTGTAAGACGTCTCGCCGTAGTCACGTTCAAAGAGCGGTTTTAGTAATACTTAAGCCCGTACACTTGCTAAATAAAGTAACAAAAAACCAAAACACTGGACAGAAGCCTTTAAATTAAAATTCAAGAGGTATTCATAAAATGGGAGCACGACTCGCTACTAGAGGATTCTCCTGACGGTTTTGGACTTTAAAATACAGCAATCAATCTTACTTTTCAAGCAACATAGGGACACAAAACTAGTAAGAATATACATAACCGTTAGTTCACTAACGAGTTTCGTTATGTTTTTATAATGAACATTTATCTAATTTCGTCAGTAAAATATTTATAAAAGAAATTTAGTTGTTTGTACTTAATTTTGTATGGAATAAGAACATAATTGATTTTGTCTATTATTAAAACTCGGCTTACATTCCAAATAACGTTTATAAGTTGTTGAATTTCTGCTGTACGTGTAAGTTAGGGATTTATTTGCAGTGTGTTCTGGTGTCCGTTTTAACATTTTTCTAAGTCAAACATTGGTTTGTAAAGCGAGCTTGTTAAGTCTGGTAGTTGTTGTGGCTGTGGTTGTCAAGCGACGTTGTTAATCCAAGGTAAGCCGACCTAGACGCGGTTACGTCAGTAGACTGCTTAATCGCTCTGTTTCAAATCTCTTGAGAGCAATCTACGAGGCAATTTAGCTTGAAATATAGTTTGACAATCGTTTTAATTCTTATACTTCTAAGATTTATTTTAATGGCAAACTGTTTGGTTTTAAGTAATTGAATTTCCTTTGGTGTTAAAAGATTTCTTGATTGCAAAAGGCGTTTTAACTTTTTATAAGATATTTATTTGTCCCAGTTTAAGTTTTTCGTGTTTAAATCTAAAAAATGTTTCGTTGATTATTCAGGGTGTTCCTGAGCATTTGCTTTAACTTCGTCATGTGGCTTGGTATAAATAAGGAAACAGAAATGGGCATACTTAGTTTTATTATATTCTGTAGTTTTTAGTTATTTAGTGAAATAACTCCGTCAGCCGTTAAGCGTTAATTAACAAACTTCGATCTCAAATTCATATTCACAAAACGTAACGCCTGAAATATGGTCCTTAGTTCGTTGTTTCAAGCACGCGTGCTTAGCGTGCACGAATTCTGTGATGTCCATTTGTGGAATCAATTCATTTTTTATTTAAATATAAATGTTGAGTAAAAAGTTAACTACAAAAGGTAAGCGTTGATACTTTTTTCAGATTAAAATAATTACAATGCGGCGGGTTGTATTATTCTACTCTATTTCGCGATAGCTATATTAGATATTTTACTTTTATATATCCACATATCTTTAGCCCACAATAATGCGTTCAAAAATCGCATATAAAGGCTCCTATACTAATAAACTTTTTTGTTACAACAAATTTCTTATCTGTGAAAATGTTATTATAGCTAAATAATGTTATCGATTTCGATAATATTATTCTTGTTCAAATTTCGAACACATTTGACACAAGAAAATTTGATTTGACCTTTATTCTTATATCAGTCAAGATGACGTTTAGTTTGAAACGAATTGTCAATTGCATACAATACGCACGCAAAACGCACGTTATTTTGATATCGAACCATATGAAAATTGGGGCCAACTGTAGTTTGTCTCTGAATTTTAAAAATATAAATGTCAAAACTTGTGTATAAACCCACACTCAAGTTTTAATGCCTTTCATTATATACAATCACATAAACTAATCCTAATTATAAACGAACACAGTTTTTGTCAGAAAAAAGCATAACCCAACCCATGAGCCGAAGAAAAGTACAAATTTGTGACGTAAATAGTGTGACCCGGTTTTAGGATTCCGTAGATAAATAGAAGCCCTTAGAAGCCCCGGTGAAGTAAAACATCGTGAATCAAAAAGCTTTTTTATTTATTATTTTGTTACATTCACTATTTATTATTTGGTATAATATTTTTGGAAATTATCTGCCGCATGAAAGCTTATATAAGTACCTACACATATTTAAAAACTGAAAAATATGTCATATGCTAAAGAAAGCGTCTAAGGCCTCCCAAGAAAAAAAATATTTCATTTATAATATATATGGGTAGAAGTTTAAAACTATAGTTCAGTTGTTTACGTATCTTTTTATTTGTTGTTTATTTTCCAATTACCCTTAATTCGCACACAAAGTAAACCACCGTGTAACCGCAATTAGTTCCCGGGACGCTGGCCGCTGATGGCCCTGCGTACTGTTCGTAGTGCCCGACCGAAACGTTTTATGCAGAAACCGAAACCAGTTTTGACTTTAGTTTCGGCCGCAAACGGACCTATTGTAGAGTTAAATAGTTTAGTGCCGTTCATATTAGACATAAAACAAATGCAATTCACGTGGGTAGTGTAAAGCAAGTTTAGGAAGAAAATACTTTATTGAGCCAGTGGCTAACGGAGTCGGCCAAGTGAAGCTATTCTCTTTCTGGTATATATTAGCCAAGTAAGTAGCGATGCTACCGAAAAGTTCCGCAGCTTTTTACCGAAACGCACGTCCGACCAAAACATGATATTATTCGAAACCCGCCGAAGCCGAAACCTAAACCGAAGCTTCGGTTCAACACTAATTGTAGGTACCCAACTACGGTCGCCTATTTTTTTCGACGCAAGCCCAGAATCAAATGGTTTCCGCGGTCACCGTACCTACTTGCAATTCCACATTTTTGTGTTTTTCCTTTTCAAGTTTGTAACTGGAAATACGATGGGTTTCTCGATAAACTCGCTTCGACTGTGATTTGTTTTACATATATTTACACGCCGCGTACGAGTATGTCGTTGTGTCCAACGATGCGGGAGTCTTTCTATATTCAAATACATCTCATATTCTGATAAGCATTTAAAAAAATGTATGTGGCCACCTTGTTTTTAGCAAATCATGTGTCATATCAGCCTTGCGATACAACGAGGAAATGTAGGTAGTGAAAGGTAGGTAGAGGTAGATAGGTAGAGGTAGGTAGCTAGGTAAGTTACACTTACTGTATACATTTTATTTAGTACTTTTATTTAGTAACTCTTGTAGAGTGATTCATGGGATTTTTTGAAAGATATTTTACGGAATTAGTTACTTTTATTGTTAGAAATATTTCAGAGCAGTCACTTTAATTATTACCCACATATCATTAGCCCTCTATAATTCGTTCAAAAACCGCATATTAAGACCCTCATTATAAGAGTGTGAAAATGTTATTATTATAGCTATGTACATAATAACATCAACTTCGAACATATTATTGTTTTTTAATAACGAACATCTCTGCACGATCTGAAAATTGAAAAAAATACAAAAATTAATGTAAAAAAGTTTTTATTAATGAAAGCCGTCATGGCGGTCGAAACATGCAGCTTGAACGCATCATAAAGAGCTTATGTTATTTGTGTATACACAATGATTTTAGGTGATCAGAAATAGAAAAATATGAATATCTAGCCCAAATAAACTTATTAGGCAAGGTGTCACGCAATCGCCTTATTGTTAAATAATTAAAAGTTAAAACTTAATTTAAACCAATAACCACTGAATACATCATCATCCTACATGAAGTAACTGCGATACATCAAGTGCCATCGCTATGACCGGAAATTTGACGGATCTTAAGTCAATAATTAATGCATGACAATGACAAGTTATCACCCTGAAACTATTAATTGCCATTAAGTTTATCAAGAGGCTGTAAACTCATAAATATCGTTTAGTAGAGTGACAAAGATTTTAGGAAAAAAAATATCTCAAACTTAAAGTTATAATTAAAAAAAAGTTTATTTCGTGTAATTACGACTTCAGCGTGATCCCCATCGATTACTGAGTTAGAAAAAATGGTACCTGATTACCAAATTATAGAAAGCATTGTGTAGGTGTAAATAATTAGGCAATAAAACACTGTGTTATTATTAAACTCGGCTAACGCCTCGTTTAATAAACACACACTCGAGTTGTAATACCTTTGATTATATACAGTCAAATTAACTACTATAATCATTATTCTTTTTATTTTTAAGTCAAAACGTTCATATTTAGAAGCCCGGAACAAAAACTAGTTAATATTTGTGGACGTGTAATGTAATTAAATTGGCAGCCGTCCATTGCATAAACTAACTGGAGCTAGTATACGACTACGAGGTCAACTCTGAATATCCCAGACGGCGGCGGCTCTGACAATAGGCTTGTACGTAGATACCTACACGTAGCAGTAAATTCTCAGTCGTGTTTGAAGAAGATTGCATTTACTTTTGCTTCTTAATAAATTGCTAAATGCTTCTTATTCCTAGCACTTTCCCGGCTTATGGTTAAGGAAACTGGTGTTTAGTTTGCCAACCTAATCCCAAGATTTGGCGTAGGCGCATATTTTTACAAAAGCGAAATCTAGTTATCTAACATTAAAAGCCAAAGAGAAAACTAGGTCTTATTGGGATTAGTTGGATTTCTTCACGATGTTTTGCTTCACCAAAAATCGATTAAATATCAAATGATATTTCGTAACATAAGTCCAAAAAAACCTATTGGTAATAGCCAATTATTTATATCGAAGTTCAAACCAAATAAGTTCGATTAAAAACAAGGTTAGTTATCGATTCCTAAAAAGGAAGTGGTAATTAGCAGATACCCTAGTACGAGTAATTGTTTGTATTGATATCTTCACCTGGGCAACACCAGCTATTTTTGGTTGTAAGTATTGGGTTAATTGCCTGAGTAACAACTAACAACCGTCCCTGATGTTCGATTATTCTTAATAATACTTAGTGAACCATGTAATGATTGTGAATTACGACACACCGTGCCGTTCTCACGTCGTCGGATCGAAAACTGTCTAAGTCGCCTCCGTAATATGTAGGTTTATAATTGAATAGACTAGTTGTTACCTCGGCTTCACTTAAGAGGCCACAGTGGTCAAAATTGTTATCATTCAGACGTAGAGATCTAGAGATCTCAATATTGATAACAACTAGGTGCCCAGGTGTAAGTATATTATTATATTTATATGTACACTCTATTAGTCTATCTACTTTTCTTCATTGGCTTTATATTGAATCATTTGAAACTAGACGAGATAATCGTATATAGTTTTATTCAATCGTAGCATAATAAAAAGCTCCCTTAAGTACCGTACGCTGTTTACAGAGTGGTCGAAGCTATGTAATAAAATGAGTGACGCAGTTGTAGCTACGGGCCAATCGTGATAGCAATGTGACAACGTCAGATTGTCAACTTAATTTATTAAGAAAACTGGCTTTACTGCCTTACGAAACTGGAACGTCAATCGGTTAAAATTATCGTGTGATTAATGTGATATAGGTATAGTAGTAGATAGGATAATTTGTCTACACTTTATCGTTAATATCAATTTGAAACCCACGTTGTCCATGCTACAATAGCCAAGCTGATTATATTCATGATAATTACATACTCAGTTTAAGCCTCCAGCTTGTGTCCACACATATCCAGATGTGTGCTCGAATTTTGCACTAATAATTAGATTTAGTTTGCAATTCAACGTATGGAAAGTAATAGCCAGGTTAATACTTCGAAACAATCACGTTCAAGCTTTTATTATGGCCGATGCGAACCAGCGTGCGTGTTCGAGATGCCAATCTATAACGCTCAGTTGCGAACGAAACGCATTTGCGGCGTTTTCATATTTTACCGATAATGAAAGCAATTTTTTTGATTTTCCGGATTTTTGATCATATATAAAATGATAACGGTAGAAATTACTAAAAAAAGCAACATAATTATGTATTTGAAGAAGACTATAATTATGATAGTTCTTTTAAATAAATAAATAAATAAATAAATATTATGGGACAATCTTACACAAATCGACCTAGTCTCACGGTAAGCTCAATAAGGCTTGTGTTGAGGGTACTAGGCGACGATATATATAATATACAGATACATATAAATACTTAGATACATAGAAAACATCCATAACTCAGGAACAAATATTCGTGATAAACACACAAATAAATGCCCTGACCAGGATTCGAACCCGGGACCTCCTGCTCCGTAGGCAGGGTCACTACCAACTAGGCTAGGAGGCCGTTAAACATCTTCATCTTCGTCTTTTGACGTAGGTAATGTATTTTTCTAGAAAACACCGCGACAGAGTGGCCCTTTTCAGCGAAGACAGCCTTCCAATGTCTCCAACTCTGTCACGATGTCTTGAGTTAAATATTGCAGGTAAGATTACGGTTACTATTTAACCACGCCACCAAGGTAAATTAACATTTTGGGCATTTATCCTCTATACAAACATGATAGTTAAATTCTATACCAGCCATTTTTCAGCGCGGAGACAGAGAACGGCCCAACTCTCATTGTCGCACTAATAAGAAAGAGTGATAAAGATAACTACGATACGTTACCTAGCGTGAACGATTGGCATCTTGGCTACGCAACCAGCTAGTCTATGATGGTCGGGTTTTTATCGTTTACCGACGTTGCTGTCACGTTCTAACAAGTATGTATGTGCGAAAGTGACGCATAGCGTGATAAGCGATAAAATGGCAACCATGCTAACCCTCCAGGTATGTTATCCATTAGTCATGATCATCATAATTATGATATGTTCTTATCTGTCATTCAATGTTGCTTGACAAAGGTCCTCACACAGCGTAACAAAAATAACTTTAAAAGAGCCTTGGTCTAATACAACTTAGACAGTATCTATATACCTTATGTATATTCAGCTACCTAATACCTATCCATATTTTGCAACCTAATCTGCATTTAAATATAAATGTGTATTTCTTCATTAAGTCCTGTATTTACCACAAGCTATCGACTAGTTTATATGTATAGTCTTCTGGATCCCACAGTCAAACTGTGCAAACAGTTTTGTGGGACTTAGTTTTTATTTTTAAGTCCTTGTCAATTGTTATTATTAAATAAATATTAATCAAATAATTATTGATCTCCACATCTGCAAGCACGTTGTCATACAACGATTTGCGGCGTCGTTGTGCAACGTTTAAAACTGTCAATGTTGGACAAAATTCTCACACGGATCTTTACAGTGTTCTTTCATGGTTCCCAGCAGCGACCGACGGTTAGACAAATTGATCCCGGTTCGATGTTGATTGGTATGAGAACATGTTGCTTAGACAGGGTGCCTAAGCGACATGTTCTCATAGGTTAGTTAGTTCTGCTGTTTTACAAGGTCCTACTCGTAATGCCAGAACAATATAATGATTGACATTTAGACATTGCATTTGTACTAAGTACATCCTGATCAAGCTTGGTGCAAGCTCGAGAGAGTGAATTTAAAAACTACATGTTGCTGGTTGCCACTCTTCTAAATAGATTGCGCTACGAAAATCCGTAGCAACTGTTGTGCTACAACGCGATTACACGTATCGGAGTCTTGCTGTAGCACCTGCTACGAGTTTACGAGCGCTAGTGATTTCGGATATATTGAAGTTGATAGAGCGATATAAAGTTAACACATTGAGTGCCAGCGAGTGCTACGCGCTACGCTCGTAACCGATGCTGTCGTTTTCCCGCTTTGTAGCAGAAAGCGACCACCCACAGAGAACTCCCCTAGCGGGTTCCCGCCACTCAATGTGTTAATCCGTTTGAATCGATATAAATGGGATTACTTGATTTCGATATTTCTATTGCATAACCTTTATGAATTCCACGAGACCTGTAGATTTACAACGGACATTTAAAATTCAAAAGTGTTTTGAGTCCACTTTAAATAACTGTTGAATGATTCAGTAGCGCCGCGGCGGCCAGACCAGATACTTAAATGTGCCTGAATAATATATGCGATACCGCATCGGGCCAAAAGTTCAACCTTAATCAATAGTCAGCAAAGTTATGCTGAATCAATACGTCTATTAGTTAATTTGTTGAAACACGTGCCTGTTATGACTCTAAAACAAATGGTTTTCAAATCAGCCAGTGGGCAATCTCTATTCCATAATTCAGAAAAACTTTAAAAAGTTTGAAAAACGACATGACACCACATATATTCAATAGTGAGACGTTTAGAAAGTTCTAAAAAGAAATTGATTTGTCGTCTCAGTCATCATGCCGAATGCTGTTGCGGATTAACTATTAATCTAATGCTTCAATTAACCTGAAAACAACTAAAGTTAACAAGGGCAGCTCACCAAAGCTAATCCATGCATTAGCATGAAAATTAAACAACTAAAAAAGCAATGCTTACCGAAAACAATTCCAGAGATTGCAGCGTAACCACCGTCCCTTAACTCGTTCCGAACTCACTTAGTAGCACGCAATCACACACACAAGTCACTTGTCCACTATAATCAACTCGGTCACAGCACACGCATGTGCAAGCACTGATCACGTCACTGGCACGGTAGTTCAGTTTTTTTTTTAACTGGGTGGCCGCAAGTACGCTCTGGGTGATGCCGCAGCCTCGACTGGCTGGGGAGGCCCCAACGCGCCGGTCTCTACTCCCTCTCCCCTCTACCCCCGCTTACCTCGCGGTACGAGCAAATAGATATTAAGTATGCGCTGTAAGGACGAACGTGAAAGAAAAAACGGATCCAGAAGGTAGGTACCGCGCTCAAGACGTTTTTGGATTTAGTTAAGTTCTGCTATTTATTTTGACGCTGCCGGAGAAAAAAATGTATATGAGTTTATGAGAAAATGAATGTTTGAACATTAATTTTAAAATAATTTGCTCTAATACAGCGTACTCAGGTTGATACAATAGGTATAAAAGGGTTCATGTGGTCCTGGTGCTTTGGGTCTTTTCGGTGAATTAGCGAAGTTACCTCGCTCAACGTATTAATCTTGCTATACAGTGGGGCACTTATTATGTCCATAGGATACATCTACTATTTGTATCTATGAACACTAAGAACCTACCTATGGACGTTAACGTAACTAAACATCTCGAAAAACGTAATTAATAGGATGAATATAAATCATCAAGTATTTATTTGTAATTATACCTTCACCTTAAAATATTTCGTTTCTATAAATTACAATATTTTTGAACAATGTTATTGGAGTTTAAGAAGCCTTAAAAGTCAGCAGAAGTATCGGCATTATTCTTTAACACTTTAAATTTGTTACTAATTAAAGTGTCAATGTTATATTATCGCGCGTTATTGTGTAAAAGTCGTATCTCGCGCGTATTTGAACATATACCGGGCTCTTAAGAGGAACTTTCTCCCGCGGACGCCCCGGCTGTGGAATGCGCCCTGCCGCTGTTTTCCCAAAGGACTACAGTATGAGGTTCTTCAAAAGAGGAGTGTTAAAGTTTTTAAAGGATCGGCAACGCGCATGTAACACGCCTGGAGTTGCAGGCGTCCATAGGACTCTGCTTACGGTGACCGCTTACCATCAGGGGGACCGTATGCTTGTTTGTCACCGTCGTACTATTAAAAAAAATTGAAAAATTACCCATAACATTAACAGATTTTACATAAAACATGCTTATAAAGAAGGTAAAAACATAATATTAGCTGTTTTTTTTTCTGTCGTTCTTATAAACAAAGAAAACTGATAAAATATAA
The DNA here is from genome assembly GCA_949128165.1 of Lathronympha strigana. Classification (NCBI taxonomy): domain Eukaryota; kingdom Metazoa; phylum Arthropoda; class Insecta; order Lepidoptera; family Tortricidae; genus Lathronympha; species Lathronympha strigana. The sequence continues at coordinate 4,577,296 of OX421905.1, forward strand.
CAGATTCGAGGTGCGACGATGAACGAAGCGAAGAAACGCGTAACCGATTAACGGCGATCAAACTGTGAGCCAATATTGACTTCTATTGTGAAATATGTACTAACCTACAAAAAAAGGCTACTCGTGTTACGTAGACTGTTACGTTACGTATTACTGTCCTTGTGAAATTATAATACAACCCACAAAGAAGCATTGCTAAGGTTGCTATTTTTAATAAATGTTCAAACATGTTCTTGGTAACCGTAATGTTAGCTAACGATACAAATTCTTACGTTGTCGCATCGAGTTGTCGCTTGACAATTAAGCGAAATTAAATTTTGCGTGACATTGACTGTTACGATCTCGCAGAGCATGCGATCTCCTAGCATAGCTCTCTCCATTGCCCTTTAGGTGACTTTGAACTTTCTTATGAGGCCCATTGTGAGCGACCACGTTTCAGTACCGTATGTCATCACTGGCAACACACACTGATCGAAGACTTTCGTCTTCAGGCACTGCGGAATATTGAACGCTGCCCAACCGAGTCGTATTCGACGACTAACCTCTTTCTCGAAATTGGACCTACCTAACTGGACAGTTTGTCCTAGGTATATATAATCGTCTACAACTTCTAGTGTAAAGTTTACAGTGACTCACTGGAGTTGGTGCTACATGGACATTTAGGCGCAGCGTGGGTAGACCCCCACAAGGTGGACTGATGACCCGGTGAAGGTCGCAGGAGTCCGCTGGATGCGGGTGGCGCAGGACCGGTCATTGTGGAAATCTTTGGGGGAGGTCTATGTCCAGCAGTGGACGTCTTTCGGCTAAAATGATGATGATGATGATTGACTGTTAAGCAACATTCTGCGAAAATAACTTACAGAGAAGCGTTGTAATAGAAAAATAATAAAATAAGCATTAAATGACGAACCTTCATTGTATACGACGTTAAGCTAACACGGTCATTTATTTTATAATTACTGTTAAAAGCAAGGCACGTATCATGTATATTTGGTTTTTGCAAGCTTCCGGTATTACAATACAAGAACTTTAACCGAGAAGATGACTTTCAACAATGATTCGTAAGTTTAAAAATCCAAGAACTCCGTCAAAATAAACACCGCGCAATATAAGCGAACCCGTAATAGGGTAGATCACTACAGCGTGTAGGTAGATGACAACTTTAAACTCGCAGAACATCAGTTACACCGTGTACATGGCGCTCGTAACAGTGCCGAAATATCGGGAGCTCGCAAAACATATGCATGGTAAATACCTCGTTTAAAAAAATAATTATAACTTTATTGTCTTTGGTAGAAGGAATTTTTCACAAGTTGACTAATAGGGTTAAAAAAATGCATGCAAACAAGATCGCGGGAAACAGCTAGTTTAACATAGGAGCTTTAACAAAAGCTCTAATTAACTCTTGGTCAGCAATCCGACCAAACTAAATAGTTCGCACAGCCATTGCTAAGGTCGGTAATCCTTAGCTGATTGGACGATTCGTAATGAATCGAACGCTTAAACATTTTACCAAGAAAACTCCAGATTATCGATAATGAGATAAAAAAGGTATTCAGCCAACATTAATTCAAATTTATTTTAAGCCTGTGTCATTTACACGCATCAGGTACCTACCTATTAAAATGCCATGCCGTATTACTAATACCTCCTCCTCCTCGTTCCTGTTTAAGTACTTTTGTCAGCCGAGTAAAGAAGCGCTCCTTTGTCGAGCGTGAGCTACAGTACGATTTAACCGACCAAGTAAGTTTTTGAAATAAATCATATTAAATATATAACCACAAAACTTAAGAATTTTTTTAATACGACTCATTAAAGCTGATAAATAATGCAGTGAAATACTGTTAATTCTGCATTTTTAATCTATCTAGATCACAAGTAATACATTTACGAAATCACATCAAAGGTACATCGTGTCCGAGGAAAATCGATTTTCTTCTCTCTCAACTTCATACTTGACTTTTTGTTATGTTTTATTTCGATAACTGATGATTTTAACATAGGCGGTCTGTCAGGTGCCCCACAAGCATGTTAAATAGGTTGTTAAGTTGGAAATCTATATATATATTTTTTTTTATTATATTTATTTAATTATTAAACTTACAACAAAATTACGGTACAGACAGAAGCCCTGCAAAACTGTTTAAACAGTTTGACTGCAGGAGGAATTTATACAGTAGATATACTTAATTTTATAAGTACAACAATATATACAATCTATTTTTTAAACTATTACAACTATTCGAGGGTATCCAATAAATATATCTTTAATTTTCTTTTAAAAATCCGTAGGTCTTGTTCAAGGCGGATGTCCGAGAGGTGGTACGATTTAACCGGCGGTACGATATAGCCGACTCTCCCCTATATGTCATCTTTTTCTGTTTATAATTATTTACCGAGTTTGAAAGCGTTTTTATTTACGTTTTTTATAATTCTAGACCAAAACAAAAGAACAGGACAGTTTAAAACAGTAATAAAATTTCTGAAATTAAAAAACATTGAAAGTTTGTCTTCCGGCTGAATTTCCAAAACTATTGAAATTTTAGACGGCAATGTGGCGTTTTCTTTTTTAAACTACTACTTGTTGGCTTTTTAAAATAATGTTTAAGTCTTATTAAAAATACAGAAAATCCTAACAAAAATGTAAACTTACTGCTATAATATTCGTAGCTTCAATAATCGTATCGGTGTTGATAAAAGCATTATGAATCGTCACCAGTTTTAAAACCGAAAACAACGCACTCTTTTTGACCACTTACAGTGAAACCAATAAGCTCCGAACAGGCTTGAGCTCCATGTCGAACGTAGTAGATTATGCTTGTTATGGCCGACTCACAGTTGGTCTTGGTTACACCGTCGCAACGACAATCCGTAGCTCTACTGCTTCGGCTACGGCAAGGCGGTGATTCGGAACAGCGAGCGGTATTCAAATATAAAAATCTTGATGAATTATGGATCTGGTTCTGACGCGTTCGTTCATTAGTGTAGGCGAGGTACCCAGTTTCCGTTTCATTTGACTTTCCAAACTAATTGGGGCGATTACAAAACCTTTCACGTCTTAAGTTTGAAGGAATTGTAGGTACTTGAAGTAAGTAACATTTAATTCCAGCTTTAAGTTATAACATTCTAAAATATATTTAATAAGCCAGGTGTAAGATATTGTCAACTATGGGGTCCTTGTGTTTATAATATTTTTTTATTTATTTCCTTTCAAAATGCTTAGAGAATTTATTTAGTTGCCTACATATAATATTGTGGGAATTCCGGAACATAACTGGAACGTGTATTTTGGAACATAATAATATGATACGCACACACACTCGGATTTTAAGCATTCGTCCTAATTTGGGCATATCTCTTATCATCTGTATATCGTATGATATACAGAATGTTTTCCCAACCCTTAGCCATATTGTGCAAGGTGGTTATACAATTATACATGATATACTGGCTGTTGCCTGTAACAGGAGCAATACATTAAATCGCAGGTATGATTCAAACTTAACAACTTCTTGTTCAACAAATTTTAAAATTAATGTGCTCTGTAGGTTAACATCAGCCTAATTGACATCTCTTGTCATAGTACAAAGTCTTCTAATAAAAGAGTGTAATAAAAAGCAAAACACACGTTATTTTTAAAAGTCGCTGAACAAACGGTGTTCAGTTTGGCGAGGACTACCTACGATTAAATTTATTTCTCCTGTTACAGGCAACACCCGGTACAAGTAGTAATGATCTCCCTTGCATAAAATTATTGTTAAGAGCTAAATTCATTCATGTCGATATACAATTGGCATCTCATTTAACGTTTCTGAATAGCCTAAGGTCACTAACATTGTTTTCGTTTAAACTGATTGGATATATAATGCATGTTTTCTTTTAAAGTCGTAAAACATGTCGCTGCATGAAACGGGTTCCTTGAAATATTAACATGTTTGCAGTGTGTGGGATGTTTTGACGTATCGCCGGAATCTTAACAAGGGTCGTTGTACCCTTGTTTTAGAAATGTTGCTTTGTTAGCTAACTATAAAAGCTTTTAAGTCATTAGTTACATTTAACTTAACCAAATATTTGAATGGTTAAAGGCGCGGTCAATTATGAAATTGAAATAAATTATGCTCACAATCATAATGTCGGATACGACTATGAGGCAAGATTTGATCGATTTTTAAACTCTGTCACTGAAAAACGTATGATACGTTTCTTGAAGCACAATCGCAAGTAGAATGTTATAAGGCAGACAGTAGCGGAAGATGTAGGCACCCCACCACCTCTGCAAACAAACTTTAACAATTATTTTGCAGAAGACTGACGGGAGCCTCAAAAGAACGACAGGGAAAGTGAAAATAACCTAACTTACGAGTTCTAGAGGCTTAGATAAGTACTTGATACATCTAAGTGGCATGTTTTGATGTGACTGTCGTGTCTACTTTTCTTATATTTTAGGCCAGTTATAGGAAATTTTGTAATCAAATATTGTATTGTTTATATCGATGGCAAAAAATGGAAACGTAGTAACCACCACCTGACCAAAAAAATGTATTGCATATTCGGAATCAAAGTGAATGGTCTGGGTCTCTTTGCTCTAAGATGATTAGCAAAGACTGGACAGCGTTGCAAAACGAATGCATTTTTTTGATCACACCTTTACCTAAGTGCTGTAGATACCAAAAAATTTTATATTTTTACCAAGTCCAATTACGTCAATTCCGTTTTTGCTAAATTAAACCACTGTGGTTACAGCGCTAGCAATATAATGCATTTGGTGGATACAGCGTTTTTGCGTATAGTGATAATATGATGCTTGCACTTACAGCATGAATCACAAAATGTATTCCTAAACCTATTTTACGTCACAGCGGCCGAATGATCATTAACGTTTAGCTTATACTCATATATAAAAAAAAACTCATATGAGCTTGGCTTGAGATCGACCTACACAAATCACTCCTGATCGGTTTAAGGCCAGGCCTGCATTTAGTGTCAAACAATCTAATTTGAATTCAATCTGAGTATATAAGTGATTCGACTATGTCGCCTTAAAAATGTTATGATATCAATTGTTAGTGGATGTTTTAAGGCAAAGTTTTTCATGTGTAACATAATTAGATATACTTAGTTTAGCTAAGATCTCTGTTACCGATCTTCGTGAATGAGATAATAATTGATCCTGTATGTTTTTTACGCTAGCCGGATCGGGCCTTAAAAAAAAAGTCAAGTATTTTTTGTATATACAGCAACTGTCAAAATTTACTTGCTAGTGTCATCATTATCCATCCGCGCGATTTATTAATAAAGCGACTGTGGTCAGAGGTTCCGACCAGAGAGCCTCACTGGGATTAGTCTGGTTACCATGCCATGTGTTCTTGTATATATATGTGGTTGATAAATATTTTATGACATTTTGTACATAAGTTCCGATAGACTCATTAGTTTGAGGATTCTACGTCGGAAATTTGTATTCCTAACTTACTGCATTTATGTTTGCTAGACAATAATATTCAATTTCGGTTTTATTTTAAGAGGTCGAGAATATGTAGCCGTGGCACGAACGGTACTAAATCAAATTAATAAAGGGCTATCAATTAAGCTGGCACAACCCGATTTATTGGATCTATCGCAAATTAATTCCATCACTTAGCAGTTAGACTCGTCGACTCTATTCTCTGAGCATTAGCTATCTAGGATACTGTGACTTCATAGGTCTGGTGCAAAGGACCAGCGTTTAGCTGCTGTTGGATTTTAAAAGAAAAATAATCCCACACAGACAACTTACTTGACTCTGATGATTTCTTTAAAAAAAATTCTGATAAGTGTCTAAGTAACAAGTTGAAATAAAATTATAATAGAAGCGTAGGTACTGCTTTATTATAAAATCATTTATTCTCAAAATATATACAGTAAGTGTAACTTACCTTTTTTTTTTAATGGGGAGGAAAAATCCGTTATGGATACTTCTGCACCGCAGGGACAGTGCAGAAGTTATGTCGGAGTCTCACCGACTAAAAAACCCCCCTTTTTCCTCTTCGACGCAATTAGGGTGGCTCTGGGATCTCGATAGAACTCGCCAGTGCCACCCTTGCGTCACGCCGCTGAGGGTTCCCCCTTGTTTTAGGACGATGGCAGTCCCTAGCTGCCATCGTCTACGACCCCGAGGACTCCTTTTAGTCGCCTCTTACGACAGGCAGGAGATACCGTAGCCGTATTCTAATGCCCGGGCTACAGGGCACAAGTGTAACTTACCTAACTACCTACCTCTACCTACCTTAAATCTAAAGTAGGTCCTTGAGGCATTGTACCTAGGATGCTGGCGGCATTTCCTCGTTGTATCGCAATGCTGATACGTTGTGCGAGGAAGCCACCAGCTCTTCGGTCACCAGTAACATCAACCAGACGTCTATAATTGAAATTTTTGGCCTGTATTCATGTCACAATCAAATTACATAATGTAAGGAGCAAAAATCTTAATACAGTAAAATAATCACAATAAGAATATCCCAAAATTGTTTAGGTAATATGTAATCGTTTTAGATTTAAAAAAAAAAATGGGCTACCTTATAAAAAAAAAGAGTAAGTAATTCAACTTTTTGCAACTGCTTTTAACTATAATTTAATTATCATTCAAACAAAAGGTCACTACAAAATTCACCAACTTTGACAAACAGAGAGAAGCTTGCGATAAATAGTTTAGTTACTATTGTGCCGAAATGTGAAGATTGAACGTAAACTGTTATTTACTAACTTTATTTAGGTAAAACATGTGGAGTTTTAGACTTTTACTGTTACTTTGATTATTTCGATAACATTGTTCATCTATTTTTATTGGTTTTTAATCTATTGTCTATATTGTATACAAGCAACAAACTATTACCACGAATTATTAACCAAATGAAAATACTACGACACTGTAAGAAGGAACTCGTAGGTACCTAAGCTAAACTTAGCTGCACTTGTGGATGTTTTAGGAAGACAAGGGACTTACGAATAATATAATTACGTATCAGAATCAAAACAACAACATTTTTGTTCGTATGTAAACTGTTTTGTGAAAATGCATATGCAATGGAATATGCAACTTATGCATATGTTTCGCATAATATGTAGGTATGGTAAAAACCGTACAGATTTCTAATTATATATCTAAGCATTATTCAAGCGGCCTTTTTGAATAATTTTTTTGGAAAAATGTTTAAAAACTGCTTAGTAAGTTGATAATAGTTTCCATTGATATTATTTATTGAGCTTTATGTTCTTAATTATTTACATTATTTTTTACTTATTTTAGAAGTTAGGTAACCAAAATGTGTCTCCATCTTTGGGATTAAACTGAAAATGTCCAAAACAGTTTAGAAATTAAAAATAATTAGAACATAAAAAGCCTCACAAGTCCGAGGTGTTAAGAATACCTATGTAAGGTTATCAAATAACAAAAACACCATAAGGAACATACCTTTTGTCTTCCAAATAATGTAAATTGAAAAAATCTTATTACTTACACCCCTGTGACGCAACGCTGTGACCAAGAAGTTTAAAATCCCTTTGTGGAAACATCAATCTTGCTTTGTATTCCGTTTACGGTTCTCTCGGTCCGGCTGTTTATCTGTTTCGCCAGAGGGTTGAGATGAACTAACAAAGTATTTTGTGCGACAATCAATTACATTTTGTTTTCGTTAGCTTATTTGTATTGACGCAAACTCGGGGCTTGAGTAGGACGCAAACTAACTGAGATTGATTTCTATGAGGTTGATCTACTAGTAAAAAGGCGGTATTTTGACGGACACACGAATAATAAACTTTTATTTCATTATTTAAGTACAAAATAAGAACATAACACATCCAGCTTGACATACAAAAGCAGACTGAACATGACATCTAAAGAAGATATGACATAACACACGTATACACCGTTTTTTTTTGTTAACTTTACTTTAAGGGCAGATTCTACAGGTTTACTCGAGTTAATTTCTCTAAAAAACTTGTGTCTTAACTATTACAGATTTAGAGATATTTATTAAATACATTTATTAGCACAACCAGTGTCAATCGTTACTAAACCATCTAACAAACCACTAAGCTGTGTTTTGGCATGTGCTGTCATGACTAAAGTTAAGCTTTGTTATACTTGACACTTACTTTTGTGTAACTCTAAATGACCTTTTACGATGTAATTATTTTTTTGTATGCATAAATACGAAAAAAACTCGAATTCGTCGAGTAGTGATACACCAGGCAGCTCCTATTACGTACAAAGCAACGTGTCGAATTGAACGAACAAAAAACACAGTGTATAAAGGCCAGCACCCAGCCCACTGCTGGACATAGGCCGCCATTATGCACGAGAGGCTTTAGTTTGTTTAATGATTTTATGCTCAAACTATTAGGTTCTGATAACAATACCTACACTAAATTTGTTTATCAAATAAAAGGCAAACTAGCAGACGTAGTGTTTGTGATCCAGTTAGGCCAAAATATTTCTATAGCCATGAATATTTGTCAAAGTCGCAATAATACATAATAAAAGTCAATTAGGTAGGTAGGTGGGCATTTAAATTTTTTGTTGTAGAAAAAAATGTTTTGTTCAAATTTCAAATTTTCAAAAATGATTTTTCTACAACAAAAATAAAATCGCCAAGGTAAGTTACACTTTCTACAAATAATTCAAAAATAAATGATTTTCCCCTTTAAAAAAATACATTTTGGTACTCTTTCTCATTTATTTCCGCTTACTAAAATCCTTTATGCTAAAATGATTTATATCGATATTCTAACGCTAACGGCTAATCTACTATAATCATGAGTGAGGTGGAGCTCTCATTTATCCACTTAATTTTTTCGGATCTAATTTGTTTTCATATGGATGCCAGTATGAGAAAAAATGGCCTTGGGCTGTGATGTTTGTAACATACCTAAGGCTTTTTTCTTTTTTTTAGCTGTCTCGTGACCTACTTGATCCTAAGACCTCCCAGTGGGACACAACCCGCTTTAAAAATAACACTGATGCACCTATAAAAGAGAATGGTGTACATTCAGTTTACATCGAGTCATTCACGCATTTTTCCATAATGCCAGAGTTGTTGTATTTTTGTTTCCACTTGCACCACCCAGAGTTAGCCACATAACCTGGAGTCAAACGTGTTTTTGTATGGAATTTGACAGTTTAACTACGGGTTAGCGGCTAATACTGGGTGGTGCAAGTGGGTCTTAGTGAGATTATTAACACCATGACCCAACGTTTCGAGCCATTTACAGCACTCGTTTTCACAGGGTTAAGATGCTGACTGAGACATCTTCAATAATATTCTTGCATTATTTCTATAATTATTATCATTTAAGTATCAGGCTGTGTTAATAGTTACTTAAAATTCTTAATTTTTTTAGTGATTATTATTAAGCTTGAAATCAGAAACAGGTATTTGTAAATATTTGTACACAAAGTGATAAGGTTTTGATTATGCATATTATACTTAAAGTTTGTGTAAAATTTCAAGCATTTAGCTGTTATACATCAAAAGTTACAAGTAAGTTAAGTTATGTCATACCGCTGACTCTTGCCAAAACATGCCCGTATTAACAGTGACTGGGCTTTCAAGGCCCCCGTAGGTAAAGGGTTAATAATGGTGAGTATTATTGATCATACAATCAACGACCGTTGAACATAATATGTAAATAATAAATAACACAGATACATATTATAAATGTGTCTCTTCAATAATTTATTTTCTGTCCCTTACATAATACATGCCATAGTGAATAATGTACACTGTTGCTACATTATTGATCAATGACCGAAAATATGTATTATATAATGATTACACAATGATATAAAAAATGTGTCCGATATTATAGCGAGCCGACTGAGAGCAAGTGTGATATTGACACTTAGTCCTTCAGATGAAATATTAATAACACACGTGAACACTAGCCGTCAGGAAGCGTATCGGAAATAACTTCTTTATTTTCCCGGTTAACGTAACTTTCGAAAGCTCGTAAGTTACTCAAATCACCTAACCTGAAAGTCACCTTAATACCTTGACATGGAGTTTAGTTTTGAATGAACTAACTAACTCACCAGTCCCAAGGTTATGCAAGGTAGTGAATAGCTGTAGCCATGTAATGGATATACACTTTGACTCAGTACAGCAATTCAAAAAATCTGTCCGCTCCTATTTAGCCGAAAATTTATAGTCAAAATAGTGCTACTAACTACCCACTGTTTTTTTTTTTTTTTATTGTCTATTGTTACACTCGAAACGGTATATGTTATAGTGTTTTTTATTTCACGCATGCTGTGTTTACCTTTAAGTAATTGTTACGCTTAGAAATAGTACCTAATGAAAATCGAGGGTTGCCTGGTGAAACCCAATAAGTGACAAAAAGTGAGATTTTAAAGTAAAAACAGTTTGAGATGGATTCGGTATCGCTCAATCTAATGGTAATATAGGATAAGCAGATTTGACATGTATTACGGAAATATGTCGAGTTGATAACCCGATAAGTACTTGATTTCAAGTTTTAATTTAGAAATAAATACTACAAGTGCATTTAAGGCTTCAGTTTTTATTATTACTTAGTGCAAGAACCACACAATACACATTTATAGGTATTTAGTGCAGAGATATTTATACTAAATTAAACTAAACACACATCGTAAAACCAGATACTATTACTTATCGGGTATTACCTCAGTACGATTCGAACCTAAAAAGGATTTAAGTAAGAATTAAAATACGTTAAAACCATTTATCGGGTTTTACTTTTACGATATTATTTGTTAAATGTACAAACTACTTCAAGGTAAAACCGAATAAACGAATGTATAGTACTTATCTAAAACATTTTTTTGATGAAATATTATGTTAAGTCTAGTTATCGAATTCTAGCACGGGCCTTTAATAAATTTCTTTAAAAAAAATCCGGGGAAGAACCCAATAAATATGTTTGACGACCGCAAGGTCATGCGCTGCCTCGACAAGTAGCGGCAGGATCGCAAGCGCCCCGCCGCTGCGTCGTTGCAAATTTAATTGGAAATAGCTGTTAAAACTTGTGATGTATTGTGTTAATGATGGCTGTGTATGTGTTAAAAGTTTTGTGATGGGTGACCGAGGCAGAAAATTAGTGCAGCAGCTATGCTAGAAAAAGGTAAAATCTTATTTTCTAACCTAGAAATACATTTAGAATTGTCGTATAAAATAAGATTGGTACTTAATTATGTTATGACTTAATCGCCTGAACGATAGGTAGGTATACGTCGCGTTTATAGTACCTACTGTCCTTAAATACCTAACAATAAATCTAAGCTATTGTAAGATTGTAACCGTTAATATGTCGATAATTGTTGTTGTTTCGTTTAGAGCGAACTTATCGGGTTTTAGCACTATCTATTAATCAAACTACGCGACTTTGAGTGATGCTTACGGTACAAAATAACAAAACAAACAAATGACATAATCGCCTGAACGATAGGTATACATCGCGTTTATAGTACTGTCCTTAAATACCCAATAATAAATGTAAGCTATTGTAAGATTCTAACCGTTAATATGTAGATAATTGTTGTTGTTTCGTTTAAGAGCGAACTTATCGGGTTTTAGCGCAATCTATTAATCAAACTACGCGACTTTGAGGCTTACGGTACGAAATAACAAAAAGTACTTTAAATTAATACGTTTAGTTAAATTATTAAATAATATTAATTATTTTTTTGCATTCCAACTGGATGAGGCAACTCTAAAGTAATTTTTTGTCTTGTTTGAATGCATCTGTCTTTAATAAGTATTAATGGAATTGAAAAAAATACTTATTTATTTATTTAAGCTTTATTGCCCAATTACAAAAAAGTACAAATGGTGGACTTAATGCCTTGGGGCATTCTCTACCAGTCAACCATTGGATAAAACAGAAACTTGTATTTGGTGCAGGATCGTAAACATCGAGGAGAGATAGGAAACACATAATAATATCAATGATTTTCCATAACCCAGTATTTAATCTACCACTTTCACCTAATAGTCCAGCATATTTTAGATTCCATTAAATCTCAATAGTCTATTATACACCCTGGCGGGTGCTGCCTCTGCGTGCGTCCCATGACTCGGGCAGGTGCAACATCCGCTCGGTGTACCCCTTACATTTCATTAAATTGTCGAAAGGGCCTCTGCGTGTTGGCTTCGGCTCCGCGTACGCCTCCTAAAGGTCCGGAACACCATTGTTCCGTGATGGGAAAGACATATCAATAATAATACATTGCTTTAATAATTGTATAAACATACACATATAAATATAAATATACCTACATATACCTATATACATAGAGTATAAGTATGCGGAACATCTATCAAATGAGCAATTTAGAGAGGTGTTTACGTACCTTGCACTTGAAGGAGAATTTGCTCTGTATTTGCGTGTATTTCAACCTTGTTTGTAAATACACGCTTCAGGTTCTTATGTAAACAATAGTTTTGGGATTTATTTAACGTATATTTGTTTATTTGAATTTTTTCGCGTTTGAGTCTATTGGGGTGCTTTCGTAAACTCCGATTGTATGTGATTTTTTACTGTACAAATGCACCCCATGGAACTAAAATCAAGAATATAACCAAAATACTCGTACAGTTATTATGGGTAAGATATGCCTAAACATTGATTATAACAGGTAAAAGAACTCATAGAATGACGAATCCCAGGTAGAAACGAATGCCTCCTTACGTGTGGGATAAATTCGTACAATTCCCACTTTTTAGGAAAATCGTTATATTGGCCAAATTGTTTTGGATCAAATCAGAAATGCACTGTTATTATAAACAGATAACTGGACCATGCAATGGCATTAATTTAATTTTTAAATAACTGTTAGTTTTTATTTTACAAGGCCCAGAGCAAAAATTGTACGAAGCCTACCCACTTTCCCCTATGGTGTTATAAGATCAATCATTATAATTATGTAGTTACATGTATGCCTTTATGTGTACTTACCCGAGTTTATAATCCCGTGACTGCCCGTACTTATATGATTTTAAGTTATTGCGTTTTTGGTACACATTCTTTAATTTATTCAATTTCAGACAATGACTCCTTCAATCTTGATGAATCGTAAATTAATATTGCCGCCCAAATGCACAATATTGTCATCGATGATAATAGTAAGGCAGACTTTTGTAAGTATTTTGAAGATTACGTACATACTGGGTGATTTTTGGGTCATGGAGCAAGAGTGAACAGGGTGCGTAGCCGAGATGCCAATCGCTCACGCTCAGTCGCTAACGAAACGCAACTGTCACTGTCACACTAATAAGGAAGAGTGATAGAGACAGGTAGCTACGATACGTTATCAAGCGTGAGCGATTGGCATCTTGGCTAAGCACACAGGGTAGGTATCGGGGAAGAACACACTACCCAACTTTCACTACGACAATCATGAAATCGTGAAAAAGAAATCTTTGATTGTTCAATATCGATCAACTAATACTTAGGAGTAACTAAATATCAATTAGCTCTTCATTAGGAGACCTTTTTTTTCCGAATTCGTGGTTGTCCACAGAGAGTTGTGAAAGTTGCTCAGTGTGGCCCTCCCCAGTACTCTGTTAACTGTTGCTCCATGACCCAAAAATCATTCCGTATAAAACACCTATACGGATTACTAGGGTAGATTAACTTTTTTATAAGTTTTTTATAAGTAGGTAATAAAACCTATAAGTAACATTAACAGCTTTTTAATTTTTGCGAAAACCCAATAAGTCGACACCCCTTGGTAAAAAACGTTTTCTTACAGGAAAACTAAATTAGTTATATAGCTAAAACACAAATTAACTTAAAGTAGATAAAATTACTTTACACGGAGAACTTATAAAACTACGAATTTATTTACCAAATTAGTGTTTGATGACCATAAATCTTTAACTTCATTTTTCTCGAAACTAGGTTTCTCATACTTATTGGGTTTCACCAGGCAACCCTCGAAATGTTTGTATCTACGCTAAGCATAGTGTATACAATTGTTGGTGAACCAATAAAGAGAAAAAAAAAAAAACTAACAACGATTATAAGGAGTATGCGTTTGAAAATTGCAGTTACAGGAATTGATGTCGTATTGTACCTAATATCTTCAGTCCATATGCTGTTATTCGGCAAAAACTCGACTTATAAAACATACCGTCATGCCCTTTGTGGTCGGGCGTTTTAATTTTTGTTGTCAAGAAAAAATTTTTTGCTTAATTGGAATTTTTTATGTTTTCTAATCAGAATAGCGAGGTCTTTTAATCTTAGTTCGCAAAAGTGTCCTCAAATCTCCCGCCTACATATACGCCTACTACAATTGAAAGAGCTCGCAATACTAAAGAGACACACGTGAAAATTTCGCACCTGGCAAAAAATTATTGGACAACAAAAAATAAAGATAAATATCTTTATTTTTCAACTAGCTTTAACCCGCGGCTTCGCCCGCGTACTAAAAATAATTTTCAACCGTCATACTAAAAAGGAGTTTTTTTTTATTTATTTCACGTCCGCTAAGTTGGATTTGAAAATCGTTATTGGATTTGAAAATCATTGTTGATTTCGAAATCAGTGACCCGATAACGACACCCATATCAAATAAAATAGTTGTAACTATTCTTGTTTCCCCTTTACAAACTTTGGACCATCATTTTACCCCTACTTTGAAAAATCCTATCTCTGTACACCCCTTCACCTTATAAGAAACCTACGTACCTAATTTGGAATCTCTAGAACCAGAAATAAATATAAAAACGACACCCATATTGATGTTTTGAGATTTCAACCCCATCGCACCCCATCAGGGAAGCTGGTATCTCACGTCCGCATGGTTAGATGTTGAAATTGTTATTGTTTTCGAAATCAGCGACCCAATAAACCAGAAAAATGATACCCATGTTGTTTTTTTACTATACTTCCCCTATTTCCCCGTTTTGGGGATTAATTTCTCAAAAAGCCTAAAACACGTCTTTACTCATTTATCTTTAGAAAAATTCCTGTGAAGTTTCGAATAAAATAATCGAACTAATCTTGTTTCCCCATACAAACTTTGTACCCCCATTTCACCCCCTTTGGAGATGAATTTTGAAAACTCCTTTCTTTGGCACCCCTACGCTTTATAAGGAACCTAAGTGCTAAATTTGGAATCTCTAGAAACAGAAATAAACATATAACGACACCCGTAGTGATATATTTAGATTTCGACCCCGTCGTGTCTCAACAGGGGAGATGGTATTTCACAATCGCCACATTGGATTTTAAAATGTACGTTGTTTTCGTGACCGATACCATGTTATTTTTTTTAACTTTTCACCCCTTTTACCCCTTTCAGGGGTTAAATTCTCAAAAAGCCTGAAACACGTGTTTACTCATTTACCTTAAAGAATATTCCTGTGAAGTTTCAGATAAAATAGTCTAATTGTTTCCCCATACAAACTTTGGACCCACGATTCAACCCCTTAGGAGGTGAATTTTGAAAAATCCTTCCTTATTGCTCGCCTACACTATAAAAGGAACCTACGTGCCAAATTTGAAGTCTATAGGACCAGCCGTTTGGCCTGTGCGTTGATATGTCAGTCAGTCAGTCAGTCAGTCGCTTCTTCTTTTATATAATATTTAGATTTAGGCACATTACAATGCACTTATGAACGTCATAAAAAAAAGCTACTACCGGTTCTATCCCTACACCACAGCCCGAGAAGATTATACTTCGTATCCAAATCGAAGATTACATATATTTACTAGCAGCAGTACACGGTTATGTGCTGTCCTTGTCACACATTTAGAGTTATAATATTAAAAAAAAAAATGTTCTCGCTCTCGCCCGCCGGGTAGGTTTCCGGCACGACCGCGCCCCCAGCGGCGTGTTTTATCATTACATGTTTTTGTGTTTGTCCGAGTCGCACGTATTTTCTCGCAAAAATAGTGTTTTAGTGTATAACTATTTCAGATTGAAGGATTAGGGTGAGTGATTTTACACATCTTCAGAACGATGAATTCAAATTACAGAATAAAACCGCGGCCTAGTTGCCGATTAACGAATCTTCTTTCGGAAAGTGATTTTGTCCAAATGTTTGATTTTGCTTCCAATATATGTGCGGTAGATTACAATTTAAAAACGAATGTTAGTGTGGTGTATTAATCATATTGTAACATATAAATTTCGTAGCTATATAAGTTTTCGTTTTCTATTCCAATCGACAATATGAGACTCACAGCGCCATCTATGAAGACTACTGCGAGAGCGGTCGATTACTTCGAACGACCATACGGGCGCGAGGTTATAGCAAATAAGTTTTGATGCCGTTCCCTGCCGATAGATGGAGGGCGTAAGGTGAGAATTGCCAGTTGA
The DNA here is from genome assembly GCA_949128165.1 of Lathronympha strigana. NCBI lineage: Eukaryota > Metazoa > Arthropoda > Insecta > Lepidoptera > Tortricidae > Lathronympha > Lathronympha strigana. The sequence continues at coordinate 4,593,638 of OX421905.1, forward strand.
CATTGTAATTAAAACAAATTCCTTCAGCTTGTAATTAAAATTTCTTAGCCTTTTATATTCAAGTTTAGTCATTTAACTTGGGCCTATTGGCTTTTTATCTTTCTAATTACAAATTGGGATCGTTGGCAAAATGAATTTAGTTTTATCGTTGTCGTTTCAAGTGTGGAGTTTTGTTTCCTTCGACTGGCAACCCGTGGGTTGTGACTGTCAGATCTCAGAATCCAGGAGGGACGACAGAGGATTTTCTTGTTCCGCCATGAGCGATGTTTTCCGTAAGGACGGAAATCGGGACCCAGCGCCCTTTTAAGTGAGTGTTTTGGTAATAGTTTTTGTTAATCGAGTGACGAAACGTTGGATCTCGTTCTAAGTGCGTTTATTTTTCAGTCCCGGGATTCCAAACCCAGGGGACGACCTGGCCCAACCCAGGCGTGGAGTCGTGACGATGTGGACGCGAGGGGATGGAGCGGTGACCCCAATTGTATGGACATGTGACATGCGCGAGGGGTGCAGGCCACTTATCTACAATTGGGTACGTATTTTCCGTTATTCTCACGACCGTCCCGGCGTTAAGTCGCAAAGAGTCCCTATTTCTGGTAGCCTTCGGGTTGCGTCTCTAGCCCCAGAACGCAGCCGAAGGCTGCCCTATTCGTTCTTGTGTTGATGCTATCTTGCCATCAATTTCAGGGTCACTGATTAACCCGCTAAAGGCCCTGGCGACGGCGCCGTGTCGACAATACCTCGGACAACGGCGATTGCGACACGACAACAGCGTGGAGCGTCCAAGGCAGCCGTGAGTGCAGCCGGAGGCAGCTGTTCCACTGCCCCCTCCCTTTCTTAGAAGGTCAGATCGAAGCCTTTTTTTTATTTTCCTGGACGTACTCCAGGATGGCGCCCATTCTTTTAGATTAAACGTACAGGTGATCCAAAACCGGTAGCAATTTCGCTAACCCACCTCTCTCTCTCGATCCTCGCTAGCCGGTAGCCTTAAATTTAGAGAATTGTAAGACTGTGAACTAGCTCGTAAACTTTACCTACTGTTGTAGTCTGTAAAAGCCTTTTAATTCTTATTAATTAAAAACAAAATGTAACTAAGTTTCCTTGTTTCTATTGAATCCTATAATCCGTACCGGGACCCTCGAGTACCCAGGTAACAATATAATAACTTAAAGAATAGATCAAGGAATCTGTACTTTGTTCGAAATAATGCTTTTACATCTACCTTCTTTTTTCTAAGTAATATAAGTAAGGTACATGTTAAAGGCACGGATTGTTACTCGTAGATTAACATACAAATTTAAACGTAATTAAGAGAACTTTAAGGTTCGTTATGTATTCAAGTTTCAAGTTTCAAAATCTTTAATGTCATAAAACACATGTCAAGAATAATAAAAATAAATTAAATTTAAAATATACAATATCATTACAATTAAAAATTTACGCGTTATAGTATTTACGCGTTATACTTCGTATCAGGTTTGTGTACCAGACCGTATATTAAAAATTGCGCCACACGCCATATTCGAGGGTTAGACACTTACTTCTAACCCTGGTATTTAATGAAAACAAATGTAATCTCATCTACGCAATGATTTCATCTACCTTTCCAGAGTTCTGAGATAATTATAGTAATAAGTATTGAAGTATGCAATGCTAAAAAATTATGAAAGTCGACATGAATTTCACAAATTGTAGTAAATTCGGTTAACAAAATGGCATCCAAAAGTAATTTAAAGTAAAATAGAGGTTCCCTCATTTATCTATAGTTTTGTTAATAAAAGCTAGCTTATGATCCGGATGTTGCCGTTCCGACTATCGTCGAGCCTTCGGGGCAATATAGGTATTTTAGAGGTTCCCCATTTTATCCCTAAAAGGGAGGTATGACCTCTTCAATTCTTCATGTTTGTCTTGTATTATTCGTGAAAGACAGCCCCGATTAGTCAACTAAGAAGTACACATACTTATGGCGCTTCTTGTACGTCGTCTACCTACTTCATTTATATGAACTGTCATAAAAATATACTCGCTTATAAAGAATCATGAGCTCGCTGAAATAAGTAACAATTACTACAATCAATAATTATCATCATAATGTTGTTGCAGAGAAAAATTATAAAATAAAAATAAGATAGGTTTCGTATAAAGTACGTTCCTATTTACGAGTAAGCCTATTTCAGGTTCTATCAAGGAAATACTACTTTAATGAGTCGGAATATATAATTTTGATCATGTTTTAATGAAGTCAAAATACTATGACATTGCGATTTTGAGTCAGTTAAGGCTCTAAACTAAAGGGAAGTGTAACCGCAGCGGCAGTGCCGTATTACCTTGCTCCGCTAAATAGCGCGAATGCTTGCTGTAGCCGCTGCAGGGGTTTAATTTGCGACCTAGTGTCTATACGATTAAAGTAGGATAATTTATGTTCAGAGTTGTATTCTTTGAGTATAGGTAAGTTATTTAAGGTAAAGAATAACTTTTTTGTTTTGTTCAAAGACTCGAAAGAGGTTATTTTTATTATTATTATTTTTTTCCTCATATTTTAGATAACGTAAACCGTTCAATATACAACGATATAACCAGGTCAAAAATATGATATTTTGGTTTATGTAAAAATTGACAAAATACAATACCTACATAATATGCGGACATTACAGTTTAATATTATGATTGGTGGTTCGTTAACAAATTTCACACCTAAAAGGTGTTCAATTGCTTTCCTGCATGCTCGGAGCGAATAACGAGAAAACTGGTTAAAGACACAAAATAGTTAAAGTTTTTTGTGGTTTTTTGTATAACAATAATACCTATACTTACTGATTTTCTTTATCAACTTTACGTATCCCCATCACGAAACAAGGATAGTTTGGTTCCGGAATTTGAACCAATATCTGACGGCGCAGTCTTGCGAATTGTTGCGTTTAGTAAAAACGAATTACAATGCAATGCAATGCATGAAATTATATAAATCATATGATTTTTACTTATACATATTATAATATATGTATTGTAATTTGTATATGTAGGTAGTGAATGTTGTGGATCACATTTTTATGATACCTACATATAAAATGTAGATGATACCTTTACGATAATAGGACTCAACACGACTTAATGAAAATTAAGTCGGATATTAATATTGTCGTACGTACCTACTATTAAAGCCTCACCGTTTAGGAAGGTGGTAACTAAAAAGGAATAATTTTACGAAGCTGAGTGAGTTTGCTAACAAAAACCTCATTGGAGAGTAAATGGTTTTAACCCAATTGAATTATCACGAAACTAATATTCCTGTTTATTGAAAGGATGAACCAATATATACTGAAGTAATACAAACGACTTAAATTTTGATTTATAGTTTCCTAGAGAAACTTCATATATATATATACGAAACGAAAATATATATCTTTTCGTAAGCTATATCGATGAATAGGGCTTAATCTTATTAAATACCCTACGCTGCTCCGCTTTAACAGCGCCGAGTTACGTGACATAAATCGCGTGTAAATTTGTATAATTTTGCTCCGTTTCAACAATTATGCCACCAAAATTGTGTCAAATAAGCTTGCTTTAACAGCGCTTAGCTTTAACACATTAATGATGTCAAGGATCGTCCGCTTTAGCAGCGTTGAGGTACTCCACATTAATTGTGTCGAGGGTTGTAGAACTTTGCTCCGCTTTAACAGCGTTGAGGTACTCCACATTAATTGTGTCGAGGATTCTAGAACTTTGCTCCGCTTTAACAGCGTTGAGGTACTCCACATTAATTGTGTCGAGGATTCTAGAACTTTGCTCCGCTTTAACAGCGTTGAGTTTCTCCACATTAATTGTGTCGAGGATTCTAGAACTTTGCTCCGCTTTAACAGCGTTGAGGTACTCCACATTAATTGTGTCGAGGATTCTAGAACTTTGCTCCGCTTTAACAGCGTTGAGTTTCTCCACATTAATTGTGTCGAGGATTCTAGAACTTTGCTCCGCTTTAACAGCGTTGAGGTACTCCACATTAATTGTGTCGAGTATTCTAGAACTTTGCTCCGCTTTAACAGCGTTGAGGTACTCCACATTAATTGTGTCGAGGATTCTAGAACTTTGCTCCGCTTTAACAGCGTTGAGGTACTCCACATTAATTGTGTCGAGGATTCTAGAACTTTGCTCCGCTTTAACAGCGTTGAGGTACTCCACATTAATTGTGTCGAGTATTCTAGAACTTTGCTTCGCTTTAACAGCGTTGAGGTACTCCACATTAATTGTGTCGAGGATTGTAGAACTTGCTCCGCTTTAACAGCGTTGAGATACTCCACATTAATTGTGTCGAGGATTCTAGAACTTTGCTCCGCTTTAACAGCGTTGAGGTACTCCACATTAATTGTGTCGAGTATTCTAGAACTTTGCTCCGCTTTAACAGCGTTGAGGTACTCCACATTAATTGTGTCCAGGATTCTAGAACTTTGCTCCGCTTTAACAGCGTTGAGGTACTCCACATTCATTGTGTCGAGGATTGTAGAACTTTGCTCCGCTTTAACAGCGTTGAGTTTCTCCACATTCATTGTGTCGAGGATTGTAGAACTTTGCTCCGCTTTAACAGCGTTGAGGTACTCCACATTAATTGTGTCGAGGATTCTAGAACTTTGCTCCGCTTTAACAGCGTTGAGGTGCTCCACATTAATTGTGTCGAGGATTCTAGAACTTTGCTCCGCTTTAACAGCGTTGAGGTACTCCACATTAATTGTGTCGAGGATTCTAGAACTTTGCTCCGCTTTAACAGCGTTGAGGTACTCCACATTAATTGTGTCGAGGATTCTAGAACTTTGCTCCGCTTTAACAGCGTTGAGTTTCTCCACATTAATTGTGTCGAGGATTCTAGAACTTTGCTCCGCTTTAACAGCGTTGAGGTACTCCACATTAATTGTGTCGAGGATTCTAGAACTTTGCTCCGCTTTAACAGCGTTGAGGTACTCCACATTAATTGTGTCGAGGATTCTAGAACTTTGCTCCGCTTTAACAGCGTTGAGGTACTCCACATTAATTGTGTCGAGGATTGTAGAACTTGCTCCGCTTTAACAGCGTTGAGTCTCTCCACATTCATTGTGTCGAGGATTGTAGAACTTTGTTCCGCTTTAACAGCGTTGAGTTTCTCCACATTAATTGTGTCGAGGATTGTAGATCTTTGCTTCGCTTCAACAGCGTTGAGTTACTCTACATCAATTTTGTTGATGATTGTACAACATTGTTCCGCATTAACAGCGTTGAGTTTCTTCACATTAATAAAATCGCGTTGAGGATCGTACAACTTTGCTCCGCATTAACGGCGTCTCGTGTTACATATTCTACAGGAATTGTGTAGAATGTAATAAAATTTTACTCCATCAGGTTGTTTTTACCATGATGAGACTTCTTTTCAATAGTAGCATTCCGATTATCAAGATATAAAAATACTCCACGTGTCAGTTCTTTATTATAACAATTATTTACAAAAATAGTAATTCTCTTGCTGCTGTAGCGTACTGGTCAATATTCCGTCATCCTACAGTAGAATCGAAGGCACCTGCCACTTAAGTTTTTTATTACAACGTTCTACTCAAAAAGGAAAAACTTACCGTATTAACCATTACCAACCACTTGAATTATTGTTTGGTCTCAGTATAAATCTGTATGTATATTTTGTAACAAGATTTCTTTAGTACTAATCTTGCAATGAAAAAACTACTGATAGCTTGTTTTACTAATTATACAACTTGTTTTTGTCTTCTTTTTTTACTTCGATATGAAATACAGGCATATCTAAAGTATACAATCACTATGCAGGGATTCGTCAGTAGAGTTCAATTAAATGAACGAAGTATAATTTAGTAGTAGTATAATATTCAAGTAATGTTAAAATTATATCGACGATAATACACACTTCAGTGTTTTGCTTCACCTAAAAGGTTATTGAAAGTAATTTCATTCTTTATTAATGTCGTTCCTCACTTGGACACGCACAGCATGTCATGCATAAGTCCAATCTAATAAAAATATTCATATAATATTTACATAATAGTACCGTTTTATTTTATTAGGCACTCATGTATGAAGCTAATTATCAGAAACCCATAGGAGCGTACGGATTTGACTTCGATATTTTATTTTATTTTTCCTACTTATATGTAGTATTACAATTCTCTAAACATCTGCTAGTAAATATATGTAATCTTCGATTTGGATACGAAGTATAATTAATAATCAAACGAACTTACCTGTGAAGTTTGATTGAAATTATATGAGTATGAGTACGAGTTCGTTTGATTATTAATTATTACCGGCAGGAAACAACACGGCAATAAAAACGCCTGGTCAGTCGATAAACAGCCGCGCCTTCAAGGTTTTTCTGATTATAAACTAGTTACAGTTTATCGAAGTGTTTTAATACACGGAGTGTACTTAAAGTTCACAACAGCAGTAAGGATAAGCTCCACCAATAGCACGCCTGAGCGCACCACATAACTCGCTTGATAACGAATACTCCCGGTTTTTGCCAGCTACGCTATCGGGTGAATTAGTTTCGAATTCGCCGGTCTTGTTGTTTTGTGAATTTTGTGATAGTTGTAACATGAGGTAGTAGTGCGAAAATTAATCTGTGATTGCATTATGTGCCACTTTTTTCGTATTGTCTTGCGACATTCACACAATTTAAGCAGTGATTGGCTAAAATTCGGTAAGTACCTAAATGCGTAAGTGTAGGCACATTATGATATAACCAAAATGTATCTTTGCGGGAATGGCAAAATGATTATAAAATTTGTGAGCCTTCGTCATACAGTAAACTTCCTGAGGTTACCTACTCTTTTTGTGAACACCAAGTGACCGCTATTGTAGCCTTGCTTTTCAGATATTTATATTTCAGCTTACTAGGCTAATGTTACAATCATAATATAGACGTAAGAAGCTAATTTTGCAAGCAACATTACATTTATCTAAAACAAACTATACTCACCGCTTTCTCGGTTTGATAAAACTATACAATTTTAAATTATGAATTAAATCGATTAATAATTATTATAAATGTTTTGATTCCTGGTTTTAAGTTCTGCCGCGAAAGCAGGAGGTCGCTGGTTCGATCCCAGCCCTGGACACTGGGGGCCTTGGTCACTTTTTCTGTAGTAGGTAGGTATATGACTTTTTTTTAATTATATTTAAAACCATGAATCAAAACATTTATTATAAATAATAAATGATTTAATTTATGCTTTACAATTGTACAGTATGGTGGCGCCATCTCTCGCTTCTAGTTGAAAATAGTCTGTAAAGATTATCTAGAAGGACAGCACTAGACATAAGTCTGAGCTGTAGGATTGCCGGAACGCACCTTAAGCGTTTCAAAAACAAGAAAGGATTGCTTATACTTAGGAAATTTATCAGGTGGCCTAGTGGTTAGGGCGTCTGCCGCGAAAGCAGGAGGTCGCTGATCCGATCCCAGCCCTGGGCACTGGGGGTCTTAGTCACTTTTTCTGTAGTATATGACATCCCTTTTAATTTATAATTGACTAACGACCCGCCCCGGCTTTGCACGGGTTATTATAATACATATAAACCTTCCTCTTGAATCACTCTATCGATTTGAAAAAACCGCATCAAAATCCGTTGCGTAGTTTTAATGATTTAAGCATACATACATGCATACAGCGGGAAGCGGCTTTGTTTTATACTATGTAGTGATAAAACTAACAAAAGAAAATATACTATATTATTTGTAATTCTCAGTGTGATATATACTGAATAACAATCCTACCAAACTCTAGAACATAGCTAGAGTAATTCCACAGCTAGATTGGTTGATGAATAGTTGAACCTGTCCAACATTCCCACATTTGCAGCCCCACATACTTGTACGAGTGTTTACTACGTACCTACTATTCCGATAAACCCCGAAACATCCTAACGTACCGCGAGCGATAAATCGGTCCCGCTCCCGCGTCCGCTCCGCTTCCCTCGTCGCTAGAAGCTGTTAATTTCCGCTAGCTTAAATTGTATCGGCTGAGCATAGAAGCTAGTATTATTACGCTTTCCCAGCAGTTTGCGACCTGTTATATAACATTCATTAAGTTTAGAGCTTAGTGTGTGAGATAGCGATTGCTTATAAGCTGCTGCTGGGTAATTTGAAATTGTATGACTAATTAAAACCAGGATTTCTAAATCTTTATAATAAATCTTATAAGCCCGAGCCGCGAAGGTGACAACACCACTGTGTCTGTCTCACTCCCTTTCTCTTGTGTTAATGTGTTTTAAAAATTAAACCGAGTTAACAAGATGTTATACACCGTGATCGTTAATAACCCGAAAGTTTTTAACGATGTATTCTGGACGTTAATAGAACGTTAATAATATATTTTTTTGCGAATATGTACTTTTACACATGGCCTGTACTAAGTCATAACCAAAATCAAAATTTGAGGTATAGGTTTTTCGCGAAGTTTTTCTGATTTTTTCTAATATCAGTCAATAAGTATGTCAAAATGAATACTCATAGTGGTAATACTGCAGTCTAAAATGCGTTTTCGCACGAGTTATGATGAAAGAAGTTTTAGAGAATGTTGTAATTATCTCTGAAACTAAGCCAAATCCAGAGATTTCATATTACATTATAATCCTTAAATGCGATCAGGAGTACACCGTTAAAATATTTCGGATTATCAACGTTCAAGGTGTATATTATGCTAGTTTTACTAAAAGTATGTAATTTGATTAACAGATTTACAATTTAATAAGAGAGTCAGGTTTTTTTTTATCTAAATAATAATCTATTTTTTTTCCTATTTTTGTCAATTAAAATACGATACTAAGTAACGGAATATAATGTTTCTTATTATAGTATTATTTCAGTTTACAGCGTCACTCTTCAACAAAGACGCAGTTTTATCTGCAGTCGTAGGCCGCTCTGGTTGGATATTGAGGAAATGACACAGATGTTTCGGATCACATGTGATTCCAACTATTTTGCCCTGTATTTCTTAATGTCGGAAATTTACTAGTTTATTTATATTTATTAGGTTTCCATTAAATGCTATTCTGAAACTTGAATAAGAAGTTGCATAATAATTTTCGTTAGGGGTGTCAACATGTTGTTATATTATTGCGGGAATAAATGTTACGTTACTTGTAACAAAATCTGATTGACCTAGCGAGCGTGTGTCTTTCCGGCTGTCTGTCCATTTGATCTCCTCTACAGGTCGCATTTATCAACCAATTGTTGTGAAAATTTCAACCAACGTCAAATTAAAAAAAAAACCGGCCAAGTGCGAGTCAGACTCGCCCACCGAGGGCTCCGTACATCATCAAAATGATTAAAAATCCCTCCCTCATTCGATTATACTTATAGAATTTCCAATCGCTGTATAACTCCCTAATCAGCTGTCAACAAAGCGTAGCCAGTCACGGTTTGAGGCTAATTAAATCTCTAGTGGTTAGTGGCCAGTCATACTCAGTGAGCTTCGTTACCCTTGTACGCTAACACATTGATTATCTGGGGATCCTAGTTTTGGTGAAGCGTCATTTTTAGTAGCATATATTATACGTAAAATTATCCTCTTCTTAGTCGCTAAACCAAAATTTGACCTGATTAAATAGTTTGAGGACAAATTTGTCCTATAAAAAACCTTTTTAAACCCAAATCTCCCGATAATAATATTGTTTGAGAGATGGTTCAGGGGTTCAAAACCTTCTAAAGCCTTCCAGCTTTGATTCAGATCATCTATTATTACCACATTTTCAAGCAGTAGCAAGAAGGAATAAATAGAAAGTAATTTTCTTAATAGCTAGTGTCTGCGCGAAATCAGAGTCCCGGAGCCGTAGCCACAGCTGAGAAAACTCTAAAAAAGTATTAAATAAAAATTAAAATAAAGTATAAATGTCTTTGCTGTCGATTGATAACAAAGGCATTTTTATTTAAAAAAAATATGATGGAAATCGAGTTAAGTCTTTCTTTTCACACAGTCAAAAGCCGCCGCTTTGGTATACCGCACACGAATTTACATGCGTCCCGTCTTCCAATCAATGCGTCGCGCCACATTGGACTGACGTGCTTACGTGACAAAGCTTCTGGCCAGAGACAACTCAAATGGAGATTGGTGATCCTAATAGAACTGTGCCTGTTGGATACTTTATCAAAATAAAGTGCACTATAAATATAATTTTTATTGTTTCTAACTATCACCAAGAAGCTACTTAATTATATTTCGACCAGCTATTTTTATAATGATTCAGGGCATTACTTACAAAAACAGAAAAAAGTTATACAATTGTAAGGCACGAATCAAATCATTTAATATTTATTATTTGTTATAAATGTTTGGACTTATGTGTTTTTTTAAGTAGTTACACTACTATTTATATAAATTATAATTTGAAAGAGATGTCATATACTACAGAAAAAGCGACCAAGGCCCCCAGTGAGCAGGACTGAAATCGAACCAGCGACGTCCTGCTTTCGCGGCAGACGCCCTAACTCTTTTAATTTATAATCAGAAAAAAGTTGATTCACCCGTTTAAGATCTCACTAATTTGAGATAATGCAACTTGTGGTGACTTAGAAACTGGTTCTATCCTCTTTCAGATAATGCTGAGCTGACCCGACTCGGGCCGAAGGGTAACTATGTGCCTACATTGACTGTTCATTCAGATTGGATGTTTTATTTTTTTCCATGTCACTGATTTTTGTCATTTGTCTGCAAAAGAAATTGTGTCAAGTTTTTGGTTTCGCAGGTCACATTGCTGTAAATGAGCCAATAAACATTTGAAGGTCACGATTATGTAGAGGGTACAGCAGGTACCCGTACAGAAAAAATCATTTTGTGGCAGTGTGTTAACCTGTCTACGTGAATAACTATGTAGATAGGTAAGTACCTAAATTATGCAACAACGCTAACTTTTTTAATTTTGCTCAGGTTACTGGGTTCACATAAGGGGCAGTTATGTCCAAGGCGACAACGAACTTCCAAGTTAAAATGAACAACATCTAGTTTCAAACTTCAAGACTACACAAAACATTGTAAGTTTACAAACATAAACGAAAATTGTAGGTACTTTCAGTCTCTCGAGTGAAACGCAACGTAATAATTCTACACTAGAAAAAACAATGTCCGTGTATTGTAAAATGATTTTAAGCTCCACTGGAGGAGAATACATTTTACTTTGTCTGAAATCCGTCGCATCACTTTCTGGGGAGCGCCTTTGTATGCGGCTCTCCTCGCTAAGTACATTATGTAAATGTAATACCGAGGAGGCAGGACCAGTCGGTCCTTGTACGGTGTAAATAGCCAAGCCCATATGATTAAATACAGTGTAAGTGAAAATGCGGCTTTATTTTGTATACTCGCGGTGTGTCAAGTCTTAATCTATGACCAATTTTAGACTGTGGCTTTTCAGATATTTTGGTTGTTAGTATTACAAATAGTCGGAAAAGTGCAGTTTTGAGTGGCAGCTCTGTACTTAGATTGTGTCACAAGAGGACAGATACATATATACGGTGAATTGCATGAAATCCTGAGCGTAGCTAGGGATTTTAGTCTAGAGAGATAGTTTGTGAGTAATCGAACCCTTAAAGTCCAAGATAAAATATAATTTTGGTTCTGTATGACGACGTAGAGTTGTACCGTTCTTGAGTAGGTACGATAAACGTTTTGTATGGGGTTACTTGCGAGAACATTTACCATACAAATCAGAGAACGTTCTTGGCAAAGTGCAATTTGGAGACCATATGCTTTTATCACCGCATTAAAAAAAACCAAAATACCACTTACTATCTCATAATTCTCATCATGCAATACCTTGAAATAATTTATCACGGTCAATAGTTATTACCATAATTATTACGAGTATAACTTATCATGACGTATTATAACTCGCAACAACTCTATTATAATTTTTAATGACGTTATAGTAACACTAATTACAGCTGCGTGCGTAGCCAAGATGTCAATCGCCAACGCTCAGTCGCGAATCAATCGCCACTCATTCGCCATAGTCGCACTAATAAGGAAGAGTGATAGAGAGAGAGAGAGAGAGAAAGAGAGAGATAAGTACGTTACGCTGTAGAGCGTGAGCGGTTGGCATCTTGGCTGTGCATGCTGATTTATGACTATATAAGATTGCTAAGTCTATGATATATACATTGTGGGAAGTTTTAATGAGCCCGAGAGGGAAAGAGTTATAAATCATTGACTTAGCTCGTTTTACATGAAGAAGACATTTCTAAAAATTACTTTTAAAATAAATTATGTTTCAAAGAAGGAAACCTGCATTCAAAGATTTAAAAAAATGCGTTCGCAAATCGCAATGTATCGTACCGACTAAAAAAATACTGGCTATTTTAGATACAGTTACAGCTTTAGATACAGTTAATGCCAATGTTAAAAAAAATCTAAGAAACATTATGTCTTTAACTCGTCAGTCAAACGAGAAATCCATAAAATTTAATATTTAGTACGCAAATAAATTGAGCCATAGGTACTAAATTAAAAACAATTAAAACATTGAATGCAGTTTACTTTTTCTTTTAAATAAAGCAATGTCTTCTTTGCGAGCAATCAAGCGAAGAGGCGATGGCATCTCTTCTGAAGAAAATTGAGGTTGAGAGCGCTAGGCTTGGTCTGAAGGTTAACCATTCTAAAACAAAAATAATGGTGATAGACAGAGCGAACAAACTTCCAATAACCGATGCACTCAATAAATATGAAAAAGTGAGTGAGTTTGTGTATCTCGGATCAATGGTTACCTGTGACGGTGGCTGCACCGACGAAATACGCCGTAGATCTTGCATGGCCAAAAGTGCTATGGCCAACCTTGATAGGATCTGGAGGAACAGAAATATTCGTCGTTCAACCAAGGTGCGCTTGATTCGATCGTTGGTCTTCTCGATCTTTCTTTATGGTGCCGAGACATGGAGCTTGAAAAGCCGAGATTGTGCAAGAATAGACGCTTTTGAGATGTGGTGTTGGCGGAGACTCTTACGCATACCTTGGACGGCTAGGAGAACCAATACGTCTATCCTGGAGGAGCTGAGGATCACAACACGACTCTCCACAATTTGTCAACATCGCGCGCTTGGCTTTTTTGGCCATATCATGCGGTCTAGAAAGCACGACCTAGAAAGGCAGATTATCTTGAGGCAAATGGACGGCAAGCGTGCGCAAGGTAGAGCACCTACGAGATGGTCTGATGCGGTTAAGAGGATAGTTGGTGGCAACATGCAGCACGTGACTCACATGGCTTATGACCGCACACTATGGAGACGGAGCACAGATGGTCGCGATCCTCAGCAGTGAGGGACCGAGGAAGAAGAAGAATGTCTTCTTTGAGCAAAACGAGCTAACTTAAAGTTTTAAGGCACTTTCCTTCCAGGGCCCATTAAAAGTATTAAAACTTTCCACACTGTATACATTGTTTCATTATTTTTGACTACTATTAGGTATATCGGTGCTAGAAAATATTAATTGGAATAAAAAAATTGCTTGTAAAGACAACTAAAGCAACTAAATCGTATTTGAACTGAAAACGATTTTTTTGTATGGAGCGAGCGCAATTGGTTTTGTGTTAATGTTTAGATTAACACATGTATTTAACTATTTACCTCATTTTGACATCGCTCGCAGTAACATTATTTTTACAAGTGCATTTATTAAAATTGACTCGAGCTCATTATTCAATATACTAAAGGGTACGTTTTTTGACGAAAACATTGTTTAAATCAAGTTTGGACCACTGAGCATAGTTCCGTTTTAGCGGTCAAAGTACCGATCAATAACAGACATTTAATATGGTACAGATATAAAGAAACTGTTTATATGAATTATTTTGGTATATTTTCATAGATGCTAGCTCCAGATGATGCTGCGCGCGTTGGAGCTAGTTTTAATTTAGAGGGATTTCTGCAGATCCGTGGCTTAGGGATTAAAACTTCCATCCAGACGACTAGGACTAGCCTTTTGATATTCTAAGACTAGGTTAGCGCAAGTTATTATAAACTAAAGAAGAGCTCAGGCGTGTTATATTGTAACAGAATTCAATAAAGAAAAATATTTTGCGCTTGATTCTGACTAAAAAAGACGAGGGAGAAGATTGAAGGAATATAGACCATTAAAATTTGGACGAGATATAATGTCAACGAAAACAATTTTACTTTGCTATTCCGCCAAACGTGCTAGTGAATTAATTCCAACCCGTTATACCTACTTGCGTATTTTTTGAATGCAATTAATAATCTCTTCATCCCACCGCAAAAATAAATACGCAGCTATATATAACAAATCACAATGAAAAATATAAAACTCGACACGTGTTTTGCTTCTCTACGAGGCATCCTCAGGAGATGCAGGAGATCTTGTCGTACTGGCGTCCGACAAGTGAATAACATGCCCAGACTGGTCGGAGTGAGATGCAAATATTCAAAATAACGGTGATGACGCGACATTCAACTGTTCGTTAATAATCACACCCCTATGGTCGTACCTAATTATCTCTAACTGTTCTAGCACACTCAGGCGCAACCCTTTCTCACAAACACGTCAAATATTAACATAAAAATGCTTCGCAAAATTTGACCTTTCCGGATGGTTATGCCTATATGAGGTTGCTCCTTATACTTTGTGGTGAAATTGCGGCCCATTTGCCCAACATATACCTTATTGCAATCCTCACAGATTACCTTGCTAACACCAGATCGACTTCCTCCCATTCTCGATTTTATCTATCCCATTACAAAGTCTCGAGCGCACGGTATTGGAGATATAAGGTATAAAGTTGGGCATCCGGGAAACAATGACATACTTTCTCAAAACCATCGAAGACCTCAATAAAGAAGACACAATAAAGGGTCATTTACCACTGCGGAGCTCAATTACAGAATAACGACGTGAGGAGGAACAGAGGAATTAATAAATAAAGGATCAAGAAATATTTTAAAGCCGTTTCGATCCGCGTCGTTGAATCGCCGCATTTAAGAGGCCACAGTGGTCAAATTGTTATCATTTAGACGTTTAGATCTCAGAACTGATAGATAGTCTCAAACCTAAAGTTTCAACATCTTTCCTTCAATCTGGTAAACTTGAAAACTTGATTTGCGACGCGAAAACGTGAAACTAAAATCTCGATACTTTTATTTTTCAATCATAGGTCCTTTTTTACATGTTTTTGTTCAGAACGTCGAAACCCATTTAATAAACATGATTCTTTATTAAATAGTTGAGTCATAATAGTTGAGTGAGTGATGACCTGGTGAAGGTCGCAGGAGTCCGCTTGCAGTCGAGTCGCAGTGTACGTCTTTCGGCTGAATGATGATGATGATGAATTGATGAGTCATAATTAGTTCTTACATCTGGTAATAGCTTTTATTTACAAAAAATGTAGTTTAGTTGTAAACAGCAATTATCTGATTACGCGGTTTATTTCGGCGCGCCCGGCTAATATCGCCTTTTCATTTTTCGCCTGCAATTAGATCTATCCCGCTCTCATTTGCTCGAGCATGTAGACTCTTAATCCTGCCCATATAAAGTAGGACCAGAGTTGCATCATGATGAAAGAAAAAAATGTCTTTTTGTATTTGCTGTAAGTATTTTCTGTTGTAATTTATATTGAGGTGTGAAATTAAGACTATTTGTATTATAAATAAATAAATAATAAATAAATAAATAAATATTGTGGGACAATCTTACACAAATCGACCTAGTCCCACGGTAAGCTCAATAAGGCTTGTGGTGTGGGTACTAGACGACGATATATATAATATATAGATACATATAAATACTTAAATACATAGAAAACATCCATAACTCAGAAACAAATATTCGTGATAAACACACAAATAAATGCCCTGACCAGGATTCGAACCCGGGACCTCCTGCTTCGTAGGCAGAGTCACTACCAACTAGGCTAGGAGGCCGTCAAAAATTATATTGTTAAAATTATGGATATTTACTTATAAAATTTATAAAATTTATATTGTTAAAATTATGGATATTTACTTTTCCACGAAATAAATCGACAGCACCAAAGGTCCCCTCACGCCAACACCAAGATTTACTCTCCCTCAATGATAAATTTCCCAGTGCGGAACCCTCTCTTCCCCCAGGCAGAATATCGGCATCACACGTAAGAAATCGAGAGGCTCATGCCATCTTCCACTAACCCTTACCTACTCCCCGGATCAAAGAAAAAAAATGGAAGGACCCTGATACTTTTAAATATATTTTTAACAACTTCATTTTCTTGAAAGATCTCATATTTTGACGTACCAAAGTAAACAATAAACTAGCTTATGCTAGTGATGAGATGCCGAGAGTACTGTTTATTTTATTTAATCTTTGTATCCAATTTAGCTATCTTCCTGAATCGTTAATGAAAACAATAGTTGTTCCGATGATTAAAAATAAAACCGGCACTCTGTCAGACATAAAAAACTAGTGGCCGATATCCCTGGGCACAATAATTGGAAAAGTGTTTGAAAGGTTGTTGTAGCCCGAACTAACAAAAACATAAAGTTGAATGACGCGCAGTTTGGTTTTCGTACCGGCCTATCGACCGAGTCCGTGATATTTAGTCTCAAAACGATAGTTAATTATTATATTAGTAAACATACATCTGTGTATGCCTGTTTTCTAGATTTGAGTCGTGCCTTTGATCCAGTCAATTACGACCTTTCGTCTAGTAAAATCATTATTGTACATCATTGTGTAAGTTTGTCTATCGTAATATTAGTTTTCCACTCATCAACTCTAAGGTTAGCTGGAAGAGATCCCTTACAGGGATAAGTTCGCCTTTGTACTTCAATTCTTTTCAGTTGTTTTGTGATTTATTTTGTGTACAATAAAGTGCTTACTACTACTACTACTACCTTCTGTGGACTAAGCAACTGGGATCAAACGTACGGGTAGACACGGTCAATGTCCTTCCCCAATGTATTCTGATTCTGATTCTGATTCTGATTCTTGTGGTAACTCCAGCCAGCAGTTCTGCAGCAAGGACTCGGAGGCAGTGACTACGAGAGAGAAGAGGTGTTGAGACTAATAACAACTTTGAGGGCTCGCATGGTCCCGTGATCAATCATGATCGGTTGTATCGGTGGAGTATGTCAGAATCACGCCGCGCCGACCAAACCTTAAATGTTAGATCAAGCTGGATGTGCGAGCCCTCGTGCCCATTAGGCCTCATCAGCTTCCGCCGCCCCACCGCAGGCACTGGCAACCTGTCCGAGACACCGGAGCACCAAGTAGATAGGACAGGAGTGTAGGTGTGCAGCCAGGATGTTTTAGGAGAGATAGGAGGTTAGAGCCGACCCGAATACATAGCATCGTGAAGCCAGCGTGGGGAATATAGATACTATACTTGGTGTATAATAGATATTAGGTGTGTGACTGCATGGTCCCCCCCTCTCAAAACTTTCCCCTTCCCCTTAAGTTGACCGATCTTTGGTATGTAGTCGATTCTAGTGATCTGATGCTTGCCGCTGTCTTTGTCTTGTAATGTTGCCAAATAATTCTATTTCTCCGTAGATTCTGTAGTAGTGCCGTTTTCCGTTTCCTCTGGCTCTGATTCCGTGTCCGTTTCCGGATGTGTATATATTTTTTCCGCTTCCTTCTTTAATCGACTTCTGTTCTCAGATATGCGTTCCCAGAACGACCGAGGTCTGTTGGTGTAGTGCCGTATGTCGTGGTTGAACGAGTTCTCCCAGGTGTAGATTGGCCTTCCGTGTTTTTTTCCTTATCAATGTCGGTCAATGTCCTTCCCCAATGTATTGGGACAAAAACCAAACAAATAATGTGAAATGGTGTGACACCCTCTCTAGCGATTATATGCTAAAGTGTGGCGTACGTCAAGGGGGCATAGCTTCTCCGAACCGGTTTTGTCTTAATGTCAATAGTCTAATTGAGGAGCTGAGAGGTGCTGGGACGGGTTGCCATGTTGCTAATGCGTGCGTTAACAATCTGAGCTAAGCCGATGATATGGTGCTTCTCAGCCCCTTAAGTTAGGGCATAAAAAAACTGATTACCATCTGCGAAGCATTCTCGATACAGCATTAATAATATAATATTAATATAATATTTTGAAAACAGAAATGCTCGTTTATAGGTACGGCAAAGGTCCGTAGGTTGTTCCGCCAGTTTATCTAAATGGTTCACCAGTTCGGAATTTAACGTTTTTCAAGTACTTAGTATACAAAAACACATTAAAAAACAATACAATGCGAGCTAAGTCTAGGTACTTACTGGACGTGTCTTTCTCGGCCTTCACGAGATTCTCGTCGGGGGATGGTGACGTTGACGAGCACGGCCCGACGCTGCGATCGGTCAACCAGCACGATGTCAGGCTTATTGGCTACAATAGTCCTGTCCGTGATGATAGATCGATCCCAATAGAGCGTGGCACGACCATTTTCGAGAACTGGCGCAGGTGCATACTTGTAGTACGTTACGGCACTTCTTGGTCCACAAGTTCGTATTTAAGAGCAAGTTGCTGGTGAATAATTCTGGCTACGAGATTATTTCTGTGCAAGTACTCGCCGTTAGCAAGATGAGAACAACCAGAAATAATAAGCCTGAGTGACTCTCCGGGACAGTGGCATGCCCAACAAATTTCAACCGTACCATCATTCCGATTTCCGGTAGCTATTATAACTTTGCACAGACAAAACCTTCGGTTTATCCGAAGAGGTACCCAAATCGGAACCAGTTCACCGACGCGGGCAGATGTCCCGCAGAGGCCCGCGAGGGCCTTGTAGAAACGCCCGTGTAGTTTTTGCTCTTCAATACCGTCTTGCGGTCCTTGGTGCTGCTTAAATAGTACCACAGGTTTGCGCCACGCGTTTGCCAAGGAGAGCGGCGAGAGATTTCTGTCTACTGCCACCACATTTGTCGTTGTTAAAAAAAATAATTCCTAAGATTGTACGCAGGGTGTAACAAAGGTCCTGTACGAAACTGCTGATAAGGTCAATGACCTTGAATACAATGCAAGCGGGAATAAAAACAAAAATGGGAAAAAAACACTTTGTATGGAGATACGTGCATTTTCGATCAGTTGTTCCGTAATTTTTTTTGTTGCACGAAGATCTATTCAAGCAAAATATATATATTATTGTAACGGAAACGTCTCCTTAGGTGTAAACCCCTCTGTAAATCTGAAGGATCAGGAACGTCGACAACTTTTAATTTAAAACGACTTACCAACCGATTGCCGACGGCGGCTCGGATTAAAACTTCTCCAACTGTACAGGGGCTACGTTACCTGTCCCGACTGTACCTATCTTCCGATATAAATAAAAGTAGACACATAAATAAACCAGGCAAAAGTTTCAAGTTTGTTCGAGGTATGTTTTCCCGAATTTGCGTGAATACTTAAAGCTTCTAAAACGAATCCTTGCGACTTCTCCTTAGAGCTTGTAAACTTTAACATTTCAACTTTATATTTAAGTAAATAAACCGTAATTAATTGGCAAGAGAGGCAGTTCCTAGAAATATAGGAACCATGTTTGGCATTTTCTATATATAACCTGGCGGTGAATAAGTATCGACACTCATTATCATATCTAGCTTTCGTGGCTTATGACACAGGTAAGGCCTGCGGTCCATGCCTTCAGTGCAATATTTCGCAATCGTATAGCCTCTGTCGTGAGGTGAGTGCGTGATAGTTCTTACAGCCTGCTTTGTATGGTCTGAGAGAATTCTGCTGATGCTCTACGAAATTTATAGAATGACCTACTTATGGGCTAGAGGCGTTGTTTATGATCTTGTAATATTGGAATGTAATAAATAACTTCACTTTACGGCGTTCTTGGTGGACCTCGTGGAGTTCTAACGCCCTCAAGCTCTGTAAAGAACTGAAAAAGAAAATCGTTGAGACAACAGGTAGGGATGACTCATTTCCCGGCCAAAGGATATTGCCATCCAGCGTGAACATGTAGATAATTATGATTATGGGCACCCTCCTGCGGAGAAGCGACTTCGGTTGGGTTGGGAGACGCTTTGGCGTAGTTTCTGTGGTGTGTACGTGCGTGTCATTTTCTTTTGTAGTACCTACTTAATTTTTATTAACATTTTATAAACTTCAAAGAATACAAAAACAGAACAATAGATAGAAAAGCAATGGACAACAAAAAAAATATAAAACTATAGGTATCCAACCTCAACACCATAACGACATTATAACTGAATCACAAAATGATCTTGATCTTCTAAATGACTGGCTTTAATGTAATTTGCTTACAATTAATACAAATAAAACTAACTACATTATATTTAAAGCCAAGAACAAAAACCACGCGAGTTTCTAAACCCTTAAAATAAATAACCAAATAATCAACCAAGTAAATGAAAAAAACTACCTTGGTTTTGTGCTAGATAAAATTCTTAGCTGGCAGCTATGTACACATTTAGAAATTTCAATCGAAAATAACGTCGCTAATTGGAGCCCTTCGTAGAAATACAAGGTGCTTTCAGAAAAAGTAAAGTACACAATATACAGCACCCTTATTAAACCTCATTTAGAATACCTCGTCGAAATTTGGGGATTAGCAGCTAAGTTTCACCTTGATTTAATACAAGTAACTCAAAACAAATTGATAAAAGTCCTATTCAACTATCACTACCTAACACCGTCGCTAGAAATTTACTCTAAAACAAGCTCGTAAGCAATAATAACTTATAAATATCATAATGCTCAGTTTTTATGTTTTTTTTAATACTGATCTACCGAGAATACAACACATCTTTGGTAATTCTCGGTTTCACTTAAGCTCCACTTCCACTACCTGACTTCATTAAATCTCCTTTTTATATAAAAAAAAGATAAATTATTTTATTGAATTTTGTTTCATTGCGAACATGTATTCAAGTTTGCTGTAGGTAAGTATGTTATATGTTATGTTCAAAAGGAAGTGAAGAAGTAAATACTTTTACCGTACTCTTGTTTTTATTGCAACATGTTGTTGCTACATTTGCTAAACTCATAGAAATTACGTAAGTTATTATCGTACAGTCAATTAATTTGATTTATTTACCATATCGTACCTTGTCACGGTGACAATCAGTATTAATTAAGGATGACTCACTAGGGACACTGGGATGGGACGATCTGTCAATTTCTATAGAAAGAATCACGTGATAGCTCGGCGCCCTCGGATGTCAGTGATGTCATGTTACGTTTTTCTATAGAAATTGACAGATCGTCTCGTCCCGCTTCGTTCTAGTGTGAGTCACCCCTTATGGTTGCTAGGGATTGTTTTAATTATTTTATAAATAACTCATTTAAATTCTACTAAACTGGCAGCTTGCCTATTAACTAAGATGCAGCTTTTACTCCAGCCGCCAAGAGCAAAGTGCGTTGCATCTGATGTCCTACCTACCTACAAAGTAATTTTAAACGGGTATTATACAAAGGATAAGCTAGTTACCGTTACAGTAATAGCTCGACGTTGCTCGCATAGTAATTATTTTAGCGCCTCCACTCGGAATTTTTAACTCAATTTGTGAAGGACATGCCAAAATAATGGATTAAATTTCAACGTCATAAAAAGCAATTCTTGCGTGAGAGGTAATATTTTAGGGCCGAAATATTAAAGTTTAAAACGTAGGTACAAAAGGGTTCGTAAACATATTATATGAACCCTTTTCTACCTACGTTTTACAGAGATGGATTTGATTATACCCGTATAATATCTGTGGGTGGGTATTAGCAATCAAAACTACACCGAATACTCGTTATCTACGATATTATTCAGATCCGATGAATTCAAATACTGTTTGACAAATAATAAAACCGATTTCAAAGAGTGTAAAATAAAATGTTGTTCATTTTATTTGCTGTTAGGTTCGGAAATGACGAGTAATAAAACGAATGGAGGTAGACAAATGCAGGACACATCAATAGGGTTCGTAAAGAAATGCTCTAGTTTCTTAAGAAAACACCCAAATCACTGTATATGTTAGGCTGGTCCTTATTAAGCCAAAGTTAAAACTGTTGACGAAAATAAGAAAACATACCAGATTTTTTTTTAAAGAGAATGTCGAGACCTTGACCTTCGATGGGCTTAAAACCAGCTAAGCTGTGCCCATACCTTTTTCCTTTGTCAGTGCCTAATTCTGTATTTTATGTTCATTGTTTTGTTCAAGGAAATAAACGATTTGTATTTGTATTTGTATTTTTTTGAGATTCCTATTCTAGACAGTTTATTTTTAGTTTTTTCCCACTAGAGATCGTAACGTTTCGACGGTTGAAGAAGCATCTGTTTTTTTTATTCTTTATTATTTGAGTTTTACGTGACAACCACCTAAGAAATTACGTCGCAATTACATTACGAAAATCTTTTGGCCTTTGGAAAATCCAACGTAAAATCCAAATATTTTTTTAACGAAATTACCGATGTTTACCATAACTTCATACACTACAAAGACTATTCCTTCAACGCCACCTAGAGAAAGAAAATACTCAAAAATAAAAACTTTTTTTTGTAGTCTAGTATGGGAAGGTATCTTGATTTTTTCCTCGGCGGTAGTGATCCCTAAAACTGTTTAAAAAATCTAGTATGTTTCCTAATGCTAACTTTGACTAATACCTACCTGTGCCTTTAAAAATTAAGGAGTTCCCTTAATTCCTCATGGATCCCATCATCACAGATCAGCGCACTAAACTTCTTTAAAAAAAAGCTCGGATGAAGCAGTGAACATACAAAAAATAAAAACTTTTTAACAGAAAATTAAATTGACTTAGAAAAGTGAAAAATAACATGTATTCATTTTTAATTGCTGTAAGGTTTGGAAAGTATGAGTTATCAAACTCATGGAGATATCACATGACTACAAGCTGATACGTTTAAAGTCGGTGCCAAGCCAAAACCTTATTCAATGCAGAATTGGTTATGAATGTATTTCATCATCACCATTACCAGCCTAAAGGCATCCACTGCTGAACATAGGTATGCCTCCCCCAGACAATGCCAAATCGATTGGCCGTGCGCTGCCCG
Organism: Lathronympha strigana; assembly: GCA_949128165.1. Classification (NCBI taxonomy): domain Eukaryota; kingdom Metazoa; phylum Arthropoda; class Insecta; order Lepidoptera; family Tortricidae; genus Lathronympha; species Lathronympha strigana. Next base: position 4,616,613 of record OX421905.1, read on the forward strand.
TTTGCAATATGCCTGCGACCCCTTCAAGGTCAACGGCTCATCTTGTGGGGGGCCTGATCATGGTCAAAGTCAAAACTAAGTTTTTGGAAGAATGAATGAAAACAAAAATGCCATACAGTAGCCAACTAAATTGTTTATCTTTGTTCTAACAAATTAAACTCATAGCATAACTTTAAAAACACCAGAGATAGAAAGTTTTGAACTTTTAGTGTTTCATTGATATCGCCGCCCATGGATACTTGCAACTCCTGAGAGGTCACATGTGCGTTGCCGGTCTTTGAGATGGGAGTACGCTGTTTTCTTAAAGGTTTCAGTTCATTCAAGAGTTTAGCTGTGCGGTGCAGGAAATTTACACTACCTACTATTTTTCTGCATTTTTTGTTTTTAATCAAACTGCCTGCTCAATATCTATCATTAATCTCCAAGCTGTGAACTAGCTCAAACCGAACCATATTCCTGTCAGACTTAAATAAGCTTCAAGTTTTTTTGCCCTCGGGTTTCTTCAGCTGTTTATTCTAGAAACGAGTCTGGCGTCTTGTCATTAGTTCCAATGTTTACACTAGCCTTGGCTCGTGAACAAAAACATACTGTGGATAAAGGAGCTTCCAACCGCTTAGCGAGCGTGGTGTCTGATTATTATACCTCCCCCTATCGTATAACCGTTGCCTGAATACACCAAGTAAAGGATGACTAGAACGAATAGAACGGGACGGGACGGGGCGGGTGGGGAAGATCTGTCAGTTTCTATAGAAAACGCCACGTGACATCTGAGGGCTCCGAGCTATCACGTGATTCCCGTCCCGTCCTGTCCCGTCCTAGTGTGAGTCATCCTTAAGGCGCTATTGTGAATATAAATAGTACATTACATACCAAGGCCGTTTAAGTGGGAAATGCCTCGGATTCTATGTAATTGTCGGCCGAGGCGAAGCCGAGGTCGACTAACATGTGATCCGAGGCTTTCCCATTTACCGGCCGAGGTTTGTATACTATTTTTCAGCCCGACGGAGCCGGCAGGCGGCAATTTAGTTTTGCGTAAAGTGGCGCTTACCGGCCGGAGGACTGAAATATAAATATATCAAGGGTCTTACCATGACGACTTAACGCAATTCAGTTTAGGTTCTTAACTGTGCTCAGTTGTATGGCAGCGACTCAGTTTAGGTCCTAAGCTGAATAGCGTTAAAGACGTCATAGTAAGGGCCCTGAAGGCCTACCACGAACCACGAACGAAGTTTCACCTCTCTGTCGCACTTGAGTGAGAAATCACAAGTGCGAAAGGGAGGTATACTTTCGTTCGCGGTTCGTGGTAGGCGCTCTGGGCACATCAAATAACAGATTTCGGTTAACGTACATCTCAGTCCGTGAGGTCCGCGCATCAATTTTCTCTATTGAAGATAATACAGGATGTAACAGAAATGCTGGTGATGCGTGAGGCTTATTACAATGTGATAAGGTTCACGGATTACCAGCATTTTTGTTACACTCTTTATAAAAGGTATCATCGTCACTTATGCTGGTAAAAAGGACGACGCCTGCTGCGAGATCGACCTGAAGGCCTAGTATAAAATTGTACGACATTAACTTCTCGACCGCGTTAGCGTATCGAGGGGTCAAAATATGAAAGTTGCCGGATGATTTAAATAAACGGCAGACATAATTTGAACTTTCGATATCCTAACGCGATCGCTAAGTTAACGTCGTACAATTTTATAATAGGCCTTCTGGATCTCCCCATCTTGTAAAAAAATGACTATGACCAACGGTTTTCGAATAATCTTCATAATCACTATACGTAATCTGATCATATTGGAAATCCGATTGTTCCGTGTGGGAGGTTAATGGCACCATTGTTTGTTTGATAACAACAAAAAAGGTACTTTATGAATGAAATATAGTACAGTAAGTGTAACTTACCTAACTACCTAGCTCTACCTACCTTAAATCTAAAGTAGGTCCTTGAGGCGTTGTACCTAGGATGCTGGCGGCATTTCCTTTGTTGTTGTCTGCTTTAATTATTTGATACATACTTCTGTTTTTTTTTTAAATAGTTGTAGTTATAATTTTTTTTTTATGCTATAGGGGGCAAACGAGCAAACGAATCGCCTGATGGTAAGCGATTAACGTCGTCCATGGACACCCGCAACACCAGAGGTGTCGCAAGTGCGTTGCCGGCCTTTAAGGTGGGAGTACGCTCTTTTCTTCAAGGTTTGAAGGTCGTATCGGTCCGGAAACACCGCTGGCGACAGTTCGTTCCACAGTTTAGCTGTGCGAGGCAGGAAGTTTCGGGAAAAGCGCACAGTTGAGGACTGCCAACCATCTAAATGGTGAGAGTGGAAATATTGTCGCGTAGGGCGATGGCGGAAAGAAGCGGCAGGGATTAATCCGAACAACTCCTCGGAACACTTCCCATAATACATGCGATAGAAAATGCAGAGTGAGGCCACATCTCTACGCAGCGCCAAGGGATCAAGCCGATCAGAAATACGTTGGCAGTTGACAATTCGAGCTGCTACTTATTAGCAATTAAATAGTAAAATCGGAAAATAACGATTAAAGAAACAACAGCTCTGTTAGCATTCGTATTCTACCTACGTTGTGTATTATTTGTAATGTAGGTTAATCGTTATAAATAATAGAAAGCCATCTCGCAATTACCGATCCGATGAAATAATGACAGAAAGGTATTTTCATCTATAGTTGGGATGTTTGCTGGCAATGGGTGAATAAAATGCAGCGGAGTCCTCTTTAAAAAAAATTATGAATTAATTAATGATTGATAAACCAATAATGTATAGTTGAATTTATTGGTTTCATACAAGTACATTGATATATTAAAAAATAAATAAAAACATAATATTTTGATAAAATGTATAAGGTTTGTGTATAAAATACTACTGAAAAAGTGACCAAGGCGCCAGTGCCCAGGACTGGGGTACCTAGTGGGGGTCAGGTACCTAGTGGTTAGGGCGTCTGCCGCGAAAGCAGGAGATCGCTGGTCCGATCCGAGCCCTAAGCACAGGGGGCCTTGGTCACTTTTTCTTTAGTATATGACATCTCTTTAACTATTTTCCTTAGCATTAACATCATGGATCAAATTTTATGCCATTTGTCTTTGTACTAATAAGAAAATAAAAATGCACTTTTAAGGTAAAAACTAATTTATTATCTCCAAGACATCCTGATAACGTTAACCAAACACGATCAAAGCTTAACTTTACCTTTTTATCTCAGGAAAATACAGAGTGGATATCTAAGTAGCCTTTAAGCTCAATAAATGTAGCAAGCTCTTGCCTTAATCAGTTCCTTATTTACTAAAATCTACTCTTTGCAGTTGACACAAAGAAGAATTTACAATGGCAGTTGCTGTTCTGTATCATTATGAGTATAAACCGCCTGTTTCCGCTATGAGCGTGTTTTAAATGATACGGGATGCATTTTATTTAGGTAGTAAATACCTCCATTGTTAAAATAGGCCCGGTTGTGTATGCCTTATATATTTTTATGGTAATTTATGGAGTTTACCTTTTTATATTGAGGAATGTTCTTGTTACTCGTAGTTAGTACGTTGTTATTAGAATTAAGTAATTTTGTGTTTGTTCAGGATAGATAATAAAAGCATGTTGCATTGTCACTTATTCGTACGATACCGAGTGTGGCCCATAACAGAAGCAAACAATTTAATCGTCTCCCCAAAATGAAAAACTTTTGCTCTGAGACTATAAAAAATTAAGGCCGTCCCCTATCCCAATGACCTCGGCGATTTGAGCTTTCTTCCCCTACCGCTTCCTTTCCTCACCGGTTATACAATACCGGTTATAAGCATAAGTCGTCACCTAGGAAGAGCTGCTTGTACTAGGACGCAACCCTATAAACTACTAGTGCCATCTTATCACTTTCGCGCAAGCACCGTCATTAGACGTTAAAAATTGACTGAAGGGCCGGGACACAACGTCTGATCACGTCATTATAAAAATATATTTTAAGGGCACAACGTTTTGTAACGTCCGCTGGTCTCACTAAAATCCTTTAGCTACGTCCTTGCGTCACAACATGTCGCAATTTGGATTACTTAGCGCCACGCAGAGTCACTTTTTTTGGATTCACTATTGGACTCACTCACACACATATAAGTGTTCCCACTCACACAAACAACGTCACTGGACGCCACCCGCTCCTGTCCGTGCGGTACATTTAGTTCGCCTGCGCGCGCGCAGAGGGTGACTCGTGTGTGGTTATGTAGGTAGCTGCCGAAATTTTGTGGGCAACGGAGATTCTATGTCAATGTAAGTACGTTTTTTAATTGTTTTTGAATGTGGTTTGTATTATTAGTAATCGTCGAAATAATAGCAGCGTTTTACCTTACAATAAAACGCATATTAAACGTAATACCTAATTAGAAGCCTATAATTATATTTGAGAGTGGCAACTCTGATTGCAGATGACGTAGCGGTTCATAATTGGTTGACACCCAACAACAAATCCCCTCCTCCACTTTTCGTTTCCAGTTTTATCCCCACCAGGTCGTAGCCGTGGCGATGGCGCGGCTGGTACCTCATTGGATCTCAAATTATTAATTTATTAATACGAAGTTGCAATATACCACTTGCCAAACAGAAATTTTGACAAAGCAAAATAAATTAGAAACCAACAGTATGTGTAAGTTCTTTATCATCGTTCACAAGGTGGCGAACAAAAATAGTAAGTCAAAAATACCCTCAGAAAAAGTATGTAGGTCATATTGCAACTGAGTAAACCACAGGTGGGTTTAAAAACTATAGGCTTCTAATTAGGTATTACGTTTAATATGCGTTTTATTGTAAGGTAAAACGCTGCTATTAAACTTCAACGCTAATTAGAAGCCTATAATTATATTTGAGACGTGTCTGTGTCCACCTGGTGGGTAGAAACGCCAATGTGATAAAGTTGTTCAGGGCTCATTAAGTGTTAAGTGAAATTAGTGTGAACAATTCGCGAACAAGTGCAACAAACCAATGTCCATACATGGATGAATGTGGAACATAGTGGATGGATGTGACCATTGACCTTTTCCGTGCAGTGACAAAGTTATTTTTCTATCAATATTGATAAGGAGAGGAAGGGTGATTGTTAAATATAACACAATGTCTTCATGAATACAAGGTGTTTATTAAAATATTTTTAATAACAATTATGTTTTATTTATTTAGATAAGCCCAAAACATAAGTGATTCCGCCAATCCATGGATTGAAATAGTCAGGCAATTCAAAACCATACACAATCATTGAAGATCAATTTTCATTGCTGCTTTGAACTTAGAGATGATAAAACAAGTTAAAAATATTTAAGATAAGAATATTTTATTACCCATCAGTAGGTAATCATCGTTTTCAAACATAAGATTTTCTCAAATTCTTCTCACTGCAGGTAGGTACACTTTAGCAAAATATTTTTCCTATATTTGCTAGTAATGTGCACAACATTATATACGAGTAAATACATAATACCTACATATAGTACGCAAGTAAAGTATTCATAAAACAAACACAGTTATCAATTAACCATGATAGGGTTGTCATTGTCACCAACCTGTTTCTACTGCCTCAGTCTTTGGAAAAAAAATAAAGTCGTTAGAATATAACGAGACAATAATACAAGTAAAATAATAAAATTATAATATTATGTACAACAATGCGCAGCTATTTATGATATCATATTAACGATGCTTGACTTGAGATTAATTACCTCATACCCATATGTTACTAAAATATGGAAAACAAGTACAAATTCTTTATTAGTCACGACGATACAGATAAGCTCTGTACTCCGTAAAATCTATGTATGACATAAAATAAGACATTGCTAATTAAGGTGCATAAGCCTTACACGAGATGTTTTAATGACATCATTTACCAATATCAAAATTGGTAAGTAACTCAAAAACCCTTTTTTAGGGATGCAGCCATGACAGTGTTATGGAATTCTTTGTAGCACTCTTACACACTTATTGTATTTTACTTGTATCAAGTCTATATCGCGTTTAACATGGTCAACATAGTTTTTGTAAATTTTAGATTTTCTCATGTAAACAACGCTGTGAGTGACAGCCTCCTACGTTGCAGGAACGCTGCTCTTAAGGCTTATGTACCTATATATAAAGTCATTCTGGCTAGTCACCAAGATATTCACATAAACTAGGATTCGTAAAGAAATTAGTATGGAGCCAGGTTACTTGTGAGTTGTAGGCTCTTTTACAAGGATATCGTATCCCATTTTACTTGGATTACTGGGACTGAAAAGCTTGAGCGATGTACGATCCTCAAGTAAATCAGTTACACTGTGAACATGGCGCTTGTAGCCAAATTCGGGAGAGTGCCAAAATATCGAGCTCACAACAACAGATATACATGGTAAATATCTAGTTTTTAATAGTAATTATAATAGAGGATCCTCTTGGTACGTAGGTGCATCTTGGGTTCGTGCAACCTTTTTCAGTTTCATTCAAGAGCCTTGGGCGAGCTAAAAGGCTTAACGCCTTTTTCATGTAGTTTGGGTAAGTTAAAAGGGGTTCTAAATATCTTGGATACCATTTATAACCCACAACGGAGAACTAATGCCCAGGTTCATAACCTGGGCATTAGTTCTCCTTCGTTTATCATTCAACACGAGAATGTAATGTATCATTTGTTTTGTAGGAAAAGCTTTTCTCTTAAATAAAATATGGTCGAGATATTTGACCCCAAGAGTAGGGGAAATTCCAGAGCAGGACCAGGAAAAATTTCAATGGGTTATGTATCAAAATGACAACTATTAAATTAAATAGTCGAATAATTTAAAACCATGTTACCAGAGCCACCGTTAGGTACGACGACGAGCGAAGCGAGGAGGAGTGTTAGGTTGAACTGCGACCTAACAACAGTTGAACCGCGCCAGCGACCGGCAAAGCGCTTAGTCTCCCTCCTTTCTGTACACGTTGGTACCTCTGATCACTTTGAGCTCATATTATATATCAATGTTATAATGCGCTAACGCAGACTTTTGCCGTTAAATTATGTAAGCGCATTGCCTTACATGTCAGGCCTCATTTCAAGCACAAATTTACCTCTAAATTGTCCTACTGCTTGGACACGATTTTTATTGTGTTGATTAATGTAAGACTTCGCTGGGCGAGAATGTTAATAGGTTAGATATATTATAACTACATATATGAAATTCTCGGTTACTATCGCCAGAGCTTAGCTATCAATTAAGGCAATCATCTATTTACCCAGTCCAAGGTAATAGTAAGGGCATCTAACGCCATTCCTGGACAGTCTTTTTGGATGAGAGTGAGGAATCCAATCAATGCTTAAGTATTTTATTTATAACTACGTAGACCTAGACTGACTTTCCTTAGTGGTAGCTTCAAGCTGAGTCACAATGAGATATAGTTTCGGAGCTGCACGTTACGAGTCCAAGCTCATGAGAATAGGCCCTCCTACGAGGAATTGGTGATAAGAATAGTAGGCGTATAAAAGATCACCTTTTTAAAATCCACCCCTGAGGGTATTATAAAGAATTCTGATGAGTTATCAAAGTGTTGTATATTGTGTACCTATATGGCTCAATATGGAGTTCCCCGTGCCTCGTATAGATATACCCATCCTTGGAGATGGTTTTGTAGGGGCCGAAATTGGTAGGTAATTTGTAATATTTTTTAATTACATTTAATTTAATTCTTTTATATATTAAATAAAACTTTTCCATTAAAACGAAAAAAGTAATAATAATTTGGTCAAAACAATGCACTGATACTTCCCATTTTCCAGGAAATACCATTTGCAGCATAAGCGTAGCTATAAACACTTAAATATGAAGTAGGATATTATGCGTATATACCTTGCGTAGGCATCACCAGCAAAATTTAGTGTGACCTTAATCTACTTGCTAGCAGGATTTTACATTTTTACGCTTTGGCTAAGGGCCTTAGTATAGTTAGGTATTTGTACCGAAACATTATTTCTAGATATATAACGGGTCTGCCAATCTTTACTATTAGAATTTAGAATCCCGTAATTTTTGGCATTTTAGAACCAAATTAATCCAGTTGTGTATAAGGGTTTGCATTATTCGTCCAATTTTAGTATTCGAATAATACGAATACTTCGATTTGCAATATTCGAATATTTCGAATAAAACGAATATTTTGGAAAAATAACTCAAAATAATGATTTCAAGTAGTTTAATTCTTAAATATTCGTAAAAAAATAATAATTTCTGAATAAAATCTGCACTATTCGAAATATTCGTTTTATTTGAATAATGAGTGTGGTCGAATTCGAATAATATTTATGGCGAATAATTCAAATATTCGAATTGCAAACCCTAGTTGTGTAACAGGATAAAGGGTGTGTTCGCAAGACAAAAATCCAGAAAACTAACACTAACAGCGTCAAAAAGAATAGGAATCCTTGTAACAACAACTGCAAGCTGTGCATAACATATTTCTGGATAGAGCTACCCGTCTTGCGCAGACGATAAGAAATATAGGCTTAGTAATTGCAGCATAGTTTAAGTTATACAACTTATATAAAAACATTCGTTCAACTAAAATCTGCTTGCGCAGCAGTGAATACTGTTTTTATTTCGAGTATATTATACAATAATTTGTCACTCGAACTACAGGTGTTGATATCAGCCACTTTCCGAAAACTGAGTGCATTCACGCACCAAATGTAGATTGAAATGTTATTTGTGTAGTACCTACACACACAGAGGTCGGATACTGGTGTTTCAGCATACAATTAAGTTTTACTATTTAGAAATCTAGTTATCGATTTTCGAATCGAAATATGTAGACATAGAAACAATAATCAATAGTTGTTGTTACTTGTATACCGTTTCCGATCTCTGAGTTGTATTTTACACATGAACAACATTTTATCTCGTATGCCTTGCGCAGGCAGGAGATATATTTAATAATAATAAATAAATAAATAAATTTTAAACTATGTTAGATATTATGCACAAAAAATATATATTAAAATATAACCTTAATGTAGGTAAGTAACTCTTTGACTGCTTGCGCAGCAGAGAATAATTCATCTCATACACCTTGCGCAGGTGGAGGTAAGGATAATTTTGGCATATGAAGTGGGTTAATTTTATTTGTTTGGCGCTTGCTAGTAATGCTAGTGCCATCATATTTAATCAAATACAAGCGGTTTCATTACGTATATATTAGCATAACTAGGCATGGCCTGAGCTTGCTGATGTGGCTGAGCTTGCGCAGCAGCTTATAGGCTAGGACTCCCAAAATATTTTTATCATATTATCATATTAGGTCCTTAAAAACCAGAAGATAAGAGATGCTGCTGTAAGCAACCAGACCAAGGAGGCTTTGCCTGTACAAGGTTAGGTTTAAAAAACAACTACGATTTCAAATAAATCGTAACATAAGAACAATACTATATATTACGCATAAAATGCTAATTTCTTACAATCTTTTTGCTAAATTACAGATAGGAATGCAGCGAAGGGAAAATAGCAAGCCTTGATCTCTAAGGTGGGCACTTGCCCATTCTGTAACCAATTTTACGTTACATTTGATCTCAACGTAGAAAAGAGGGTAGGTATGCACCAGGTACAAATAAAATAATCACTTGTTACAGTTATTTGTACAAAAATATACGGAAAATTACCAGGCCAGGTAATTTAAACCCACTATATGTAACGTCCGATTATAGTACCTATAACAAATTATTTTGCTAGGTAGCAGCGGCGTCGTACTGTGAGCGCCTTTATAAAGATCTGCGTATTCCGGCAGTTCTAATGTACTATTTTCGGAAATTTTATAATTATTGGACGTATTCTTTATACCTCCTTGTTTGGAGGAACGTAAAAGTTTGATATCACCTTTTTTACTGGCCTGGTTCCGTCTTAGGACGAACCGATTCACTGAAAGCAATTTTAAACACATTACAACATTTTTACTTACGGTTGCTGCGCTGCGTGAATCGATCGGGTGTCAACCTTTCTGTAAATTAAAATTATAATAGCAATCGAACGGTAAAACCGTTAATTAAAACTTACGAAAAATCCTAGACTAGGCTAGAACTTTTCGTACTGAACCTTACGTTCCGACAAACAGAACGCCAATGAGGTACCAGCCGCGCCATCGCCACGGCTACGACCTGGTGGGGATAAAACTGGAAACGAAAAGTGGAGGAGGGGATTTGTTGTTGGGTGTCAACCAATTATGAACCGCTACGTCATCTGCAATCAGAGTTGCCACTCTCAAATATAATTATAGGCTTCTAATTAGCGTTGAAGTTTAATATGTGTTGAGTTGACTACGTGCAAATCAATAAAATTTACTTGTTGAACTTGTAGATGGATAAAAAACAACGCAACAAGTTTATGAAGGTGTTCGAATCGTCTTCGTCGCGGGAGTCATCACCAGACCCATATGAGGATGACGGAGAATATGGATCTGATAAGGATTACGACCCAGTGGATGAGCAACACAACAGTAGAAGTAGTTCCGTAAGTGTTTTGGCTGAGACATCAAGTAATCAAAAAGATACGTCAAAACAACAAAATATGTCAAACGTACCAGAAGATTCTATTACGAGTGAGTCAGATGATTCAGAACATTATAATGAGGAGTCTTCAAGTTCTGATAGCGTCTTTGAACGTCGGTCATCACGTAAACCAGTACGTTCTCGCCCTCGAGCAAAAAAACAACATTTACTGCCCCCGAGACGTAATTCAGACGTAGATACGGATACTGCTGATACGGTTTCAGTGGATTCTATGAATAGTTACATATTGCATACACTCCACCCGTCACCACTTCCGAATCCCATGGGAATGGAGGGCAATTGTTATGTGTCTCCGCCTCCCAGTCCTGAAATAGAAGGTAGCGCAGCGCTGCCTTTTGTACCTATGGAAATATAGCGTAACTTACCATCGCACGCTTTACCACATTCTGTAGAAGTAGACGATAATAAATCATCATATTCACAACCCTTGATGCAGCTTGCTGCTGACCCCGTAGGGATGGAGCGAGACCGGTCACCGCACGCAATGCCACCTCAGAATCTTGTGCAATTTGAAGGCAACCCAGTACCACACGCCTTGCCTCCTCCCGGTCCCGAGCAAATAAAGAAAGCGTTGAACGCCTCGACACCTCCCCATCCAGAGGAAGATGGGGGCAATTCAGTACCGCACGCCTTGCCTTCTCATAGTCCCGAGCAATACATACATCACCGACCGCCTCCCGAACCCCAATTCCTGAACATTTAGAAGAAAATACATCATCGGTAAATTCGCCATCTGCTAGTACCGAGGAAACAGCAACTCTTCGTTTCTCGCATTACGTACTCTTGGTATTGAGGGAATGAACGGTAATATGTCATCACACGGGACTCCACCTCATGATCGCGTGCAGCTAGAACATGACCCGTCACCGAACGTGGCACCGTTCCCTAATGTAATGGATAATGAGGGTAATTTGCCAGACACGTCACCATCTCCTGATTTCAGGGAAGTAGGGAGTAACCCATCGCCTCATGGATCGGCACGTAGCAGTAGCTCCAGTATCAACGCATGTCTCTCGCAGTCGTACCCGAAGTAATTCAAATTCACCCACAAGTAGACGAGGTCCAAAGTGCAGAACTCCTCTTAGGGACCATGTTTGGGAAAATACGACTGCGGAAATACCTACTATTAATTTTGATACTATTTCTGCTGGATTTCAATTCGAACTAGTAGGACCAAACGCTTCAGTTGAAGACGTATTTGATCAATTATTTCCTGCACATATAGTGGACTTCATAGTAGCAAGAATAAACGAATATGGAAGAAGACTCTGCTTCACAAACCTACAACTAGAAACCCGCGTCGTTATAAATATAAATATACAAACCCCAGAGAAATATACGAATTTTTGGGATTATGTCTTCTTGTGGGACAAATTAATGTACCAAGAAAACGGAAACTTTTCACATACACCGATCCCCTAGACTATCACCCCATCTTTCAATATGTTATGTCTGGGTGCAGATTTGAACAAAAATTGCGATGCCTGTGCGTATCTGAATTAAATGCACCAGGAAAAGAAATGATTATACGGTTTATTGAAGCCATTATTAAGAATTTCCGTGATTGCTATAAGCCTACAAAAGAACTCTCTCTGGACGAGTCTTTACTTATTATGAGTAAATAAATCAACAGGGTATAAGTTCTAACTTAATTCAGTCTACTGAATTATGAGAAACGCACTGCAAGTGTGCAATAGTTTTGATGTAGAAGTATACTCGTATAAGTTTCTGTTATATTCTCGGATGTTTACAATGTGTCAGAAAATTATTTTATTATTATTATTATTTATTTATTTTTCCACTCTTACAACTATTCTTACAGGTGTTACGCCCAAGACAATAGTGCAACTATTTTAAAATCTTACTTATTACTATAACTTATTACTATAACTTATTACAAATAATGCAGACTTCTTGAATTCATCCAGAGAACAAGTAAACAAGTCGACGTATGTATCAAAATATATACTCGTAGCACGTGAAAATTGTTAAATGGTAATATTTTCAGTTTTCTACCTGTTCTATTATAGGTCTCTGAATGGTTATAATAAATAAATATAAATAAATAAATTATATATTATTTTTTTATGAATGTCGTGTATCAACGTTGTTGTTGTATACACTGGTCATACTTATAAATGATGAGCCGGAACGTTTATAAACGTCCAAGTCCTATGACGTTGTAACTTTGAGCAAACTTATCCGTTATTAGTATGCGACAGAACGTTCATAAACGTTAACGTCCTTACACGTTGGTCACACAAACATAATCAAATACAGGATCTCATACGGCGCAACGTTTATAACCGTCCACGTGTAATGACGTTGATTAGTTATTTATGAACATGTATAGATGGCATATGGCAGAACGTTTATAAACGTTAACGTGAGTTAACGTTGGTCGCGTAAGTGTAATTATTTTTTCGTCAAATACGACGGAACGTGTATAGACGTTGACGTGATTAGACGTTGTTACGTTAATTATGTACACCAATGGGTAGCATTACGGGTGAACGTATATAGCCGTGGACGTTGTTATACGTTTGTGTCACTAATCAACTTATTTTTGGTCAAATTATAAGAAGTACGCACATTAACGTCGGTCCATAGTGTATGGGAAAATATTGTGTCATTCCAAGTACTAGTGGTGAAGCGAGGTGCTCGCGCGAAAGTGTTATACGACTGGCCCCCGTCGCTCGCGCAGGCATCTCGAGCCGGCGTTTTCGGAAAAATGCGTGTAATAGCTTTTTTCTCGAAAAGTACAAAACCTATCCAAAAATCAGTGGATGCGTTTAAAGTAAACATAAATATAAAATGCTTGTCTTAGTTTCTTGTACTTACGACGCATAATAAGGGAGTAGATACAGATTTAAGGTAGAAAAAAGGGTTTACGGTTTTTTTTTTTCTCTTGATGTATTATGTTTTTCGACAATTTAGTGGAACAAAATGTAGACCAAATACCTAGCTACATTATATATATTTTTTTCAAGCGTTGTGCTTGGAGCTGAACAAAGCCTATTCACTTTAAAAACAGTGAAATATGCCGGGTAGCCCCTTAAGTGTGTTTTAATTTTTATTCCACTTAAAAGTTTGCTTGTAGACGCAATATATTTCGCCTGCGAACGGCCTCCTAGGCTAGTTGGTGGTGACCCTGCCTACGAAGCTGGAGGTCCTGGGTTCAAATCTTGGTGCTGGTTAAGTATTTATAGTATATAATTATATAAATCGTCGTCTAATACCTAGAACACAAGCATTATGAGCTTACCGTGGGACTATTAGATCGATGTGTGTAAGATTGTCCCATAATATTTATTTATTTTGTACTATGAAAAGATGCGTCAATTAGGCTGATGTTAACCTACATTGAAAATACTATTTACTTTGTATGAAAAACAGTATAATTAAAAAAAAATTGAGCAACAGTAATAAGGTCTGAGGAGTAAGTACAACCTACGATTATTATTTTTACTCCTGTTATGGGCCACATACGGTATCGGTATAATAACGTGGTAAAAGAATATCCGTATAATATATGAACAAATAATTAATAATCAAACGAACTTACCTGTGAAGTTTGATTGGAATTATACGAGTATCCAAATCGAAGATTACATATATTTACTAGCAGCAGTACACGGTTATGTGCTGTCCTTGTCACACATTTAGAGTTATAATATTATTCAAAAAAACTGTTCTCGCTCTCGCCCGCCGGGTAATTAGGAACGGCAGCGCTCCCAGCGGCGTGGTTGATCATTATTTTAGAGCACATAGATATTTTTGTGTTAGGACCAGAGACGATTTTATTTTAATTTTTAGGGTCTGGGAGGGTGGGAGTATGTAATCTTCGATTTGGATACTCGTATAATTCCAATCAAACTTCACAGGTAAGTTCGTTTGATTATTAATTATACTTCGTATCCAAATCGAAGATTACATATATTTACTAGCAGATGTTTAGAGAATTGTAATACTACATATAAGTAGGAAAAATAAAATAAAATATCGAAGTCAAATCCGTACGCTCCTATGGGTTCCTGATAATTAGCTTCATACATGAGTGCCTAATAAAATAAAACGGTACTATTATGTAAATATTATATGAATATTTTTATTAGATTGGACTTATGCATGACATGCTGTGCGTGTCCAAGTGAGGAACGACATTAATAAAGAATGAAATTACTTTTAAAACTTTCGCGATTTAAACACATATTTAAACATAATAATTAAACGGGTCTAACGCGAATTAATTTGTTTACCTTATTTACCGACGTTTCGACACAGGTTTCACTGGTCATGGTCGCGGCTGACTGATGTCCCAGCAAAATGTCAAAACAGAGATTTGTGTAACTACCCAACGAAAAGTCTATGTAGAAATTTGGGGTAAACACACAATTTTTAAACTACCCACAAAACATATGTTAATTATTGTCAATAGTCCGACACACGACACTCACAATATCCCCGCGTACATCCGAAGATATATCCCGTGGCTGCAACTTCTGGATCACTGGTCCCCAAGTTGGTGATAAGTTAAAACCATCCTCCCTATTAAAATTTCTAGGGTGTTTCTTGATTTCAATTGCCTCTCGAACTACTCGAGGATAATAATGGCGTTCAGTGGAGACAATTTTTGGTTTATGGAGTTCAATCCAGTGATTTACGCCAGATGTAAGAAGATGTTCGGCGATCGCGGATTTGTGTACTTGGCGGTTTTTAACTGCCGCTATGTGCTCCTTCACCCTCTCTTGCACGCTCCGTTTAGTTTGGCCAATGTACACACTTCCGCAACTGCATTCTATTTTGTACACGCCCGGGTTTTGGTATGGAATGACATCTTTTGGACTGCGTAAAAGATCTGCTACTTTGAATAACGGCTTGTATACAGTCTTGATGGAGAATTTCTTAAGTACTGTTCCAATTTTGTCCGTTACTCCTTTCACATACGGTAAGAACGCTGGCTGTCTGTTGACCTCTGGATGTCTTTCCGTTCTCTTCGGCCTGCGATTCATCCTCCCACGGTATCCATTCCTCTCTAACACACATCGGACATGGGCTAGTTCACCGTCCAAATGTTCATCGTCACATAAGTCATGTGCCCTGTTCACCAAGGACGTGACCACGGATTGTAGGTGCCTTGGGTGATGATGAGAGGATGCTTGCAAGTACCTATCGGTATGCGTAGGCTTTCTGTACACCGAGTGCGCCAAAGTGCCGTCCGATCTCACCCTTAGCTTGACATCCAGAAAAGGTAAGGTCCTGTCACTTTCTGTTTCATATGTGACCTTAATCTTTGAGTGGATGGAGTTCAAGTGCTCGGAGTAATTTTTGACGGTGACGTAATCTCCTTTCAAAATGCAGAAAACATCGTCTACATACCTTTTCCACATCATGATTACGTTAGGTCCCGACTTGAGTGCTAATTCCTCAAAATGCTCCATCCAGATGTTAGCAATTACTGGAGCAACCGGACTACCCATCGCAACCCCATCCACCTGGAGGAAATACTGGCCTTTGTATAGGAAATAATTTCCCTCCAAACAGTGCTCCAGTAAAGTGACATACTTTTCGGATATGTTACATTCCTGTAGTTTCATTTTGATAATGCTCAGACATTCTGTTAATGGAACGTTGGTGAACAAAGATTCCACATCAAAACTCACCATAATCTCATCTGGTTCCAGTCTTACGCCTTTGACAATATCAATGAAATGGCGAGAATCTTTTACATAGGATGAGGTCTGTCCTACCAGTCGTTGGAGCACGCTTGCTACATGTTTTGCGAGATCATAGGATGGCGAGCTGATCTGACTCACAATTGGTCGCAATGGCACATTGGGCTTATGCACCTTTGGCAGTCCATATAGCTTGGGTGGTTGGACTGATTTTGGTCTATATAAACGATTATATTCATCCTCTTCAAAAAGATCTTCGTGGTCTTTGATGAGGTTTCGTAGACGACGGGCTACCCTAGCAGTTGGATTATAATTAACCGGCTTATAGACCTTCTTATCAGCCAGTAGCGCTTTTATTTTGCCATCATACTCCGAACTGTCCATAACCACAGTAGCATTACCCTTATCAGCTTTTAAGACTAACAGGTTTTCATTATTGCGAAGGGCCTTCAATGCTTGACGCTCCGCTGTAGTCATGTTACTTGAGGGTAGTCTGACCTTCCGTAACAATACCGATATATCCTGGCGCACAGTTTCCGCATCACTTGACGGTACTTTATTTCGTATTAATGCCTCCTCTACGCTACATACTATGTTCTCATACGGAATTCTTTTCGGAGTTATAGCGAAATTCATGCCTTTAGACAATGCGCTCACTGTAGGTTGGTCTAACACTTCTTTCGAAAGATTGATAACAGTTTCCTTCGCCTCCGAAAACGTATTTGAGGAACTTTCTTGATTCTCATGTCGGCGGTTTTGTCTTAAGATCAGTCTTTGTGTCACATAAGTCATGTGCCCTGTTCACCAAGGACGTGACCACGGATTGTAGGTGCCTTGGGTGATGATGAGAGGATGCTTGCAAGTACCTATCGGTATGCGTAGGCTTTCTGTACACCGAGTGCGCCAAAGTGCCGTCCGATCTCACCCTTAGCTTGACATCCAGAAAAGGTAAGGTCCTGTCACTTTCTGTTTCATATGTGACCTTAATCTTTGAGTGGATGGAGTTCAAGTGCTCGGAGTAATTTTTGACGGTGACGTAATCTCCTTTCAAAATGCAGAAAACATCGTCTACATACCTTTTCCACATCATGATTACGTTAGGTCCCGACTTGAGTGCTAATTCCTCAAAATGCTCCATCCAGATGTTAGCAATTACTGGAGCAACCGGACTACCCATCGCAACCCCATCCACCTGGAGGAAATACTGGCCTTTGTATAGGAAATAATTTCCCTCCAAACGGCCGTTTGCTGGGACATCAGTCAGCCGCGACCATGACCAGTGAAACCTGTGTCGAAACGTCGGTAAATAAGGTAAACAAATTAATTCGCGTTAGACCCGTTTAATTATTATGTTTAAATAATGAAATTACTTTCAATAACCTTTTAGGTGAAACAAAACACTGGAGTGTGTATTATCGTCGATATAATTTTAACATTACTTGAATATACCTGCTTTAAATTATACTTCGTTCATTTAATTGAACTCTACTGACGAATCCCTGCATAGTGATTGTATACTATAGATATGCCTGTATTTCATATCGAAGTAAAAAAGGAAGACAAAAACAAGTTGTATAATTAGTAAAACAAGCTATCAGTAGTTTCTTCATTGCAAGATTAGTACTAAAGAAATCTTGTTATAAAATATACATACAGATTTATACTGAGACCAAACAATAATTCAAGTGGTTGGTAATGGTTAATACGGTAAGTTTTTCCTTTTTGAGTAGAACGTTGTAATAAAAAAGTGGCAGGTGTCTTCGATTCTACTGTAGGATAACGAAATATTGACCAGTACGCTACAGCAGCAAGAGAATTACTATTTTTGTAAATAATTGTTATAATAAAGAACAGACACGTGGAGTGTTTTATATCTTGATAATCGGAATGCTACTATTGAAGAGAAGTCTCATCATGGTAAAAACAACCTGATGGAGTAAAATTTTATTACATTCTACACAATTCCTGTAGAATATGTAATAGGAGACGCCGTTAATGCGGAGCAAAGTTGTACGATCCTCAACACGATTTTATTAATGTGAAAAAACTCAACGCTGTTAATGCGAAGCAATGTTGTACAATCATCAACAAAATTGACGTAGAGTAACTCAACGCTGTTGAAGCGGAGCAAAGATCTACAATCCTCGACACAATTAATGTGGAGAAACTCAACGCTGTTAAAACGGAACAAAGTTCTACAATCCTCGACACAATGAATGTGGAGAGACTCAACGCTGTTAAAGCGGAGCAAGTTCTACAATCCTCGACACAATTAATGTGGAGTACCTCAACGCTGTTAAAGCGGAGCAAAGTTCTAGAATCCTCGACACAATTAATGTGGAGTACCTCAACGCTGTTAAAGCGGAGCAAACTTCTAGAATCCTCGACACAATTAATGTGGAGTACCTCAACGCTGTTAAAGCGGAGCAAAGTTCTAGAATCCTCGACACAATTAATGTGGAGTACCTCAACGCTGTTAAAGCGGAGCAAAGTTCTAGAATCCTCGACACAATTAATGTGGAGTACCTCAACGCTGTTAAAGCGGAGCAATGTTCTAGAATCCTCGACACAATTAATGTGGAGTACCTCAACGCTGTTAAAGCGGAGCAAAGTTCTAGAATCCTCGACACAATTAATGTGGAGCACCTCAACGCTGTTAAAGCGGAGCAAAGTTCTAGAATCCTCGACACAATTAATGTGGAGTACCTCAACGCTGTTAAAGCGGAGCAAAGTTCTAGAATCCTCTACACAATTAATGTGGAGTACCTCAACGCTGTTAAAGCGGAGCAAAGTTCTAGAATCCTCGACACAATTAATGTGGAGCACCTCAACGCTGTTAAAGCGGAGCAAAGTTCTAGAATCCTCGACAAAATTAATGTGGAGTACCTCAACGCTGTTAAAGCGGAGCAAAGTTCTAGAATCCTCGACACAATTAATGTGGAGCACCTCAACGCTGTTAAAGCGGAGCAAAGTTCTAGAATCCTCGACACAATTAATGTGGAGTACCTCAACGCTGCTAAAGCGGACGATCCTTGACATAATTAATGTGTTAAAGCTCAACGCTGTTAAAGCAAGCTTATTTGACACAATTTTTGTGGCATAATTGTTGAAACGGAGCAAAATTATACAAATTTACACGCGATTTATGTCACGTAACTCGGCGCTGTTAAAGCGGAGCAGCGTAGGGTATTTAATAAGATTAAGCCTATTTCATCGATATAGCCTACGAAAAAAAAAAAATATTTTCGTTTCGTATATATATATGTGTATATATATATGATATGAAGTTTCTCTAGGAAACTATAAATCAAAATTTAAGTCGTTGTTTGTATTACTTCAGTATATATCGGTTCATGCTTTCAATAAACAGGAATATTAGTTTCGTGATAATTCAATTGGGTTAAAACCATTTACTCTCCAATGAGGTTTTTGTTAGCAAACTCACTCAGCTTCGTAAAATTATTCCGTTTTGGTTACCACCTTCCTAAACGGTGAGGTTTTAATAGTAGGTACGTACGACCATATTAATATCCGACTTAATTTTAATTAAGTCGTGTTGAGTCCTATTATCGTAAAGATATCATCTACAATTTTATATGTAGGTATCATAAAAATGTGATCCACAACATTCACTACCTACATGTACAAATTACAATACTTCTATTATAATATGTATATGTAAAAATCATATGATTTATATAATTTCATGCATTGCATTGCATTGTAATTCGTTTTTACTAACCGCAACAATTCGCAAGACTGCGCCGTCAGATATTGGTTCAAATTCCCGAACCAAACTATCCTTGTTTCGTGATGGGGATACGTAAAGTTGATAAAGAAAATCAGTAAGTATAGGTATTATTGTTATGCAAAAAACCACAAAAAACTTTAACTATTTTGTGTCTTTAACCAGTTTTCTCGTTATTCGCTCCGAGCATGCAGGAAAGCGATTGAACACCTTTTAGGTGTGCAATTTGTTAAAGAACCACCAATCATAATATACCTGTAATTTCCGCATATTATGTAGGTATTGTATTTTGTAAATTTTTACATAAACCAAAATATCATATTTTTGACCTGGTTATATCGTTGTATATTGAACGGTTTACGGTATCTAAAATATGAGGGAAAAAAATAATAACCTCTTTCGAGTCTGAACAAAACAAAAAAGTTATTCTTTACCTTAAATAACTTACCTATACTCAAAGAATACACCTCTGAACATAAATTATCCTTCTTTAATCGTATAGACACTAGGTCGCAAATTAAACCCCTGCAGCGGCTACAGCAAGCATTCGCGCTATTTAGCGGAACAGGGTAATACGGCACTGCCGCTGCGGTTACACTTCCCTTTAGTTTAGAGCCTTAACTGACTCAAAATCGCAATGTCATAGTATTTTGACTTCATTAAAACATGATCAAGATTATATATTCCGACTCATTAAAGTAGTATTTCCTTGATAGAACCTGAAATAGGCTTACTCGTAAATAGGAACGTAGTTTATACGAAACCTATCTTATTTTTATTTTACAATTTTTCTCTGCAACATTATGATGATAATTATTGATTGTAGTCATTGTTACTTATTTCAGCGAGCTCATGATTCTTTATAAGCGAGTATATTTTTATGACAGTTCAAATAAATGAAGTAGGTAGACGACGTACAAGAAGCGCTATAAGTATGTGTACTTCTTAGCTGACAAATCGAGGCTGTCTTTCACGAATAATACAAGACAAACATGAAGAATTGAAGAGGTCATACCTCCCTTTTAGGGATAAAATGGGGAACCTCTAAAATACCTATATTGTCCCGAAGGCTCGACGATATTCGAAACGGCAACATCCGGATCATAAGCTAGCTTTTATTAACAAAACTATAGATAAATGAGGGAACCTCTATGGCTATTTTACTTTAAATTACTTTTAGATGCCATTTTGTTAACCGAATTTACTACAATTTGTGAAATTCATGTCGACTTTCATAATTTTTTAGCATTGCATACTTCAATACTTATTACTATAATTATCTCAGAACTCTGGAAAGGTAGATGAAATCATTGCGTAGATGAGATTACATTTGTTTTCGTTAAATACCAGGGTTAGAAGTAAGTGGCTAACCCTCGAGTATGGCGTGTGGCGCAATTTTTAGTATACGGTCTGGTACACAAACCTGATACGAATTATAACGCGTAAATACTATAACGCGTAAATACATAACGAACCTTAAAGTTCTCTTAATTAGGTTTAAATTTGTATGTTAATCTACGAACAACAACCCGTGCCTTTAACATGTACTTTACTTATATTACTTAGAAAAAAGAAGGTAGATGTAAAAGCATTATTTCGAACAAAGTAAATATTCCTTGATCTATTCTTTTAGTTATTATATGATTAATACACCACACTAACATTCGGTTTTAAATTGTAATCTACCACACATATATTGAAAGCAAAATCAAACATTTGGACAAAATCACTTTCCGAAAGAAGATTCGTTAAACGGCAACTAGGCCGCGGTTTTATTCTGTAATTTGAATTCATCGTTCTGAAGATGTGTAAAATCACTCACCCTAATCCTTCAATCTGAAATAGATATACACTAAAACACTATTTTTGCGAGAAAATACGTGTGACTCGGACAGACACAAAAACATGTAATGATCAACCACGCCGCTGGGAGCGCTGCCGTTCCTAATTACCCGGCGGGCGAGAGCGAGAACAGTTTTTTTGAATAATATTATAACTCTAAATGTGTGACAAGGACAGCACATAACCGTGTACTGCTGCTAGTAAATATATGTAATCTTCGATTTGGATACGAAGTATAATAATCCAGAACTTATGAAGATCTTTCATCTAAAGTTAAAATATTATTAGTTATTGATCAAATACATTCATACTCTTCCCAATATATTTTCATCTTAATGTTTTCATACGAGTACGCCTGATAAAGTTAATTACCTCAATAACACCTAAAGTGAGAACAAATGAAGAACATTAACGACTATTCTTAAGATGCCAATTGCGGTCCCATTTATCCACCCCAATCGCCATTTCCCTTCGTTATCTTAGGGCCAGACCAACGATTGTTTCAAACAAAAGCGATAATTTACCAAATGAATTGTTGCACAAATTATTGACAGCAACAAATCGAAATACATCGCGCGCTTGTGACAAATAGCCGCTATAAATTGTGCAAATGGGTCTAGGTCTGAGCAATAAATTAGAAATATTGTTTGATAACTATACATACCTATATTTCTTTTCTGGAAGTCTATGTATGGCACGCGGGCTTAGTTCATTAGGCCGGAAAACATGTTGCAGGAGTTTTAGTGAGACGCGCCAAAAATTGAATTTAGGCTGTCAAAGTTGACCTTGACCACGTGGCACGTGACTATTACTTGCAACAGATCGGTCAAACATGAATATTTTAGATTTTTTTGCATTTCTGCATAAGTTATGAAAGGAATTAATATCAATTGTCGCACGTGTAAATAAAGGGGCCTTATGTATAAGGGCACTATATTCACACCGGTTTATAGTTAATTCGTAATATTTCTCCAGTCGATATCGCAAAAGTTTAGAGAGTCAAACGCTAATTTTTACACGGCACATTATATGATTTTAGAGTTAACGCTTTTTTCACTTCATTGGCTCGATGAGCGCTTTTTTATTCTTTAAAACTATCAGGGAAAAACGTAGTTTATCCACTAGTGGGGAAAGTAATTTAACCTTGTGCTAATTCCTATGACTTACCACCGTTCCAGTATAAGTGAGTCATGTATGACCGTAGTGAATATGCGCAATTGGAGGTCACATCTTTAATTTGGTCAAATTTTATCCCGCACTTGGTAAGCTGTTGGCATTTATATGTCCTGGTACTTACTAAGTAACTCTATGACACTTTAAGACCTCGAGTTTTGAACGGTTTCTTTAAGTTAACTTTCGTACATTTGGATAACGTTTGCAATCGTATGTAGTTTTTATTCTATGACGTTTTTTGTCGGAAAACCTCTATTTTCCTAGCAATCTTTGTATGTTTGTGTTTATAAATAAGTAAATGAACTAAGGTACGCAAAGGATAAAAATAACCGGCATTATAGTGAAAAGATTTAAGACTCACGCGAACAACCTTCGCGGAGATAATTGCTTGAACACGGTCTTGGATTTAGGGTTTAGTTGTGAATAATAGAATATTAACCATAATGTATAACAATCTCTATAATCTACCCTCGTGCCGTTCAATGTCAATTTTAAGCTTTCTTAACCCTTAAATGCATGATGATGTATTTTTAAATGCATTTATCGGTTGTAATATTTCCTACGACTGCAATGTTTTTTTTTTAATTGTCTGTGACCAAATTCCATAAATTATAAAATGTACATTAATCTTGGGATATTGTTTACAATTATTTTATTATAGTTTAGTTTCCACAATGACCGGTCCTGCGCCACCCGCATCCAGCGGACTCCTGCGACCTTCACCAGGTCATCAGTCCACCTTGCGGGGGGCCTACCCACGCTGCGCCTTCCGGTACGCGGTCGCCACTCGAGAACCTTTCCGCCCCAACGGCCATCGGTTCTACGTGCAATGTGCCCATTGTCATTGTGGAAATCTTTGGGGGAGGCCTATGTCCAGCAGTGGACGTCTTTCGGCTGAAATGATGATGATGATGATGAGTTTAGTTTCATGATTATATTGTGTGGGGTACCTTCGTACAATCATACAAATATAAGTAGACTCATGCTGTACGAATGTACCCCACGTGAGCTTAAATACGTCATAAATGAGATATATATGTATTATGGTCACGGGCATCCTAGTTCATGTACAAGTAAACATTTTAAGAGAAAGTATACATACGTTCGTATCTTGCGAAGAGAAAAGTACTGTATGCAGCTACCCCGGACGTGGAGTACATTCGTACAATTTCCACTTTTTAATTTAATTACATCAATCACGACCTCAATTTTCTGTAAGGTACGCGATTGGTCAAAAAATATTGCCTTAGAACAAGCTCAGAACCCAGCGAGGGTAAACTACCTCGTATTCGTTTTTGCTATAGTATTTTTCTCTTTTATTTTACCTAAGCTTTATTCTTTACGGGTGTTGCGTAAGATCCTATTGGTTGAATACTTCACGTTCGACTGTCGACTATTCCAGCCTCTTTTTATAGGCTTCACCATTTAAATTCAGCGAAACGACTGGTGCAAAGAAAATAAAATACGTGGAGTCGAAAGGAAGTTAAATAAGAATAATATTATATGATATTATCATGAAGGTATGTTTAGTACCGTTGAACAATTTAAGCATCTTGTGGAGAAAACAGTGGCGTTTGAAACATTCACATGTGTACCTGTGTATCCGTCTATCTATAGCATTATTGATCCTAAACAGACAAAAGTTTTGTGTGTCGAGATCGGTTTTAGAAAGATTTCAACACACTAAAGGGCTTATAAAACAGTTATGTGTAAACCGCTAGATTGATGAAGTCCAATCATCACTACATAGTATAAAACAAAGTCGCTTTATCTGTCCCTATATCCCTATGTATGCTTAAATCTTTAAAACTACGCAACGGATTTTGATGCGGTTTTTTTAAATAGATAGTGTGATTCAAGGGGAAGGTTTATATGTATAATAATAACCCGTGCAAAGCCGGGGCGGGTCGCTAGTAAGATTTAAATAAACTATGCACCGTTGACCGGAAATAACTGCATTTGACTGCCTTTGGGGTAGGCAAACTAGAACATGGGCCGTTCTTCCTTTTTAGCCAATTAAATGATCGGTCTCCTCGGTGAAAAATGTCTGATTAAGTTTTTTTTTTATAGATGGTAAACGCCCGAAATGTTAGTTGACCTTATCAGAACGGTATACTTGTTACTTCTGTAAATTTACCTATATAACTTTACTAAAAACAACGTGACACAGTGACCAGTCCGACGGCTGTTTTCGCTGAAAAAGGCCACTGTGTCACAGAGTTCAAACCCATAATATTGTTTTTTTAAATCTTCAATCATTCCTACCACTTGAATCAAAATCCCGAAACAGAGAAAATTGATTAAAAACGAGAACGCCCATATTTACTTTGGTGCGTAGCGCTACAGCTGTAAGGAAATGTAGTAAAATGAATACTCGTACGACACTAGTATAAAAATAGTAGTTTTACTGTTATTTAACGTCAATCTATCACGATCACCTAAAAGTCTAAAATTAAATAGCTTTTTATTGTCTATATAGGTAGGTAAAGTTATCTACACGTGTTTAACCAAGGCAATGCTTACTGGATCGTAGGAGATCAGTATATTAATGTAGGACATATCTTCTAACTTTTACAAGATTTCGTGTAATGAAACACTTTAAAACGAATTTATCTCGTTTATTAACACCGTGACCCTACGTTTCGTTCTACGTTCCTTTACAGCACTCGTTATCACAGGGTTAAATGATAACTGAGAGAATGAGAATTCTCCATGTCAATAAATAAATATATATTTGGGGACAATCTCACACAGATCGACCTAGCCCCAAAACTAAGCGAAGCTTGTACTATGAATACTAGACGACGATATACATACTTATATAGATAAATACATACATATATACATACATAGAAAACTTCCATAACTCAGGCACAAGTATTCGTGATAATCACACAAATAAATGCTCTTACCACGATTCGAACCCGGGACCTCTAGCTTCGTAGGCAGGGTCGACACCGACTAGACTAGAGAGGTTGTTGAAAAAAGTTACTTGTGCTGGCACAAATGCCTTTTAAAGTGTTTCATTTCAATGAATAATAGTGGTAGACAACAGAAGACATTATTAAGATTTTTGTTGCAAACAAAAGGCAAACAAAGAGATCGCCCAAATAGCTCCACACTGTTCTATGTCTAGCAAGCGAGAGCGTCGCAAATTTCGGCACCCAGCCGAGTCGCGGCTCGAGCTCACTCAAATTTCTAGCAACAATTTCATTTCAGCGTGTGCTTAAGGATTTCCGGAATGATCAAATTACGATTTTTCATTTCATCCTGAGTGGTGGAATTTATGAATATGCTTTTAAAAAAGGTCTTATGAGTTAGATTACTTAAGCTATTTATTTTAAATATCTTAATTTTGAAATGATACACTCTTGATCGGAGTAATTCAACTATAATTAACTACATCCCGTCGTAGGGTGGTTCATTTTCCAAATGTTTGATTTATCTTTGACTTGGCTCAGCTTCCGGGTCCAGCTTATCTTCAACGCATAATGGACCCGGAAGACGCCGCCCGCCGTTTTAAGCACCCTTTAGCACTATTCACAGGTTAAAGTAGAACAAATACTGAGAAAACAGTAGATTTTTTTTGTCAACACACACAACTACTAGACAAATTAATTATGCTACTGTTACAAAAAGCGATTGAAAGGATGAATCACGTTAGACCGGCCTGGCACGCGTTACGTGAGCTTCGAGCTATCACGTGTCGCTTTCTAAAGAAATTGATGTATCATCCCGGCCAGGCTTCGACTCGGTCTACCGGGAGTCAACCTTTATTATATAAAGTAAAGGATGACTCACACTTGAACGCGACGGGACGGGACGATCGGTAGTTGTCATCCTAAAATATTTTTCTTGAGTTCGATTTTGATATATCCTTATATGTACAAGTCCAATGAATTATCTTCTGAGGTTGGATGTCAGCAGGCTGACCCTCTCGGCCCAGCAATTTTTAGTTTGGCTATAAATCCAATCATCCAAAACTTGAAATCAAAATTCAATGTCTGGTACCTAAATGACGGGACCCTAGGAGGCGACGTGAATACTGTGCTCTCTGACTTGTCTCTTATTAAGAGTAGTTTCAAAAATATTGGTTTAGAACTGAATTTCGCAAAATGCGAACTCTTCATTCAAAATTCATCTTGTATTATTGCCATTTGACGATCTGGCTCCTAATATCAAGTTAGTAGACAAACGTTCTCTTTGCCTCTTGGGCTCTCCTATATTTGAAGAATCTTTTCCCGACTATATTTTTAACTCGATTTCAAAATTCAAAAGTCACACGAATCGTTTACTCGAAATTAGCCCTCATTATGCTCTTGTGATTCTTAAATTCTGTCTTTTTGTCCCTAGTTCACGTATGTGCTCCGATGCTGTCCTTTTTGGAAATATCTGAATTTACTATCACATATAGGTGATTTGATCAAAATTAGTTTAGAGTCTTAAATAAGGTAAACTTGGAATTAAAAAGGTCAAAAGAAGCGTGCTGATCCTATATAGTCAATGCAGATTCTCCGCTGATAAGTGAGTCTAATTGGGTCAAAACCAGCTTTGAACTCCTCTTCCCATCTGCGTCAATGACCCCTTCATTCAAATATGACAGAGGGATTTAAATACGATTAATATGAAACTCCGCAATAGTAATGGATTCATCAGTCTGAACAAATACTTTTGTAAACTTTTAAGCCTATTATCAGACATCGACTTTGTAAAGAGTTTTGCCGATCAAAATTTGCCTTTGTATTGAGTTAGATTATTAATGAAATGATTAAAGGGTAGACATGCTGATTAAAATTAATGTTGGCTTTATAATAATTTTGTAGTCAGGATTATATTTGATCTAATTCGCCTAAGTTATTTAAGACATCAAATCGGTACCCGCCATAATTTCACAACGTCTAATTAATTTTATTTTATTCAAGGCCAATCTTATTTTACTGTGAAATTCAAAACGCTACTACAAAGAAGAACTACTTAGTATAATACTAATTTACAAAAATAGATAATCGTGGATCCAAAAATGCTACAAAAACTAAACGTAATCATTCCTTTCATATTAGCTAAGAGCATAATGCCACTTGTACCAATTTGAGAGTGTCCTTGAGACAAATTACGGTTACAAATACGATTCTTAGAACTATTCGACGAATAAAGATTTGATTTACAAAACCACACTTAAATCACTACACAAATTTTGGAGTTACAGCAACCACGGATAAACATAGATCTTAGACCATTTAACCAACAGGACTTGCATTATTTGTCAATAAAATTGAGGGACATCTTCAATATATGGCTATTCGTAAGTAACGTACAAATAGCAATGTCAGTCCATACAATTATCATAATCGTGGGTCATATAGTTTGCAGAGGGGAACGGAACACCTGTAAATTGCCGATCTTGATGATGAAATAGTCTAAGACATAGATATATCGCGTCCTCTTCGGATACGACACGGAATAGAATGTCAGGGGCCAAAGCGGTAACAGCATCAGCAAGGTCAGGATGGTGCTTAGGTACTTACGCACTCCATACTTACAGTTCAGGATGACAATACTTACACTCCAAGATGTCAATATTTAACCTCAGAAATACACACTACGACGTATCGCACGGACACACCACAAGCAAATGAAACAACAACTGGGGGAAAATGACTTTATTCGAACTCATAAGAACTGTTTTCAGAACTAGACTGGTAAACTAAATAGGCAATAAACTACCACCGGTTCGGAAAAGACCTCTTACTGAGCAGAAACAGCAATGACTTCTGTCTATGACAGTTATACTCGTATGCGTGGAACTTTTAACACCCTTAAGGATGAATCACAGTAGTCCGTTCCGTTCCGATCCGATACGGGACGATCTGTCAGTTTCTATACAAAAAGTCACGTGACGTCCGAGGGCTCATAGCTATCACGTGATACTTTCTATAAAAATTGACAGATCGTCCCGTATCGGATCGGATCGGAACGGACTACTGTGAGTCATCCTTTATGGTCAAAAAGGTACAAAATAAATAGAAGCAAAGTGATATTACTGCTGGCATCTTCAAGGGTCATGATATTCTCATTCTCGTGTCAACGACTGCCGCAACGTACTACAGATTCTAGGGCACTAAACTAAACATTCACTTCACAGAATTACTAGTATGTTGCTGCATTACTGCAGCAACAAAACCAATTCGCAAATTGCCAATAGTTCGCAACCGCTTAGGATACTTCGACTTCTGCTGCTTAAGAAGCGATTTTAAACCGCACAAAGCTAGAATGCAAACTTTAGTTTGTAAATCATGAAAAATTGATGACAATCCTTTTTTTAAACCAGTGCAAAGTCTTGAATAAACACACGGTTGCCTGAAACTATTTCAGAGCTAACAACTTTAAACTTGCTACTGCAATTTGAACTCTAACGTCAACCAGTTAGGCTAATTATGACAAAACACGCAATTTTTCCCCGACTACTAAAACAAAACCCGCTATCAAAGAAACGATGTCAATGTTGGTTGAATTGCCACTTGAGAGGTCGTATTGGGAGTCAAGGATTCGGGATTTAACATTTCAGTTACTCTGCTCTTCAAATATTTAGCTTCATTTTTTACTATGATTTTAGAATTCGATGATAACCTACTGCATATAAGATACTGAATACAGTACATAAGATATATGTACCTAAGTATATCTGAGCGTATTTCAAATTAAATCCCGAAATCTAGATTTTTCCCGATCTGGACTTGCTTGACCTCATTCTACTCAAAGTCATGCGCTAGCTGAATGATGAATCACGAGTTGGTTCGATCCTGATGATTAGGAAAAATTGTTACGAAAAATCCTCTCCATCACGTTTTAGTACGAACATACTGTGAGCGTGACGTAGTGGAAACCTTTTTGGAAATTCTGAAACATTTTTTTTTATAAACATGATCGAATCAGTTCATGATTCTGAGTATAATGAGCCCATGCAAGTCTGAAAGATCTGGAAGAATCAGTTTTTAGGGTTTTTTTTTTAAATAGCGCACATACTTTTTAGAAAGAAATGTCCCGTCGTGTTTATTGACGGCATTTTCTTAGGTGAGAGTTGCAGAGTTTGATCACTCAGAACCGCTTCTTTTTCTGTCTTTTTTGGTATTAATAAATGCATTGTTATAGCTAATGTAATATGCCTAATGTAGAATAAACTCTTCGTCTTGAAGTATCTAATTCAGAAGCTGCTTTGTTTTACATTTCAAAACTAAATGAAATCCACGCTTGATGCTAACATCAATGAAATGTCCAGAAAAACGTTTGCGAACGATTTTATACCTATAAATGTGCTTGTTTTATTAAAAGGTATCACTTTGTTGTTTGTTAATAAGCTTCATTACTCAACGAATCTCTATGGCATTAGCACTTAGCGGCAACTGACAATATTCTTGAACTATTATTTAAGCAAAGGAGTTAGTCATCACGGTAGACCAGAACGGCCTTGTTGGTGAGTCAATTTGTATAGAAAGCGCCACGCGATAGCTCGGAGGTCAGCTAGATAGAAAGAGGAGTAACGCTGTCTATGGAAATTGACCCATTGCCCCGGGCAGATCCGGCACGGTCTAGCTTGAGTCATTCTAATTCCATTGAATAATGACTTTCAATCCGAAGGTCGCATGTTCAAATCCTGCTGGTTCGTACCAATGAGGTTTTCGGAACTTATGTACCTACGAAATATTATTTGATATTTACAAATCGCTTTTCAGTGAAGGGAAACATCGTGAGGAAACCGGACTAATCCCGATAAGGCCTAGTTTACCCTCTGGGTTGGAAGGTCAGATGGCAATCGCTTTCGTAACACTAGCGTCTACGCCAAATCAAGGGTTTTGTTGCCAAAGCGGACCCCAGGCTCCTAGGGCCAGGGCATGAGCCGGGAAAACGCCAGGAAGAAGAATATTATAATCTGAGAAAAAGCTTGCTAAAACATAAAGGACTTTGACGAGGAAAACAGTTACCGTTAAAGCCGTCTGCACAAATAACCAATGATTAATCCCCTTCCATAAAGCGATTTGCCTATCCAAGGATTTATGTTTACTTCACATTTAAAATTACTTTTGGTTGCTTAAAATGGACTTGGGTTCCTCACCGTCCCTTTCGTTACGATCGCTTCATACAAAATCTTAAACTTCCGTAATTTAAGGTTGACAAGCTTATACCTATTATTAAACCATTGCGGTTTCAGTTACTTTAACTGCTATAAACACGAATAATTAAAATAAAATACATTTCACACATCCAAGAGTCGCTCCCATAGAACAAAACTTAATTTTAAAGTATTCATAATTTTTAAGAAATAAAACCGACTCCAATTGGCCTTCCCAGTAAAAGTAATATTTTGAGTTAGTTTGAACTAGTAACCAGTTTCCTTCAAAAATATCCAAATCCCATACGAGTACATTTGAAAATTGAAGAGCTTTCTTAATGTCTCTGAGGGCTTCCACCATTAGATCTCAAGTAAAATCAAATCGAACTACCTTGTAGACCTTCAAGGTCACAAATAAAATAACAATGTCTCAAATTGGATGATAGAGCTGTAAATTACAGAGCAGTTTCAATATGCCAGCCCTGGTCTTCAACATCCAGGTCCACTGCAGCAAAATGATGGCTTCGGTAAGAAAATGATCCAGCTAATTATGAAAATCCTCCAATCACGATGGACGTACCGTTCAAAATTCAGGGTTGTCTGAGTTCCTCAAATTTCTACTTGATCATAAATCAAATCAAAAAGATGTCACAACTCGGATGATACGAAGAGCTAGGTTTACCGACCAGTTCCACTTTGCCGTCCCTGGTCTTCATCATCAGGTCCACTCCACCAAAATGTTGGTCCTCCAAAACAAATAATTAAGTTCTTATTTAAACTTTCACGATTTTCACACATTATAAATTTACTAAAACGGGGCTTAATCGTGTATAAACTTTGAAAACAAACCTCCGACGTTTCAAGGGCGACATTGTCCCCGTGATCCCGGAGAAAGTAAATTTATAAATAATTAAGTTACTTAAATAAACCGTCGAATCACGCGGCATGTGCCGTTAAAATTTGTTCTCTCAATTCTTCATGAATTCCACCATCAGAATAGAATTATAATCAAATGGGACTACAAACCAAAGATAAATGTCTCAAATTGGATGATAGAGCTGGGAACTACTTATCATTTCAATTTTGCAATCCCTGGTCTTCATCATCAGGTCCACTCCACCAAATTTATGGTTTTCGTAAATAAATGCTCAAGTATCTAAAGAAAACTTTCAAATCATCGTGCATGTGCCTTTCATATTTGAGGAGTTTCCTCAATTCCTCATGTTTCATCCTCCATCCTCTGATCTGAATGAATTTTGTAAAAATAAATGGGGCCACCCTAAAACCATCTACTTTCAGATAAAAAAGATTTTTAAAATTACTTCAGTATTGACGAAGTTCTGAGGTAACAAACATAAAAAAGCACACGAACTAATAACCTCCTCTTTTTTGAAATTTTGAAGTCAGTTGATAAGCATAACAGTCAAAAGACAGTAAGTCGGTCTTAGAAAAAAAATTGTCAGCGTATGAACCCCTTACCGGCAAGATGAAAGACCGACATTTGGTCAGTTTTCCAAACTGAACATTTCAATGAATAGTCACTTAGAAGCAGTTTCCCCAATTGAAGCCTAATGGAAATGGGTCACAAACTTTCCAACGTTTAGATCTTTCCTGTGGACTACCCAAAAGTTAAGGGCTATAACGGTTGATTTTCTTATTAAATCCTTAACCATATGAAAGGGTACTCCTTTTCTATTGAGCTGTCGATGATGTGACGATGATACTACATGCCTACAAGCTGTGTCCACAGGAAAAAAACTCTATCGTTTATCGTACAGCTTTAGCCCTTAACTTTTGGTTAGTCCACAGGAAATACCTGAACATTGGAATGTTTTTGACTCAAATAAACAATTCGGAAACAAACAGGCCGGTGATTTTCGATACCCTTACGAAGACCAAGTAGGTTTACACTTTCTTTTTTCAAAAGTTATTCTTTTGAAAGACGATTCCTTTTCTTGCAACTTTTCCGAGCCCCGATCGCTTTGATGATGGCCCCGTTTATATAAAATAGATCTTACAGAATCAAAGCTTGTTTCAAGAAAACAAACTTCTAATTGGCAAAACGTAGAGTAAACAAGTGAGTAAATAAGTGAGTAAATTTTCTTTACAAAACTTTTAATTAAGTCTGAGTTATACATACGGAATTCTTTTAATTGTTTATTTCGGTATGGTTTTGTTTTCATTTTCGATGAGTGTTACGATGAAAATTAATTTGGAATGTTATTTTTATAACCATTCATTACCTATAAAATTATTTAGAAAAAAAACGAACATGTAGAATAAATGCTGTTTAAGATAATTGGTAAGTTACAAGCTAATCAAACGACTCAATCTATGTATGTACTGTGTGATAAACGTAAATGTGCCTATATTTTCTAATATATTTTCTAATGTCATAGAAAAATTTCATTCGGAAATAAATTATCAACTGACGCACTCATATTCTTGGCTATGCACTTTGAGACACGATTGTCACCAGCGGTGTTTCCGGACTGATACGACCTTCAAACCTTCAAGAAAAGAGCGTACTCCCACCTTAAAGGCCGGCAACGCACTTGCGACACCTCTGGTGTTACGGGTGTCCATGGGCGACGTTAAGCTTACCATCAGGCGATTCGTTTGCTCGTTTGCCACCTATAGCATTAAAAAAACCCTGTATTTCAAGAAATAAAAGTTCAGTAATTAATTAAGTTCTTTTTATAGAGCTTTTTCCAAAAAAATCTCAATAACCTGATTCTTCCAGATCTGGGCTTGCTTGGGTTTATTCGAATCGTCAATTTTTTTAATTATCAGGTTCGAATCGGTTCGTGATTCTGATTCAAATGAGCCCAAGCAAGCACAGATTTTGAAGAATCGGGTTTAAGGATTTTATTTGGAAACCGCTCTTATTACACCTAATTAATTGTATTTCTTAATGGTACCTAATGTTATGTTCATTGCAATGCACATTATGTGTCCTTTTGATTTTATTTTCTATGAAAATGGATAATTTTGTGAGGTCATAACCTTCCCACAGGCAATATGCTCAAAAACACAAACTAGTCATAACCAAAGAGATCAAACATTGAAAGTTCAGTCCATCGGAATACGGAACAATACATACAATACGTTCGGGTGAAATACAATTGGCCAAGTTTCGAACCTACGCCATTTAAACTTAGCAAAACGGGGTCCTAGTTAATCGCGCTCATTTCTGGGAGCACCTTGGCAGCACTTGGCCTGATGGTGTTTTAGCCAAGTTCTTTGCACCCGCTTTACTTCGACTAAGTAGTTAAGGTGTGCAATTATGCCTTTGTTCTGCGAATTTCGGCGAAAAGTAATAAGAATTTATTACTAAGAGTTTTGGTGATCAAAGCGTGGTTTCATAATTATAATTATGAACAATTTCGCCTTTGATGTAGTTAGAAAATTTTACCCACGTGTTTTTATTATTAAATAAAGTAAACGAGTAACGTTTTTATGACAAATACTTACTTAACCCGAACTTAAAGTAAAGTCAAAATTATGGGCAAGTAAGTACGAGTAGGTACTAAACCTGCCGTTTTTGAGTTTTAAACCAGATGGAGTAGCGATTGATAGGTCTACCCCTCTGCCGAATGGGTATGACATAGTTTTATACTCATTGTATGGCCTGCCTTTTGTCTTGACGTGCCAGACAGAAAAATGGCACTCTTGCTACTTCTAATGCTGACTGTACATATATATCACAAAATAATTCGTGTCGTTGAAATGGAATTTAAATACCAACCGCCATGATAAATGTAAAGCTTAAAGTGAAATTCAATTAGGTACTACAACATTAACTTAAGTATAATTCGAGTAAGTATTGCAACGCCACCGACTTCAATTGGCCTTCCCGGTAAAAGTTAAAGTTTGAGTTAATCATTTGACTTCAAAAATATCCAAATATTTTAGTATGTGCGAACGAGACAGCTAGCTGTCAGTGACGTCGTCGTTACCGGGAGACACCACGGGACGATCTAACCTTGTTTTCTTTTCACCATAGCGATTTCCAAACTCGATAATAAATATAATAATATATGAAATGCAGCTCCGTCAAAAGATATTTCCCGCGACAATGTACCTGGCTGGATAAAAGACCACGTCAATCTCGTTTAATTTTACTTGTAACTTTATGTATACGGCTTCTAAACCGTTGCCTAAAGTATGCAAACATAAAACAAAATACTGGCATAAAATTATGTAATGAAATGAAATGCGGATTAAGGCATCTAACCGGAATAAAACCTTTATTTAAGGTACTCTGTGTATTCCTATTCATCATAATTCCGTAAGTACCTATGTCGTAAAATGAG
This sequence comes from Lathronympha strigana, assembly GCA_949128165.1. Classification (NCBI taxonomy): domain Eukaryota; kingdom Metazoa; phylum Arthropoda; class Insecta; order Lepidoptera; family Tortricidae; genus Lathronympha; species Lathronympha strigana. The sequence goes on from OX421905.1 coordinate 4,652,031, forward strand.
CACCAAAATAGTAAAGCAACGGACGACTATTAAACTTCGCCAAGTCCCGCTACTTTTGTGTAGCTATTCCAATAGCTTGCAACAGACGACGCGACAAACGCTCTGAGAAAAACAACCTTTTTCTCATCAGTAGCGTTTTTCCGGCTTAATGCCTCGATGTTTATAATTTAACTCATTCACCGCCGAGTCAATTTTGAAGTAGTGCGCCGAAACCAGCAGCGCATCAGGCATTAAGTCCGCCCTTTGAACGTTAATGTTTTCTTTTGTGCAATAAAGGTTAAATAAATAAATGTTGGGTTTCACTCTATGTATCCAAAATTGCTTAAAAATATATTGAAATCGTTTGTTTCATTCATCATCATCATCATCACTTCAGCCAAAAGACGTCCACTGCTGGACATAGGCCTCCCCCAAGGATTTCCACAATGACCGGTCCTGCGCCACCCGCAATCCAGCGGACTCCTGCGACCTTCACCAGGTCATCAGTCCACCTTGTGGGGGGCCTACCCACGCTGCGCCTTCCGGTACGCTGTCGCCACTCGAGAATCTTTCCGCCCCAACGGCCATCGGTTCTACGTGCAATGTGCCCCGCCCACTGCCACTTAAGTTTAGCGATTCGGAGAGCTATATCGGTTACTTTGGTCCTGCTGCGGATGGTCTCATTTCTGATACGATCTCGCAGAGAGACTCCTAGCATGGCTCTCTCCATTGCCCTTTGGGTGACTTTGAGCCTTCTAATGAGGCCCATTGTAAGCGACCACGTTTCAGTACCGTATGTCATCACTGGCAACACACACACATTGTTTCATTAAAAAATTATATTCCTACATAATGATACTACTTAAACGATTTCTAGACCTTGTAGGTGTAACAAAACGTGTCGTAATTAAGCATTCTAATTACTATTCCTAATGGGTCTATACTAATTACTTGGTAACAAGTCAGCGAAACCCCGCTAGGCATTATTTAAGGGTCTCTTTCACAATGTCTGAATAAAGTGTTGAATAGATAATTAAAACATAAAATAACTGCCGGATAAAACATTCCGTTAATAAAGTTTTTATACGAGGATCAAATGGGTATATATGCCTGAGATATACACTGTGCTTTTCACTTCGATCGTGAGGCAAGTACATATTTTTTTAACTTTAAATCGAATTACAGATCGTAAAAAATTAAAGATCCAATTCCCGCTAATTACTCCCGCTGTTTCTATTTTGTAAACTGACATTTTCTTTTAGACCTGGATATTTATTTCCTGCCAAGTCATAAATAAAAATATGGGACTTATATTATTTCATCTCTGATTTTATCCATATCTGTTTTCCCATCACGGAACAATAGTGTTCCGGACCTTTAGGAGGCGTACGCGGAGCCGAAGCCAACACGCAGATACCTTTTCGACAATTTAATGAAATGTTAGGGGTACACCGAATGGATGTTGCACCTGCCCGAGTCAAGGGACGCACGCAGAGGCAGCCAGGGTGTATGGACTTTTGAGAGTTAATGGAATCTATTCATATAATTATTATAATGACAAAAAACACGGAATTCGAATAAATTATCAATAAAAGATACTTAATTTGATAGCCTAATTGGGTGAATTGTGCAATCATTTTTGTTTGTATTTGGCTGCTGTTATATATAAGTAGCTTATTTTACTCAAAGGTAACATTACTTTATTTTTAAAAAGAAACAAAACCTGCATTCAAATTGTTTTTAAATATGCTTGTGTCACCCGGGAATCGAACCAACTAAAAATTAAATAAAGCAAAAATCGATCACATATGATTACATGATTTTTATGATGATATAGACTTCTAAAACAGAGCCTGAATTGCCAAGTCCAGATAACACCCCTAAGAAATATAATTTCCGTTCTTCTAGCGTAATTCTTAATCAAGTTATTTTTCCATCTCCCTTCCACTAATTGTTTTGGCGACAAATTATTGTTGTTTCTCTAATACTTTTTTGACGAGGGTCGGGTCACTGTGTTGCAGGGACCGAGTGATTTTTAATGAATAACCATCAAATTAATAAAAGTAAGATGTATGTGTTTGTGATAATTAGATAAGATCTCGTCGAGCTGTGATTGCGTTGACGTGGACGAGATGTAATGAATTACAGTTCTAATTTGTTTTCTTGGCATCGTTATGGAAGTAAGTAATTAATTGTTCTTCTACGGAAATAAGTTGAGGTTTAAGTTTTGTTTGCAATTGGTTTAATAGTACATTACATACCAAGGCCGTTTAAGTGGGAAATGCCTCGGATTCCATGTAATTGTCGGCCGAGGCGAAGCCGAGGTCGACTAACATGTGATCTGAGGCTTTCCCATTTACCGGCCGAGGTTTGTATACTATTTTTCAGCCCGACGGAGCCGGGAGGCGGCTTTTTAGTTTTGCGTAAAGTGGCGCTTACCGGCCGGAGGACTGAAAAAACATTTATGAAATAATTCATCTTGCAAACTTTCCAACCAAGATTTAGACAAGTAGGTATACGGGTGTCATTAGTTTGGTAGGCTTCTATACAAGTATTAGGGATGACTCACACTAGAAAGAGCCAGGACGGAAGAGAGAATTGACAGATCGTCCCGTCCCGTTATTGTTTGAGTGGAATAGTACTAAGGTTTTATTATTATTATGTGTGTCTCCGTTTAAAACTCTCGGGTCTCTCGAGCCCGGTCATTTTTTAGACGTACGTTATACAGATCCAACACACAGAGGCCATTTGGAGAGGTTTGATATTATATGGAACGCCTGTTGAAACCCATTCACGGGTACAAGATACCCGTGAACTGAACTCAGCAGGCATTAGAGCTATTGTAAATGAAATGGAAAGAGTTCTGGTCTACGGATAGACTTTGGATGTTCAATATTACTGAGCTGTTATGAAGAGGTCGGGACATCTGCTATAGCATTGCGATAAACAGTGTTATCTAGACAAGGAGCAACTCGCCACTTGCTAGATGGGCACCTGTTGAGCCATCGGCCAGGCGTAACACCGACACGAGCGGTACAGGAGTGTCAAGAGGTGGTGCTGCGCTTTCTCCGAAGTTACTCGCGGCGTTATGCCCTTTAACACTTCCACCCCTGGAGCATATATCTTTGACGACTCTTCTCTGGACGGCCAATGAAAGCAAGAGTCATACGGGTACCCTTAGGGCCCACTCTGACCGACGAAGACACGCCGGAGACAGAGACCTTGACCGACTCTCTGGAGCACTCGGGTCCGAGGGGTCGTTAGTCCCCAACCTCGCCACAAGCTGCCCTGCGGGATTATTATTATAATTATTATTTCTTAAGCAGGCAGGCAGTTATAAAACTGTTATTGTCTGTATACGTGAATATTGTAAATTAATTAAATTTAATTTTACATATTTAAGTGAATTGTATAGCCCGGACAATGTATGACTATTACTGAATAAATGATATGATATGATATTGATAGTTATATTATATCAGAATATCAATATCATATCAGAATATACCTAACATTGTTATACCAAAACTGCATTAATTATATACCTTAATCGTTATATCTACCAATAATATATCAGACGTTGTTTTGTTATATATCGACAGTTACGCACCCGTTCTGCAGCGGCCGCTGAACCTGAACTACAGAGTTGGTCTGTGACCTGAACATAAATCAGCTGATGGATTTCAACTTTATTTGGTTATGTCATGAGTCGAAGAAGTCATTTAGAAAATAGTATAATTTAATTAAAAAAAAAAAAAAATTTAATTAATAAGTATATAAAATAAATCATCTTTGGATATATTAAATAATATTTAAAACGGGTCACTCACGTAATTTAGTCGATTTTCGCTCGACATGTTTCGTTCTTTACGAAGAACGTCATCAGGAGCGCCCACTCGCGACAGAGGCAAGTCGTACACTGCGGGCTAATGCCCTATCTGCTCTGGTACTTGCAGCTGGCGGTGGGAGCGGCGCGGGGGGCGACACGGCGGACGATCTACCCTCGTTCTCATTATCATCGCTTTTGCCAACCGGGTTGCAAACAACACTCACTACGTCACTCGCTAAGGGCACGTTCACACAGTCCACTGACGCGGTACCCAAAACCGTTTTCCGTTTACTATTAAGATAATATCGAACCTAGTAGGTACTGTAGTATTATGAGTAAAAACACTGTAGAATGTTTCTAGTTGTTTATTTTAATAAAAACTTATATTTATTAATATATTGTCTTTTTAGTATTAAGAGACAGTATGTGCCCGTGTAGAGCGGGGTCAGGCAAGGGAGCTGTCAAAGTGACAGCCACAGACATCCAATATTTTGGGGTGCGTTCATAAACGTCACTCCAATACATCATCCCCTTTTTATTAAATGAAAATGTTGTTACACAGAACTACTATCTAAGTTATACAGATTTGCTAATACTTGTTTTACAGTTATACAATTCCACTAAATTTGAGTAATGCAAATTTGAACTTTATAACAAAGGAAGAGCATAAGAATTACAGTCTTATTTGTTATACTTAAACCTATTTGTTTAACCAGTGAGATGAAAATGTTGTTACACAGAACTACTATCTAAGTTACACAGATTTGCTAATACTTGTTTTACAGTTATACAATTCCATTAAATTTGAGTTATGCAAATTACTTTATTACAAAAGAAGAGCATAAGAATTACAGTCTTTTTTGTTATACTTAAACTTATTTGTTTAACCAGTGAGATCTACAATTATACACTATACATTTGTTGTATTTCTAATAAGTACACAACTTCACATTCGACCAGCAGTGTTAACCCAACTGTAGGGTTTGGTGAGGCACTCAATCGTCTTAAGGTAATCTAATATGAAAAGAGGTTCTAACATATATTACATTATTATTATCAGCTATACTATATGCTCTATTACCATTATAACTTACTATTTTCCCTTCCAGCCAAACATTTTTACATGGATCTTTTTTAAACCAAATTGTCTGACCAACTAAAAATGGCTTCTTAAACCGACTACTTTTATTATAATTTATATCATTTCGGGTCCTGGTTTTGTCAAATTCTTTCTCAACATTTAAATTTATTTTTGGCTGCAAGTACTTAGTGTTTACAATTAACTTAGTTCTAAGATTTCTATTGAACATCAATTCAGCTGGGGTGAAGTTTGTCCCCGATACCGGTGTTGTTCGGTAATTAAGAAGTGATAATCTGTAATCTGTATTATCCTCATTACATTTAATTAATATCTTCTTGGCTATCTGTACGCCCTTCTCAGCCATACCATTCGACTGTGGATACCTGGGGCTTGTATAGGTAAAGACAAATCCATTTTCCCGAGCAAAATCTCTACATTCTTTAGAGTCAAAAGGTACATGATCAGATACAATTTCCTTAGGCAAGCCAAAGACCGAGAAAATGTCTGTTAAAACCTCGATAATGGACTTTGCACTCTTATTGCGTATGTGTTTGATTTCTAACCATTTAGAATAATAATCATAAATCACGAGGTAACTTTTCGTTTTGAATTCCATAATATCAGTGGCTATCTTTGTGAAAGGCAGATTTGGTATTTTATGTGAGCGTAAAGGCTCCTTAGTATTGTTATTCTGATGAGTTTGACAAGGAAGACATCGCTTAACAAACTCCTCAATGTGTGTGTCAATGTGAGGCCAGTAATACAGTTTCCTAGCAAGCTGTTTCATTTTTGTCATGCCTATATGACCTTCATGCAAAGTTTTAATAAATGACAATCTTAAATTCCTGGGAACAATTAATCTGTCTTTAAAAAATACCAAATTGTTATCTACTGAAAGTTCACCTCTTATTCGGTGATAATCATGCAGACCGTTAGGGATGTTATTCTTATTAGTAGGCCAATCATTTTTTATAAAGTTCCTTATTGCTCCTAACTCATTATCTTCCGAGCTTTCTTTTATTAACAAACTTTTTTGTTCCTCCGTACATTCCAAATTTTTAGCTAGCCCGACACAGTGAATCACTTCATACATATATGCCTCATCAACATCCTCATTAGAAGTTAAATAAGAGCGAGATAATAGATCTGCTATGTACATTAATTTTCCTTGTAAGTATTTGAACTCTAAATCATACCTCAAAAGCTTGAGTTTTAATCTCTGCAGCCTGGGTGATGGAACTTCATGAAGATGTTTTTTTAACAGACTCTCAAGTGGTTTATGGTCATTTAAAACTGTAACTCTACGGCCATATATATAGTAATGAAATTTTCGGGTGCTCCAAACTACACTAAGCAATTCCTTTTCTATTTGTGAGAACCTACACTCTGCTGGTGTAAGACTCCTGGAAGCATAGCACACAGGTTTGCCTTCTTGCAGTAAACAACAACCTAAACCATCCTTCGACGCATCACATTGTATTGTTATTGGGAGCTTATCATCAAAATTTTGCAGTATTGGGGCTTTACTAATCTTAGTTTTAATATTTAAATACACATTTTCATGAACCTCCGTCCAAAGCCAATCTACATCTTTTTTTAATAATAATTGGAGCGGGGAAGCAACATTTGCCAAGTGTGGAATAAATTTTCTTAAGTAATTGACCATGCCTAGAAAAATTTGTAATTCTTTCTTATTAGTTGGACTTTTCATATTAGTAATTGCAACAACTCTCTCGGGATCTATTTGCATACCTTTATCAGAAAAAATGTGGCCAAAGTACTTCACTTGTTTTAATTTGTACTGAAACTTTTCTTTATTGAACCTAACATTATTTTCTCTGGCTCGACTAAATACTTTATCTAATATTTTATCATGTTCCTGTTCTGTATCTGCACATATTAAGAGATCGTCGCAATACACAATAACACCCGGGATGTCCCCAAAGGCAGCCTCGCTGTATCTTTGGAAGACCTCCGGGGCTACTGATATTCCGAACGGACACCGTAGAAATTTGTAGCAGCCAAAAGGGCTGTTAAAAGTGCACAAATCACTTGATGATTCGGACAATTTTATGTTGTAAAAGCCATCTGACATATCAAGTACTGAAAACAATTTTTTATTACACAATCTGGGGACAATTTCATCAAGAGTTGGTATAAGGTGGTGTTCCCTAATTAACACTTGATTAAGATCCTTAGGGTCGAGACAGATTCTTAATGAGCCATTTTTCTTTTCTATTATTACTAAGTTGCTAACAAAGCTTTTAGGGTGTTCTACCTTCGCAATGACTTGGTGCCTCACCAACGCCTCCAGCTTCTCCGCTAGGCGTGTGAGGAGCGCGTTAGGCACTCTACGCGGGGGTCTCACTACTGGCTCCACTCCAGGTCGAATGCGCAGCTGTAGTTCCTTTTCAAACTCACCTACACCCTGGAAAAGTTCAATGTGTTTATTAATTAGTTGGTCTTTACCATTATTATTAGTTTGCGTGCTGTTTAATACAGGTTCACTTTCAAGGATACTTTTACTTTTCTTTATGGTATCAATTTTCTTATTATTAATTACATCAATATCTATTCACTCAAGTTGGACCATGGACGGTAATCCCAGAATGGGATGGGCATTTATATTAATAATTAAAAATTCAGTAGGGAACACTTTTCCTTCATTTTTATCATATAAATTCAATGTGATTTTGCCTAGTGGCACTAATTTGCCACCCCCGTAGACCTCCAATAACGCCCTTGTCTCAGACATTTTAATATTCTCATCATTGACAATTTTCCTTAATGTGTTTAGGCTCATCACATTAATTTGTGCCCCTGTGTCACATTTAAATGTAACTTTTTTATTTTCTACCCTAAACGTCTCCGTCCACTCAATGGTATCTAGATTGATTGAGTATACTTTGTATACTAGTCACAAATTCTGCACATCATTAATATCCTCAACATTATCATACTGAATGTTGTAAACCCGTTTGGCAGTACAACCCACACTAAAGTGATTTGGCCTATTACACTTTGCACAAATCTTGCCAAAGGCCGGACACTGTCTAGGTCCGTGCTCTGAGTTACATTTTTTACAGTTATAAAATGATTTATTATAGAAGTTACTGACATTTTTGTTGTATAAGGGGGGGGGGGGAACTTGTTTCTATTGTTGTTATTACTAAAATACTTAGCTTTATTATGCTGTTGCCCATTCTCCGCTCTGCCAGACTGGACCGCATGCACCTCCGGGTTGTTGAGAGTCTTGACAAACTCCCTGGACAGCTCTGCAGAGCGGCAGATGTCCACCGCCTTCTCCAGTGTAAGATCCTTAATCTCCAGTAACTTTTGTTGTATCCTTTGTTCCCGCACGCCAATAACAATCTTGTCCCTCAGCATCCTGTCCTTTTTGTCTTGAAAGTTGCAGTTCTCCGCCAGTTTTCTTATTTCCGTGTAATATGCGTCGAACGATTCCCCTTCTTCTTGGTTTCGTTTATTAAGATTGTAAGTATTGATGACTTCGTTTTGTCTGGGTTTGAAGTAGTCGTCGAAAATCTGTATGACGTCTTCTAACTTTTCTTTGTCTTCTGTCTTCAGCACGTTGAAATATAGTTCCTGAGCTTGCTGTCCAATACAATTTATCAAAATTGCGGCTTTTCTGGCTTCCGCCAACTTCTCAAAGCCCGCTGCCAAGATGAAATTTCTAAAAGTCAATTTGAATCTTTGCCATTGTGGCCAACAATTTTCTATGTCATCTAGATTCAAACTTTGTGGCATCTTATATTCCACTGCACACATATTATCCACTTTTAATTCGGTTACTTCTTGTTTGCTTTCACTCATGCTTACTTGTCTGAACCGGCGTATGGCGACCGGCGAAAACGTGTATCTTATTAATCCACTTCAATCTTCGTAATTACAGGTCCGTCGAGACTGCGCCATGTAGTATTATGAGTAAAAACACTGTAGAATGTTTCTAGTTGTTTATTTTAATAAAAACTTATATTTATTAATATATTGTCTTTTTAGTATTAACCCTTCGTCTGTGGGTGGGTCAAAAAGTCGTGAGTTCAAACCTCGGTGGTATCGTAAAGGGCAAATGAAATTGTTTAGAAAAAAAATGCAAAAAGAGGACCAAAAAATGTGGTCAGGATCCTTATCAAACACAGACGAAGGGTTAAGAGACAGTATGTGCCCGTGTAGAGCGGGGTCAGGCAAGGGAGCTGTCAAAGTGACAGCCACAGACATCCAATATTTTGGGGTGCGTTCATAAACGTCACTCCAATACAGGTACCACTGATTTACCTGCCGAGTATATGGAAGCGTTCGAGTTATGTCTGAAATCTGGATATCTGATGTGGAGGGGAGATTTCTACCTTCAGGTTGACGGTGTGGCCATGGGTTCACCAATAGCTCCTGTTACTGCCAATATCTTTATGGAGTGGCTAGAAGAGAACGCTTTAAAAAGCACGCCTGTGGTACCTAGATATTGGTGGCGGTATGTGGACGATATTTTTGCTGTTATCTCTAAAAATGGTCTGCGGGAATTCACGGAACATCTTAACACCTTGCATCCGAAAATCAGGTTCACTGTGGAGGAGGAGAAAGAAGGAGAATTGCCGTTTTTGGACGTCCTGGTTATGCGTAAACCGTGTGGTCGAGTGCATACTACAGTTTACCGCAAGCCGACGCATACGGACCGGTATCTAAGGGCAGATTCACACCATCATCCTTCGCAATTGTCCTCAGTACCGAGAACTTTGATTAATCGTGCCTTGAGTCTGTGCGATCCGCAGCACTTAGACCGTGAGCTGAACCACGTGAAATGTGTGTTGGAAAACAACGGGTACAATTGGAGGCAAAGTAAACGTGTTGCGAACACATCGGCGCGTCGTCGATCGGCTGCAGTGGAAAGGTTGCCCTTATACCTGCCGTACATTAAGGGCGTGACGGATAAAATCGGACACTTGTTACGCCGTAGATATTGCATCAAGACGATTTTCCGTCCAAACACTCAGCTGAGACAATGGTTGCGTTCGCCGAAGGACAAGGAGCCCTTAAATGGTCCTGGGGTATATATGATTCCGTGTTCTTGTGGAAAGAATTATATTGGAGAGACCGGCCGGAATATTTCTACGAGACTCACAGAATACATACGTAGTATGAAAAACCGAGATGGCCGTGGTTCTGCGGTAACGGAACACGTATTGGACTCGGATTCGACGCACTATATTAGGTTTGATAGGGTAACCGTGTTGGCTAGAGAAAAATTCGTAGTTCAGCGGAAAATACGGGAGGCTATTGAAATAAGTCGTCATCCGAACTTCAACCGTGATTGTGGTTGGTCAGTGCCTCCCAGTTGGAAAACGGTTTTGGGTACCGCGTCAGTGGACTGTGTGAACGTGCCCTTAGCGAGTGACGTAGTGAGTGTTGTTTGCAACCCGGTTGGCAAAAGCGATGATAATGAGAACGAGGGTAGATCGTCCGCCGTGTCGCCCCCCGCGCCGCTCCCACCGCCAGCTGCAAGTACCAGAGCAGATAGGGCATTAGCCCGCAGTGTACGACTTGCCTCTGTCGCGAGTGGGCGCTCCTGATGACGTTCTTTGTAAAGAACGAAACATGTCGAGCGAAAATCGACTAAATTACGTGAGTGACCCGTTTTAAATATTATTTAATATGTTCGAGTCTCACGAGAGTTTTATAGTTAAAATCATCTTTGGATAGTTCCTGATAGTCTGGATAGTTTTCTCGCCTCAATTAATCAAATTACATAATATAACATCAAAAACAATTTATTTATTATATTTTATGTGAATGCATTTATAATCAAAGGCATTAAAACACTCGTGTGATATTATTAAGTTTTAATCATTTACAGTCACATACATTGGTTTATACACCCATAGGTATAATGAACACTCCATGATTCGTTTAAGCCGCCTATTTCAACCGCCGTAACGGCTTGAACGAATCCAAACGTCTCTAACAAATCTTTGGTTTTTTTTTTAATTCAGAGACCAACTAGATTCGGCCCCAATTTTTATATCGTTCAGAGATAATATTCGAAATTTAAAAACAATTATAATTATTATCGAAGTCGATGATGTTATGTAGCTATGATAATATTTTCACTGATAAGAAATTTGACGTAACAAAAAAGTTTCTTCAAATGCAGTTTTACAACGCATTTTAGAGGGCTAACTATTTGTAGGGAGGCATATAAAAAATTAAAAAAATCAAAATACCACTTTTGGCATCTCATAGCTATACAGACAACAATGTTAACGTTGTCTCTCACTCAACGTAACTCTGCCCTAACAACTTAACGATCTTGACCCAATTTCTAAAATAAAGGAGTTTTATTTTCCGTAATTTTATTTTGCCCGCTAAGATTATAGCCATTTTAGGGTTCCGTACCAAACGGGTAAAACGGGACCCTATAAGGTAATAACACTCATCTGTCCATATTAACATAATTATACCGGGTTACTAACGTCAATTCAATCGAAAATAGCTCTGCATGTTTCGAAACAACCCGTGTCCCTTATTCATGAGTAATGCGTCCGGCCGCAACGGCTGCTCTGAGCTATTTTTGTCTTTATTGACGTGAGTAACCCGATACAAGTATTTTATTATATCGAATACTCACCGGAGTCTTTTATTTAAATCTCCGCTGTCCGTCTGTCACCAGGCTGTATCTGTATGTAGGTATATATATGAACCGTGATATTTAGACGGTTGACATTTTTACAGATGATTTATTTCTGTTGCTGCTATAACAACAAAATTGTTCTTGAGCATTTGCTTTAACTTCTTCATGTGGCTTAAGGCTGTAATTTAAGGAAACATAATGGCATAGTTAATTCTATTAAATTGTTTTTTTTTTCTCATACTAAACAATTACTTGTTGCATCGACTGCTAATGTAAAACGGGCATTAGAACTAACTTAACTATGTAAGTGACAAATATGACATATCACTGCCATGTCGAATACACATACTCCGTTTACATACTTGCAAATACCATATAAGATGAAATTAAATTAGTAGTTATTTATTAGGTAGCCCAGTGGTTAGGGCGTCTGCCGCGAAAGCAGGAGGTCGCTGGTTCGATCCCAGCCCTGCTCACCGGGGACCTTGGTCACTTTTTCTTTAGTATATGACATCTCTTTCAATTTATAATTTATATATAGTAGTGTGACTACTTAAAAAACAAAAAATCATGAATCAAAACATTTATTACATAAATGATTTGATTTATATATTTAATAAATGATTTGATTCGTGCTTTAAAAAATTGTATAGTAGTTATTTTCTAAATGGAGCTAATTAGAGCACCAGTGTCTTTGAGAAATTAACTTAATTTAAGCTAAAGAATGTGAGGGTAAAAATTGCCCTTATATATAAAGGATAGCAAAGCAGATAAAACACAGTAAAAAAAAGCACTAACGGAATATATTCGATGTTTATATGAGCACTGTTTTGATTCAACTGACTTAAGAAAAGTAAATAAACAATGCCTAGAACGGTAACTATGCAAATACAAATTTGTTATAGTTTCTTCTATTGCCAGTACTATTCAACACAATAATCAATAAGTATCAATCACATTAATCTATTTCAATACAGAATGCACACTTGCATTTATAGCAATTGCTCAAAAACTCTTTGTATAGGTACCTATTTAATTCCCATACAACAGCGAGTTTTTTCCCCCGTTTTTATACATAAATGGCACGGAATTTTTCGTGTGCAATTATGACTCGCGCTTGGCCAGTTTTTTTTATGTAAAATTGTTACTGAACTCCGTTAATAAGTCTTTAAGTTCGCTCTCAATAAATTTTTCATAATTTTTTTGACATCTTGTCACATGTTATTACGAGTTATAATTTAATTTGACAGGCTTGATGGATAGCGTTATTAGGTAATCCGTAGTTGAACCATTTTAGTAGCTAACATTATTTGCTACTTATGCCGCAAAACTACTAACTAAAATCGACATAAATGAAACTTCGACTGAAATAAATTACTCATCATTTGCCTTTACCTACACTATGTGTCACCAGTCATTTTTATCTTTATGAAAAGGTAAGTTCATATCTTTTCATAATATTGGAAATAGTTAATGATATTAATTGATGTAGTAGTTGAGTTCAGTATAACAAAAATGGCTTCTGTCCAGTGGAAAATTTCACCACTGTCAAAGTTTAGTGCATCTTGGGCAACAAGCGTGCGGTCAGTTAAAAAAACTTGGCTCTTAGAGCGATGTTGTACCATTAAGGCTTTGCTCTTGGAAAGAGGAGAGCTCTCTTCGAAAAGCACGCGGGCAGCTATTCTAGAGACGTCCTCGCCATGTTGAGTTACAACCGAAATACTAGATAGTGGTTATAGAGAAATTGTAAGCTTTGTTGACAGCTGTCAACTTATTCAGACGGACGGATGCTTGTGACCGATAATATGAACAAAAAAGTATAAATATACCTAGTTATTGAATATTAAAATACAAGGAAGAAGTAGAGCTATCAAAACGCAAATGAAACATGCATAAGAATTTACGTTCTACCGTTCGATTCGCATTTCCTTTCTACATTGTAGTGGTCATATAAAGTAGACGCACCACCAGTGCTCGAAGCTGCACTAGTATTCAACATAGCCACTTTATGTCAAAACTTTATACTTTACTGTTGTTTGTTGTAAAAAAAACAATAATTTTCTAACAAAAGTTATTTCAAATAATCAGCAACAAAAAGAAACACACAGTATATTTATAATCGGCAGAATTTTTTACCAATAGCACACTGACACTGTAATTTTTCTTCCATGATGTCATTTGTCAACAATCAAAATCTTTTAAGTGACATAAACAAAAACGATACCTAATGAAAAAAATACAAATACAAATACAAATCGTTTATTTCCTTGAACAAAACAATGAACATAAAATACAGAATTAGGCACTGACAAAGGAAAAAGGTATGGGCACAGCTTAGCTGGTTTTAAGCCCATCCAAGGTCAATCAAAGAGGGAGAAATTACAATTTAGGTATAATAAGGCCATGAATAGAATGTAGGTACACAATAATTTTTATAAGAAGTAAAAGTACAACTACTTACCAATTATTTTACTAAACAATGCCTGAAAAAAGAAGAAGGTACATTACATACTAAGTATTGTATGAGGATTTACTTCGTCATGAGTTTTAGTTGCATACAGAATGCTCCAAAGTAACAAATAGTAATTTGTTAATTTCTTTTTAACTACTGCTCGATTGTTATTATACTTTGTATAATATATGGTTCTAAACATCGTAACGCATATATTATGTACGTTTCAGCTATATCCAATGGGTAAGGACATCCTGTATAACTCATACCTATAGGTACTGATCCTTAACTCTCGTGCGTAAGACGTATCTACATTCACCTGCCATAGTTACAGTACTTAAGGCAGGCTATAACTATTACCGCACTAGTGCGACAATGAACACATTAGCTAAGTTGTAATTTATCGCCACTCAATGTGAATTCCCTACTTTTCGCATTTGTATCGTAATGTACTATTTCAAAATTACTAATTAATCAATATTAATTAACTTCGTTCCTAATCAAGCACAAACATATTCCAGCTATTATACTAAACTGTTACAATATGGCTTGATATTGAATTCTACACGTGGCCCCAGCCACGCAGTCCTTTGTGTACCATAAGTTCTACGTAACCGAAGTCGATAGGCGACTACGCGATTCGATAGAGTTTGCATCATTGGTATACTAAACATCTAGAACCCGCGGCGAAATTTCACGCTCCTGATGAATTGTTACTATCACACGTGTGACTTCAAGGCCTTCAGTTACGTAACTTACATATTATCCCCTTATAGATTCGTTGTTGTCAGTCTCCGTCGTCTGTCTATCTGGTTTGAAAATCTTCATTTAATTACGATTGTTATTATGTTTGCATGGTCACGTAAGCACAAAAATCAAAATCAAAATATTTATTTTTCAAGTAGGCATGTTAAAGTGCACTTTTGAATGTCGAATGAAATAGTACATTACGATACGAGTGCGAATAGGAGAAAATTCGCAAAATCGAATTATTATTGCCTTTACACATTGTTTTTACCTGACTGCGCAACGCAAAGCCGGGTAATGTGTTTAACAGTCTATATATGTATGTATGTATGTTTGTTCCTTTGTGTATAACTAGAGATCAAACGCGGGGACAGATCTTGATGATTTATACGTCAATCGATTTGTGTTCTTTATGCAAATATCACTATAGACATGGCAATACTCAAAAAAAAAAAATGGCGACCAAGAGACGCCACACTGTAGAAAAAAAACTATGGACGGATATCAAGTGGGGTATCATTGGATAGAGACTTGACCATCATTATTGAGTTTCTTTCATCATTTTTATTTTTAAATAGATTTTTTGGAACTCTTAACGATTTAAAGTTGCTCCAAGGCGAGTTCTTGCACAGACATAATCTCTCTCTTATGTAAGATATTGTGGACCACGACCTACCGTACTACAAGTACCAATACACCTGCGCCAGTACTCGAAAATTCGCCAGGTGGCTAGATCAAGGGTCAGGGTTGTTGAAGCCCCTTATAAGTACAAGCGAAGTTATGACTTAATCATAAACAATCTGCAGCAGTAGTAACGAATCGATTTTGGTAAATATGTAAATCTAAATCTGTTTTCATTAAACGGTGTATGGATTGTAAATCCAAGATGCGCGCCGTCACAAAGTGCCATATTGCATATTTTTTCATAACTCCCTCAATATGGTTATCAAATGAAAGGCCGTGACTATAATTCGACAAATTTCAAATCCAAAATGTCTGCCGCTACAAAGTGGTCCATTACATATTCTTTAATAACTCCCTTAACATGGGTATCAAATGAAAAGGCCTAAATGGAAGAATATTGGACAAATTAAAAATTTCTGATGTTAAAATGCTCTAGGGGGCTCGTGGGCTCTAAAAAAACAATCACGGCATGACAGCCAGTTTCGTCAGTCTAGATTAAGAATAGAAGTTAGAAGACGTTAAAACAACCCAGGGTGGATCTCCCAGCAAAAAACAACTGCGGTATGACTGCTAACTTTACCCGGATAGGTTCGTTAGTTACGTTTTGTAGATTAAAAAGGCAAATCAGGGACAAAAATCAACCACGGACTGATTGCTAGTTTCTCCTTAGTAGGTTCGTAACTAACTTTTTGTAGATTAAGATTGCAAAGCAGAAGATAGTAAAAGGCCCTCGAAGGGCGGAGCCCCCCACACAAAAAAAACAACTACAATATGACTGCTAGCTTCACCCAGACATATTCGTTACTTACGTTTCGTGGATTAAGAATAGAAGGCAGGCGACGGTAAGAAAGCCTTACAAAAAAAAACACGGCATGACTGCTAACTTCACTCGGGTAATTTTGTTACAAAGTTTTGTAAATAAAGAACGCAAATCAGAAGATATTGAAGGGGGCTCATTAAAATAGTCTTGACCTGGATTTAAATGTAGCCAAACATTTAAATCCAGGTCAAATCATAACGATCAAATATAAGATGCAACTAAAGTACAGAAACAAAACAACTGCTCTTCTTACCCCTGAATTACTGACGCACATGCCCGGGCAAAACTAGCGGTTATGCTGTTGCTGTTGTTAAGTAATATCTTATAGTTAATGTAGTAAATCGAGATTAGACGGTATAAATAAATAACTTTAAAGCAAAAAACTAAAATAAATTTACAAAAAAAGAAAATAACCCGACTGCGTAAAAATATAACTGAAAAGAAAGAAACAAGTCAAGTATCATAATCGGAATTTGTAAAGTGTAAACAACGATTTTAAACAGTCGGGACTGCAAATTTCCTTCAAAATGATATGAAGATAGGTACCTCCTCGCGAACAAAATCAGAACGTCTCAAATCGGATGATAGAACTGGAATTTGTCGAGCAGTTGCACTATACCAAACCTGATTTTCAACATCAGGTCCATTTAGCAAAATTGTGGTCTCATTAAGAAAACGACCAAGATTATGAAAACACCCCAATCACACAAAATTATTGTCCTTGTGAACAAAGACATTAAAAAAACTAAACTGAAGTTTAGTTAAGTCCCTCTTCTATTTGGATGGTTTATTGTTACATTAAAACTTAGAACCGTCACACGGCAAACCCCGTTTCGATGCTAAAGTGCCATTCGCTAGTTAACCCTTACTAATTAAGGCTCAAGTTTCGGTTACAATGTAAACTCCACGGAACAATGAACCAACTCAAATAGACAACTGACAAGACAACTAGATTTGCTTTACTACTGATTTACTTATGTACTTAGTGGGTTTCGTCGGAGTGAAAATGACGCATCTAAATGTGTTTGTAATAATTAGGTGAGCACAATACAAATATAGTACTTATACATTGATATTTGATTTAATATATTATTAGAAAAATCACAGAAATATATGAAAAAGGTAAAAAACTAACTACTTAATTGAGGTCACCGAGGTCCGACCCTTGCAGAAGGGTTCCCATGATGCTGGCTGCGTTCCCCTTTTGAATGGCTATACCTATCCGTTGTGCGAGGAACGAGCCAGATTTACGGTCCCCGGTGACCTCAAACAATATTTTTTGACAAAATACCCACCAATTTACGGACGCCTGAGCACCATTGTCCCAGGGTTTCGACAGCGAAAGCCACAAATATATGCTGATTCGTAAGAGCGATATATTTGCGGCGTTTCGCTGTCTCTGCCACTGCAGCCTGCATATAAATTAAAAAAAAAGAAAAAAAAGTATACATTTAATAGTTCATATATTTATTGTCATCTTTGCGATTAACTAGCGGTGGGTTGAAAAAAATATTTGCTGGCCATAAACGTTCGGGCATATCCACCAGATCCGGCAACAAATGTATGGGGAATTGTCTGGTGGATGCCCAGTGGAAATACTTAGTACGAAGATCTGACGGGTTGCCCGAACATAATATGGCCGCCATTTGTCTTGAATATTATTAAGCTGAATTTAAATGCCCCAATCAGATTCGTGCAAAACTGTTTTTAGTTGTAGAAGATAGGTGTTTCAGGTGACTTAGCCCTCTAGCTAAAACTATAGTTATTTTTTCCTCTGTAAGAATGATTTGAATTTCACAAAAATGTATAAAGTAAGGAGAGGACAGGTAAACTACCCTAAGAACAAGGGCAAATTTTAGATCCACCAAACAGAGCTAAAATAACAATACCCCACTTTGCCCCAGTCCTTTATATTTTCAAAAAAAATGGAAAAGGTTCATATTGTATACGTTTTAGGCGCAGTCAAAATTAAATAACTGGATTTTGGCGCAACGACCAAACTGAGGGTGCGTAGCCAAGATGCCAATTTCACACGAGAGTACGCCATTTTGCTCGGTCCTGCGCAGTTTCATGCCAGCCAAAATCAAATGCACGCACGAAAACAAACGCCATCGTTCTAACTAATCCGACCATTGAATTTTTGTATAGACGGATTAAAAATACAAAAGCCGTTAAAACCTCTATTGTGCTCAATACATTCTATCTATTTCAACAGTTATAGAAAAGGATTACTAAAAGCCTCCGTCAGTACTGACCTACTTACTAACTACGCCAATTTTATGGATTGTTTTTGCGTACACGACAAAGACATGCAGTTAAATAAGGAGTGTTATCACCAACTGTTTGGTGTATATGGTAGTGACCCTGCCTGCTATGCCGATAGTCCTGGGTTAGAATCCCGGTAAGTGCATTTATTTGTGTGATGAACACAGATATTTATTCCTGTATTTATGTATTTGTATATTATATATATCGTTGTCTAAGTACCCGTAACTCAAGCCTTCTTGAGCTTACTTCTACGAACGGGACTCAGTCAATTTGTGTAAGACTGTCCTGTAATATTTATTTATTTATTATTTATTATCACATCTTTAACTTCGACCCGTCCGTAGGTCCGTATATATAAACACTTTAGAACGGATTAATCGCGTTTATTAACACCATGATCCTACGTTTCGAGCCCTAGGATCATGGTGTTAATAAACGCGATTAATCCGTTCTAAAGTGTTTAATTTCAATGAATAACAATCGCGGTAACAGAAGACAATATTCCGTATATATAACTTATTTACCTCTGGGTAAAAGGAGTAAGAACATTTCAAACTCACAAACATTTTGTATACCCGCATTTGAAATGTTACCATATCGTAATGATCATTCAAATTATATTAGGTATACAATACAATACAATACAATAACTCTTTATTGCACCTCAAAACAACAAAAATAACACAAACTGGTATAGATTACACATGAAAAAGAGGCAAACAACAGGCGGTCTTATCGCTAAAGAGCGATCTCTTCCAGACAAACTTTGGGTAGAGGAGACACTACACTAAGAAAAGTATACATACAGTAGGTGGTGCAAAATTGGAAAAAGTATTATGTGAGAACCAAAATATATGACATAAACAAAAAAAACAAATCTACAAAAAAAAGAAAACAAACACACACACACACCAACACGCATATTGATTTCTAAGTAAATATATTTGACATAATAAGCGACTTACTCGTATCGGCTAGCGATAATCTGGACCCCTTTACTGAAAAGGACCACAATATACCTTAGCCATTATTTATTATTATGATTTAGATTACGCAAAAATATAGAAAAGTTGCGATATAATGGGAAAATGTGATTTCCTCTTACAGAAAAACGTCTCCACTATTGTCAAGGTCTCTTAACAATAAGTAACGACAAATGTCGGAAATATTTTATAACGTTTATTGATTGACCGTGCCCTCCTAACCAATTGAATGGACAAGAAAGCCGTGTGTTATCTCGTTGTGAAAAAGTCACTTAGCGAGGGGAGGTCCCGTGTCGATACTTACCATCATTAGTTATTTCTGACACTTCTCAAGTCAGCGACACTTTATAATATCCTTTGTTGAGGGTAGAAACTTGACATAACTTGAGCAAAGTTCGTAATGTTTGTGACAGACTAAATTATTCTATTACGTCGCGACGGCTCTGACAGAGTGACGAAGATTTACTTAAATATTTTTGGTTGCAATGCTTTTTTTTATTATCACCTAATGATTGACTTATTTAGCTCGTCGCGTTGTCAATCTTGCTGCAGGTTAACGCACTTGCGACACCTCTGGTGTTGCGGGTGTCCATGGACGACGTTAATCGCTTACCATCAAGTGATTCGTTTGCTCGTTTGCCCCCTATAGCATAAAAAAAAAAAAAAAAAAAAAGGTTAGAAAGTTTAAAAATATTTATTTATGCAGGTAGAATAGATGTTCTTAACAATGATTGCTAACAGATCAGACACAAGCATGATTTAACAGTTGAAACAGTAGTAACTAACTGTGTATTTACTTACCATCTTCACTCAAGTACTTCCATCTGGACTCAAATACCAAGATTGATGCCAAATTATATAAAATACGTTTTTTGTTTGAAAGTCTTAATTATAACCAATTAAATTGAAGAAAGTTTCCATCTTCGTGTGATAAAGAGGAAGAAACTTAAAACACTTGAGATAATACCATTAGTTTAATGAACATCACAGTAGTCGTTTAAAATACAGTGAGTTATAAAACAAGTTTGTAAATAATGAGCAGGGTTCCAGTAGATAAGTAAAGAACTGATTTAAGCTAACTTCACAATGGAAATTATAATGATACACGTATGCTTTTAGTTTAAAGGCTACGGTATATACAAATATAATATTAAAGTAAAAGATATTCATACCCGTATGCATGTGTATAATGTAGGTATGTAAGGTGCTTCCAAATCTGTTACCGATATTTTAACAGATGAGAGTAGGTACTCGGTTCCTGGTATAAAACATTATAGGTTTTAAGATTTTGTTTTAATGGAAAAACTAACTTCATTCGTAAAAGCACCCTGTTAATGTAATTATGAAATGAGAACTCATTGAACAGGTTCTAGTACCTTTTTTACCTAACACCTAACTGGCAACTTCGCGTCGATAAATCAAATACTTTTTTGTCTACTGACATAACAATTAGTGTTAAACGTCTTGTCAGTTAAACGCACAGGCAGATTATTTTTAGACGGTTTTTTTTGTTCTAAAACCAAAAAATTGAAAAAAAAAACTTTCCATTTAAAGTTAATTGTTTTAAATAACGTAAATCAATAACTAATTTAGGAGCACCTTAGAAGGGATGGCTATTTGTGTTTTTATTTCTTAAGTTTTCATGACGTAGTTAATAAATAATAAATATACTTAATAAATATTTTCGGACAATCTGATACAAATCGACCTAGTCCCATGCTAAGCTCAATGAAGCTTGTGTCGTGGGTCCCAGACGATGAACTATACATTAATAGATAGATACATATAAATACTTAGATAGAAAACATCCATTACTTAGGAACAAATACTCGTGACAAACACGACCTGACCTGCTTGGCTGTTTCGTAGGCAGGGTCACTACCGACTAGGCTAGGAGGCCGTAGCAGGAATTATTGATTGACGAGATTTGGATAAGTCCGTATGTTTTACTGTTTATCCTAACCAAATACTCGTAATGGTGACCTAAAAAAGGTTACCAGGGCAAGTAATTTCCCTGTAACGTTACTAGTACCTACCTAATATTCCAAAAATAAAGCAATTTACGAAATAACTAAATACAATCAGACAGACGGACGGTGGAGCCTTAGTAATGTGGTCCCGTTTTACCCTTTGGTTACAGCAGGGTTAGCATGGTTGCCATTTTATCGCTTATCACGCTATGCGTCACTTTCGCACATACATACTTGTTAAAACGTGACAGCAACGTCGGTAAACGATAAAAACCCGACCATCATAGACTAGCAGAACCGTATAAATGACAGCGCCCGCGATATACTGTCACGGCGCACTTGTGCTATAGCTACTGCAGTTAAACTGTACAATGCGACATAGTTTCGCCAAGCAAACTCTTGCGAGTTTATGCATGCAAAATGGTTTTATACCAGGAAATATGGCCCTCGAGTGCGCGCCTGAGTTAATTGCTGTCAAACCCGTCTGCTAATGAGGATGCGCTACTTATCGCTAAGCGACGTAAGTCACTTCACGACGGGCGCGAAATTCTCAGACGTTAAACAACCCTTTATGAATTTAAGTCCGCGAAACTATTACACATCAACTTCTTTTGCTTCCTAGCGTTTTCCCCGGTTATGACTTATGACACGGTCCATGAGGCCTGGGGTCCGCTTTATTACACAACATCATATTTAAATCATTGTTACAAGATTTTATCATTAGCAATTTTGAATGCGATACCTACTTAACTCTGAATTCACATACCTACTTAATAGTTGTAATGCTACTAAAATAATTTTGTAAAGCTTATCTCATTAGACCGCCCCCGCGGACCGTCCCGAAACATGTCGAGCTATCTTCGACTTTATAGACGTGAGTAACCCGGTCTAAGTATATTAATATTTATCTCATTAGAGGTAAAATGTTTCAATTACAATTTAAAACGGGATATGCCATGGACATTCGTTTCAATGATCACCCGATAATTCCGTTTAAAATTGTAATGTAAAATAAAATTGATATGTTAAATTAAAGTAGTATTATTGCCATGTTAACTTAAAAAGGTAGAAGAATTTGTCACATCACAGCCAATAGTAGTTTATGCTACTGGGACATAAGAGCTATGAAAATACGAGTGTAGATTTATGAATCGAGCGATAGGATCAGATGAGTTTTAAGGCCTAATTGTGTACATTTGCATACACTACTTTATCTACAAACATTTTCATATTACTCATATTCATTTATTCATAAAATTACACAATTTTAAATGTCAAAAATAAATTTAAAATGAAATAAGAATGTCAAATAAATCATGTAAATTACAATTAAAGATTAAAATAACAAATTATATAAAATTAAAATTTAAGATTAGGCATAAATATTAGGATTTGCATTCAATTTAATTAAATAATTATCATATCCTAGCATGTCATAAAATGCTTCTTTTGTTAGCCATTTTCTTAATTTCGTGTTAAATACCGTGTCATCTTTAATATTTTTTAAATTTTCGGGTAGTTTATTATAAATACCTGGCCCTGCAATAGATATAATTTTCTCGGATTTGGCAAGTCGGCAACATGCTTTTGCTAACATATTTTTATTTTTCTCTGCAATGCGTGCACTATAGGCATATTTTGTAGGGAATAGTTGTAAGTTCGCCCTAACATATTCAAGTACGTAATACAGGTATTGTGATGTGAGTGTCATGATGTTATTATTTATGAAAAGTTACCTGGCGGGGGTTCCGTATGGAGCGTACGAGATGGTACGTACTGCGTGTTTTTGCAGAATGAACACACGCTGCCATTCCGCTGCTGTGGCCCAGAATTCAAGTCCGTACGTAACACATCACTGAGTGAAATAATGAGAAAAAGCAAGACCTAAGTTGCTGGTGAGGTAAGATACGCGCCAATCTACTCAATGCGAAACAGGCGCCTGACAATTTTCCACACATTAATGTGCGCATCCCATTTCAGGGCAGAGTCCAGGGTCACGCCTAGAAACTTGGTGCTATTGAGTAGCGGCAGCACCGCACCCCCCACGCTAACATTGAGTGGACGAGGAGGAGTTAGCGGAAAACCAACTCTGCAACCTGGTTACCTCTGACGCAATCGTAGCCTCAAGCATATTATTAGTGTTTAAAATGGATTCAGAAGCCGACGGTACTATAGTAATGCGATAGAGAATGCAAATTCTCCCTGTCAATCAAAAAACTGATTAACGGAGAGAATTCGCATTCTCTCAGTCATCATCTTAACCCTGCGAAAACGAGTGCTGTAAAGGGCTCGAAACGTAGGGTCATGGTGTTAATAAACGCGATTAATCCGTTCTAAAATGTTTAATTTCAATGAATTAGAATACTTGCTGAAATAGTTCCTAGACTTACAACACTTAACAGTGTTGTTACGCAGTTGACTTAGCTAACTACGCAATTTAGGACTATTACGAGTTCCTGAAAGCATTACATATTGTTTAATACATCATTTCTCACTCAGGACGACGAGTTGGTAATGCTGGTATAATAATTATTATGTTGGTATAGTTATTTGGTATTATAATAAAAGCTTTATTTTATATGATTGAGGTACGAAACTATAAAATGCACAATATGGACTAGTAGAATATTCACCTTTTAATGTAAGAGCCATTCATCAGCAGCATGAATTATATATCATGCAACAGTGATATAATAAGAGTTCTTAAAACTTGAGAGTCGCCGTTACAAAACGAGACCAAGTCAAGTTTTGTGATAAAAGACCCGAGAGCTTTAAGAACTAATCATGAGGTTGCATACGCTAGTTTCTTTACGACAGCTAAAATAGCGAAAAATGCAATATCTCGAAAGCTGGCAGAATGTGGAAGATGTCGTATGCGCACTAAAGAAATCAAATAAAAATCAACAGTGCTAATATAATGTATGAAAATCCATAGGAGCAGTGTTCTTATGGAATACCATAGACAACGTTGTAATGTATACTTTTTTGATATCGCTGTCAGTCATCTAATTGACAGATAAAAGTGCTGGAATAGAAAAAGTATCTATAAAGCACGGTTGTTCGTGTTAGTGTCATATAATTTGAATATATGAAAAATGAAATTAAATGAAAATTGTTTATTTCAGAGAAAATGTACAGTTTTATTCATTATCCTGTCCTCCACACTAGGCAATGCCTGTCCCGTGGAAAAGTGTGTGTTGACATAAACTGTATTTTGGCTTTCGCACAGCCGATGTGGACCATTACCTCGAAACAGTAGTGGTTGGCATTGTACGTTGATGTAGTTTGGAGGTTATTCCGGCGCTATTTAATATATATTTTTAACTAACGGGGAAAATTTTAAAAATGCAAATATAGGGGTCTCGGCAGCGAATACAAGTTTGTTCCGCTCGGCGTCGAGACCCTCGACAGCGAATACGACTTTGTTCCGTTCGGCGTCGAGACCCTCGGCAGCGAATACAACTTTGTTCCGTTCGGCGTCGAGACCCTACCGGCGACCGTAGAGCTGGCAGCTTCCTCGCCCAACGCATTAGTATTGCAATACAGCGAGGAAACGCTGCCAGCGTCTACAGTACCATGCCGAGGGGGGGAATATTTACTTTCACATTTATTTTATTTTAGTTTTATGTGTTTTTGTTGTTTTTAACAAGTTGTTGTCCTTTCTAAGGCACACGATCCATTCACGCCTATGTATCCTGGACTACCGTCTTGTCCTTCCTCCAGTTCAATCCTACCACTCGCAGCTCGCCATCTACTTATGTTCCACCGCCACGGTTGTACGGGCATCCCCATGCTCGCTTACCACCTTCAACCCGCTGCTCAAAAGCTAGAAATAGGGTTACTGGCACAAATTATAAAACAAAAACTGGTACCGCAAACTGAAAGACGCAGGCAAACAATCTATAAATTATATTCAATGTAGGTAGATTTCGACTGTCAAAAACTACATAAAATATGATTACACGTAGTTACAACATACACAGTTAAAACCAGTGATGTGAACTACTACGATACGATATATTAACGCTTTTCCGTGATCCTTAAAATATTTTAAACTTTTTTTAAATTGTCAAAAACATTGAATTAATGTCCGTTGGTTCTGACCAGATCGTTTTGTTAGAAATTAAAAGGGAATTCTTTGAACAATTTACTACCATAAATTGCATTTGCCGAATTCTATGAATTTTTCTTTTATTTACGACGTGTTAAATGGATTCTCTCTGAAAACAGTATCGAGCGTTCCGGGAATAAACCCCGCCATTCATGCAAAACCAACCGCTGACAAAACTCGCGTGCCCCGTAAAATATTATTGTGGGCAACTTATTCACGTCATAAAGCAATGGACATTTGTACTAGAGTTTGCTCCCGGGACTGATTTTGTAAGGCTACAACCGGGATTTTCGGTACATTCAGTACTTCATTTCAGGATTTTGTATTATGAGAGCATACCCTAAAGGCTGACTCACACCCCTCTGATCCGATCCGGGACGATCTATTAGTTTCTATAGAAAACGTCACACGTCACACATCAAGTCAAATATTGTGGGACAATCGTACATCGACCTAGTCCCAAGGTAAGCTCAATAAGGCACGTGTTGTAGTGTGGATACGAGTACTAGACGACGACATATAGGTAATAGATAGATAAATATAAATACTTAAATACATAAAAAACATCCATACCATACATAAAAAAATATTCGAGATTTATATATATGCGGTATTTAATTGTGATTAAGTACATAAATAAATGACCTGCCCAAGATTTGGACCTGCTTCGTAGGCAGAGTCACTATCAACTAGACTAGGGGTCGTCATAATTACGTGATTCTTTCTATAGGAACTGACAGAGCGTCCCTGATCGGATCGGATTGGTGTGAGTCAACCTTAATTTGCACATTAAGAAAACAGAGTTTTATGAGTTTTTCCAAAACTCAAAACACTCTGTTAGAAACAACAACCAATAAATAAAATTATAAATTGGGGAGTATTCTGGCTTTCTGGAATGTCTTCTATCCGTGCATCATTTGGGGCATTATATAGCTGTTTTAACATAAAGAGTTTCTGGTTAGATAAGCAAATCCTTCACCTGCGTGCCGCGTGCCCGCGTGTTAGATTTTTGAACTCTCTTTTTCTAAGTCACTACGGAAATCCTACGTACTTCCAGTTTTTATAAGTATAGTATCTAAGACCTTTCAATATTAATTTGATGCCTTGGAATCCATATATCTTAAGATCTAAAATTAAGTGGATGTGCATTCGAATATATTTGACACGGTGTATGTCTAAAAGGTAGAGGACACTTTGTATAAATAAGTGCATCATAGATTTTATATACACAGAAAACGTTCACAACTCAGGAACCAATATTCGTGATAAACACACAAATACATGCCCTTAACAGGATTAGAACCCGGGACTTCCAGCTTCGTAAGCAGGGTCACTACCAACTAGGCGTTAGGGGGCGTAGGGTAAAGAGGGACCAATGTATAACATGAAGAGTTTCTTTTTTCACTGAGATATTTGTTTTGTGTGTTCCTCGATTTCTCTAACTATAAATAAACAATAAATAAATACTACGAGTAAGTGACAACCGCTTACAAAACGGAATAATCCCAAAGTTACTTCTTCTCGAAGGTTCTTTGTTGGTTGCATACAATAGTACGCGGTCGCCACTCGAGAACCTTTCCGCCCCAACGGCCATCGGTTCTACGTGCAATGTGCCCCGCCCACTGCCACTTAAGTTTAGCGATTCGGAGAGCTATATCGGTTACTTTGGTTGTGCTGTGTGACTGCATAAATATGTCTATAATATTATACAAATAAAAATTCAGTATTAGATTTTAACTTTTAAACAAACTGTGTTTACAAAATGACATGAGTATGGATACTCCGGGTGCGTAGCCAAGATGCCAATCGCTCACGCTCAGTCGCTAACGAAACGCAACTGTCATTGTCACACTAATAAGGAAGAGTGATAGAGAGAGGTACGAGTAGCTACGATACGTTATTAAGCGTGAGCGATTGACATCTTGGCTACGCACGCTGATTACCATTTGTCAAAGTTAATGAGTCTTAAACTGGTACTAAAATTAACTGGCAGGTGAAAAGCGTCAAGTTGTCATTTTAGAGGACAGTGATGTATCAACGTGAAATTACCGCTTGCGGGTAATTAATTATTCTTGATCGCTTCAGCCCAATCATTAAGTGATTATGACATGAATAAATCAGAGCACTTTAACGGTAAGATCACGATTACGTTATAAATCATATTGTACTTATGTATAGTCTGACTATCAGCAGAAGTAGCTGAGCGGGTGCGGTGTTAAAAATTATCAGTACACACTCTTGTTGTTGTGTCTTAAGGCCTCATCACACTTGGGTGATTTGAAAGTGATTTCTATACAAAACACGTACGCGGCGAATCCGCGAAGTGTTCGCCTCCATACAAAACTCGCTCGCAATTCGCAAATATGATAACGCTCTTAGTCCTAAGATAATTTTGAACAACTAGCCAGCTTACTACATTTGCTGCTGACCTTAGAAGACCTACTACGTCATGACACCCGGACTCGCCAGGAAGGGAGTGTCCTAAAAACTCTAGGTTGACTTAATAAAGCCTGTCAACGTCAAGTCAGCGCTTTTAAGTCACAAGTCCTTAAATTGACTCTAATCTCACAATATTGGATGCGAACGAGTCGGACGACCTCAAAGTAAATGAGAATAGAAAATTGCTTCTCGGTTTCAGAACAATTTTTCTAGTATTTAAGAAGCCGGTTGAAACAGAGGATATTAACTGGGGTTCGCGGTCGTAGGGTTTTGTGTACACGTGTTCGTTACCCGTCCTGCTCGTACAGTCGGGTACACGTGTAATTAAGTTACTCATATTCCCACATTTACTGTACCCGTGTGTTCGGGTTCTTAGTACCTTCGGGCTTAAGAACACGTGTTGTGTATAAGGGAGCTCTAATATTAACGCCGAAAAGACATTTGTCCAGTTTTACCAACACCCTACAGTGAAGTCAAAAATGATAATTTTCTGAAATGGCGGGCCAATGATTTGCACTTTATATAATGTATTTATCATGAATGCGATTACTTGCCATTGTGCAACAAATCATTGTGTGCAGCATCGACAACTGCCATATCTCTCTCACGCACTGCCGCGTCCGAAACACGCTCCCATTTAATTAAATGAACTTTATTAACGGTGTTTGTATTATTTTAGTATTTAAACGAGGCTCAATAATTATTTATTTATTTATTCAATAAGTTAACACGACATTACAGCATACGCCAATGCGTCATGAAACTAAGACAAATGATTAAATATAAACACAAAAACAAATATGAAAACAAATTTAAAAATATATTTAATTAACTAAGATTTAGGCGACGTAACAGCGTGGCTCCGTTGCGTCGTCTGAACCGGCGTAAGATTCGGCGGGGGTTTGATTTTGTAACGGAACCTTCGAGCAACTCAGGAGTCCAACACATTATGTTACTTTTTCGGGGGGGGGGGGGGATTCTACTTCGGTAGAGGGGTATCGATACTGTATGACGTGTCCCCTCTCTGTGATGCTTGAAAATCGGCATAAAATACCGTCATACTTTAAGTAGGAATTTCTAAAGTACACAAGTTTTAAAGTACAAAACGTTTTTTTCGCATAGTTGCAGTAATATTTTCTTCTTTCATCTTGTAAATTATTACGATTGAACACAATGCACAAACCAGTCTTATCTGAAAACTATCCCGACAGTGAGCTGTTATTACTTAGACAACGTTAACAAAAACAATACCTCAGAGACATTAAAATGCAGGCAGCTGTATAAGCAGTATAAACACCGTTCCCATTTGCAATGATGAGAACTCATCCTAGTAGAAAAAGATACGGCAAGTTATCATTCAAAACAAAACTGCAACGATAAGCACTCTTTTTAAAAATATTTTAAAACACGAATCAAATATTTTATCATTGTATTAAAATTATTGGTCACTTTTTCTGTAGTAAATATATGACATATCTTTCAATTTTTCACTCTTTCTAAACGTTAAACGATAAACCTACCTACCATAACCCTAGTTTCTTAGGTAACTAAGTTTTATCTTAATAGTTATTTCGGGTTCCGTACCAAAAAGGAATATGAAATCATAACATTACATATTTGGTAAAACACTTATTTAAACTTTCACGATTTTCACACATTATAAATTGACCGAAACGGGGCTTAACGGGTCGTTTTGGTCAATTTATAATATTACATATTTGGTATCCAAAATCCTCTCAAAATTACATTTGTAATTTAATCGCTTTAGGAGGACATGATACCACTCAGGTAAATCAAATAATAGTACATTACTGTTGAGACCATGATTTAAGGGATTGCTGGACGAGTTCGGGGTAGACGGTAATTGCCACAATGGTTGCAGTGCGGGAAAGAGACCTGGAGGAAGCCCTGAGAAGAGCAGCGATAACCACAGAACTGTCAGTAAACCGCATACGGCTCCTTGAACTGAATGTAGCTTTGCCGTAAACTGAAGCAGTCGTTTTCATCGGGTGGGGGTAGAAGGTGTATGCCGGTACAACTATATATGTATGTGACGGGAGAAGGAGTCCAGATCAAATCAAATATAAAATATCTTGGCCTTTGCTTACGCTTCTGAAATTTAAAATTTATTTACGGAGTTAACCGTTACAGGTTATGCGCAAAAATTTCATACGGTAAAATCGTATGTAGTATTACACGCACAGATGATGAATGCGGTACAGGAAGAAAAAACCTTGGAAGATTACGATTCTGAAATTTAAAATTTACTTATTTACGGAGTTAACCATTTCTCAGGCTGACGGCAACACGGCCGTTTATGCAACCACTAAGGCCCACTTGCACCCGAGAGTCAGCCGCTAACCCTGAATTGAGCTGTCAAACTCCATACAAAAAAACGCTTAACTCCGGGTTATGTGGCTAACTCCGGGTGGTGTAAGTGGCCCTTAGCCTATTAATGAAAAATTTGATGTCCACAGATTTTTTGACGGTCTCTGAAATCGTAATTTCAGGACCATTTTGTCCGCGCGTGGGAATATCATGTTAAAGGACGTAACAACAGGAGCCAAAGATGAAGAAATATCATAGACTCATACACAGACTTCATTATTTATGAGCTATGGAGGACGGCAAGCAGGTAAGTTATTTAATAATAGGTACCAATCCGGCGGAGGCTTTATGAATAGTCGTGGACGATACGAAGGTCGCGGTTATTTAGAACGAAACTGTGATACTCGTCTGGAATGTCAACTTACTGCAAAGGCAATAATTCCAGACGTCCCAATAATTATAACCGGCGCGGGCTACATTTTAATTTCCAACAAGAACCAGCAGAAACCCCCCAAACGGACACTACAGGTGAATCGATTGCTATAGCCCACCCAAGAGTCGACACAGTAGTTTCGTCCCTAATAAGGAGTACATTAAATGTACTTTACACGTGTCATAATTGTAGCTCGGTAGAACTTGCACTCAACTCACATTATCTTCTTACTAACTCAAAACTTACTAACTAACTCTAACTTAGATGGTTAGTTGACTCCGGCGCCTCGGTGAGTGCCGTGAAATTCGAAACGGTACGACTTATGAATATTCCTATCCATAAAGAGATTACAGATAGAACAGGAGGCGGCAAAATAAGACCAGCGTGCGTAGCCAAGATGCCAATCGCTCACGCTTAGAAGCGTATCGTAGTTATCTCTCTCTATCACTCTACCTTATTAGTGTGACAATGATAGTTGCGTTTCGTTCGCGACTGAGCGTTAGCGATTGGTATCTTGGCTACGCACACAGAAGGTTATGCTTACTTAAATCATCTCTCATCTCTTAAATCATTTCTCTGTAAATCATCAGTGAAACATAAATTATACGTTATTAAAAATCTACCTTGTCCAGAAGAGGGTATAATAGGGCGTAATTTTCTTAAAAAATATAAATGCCGTATACAATACGAAACTGACATACTTAGCATAGACACAGATATCTTTGATAGAGATACAGTTCTGTTACACTCCATTTAAGAACAGGGGCATTAGGAAATAATAATTATGTTATAGTACCACCGCGTGCGAGAAAGTATTTTTACTGAACAACGGCATTAACGGAAGAATGCGTGGTAACAACCTAACATGCTATGCGAAGGGGTATTTCTAGTAAGCAGGAACAATAACACAACCCCAAAACGGAAAATTGTGTATTAAAATATTCCTCCGAAGACCACGCACCCACTCCGACGTAGACGTAGGGGGAGAAGGCGAGCACAGTATGCTGCTGCTACGCGCCAGTTCCCTCAATAATGCGTATGGGATTTGTGACCCACGTATAGGAGAAAGGTAAAAAAAAGCGTTTCTGATCCTCTCTGATATCGTTAATCCAGCTTGAGTTAGCTGGGCTGTTGGGGGACGTCGTGGTGGAATGTTCGCGATCCCATGGCGTTCCCCATTCGGCAGTGCGAGAAACGTCAGTTTGGAGTTAGTGGGTAGGCCTTTTCCCTCCTTCTTACTAGAAGAGAGGGTTGGGAGATAAGAGTCCCTCATAACCCCAATGCCTGTATATATGCAGGCCCGGGGTATGCGTAAAGGAATTCCCACAACGTAAAAAAAGGCCAAGAAATAATGTTAAAACAAAAAACTTCATGTCTTCATTTCGTGACATTAACGCATACATTTCCGAGTATGTTTAAAAAAAATTGGAATCGTATTAAACAATATGTAGGGCACCCAGGTAAAAACGTCCAATTGGACGCCCTGGAGCGACCAGACCCTGAAAGATCTGCCACCCTCGGGGGTACTCTGGCGTAAAGTGTCGCAGGACAGGGCAAAGTGGCGTTCTCTTGTGTCGGAGGCCAAAATGCTCTTTGGCTCACTGAGCCAGTTAAGTAAGTAGGGGTTTACTAATATATCGCCAACAACAACTTTTACATATTTTTTCCATACACGTAACGTGGGGGATGATTTTATTTTTCGTTTCAACACTAAAGTGTGAGGTATCATAATTTTAGTCAGGAAGGTATTTAAAACAGACTAGAAACATTTTTTACAGTGATTTTTTTCGAAAATAATCGCTCCAGAAGTTAAAAAGTTCCCTCTAACTTTAAAACAGCAAGTCCAAAAAATAATATAAACTCATGAAAATAGAGTTTTATGCTGACTTTCAATGAAAATTATTGTGAACTTGGTTAGTTAAGCCACTTAAATTTTTGTTAAAAAAAATATCGTATTTTCTAGGTTAAAAGGGCGTATAACTCGTAAAAGCTGCAATGATACTCCTTTTTTATTATAAAAGTATTTTTAACCGACTTCGAGACTTTGACTGAGGCAGTTATATTTTTGTCTGTTTGTATTTTTTTATGTAGGTATTTTTCACCGATTACTCCGAGCTCCGTTGTCCGATTTGGGTGTTTTTTTTCATTCTAAAGGAAAAATGTGATGCTGAACTGATAATGTCATCGATGAATATGATGATTACGGTATTGTCTTAGATAAATGAAGCAACAATCTTGGGAAAACCATAAACTTGGTAAGGTAGACCTGATGATGGAGACCAGGGATGGCATGTGGAACTTCAGATACATAACATCTTCCAAATAGGGATGACGACTAGGTTGAAAAAGTATTATTCTATTTAGTCCGTCAGTTAGATTATCCAAATTTATAAGACACGTGTTTTTTTCTGTTTCAAGTAAACTAAAATGGACGACGATACAGAGCATCAAAGATCCCGGGTGGGGGCTTGTGACGTCACTTAGAGGTAAGAACCGTACCTAATTGTGACGTCGAACGAAACGTTAATGCATTGTATTTCCTTCGTTTTTCATTTGACGAACAAAATAAAAAATACGTGTCAATAGTTTTTTAATAATTTTACGGACGGACTAATTAGAATGTATTTGTCGTCTAGCCTATTATTGAGCAAATCTTTCTTTGGTAAGTATAGTTGAATCGGGCGGCAAAATATTTATGTTTTGGTAAGCAAAAATACCTATTTGGGCGGCAACTTATGGTCAGCAAACATTTTATAAATTAGTTCGCATTTAATGTCACTGAACGGCTCTAAATTAATATGGTCAGCAAATTAACAGTTTGAGCTGCTTTAGTCGACCCACAATTTATTAAATATTGGTAAGCAATTAGTGGGTAAGCAAAATATTATATAGCAAAATATATTTAAGCAAATAATTAATCTGATCTGGGTTTTCGCTCGCTCGGCTCGCGTACTGTTTGGTCGTAGTTCAACCTAACATCATTTTTCGTCATGCTGTTATTGTTTTTAAGTTACCTATATCTTATAGTTAATTAAGTTAATAGACATCAGGTGGAATAATTTTAAAGAGGTTTGTGCTGACGGGTCCCGACTGTTTAAAATCGTGTGAGGTAGCGCTTACCCAAATATTAAGGCCAGTTTTATTTTACAAATTTTTACTATGATACTTGACTTGTTTCATTCTTTTCAGTTCTGCTTTTATGCAGTCAGATTTTTTGATTTTTTAATTAATTTATTTTATTGTTTAAAAGTCTTTTGATTTCGTCTATTGTGACGAACGGTAAACTACGGAACCGTACACCGAGCATGCTCTTAGCCAGTTTTTTTAAATTGTAACGTACATATGACTAGGTATATAATTGTATCTACAAAAGTCAAAGTTCTAGAAAGAGTGGAAGCTGAAAGCATATTCAATATGAATAATATTAAATATGAAGAGTATATAATATATACTATTCGTAGTTGATATATTTTCTGTTGTACTTGGCAAGCTAATTTCTGATAAAATTTGGTATATTAGCTAACCTTCTTTTTTTTCATTGTATCATCGAGCGATTCGGAGAAAACAATAAATATGCTATTTTGATGCACATTTCAAATTCGTAATGTAATGTAATGTACTTAATATCCTAATCTTTTGTCAAATGATTTCATTGTTTCAAATATAAGCTAAATATTTGCGTTATTTTAAAACACTATAGAATAAATTATGAAAATATTAAATTAAGGGCTCAACTAGATACAAATAAATTGCTTATCACCCATTTATCTACCTCTTCAACATTCCATGCATCGTAAACTTATTGTTAACACATTAAAATGCTGGAGATAGCGAACATTTGTTTCTCGAGTTGGTATCGCCCGGCTTTTCACGAGCCCGTATTCAGCCTTTGTTTTCCTTTTGACAAAAGACGCACCTTTGCGAAGGAAACCCTGCCTGTTATGTAAATTAGGAACTGTACCATACTCGTACGGCTTGTGATGTAAGTAGCCGGGTGTGATTTAATTATTTGATTAAAGTAGCTAGTTGAAAAAAAAGATTTAAAACCCGACTTCGTCGGTAGCACCAAAATTCACTACTTAGATAATTTTCATACCTTGTTTTCGCTCGCCCTAGACAAATCTACTGCCTAAAAGCGAAAATGAAGTCGGAAGGGGCCACCAACTCAAAATGGCACTAAGAGACATGTAGCGCGCAATGCTCGGGATCTCCTTGCGAGGCAGAATAAGGAACGAGGACACCACCAAAGTAGAAATTAGACAACAACGCGCAAAATTTATAGGTACCTAAACTGACAGGGTCATGAATTAAATCTTTGAAGAAGACTAAAATATGATAATTATTTGGATGGCGCCAGCAAAATAAAATACCTTAAATTAATTTAATGACTTTATTTTATCTTCTTTTGCTTTATAAACAGCCATCAATCCGATGTTCCAAGTTTACGTTTCTAAATTATACATAGCTAAGTAGACAAATAAATGAGACAAGGCCAAGCGAATGATGAAATAGCAAGGTGATAGTTTCCATGCGCCCAACGCCTATGCCAAACGTAGCAACAGCGTCATCTACCCGGACATTGCAGCGTCATATGTGGTCTTAACACTGCTGGGATATTTACTACCCTCTGCTGTAAGTAATAAAATCTCGTCGTTTTCAGATACTTACCACGCGCAGGAATCCGTACGTGTATAACAAAGTATTCTGTTTTATGAGTATAATATACGCGAGCACTCAATTCCGAGTCCGCGAGGGCCTTAGGGAGCTTAATGAAATTTTTTCATTACTTACACAGCATATTTGCACTGGGACAATACTGTCCTGCTGCAGACAAAAGTATGAGTCATTGAAATACGTATCAAATAGCGTTTTTGGAGTTCCGCGCCAACATGGTAAAGATGGTACCTTTATGGCGCCGCTCTATCTGTCTGTCTGTCACATTATTTAACTCGGGAACTACTACTATCGATGTGACATGATGTGACATTTAGAACAGTTACAAAGGAAAAGGTAACCCAGACACATTATGGAAGTTAAATTATAAATTAAGTGCGATAAAAACCGGCTAAATGCGTGTCGGACCACGCATAATACCTTCATATGATAAGAAAATTGTTCTAACAAAAGAACGTAACGTAGGTAAGTAAATGTCTTGAAGAAATCAAGTCATAAACACTTATTTGATGAAAACTCTAAAACAGCTAAACCAAAATTGTTCAAAGTAATTTGTGTTATTATGTTGTATCTTTGATTTTTTTCTCGGTTTTTGGACCTCCAATTCAAAAGTAAAAGAGGAGGGACATTATTCCAGACTTTTCGAGGGATTCATTCTGAAAAATATTTCCTAATATTTTTTTTCTTAGAAACCTCTAATTTTTTTTTAAACCTATGGAATAACATAACACACGTTTATATTTAATTAAGTCCTGGTTAATTAAAACCGTCCAAGTGCGAGCTGCGACACATCTTTTCGTCCAATATTCCGCAGTGCCTGAAGACGAAAGTCTTCGATCAGTGTGTGTTGCCAGTGATGACATACGGTACTGAAACGTGGTCGCTTACAATGGGCCTCATAAGAAGGCTCAAAGTCACCCAAAGGGCAATGGAGAGAGCTATGCTAGGAGTCTCTCTGCGAGATCGTATCAGAAATGAGACCATCCGCAGCAGAACCAAAGTAACCGATATAGCTCTCCGAATCGCTAAACTTAAGTGGCAGTGGGCGGGGCACATTGCACGTAGAACCGATGGCCGTTGGGGCGGAAAGGTTCTCGAGTGGCGACCGCGTACCGGAAGGCGCAGCGTGGGTAGGCCCCCCGCAAGGTGGACTGATGACCTGGTGAAGGTCGCAGGAGTCCGCTGGATGCGGGTGGCGCAGGACCGGTCATTGTGGAAATCTTTGGCGGAGGCCTATGTCCAGCAGTGGACGTCTTTCGGCTGAAATGATGATAATGATGATGAAGTGCGAGTCATACTCGCGCACGAAGGGTTCCGTACTATTATCTATAAAATTGGCGGCATTTACGTTTGTTGTATAAGAGACCTTATTTTATTTTATACATGGAGAACCAACAGCTTAAACAATGATAATAGTGACAAAAGTAACTATAAAGAGCCAATTATAGGATCTCACATATAGCAACATAATATTGTTTAACAAAAAGTTAAATAATGAGCACTATTTTACGTAACAAAATTACAACTGTCTAACTACGAGTATCGAAGACGGACCGAAGGACAGCGTAGTATTAAAGTAAAACTAAAATCTTACTTGCACCGCAGATGAAACAAAATTACAGAACAGATTTTCAATTTATATAAAGTTAGCAACAGGCGGTTTTATCGCTATAAGGGCATATTTTTATTTTGTTGTCGTTTTTAGATTTTGTATCTATCGAGCGTAGAATAAGGAACTCTACCTACCCACCAAATTTCAATCAAATCTGACGAGAAAAAAAAAACGACATCAAAATAAAAATATGCCCATAAGCGATCTCTTCCAGACAACTTGAGGGTAGCAGGAGATAAGTAACAAAAAATAATTCAAACGAGTAATGCGCGAGAAGTATTACACATAAGAAGACTACACATAAACTAGACAGAATATGCATAATTTGCATAAACAATTCAATTAATAAATAATGGGGTCCCGTTTTAACCTTTGGGTACTGAACCCTAAAAATTCTTGATAACGTAAGAGCTTTGTAAAGAGACAATATTGGAAAACATGGTAAGTTTTTTGGTTATTTAATGTATTTTTAATAGATACCGACCATGTGCGTCAAATCCGGTAGTATTAACTACTACATATTTCGTAGATACTATAAATGCATAACAATCTTACTTAATTTATGACTTTGCTTGAGTTTAATACGGAGACAAAGGAGTTAATGAGAATATGAATATGCCACAATGTTGTAGTAATTTACAGATACAATACAATACGCGTATCAGCGGAATTACACGCGAACACTTTATGAGTAGTGAGGTGGGGTATGTAGTAATTTAATGAGCTCTTTTAAATTTTCCACAATTTCCTCCAGTTTTTGTTAAACAAAATAAGTGAATTAATATAAAATAACGTTGTAGAAATAAAGCAGGCATCGAATAAATGATCAACGATTGGGAGAACAGCGAAACTACACAGTTAATCTGCACTATCCTAATATTCCTAATTCAGGTGTGTGGGAGTTTATCTACCGTAAATGTTTGAGGCAGTATCTTTTAAGCAATTCTTGTATATATAACAGGCCATCTTTAGCCTTTGGACAAAGCTGAAACGTACATATTATGCATTGTGGTGTTTGGAACTACTATACAGAGTACCGTAAAATCGGTGCATTGGCTAGGAACAAATGAACAAATTAGGTACTATTTGTTACTTTGAAGCAGCCTGTATCCAACTAAAACTCGTGTGGTTTTAAATCCTTATAGAATAGTATGAAACCGTCTCCGTCAGTTTTCATTACTTATGTAAGTATATTGTTTTATTTATTTCGCTTTAACATTTTGAGTGTTGACAAATGTCATCTAGCTGTTTAATTGTCATAAACACTGCCGATGACTAATACTATGTTTCTTCTCGTTTTCGATTATTAGAATTACCTTTTGTATGAAAACTAGTTTTTGTAATGTTTGTTCTAATTCTAATAAAAAAAAATATTTACGTTAGAATATTACTGAGATGTGGCCCTGGTTTGTCCAAAGGCCGAGCTTACTCTTGGATATTAATGTCAAAATCCCATTGTAATTTGACGTTACTATCTGAGAGTTAGCGTTATTCTCGGAATAAAAAGTTGGTAAAACGCAGCCTAACTCTACAAAGTTACTCGGCCTTTGGACAAACCGCGGCTTTCTAAGATCGCGGATATACATATCCGCGATCTTAGAAACGGGTACAACGTTTTCGATGAATTGATTTATTTAATTGTTCAGTTTATATTAGCACTGAGAAAACAAAGGTGTTTGAGTTGTTATAAATTTTCCGAGCTTCGTTCGGTCGCCCAGGTATTAAGTGTTCAGCATGGTTTGCCTTTATTTCAGGCGATCCTGGGTGCGTAGCCAAGATGCCAATCGCTCACGCTCAGTCGCTAACGAAACGCAACAACTGTCATTGTCACACTAATAAGGAAGAGTGATAGAGAGAGGTAGCTACGATACGTTATTAAGCGTGAGCGATTGACATCTTTGCTACGCACGCTGCTGAGGGAAATCAAGGTTAACATGTTTCTTGAGTTTAAGTGTCACTGTAAATATGCATTCGTTTCTATCTGTTAGTCCTAAAATTCGAATATATTACATCAACCTTTGGATTTATATTCCCTTTAAATTTTGGGCCTTCTAGGATAATCAACCGTCAACGAGAAATTAAGTATTCGTGTGGGGAATATACCCGGGTAGTTACTAACTTGGCACATCACTAGTCAAGAAGGGGGCCGTGAGACCGCGACAACCGAAACATTCACGACGTTAGATAAAGAAATCCTGCAACCCAGTTCTAACATTCATATCAACACAGCATAAATAAACGCAGAAGAGAGTTTACAGAGCTGACTTATTATGCTGGAACGGCGGTGCACTGAGCATTTAGCGTGGTTTATGTGACGAGTCTTTGTAGTAAAGACGAGTAGAACATATAACTAATTGTTCCCCACTTCATGACGTACCTACTATGCATACAGTATTTATAAGTCTTGAGCGTCGAATAAAATGAAATTGTACCTAATGGAGCAATAGACATGAAAATCAGAAGAGCACACTTGTGACCCTAGGTATTAGAAAAATAGAAAAAAAATGTGGGACATACTAGTAAACGAACTACTTAACTAAATAAAAATCCGCCCATTAAGTACTAAAATACGAGAGTGCTGGAAGTCACAATATTAGATAAGAGCTAACTACATTTCTTCACCTTAGTCTAAAGTCCACTAAAAGTTCTTATCTGTGTAATACTCGTCATTTCATATATTATTTAAAGAAATTTAATCTTACTAACAGGATCTGAAATTATAATGAAGGTAATATATATTATTACAGTCAAGTGCACACATACGTATAGACAAAATCGTCTCATAAATATGGTACTACGCTCTTATTACAATGGAATAAAATGCTATGGGACATATTTTTGAGTAAGATGTGTCCACCCATATTTTTACACTTGACTTTACATTAGAATTTATTTAAAACCAGGGACAAGACTCACTCAGAACGGGACGGGACTATCTGTCAATTTCTATAGAAATAATCACATCCGAGCTCGGAGCCCTCGGAGGTCACGTGACGTTTTCTATAGAAACTGATAGATCGGCCCGGCCCGGCCACGTTCCAGCCCGTTCTATTGTAAGTCATCCTTTACACGCGTAAAGAAACGTAAAATAAACAAAAGCGGCCTTTTAACCCGACATATTTCAACCCTGACATACCTACTGCCCTTTCAAAAGTGTGACAAATCCCTGTTTTCTTCGGGGACTGCCTCACCCGCCTCATTTGAGACAGATATGTACAAAATACGAATATCTTGACATTGTTTAGGGCGTTACGCACTAGCGCAGCCAAAAGATAAGCTCAGACCTTGTATTTCTAGTACATACGGTTAGAAATGTGACCTTCATCATGTACATTTGCCAGACTTCAAAAGCATGACCTCAATTTGGTCGAACATGTATTTTACGTCATAACTACGTTAGTTTTGATCGATCTTACAATAAATAAAACAAAAATTATTTGTAAAATTAATACGTTAAAGTAGGCCTGTGACGAATTCGAAGTTTAACCCCGATAAAGGTTTATAATATATTACATGTGGCACGTATATTTTTATAACAATATAATAATTCAGGCCCGCGAGTAATGCGCTTTGTGCATCAGGCATTCGCGGGGACCGAGACCTCCATGATGAGAACCTCGTCAAGGCCGAGAAGGATAATTCCAGAAAGTACTTAGACTTGGCGCACGAGGTAACCGCCATGTGGGAGGTTGATTCGGCGATTTTAATGCTCCAGCGACTCCAGGGTACCAAAACCGGCATTTGACACATATTCAGAATGCGGATATTTCAAACATGTCAATTGCTGACGAATCTAAAATTACTGTCCCATCGAAGAATCAACAAGAAAATGTATCATATACAAATATCACACCACAGCGTCGACAGCATGAGGTCTCATCTTTAGAGATTACGGACATGTCCGTTGATAATATACCACATGAAGACACATTACCTAGTACATTATATGACATTAGAAACGCCCCCCAACGCTCGGAGAGTCAGCAAATTACT
Organism: Lathronympha strigana; assembly: GCA_949128165.1. Classification (NCBI taxonomy): domain Eukaryota; kingdom Metazoa; phylum Arthropoda; class Insecta; order Lepidoptera; family Tortricidae; genus Lathronympha; species Lathronympha strigana. The sequence continues at coordinate 4,693,074 of OX421905.1, forward strand.
CTCGAGCAAATCAGCAATCTCTTCGAAACGAACCGACAACCTTTACTAGATAAATAACTTTATTAGAACCACAATCAATGAATAAACCTTCCATCGAACACAACGAAAATCAATTTTAGTTGAACCTCTTGTTTGTACAATTTCGCAACTGGTAACAATCAAAGCGGTTTCAATTCTGAATTCCCATCGGGATGCTCTAGCGAAGGAATCCGGTACTCACGGTATCAATATTCATTTGTTCTTTTAATTTTGCCTTGTTTTTTCGTGCCATCGCATATTAAGCGGCCGAGCAATTAAAGAGAAATGCCTGGGAATATCTACCTTTCATTTGCTTTGAAAAACCTATTGTACAAAAAAGGTAAAAAGGTGCTTGCGCAATGCGCATACCTCTCTCTACTCTCAGTGCACCTTGATCCAGCATGCCATAAGAACGAGATCCACGATGAGTAAGAGTTTGCACTCGCTAAAGAATACAGCGCGTCAAACTTATGGTAAGGGTATTTCGTCACCATATCCTGAGTGCGTAGATAAGATGCCAATCGTTCATACTTCGTAGTGTAGTTATCTTTCTCTATCACTATTCCTAATTAGTGCGAGAAAGACGTTTCGCTCGCTACTGAGCGTTAACGATTGGCATTTTGTCTACGCACCCTAACCGGTTTCGACCATGGTAACTGAGTATTTACTGGTTAGTGCAAACATCGATCCTGAGCTCTTATGTGGCTGCCTTATGTTATTATGGCAGTAAAGTAAGTGTGGCGACTTCCTGTTTGTCAGCATTATCAACACCATTTCTACAAAATTGTAGTTAATAACCACAAATGGGCCTTTACACATCATGCTATGCGCCGAGTTTGTTTTTTCTCGAAAGCATGACTTCACTGTATGTCGTCACTTGGGGATTTATGAGCAATTTCTTAAGTTCGGAACAATTTGTGGGACTCCCACAAGGAACCATTACAACGGTCATCAAAAACCATGTCAAACTTAAACATGAACAAGAGGGGTGTGATGGGACTTAGACATTCAAAACTCTTCATGCAGGAGTTGGACTTAAGCTGGAGTAAAAATCTTTTGAAACTTAGCAGGAAACAAGTCCAAATTAATACAGGAGTGTATACACGTCAGAGGCGTACTGGCCAAAAGACTATTAAGCACTTAATGCGGGAATGCCACGCTCTCGTTAGATAAAAAATTAAGGACTTTGATGCAGGATAACTCAGAAGCATTCAGAGCACTACGCCTGGGCTTCGTCCGTCCGTCACATGAAGATGGTTGAGCGAGATTTTGAGTAGTTTTGTAGGGGCAATTACATAAAATATCTCCATGGATCTAAGTGTACCTGCTAGGGCCCCCTGGCCTTAGATAATATAAGAGAAGATGCCTCCACTTCGACCAATCGCATACCGAAAATGTTGTATTAAGTTACACGTATTACACGTATATCAAGGTGTTATTGAGACTAACAGTCGCCTGCTTTGCGAATCGTTTGGGAGAACAACAGATCTGGCTATCCTTTTGCTAATGATTCTCATCTCACGCTCTGCTGTTTTAGTTAATCGTTGGCTCTGTGTTACATTTCACGTTGAACTGGGAATACTTGCTTTTAAACAATACTACCAGTTTAGCAACAGTTTTGGCGCTTTACTTAGCTAGGTTTAGTTCCGAATATTATTTTTCATACATGGCACAATCTCTAATTACTGAACTCGGGTTCTTACCACGTTTTTTTTTATGAAATCGAGCTCCCGATATTTTGGCGTTGTTGCAACCACCAAGAATTTTCAAAAATTATGAAAGAATTACTGAAGATAGCGACAAAGTTATAATTTTCCCGTAATATTTATTTTAATATTACCGTTGTGTAAAACTTTCATATTTTTTCCTTTGTTAATTTGGGAGATAATGGGGGATCGATATTTTTCCTGTAAAAAGAATAAAAATATGTTTCAAAATGTGCAAATCAAGCCTTTTCAAATTATACCCCACAGTCATGATCTAGTTACTTACTAAATTTTAATTTTTTGCATTTTTCATAGAAAATAAAAATATGTGTTTAATAATTTTACTTTGTATGCGTCTGAGTTAGCTTTCTTTGTACCTATTCCTACTTCCACATCGAAAGCTTAAGCACTTCCCGAGATATTCAACAATGTGACAGACATACAGATAGACAGAGCGTCGCCATAAGGGTTTCTTTTTTAACATTTTGGTACGGAACCCTAGAAAGTGTATGTCACTGTTTATTGACATGCCTAATCTAATACCCAACTCAAATAATGGCGTTTATAAAACTACTAACGTCTGTCACTAAAAAAAATAAACATTTTATTACTTTATACAACAATGCACAAGCATTTTTTTGTTTCGAATAAGTTGATCCCGCGACTACTTTGATCTTTGAAGTCTGGAAGAGGGTCTTGATTTAGCACTCTCCAGAGGGCTGTCCGGATGAGTCCGCCCCGATAAGTAATATCTACCGTTACATTTTTATAACGTTTTCTGTGTTAGTGGGTATCTCAAATCTTATGTGCTATTTACGAGAGTAGAAGTATTTTTTTTAGCATGGATTAAATTCGTGTAACATATTTTATGATAATATCTAAGCACATTTTTAAACTTATATAGGTACTTTTAAACATTTCATACTGAAATAAAACTGACTTTAAGCGTGCCGTAATAGTACATACGAAATAATATGCGAACTAGTTATTCGCACGAGTATCGTATATACAACGTTTTACAGTATATAATTTGGTACATAAAGTGGTCATAATCGCAGTAGTGCGGTAATTTAGCGCCATATACGTACATATACAGTACGCACGCGTTCAAAAGTGCATGGGCAATTTATGAATGATTAATTAATTTATAGCTTTTTTGTCCTACTATTGTTGCCCTGTTACCCCACATTATGCATCGTCCTACACGCACTTGGACGGTTTTGTTTTTGCATATTGGTGCGTTCTGCTAACTAGTTAGGACTATTTTAAAGACGTAGGTTTTTGAATATCGTAAGATATCAACAATATTTTTTAAACCAAGTGTTAAGCATTTTCTTGAGAAAGCGCTTATTGCCAAACAGGTTCATTAAGAAATAAACCTTATCAATTCAAAAATCGACAAAGTGGTACCTTTTACTGTGGACAAGTACATTTTTAAACTATACGTATATAAATAAATAAATATTCTGGGACAATCGACCTAGTCCCACGGTAAGCTCAATAAGGCTTGTGTTGTGGGTACTAGATGACGATATATATAATAGATAGATGCATATAAATATGTACTTAAATACATAGAAAACATCCATAACTCAGGAACATTTGTTTACCTACTGTAGAGTCGTAGAATCGTAACGAACAGCAAAATACGCAAATATGTTCATCATTCAGCCAATTACATGTTTTACGTTAAAAGCAATTCCGTTTTTTAATAGAATGAGCATTTCATATAAAATCTTCCGTCCTACGGACTGTAATGTGGTTTTCGACGAAAAATCCCGAGGGAAATGGTGGAATTAAATGTACACTCGGTACGACCCGTAAAGCTTCCAACTTATGGTTGAGCCATAGGTTTTGATTAAAAGGAACTGTCTTAGTAAATTAACTTTTATTTAAAGAATGTGCATGTATGAATTTAGTTTTTCCTTGGCCGCTTGTAACGTATTTGCTAAATTAAACCTCAAGCTCCCTGAGCCGTGGCATGAGAGAAGACCTTAGGAAGAAAGTCTTCTGTTTATTGTTTATTGAAATGAAACACTTTAGAACGGATTAATCGCGTTTATTAACACCATGATCCTACGTTTCGAGCCCTTTAGAGCACTCGTTTTCACAGGATGATGAGTCCTGTGTCGTGCTTGATCCTTGATGAGATGTAATACAGGATCGCAAGCTGGTGGTACCGAAAAGCCATCCTCTCTATTTTAATTAAGAACCTTCTTGATTTCAATAGCCACGGGCTCGAGACGTAGGGTCATGGTGTTAATAAACGCGATTAATCCGTTCTCAAGTGGTAAAGTTTTAATTAATTTAATTATTTAAATTGCTTGTTGTTGTCTCAATACGCGCATACTATAGTTTTGCCATGTCGGTTTGTCCGTCCGCCCGTTTGCGGCTTTGTTTAGTGACTGTTAGTACTAGAATTAAAGCTGTAATTTGGTATGAATATACATATCAATCGTGCCGACAAAGTGGCAAAATAAAACGGCAGAAAATTCCAAAAAAACATGAGAAAATTTACGAAAATACAGCTTTATGAAGATTTTTAAGGAAAGTCATTTATAATAAGAATAATAAAGAATAAGAAACATTTATTCGTGACGATCACACAACACACAACACATAAAAAAAGAACAAAAACAGGAAGACAGAATTGTTGTGTGCATCACGAAATGGACCCAACTCAGCATAATGCTAGTTTTGAAGCCAGCGCTGGTCTTCCGTAGGGCCCATTCGATGATGCCACGAGAAGTAACACATAAAAGGACTAAAAACATAACATAACAGTATAAATCATTAAGAATACCAACATTTAAAACATCACAAAACCAAAACAAAAATTACAAGGAAAAAATACTACTCATGAACGCGACCATACCATCTGTCAAGCCTGCTTAGGCTATCTGTGCTTTTTGCGCAAGCGCAACTAGCGCCCAGCCACAGCCCAAACCAAAAGCAAGCAATCTAAATGGCATAGCCGCTCCATGGAGAAATTTAAATTAAAACATAAACTAAAATTGAACACACCAAACAAATATGCAAACGCATTATCAATGTGCAAGATGGGTAAACATTGTGAAGCACCGTTTACGCTGCATAATAATAACATGGCCTAACCTAAAACTTGCAAACTTATAATAATACACAAAATGAAGGAATGATAAGATACGATATGGCAATGCAAAAGGGATATAAAAGTGTGGTAAGTAAATAAATATACTAGTGGTATTACAATTTATAAATACTATACTATATACAACTAGTGTCATGACTCAATGTTTCCTGTGATAACTGGTGAACATACAGAAACTTCCTTAGTTTTATCCTAAAAGTGTCTACATTTTGCAGGTTCCTTATTGGCGGGGGGATATTGTTCCAAATTTTACTTGAAGCATACCGGAAACTACCACGGAAGGCTGCTGAAGTATGTCGGGGTATTATTAGCTGCATCCCACACTGCCGGCGGTCACGCTTGCTATTGATCGTCAATCTATTGAAGAGATATCTAGGTGCATTGAACTTCAAGACTCCAAAAAGAAGACAGGCTAAGTGAAGCTTTCGCCGGTGCTGCATTTTTAACATATTGTGTTTGTTAAGGAATGGTGAAACATGTGCCCTTGGTGGAATGCTGAAACAAAAACGTGCGCAGGCATTTTGGACTCGCTGTATAAGTCTCTTTGTCTTGGCAAGAAGACGAGGACCATAGACACTATCCACATAATTAAGTTTAGAGAGTATAAGAGATTCAACCAACTGTATGCGCACACATTCATTTACAAATGGCCTTATTTTATAAAGAATTCTAAGTTTAAAAAAACAACTCCTAACTGTATTGACAGTATGTTTCTCAAACCTTAAGCCGCTATCCATGAGGAGCCCCAAATTACGACCTTCATGCACTTGCTCAATTGATTGCCCCATCAACATCACATTGGTTGTAGGCTTGAACCGGGCTAGTTGTTGCTTGCTGCCAAAAACTAGATATTTAGTTTTGCATGGATTGAGTAATAAATTGTTATTTATAGCCCAGGATGCAATTTTACTAAGATCACAATTTAGTTTTTGAACAGCACAGTCTGCCTCACCTGGTTTACAAGAAATGTACACTTGAACATCGTCCGCATAGATATGGTACTTACAGTGTGTGATCTGTGTTCCTATGTCAGCTAAATATAAAATAAAGAGGATTGAACTTGGTCAGCTAAGCATTTTTTTTTTTTGCAAAAAAACGTTATCTTCTTGGTCAAAAGAGCGTAAAAGCCGTAAGAGCTGCCAAGAAATTCCTTTTTACAAGGTTTAATTTAACTTGCAAAGTATAAGTACGAGTATGTGCGTTTGTGCTTTTGTTAGTTAAATCTTGGAAGCCGAATTGGGACCTCTTCCTCTTCACTTAGAACTTCAAAATTCTGCCTTCTTCCTTAATTTTGATGACAATACACTAAAATTATAAAAATGACCTTGCACTGCTCGTAACACGCACGTCCTATCAAAAACATTACATGAAAAATAACACAAGTCTGGCTCCGTAGTTCTTATGCTGCAAAAAAGTTTTGGGATATAATATTAAAACAAGTCGGTTATTTTAGTCGGCACTAGCCACATAGTACTCGACTTCCACCAACTTGCCTATATTTAAATCGCAGAGGAACACAGAGTTCAAATAAAATAGGCAAGTCGGTGGAAGTCGCATTCTGTGGACACCCCTTGGTACCGACTAAAATAACCGATAGTTGCCGACAATGTACTTAGATAAAAAAACTGGTAAAATGGCATTTGCATAGGTTAACAGTAGTGCTTTCGCCATTTCATACGAGTACGTTGCCAAGCGTACCCTTGACTTCTTTGCTGAGACTTATGAAAAGTCAAACTTATTTTATTATTGACATAAATATAGACTAAATGATGCAAAAGGTAGGTAGGTAGGTCACAACCCTCAACTCTGAAGAATGCAACGCAAGGAGGAGGATCAACAAGCCGGTATACAAGGTAAATAATGAGAAGCCCGTTGTTAAAATTTATTTGAGCCCGCAAACCTCGGTGTGCAAGTCTTACTCTTTACGCTTTAACCGTATAGTCATCTGCAATAGGCTAGACGACTAAAAAAACTATTTAGTCGGTCTTTTGGATTAATAAAAAATATTGTGCACGTATTTTTTTCTTTTGTTCGTCAAATCAAAAATAACGAAAATACAGTGCGTTCAAGTTTTACGTAACGTCACTATTAGGTACAATTCTTACCTAGTAGTGACGTCACAAGCCCCCACCATGGAACTTTGATGCTCTTTATCTTCGTCAATTTTAGTTAAATTGAAAAAGGAAAAAATACGTGTCTAATCGTTTTAGATAATCTAACTGACGGACGGAATAATAGTTTTTCAACCTAATCTTATTTGTACAGTCATAATAGTGTGTCACATATTTTTGCGGCCTTCAAAGCGGAAGATGCTATTGCAGGAGACTACAATGCATCTAGTATTCCAGTGCCCGATTAGGTGCCTACAACCAATATATTTGCGAATATTTGCTAAGACTGAGGTAGGCAGCGACATCTGTTGTTCTTAAAAGGATACAAACCATACTTAGTTACTACGATCTTGCTGCTTGACAGTAACGGCTGGAACATGACCGCTACACAGCGGAATCCAGACACCAATTCTTTGTTCAGAATGACATAATTCTGTGCTGTTATTTTTATAAGCGTTCCCGATTCGGTACTCCATGCATAAATTACGTTCAAATATTAAGTGGAAAATGTTTTGCGTTTATGAGAGTCCTTATGACATTGGCATAAGTCTTAATTTCGTCTAGCCCGTAGGAATGCGAACATTTATTTATGTTTTGCTCGTAGTTTGTGACATTTTATAATTATTGATTTTTAGACGCTACGAAAGAAAATGTTTACTGTATTTTTGCATGAAGTTCCCAATCGGGACAAGGTTTGGTTTTAACAATATTTTTTTTTACATATTTTGTGAAACGCAAGCCTCTATTTTCACATAATTTTTTTAAGCGTAAAAAAGTCATGCATTGTAGGGATAAGGCTCAGCCACGACACTGCGGACTGCGCAACTGCCGCGGCAGCGACGAACGGCGGCCATACAATAAATAGAGCGATTTTTTTTTGTTCGTTTGTGTGGACGCCGCTCGTGCGCCCGCCGCTGACACGGTCGCGTGATTTTGTGACCACGTCAAAAGCTAGACCACCAACGCTCTTTAAAATCTCTTTATTTTAGCTTTGGTGAATTTGAATATAAGTATCAATGGACATCAAAGATGTGTTTAGGTACACTTTGAACGGTATTACAATGGTGTATGGCGTATAAGTGTGGTCAGATATTTGACGGCATATATTTTTATATATTTTATATTTTTATTTTTATGAAATGGTTGGAATGTCCCTAAACTCATCAGCCGTGGCATACGCCATAAAAAACGCTGAGAAGAAGATAAGGGTATTATGTTAAATATTGTTTGATTTTAAATGTTAGAAGCTCTATTATTTATTTATTTCAAAAAACAGTTTACAGCATAACAGTAAAAACCAAAGCACTGCAACCATCAAATAAAAAACCAAAACATATAAAATACATGATATATCTCGACGCGTAATTATGTACGCTTACGCGTTGATTCATGTATAATTTCATACCTTGTTCTTGTTAAAGTAACAAGGTCCATAAAAATCCTTAACTGTATTCTATGTCTCTGTTTTGTAGGGGCTGAATAGAGCGATGGAAGTAGTGATGTGGCTTAGACATCAAATAAGAAAAAACTTACGTTCTGAAAACAATTTTTCAATACAGTTGCTCAAAAATGGCTTTTTTCTTGGCTGTTTTGCGTGCGCAAAGTTTGTTTTTGCGAACTAGTGCTTTTTACTTTTCCAATCTTTTTAAATTTAGTTGTGTTCCAATTCATGACTGCTTACCGAAGAGTATTATTGTTCGTTAACTTTACCGAGCCGTACTAAAACTAAATACCTACTATTAACGCAATAATATTAAAGATATTGATATTTCATATTTCAATAATTACTTCTTCATCATACTAACGATCATTCATTAAAAATATTAACATTGAAAACAGTTCTTATAAATCTGTGTGTATGAAACGGAACAGAGCCTACGAAACGTCAGTCAAAGTAGAGGCGTTTTTCAATCAGGTAATCATGTTCGAAGGGCCTATAAGACATGACGATACGATTTGTCACATGCGATTTATTATTTTGTTTATTATAGATTGAAAATGAGAAAGTAAAGAAGATAAGATAAACATTTTGAAGATGTTCTTAATATATCATCTGTATTACATTACAATCGTGTCACGGAAATAATAAAAAAAACTTTCAAATTCGTTCTTATGTATGTTAATTTTTTTCGCATCTGTATTGAAAAACGTCGTTCGATTCACGTGCAGATATGTCATTTTTCACTTGTCCCGAGTATTGCCACTCGCCTACGGCTCGTGGCAAGATACCTCGGGACTCGTAAAGTAATGACATACTTTCCGCACTAGCATCGAAATGTACTATATTATTCAAGTCGAAATAAATTCACAAATTAGCAAAATAACGTTATCTTTTTTTTTTCAATTAATTATGTTTCCAGTACCTAGTTAAAACATTGTTAAAATATCCAGTTCCAGTAGTTAAACCATTGTTAAAACAATAGTTAAAACATTGTGATACTGGAGACCTATTCGAACGTGTTTAAGTGATATTTCGATGCGAATTTCCGTGTAATTGATCAATATCGTATGATAATGATGTAGGGAATATGAAGTTGATTATGACAAATGTCAGTTTAGCACGTTCGCGTTCGAATAGATCTTCAGCTCACAACGCATGAAAAACGTAAGTTACCGAGCTACATAAACTAACTAGTTCGAACTTGTTTATACATATTATTATTCTACAAGAGTACGGGTACGGTAAATAATTGACTGAATTTTAATGTTACAATAGTTATTTATTATACAAGGGGGCAAAGTTGTTGTTTAACTCTTGGGCTTATATTGAGACCCAAGCCAGCGAAAGATTCCAAAATTGAGCCACGAGCGTAGCGAGTGGTTCAATAACTGGAATATTGAGCTTTATGAGAGTCTCAAGGCACGAGAGTTGAACAAACTGCCGCCGACTGTAATACAACATTTTTCTCCTCACTATCGCGAGGAAAATAAAGACTACATAATACGATTAATAAAGACTACAAACTTTATCCACATGCAAGTAATCTTGAAAAAATAATTCAAAATTATATATCATAATGTATGACACATTAGAGTACGCCCCTGGTATATTACTATGGGCGCATATTTACTATGGGCATATATGACTCACTTATACTGGAAGGGTGGTAAGTGAAGTGAAAAGAATTAGGTGACTTTGCCCCACATGTAGATAAAATGCGTTTTTCCACGCTAGTTTTAAAAGACAAAACAGCGCTCTCCGGGCTAGTGAGGGGAAAATGGTTATTATAATTTGTGGTAGGTCGCGCAAGTAGTAGGTGCACGACTACTGCTTAGTACAACGTTTAAACAACTAATAATATACACCAATCTATATCATTTTCTCAAAGAATATTTATAATATCTTAACATCATAGGTATCTGGCAAACATTTCAGTTTGCAAACTTGGTTCCAAAGCTTGTCCAAATTACTTTGGTTTGAACACTTTCAACGTAATAACTGCACGTCATTTTATGCTGAGATTTCGAAGGATCATCACTCTTTATTTCAGCCATAGGAATACCAAATTTTTCAAGCATTTCAATAATGTCTTCTATTAAATCTCCATTTTTGCCCATTATAGTGTGGAAACCTATAGCGCTACCATTAATAAGTGCCTTGGCAATGCTCACCCATATTGACAATATTTTGGGATGGTTGATATTATGATGTAATGCATGGCTCCAGTAAAAACCAACGACCGGGATAGGTAAATTGAACCCCATTACCATGGTTTTTTCTTGTATGGCAACAAAGTCATTAGTTTTCCAGTAGGATTTATTTTTTTCTTTTAAGGCATTTCCAATGTCTTGGTTAGCAGATTCAAATGCTTGAATAACTTTCTCATAACGTTCAGTAAATGTTTTTTTATTCCATGCTTTTTGATGCTGCGTCAGTCGTTCGACTATAGCACTATCAGCGAGAATACGCGTAGTGGCATACGTTTTATCAAATACTACCTGCGAGGTTTCAGGAGGTCCGGCGAAATTGTAATAATCATTTATCCAGACGACGGGTACGTTAACATTCAGTGCTATTTCGTTCGATTCTGAAACACCGCTCGCCCATATTGACAAACAAAGTTGGTTAAGAGATTTATTTAATAGCGCTAGGAGTTCATTGACAGTTCTAAAAGCTTCGACGAATACCAATTGATAATTTTGATTTTTTATCTCATCAATATTTCCAGCAAAATCGAAGAGAAACGTTTTTCTTTCATATTTGAAAGCATCTGTGCAGTTCGATTCAAAACTCGTGTTGGTATTTTGTTGTGACCCGCATTTCCAAGTCATGATGTCTTTGAAATCCTTATAAATGCTTTCTTGAACGAAGATTCGGGTAAGCGGGAAGGGGTGACACTCAGAATTAAGGAAAATGTCTGCAGCGGAATCCACGTCAGATTTTTCCATGACGACACCAGTGACTTCTGGGGCCCAATAATTAAATGTACTAGGAAATGTCATGTCACTAGTTGATGAAGTTTTGTATTCTCCAATTACTAATTTCATACAATTTAACCCCGCTTTATGGCATAATTTCGTAAAAAAATTACAAATTACAGCAGTTTCACATGTTGCATAAAGATATGAAAAATCGTATATTTTAAGCCTATCAATATAACAACCAACCGCCAGTAAAGGCGTATCTTTTTGGATAAAACAGATCTCATTTTCGGTGTTCATTTCAGTTTCAATTAAGAACCGCAAATGTAGCAATATCAAATGAATACTATGTTTAGTTTCTCGAACAGGAATGTCTCTTATTAAATATTCCAATTCACATATCAAATCAATATTTTTTCCAATTTCGTCTACGAGTTTTTGCAATCCATTTGATCGGGCAGTCAATAATTCGGGCTGAAGATCAGGCCGATCAACAGTATATAGATTTCCGATGCTGTCTTGTTGCAGATAAAATATCTTATTACCGAACTTGTCGGTTACAAGTTGTTGTGGTGCACTTATGCTAGAATCACTGCGGAATTCCTTTTGCGTCGCCAAATACTCCTTGGCCTTTGTAGTATCAACCATATTCTTGTCCATTTTGAGGTTCGTAAATACGTTAGCGAGTCGCACTTCACCCATCATGCAACTGACACTTGCATTAAAACTGTCAATGTCAAATAACACATGAAACACAGAACAATAATATAAATGTTTCAACTATGTCACTTGAAGGACTTAGATGCGGAGCTGCTTATTTATTCAAGTACTTGTGCCAAATACAGCAGTCAAAGATCGCAAATAATAACACGCGACGCCAGCGCAACGAATTGGCTGCACTAATAGGCTGACATAAGATCCGGCCGAACTGGCGCGGAGCTTCCCCCTCCCCTCTAAACATGCCGAGTTGCCCTAGCGACGGAGAGTTCAACCCAACTGTACCATTCTAAAACATTCCTTACACCGTTTATATTAGAAATTAAAATAGAGTGACTACGTTTTTTTATTATCGAAGCGCTGTAGTAGCTAAGTGACCCACGTGACATATTTGTTATCAATGGGTATTGTAGTTTATTCAATCACAATATGTTATACGAAATGGAATGATACGACGTCGGTTACACGTACGTCAAAGAAAACAAAGTTAATACCTATTTGGAAACTTAACCGCCTTCTAATTGTACGATGCTTCTAGTTTTGAATTTATTATCATGTCGATACGGTCGAAAATGGAATAGGTACCTATCTCATATTTATAATTATAAGAGTTGTTTGGACAAAATGAATACTTATTATGACGTTGAACATCATTTGTTGCAATAAGTATTATTTATTATTAACACAGTAAAGTCGATGATATGTAGGTATGTAATTACAACACGCCTGATAGTTTAAGACGTCAAAAAATATCTTTATTATGAAATTGGTATTAATATAATCACGGCAAAAAAATGGTTATCTTCGAACTTTCTTCTGTTTGGCGATATTCAGAAACGGGAAGCACCTAATTAAATGGCTGGCCGGCAAATATTAAATTTGATTCGCAAAAAAAAAGGAGCCATTAAATCATTTGGCAGGCATATAAATATTTGGCCGGCCACAAATAATATTCGAGCTGCAACCCTAGTTCCGCAAATAATTTACAAATGGGCAACACGTTAACCAATTTCGATTTGCTTGTTTTATCACTTTGTGCGCCGAATAAATAGTTGAGCTACAAAATTATTATTTGGGCGGCAGGAATTAACAGTTGGTCAGCAGAAATAACATGTTAAAAGTAGTTTAATACTATTGCATGCAATGTTAAATTATGGATGTCTATATAAATGGACCTCGATTGATTTGGCCCACCACGACATTTGACTGATAAGCACCTCCCAGAGTTACCGCTAGGTACGAACGACGAATGAAGCGAGGAGCTGTCGAAATCAGTTAAAGCATTATGGACTATGGACTCACAAACACATTTTGGATACACGAACCCCTAATCCATACCTAAAACTCTTTTTTGTTTTGTAAAATTGTAAAAATTTGATTACGTCAGAAAAATATCAAAGAAAAACAAAATCGCACTTTATGCCGTGAAAACGAGTGATCCACTCTGTCCATACGAGGGGACTGACGTCAAATTTCTACTTCAAGATGCAGTTGCATCTAAAAGTTTGTACAAAACCCTTGGTTTGCGAGTCCGACTCGCACTTGGCTGCTATTTTATTTGTTGCCAAGTCGAGGCTTGCTCAGGTCTGGCAAGAACCGAAGTCAGCTTTGCTTTAATTTAATTAGTGGTAGAAAGGAAACAAGGTGAGAGCGTCCCGTGGTGTCTGTCACTAACGACGACGTCACTGACATCTAGGTGTCTCATTCTTACGTCAATATTATATATGGTTGTTGTCACCGATGATGCGTGATGGGCATACTTGTAGCCCTAGCACAGGAGTGATGCGATAGTATTTCACTGTCTATAGAAACAACTGTCATTGTCTAAGCCTCACTTGCACCACCCAGGGTTAGCCGCTAACCTGGAGTTAAGATATCCAATTCCATAAACAGCGCTAAACTCCGGGTTATGTGGCTAACAGCGGGTGGCGACAGTGGCCCTAATACAGTGTTGTGCGAAGGCTAAGTACTTGTTTTGTTGTATATTAAATATGGGACCCTATAGTCTTCGATTTACGACCAGTATTATTTTTTAGAAAAACAAAAATATCAATAAAAGCAACCCAGAGGCCTTACCATGACGTCTTAACGCGATTCAGTTTAAATTCTTACATGTGCTTAGTTGTGTGTCACCGAGTCCTAAACTGAATCGCGTCAAGACATCACGGTAAGGCCCCAGTCCGGTATAATATTGACATTTATATTTTATTTTATTTTGACTGTCTTATTCTAGCGAATTTTTATTAATTGGGTTGAATATTTGTGATTATTATAGTTTATTTTAAAGATTTTATTGATTTGATTTGTTTTTATTTTGCAGCCGAAACACAAGCCGCGCTAAAGCGCAAGAAATATGCTCCTCTCGGCTCTAGTTACTATTTCGTTCCTTTTGCGGTTGAAACGGCGGGCTGCTGGGGTGCTGATGCAAAACGTTTTATCAGCGACATGGGCCGCCGACTCAGGCAGAAGGGCGAAGACCCGCGCTCAGAGTCGTTCCTAGTGCAAAACTGCAAAGGCTGTCCATAATTATACAACGCGGCAATGCCGCTAGCATTATGGGCACTTTTGCACCTGGAACGGCGGGGAGCGAGATGTAAATATATATATATATATTTTTTAAGTAGTTTATATTTATTTGGAAATAAATTTGTTTTTTTATTTTATAATGTAACGTAATATGGTTTTAATTTATCGTTATATATTCGAATTTTATTTTGATGTTAATTGTGTGAGCTGTTTATCTATGAGCCTTAAAGCTTGGTTTTTTTTAATATACTGAAAATAATGTAATAATAATGTTGAGACTACGGGGGACCGTAGGGCGGTTACCTCTCCCAACGTATCGCCATAGCTGTGCAGAGAGGTAACGCCTAACGCCGCCATGATCATGTCGGGACCATGCCGCAGGCGGACCTTTTAGGCGGGGTATTTTTTCTCTAATTGGGCTTTTGTAGGTAAGTGCTTTTTTGTACACTTATCTCCTATTATGCTTAATATAAATATAAATACATTAATTGGCCCAAGAAAAAGTAAAAAAACACAAATTATAATATAATTGTGTTGACAAAATATAATTGTTCAACTTCAAAAATCAAAGGAAAAAACAGTTGAGTACATTTGTATGTAGAAAATATGACCTGTTGCCTGTAACGGGTTGAATAAATGGTTACTAAAGGATACATACAAATACCACTATAAACCCGTGTAACATACAATTGACAACATTTCATATTTTTAAATGATGCCAATTCAAAAACCATTTCGGTAAACATGTATGAAGAACTCGAAAAAAATATTTTTGGATTTTTTTGTTAGTTAATTTTGAAGAAAATCGTGAATTAGTGTAAACCGGATGATGACGTCACTTTTATAGCATAATCGAGAAAGTCCTTAGTCTTGTGATAGAGAGTGAAATATTAAAAAGTTTGACGTTTGACGTTTATCATGTTAGACGTTGGTTAAGTTGGTTGGTTTGATATTTCAGTTGTCACTTAATTTGAAATACTCAACGCTATCATTTCTTTTAAATTCATTAATTTGCTCGTATTCGAATATCATAAACGACTTGGCACTTTCTCACTGGACTCCGATATACCTAACATATAACCTACGTTATTACGAACTTGGCATTGCTGGATCAATTAATCCCCCAGAGGGCTTTTCGCTGATAGCACCAACCTGCCGTGTGTTCGTGTGCCGTTGATGATGCTGGATACACAATGATAAGTGATAATTATAATGCAGCTGAAATCAGAGGGGCAAAAACATAAAGGTCTTCTTGTTCTTCCTATGTCGAAAATGCTATAGGATATGTGGAAGTTAAACGAAAATGCATAGTGCAATGCCGAATCAGTCCGGAACAAAACACTTACACAAAGTTGAATAAAGAAATTGCGCATATAAATAAGGAACATGAGACAGTTACTGAATGTTGAATGTCAAAGAAGTAGAGAAGCACCTGGAAATAAATATCAATAAATTTGAGTTTTACATTATCTCCCCTATAATGGAAGCATCACCTGATGGTATTTTTGACGAGTATGTCATCAAGGTCATATGCCCTTCAAAAGAAAAGGCTGTCAAAAACTATGTCACTGAAGATGGGCAGGTATGTGACAAATTTAAAGCCCAAATAAACCTGCAAATGCATGAAACAAACAAGCAGAATGGGTTATTTTGTGTTGCAAGCCCTAAATTCGAGGAAAATAAAGAGGTTAATGTCTACTGGGTTTAAATTGAGAAAACCTATATTGAACACATCATTACAGCTGCTGAAAGTTTTTGGGTTACAAATGTTTTTCCAACTACTAGATAGCGTAAAGTAAATATTAATAGCAACTAGGTTATTCGTTACTTAGGTTAACTGGAAGGGATCCCTTGTAGGGATAAGTTCGCCTTTTTATTTTTCTATTTATAAATAGGTACCTTTTCGTAAACTCATATCCTGTTTTGTGCAACAAAGTGTTAATTACTTACTAGTAAGTAATTGAAATGATAATGTAAAATGTATTGAATAAATTATTGCTTTTACTCATGTATATATAACAACCATACTGTTTTTATTTCATTGTTATTAATATTCTTATAACATCCCCTTTGTCCTCGGTTGCCCTATATTAAAACTTAGGAACTGTACTTATTGTATGTATTAAGTTAATACATACAATAAGTACCGTTCCTAAGTTTTGATTTAGTAAATTTTTTTGGATGTTAATACGATTAACATTTTCACAGAAAATAAGAATCTCAAATGTAGAAGGTTCCTACAGGCTACTAAAGTAAAAAAAATACTTACATAGTAAATGTCTAAAACCATGGTATACCTAACATTACTATAATGTAATGAGAAAAAGAAACACAGAAATATTACATATTTTTTATTATAGGAGATTGTATATTTATCAATCCGCAGGCCACAAGTACACCATCACCTAAAGTATTGACAAACTTGTTCTCTGTTGAATGTGTTTTCAGAAATTTGTAAGTCCTGACTCTCCTGATAACACATTCAATATGGACTCTGAGGGTTTGAAATAAGTCAGCCATTTTAGTGAATGTATCATTGTTTCTTATTTTATAAACTGTTATGATGTTTAATTCAGTGACTGCATTATTTGATAGAAAGGCAATAATCCAATAATATTTACATGGGAGTTCCAAATAAGTCATTGGCATTTTCTTTATAATTGACATCATAAAATCTCTGCCGACGAATCCTTTATTTTCCAAGCCAGGTGCAGATGTTTCAGATGTTGAATCGAACTCTGTGACCTCTTAAGTACTTCCAAGGTGTGAAGGAATGGTGCCTGATGATGGACTTTTTAGTACAGTATTCTGAAGTACTAACTTTTTTGGTTTTAACAGAGAACACTGGGTTGTATGATGTGACATTTTTACATTAATTTGAGTCTTGTGGTGTGCCCTATAGGAGAGCACTGCACACTTTGACAACCATATAGGTCAGTTTTTGCTTCATTAACCCTTTGACCGCCGTTGTCACCTATACAAGACAACGATAGTACGATACACTAACGCCGTCGTCTTGTATACAAGACAAAGTTTCAACCGCTTACTAAATGGTAAAATAATAGAATTTAAAAATTATTTTGTACTCGTGTCAACTTGTTGACCCTTTGTTTTTTCATACATTTACTTTTTAAGCAGGTATATGAATCCATTGTTTCATAATAAAGGATTTAAAAAATATGCTTATAATTTCTACATTTTTCCGTGTCACTGTCGCCGTTGGCATGTATAAAAGACAGCTAGGGATGGGAAAGTTCAATTGATGTGCAAGTTTTTAAAATGAATATGTTTTCACGAATCTGGTTTTATTTAAGCGTTCAAACATTTAATTGCCAATTATTGTCATTGTTGGTAACTACTCGTAGTAAGTAGGTATATGTAGAAAAAAAAAGGCATAATAATGGATAAAGTTTAGGCAGCTTCTTCAGTAAATTGTCCATTGCGGTTTATTTGCCGAATAAATTATTGACCGCAGTGACAGCGGAGGTCTACATTTTAACTCGATATATATATATATATATATATATATATATATATAACCGATATATACAGTATGTATCACAACGAAGAGCAAACCTTAAAACTGGTTGACGGGGAACTCGAGTACAATGTAATGAAGTGCATTTCACGTGCCTAAATACATGTTTTATGGCATAAAATTACTAAATGAATTACTCGAAGACCATATTTTTGCAGTCGGTTAATGGTTTTTGTAACATCCTATAGGGTTTGTTTACGTTTTTGATTTTTGACAGTGCATGCGTATTGCGTACTGTTGATATGTAGCTAGGGGCAACTAATTAACATTAACGTTGTTATGTCAATACACATGCGCTTTGAGTTCTGTTTATAAGTAACCTAGGTAATTATTTTAATAATGGCTGTAGTCATAGGCAACGCGCAAGCGCTTTGTTAACTATTTGTTTGTAACTAGGTAAAAATCCAAACTTCAACAAGGTTTGACGCCTGTCTGTCAGTTGGTAATTTAAGAAATGTCATTTATAAGATTGTAAACAAATAATACAGGGGAGGTGCAACACAATAATAATAAATGTATATTTTTATACCTCACGTAAAACCTGTCGTATTTTTGATGAATTAGGTAAGTACCATGCTCATATTTATGATCTAAACATTAACGGGTTTCTTGTTTTGCCTTTCATTCTGATACATACTGTATATATATATATATATATATTATTAAATCCACCTGTTAGTTTTCTCCGAAAACCCTCCGGTAAGTATGTAAATTTATCGAGACACGATGCGCGTCCCTAATCTTATGGTTTATAAAGTTTACGTACCGACAAGCGCTTATGCCGTTGACTCAGACGCTATTATTACTTAACTCGCGCGTAAACAGTATTTGTCAGTCGGAACTAAAGACGTGCCCTGCGCGCCGTTGACATGTATAGAAGACTACTCGTACAGACTAGTGCGGTGATATTACTTCATGATTCGATAATGTTTAGTTGTTGTTTTTCATGATAAAGTCCTTTATTTTCAACATTTTCTTGTATAGTAAATCTGTTTAGTTTAGAAATTTTGAGAGAAATCTAAGTTTGGAAATAAAAAAAGGCAAATTGAGAAGAATTCCACCTTTAATTATGAATATCGATATCACTATTTGCAATCCCTAAACTTTTTATTAGTTGTTTACTTAAAATTTGCTCTGGCGTGTGAGTGAGCGTCTTGGCGAACAGGGTCCGGCGGCCAAAAGGTTAAAAGTATCAAATTGCTGTTGGTTTATATTGGAATTTGATGTTGCACATAATGGTGTTATAAACATTGGAAGATAGGTCTTGAGTCCACTTGAGTCTTGCATTTAGGTACCTTTGTTGTCTCTTTCATAGTCTTCCAACAGATATAATTTTCCAAGTTCTCCTCCAACTGAAATGATACAAAACATGATGTTATCTTCTTAGGTAAGGTACTGTTGTGATCTATTTTTATAAAAGCAAACAAAGAATACTTACATTTAAATGTTCATCAAATATTTTAAATTACTGGATGGTGTGCCTTTTAGTCCTGCTGCATGACACCATTCTGCTCGATTCTTAACGGGAACGAAGAAAAAATGGTTTTCAGACCATGTTTTAGAGTTGTTTTTACAGTCTGACCTGACATAAAGCAATATTTTACTAATGGCAAAGTTGACAGCCTTTACTAGTTGATGCCATCGTTTTAAACGTCGTATTAAATCACCGTTATATCTATTTTGTTAATAGTTCTTAACAATTACAAACAGCTAACAAAACTAGCAAAATACAAACCGCCACTTTTGACAACTATCAGTGTCAATGTCATAGATAACTTTTTTTAATTAACTACTCTGCCCCGGATTCCGTTATAAAAGTGACGTCATCATCCACTTACGCTCTTTTAGAATGAGCGACATTTAAAAATTGTTTTTTTATATTAAAAATTGAGTTATAATGAAAAAGAAAAAACACGTGTCGCTTAAAATGCCTTCTATTTTCTGATTAGCTCATAAAATGGAAAACTTCAAAATATGAAATGTTGTCAATTATTCTTTCGGTGCCTCTTTAACTTCTTAAGTAATCCCGAAAGTTTCCCAAGTAGAAAACAATACTAAGTGGCAAGTTACTTCTGTATGTTCTTGTTGATCTTCGTTATCCGACCTTTCCCTTTCTTTAACACTTAATGAACTTAAACATGTAGGGTAGATACTTTCTAAAACAAGCACCTGGTATACTATAAATAAAAAAGTAGGATAAAAACGACCACTTACATCAGTGTAAGGACGACTCAGAAGTTAAGATCTGGCAGCGGCGGCGCGAAAGGTACAGTCACCTGCAATAGTATAAGACGCTGTGAAGGCCGCAAAAATATGTGACACGCTCTTATGGCGGTACAAACAAGACTGTGTCACATATTTTTGCGGCCTTCACAGCGTCATATACCATTGCAGGTGACTGTACCTACTGCGTTCGGAAGCACAGGGTTGTACAAAATAATTATAAATGTTACCCGACTTTGTATAAAGTAACATGCTAATACCAATATAAATAAATTAATATTATAAAAATGCGAGGATAACGCATCACGGTATCCCGCTCGTCAGCTACTGATTTAAATAATGTGTATCAAGTGCTTAACACGTCTAAACAAGGGCGCAGCTGCGCCGACCAGGTCCTGAAGGCCTAGTATAAAAGTTGTACGACGTTAACTCCTCGACCGCGTTAGCGTATCGAGGGGTCAAAATATGAAAGTTGCCGGATGATTTAAATAAACGGCAAACATAATTAGAACTCCCGATACGCTAACGCGGTCGAGGAGTTAGTGTCGTAAAATTTTTATACTAGGCCTTCTGGCCCTTACCACTCACATAGAAGATGGTTTCCAGAAAAAACTTAAATCCACTGCGGTCTTTATTGCGGTTCGAATCCTGGTCAGGGCATTTATTTGTGTGTTTATCACGAATATTTGTTCCTGAGTTATGGATGTTTTCTATGTATTTAAGTATTTATATGTATTTATCTATTATATATATCGTCGCCTAGTACCCACAACACAAGCCTTATTAAGCTTACCGTGGGACTAGGTCGATTTGTGTAAGATTGTCCCATAATATTTATTTATTTATTTTTCGTCGTGCGGCGTCACTAGCGCTACCAGTGGCCGTTTGGCCGAACTAATTTGACAGCGATTATAAATTTTAACGGAAACGTCAAGTGGTTAACTTGGGTGTAGTCGGTACGAGGTTGGTAACACTGTTGTTAAGTAGGTAGACCTGTCAGTCGAGTAAATCAACGGACTTGCGATTGTTAACCGCGTGACGGGAGGTGACTCTTGCACTTGATCATTCTGATTTGGACCGTTTTAGCGAACGGGCGTTAACAACACACTAGCCTCGCACTGAAAACACCACGTTTCCTGATGGTTTATTTTTGGTTATAAAATCAATCCATTTGCATCATTTCAGTCTTTAGTGAATTTCGATTAATTGTAGTTGAGATTAACTAAATAGAAACCGATTTCTTGTACTTTAAAGTGATTTTGTTATAATCTAAAGTAATATGTGTGCTATGTCGTTATTTTACCTACGTAAGTAATTCTAATGATTTTTCAGTTAAACAATATCAGCCCCGCTGAGTTTGTTGCTGGTTCTTCTCAGTAAGAGGTCTTTTCCGAACCAGTGGTAGCTTTTTGCCTATTTAGCTTACAAATCTAGTTCTAAAATAATTCCAATGAGTTCGAATAAAATCATGGTCCCCAGTTGTTGTTTCATTTTGATTGTGGTGTATCGGTGCGATACGTAGTGTGTGATTCTAAGATTGAGTATTGCTATCCTGAGGTGTAAGTATCACGGCACGAGTATTGACATCCTGAACTGTAAGTATGGTGTGAGTAAGTATCTTAGCACCATCCTGAGTATCCTGACCCTGCTGATGCTGTTACAAGTAGATGCGTTACGAACGCCCCCATGCTTTCTATCGCCGTCTCCCTCACTCTCGCCTCTCTGCCTCACCATCTCCGTCATCAGAATGTGGGATAAAGAAGATCATGTACACAAGGAGTGTCGCTTGGCGGATGCACCACGTGCTTTTTCTCGGTGAGGTTGAATCATTGTTTTTTTTTGCTATTTGGTTGAATTAATTAGTTTGGTGAAATCATGTTACATTCCATAGTGAGTTAATGCAAATTATTTTGAAATCCTGAAGTTATAAACTTTGTTTACATTGGTTTTGTTTGCTAAAAGCTACATTTGTTATTGTTTCACAAAAAGAAAGTAAATCAGTTGTTTAGTTGTTGCGTATCCTGATTATGTACTTTGTGTAGAAAGGAATACATCAACACTTTTGTAGACAAACCATTGTCACATAAACCAATCATTGTGTTCTTACGGTGTACAGATTATAAACGTGTTCTGTGCTTGTGAAATTTACGTTACAGTTGGTGGCATACAGCACTACAACTGACAGTAAGCGGCTAATGCGGCCGTTGCGGAGCTATTGCGTTGGAAGGTGCTGGCCGTGGCTGTTGAGCAGACATGCTAGAATTGAAGATGCTAGCTTGAGGCATTGGAAATAAAAGGACAGTTTCGTTCTAATAATTGTTTCATGAAAAAAAATACGAGACAGTTACCAACAGCACAAATTATTGTCAATTATGTTGTCTTATGTCCCTAAATGTTTTCCAATTTGCAATACTAGTTTGCTAGTCAGTAGTTGCAATAAAACGAGTTGTTGTTTTTTGAGTATCAAATTTAATCAAAGATAAAGAGATTGATTATTTTATTGGAAGGTAGTTACTCCACATTTTGACGTATTTGGTACAGTGAATAAACGAACGTTTACCCGCTCAAAATAGTTTATTGGTGAAATTGATGCAAAACAATTGGATGTTTTCAGTCAGCTGTGATGAACCACCGCGAGCTGCCAGTCTGCTGGTCGCCACCTGCCACCTTCGCGTCCCGATGGCGCGGATGAGGCGACCGAGAGCGCAGCATGGCTCTCGACTCAGTGCATATACGGCAACACACCCACTGTGCTTCCACAAACACAGTTGTTTATCCGGTGAGCAGTTCATGTTTTATTGGGATTGTGGAGCACTGGTTTGATCACGTATACTTGGAGAATCTGTTTCTTTGAGTTTCAAAAAAAAAGAACGCTGGTTGTAGTTCTTTTCTGTTTTTTGTCTGTGAGTCAAGCGTTGTTATTTCAATTTGGTTTGAAACGACAGTTATAAACAGCGATGGTTTTACGTGATCATATTATTGAGAATTACAATGTTTTCATGTCAAAAAGGTGTTTCGTTTTGATGCCGTAGGTTCATTGTGAGTGGTAGTTTAAGTGAACTAAACTTACAAGATTTAAATGAAGTTGTTATTTCAATAATTTGAACTATTCACCTACGTGGTTTTCATTTAGTGTACTTTGTAGTTAGTGAACTAAACTCGCAAGATTTTAATAAAATTGTTGTTCCAATCACTGTAATAATCTACCTCCGTGGTTTTAATTTAGTGTACTTAAAGTCAAGCAAGTTGGTGGAATATTTTATGACTTACATGCGTAGCTAAAGTGGGTAGCACTTTTAAACAAGAGGACGTGCGAAGTTAAAGTGGGTAGCACTTTTAAACAAGAGGACGTGCGTAGTTAAAGTGGGTAGCACTTTTAACGAGAAGTAAATGCTATGGTGTGAATAATTTATCTTGTTCACAAATGAGATTAAGACAGGATTGATAATGCCACAGTTTTTGATTAAAGTTTTTGAATTCTTACTTTACGTTTTGGTGCTTTCGATGGACTGAGAGCACGCCCGATGGACTGGGCTTTGTCGATGTATCGACATTCGTCGGTGGACGGAAAACTTGTATGATTCGTGACGTGAAACTTGATTAAATTTCAATTAGTTGTGGTGCTTTCAAATTTGTTGATGTTTAATTTAAGGTATTGCAAAAGTAATGATAAAAAGTAAGAACCTTTTTTGTTTTTAATTGAAATGTTAAACAAGACTCATCTCGTATTGTGTAATGAACTGTTTTTTTTTGTCACGGTTGTTTTACGGTTGGTGTCTTTGGCTCAGGTTGCATACATTTCCAATCTTTCGTAGACGTAGGCATAATTCGGGCCCGATTTCCCGTAGCCGTGCGGCCACGACCGTGAGTGGCGTGCGTTAGGTCCGGGGGTGTATGCGGCTGCTGAAATCGCCGGTTAGAGGCGATGGTTTGGTGCGTTACAGATACCGGTTGGAGGTAGTCTGGGTGTCATGGATGTGTCCATGTGTTGTAGTTGCTGGAGAGAAGCAACTGATTAAAGCTGAGCACACTTAACCAATATTTTGCAACAGACAATATTTAGCGACGATTGTGTTTGTCGATTTTGTTTTTGTTGATGATGAGCATTGTTTGACAGTTGATGTTTTGTTTAAAAAAAAAACAGAATTAGGTAAGCCTTGTTTTTTTTTTTAAATCTTGATTTTGAAGCTGACGAGTGACGAGCGCTATATAACATTCAAGTAATGTTTGATTGATTCCACACCCCGATTGACTGTGTATCCCGACCATTGTTTGTGGTCAGGGAGGCCGAGCGAGAACGTTTTACTTTGCGATTTTTTTGTCCACAGCTTCCTCCCACGAGGACGTGGGAGATGTCATGATGGCCGTTTCGTCGTGCGGCGTCACTAGCGCTACCAGTGGCCGTTTGGCCGAACTAATTTGACAGCGATTATAAATTTTAACGGAAACGTCAAGTGGTTAACTTGGGTGTAGTCGGTACGAGGTTGGTAACACTGTTGTTAAGTAGGTAGACCTGTCAGTCGAGTAAATCAACGGACTTGCGATTGTTAACCGCGTGACGGGAGGTGACTCTTGCACTTGATCATTCTGATTTGGACCGTTTTAGCGAACGGGCGTTAACAACACACTAGCCTCGCACTGAAAACACCACGTTTCCTGATGGTTTATTTTTGGTTATAAAATCAATCCATTTGCATCATTTCAGTCTTTAGTGAATTTCGATTAATTGTAGTTGAGATTAACTAAATAGAAACCGATTTCTTGTACTTTAAAGTGATTTTGTTATAATCTAAAGTAATATGTGTGCTATGTCGTTATTTTACCTACGTAAGTAATTCTAATGATTTTTCAGTTAAACAATATCAGCCCCGCTGAGTTTGTTGCTGGTTCTTCTCAGTAAGAGGTCTTTTCCGAACCAGTGGTAGCTTTTTGCCTATTTAGCTTACAAATCTAGTTCTAAAATAATTCCAATGAGTTCGAATAAAATCATGGTCCCCAGTTGTTGTTTCATTTTGATTGTGGTGTATCGGTGCGATACGTAGTGTGTGATTCTAAGATTGAGTATTGCTATCCTGAGGTGTAAGTATCACGGCACGAGTATTGACATCCTGAACTGTAAGTATGGTGTGAGTAAGTATCTTAGCACCATCCTGAGTATCCTGACCCTGCTGATGCTGTTACAAGTAGATGCGTTACGAACGCCCCCATGCTTTCTATCGCCGTCTCCCTCACTCTCGCCTCTCTGCCTCACCATCTCCGTCATATTTATTGACTTAACAGCCGCCTACGATACAGTATGGAGACATGGACTCATCTTCAAACTCTTGTCAGTCGTACCCAGCAAGGAGATAGCAGGCCTTATAGCAAATATGTTGAGTGAGAGACACTTTGAGGTTTACCTGGGTGATACCAAAAGCAGGCGAAGGAAACTAAACAACGGCCTGCCACAGGGATCAGTACTTGCACCTCTCCTCTTCAATCTTTATATCCACGACCTGCCCGAAACCTCAGCTCGGAAATTTATATACGCTGATGATATAGCGCTGGTTGCTCGTAGTGGGTCATTTGAGGAAGCGGAGCAAGTCTTGACATCGGATCTTAAGGTCATGTCGAATTTCTTTTCGACGTGGAGGCTCATACCTAGTGCCAGTAAAACAGAGAGGTTGCGAGTTTCCACCTACATAATAGTCTTGCCACATACCAACCTGCTGTCGTATTTCAAGGCTCAAACCTCAGGTATAACCCTCACCCTAAGTACCTTGGTGTCACTCTGGACCGGTCCCTGCCCTATGAGGAACACATCACCAAAACGTCTCTCAAGCTAGCCACACGCAACAACATCTTACACAAACTGAGCGGCACGTCATGGGGCGCGTCTGCCGATGTGCTTCGTACTACAGCGCTCAGCCTCGTGTACTCGGCAGCAGAGTACTGCGCGCCTGTATGGTGTGAAAGCTCACACGTGCAGAAAGTCGACACGAGATTGAACGATGCGATGAGGTATGTTTCCGGAACAATTAAATCCACGCCGACCGATTGGCTGCCAGTGCTCAGCAACATAGCCCCGCCGCATTTGCGAAGAAAACACGCGCTTTTGAGGGAAGCCGAGAAGATCACAGCCCGTTCAGATTTGCCAGGCCACAGCGAATTCACGAATCCGCCACCACATATATATAATATTACACTATTCCGTATATGATCACATCTCTGAAATCTCGGCGCTTTAAAAGAAATGTAGATGGACTAGAAGCGCGTTGACGTTAATTATAAATAATTGGGTTTATTTCATAATGCCGGGAGGTTCAAACTAGTTACGAAGTTATGTATGGTATATGATAATTGATAAATAAGAGTTCATGTAAGTTATTGAAACGAACATATAATATAACACTAGTTTATATTTATGTCCGTCTAGCTACTGTTAGACCAGTGGTAGGAGCGAGACGGATATACTTTCAAATGCCGCAGTCGCAATCGAAAACAACGCATGGTACGTCTACACAGACGAACGTCCGAACGAACGAAACGGTTCGTGTTAGCCTTCTGACCAGGATAGAACCCGGGACCTCCTGCTTCCTAAGCAGGTTCACTACCGACTAGGCTAGGAGGCTGTTAACCCGTAGGCAAAGAAACGATTTTATACTAGCAGGGCATTAAATTCGGTAGCTAAGGCTAAATATATACCTACCAAAATTTTATTTACTGTGCTCGGGTGTGCAAAAGTGCTAGTTACATCGAGAGTTCAATTCGAGGGCGGAATACTAAAAGGCAGCTCGACTGTCCCAAGTAAGAGTGTCGAATCTGCAAAACGGCTTTATTCCGGCAAGTCGTCAAAGTATTACATTATATTTTTTGAATTAATATTATTACATATTTAAACAAAGGGGAAAGAATATTTGTTTCCCCTTTGTTTAAATTATAACATTCATTCAGGCGATCTTTCCACCGAAGTCACTCTTTTTTTAATCAATACTAAACATATTAAACAGTGCTTCATAATTATAAAAAATATAGGTAATACTTTATAATACTTCAACATCTGACAATTATAATTATACAGCGCGGCAATGCCACTAGCATTATGGGCACTTTTGCACTTGGAACGGCGGGGAGCAAGATGTAAATATATTTTTAAGTAATTTATATTTATTATGAAATACAGTTTTATGTTTTTAATAAAATAAAAAAAACGCATGATTGGAAAATTTTTCCTCGATAGAAATAAATCCCAAAATTTATTTATAGCGTTATTTGCATAAACAAATAGCTTAAGAAACATAGTATGCAGGCGTAAAAAAAACTTTGCTTGTTATGCTCGAGCAAGATATGTTAAAAAGCTAGTAAATATTACATTGCTTGATTGTACACAATTAAAATATTGTCCTCCGCGTCTTGCGCACTTCACCCTCTCAGTTCGGTCGGAGCGTTGGACAATACCGCCTTAACATTACCGTTCACCCCTAAAACGTATTGTAAATATTTTTTCAGTCCTCCGGCCGGTAAGCGCCACTTTACGCAAAACTAAATTGCCGCCTGCCGGCTCCGTCGGGCTGAAAAATAGTATACAAACCTCGGCCGGTAAATGGGAAAGCCTCGGATCACATGTTAGTCGACCTCGGCTTCGCCTCGGCCGACAATTACATGGAATCCGAGCCATTTCCCACTTAAACGGCCTTGGTATGTAATGTACTATTAATTTACATGAGTTCAGTTCTATATATATAATGATCAAATTGAATTACTTATTATTATGTTATTTTACTGTATGTTGTTATTTAAATTTCTGTTGACATTGTTTTATTTAAATTTCAATTTTATTGTTTATATTTTGACATGTTTACTAGAATTAAGTGTTACTTTTTGTATTATTTTTATATTCAATCTGACGTTGAAAAGTGCTGAGTTTTGGCCTATTTCAATAAATGCTTTTGAGTTGAGTTGAGTTCGTAAGCTTAGATGTAACTGAAATAAGCCACACTAACTAAATTCGTACGTTACTGTAAATTGGAGGGTCTCATAAGTATGCTCTGTCTAATGGTTGAGGTAGTCTGTGTTACCTCCATAGATTTCTTAATAACTATTTATTCTTACTTTGCCGTTTTTGGTTAACCATGGGATTTTCTCTAATATTGCGCATGAACTAATTTGTTTACAAGTTGGTACCTACACAGCATGCTTATAAGTTAAAGCGTATAAAGGCAATATAACGGGTGATGTCGTTTAGCGACATTTAAAGACCGTTTTAACAGTTTGTAACTCTGTAACAAGGTAAAGGGTACGAGAACGATACTAAAGCGAACTTTATGTCGGTGTTTATCTACATAGCCGGGAAGTCGAATGTGTTTTTACAATTTTAAATGCTGCGAATTCTGCGATGTTTGTTTGGCGGTTGCTTTTTTTTGCTGGTTTGCTTTAAAAAAAAAAATAAAAAAAAAAAATTTGTTTATTTCAGACGAAAGTCCATATACTTAAGATTAGTTTGCAAGGTAATTAATTAATTAATTCTTAAATCCTAATTTTAGTGCGGCATGTTCTTATTGTGAGGTTGTCTGTGCGGTAAGGTAGACCGCCGGCTCATTTCAAAATTTTTTGAAACTCGATAGTGGAGAATTGCGTCAAAGTTGGATTATAACAAAAAACTTGTTATTTATGTATTAGTTCAGTTTAAACACTCTTAATCCCCGATATGTACAGTTAGTAGCTACAATAGTAAAGTAGTTTGATTTTTCAGTGCAGTAAGAGATAAAATAGGATTATTTACATGATTAATCTGAAATTGGGTAAAAAAACTTATCAGTTTTTTTGAGCTGCTGACGACAAGTTAAGGACGAGTTACCAAATTTTTTGTTGTTGTCAGGTAGTAACAACAAAGACAATAAAAAATAACGAATGTATGATAGGTG
Source organism: Lathronympha strigana (assembly GCA_949128165.1). NCBI lineage: Eukaryota > Metazoa > Arthropoda > Insecta > Lepidoptera > Tortricidae > Lathronympha > Lathronympha strigana. The sequence continues at coordinate 4,722,308 of OX421905.1, forward strand.
TTCGAACATAAAAATACAAATATCAGATCATTTCTTGGACATTGGACCGCCTGCGCCAAAATCTTCTGCAACTCCTGATGATGCCTCATAGAGAAATGCGAAACAAGTGTCAAGTTTTGTAGTATTGGTGGTTTGTATCGACTCATTAAAAAGACACAAAAAACAGAACAAAAACGTCAAATAATATTATGGGTCAGAATGACCCATATTATTTGATTCGAGGCCCATTGTTTTTTTCTTATATTGAATGTGACTTATTGCATAAGTAACATAACTTCTTTTTCAACACACTTGCTCGTAACGAGGTTCTTATCGTACCGCTTTTAGGCTCATAATCCTAGATATTAAACACGCGTGCTTTTTCATTATATTATTGAACTAGTGTTGTAATCAGATAACCCCATCAAATTAAGTTTGTACCCTACGAGACTAAGTTCCGTACACAGAGAATACATTCAGATTTTGTCGGATTGGAAAGTTTTTTTTTCCAAATAAGTACAAGTACACTGTAGCCGCACTTTAGCCGCATAATAACTTATGCCTTAAAAAGCAATATCTCCGTATTTAGTTGAATACATGGATTAAAACCTTCTGAATTATTGAATATACGTGAAATTGTATTAAATTATTCAAAATTCACAATAATTTGTGCTTCAAACATAAATAATTTCATTTTTTATTTTGGCTGTTTGGCGGGCCTTTGCCTCAAATTTACGCGCGCAATGCGATTCGAAAAAAATACACCAATGGCGCGCTGCGGTAACTTATTTACGTAAAACATTTTTGATTGTTTTCTCGCTTTATTATTATGATAAAATGCAACTATGAGAGAATTAGAAGTAAAACTATAACAATATGTGGATTAGGCTCCTCTGAAACTACAAAACGCGGGTGCTATCATGAAAATCTAGTTGTACTTAGTAGTGATAAATATATCTACTTATGTGTGACGTTTGAGCCTTAGCTTCGGGATTTATTAATTGAAAATGTAAAATATTGTCATCAACCGACGTCGAAAAGGCATCGCAAGAAGCTTCAAGTAGTCAATAAAGGTTAGTGAAACTCATATGCTAATTACCATGTAGGCATTCTGACATGATTCTGACAATTAAGTTAACGTATTTTACAAAAGTTAATAACCTCGAATTAAATTTTGATTTTTACTTACAAGTGTGTTGAAAAATGTCGTATGACACGTGTGTGCATGGCCATTATACACATCGGCTTCCTTATTGCGCACTCGCTTTCAGCTCGCGCGCACAATACCGCCTCGTGTATAATGACCATCATAGCACACGTATATCACAATGTACTATTACAATGCATGTGCTTGAAAAGTGCGCTTTCTATGAAGCCAAATCGTGCGGAAAGTTGTACTTTTCCACACGATTTGGCCGCAGTGCGTTTACTTTTAATTTTATTTTTATTTTGGACTCCGCTATCAGCCCGATACAAAAAGTATTTGCTATGTAATAAAACTATAAAATAATGTAACTTTTAATTTTAATAATTAAAGTAATGTCATACTGTAATAATTAAATTGTTTTGTCATGATATGATTTTTTATTTACTCGCACAATGCATAGTAAAACATTGTATGAAACACATGCGTAAAGATGATTTCCGCACTTATTGCATAAATTAATAGCTATATTAGTGTAATGGACATGGACGCAACATTTTATATAATGAAAATTATCACGCTTAATAACCGGGCCTTATTTGGTTCTGCTACCCTAGGTATAACGGATTGCACTAAAAAGTTACTTTGCTATTTCGTAAAACGTGCTAGGTTCTATTCAATTCTTATATTTAATTACTGCTACTGTAGTAATTAAATATCAGAATTGAAATACGTAAGTAACAAATGCATAACTTAAAAAAAAACCGCAATTCATGTAGCGGTTAAATTGATGTTTACTACTGTTAATCACTGATTGTCCTATCGTCCCCAGTCCCCTATAATTTTTCCCAGGGGAAATAAATGTGAAGGGCATAAAATGTCAATAACAGAATACACTCTAAGGCGTACTTATTGTAATAGGCTTTTGACATTCATGGTCGTGGAATGAACATTTGATTATTGTTGAGGACACCGCAAAGCACTGTGCACCTCCAACAAGCGGCACCGTGTCGGCACCGTGTATCGTACGGGATGCGCTCCGCCACCTATCGCTGAGACGCAATCCGACCGCGGTCAAGCAAACACTCTTTTCTACATTTTATTTGTAATTTATATAAGCTTAATTAAAAGCACGTTTTTGTAAAATCAAGTTTAAATTTATTGAAGAGCACCTAAAGAAGAATACCTAAACATTTTTGGCGACCGAAGACATCACATTGCGTGGATACGCGATACCTAAAGACGACGTAACCTGCAACCACGAGGTCCATGAAGAGGAGGAGTGAGTTGGAAGCAAGTGGAGCTCAAACCTGCTGGTCTACATATTTCAGGGGAGTGCCCGTTCCTTCTTTTCCACTTATTCCTTTTAATTTCCACAGAAAGTCTCAACCGAGCAAGTACCGTTGAGGTTGCATATGACACGTGCACGTGGCCACTTAGGCAGAAAAGTAGTTTAATTTGGATCGGATCTTGTTTAATTTATACTTAAAGTGAATTTAGCGTCTCCCTAGTAAAACAATTAATTAAAATATAGCATTTTGTGTAAATTTACCCCTTTCTACTAGTAGTAGTAGTTGAAAGATCAAGCCCTTTACTCACTTTCAAATTTTAATCAGTAATCAATTCACATCAGTATCAAAGGAATTCAACATTAATTGTAGTTGCATAGGTACTTATTGCACTCGCCGACTATTCCAGATTTGCGTAAACAAGTCGAGCGGCCGGGCTGTTGCCACGCGGAGAACAAAAGATCACGCGCACCGGCTACTCCATCGGCGTGATTGCACATTTTAAGACTATCAACGCTGCACGGGTTCGAATCTGAACTACGAGGTTTGCCGGATTAAACGGTATTTAGAACATTTTTTTATTACTGATTGTTCATTACTATGGCTGAGACAGAGTTGAAGGAGTTGTTAAAAAAGCGTAGTATAATTAAGGGTAAAGTAACAGTGTTTAAAAATAAGTTTGCGGAATTTGAGAGCAACACAGATATTACTTCCAGTCAAGTTAACGAGTTAGCCTTGCGGTTGGGCAGATTTGAAATTGCTTTCAATAATTTTGATGAATTAAGGGAAAAAATTGAATCGTTATGCTGCGATAGTGAACAGCTGAAGGAACATATACTAATTGAAAACGATTTCTTCGAGCTGATCAATTGCGCGCAAGAATTTATAGAAACGCACAAGCCAAGGGTCGCTGATGCTGACGATGGAAGTGTTAGTTTCCGAAATTCAAGCCAGCAATTCAATAATAATATCAAACTTCCTCAAATTAAGCTGCCGTCTTTCGATGGAAATTACAGCAAATGGCTTGAATTTCGGGACACTTTTATGTCTATTGTACATAATAATGTTTCTTTAAATGAGATAAATAAGTTTTACTATTTGCGCACCTCTCTTGAGGGCAGCGCCGCGCTTGTAATCAAATCGCTCGAAATGTCTGCCGCCAACTACGCCGTCGCTTGGAAATTATTGTGTGATAGATACGACAACAGGCGCCAGCTAGTTCATAATCACTTGCAATCCTTATTCCGCATAGAGACCTTAACAAGAGAGTCTGATAAATCTTTGCGTAACTTAATTGATAATTTAACTAAAAATTTAAGAGCGCTTGAGAGCCTCGGCGAGAAGGTAGACTGCTGGGATACACTTATTGTTTTTCTTTGCTCCTCCAAGCTTGACCCGACCACTTTAAGAAAATGGGAGGAAAAAAGAAACAGCCTAGAAAACTCGCCGAAGCTATCTGAGTTCACTGACTTTCTTCAGAGCAGAGCTGACATATTGGAGTCGTTGGCTCGAAGTGGCAACAACTTTGAAAGGCCTGAAAAACAGCCTCCAAAGAAGTTAGATAGAATTCAAAAAACATTTGTTGCCACCGCTTCACAGCCAACGACGACCAGTCCGCCTCAATCACCGTGCTTGATATGCAAAGGTGACCACCGTATTTATGCGTGTAATAAATTCCTTGAAATGACACCCGAAGTGAGAGGTGACGAAATTTATAAGTTAAAGGTATGTCCAGTCTGTTTTCGAGGTGGTCATCGCGCATTTCAATGCCGCGCTAATCCATGTAAAATATGTGGGCGTAAACATAATTCATTATTACATCGAACGTATGTACCGAACAATGCGCAAGTACCTAGTACTTCTCAGTCTAGTAGTCCACCAACAGGTGCGAACCAAGCAAAAAATGCATTTCCATTATCGTTCTGTTCGTCGGCTACGACACAAGTGTTGTTGGCTACGGCCATAGTAGATATCGCAGACGAAAATAATCAATGCCATCGCGTACGCACGTTACTCGATTGTGGAAGTGAATCTTCATTTATAAAAAAGTCATTGCAGGAAAAATTAAACCTTCCTATTTATGAGCACGAGACTAAGATCTTTAGCCTTAACAAATTATTCTTTAAAAGTAAACGACGGTGCACAATAGAAGTGCATTCCAGGGATGGGACTATGAAAGTACCTATAACTTGCTCTGTAGTCGATGACGTAGGCAATGAATTCCCGGAAAACGAGGTCGATATTTCATCATTAAAGATACCTAAAAACATTGAATTGGCAGATGAGACATTTTATTGCCCTTCCGAAGTAGAAATATTATTAGGGGGCGACATTTTTTGGGGTCTTCTTATACAAGAACAAATTAGTTTAGGAAAAAATAAACCGTTCCTACAGAACTCGCATTTCGGATGGCTTGTTGTCGGTCCAACCACTTTTACTTCAAACAATAACAAAGGGCTAGACAATAAGGTTCATTGTAACTTTAGCCACGAAATTAGCGTCCAATTAAGGAAGTTCTGGGAGCTAGAAGAGCTGCCACAACAAGAAAAGTGGACAGCCGAAGAGGAAGCTTGCGAGGTTCATTTCGCCGAAAATACCTACCAGTTGCCCGACGGCAGGTTTTGCGTAGGCTTGCCTCTAAAAGAGTCACCCGAAAATTTAGGTGACTCCTTTCATATTGCTAAAAAACGGTTGCATTATTTAGAAAAACGATTTGAAAGGCAACCCCACATAAAACAACAATATTGCGAATTTATCCGCGAATACCAAGATTTAGGGCACCTTACGCCAATAGAAAAACCGGACGTGGCGAATTACCTTCCGCATCATCCAATTTTACGCGAAAAATCAACCACAACACGTTGTCGTGTCGTATTTGATGCTTCAGCTAAGACGTCGTCAGGCCTTTCCTTGAATGACATTTTAATGGTTGGACCGACAATACAGGATGATATTTTTTCAATTCTCACTCGTTTTCGTCAACATGAATATGTTTTGATCGGAGATATTGAAAAAATGTATCGCCAAATCCTCGTGAGCGAAAAGGATCGATATTTGCAAGTTATTCTATGGCGTGAGAATCCTACGGAACCCATTAAATATCTGCGCCTCGATACCGTTACCTACGGCATGGCCTCGTCGCCCTACTTAAGTATACGATGCTTATATGAAATTGCTAAGACTTGTGATGATCCACTAATAAAAACTATAATTGAAAAGGATATGTATGTAGATGACTTAGTTACCGGGTCCGACAGTCCCGATCAGTTAAAATACATTCTAACATCGGTCTCACAAACCTTAGCAAAGGCGCAGATGAATTTACGCAAAATAAAATCTAATTGTAGTTACCTCTTCCAAGATGAAGAAAACTTTAACGACCAAACGAATGTCGACTTTAATAACGAGTGTTCTACGCTCGGAATTCGTTGGAACCCAGCAGCTGATAAGCTCTTAATCAGTTGCTCAAAGGGCGTTAAAGGTGTAAATGTAAACAATGCCGATGCGAAGTGCACTAAACGCATTATTTTATCCACAATTTCAAGCATATTCGACCCCTTGGGCCTTTTAAGCGTTTGTACAATTAAATTTAAAATACTTTTAAAAAATATCTGGGCATTGCACTTAGATTGGGATGATGACGTACCTTACGATATAAAGCAAACGTGGAATAAGATCGTGCGCGAATTAAATATTTTAAGTTCATTCCAAATTGATCGCTATGCACTGCAACCTAAGGCAGAAAACATTGAATTGCATTTTTTCTCAGATGCTTCCTTATCGGCCTACGCCGCTTGTGCATATCTCCGCTCGATTAGCGATAAGGGGGTAGTTGTTCGGTTGCTCTGTGCTAAGGCCAAGGTCATGCCTGCGCGACCAGCTGTTACTATCCCACGTGCGGAGCTACTGGGCGCATTGTTAGCCACTCGTCTTTACGACAAAATAAGGAAGTCATTGCGCCAGAATATTGACAAAGTATATTTTTGGGTGGATTCTAAGATCGTACTTTCGTGGTTAAATATTTACAAATTAAATAAAATGCAATTGAAAACATTTGTATTACATCGCGTGTCTGAGATAACGGAACAGTCGCGCGGCGCTCAGTGGAGCTACGTTCCGTCTGGTCAAAATGCAGCTGATGCGGCTAGCCGCGGGTTATCACCCGAGCAGCTGACGCCTGACGGTATGTGGTTTCAAGGACCGCCTTTTCTGAAGTGTAACGAAACTGACTGGCCTTCTCAAGACAATTCAACTGAATCAAATTCAGATATACCGGAAATCAAATCCACAGTTCATGCGATGCGCGCAAGTGTAAGCACGAGCGCAAGTTTTATTAAAATAGAAAACTTTTCGAACTTTAGTCGCTTGAAAAGGTCAGCCGCATATGTTTTACGATTTATACATAATTGTAAACAGCCTAATAATAAATTACTAGGGCCATTGAGCGTCTTAGAATTGCATGCGGCAGAAACTACACTTATAAAAATTTCGCAATCGGATTCATTTTCTGACGAATTAAATGCGTTAAAAAATAATTTACCTTTGAGCAAAAAATCAAAGCTTTTGCCTTTAAACCCATTCATAAATGAAGACGGTGTTATGCGTGTTGGCGGCAGATTATCCAATTCGGATTATATATATGATAAAAAACACCCGGTTATTCTTGACGGCAAACATTATTTAAGTAATCTGATTTATGGATATTTTCATGTACAATTAAAACATACCGGGCCGCAGCTGCTGCACTCAAGCGTTCGCGAAAAATATTGGATAATAAGCGGACGTTTGCTAGCGCGTAAAACATACCAAACGTGTATGACTTGCAAACGCTTGCGAGGAGCAGTCGCGACTCAACTTATGGGTAACCTGCCATCCCAGCGCGTGACACCGGGCTACCCATTTGAATCTACGGCCGTTGATTACGCGGGTCCATTTTTAATTTTAAGCAAAAAAGGGCGCGGAGCACAATTAATAAAATCATTTTTGTGTATAATGTGCTGTTTGAGAACGAAGGCCGTTCACCTCGAACTCGCTAGTGATCTTAGCACACAGAGTTTCATTCTTGCTCTCAAGCGATTTATTGCCAGGAGAGGAAAGCCTTTCGAGATTTTTTCGGACAATGGCCGAAATTTTTTAGGGGCTAGTAAGGAAGTAGGGCAAGTTATTGATAGCTCTTGCAACTCTGTGTCAGAAATATTTGCTAATGAACATATTCAGTTCAGATTCGCGCCCGCGTATTCGCCTAATTTCTCCGGTTTAATAGAAGCCGCAGTCAAATCTGCGAAATATCATATTAAAAGAATAATTGGCAACATGCACTTTACATATGTTGAACTGGAAACGATTTTTGTGCAAGTTGAGTCGATTCTCAATTCACGACCTTTATGTCCTTTGTCATCCGATCCTCACGACCTGTCCCCATTGTCTCCAGGGCACTTCCTAATCGGACGACCGTTGACTTCGCTACCGGCGCCGAACCTCGAGGAAGCACAACCAAGCCAGCTGCACCGATACGCCAGAATGGAGCAAGTGCGCCAACACTTTTGGGCCAGATGGAGCCACGAGTACGTCAGCCTGCTGCAGCAGCGTATCAAATGGCGCTCGCGACAACCCAATCTCCAGCTGGGCCAACTCGTCCTTGTGAAGCAACCCCACGGCCCGCCGTTGACATGGCCGCTCGGCCGCATCGAAAACCTACACAAAGGCACTGACGGGCTATGCCGCGTGGTGGACGTAAGGACGCGAAAGGGGCTAGTTCGGCGTGGTATCTCCTGCATCTGCCCTCTGCTGACGGACGGGGAGGATGAGGACCAGACCCAATGTTGAAAGCAGGAGCTTTCAAGGCGCGGGAGCATGTTGAGGACACCGCAAAGCACTGTGCACCTCCAACAAGCGGCACCGTGTCGGCACCGTGTATCGTACGGGATGCGCTCCGCCACCTATCGCTGAGACGCAATCCGACCGCGGTCAAGCAAACACTCTTTTCTACATTTTATTTGTAATTTATATAAGCTTAATTAAAAGCACGTTTTTGTAAAATCAAGTTTAAATTTATTGAAGAGCACCTAAAGAAGAATACCTAAACAATTATTATTTATTCTTTACGATTAGGAAAATAATAATCATCTTTTTAGAGAACTAGACATGGCTAACGGTAATCAAATATAATATAATTCAGTCACAATGTCCTTAATTCCAATACCCTTTAATGCAGGTATGTATATTACGGCTATTTTGTTAAGAAGATACCTACCGCCACGCGCCGACGACGAGACCAAGATAATGACTGATTTTATCGCTTCAACAACAACAAAAAAAAGTACCGACTGCTATAAATTTATTAATTCTTAGAGACACACATATATGTATGTATTGTATGTATATATATTTTAAACAAAAATATAGTATTAAAAAAAAAACACATTTTCTATAATATTGTCTCTTGTTTCCGCGATTGCTGTTCATTGAAATTAAACACTTTAAAACGGATAAATCGCGTTTATTGACACCATGATCCTAAGTTTTATATAATAATAGAATATATAAAATACTAGCAAAAACAAATTAACATCACATGCTAAGTAACATAAAATTATTTAATACACTCTTATTACTTCATCAACTACGCTCGAAACCAACTACGCTAAGCCACTTCCAGACCGAGTATCTCCGTGACATCGTTATCTTATGTAAGTAAGCGCATCGCATGGATCGTACTAAGTAAATGTTTATCGGTAACTTCTGTTGTCCGATTATGTCAATGTAAATCTACCCTCATGTTATTTTTAAAACGCTCATTATTTTATTTAAGTATAATTTTTAAGTTCTCATAATAAGTGAATTGTAAATTCTTAATGAGAATAAACGATCTTAAACCTAAACATGGTCATACCTAACTAGTTCAGAATTGAGCATCTTTGTCATGCCTATGATGTTAATTTATATTTTTAACGGGCTTTAGGAATAAATCCTAGTAAATTGCACTGTATACATCAGTTCATTTTTTCAGCAATATTTGTTTTTATTTTCATGAATATGTTTTTATTTTTCATTGCATTGCATTGCAATGGTGTACATAAAGCTTAGTACATATTTGTCAGTGTAGAACTGGATTTATTTATTTGATGTACTTAGTTTGTTATTCGAATTCAATGTTAGCATAGTTGGTGATTTCGAAGCCATGTGTCTACAATATTAAATCCTAGTTGCACATATGTGTATACTTCGCACACACACACAATATTATCATATTAAAAATGTTTTATTTAACTTTTTATATCATATTAAAGTTATCAAGAAGTTGCAACTCAATCAGCGAAAGGACAGAAGAGCGCATAAACTATCTGGAGTAAATACCGTCTGGCCAAACGGCGGAAAAACAAGGGGAAGATTTATTATACATTCCCGCGGCCGTGTCATTCCACGCGGCGGCGTCTCTCTATTTAGTACCGTACTGTGCAAGAGTGATGTCCTCTATCGCCTTTTAGTGGTTTACGGATAAGAAAGTCTTTTTACGCTTGAAGGTTATAATGTTGCTGGGAATTAATTGGAACACGAGTCAGCAGAGCTTGTCAATCTTGTCATGTCAATTGTGTGACGAATGATCCATTGTCGAGAACCGAAATTAAACATCTAGCTCAACTTGTTGAAAACCTAAAGGATAGTGCATAGATGATTCTTTATTCCTCTATTTACCGAATATTAATATAAATTCCCGGGTGAAAAAGGGTAGCCAGGTTATCGATGGCTTAAATCGAACAGACCATCCTCGGCCGTGAAAACCGCTGATTCAGTCCTATTTATTCCAAAGCCAAATTTGCACGACCCTACAGTCATTCTCCTTCATATTTCTGGAAAGTTTATTTTCAGATTGTTTTCCTGGTATGTTTTTTCCGCCCATAACAACTTTTAGTTGGCAGGTAGCTAAAGGAAGTATGCATTTATATAAACAGGGACTTATTATACAGGGGGTAACAAACTAACAAAAGCCTCTAATGTTACTTCAACAGCAATTTTTTATTCTAATATATTCCACTTGCCTCGTACTGAGGGTCATTGATCTTATCGGCTGTTGACATATCGTTCGGGGCTTTTGTTACAGCCTGTATAGTATACATTTATGGCGTTATTCATAAACGCACTTCAACAACAGTTAAGCTAAATGATTGTTTGCCCTTCGCGTTTGTCAGAATGTGAGAAAACATAATTTAACTAAAGCTTTTTTTAACTTTTTTATGAATAAGGCGGTTAGTTAATACATTTTACTTACGCTAATTATCAACCCCAAAAAAGAAGCGTAAAGTTTCCCTGAACCACGGTTTCTGGGATCTTTATCCTTATAAATAACCATCAAACAAGTTGAGCCCGTGGTACGGTATTGACATCTGAATCGGTATTGTAAGACACGGTTAGTAACATTGCGCTTTAGGTATAGTATTGTTTTATGTTACTGCTATTATAATTCATTGACATACAAGATTTTAAAACGTTTAATTTTCCATTTCGCAATAGACGCGATTAATCCGTTTTAAAGTGTTTCATTTCAATATGTACGTTTAACCCATTATAGACTGAGTTTTTTGAGGTGTCACTTACTTACTTACTTGCTGGCACTGGATGAATAAATTAAACCAAAGCAGTGTTACTAAATTAAACGATGGAGCAAAACTATATCTGTTTAAATACCCACATATCATTAGCCCTCAATAATGCGTTCAAAAACCGCATATAAAGGCCCCCATAATAATAAACTTTTTTGTTACAACAAATTTCTTATCTGTGTTATTATAGCTAAATAATATTATCGATTTCGATATATTTGTTTTCAAATTTCGAACACATCTGCCACATAGAAATAGTAGTAATATTCTTATATTACACACATATACAATCACATAAACTACTATAGTATACCAAATATTGTAACTTACTTGAGTGGTGTCAACATTTTTTCGCGAAATTTGCGATGCACCTATTTTGACCTTCAGTCACACGCAACTGATGTAAATAAGTACTGTTTTAGGTTAACAATCGGCAGCGTTATGTGTGTGTGTGTGTGTGTGTGTGATCAACTTTCGCCAATAAGAGCCCGTCGTACGCGCCGCAATTTAGTCAAACACGCGAAATTAAAAGTCGTAAATAAATGGTCCCTTATGGTACCGCTAGTCTATAATGGGTTTCAATTGTTAATTTTTCCAGACTGACTCGGATGATTCGAACATTGCTCGAAGCGACACGGTTTGTGTTTTCTTTAGCAGATTTCTTTGCTGAGTACGAGTAGATATAACTATATCTACTCTTATTGTCACAACAAGGTCGTGCCAAGATCATTTATTTTGAACACCTGCTGGTCTATTATGGTCGGGTTTTTATCGACTATCACCATGGCTGTCACATTCTAACGAGTATGTAAGTGGGAAAGTGACGCATGGCGTATTAGTCGATAAAATGGCAACCATTCTAGCCCTCCTGGCTCAATTAGTCACTTTAATTGCTATCTGTGAGACTCCTTGCTATTTGCATCCATCATGTGAATAATCATTTTACACTTTATTGTCAAACTGTCATCATAATAATATCAAAATTTTAGCCGAAAGACGTCCACTTCTGAACAAAAGCTTCCCCTAACGATTTCCACAACGAACAATCATTCACCGCCCTTAACCAGATCGTCGGTCCATCTAGTCGGGGGCTTCCCACGCTCCCTCTTCCGGTACCCGGGCGCTACTCAAGAACATTTTACTGCCAACACATACCAGCCTAATAATAATCATATCAGCCTAATGCAAATCCACTGCTGAACAAAGGTCTCCCCAAGGATCTCCACAACGACCGGTTTTGTGCTGCCCGGATTTCAGGTCGTCGGTCCACCACGCTGCCACGCTCTAGGTACTGTAAGTTCTTGTGTATTTTTCTGTAGGTTTAACCGTGCAAAATGGGAGCTCTGGTACGAGTAGCCGTAAGTACTTTCTAAAATTGGCAGTCAATACTTACTAAGTAAGTTCTGCTACATATGTACCCGAGAGCTAAAAGAGAACGCTATGCGGCACCGCCGACAAAGTTTCCGCGCTCAACTTTCTTATTAAAAAATTCGGTATGAGAACTGCTCGTGGTTAATGGATTTTTAACCATCTTCATAAGTAATTAAGTTTCAAGAAGACGCCTTGTGCATTTCGCTGGTTGAGTTAGTGTGGCAGTTGCCGAGAATGGTGCAAGTGGAGACAATTTGCCACAGGTTTTTAACTATTTCCCTATTTGTAGCTTTAAAACCTGTAGACTTGCCAAAGTGTCTCGGAAAAAGTCAGTATCAGTAATATTTTCATGCTATAGTTTCAAATAGTTTAAACCACTGCGGTGTCAATTGGATTGTGACCATAAATTATACCATGATAAATGAACTGCCAAACTTTAAAGTGTTATTTTAAACGTCAAACTTCTATGAAATTATGACGTTTACTTAATTAACAATTTTAACATTCTGTGCTATCAAAATCTAGGATTTAGCATACACTGACTCTAATGACGTAAGGAATCTGAAATAAATATGTCAAGTGTCAGTTTAGCACGTTCGAATAGATCTCCAGGGTGCGTAGCCAAGATGCCAATCGCTCACGCTCAGTCGCTAACGAAACGCAACTGTCATTGTCACACCAATACGGAAGAGTGATAGAGAGAGGTAGCTACGATACGTTAACAAGCGTGAGCGATTGGCATTTTGGCTACGCACGCTGGGGCCTTACCGTGACGTCTTAACGCGATTCAGTTTAGGTTCTTAACTATGCTCAGGGGCCTTACCATGACGTCTTAACGTGATTCAGTTGACGACCTATACTGAGTCTAAACTGAACCTAAAATAAATCGCTTTAAGACGTAAGGTAGACGGTAAGGCCCCAGTTGTATTGCACCGCCTCAGTTTAGGTCGTCAACTGAATTGTCTTAACTTGTCATGGTAAGGCTGAGTGGTTAACATTTCTGTTGAAAGCTAGTTTTAGCGCCACTTGCACCATCCGGGGTTAACCAACTAACCCGGAGTTAATCATTTTTGAGTATCGAATACAGTTAACTCCGCAGCTCCGAACTAGTAAGGGCGTCTGCCGAAAAAGCAGGAGGTTGCTGGTTCGATCCCAGGCCTGGGCACAAAGGACCTTGGTCACTTTACATTTAATGAATGATTTGATTCGTGCTTTACAATTGCAAAAATTACTGTCAGCCGCGAAAATCTTATCAAAATTTACCGTATTAAGCTATTGCATAGCTTCTATCGCGGGCCTTGAGCGCGGGGACCGAATCCAGAAATTCCGTAACGAAAAAAAACCTGACGCTCCCCACTCCGACGGACCGAAACCGACTTTATTCACTTTGTTACAAAGTTCTTTATCGGGGAAAGGATATATCTCCATACGAATGTCGCTAAGTGTCATATTCTATACAAAATATTGAGGACAGTAGCCCTTATTACCAGAGATACGGCGATGTCAAATGTCAAAATAAACACTATTATTTTTTCCCGCCAGAATCAAATATGTTAAATCGATTTTGTAATCGATGCATAATATACTGGCTGGATCGAATTAAAGGCAAAAGGCGCCTAATTTTTTATTTAGACTGCGAATCGTTTTGTTTTTTTAATCGATACCTTAGTGCAAATGCAAAGTCGTACTAAGTACCATTTTAAATTTGTGAATTTAGCACGTTAGTGCACAACGGAATAAAGTGGAAATTTCATTGGCATAAGAAATATTAGTACCTACAAAGAAGTAGAGTATCGAAATATGCCTTTGTCTTGTTTATCAAATATTTTCTATTGGTATATTAGATTTGTTCCTTATTGTGATAATCACAAAGGTGATATTGCTGCGTGCTGTAAATATTTTGTTTGTGGTGTTCGAAGACGATGATCACCGTATGTTTTCCGCCTATAAAAAAGCTCTCTTTCACTGCAGACGAAAATGTACCCAAATTTATTTTAAGTTTGTTTTGTTCAGTAGTGTCATAAACAAACAGAAATTAAACTTAAGTAGGTACATATTTGTCACTACTGACGAAAGTGCACAAAAAATACAAAACTGTGTTTTTAGGAAATGAGTTGAAAAGTGACCAATGTGCCGGGATCCATTAAATCTATGTAAATATGATATGTTTAATGCTGTGATAAATTTGATAATAAATAAAATCACTAATAATGGTAACTTTGTAGCAGCCCGCTGTCTCCACAACCAAAGGCATGAACATGTATTGTATCCATGTCCTATAGACCTAAGTTGCTTATCCACGAATGTCATCTGATAATGATAATGCTATAAGTTCATGAAAAGACAAGTTGCATGGATAGTGCGACGGTGATTGCTGTCAAATGTGAGTAACTGTATAGAATTATCAGAAATTGTCATACAAAGGTGACAAACTGTTGTCTTATTACGTTACGCTATCCGTTTGGGATCTTATCCCAGAAGGGAGCGCACACTTTTGCCGCTTCGCCACCGCTAGAGTTTCGGCAGAGGGCTCCTGCTACGTGGGAAGTGCGAGTAATATGGGTGGTCGAAATTGTGCTAACGCATGTAACATCCCACACTGAACACCGCCCCGTTTTCCACAGCACCAGGGTCACTCCATCTTGCTATCAGTGCGGCTAAACCCAGTGGCTCCAGAACGGAATGAACACCCGCTGACTGAAGAGACCTCAGGACAATATCATTGAGGTCTTAGTGACGCGGAATCCAACCACTACAAATACGGCAACTCAATGTATATATGGCTGTCAACACCCACCATGCATTGTACAAGCGGATGACATACATACCTCATAGCGGGCCCAGGGGAGTACAATGGCCAAACGCAACGATTTTGCCTTTGCGCAAAGAACAATGTCACAAAGCCAGTACGGTTTTTATATTAAATATTGGACAAGGATAGTTTATAAATAAACTCAGATTTTTTTGTACGATTACTTTACTAAAACGGCTTATTACTGAATATGCACAACTTGATGGATTAGGATGGCACTTATTACAGTTCTATCTATATGTCACTAATGGAACTAGGTATCGCCTATATCCCCGTTAAATTGATTTGATTAAAATTATTTTAACTTTGCGCAAAAACATTCTTAGATCATGGCATGCCATTAGTCTCATTAGATACATTTTACTTAATAATGGCATCTAATTATATTTTTGTTGTCTAGCAAACTGATCTTGCGTAGCGATGTTGTCACAAAACCAGCACGGTTTCTTCAATTACATTTTGGACAAATTTCCATGCGATGCTAATATTGTAAATTTGATGAACTATTATCTGTTACCAATTCACACTAAATTAAAAACGCTGAACGGATTAAGGTGAAAGGCATGGGGATGTTTTGACTCCTAGGAAAGGACAGAATAGTTTTTGTTATGAAAATCATCCTAAATAGAGGTGCAAAGGGGAAGGAAGCAAGTGAAATAGTCAAATCTATAATTGCATGGGCAGTTTATGAATGAATTCTTTCATAAATTGCTCATGCACTTTTGAACGCCTGTGTAAATGCGAATAAAGGCCTCTGCCGATCCTATCATAAGATCGTCCTTGGTTGAGATGAGACATAATATATACTTACCTACCTAATGAAAGTTTATAATTATAATATGCGTGACGTAATTATTTTGGTATCCTCGCAATGTTTTTCTTCACTGGGAAGTTAGTTGTAATCAGGTACCGACTGACATTCTGTGGGTTAAATTCAGTGAGCTTAAGGCAGTGTTGTAAACCGTGATCAAAAACACTCGGCCTTGATTACTTATTTCATTGAAAGATAATTTATGTCAACTTGGACGTACTTTTTAGCATATCTACAGCGTATCCAGCCACTGAAAGATTAATATGTGGTCAAAGATACATACAGCTGTCACAAAAATGCTGGTGATTCGATTAAATGTGTAATCACTAATCAGTATCGAATTGTGGTTAGGAGAATAAATAAACAAAAAATGTTTGACAAAAAAAACATTTAGTCCTATTTTTTCCAAATCAGATTACAATATTGATCACCAGCATTTTTGGTATATCCTGAATTATTAACGAGAACAAAGAATAACAGGTTACTGTAGTTGCAAGTTAGTTGTTTGTTTTATACGGCCCCGGAATTTAATTAGCAATTTACAGTTCAAGTCAATTTGGTATTTAATACTTATGGTAATAAAAATACACTACCAAAAATTATAATACTACGCAGACGAAGTCGCGGGTAACAGCTAGTAATTGCATAAGTTGATACAAAATGATATGCAATAGCTTTACCGCGGCAGTCCCCGAGTGCCACACGTATTTTTTTTTTATTCTCGAGGCTAACATTGAAACATTGACTATTAATTTAGAGTGTTCTTGTGAGTTTGTGTTTTGTGTGAAATTGCCATCCCTCAATAAGATATTTTGAAATAAACATTCTAATTATAAAATTTCATAAAGCAAAATTTAAAAAACAAAATGTATGTACCTCTTACTCCCCTGTACAAGTGGAGATGGATCCCCACTTACCATATTACCTTAGTATTTAGAAGTTGTTTTAATTTGTTATTAATTTACTGGAGTTATTTAGGATTTATCGTTGAACCGCAACGCACGTTTACCGGAAAACTTGCACTTGCTTCGCCCTAACTTGAACCTAATACTTACCTTAAAAGTTTAAGGCGGAGCGTCTTAGTACTAAGTATGCAAAGTGAATATTTAAAAGGTAGCTCTGCAGGAAAAGAGTAAGGTTATAACAGCTAGGTCACTTTTGTGTGAAAATAGTGCGAACACGTGAAAATTCTACTCGTCGCTCATTGTCATCGTAACGACTAAGTAAGAGTTCAAAATTAAGACCACTTGGTCCAGCAGATCCGGTAGCGACTGTTCTAGTGGTAATTATGTTAAATATCTATCAAACAGCAAATAAATGCATATTGGTAACTAACACGTGTGTCTCACTCACGAACGTAGCTGCAATTCTTGCGTGAGGATACACTAAAATACTATTTTTATCTCCATGGGTCGGATACTCTGCCCCAATGTGATTTCAAATGAAATTAAATGAGATATTAACGCTACGTTTGAATTTTGTGGCGTTATGTACTCGTAACAAATTTTCCCAACAATAAAAATATTGTTTAATCATAAATCATAAAGTTAAAACAAAAATGTAAATACAGGGTGTCCTTACCCTTTGGGCAAAGCCGAAACGGTGTTAAGAACCGGTATAAAAAGTAGTGTTGGGTTACTCACTCGTGAGGCACCCCACCTCATTTGTACCACTCATTTTTCCGTTTGTCACAGAACCTCAACCCGCGAAAATGTTCAATTTTTTTTATCTCGCTCAATTTGTCATGCAACTCAAAATTTGTCATTTGTCTCAATAACACCTCATTTTATTATATCCTCCTAGGACCCAATTTCAGATAAAGACCGAGGAAGACCCAATGTCCTAATATTAGAACAAGTTTATAAAGTCTTGAACGCCCAGAACAAAAAATTCTCATATCTGTTAAATCCCAACAGGTACAAGTGCCATATTTTAGGGGTGTTATAATATTGATATGGGATTGCTAAACAAAATGACAAAAAAAAAATGGTTTTGTACTATCTTTATCATATTGGGCTGTTACGACTAATCTGAGGCAATACAATTATTAGTCCTACAAATGTTGTAAAAATTAGGAACATAAAGACTTAATACTAGCAGAGATCAACAAAATAAGTCTCGAGTATCACCAAGTTACCATAATAAGCTTTCTTTCTCAAACAAAATTCAAAAATTCTCCAAAAAAAAGACAATTATAACAATAAAATCAACAAAATTAGGTACCAACAAAAAAGGTAAGTATGTAATTTGTATTATTTTAGTTAACATAAATAGCCCACCTCAAAATATGTCCACACGCCTCAAAATTGTTAAAACAGCTTAAATTTGTCCCCTAAATAGCTCTTATTTGTCACGCGGCTTGCATAACTTAACAATTTTTATTGCCGACAAGTCGATGTTGTGATGCTGCATTAGTGCTTTGAGTGTCAGTAAGTTTCATTTTGTTGCCGATTATTGGAAAGAAGTTTTATATGAAAAAAAAAATACTTTTGCTTAAAAATATTTACGTTAGTGCATTACTGGGATGTAGCCCCATCTGGGATTTCAGGGTTTGCCCAATGGCTGAGGTCACTCTGTATAACCTACTTAAAAAATAAAACAAAAAGCCGCAGAGCCGTACATAAAAGGATTGGCCTCCTATGGCGGTCCTGAACATGTTTTCAGCATTTTCCTTTGTTATTTGAGCGAGGAAACTGTGAGCACGTCGGTCACCATGATTGTTGGCAAGTGTTTTTGACATCTCGTTGAAAATTTGACGAGAGCTAACGCCTCTGTATATTGTGCTAGTTTATTTACCACCTTAACCCAGTCTAATTGGTAATTATTATTCAAAATATTATACCTAATATAAATACACATTCGCCAAAGGTCTTACGAGTCATCTACGCCACACTACAACGGACGCTTTAAATATGAAAAAATAGCGTTTTCATATTTAATGAACATATTATTGAATGTAATTAATTCGTTAGGTTGGTAACAGCCCGCTCACAACTGCTGATCATTGCTGTTGTGATAGAAACTTTCAACTCCCTCATTCCCTCACTTTCCTCCCTCACTTAAATAACAATGGAAATTGACGTGCCGTCGCACGTTACCCGCTGCAGCCGTCCGTCACGCAGCTATAGCCCGTAAGCCGTAAACCTGTGAAAGGCCTAATTTGAGATAACGTACAATAAGGTCTGCATAATCATAAATTGGAAAGCTTTGTAGAGGAAGAGAACTAGTAGCGGTTTCACGCTCTGGTGTGAAAATGTTTAGAAATACAATACAAATGAAGTTGTGGCTTCCAATAGCCTCGCGGAGCTTGTTAAGCGCAGCAATGTCGGCTAGATTAGGTAAATAGCGCTGTGGCTATCTAAGTTGTGGCCGCTGCAGCTGCAGGCGATGATAAAACCGCCAGATGCCCGTTATTCTAATACTTAACGACCCCACTCTTGAATGGGAATAGCTGTTTGCTGCACTGACAACGGCGGTTTGGATAACGTAATAGTTTATTAGTGCGGGTAATTTTTTATGCAAAATAGTAGTTTTAAAGTCAAAGTGTCGAACAAGATTATTGTTTCCGTTATTATCTGTAAGATATTAATTGGCCATCGATTGAAACCCATTGTTGGTCACAGGTCACTGGTAAGGGACGGTGAGGTGAAGACATGAAGGTGAGGACATGGGGTCATATGATCCCTTGCCGTGGACAAGTTACTACTAACGCCATCTATTCAAATACACAACAAAGGACAGGCCCGCACCCCTACCAGTTGCTTATCTGACCGTCATGGCAAGAAATAATTAAAAAGTGTGGCTCTCATCTAAGGCAAGCCTATTGGACTTTCATTTCTTTTGACATGTTCATGTTTATTGTTTTATTGGCAGATTTAATTAACAGTTTACTTTATTTAAATAATGTTTAAATGGCGCTTAATGTCTCCGAATGGTAATATTTTGATCCATATGTTAAAAAATTGTGTTGAAGATAAAATGATCCCTGAAAACACATTACCCCATGAGCAAAACACCCTTCAAAAACTTCCTAGAGAAGGCAAATAAAAAAAAATATAGATAAGATTTCAAAAACATAAATACCGAAATAGAATGATGAAATTGGTATCCAACTAAAATAATAATAAATAAAATAATAAAACAACTATCAATAAGATTTTTCTAAAGACATTCCTTAACTTTTCCTTTACTTTTCATTTTAGACATAGGTGGGTATAAAATGATCTCTTACTATACTTTTACAAAAAAACTTCAATGCAAAAAAACTACGTACATGTTATGAAAAATAAGTACCTATAGTATGCAGTTACAAACATAAGTAAATTACTCTCAACAAATGAAATCTTGCGTTTGCCTTCAACTTTGCCACCCCCCTATGCATGGGTAAAGAGTTTGGTCAAAACTTTCAGTTCGATTTTAAATAAATCCTTACCTCGTATTGTTTGTCAGTTACAATTAGGAGACATTCGGATTATTCGGAGCAAGAGATATCGTTCCATTGAGTATATATTCGTTAGATGATGATAAAATAAATGACACATACTGAGTTTAATTTGCGTCAATATCCCATTACTGGTAGTCATGTCTTATTAGAGCATCGCTTTGTTGTTCTGCCATATATCGCCGATGTTCACCCTTTTTTTATGCTATAGGTGGCAAACGAGCAAACGAATAGCCTGATGGTAAGCGATTAACGTCGTCCATGGACACCCGCAACACCAGAGGTGTTGCAAGTGCGTTGCCGGCCTTTAAGGTGGGAGTACGCTCTTTTCTTGAAGGACCCTGTCGAGAATTGGATCCGGCAGGGTCATTATGGGTACCTTATTCAAATGTGTCCGGTTAATCTTGTAATATTAAAGTTCTTGGACTTTTTAAAAGTTTTGATACTTCCAGTGGCCATAAGTTTTTGGTGGTTCTTTCGCCAGATAAGCGGACTAAATGCCAATGAACTGAAAAATCCTTCGCAGCCATATTTAAGAGTAAGGTATACGGCCCATATAATGTATGGTATATAGTGTATGACACTATAAGAAGGGAGGAATTCACAAATTTTTTTACAATTAACTTCTGAACTGTCAGCTGCATGCTTGTGCAAATATGTAGGTAATCCACTTTTAATTCTACATGCTATGCGGACCATAAAATGTATTATATTCTTATATTATTATATTTTTACCATTGTCAATTATTTAAGTTTTTTGCTACCTCTGAAATGGTACCAGTGAATGACAGGCAAATTCCCTCAACCCACCATGCGGCCTCCAAAATAGTAATTTAATTAAAATAATTAGATACAAACACGCAATTTTAGTCAATTACTAAAAACACGCAGAACTGTGGTTATGATCTTGATTTTCACCATACAAGTTCTTAGCAGATTCGCCAAAAACACTGACTGAAACTGTCTCTCAAATAGTAAATTATTTATTAAAGCGATGGATGTTTTTGAATACAAATGGCAAATTACACTAACTGTGTATTTTTGTTTATATTTATAACGATTATCTTTTTTTTTTAAGCTGCATAAAGTCATCCACTGGGTCAGTGTCATCCACTGGGCCGTTTACACTATTGGTTTCTTTTCCAGCTTGCATTATTCGTGAATTTATGTGATATAAGTATTAGTTTATAAACTAAGTTTCCATTACGTCACGCTCATAGTAAGTTTGGGACAACTTATTTTTTCTAATCGGGATCAAATCAGCTCGTGATTCTGATTAGAATGACCCCCAAGTACATCAAGATCTGGAAGAATCAGATTTTCGGGATTTTGAAAAACGCTCTTATGCATATTAGTTTCAGGCGTAGTTCACGAATTACGAGGCATACGGAGTATCTCATTCTGAATTACAATTTTGACTAAGTAACCGAATGAACATTGAGTGTTCTAACTTAATTATAATAAGTGTGTTACTTAGTTATTCCCCTTTTTCACATCATTAAACGCCTCACAAGGGTCATATTATTTTCATAAAGTCACTAGAAGGAAACTGGTTGCGTATCTTAGCTCAGATTTGTCCATCTGCATAAAGGGCCTTTTAAACACCATTTTATAATGTTAATAAACAAGCCACGAAAATGTTTACGTTACAATTTCATCACCAACTTTTCGCCTTATCGCAGTGGGTAAATTTGCCCGTCCCTTTGTTAAACTTGGTTATATCCTGGCAACATTACTTAGCCGCGCTTATGTCGTCCCTAGGCCTTTGAACAATGATTTATTGACTCGACGGGCCATGTTTACCCGTACTTTGGAAAGTTTGCCTATAACCGCCGTAAAAATTGCTGTCGGGCATATCTGTAGGATGTTCTGCACGAAGCGTGTGTACAGTCTGTCACACAGCTATGAATACAGCCAAAGTGCCAAAAATATCTATACAGGACTTTATTGCCTGAGCATTAAGGTCGTGTATACATTTTTGGCACTTTGGCTGTATTCATAGCTGTGTGCCTGACTGTACTTTGTTCATACATCTGTTTTTTGATAACATTCAAATATTACCTATGAAATTGGCGTTTTCCATGAAGAATTTTTAAGAAAGCCAATTTCTCTGTAAGTATAAATATTTTTTAGGATATTAAAAAAAAAAGCTTTAATCTAAATTAAAGGAAATTTTAAAGGTACTTCATTTTCAAAAAAGAATTGTAGAAAAATATATTAGTAGGTATATATTATAGGTGTTAGTTACACCAAGTCGGCTGACGGGTGAAACAAACTGTTTTGAAATGTATATGGATAATTCAAATGCTACACAAATTAACATGACTGTATGTACACAGTAGCACCCATAGTCTTTGTCTACAAAAGAAGGATACCTATTTGTAAATAAATATTGATTAAGAGAGGCTATAAACCAATAGTTATAACGAAAAATCCAATATTACTTACTAAGCGTCCTACGTGGGCGGTCAACTGGCGATCGCGAAGCGTCGCGGTGCGGCCGTATCAAACCTTTGAGAGCTGTGGAAGTGTTCTACGTGAGCGGTCGCTTCGCTAACGCGGAGCGGCGCGGCGCGGTGCGGCGCGGTGTAGTAAAACAATCCGTGGTGTCCTACGTGGACGATTGACACGCGAACGCGATGCGACGTGGAAATCACAAGCCGTTGACACCTATGGAAGTGTCCTACGTGGGCGATCGATACGTGAAGGCGAAGCAGCGCAGTGTCACGCGATGCGGGAGCGATCAGTTGGTTTGATTTTTATAAGCGAATACATAGCGGATAAAGACGTGACGCATGTAGGTCGATCACATATAGGTCAACCCGGATTTGACTTGCAACCAACAAAAATCAATTTAAATTATTGCGATGCGAAATACGTGACAATCCGAATTTTGCCAATATAAGTTGTCGACTCAAAACTCTTATTTTTTACGATCTTTCATTTCAGAATACTTTTATTCGGGTCTACCATACGTGCAGGGGTACGGAATTATTAATATAGAAGATTGATTACTTCCCGCCATCTTGCGACTATGACGTTCATTCCAAACTTGTAACAGCCGCGCAGCAAATGCACCGCGCCCCGCCGCTTCGCTTTCGCGAATCAATTGCTCACGTAGGACAGTTCCACAGTTATCAAAGGTTTGATTCTTCCGACTCCACCGCTTCGCTTCGCGTTTGCTAGTTAACCGCCCAGATAGGATACAGCTGCCACGCCGCCCGCATCGCTTCGCGTTCGCGAGAACATCGCCTACGTAGGACGCGGCCTTAGGTATAACACTCACGACCTAATCAAATGTGTTTGTTAAGTCTGTATTTGCCCAACTGCCGACGGAGGTAATGTTGTCCGTGCTTGAGGTTGTATATCTGTCTAATTCTTCGTGACGTCCTACAAAGCTTCACAGATTTCATGAAGTAAAAGCAATCCCTATTAATCATAGATACCTTTTATGTTGGGAAGCTGTTTACTTCCGTTTTGTTTTGTTTTTTGTTTACCCCAATAAAAAATGTGGCTGCACTCGCTATATTTAAAACTGGTCTGGCCCCTTGACCAGACATCAATTTATGTATATATCCATTGTATACGAATTGCATGAAAAGTAGAAACGAGACAAAATTATTATAAATCGCTAGCCTAGCTAACCAGAAATATATGACCATTGGGTGCCATTACTCTTATTTATATGGTAACAGTTCAGTATAGTCTGAACAGTGTGGATTGGCATCTCTTTATTTGTATGAAATGTATAAATTAAATGGATTTGAAATTTTGACTTCAGTACTTTTGAACTTTTTTAAATGTATAATATTCGAGAATTTTCCTAAAAAATACACATAGGTCAAAATCGTCTAACTCTATTATTTTTCATTTTTGGATTATTTTTTAGGCGACCTTAGCTCTGAGTATTGTAATTCAAGTAATTGATGACTGATTTACCTAGATAGTTTATTCATGACCTATATTTACACACACCACACACTACATACACTACATAGGTACATACATAATGATGTGACTGAAAAGCTGAAGTCATTTCGACATATTACTAGGTATGTAGGTACCTATACATTGTTAATAATCAACATAGATCATATACAAAACCATTTTGGTTGCCGTGAGTATTATCCTCGTTTGAATAACAAGTATAACAACACTACAATTACCGATTTGTACTAACCATACGATTAATAATGACATTTCGATTTGTTTATCTGTCAGCTCCGATGTTAATTTGGCAATGTTTCCTAACGAAATACTCCCATTTCCCGAGCGATTAATGCCCATAAATTTGCAATATTACATTATTTACAATATAAATATGGCCAGATTTGCCAGATTATAAATATGGCCGACCAGTCTGGGCATGTCATTCACTTGTCGGACGCCAGTACGACAAGATCTCCTGCATCTCCTGAGGATGTCTCGTAGAGAAGCGAAACACGTGTTGAGTTTTGTATTATTGGTATCTATTTGCGTATTTATGTTTGCGGCGGGAGGGTGAGAACATTAATTGCATGCAAAAAATACGCGACTAGCACGTTTGGCGGAATAGCAAAGTAACATTATTTTCGTTGTTAATATGGAATTCCGCAAAGTAAAGCCTGATTCAATAAATTAATATATCCACCACATGTGTGTTTAATCGTTAAACATTCAGAACAAAACACCTCCGGTCAGGAAAATCTCAATTATAATTCTCATCAACTGACAAAAATGCAATCTAAAAATAATGAACACAACAAGCCCTCGAAAAACCTATGAATGGGGACAAAAAGCTTCATTACTTTTATCCCCGCTTTCTCTTAATGACGTCATTTTCTTTCGGGGTCGGCTCGGGCACGTCCCTCGGTTCTGAGGATTTTGATCATTCTGACACTTGTGACACACAGTTACGAAATGACAAATGTGTTCAAGCTCGTATGAAAAAGTTTTAGACGATAGTTCTGTGAAAATAAGAGCTAAAAGACATATCGATCTTATTGTTATATTAGAAGTGAAAACTAATAGTAACATATTTGATGGCAAGCGCTCATAGTAAAGTATCAAAATGGTCACTATTTCGGGCCATACCATGACGTCTTAACGCGATTCAGATTAGGTTATTTATGCTCAGTTGTATGGCAGCGCCTCAGTTTAGGTCCTAAACTGAATCGCGTTAAGACGTCATGATAAGGCCCCTGATTACTTGTACCTACTTAGTAAAAATCACAGTAAGTGTGACTTACATAACTACCTACCTCTACATACCTTAAATCTAAAATAGGTGCTTGAGGCATTACAATTGTACCTAGGATGCTGGCAGCATTTCCTCGTTGTATCGCAATGCTGATACGTTCTGCGAGGAAGCTACCAGCTCTTCGGTCACCAGTGACATCGACCAGATGTTTTGCGATTTCTACGAAAAATTTGCGTGCGCTGGGACCCCATGGACCAAGAGTTTCGACTCCGAATGGTACAAAAAGGTACTCACTGCCCAGGCTCTTATATTTATTACGTTTTAAAATTTCGGCGCATTCAGCCGCCTAGCCCGCTTTTACATTAGTTCGTTGGAGATGGGTCGGTGCCAGCGTGTCTACGCAGGTAGCATCCCACACTAGCATCCATCCCAAACTCCAATGAACCAAGCACACCCCATCGGGTCTCTTGCCATCATCCCTGAAAATGCCAGTCGGCTCAAGCTCACCGACGGATTATGTCATTAAGAGCACGCATGTCTCGAAAAACGGCCTGCTTTTTTTTTACAACACAATCCATGGTGTCCCAGTCGGTCCACGTCTGTGCCACAAGGACATGAGTGTGGCGCACACACCGAAACCCCCAGTCGCAAACCAGTCGCCAGTCTAAGGACTCTCACAACTCACTAAGCCAACTCAGTAAAATTATAAATTGCTTATGTACCTACCTTTATTTTTTTACATGTAAAATATTGTGTTTTATGAATAAAAATAAACTAAACTAAACTGGTACACCCGCCTGCGTCGCCGCGCACGGTACTCGACGCTTGGAAATGGCATCCTAAGATATTCGAAATATGTCGCGCGTAGTGACTAAAAATACGTTTATGTTATCTTAAGACTTATAGTTTCGTAACTCTTGAAACAAAACACAAAACAAGATATGTACACACATGTTACTATAATTTTAGTTGCCACGCACAATTTTTGGACTCAGTGGCTTAACTTCTGAATCTCGCTTGCCCTTCTCCAGCGTAGACATAATTTCAAAGGCAAGTAATTTGTTGTAATTTACAAAGCGGGAGCAAATACGCTTTGTATGTATGTATGTATGTATGTATAAGCTTTATTGTACAATAACACAAGAAATACAAGACCCTGTCCTTGACATTTAAAGGCATATACCTACTCCGAGGGAAAATCTCGAAGCCTAATGTTGATGAATAATCTAGCATGTGTACAAATAGCCCATACGCCCGAGATGGGGTCATGATACGCCACATTAGGTTTTCAATGTCCCTTAGAAATTTGGAAAGCTTCGGCTATTACTTATGGTGAATTAAATAAGGCCGTAATTGTTTTGAGTAAGTAGTGATTAATGTACTATACATTACTGCAGGCGCCGGGAAAGAAGGGCTTAACCGGTACGTAGGTTATAGACGGCTGAGTGTAGCGAAGTCGTTAAGCCCTTTTCACGGCAAGACATGTATACTTACTGCTCTTCTCAAACATACAATGAAATAAATAAATAAATCACCAAAAATAACGTAGTTTTATTACTAGAAAAACTAAAACGTAACTTAACGAAATAATATACCTAACATGTATATTGCTGTTAATTAGCGGTAATTCGCGATTTTGTAGAAAATAGATAATCCATAAATATTTCATCATTTTTAAATATTTCGCAATATAAAATCTTGAACGTGACAATGAAATTTATAAACTCTTAACAAGTTTTTGTTAGTATTACCTACTACTACCTACAAGTATTACCTACTACTTATCCTTAGATAAACAGACAATGTTCATTTAATACAAGAAACCGATTCAGTCTAAACTGTAGAGTTATTCTTAAATTACTAAACACGCATACATATCGGGTAGCCATATGCCCTTCTACATCGCGTTTGACATTTGCGCCATTTTAATTCTGCTTTTGCGCTTTGCACTCAAGAATATTAATTTCTTCGTCGAAACTACACAGCAAAAAGAACATAATTATTATAAGTAACAATGAACAATAGAACCAATGAAATAGAATAAAAGAATCTAAATTATTTAACTTTGCTATAAAAATTATTAACTAACTAGCTGGTGCCCGCGACTTCGTCTGCGCAATCCTACTAATATAATAAACGCGAAAGTTTCATACGATGCTTTACTATATACTGAGCGAGTAAATAAACAATTATTATTATTAGCGAAAGCACAGAAGCACAGTCCACAGTACAACGGGGTGAGCGGTGGCTGAGCCCAGCATGCGGCGCGAGGCACTCTGGGGACCAATTGTGCATAAAAGTACTATGAAAACGGTGCAGAAAAGTACTACTTTCCATACGGTTTGGCTTCATTAGAACACGCACTTTTTGAATGTAAGCGTGATAAAAGTGTTTACAATGCATGTGCTCGCAATGTGCGCTTTCTAAAAAGCCAAATCGGGCGGAAAGTTGTACTTTTCCGCACGATTTGGCCGCAGTGCGCTTACTTTTCAATTTTTTTTTAATTTTGGACTCCGCTATCAGCCCGATACAAAAGGTATTTGCTATGTAAGAACACTATAAAATTATATACATTTTAATTTTAATAATTAAAGTACTGTCATGTAATAATTAAATGTTTTTTTCATGATATGTTTTTTTATGTACTCGCACAATACATGGTAAAACATTGTATAAAACACATGCGTAAAGATGATTTCCTTTTCCTACTCGTGTCGGCTTATACACTCGCTTCGCTTCGCATCGCTCGCTCGTGAATAATATGACACTCGTCGGAAATCACTGACTTTCCGCACTTGTTGCATAAATAGCTATTACCGTACTTATAGGTACTTTGAATGGTGATTCAGGGAAAATAGAAGATTAAAACAACATAAACAAGTTATTTATAGTAGATGTTGTGCAACGTAGGAGGTAATAATATTGCAAACGAGAGTAAAACGGTGTGGGCGAAGCGGGTGTTATAAAGCTCAAATTAATTGCAAGTCCTTAACCAACCCTGATTCTTTAGCTTAGATGGGATTTCACTACCAGGAATTTGTGCCATAGCGCGAGTAAATAACATTTTATCAAAAAGGCAATGAAAGGCTTTAAAGTATCACGTTGCGGGTGAAATAACTAGAGAAAACTGTAATGTAATGTTATGACGATAATGAGCACTTTACGTGCCTGCGGCGAATATTCAAAGGGCCATACGTATTGTAAAACGTCGAACAATACACGTGCGAAGAGGTAATTCGCCCTTGTATCGTATTGGACTTAATTAAATACCATCTCCTCTATCGACAATAAATACTGATTCAAAAATTTTTCGTATGGATGTCGATAGAATAGTCGATTTTTAACTAAGCACTAGAAAAAGTGCATTTTTGCTCCTGTCGTCTGGGCTTTGATCATGGTCTTAGCGTTTCTAAAAATTACGAGTGGTTTTGAGAACGCTTAATAATTATAAGCCTCTTCAGCGGCGCGTTCAAGAATTTTAGTTCATTCGTTCATTCTTTAGAGTGTTCTCTAGAAATTTAAAAATGTGTGTTGTTTGTTGATGGCAGAGAAACACAGCATGTGTGTGCGTTGTTCTACCTGCATTATAAAAAGGATTTGAAGTCCAAGGCTGTAGATGTACACTGGGTTTATTGGCGTTACGAGAAATTTTACATGGCAATCCAAACCTTTCCATCTTGAACGATACGCCGCTAGGTACCGCTGCTAGTCCGCCGGAGCAGAAAAGTATGTAAGTAGTGACCGTGAATTAAACCATATACTTTTAATGTAATAGATTGCTCAATTTCTTTCCATTTAACTGTAATTTTTTTATTTAAATAATTAGGCATTAAAACTCGAGTGTGGGTTTATAAAACGAGGCTGGAGCCGAGTTTCATAAACATAATAATAATAATTTAATAACATCACACGAGTGTGATGTTTTATTGTATACAATCATATAAACTACTAATAAAATAACATCAATCTTCATCATCATCATCATCAACATTATCATATCAGCCGTAGTACGCTCACTGTTGGACATAGGCATCCCTCATGGATCTCGTGTTACGGTTGGAAGCAACCTGCATCCACCGTGACCCTACGGCTTTAATCAGATCATCGGTTCACCTCGTCGGTGGACGTCCTACGCTGCGTTTTCCGATCCGCGGTCAATCAATCAATCTTATTCAAGTGCAATTAATTTATTATGGGTTGTGCGCAAATTGCGCGATGCAATACAATTTACTTAACTGATCTGATCTTCCAATCGCTTAGCAATCAAAGGCGACTCGATGGCCAAGCAAATCAGTACTGTCACGTATATAATAAACTTTTCAGTCCTCCGGCCGGTAAGCGCCACTTTACGCAAAACTAAACTGCTGGCTCCGTTGGGCAGAAAAATAGTATACAAACATCGGCCGTTAGATTGGAAAGCCTCGGATCACATGTTAGTCGACCTCGGCTTCGCCTCGGCCGACAATTACATGGCATCCGAGACATTTCCCACTAAAACGGCCTTGGTATGTAATCTACTATTACAGTACACATGATGCTACATCTACATCACTAGTCTAGCACTAGTCTGATAATGAGCACTTTATGTGCCTGCGTCAAAAATTCAAAGAACATATATTATAATATGTTTCAAGCAGCATTAAACGTGCAGTCTAACGAATTCTGGTAATAATTGACCTTTTTACTTACACCATAATTCATATAGTGTGTAAGTTAAATGCTTTAGAATCCAAGAAAACGACAATTTGTATTAGACTCACGATGAAGATTTCCAGGAGCATTCGAACGTGCTAAACTGACATATGACATTTCCACTTCATATTCCCTACGTCATTAGCATGTCATATTGATCATTTTCACGGAAGTTCGCATCGAAATGTCACTTAA
Organism: Lathronympha strigana; assembly: GCA_949128165.1. NCBI lineage: Eukaryota > Metazoa > Arthropoda > Insecta > Lepidoptera > Tortricidae > Lathronympha > Lathronympha strigana. The sequence goes on from OX421905.1 coordinate 4,752,821, forward strand.
ACACGTTCGAATACTCGTAGGTCTCCAGAAGATGGAAATTTGTTGGTAGCTTATTTTATCTGGTGAGAAAATTCACTAGCTAACCATTCATGTTTGCGCCCCGCGGTCGTCGACCATTGTGAATATACTGCTTGGAATCTGCGTTAGGTAATTTCAACTGAAAGTCGTTTAAATCAGTGTAAACCAAATATTTAAGAGTAAGCGTTACTCTTGGTTAAAAAGTTTGGTCAAATCCAGCCAAAGAAATTCATTTAATTCCAATACTCAGAAATCATAAATGAACGATTAAATATCTTTTATTTAGATTTACATATAAGTACATGTAGAACAGCTCAGTGGTTAGAGCGTTTGACTTTCAATCTGAACGTCGCGGGTTCAAATCCTGGCCCGTATTAATCAGTTTTTCTGAACTTATTTACGAAGTCAAAGACAAATGACATCAGAAGGCACACTTGCAGAGAATATGGCGGGATCGGAACATCTCGCGAGCAAAACTAAAGTGAAACTGGTTAAAAACTCTTTGTTGTCTTCCATCGGTGACGCACTGTGATTGGCTAAAACGTGCGGTAAGCAATCACGTGACGTAGCGCTATAGAGGAGTATACGTCCATCAACTATTATTAAATGAAAGAGATGTCATATACTACAGAAAAAGTGACCAAGGTCCCCGGTAAGCATCGGCTAGGCTGGGATCGGACCAGCGACCTCCTGCTATAAGTAGTAGTTGTTAATCTTTGTAAATAGTGTTGGTGCACAAGTACTAAATTGACTTGAAGATGAATCACAATAGAAAGGGACACGATGGGACAGGACGGGACGATCTATCAGTTTCTATTAAAAACGTCACTGTCATCAGAGGGCTTCGAGCTACCACGTGATTCTTTCTATAAAAATTGGCAGATCGTGCCGTCCCGTCCTAATGCTTTAACTATTATACGTGGCTGTTGCATAATCTTACTTTCCAACTCCCACGGCAAGCATGTACATAAATAACCTTAACATTAATTCAATATTAACCAAATTACCCCAACAAACCTCCGTACGTAATTCCGACAGCGAAATCCCAAATGGGTATTCAAAGTAATTTAGATATAGGCAAGAGCACTGGAGAGATACATACTTGTCTTTTACGAGACAGAAATCGGGACATTAGAGTGAGTTCTAAGCCTTTCCGGAAGCGTCTTCTGATAAGGGTCCATTGGCTTAATGACATTTATATTTCGTAGATTTCCTTGAGCGCTTTGTACATGCGAGATTGGTTAATGTATGGGATATTCAGTAATTAGGTAACTGGGTATTGTCGTGGTCGACAATGATATCGTCAGAAATAACTAATTACTTCATTATACCATTCTAAGGGTCGATCATTCTTTACTGTCTGGGTTTCCCGAGATAATCAAATAACTTTTTTATGAATTTATTTTTAATTTTATTTCTATCAGAGTAATCATAATTATAATAACTTTCATATTATTTGCTTTAAAAAAATTAAATAGGTTAATTGCTTTTGAACTGTTACCTAGTAGACGATTTCGGTATTAATTTGTTATGAATTGATATTAAATAAAATGATTTATTTTTCAAGTAGGCAAATTACACTGCACATTTGAACGTACTATTATTTAAACGGATAGTATTTAAAATGTGATAAAAAGATATGACATACAGTTAAATAACATTATCCTCAAGGACTGTATGTTAAGTATAATGTTAACAATTCCACAGAATTACTTTATGAAAGTGGTAAAATAGAAGTTTGCTACCTCGCTAAACATAAGACTGTCTACTACAAAATCTCTACTGAATCGCTGAACACATAGGATGTTAGCGTGAACATGTTAACCATATTAGTAACGTTTGGTATCGCAGGCTAATTGTTCGTAGCTCCAGTGTTTATTTTCAGTCTGCTGGCTTACCGCTTATAACTATTACACTATCTACTAGTATAATAAGAAATAATAATGATATAACTTCGGAAAAAAGTGCATCTAATGAGAGCTGTAATTATACTTACCTACTCTTTTTAATCGTATTTTCTTAGAAGACTACCTTAAAAGCTGAAACCTTAGCATAAAAAAATTACTTAAACAAAACATGCTGCATTACAAATAATAAAAAAAAGAAGGTTGAGTTGAGAACTAGGCATTTCTGTAATAAAATGGATGAAATTTAGCGAAACCGCTTGTTTTCAGTCCCTTACTTTTCATATTTTTAGGGTCCGTAATCAACTAGAATCCGTTAGGTATAAGTAGTTTCGCCATGTCTGCCGTCCGTCCGTCCGTCCGTCTGCGGCTTAGCTCGATGGTCGTTAGCATCAGAAAGCTGTAATTTAGTATGAATATACACATCGAACATGCCGACAAAATAGTAAAGTAAAAAGTCGAAAAACTTTTATATTTAGGGTACCCATATACATAAAGTGGGAGGTAATTTTTTTTTCGTACCCAAACCTAAAGTGTGACATATCGTTGGATACGAATGATGTTGAAAATGATAACTTTATTACTAAATGCTACGAAATTCTAAATTGAAAGAGATGTCATATACTACAGAAAGTGACCAAGGTCCCCGGTGAGCAGGGCTGGGATCAAACCAGCGACCTCCTGCTTTCGCGGCAGACGCCCTAACCACTGGGCTACCCGATCACGGCGACCAGAGTCCGAAATGTCCTAGGTATATGCAATCCTTTCTTATTTAAACGTTTTAAGGTACTTTCCGCCAATCCACTTACGTCTAGTGCTGCCTTCTAGATAATCTTTACAGATTATTTTCAACTAGAAGCGAGGGTGACGTCACCATTCTATATAATTGTAAAGCACGAATCAAATCATTTATTAAATGTAATAAATGTTTTGATTCATGTTTTTTGTTGCGACCTCCTGCTTTCTGCCGCGAAAGCAGGAGGTCACTGGTTCGATCCTAGCCCTGCTCACCTAGGACCTTGGTCACTTTTATGTAGTATATGACATCTCAAAACATGAATCAAAACATTTATTACAGTTAATAAATAATAATTTGATTCTTGCTTTACAATTGCTACGAAATTCTATTTAGATTTGCCGGAAAGTGAAAAAGTGGTCAGAGCAGAAACTCAAACTTTGTTCCTCTACATCGCTTACCAATTCATAACAAAAGTTAAGTTGTGGTTTGGAAAACGGTTTGTTCGTTTTTGCGGTGATCCGAAAAATTCTACGAATATTTCAATAATATAAAGTTTTGACCGCGACGGAAAACATTGTTATTGCAAAATCGTTGCTGGATCCCCGCTCTAAACTGTTGCGGTGAATCACAAAATTGAAATAAATGAGTGAGAGATAATTCTGTTGTAGGTTTAAGGATGACTCACACTAGAACGGGACGGGACGGGGCGGGACGGAAAGATCTGTCGATTTCTATAGAAAGAATTAGGCCCGAGCTCGGAGCCCTCAGAGGTCACGTGACGTTTTCTGTACACTCAGGGTCATTGACCTATTCAGCTGTTGAAGTATCGTTCGCGATTTTTGTGACAGTATATTTTGTTACCCTGAAGGCCTAGTATAAATATTTACTTGTCATATTTGACATTTACTTCTCGACTGCGTTAGCGTATCGAGAGGTCAAAATATGAAAGTTGCCGGATGATTTATATAAACGGCTAACATATTTTAAACTCTAACGCGATCGAGAAGTAAATGTCAAATATGACAAGTAAATATTTATACTAGGCCTTCAGGGTAACAAAACATACTGTAACAAAAATCGCGAACGATACTTCAACAGCTGAATAGGCCAATGACCCTGAGTGTGAACCAAGTGGAAAATTGTCTCACGTCGAAAAAAAAACATTTTGTTTGATCTGATCGAAAATATACAATACAAAGTGATTTTTTTTCCGAATTTCGAAAATTATCCACTTGCGTCCCGGCCCGTTCTAGTGCGAGTCATCGTTTATCCTCGTAAGGCCCACTGTACATTACAATGTACAAAGTAACACTTATAACTCAGACCCAGTCAGATTAGGCTATACGGTTTTAGTTATCCCTAAACATAGACTGGCGAAAAGCGGAAACTATTTTCAAATTATTTGGTCCGCGTGTTTATAATAAGCTCCCATCCGAAATAAAGGATGCCACCTCGGATCTCATTTATATAAATGAACTAAAACGTTTCCTCATTTCTAAAGCGTTCTTTTCGGTAAACGAATTTTTAGAGGTGTAAGTTTTACTCACTTATTTATTTAATTTACTCCATGTATTGCAACTCAACAATTTGGCAATTTTTAACCATAACCATAATCATGTTTTAATTATTTTATTAAATTCGACATGACAATGTAGATATATATAAATATGAACAACAATGTATGATCAATACAAATAAAGAATATGGATATTTATGAATATATGTTGCAGTATTCGTCGAGAACCTAATTAGTACTAAATGTCCACTTGGGGCAATATAAATGCTGAAAATTGTTGCAGAAGTGCATACATTATTAAATAATAATATGTCCGTAAAATACACTGGTTACAAACGAAATTCACGCAGGAATAAATTAAAAATGATCATAATATCTGGAGATTCAATATTTAAGCAAATTTGAATTGTGTGTTCGTTATCGTAAAATGAATCATGTATATTATAAGTTAAATTGAGAATATTGCAATCAGTTTACTTAATTAATATTCGAACATATTTACATCAAGTTGGGCTACAATGTATTATTAAGTTCTGTAACAAAGCACTACTCTGGCAGGAGCGAGACGGACATACTTTAGAAACGCTCAGCCTCTAAAGCCTCCGGCTACTTGCAACTCATGGTAAGCACACAGTTTACCTTTCAGGCATCTAAAGATACCTAACGAACCTAACCTACCTTATTTTACGACAAATATATGTTTGGTTATGGGCAAGTAAGGAGTATATTTATTGAGTATAAAAAGGGCACATACCTTAAACAATCCACAACGCAGGTTTCGTCAACTCACAGGCAATATATCCACCACAGGTTTCGATGTTTGGTTATTATGCGTATTATTTAACATAGGTCATTTTGCGACTGGTTGCTAGAGTTGGCATAACTGAGCGAGTGAAGGGAAGGGAACATTTAAGTGTTGTCATAAGTAACTAATGCTGAGTTACTTACTGACCAGAATTAATAAGTATTCGTGTAGTGTATCAGATGGGAATTTCTTTTGGGCACCCATAACATCGTTTGCATGTGCTGAAATTGAATACCCTCGTATATTTCTGACACGTTTCTCGCTTCATCAAGGCATCATCAATCTTTTCTTCGCGAACTAAAGGCGTGCACGGAAGTGGGTACATATTTATGTAAGTCTACTTGCAACTTTTACATACACTGGTACTTTCGGTCGGTCTTTTACCGACAAACGTCGTTTTCTCGATTTTGGACCGTATTTAATATTGAAACGGCAAAAAAATCTAACAAACTAAATATGTGTTTAAAGTAGACTACCTACTTATTTATAAATCATTATTTTCATGTCTGTAACGTATTTTGTCATTCTTTCGCGGTTTTTATCAGGAAAATACCGTGCTAGAGTGGCGCTTTTCAGTGGAGATAATTTTTCTATGTATCACTCTGTCGCGGTGTTTAAAAAAAACTAGGTAAGGTATACCATTTCTACTTCCCTGAATAAATATAATTATGAAAACCAGTTAGTTTTCGGAACAAGAGACAGGTAATTGTCACTAAAAAGACTAACAACCCCACACACAATACAAACGGAAGCACGTGAAAATATTTATACACAATCACTTTGGTACTTTTGTTCCCGGATTGTAATCATAATCAAGTATCTATGAGATGCCTACCTATGCGAGATACAATGTTGGGTGTTAGTATCTCTACTATAATAAAATTGTAAATGTAATAAACTGTAAATTATTACTTAACAGCTGACAGTGGAACTTTAACTGGTTTTCTTACCATATAATTTTGTCTTTCCCACCAAATAACTTCCACTTCTGGACAACCGACTTCTCGAAGGATTTATACAAGGTTCATTTGTACGCCATTTGAGTACAATAAGTACTCGCGATCTCGACAGACCGTCGCTCTCGATTGGAGGCGAATTATTCATATGCAGCGCCACTCGAGAGCTTCCATCCGTTGTCCAAATAAAACAATGAAAAAAAAAATGGCCAAGTGCATCATTGAGAGACCACGCATAATTGAGGGTTCAGTACCGTCATACGATGAAAAAAGTATGCAAGGAAAGTCGTAACTGCCTTCAAAGTAACAAGGCACTTACATCCTTTTGTAATAAATATTTTTTTGGCAAAAACTGTAAAACGGCTTGAGCAAATTTGTTCGAAATCTTTTTTGTGGTAAGTTCTTCTTAAATCCAATATTCCTGAATTTTTTCACATTTTTCAGACCTTCCGTTAAAAAGTTAGAGGGGGGGGGCACTTCTTTTCATACTTTCAGAGCGATTATTTTTCAATATATTCGATTAATAATTATTTTGTTCAAGGAACCTTGAAGTTATTTCTAAAGACCTATCAGATGATATGCCACAAGGAGATATTTGTCACATACATTATTTTTTGACATTTAGTATATAGTAAAAATATGTATGCAAAACTAAGTAGCACCACACAAAATACACCTCTAGCTGTACTATCATTCTCGTATGATTTATAGTTACTGAGTAAAACCGATGGGACATACGGACGCGGACGGACAGCCGGACTGGACGAAACTATAAGGGTTCCGTTTTTGCCATTTTGGCTACGGAACCCTAAAAACCCGACCGCGGTATGCCATTATGGTCACCTCCCATGCCCAAGACACCTCACAAGTTGACATGAAGTGACCAAAAACTAAAGTCAGACCGAGCTTAGTATGCTGTATCGCTTTTAATATTAAACTGCGCAAGTGTTATTTTAAACGTACAATTTCTATGAAGTTATGACGTTTACAACACTTTCACGAGTCTGTTCTATCAACATCGATGTAAACTTAGCTTAGTCAGATTCTAATTATACAGTCAACCAATTGGAACCCTAGGCCACTCTAGAACTATGTCAAAATGATAAGCAGATTTCTTACAATTTATAGCGTCACTATGACATAGTCATACAGTGGCTTGTTCCAATTAGTTGACTATACATACGCTTCTATATCTTCAAAGATAAACCTCCTTCGGTAGTGGGGCAAAAACACCAAACCCTAGTAAAGTACTACGTATTTTACTGCGTCAAACAGGTGCGTAATGAATCCCAAAACCCTTGTTTCACGCCATTATATTTTATGATTTGTTGCGTGATACACTAGCACATTTCTTATCTGCCACGTATCGGGACCCTTTCCATAACTCCTTAGCAAATGCAAACCATTACGTATACGTGACGACATCCCATTATTCATATCACGGGAAAACTTTTTTCGACAGTATCTGAAAGGGATGATTAGTTAAAGTTGGACTTGTAACGGGAAATACTTTGTCCCTCAGAACCTTTTGAATAAGTTTTTATGAAGAGTTAGGCATGCTATACTTATTTATCCTAAAGCAAGATTAACTTCAGTAGCCTTAGAAGTCCGGCTTTTCTAATGTTCCGCAGGATATTTTTCTGATCCTTATTTCAGAGTCCTTATTCCTTTAAAAATGCTCGTAACTTTAGATTTTTTTTTGGTGTGATGATCGTAATATTTTATTTATTTCACTATGTTAAACAGGGCTATTGAACTGTATGCTATTAGACTACTCACACCATTTATATGTCATTTGTGATTTTTTATTACAAAAAATCACTTGAAAAATCAATCGAAATAATTCAGGGAACTCCTCGATTTTTAAAGGCTTAAATTAAGCAATATATTTTAAAAACCATAAATTTGGTAAGGTAGACCATGGGTAGACCTTTTTTTTTTACGTGGAGGAATGCATTTAGGCATCCCGCCTAGCCGGGGAACTAGGACGGGTATGTGGGACTCGCAGGTCCGGACCCGCACTACCCACTAAACCATCCACGGTATGCCCATCTTGCAGCGTTGGTGACGGTGACACGGGATTGCCCTACGCTCACAACCGCGAACACCGCCTGCTGCGACAGCCGAAGCTGTCCCCTCCTTGAGGCCGAAGCCCCTGGAGCCGAAGCTCCCCCGCCCGAAGGTAGCGTGCAGGGCGACACCACACGCTGGTCCCTCATGACAACCTCCACTCCGGGAGCGAGATGGAAAAATCCCGGGTTCCACCCCCTCAGGTTGCCTTTGCGATTTTTTATAGAGGTGGTCATCTTCGCAGCCACCACGCCGGCGCCGGCCAGCAGTGGCAACCCCCGGTCCGTCATCATAGGCCCTCTGCCTAGACAGGGTACGGGACCGCAGTTTTATACAGGACAGCGGCATTCCTGTCGGCAGACCCGGAAGCCCCTCACGCCAGCACTCAGAAGTTCTCTCCCTCAATGAGAGTACTCCCTGTACGGAACCCCCCAACCCCCCCTGACAGGATATTTGCAGCACCAGTAAGAAATCCTCGGAATCTTCCAAGAGATCGCTTACCGTTGCTCCCAGGAAGCATCGTCCAGGAACCCTTCCCTTTTTCCCGGATCAACCGGATCAAGGAGAATGGGAAGAGCCCTGGCACTCGAGGAGGTTTCCCGTTGTAGCCCCTCAGACCATGGGTAGACCTAAAGATACAGACCAGGGATGGCATGTGGAACTTCAGATACTTTAGCTGATATAACTTTTTTCGACAGTATCTGAAAGGGATGATTAGTTAAAGTTGGACTTGTAACGGGAAATACTTTGTCCCTCAGAACCTTTTGAATAAGTTTTTATGAAGAGTTAGGCATGCTATACTTATTTATCCTAAAGCAAGATTAACTTCAGTAGCCTTAGAAGTCCGGCTTTTCTAATGTTCCGCAGGATATTTTTCTGATCCTTATTTCAGAGTCCTTATTCCTTTAAAAATGCTCGTAACTTTAGATTTTTTTTTTTGGTGTGATGATCGTAATATTTTATTTATTTCACTATGTTAAACAGGGCTATTGAACTGTATGCTATTAGACTACTCACACCATTTATATGTCATTTGTGATTTTTTATTACAAAAAATCACTTGAAAAATCAATCGAAATAATTCAGGGAACTCCTCGATTTTTAAAGGCTTAATTAAGCAATATCTTGTGAAAACCATAAATTTGGTAAGGTAGACCATGGGTAGACCTGATGATACAGACCAGGAATGGCATGTGAAATTTCAGATACTTTAGCTGAAAATTCCGACATCAGATTTGACTAATTATTTTTTGTTCATTAGTAGTAGGTACTGCTGGTAGTGGAGATGGATCGGGTATACCCTTCAACGAGGAGCAACGAATATTGCCAGTCTCGCATTTGAGTGAAAGTCTCAAGGTGTAAAAGGTGCTGTCCACACGTGGCGGCGGGGCGTGGAGAGCGAGTTGCGACTTTTGCGAGCCGTAGGACTGAGCTGGGGCGAAGCCAAGAAGGTTGCTCAGGATAGAAAAGCGTGGAAGGATTTTGTGGAGACCTCCGGGGTGCCCTAGGATCTGCAACAACAACAGTAGGTACAGTCGCCATCAGATATATCGGAGCGTCCAAGGTGCTCATAAATATCTGAACACGCCTCTATTGGCAAGACGTTAGAGTGCTTGTTCAGATATTTTGAACGCCTCGGACGCTCCTATATGCGTTACTCATACTCGTACTTACTAGTACTTACCAACTTTAAATAGAAAAATAACAACTTTTTGACAAAAAAAATTAAACCGACTTTAAAACACTTTTTAGTTGCTGTAAGGTTCGGAGAGTACGAGTGATCAAATAGAGGTGGCATGCACCGCATAGCGCTACCAACTGCGTGCGTAGCCAAGATGCCAATCGCTCACGCTTAATAACGTATCGTAGCTACCTCTCTTTATCACTCTTCCTTATTAGTGTGACAATGACAGTTGCGTTTCGTTAGCGACTGAGCGTGAGCGATTGGCTTCTTGGCTACGCACCCTTATACGTTAAAATGATTTTACCATTACGATTTTTATCAATTCAATTTTATTAGGATAAGAAAATATCCATGATTCCATGTGTTAAAAGTACCTTTAATATAAAATACCAAGTAATTAAATAATTAACTTACTGTATATATCTTGCCTAAATATGGTAATAAAAATCTTATTACGATAATAACAATTATCATTATTTATTATTATTGATTATTATTGATTATAAAAATATAATGTATCAGATTAAGTTCATAGTAGATACGAGCTCAAGTATTTTTAATAATTTAATACTTTAATATCAAGACGAAGGATACAAGACAAAGGTAGATATAGGTACGTATATGTAGGTATATGTTAACGTTTTACCTGGACACTTATTCGAACGTCACTAAATTGACATTTGACATATCTAATTCATATTTCCTACGTCATTAGCATGTCATATTGATCATTTCCACGGAAGTTCGCAGCAAAATGTCACTTAAACACGTTCGAATAAGTCTCCTGTATAATTTTCAAATGTTGTTTATATTATAAAATCAAAATTAATATTTCAAGGAAGTAAATAACATCATAGATTGATGATGTAAAACCGGAACTGACGGGTCTCTCCCTAAGACACGGTGATGGCTTTAATATTATTTGACATCTCTGTTGTTCAACGATGATAATTTAGCAGCCCCTTTTCTTGTACGAATTAACGTTCAGATAAATATCTGAACGCTTGAGATTTATTAATAAAAGTTTTTCTCTAGAAAGAATTCTCATGGAAGTAAAAGTAAAAAGTAAAATATTCTTTATTGCACCACATAAGAGACAAAAGACAGAGCAAATTCACAAATTATATAAAGGTAGCAACAGGCGGTCTTATCGCTATAAGCGATCTCTTCCAGACAACCTTAGGGTAGCAGGAGATAAGTTGCAAAAAACAAAAACAAAACGGGTAGTGCGCGAGAAGTATTACAGATAAGAACACTACACATACACTTAACAGAACTATGCATTATTTGCATAAACAACTTAATTAATAAATATAAATACATCCAAATACATACATATATATATACCTAACCCAAATAAAATACAAATAAAAATTATCCATATATACATATACATACACAATGGCAAATCAAGGCAGAGACAAGTAATGATTCCTTAAAAGGCTTTTGAAGCTCTGGAGAGTCTTAGCACATCTGATGTCTAACGACAGCGCGTTCCACAGCTGAACTGCTCGAAATGTAAAAGAGTTATTATAAAATTTCGTGGAAGACGGAACGGACGAACGGACGGATGGAAGATTTGTTTAGAAGGTATACAATTAAAATACAATACAATATAAACACTCTTTATTGTTCCCCAACAAGGAAATAAAAATAAAATAAAAACTCAATACTAAAGTATAAACATCGATAGACAACAGGCGCTAGTTATACCACATAATATTATTACTACATGTTATACTACACTTTTTTATATTATCGGGGTTATTTGAAATTCTAATTAATGAACACACGTGTTTTTAACATCGGCGAAATATCGGGAGGTCAGTTTTAATAAAAAACCGTGGTGAAAACCCGTGTTCATTAGTCAGAATGAACACAGGAACATATTATTACAAATTCGATGTTGTTTCGCTTCTATTCAACGGCAATTTTTTTTCGGAGTTTTTATATTTCATAGTTTTTTTGTATCTGGCAACATTAAAACAGTTATACCGAGTCAGCCGTACTTCAATTCCGAATAGTGAAACAGCGTTGTTTGAGTATATAAGGGTAACTTTCTCCTATAATATTTAATGATGACACCAAGCTCCCAGAAACCCACATTAACAAACCCATTTCTGGTATAATGCAGCAAATAATTTATCCAGATGTTAACTTAGCTCGGTTGTGGACGTTAACGAAACTATTTACAGTGGTAGATAACGCTCTTGTTTATAGCGGAAGTGTTTAGCGGCGCTCGTCTAGAAACGTCTGCTTCTGCGACACACTGCTATTTACATTTGCATAACGTTGAGAGGGTGCAAATTGTTTTTCTCAAACGTGCTCGGAAATATCGTCCCTTTATTTATGAAAATAGGCCGCAAGACATGAATTTTCTGGACGCCGCTAATGGAAATAGGTTTATAAATACCCTCAAAAAATATAATAATGAGCCGGTATCTAACAATCTTCCGGTTTCCGGGGGAAAATGCTTTAAAAGAGTGAAATTATAAATTTTCTCTTTAAGACGATTTGTATCCATTACATCTCGACAATTCGAGGCCTTGACCATACTTGTTGTCACAGGGTAGATCGAGATTTATTTTGTATAAATTGTATATTCATTCATGTGTTTTATTTCAATGAACACTATGTCAGTGGAGATAAGGCATCAGCCTAATAAAACACAACCACACGATTAACGTGAGTTTGTTTAATTACACATGCGTGAACACGAATATAGGTGTCCTCATTGATAATCGCGTGACGCGGTAGCGAGACACAATTGTTTAGCAGAGATCGCATCTATAATTGCGTGGTCGTGTTGTACTAAGATTTTTTTTTTTTTTTTTTTTTTTTTTTTTTATGCTATAGGGGGCAAACGAGCAAACGAATCACCTGATGGTAAGCGATTAACGTCGTCCATGGACACCCGCAACACCAGAGGTGTCGCAAGTGCGTTGCCGGCCTTTAAGGTGGGAGTACGCTCTTTTCTTGAAGGTTTGAAGGTCGTATCGGTCCGGAAACACCGCTGGCGACAGTTCGTATATTGATCCCTTATATTCAATGTTAAGGAGTATATAAGAGACAACAATACACAATATGTACAACCGTCTCAAGAAGAACGCGTCAAATCATAATATAGCTATATCAATAGCAAATAACTTCTCCAACTGCGAGTACTTGTATTAAAATAGTTGGAGCTCTAAACCCGCGGTGAAGTTTTCAAATGTTGGAATTTTACTATACCGCCGGCGGCTAAAGCAAGCGTTTGAAGGGCGAATCCCTGAAGGAATGGGTATGTAGAAAATGATGAAACAGGGTACATAGTACTGGGTAAATATAAAACTAGGGAAAATCGTAATGAATTTTGCTTTAGTACAAGTCGGTATTGTAAATAGGTGTTGTGATATATTGCTTGTTGACCTTTGACATTTACTAAACGTACATTGTTAAGGATTCCTGTGGTTCATTTTACTAAAAACTATCGGATATTATAATTTTGGTGTAAGCTGTCCATAATACTAGTGTTCACCGCTGCAATTTTCGAATGTGAATTCTGTATATTATCAGCATATTGTAGGCATTGAAATCACGCTTAAAATGTCTGTAGAAGTATTTAAGTTTCAGTCCCGTTTACTTGAATAAATATACTCCTAGTATGCCATTTTTACAAAATAAAGTAAATCCTGCCATTAATAACCCAGCAAGTGAGATTAAGGCTTATGTTATTGTGTCTAAAAATTCACTCGTTTCTATTTAATTTAAATACAGAACTTTCTACTTTGTAGTCTCCATGGCATTTAATCATTTTAATCAAATCAAGGGGTTTCTTGATAATCTTGTAGGTTGTAAGCTGAACATATTTCTAAGCTGCTATCTCGCGTTGGTTTTGTTTCTCACTGACCTTAGGTATGAGAGTTGTGTGTTGCTTTCTCTTTGATTTTAACGTTGATAAATTTTGATGAAATTACTAAAAGCCGTTGCAGCGCTCTATCTTTTTTCAATTAACTCCAGCATTTACTTTCGAAAAACACCAATTTAGTGTTCATGAAAAATACCACAAATTGGTCTATACATTTGAACTTCACTCTTGGAGCCCAATAACTCTGAGCCACATTGTTCGATTTATGATTTTTTTTCCCTCCGGAGGCTACTTACACAAACATACATATAGACTCTAATATAGACTGTAAAACACATTACCTGGCTTTGCGTTGCGCAGTCGGGTAAAAAACAAATCAAATATAAGCTTACGTGGTCATTTACATTATAACTACAATCTAAATTAAGATATTTACTGGGTATGTTTGTTTCAATGAGGACGCGATATTTCAGCACTGTTCCAAGCGCCATGTTCCGAAATATTGGGTAATAAGCACCCGATATACCTATCAGAACATAGCGCTTGCACGGTGCCGAAATATCAGGTGCTCATTGAAACAAACATACATGGCAAAAATCCCGTTTGAAATTGTTGTTATAAATACAAAAGATTACTCTTGTCTTTTCATCTAACGTCAACATCCACTCATCTACCTTCCTTTTAAAAGAAAATAAACACCTTTTCGCCACTAAAATTATTTTCCGAGTTTAACCTCATAAAACTAGGTCATCGAGATACCGAGCCTCATTGTGCCATCATTTTTCGCTCATAAAAAACAAAGCATCATCTCCATTCATCACTTCACGACGTGAGGAACCGTTTAGGAAATTTATAGTACAAAGGGTACCCCAGTGAACGATGACCTTTACATATAAATCATGTTGAGGGAGATTTGACTCATCCATCCCTGAAAATGGAATCTTAGCGGTTTCAGAAATGTGGGTCGGATATAACATACCGACTAACTTATTCATTGTTTTTATAACAAAATCTTGCATGCTTAGTCGGTAACAAGCTTTTTGCCATAAATGCCTTTACTTGTAGCTAATCGTTTATACGGTCAGGTGCAGAGTTAAATGACCCCCCTGCATAGAAAGTTTGCATAAATAAACTAATAGAGGCATGTAGGACGTTAATAAAATTGTTATATAAAATGCCTATGACTTGGTTTCAAATCCCACCGGCTCGTACCAATGAGTTTTTCGGAACTTACATACGCACGGAATATCATTTGATATTTACTTGTTGCTTTTCGGTGAAAACATCATGAGGAAACCTGTATACGTCATCCGCAAAGAAATTCAAAGATGTTTGTGAAGTCTCCAACCCGCTTTGGACTAGCGTGGGGATTATATCCCAATCCCTCTCGCGCTTGAGGGACCGGCACCTTAAGGCGCCAGTGGGACTTAGGTATATAGCCTGGATTATTATGGCAAACCTAATGTAGACCAGTAAAAGTAAAAACAACGGCAGGTTGGCTTTAATTTAACTATGATTAATGGTTGGTTATAACTATTGAGAGAGGATAACGATTTATTCTATTTTTTTTGTGTGTATTCATACATAGGTGATAATTGATTGAACACTGTTATCGAAATTAATTATCTTGAGCTAAATTTTTATTTATTTCGGTTTTAAATACATAAGGAATTTATTTCAGGTATTAAAGTAGTAAAACAATAAATAAGACTAAATTAATAATTATTAAATAAAAAATTAAAATAAAAAATAAAAAATTAACTAACTACAAACCAACATACCCTCTAAAAAAAGGAAAACCCCGTCCAGCAAATCAGCTTGCGGCATCCCATAACGCTGGCGGCGTTACTTCTCTGTAACAATTAGATACTTAATGACTATTTAAAGTTTTGTCATTTATACCAAGGCAATTTCGTAATACTTGTGGTTGTTTAAACCAGTATCCAACCCATGTTGGAGTAAACTCGTGCTACTGTGTACCTACTATTAATGACCGAAAATTCGACGGAGAATTTCTTCAAATTTCAACCTACACAGCCTCTGTCTAGTGAGGCCATAGGTAATATTACTATACTTACGTATGTTTATGGATGTTTCCAAGTAAGACTGCCTATACTTTGTATACTAATAAACACTTCAGTAAATAATATAAGCTTCTAGTGGCTAATCTTTAAAGCTTTCTTGAAAGATAGCCCCATAAATTTTGCTTGACGTTCACGGTACACTGCTCTCAATGAGGCAGATTTAAGGGTAAAGGTCCGTCTTTTATTTACTCGTCCCGTCAACAGAGGACAAACGGCTTATCCAAACAAAAATTTGTCGTTCATTATAAAGGTTAGCCAAAGCAGATTTCAACTGCCATAGAATTTTATATTCATACAAAGCGTTTTATGAAGGGCTGAAGAAACATCGTGTTGATACGTTTGTTGGTCAAAAGATGCGTAATATTGATCTTACACTTAGAGCGGCAGGCTACCGTTTTTTTACAGTTCTACATTATGCCTCCTTTAACTAGGTATAAAACATGCATTTCGGTATTGCTTGTTTGTGCCTCGCTTGCTTACAAAGATGCGTCAGTAAGAACGTTTTGCCACTGTAGCGAGATACAATTTTTAAGAATAAGAAAAAGAAGCCTGATGACAATTGGCTTTTGCGGTAAAAGTTAAAGTTCGAATTAGTTTGAGTAAACCAAGTTACTTCAAAACTATCCAAATAACTATACGTGTACCTTTTACCTTTGAAAACTGAGGAGTTCCCTCAATTACTTATGGATCCAATCTAGAACCTTACTTTTAGTTGTTTTTTATATCGGTTCAGTAATGACGGAGTTCTGAAATAACAAGCATTAAAAAAAAACACAAGCATTGAGATTCTCCTGCTTTTAAAATTTTAAAGTTATTTGAAAAGAAGGAGCATTCATGTAAAATATATAATTTTATTCGATCTATATAAAAAGCATAAAAAACGATCACTTTTTCCTATTCAAAGTTCAGCTTTTACTGTCCAGCGTCGTAATTTCGACATTTTATGGCTTTATATTATACCCGCAATCACATGAAATTTCACTAGCAGAATAAGTTTTATGTTGGTACGAATTTTTTGACGTTTAGCAGATGGGATCGTCATCGTAAAATGTAAATAAAGGATTAGGTAAATTCGGACGGTTTACGGAAAACGGTAGCTTACATTTTGTCCAAAGCTTGTTATACTTACCAAGCATGGAGCTGTCATAACGGGAGCACGCTTGTCTGACATTTCCTATACAACATTTTATGTTAATTTTTGCGGGGGGTGTATGGCTATTCGTACGATTACGTATTGCATATTCTTTTGGCAGCGGGGAATATCTGACTTAAAGTTAGCAAGAGCCAGTTAACTGGGGTGGATGATAAAACTTACTATGATTAACTTTCGGCTGGTTGAAGGTTATCTGCGACCTGCAACTAAATTATATCAAAAATAAAAATTATTATGAATTATTAAATTATAGTACCTACATATACATGAAATACTGTCATTATCATCATCATCATCATTTCAGCCTGTAAGCGTCCACTGCTGAACATAGGCCTCTCCAATCGAACTCCAGCGCGACCTGTCTACAGCCACCTGCATCCAACGAGACCCAGCGATCCTCACCAGGTCATCGGTCCATCTTGTAGGTGGCCGTCCCACACTGCGCTTGCTAGTAGATGGTCTCCATTCAAGGATTTTTTTGCCCCATCGGCCATACGATCTTCGCGATATGTGGCCGGCCCATTGGCACTTCAGCTTGCTAATCCTACGGGCTATGTCAGCGACTTTGGTTCTTCTACGGATCTTCTCATTTCTGACTCGATCTCGTAGAGAAATACCAAACATAGCCCTTTCCATAGCTCGCTGCGCGACGTTGAGCCTCTGAAAAAGACCTTTTGTGAAGCACCACGTCTCAGAGCCGTAAGTCATCACTAGTAACACACATTGGTGAAATACTGTCACTGAAGATAAACTCTAATTACTGTTTAAGTATAGTACAATAACAATAGATTAAGTTAAATGGTACAGATGACGTCAAATATATTATTATGCTTAAAAATTGCGATGGTTCCTTTAGGACCTACGCAGATGTAAAAGTTTGAGCATACCTGTGACGTTCGCAATACTATCTACAGGTATTAATAGCAAGGCTTAAAAGCTGTGTATTCTATCGCTTGTACAATGGATTGTGCTCCGAGGAATTGTTTGATATGATGCCAACGGCTGCATTCTACCACCGCACCGCTCGCCGTCGGCAGGGTGTTCACCCGCATACCCTGGAGCCTAAATGGTCTCGTACCGTGCGGTTTAAGAGGAACTTCCTCCCGCGGACGCTCCGGCTGTGGAATGAGCTCCCTGCCACTGTTTTCCCAAAGGACTACAATATGGGGTTCTTCAAAAAATGAGTGTTAAAGTTTTTAAAGGGTCGGCAACGCGCATGTAACACCCCTGGAGTTGCAGGCGTCCATAGGCTACGGTGACCGCTTACCATCAGGCGGGCCGTATGCTTGTTTGTCACCGTCGTAGTATAAAAAAAAAAAAAAAGCTAAAAAGAGAAACAAAATTAGCTTCAGCTTTACTATTTAAAACCAACTATTTAAAAAACGACATGGTTTTACGATAAACTATATAGAATTCATTAGTCATGACGGTTGTTATAATGAACAGTATACCTAATACAATTTGCAAACAAATAAGTATTCATTTCAAAAGGCCATCACAGAAGCGCAAATTCCTGTAAGTGAGTTGATAAAAAATCTTCAACCGGTGGAAACAATGATGGCAACATTTTATTCAAGGTTTAAACGATACCCTAAAAATACTGTCACATTTAGGGACTTGCATGCCGCTCCAAATACCTAATTAAATAACTCCGAGGGATTGAAGCCTCAACAAAAGCTGAATGTAAATTGAAATCTTCAACAATGTTACCACCCTAGTCCCTCGTACCCGGCCTGAGAGCTCAGCTCAATCATATAAATTGTAATAATTAAAAAATATTGTAAATATGTCTAACTTTTTGCTAAAACATTTATAGCAATTTTCCGAATAATTTGATTGGGATCTGAAGAGAAATAAATTGAAAGTCTGAATCAACAAAAAAGAGAATATAATTTTATAAACTACCCTGAGGCGCAGATACTTGGTTGCCTTCGACGGATGATTATGTAGTTTATGTAAGCGTCACAGACAGAAAAATCAAACTAGATATTTGGACTTACAAAATATTATAATTGAAACAGATGTCATATACTCCAGAAAAAAATGCCAAGGTCCCCAGTGCCCAGGGCTGGGATCGAACCAGTCCGGGCTTTTTTCTGTAGTATATGACATCTCTTTCAATTTATAATTTATATATAGTAGTGTGACTACTTAAAACATGAATCAAAACATTGATTATAAATAATACATGATTTAATTCATGCTTTACAATTGTGCTTTCAGAATATGTTATTGATTTAATAATGCTCGTACTTTTCTTTTGCAACGAATATATATATGCAAAATCACAAATCTATATCGTTAAAAGTTTGAACATAGTTCACTTTCCTGTTTATAGCTCTAGTACAAAAGTGCTGCGGCAGATCCACCTGCCATTTTTTAGCTGTAGGTGTGGAATAGACAATGACAGTTGTCTTTCTCGACCGCAAGATAATGTCCTGTCACTCTTTTACTATGGTTACTAGGGTCTGTATCATTAATGAATAAATTAAATTACTTGACCGTCACTGGAAGCTTTATAATTGAGATAGCATATCCGTTTCCGTCGAATTATCACCAGTAAAGTGCTTTATTTAACTCCGTTTATATAGACAGTGGCGACACCTGGCGAGCCGTACCATCTTTACACGAGGTAAAAGATGTCCGGTGATCGATTTGTCATTGGCAATTTGTTTCCCGTCGAAGCAACACGTGCGCAGCAAGTCAGCTCCTCTGACCCTGCGACCGTTACAAGTTTAAAAATGTAAAAATTTATTTAATCGTGTAGTTCTCTTGAACAACTACATTGTTAATACTGTGTTAATCATAAAAAGTGCTCACGTAAGTACCCGATTATAATATTTGTAGTAGTGCGTGGTTATTGCGATTTTAACAGTTTTTCTGTTCAGGCCACCACGTAATGAATAAGTTGTGTAAATAACCAGTTTATATTGTGTTTTATTTGCAGAAATTTTGTCCGATTATGTTTTAGAGGGAAAATGCTTTCGGTTATTGTTTAAAGATTTGAGACTTAATATAGTTGCCATGAAAATTCAAAATCTTGCTTTCCCTTAATAATCTGTCAATTCTATCGGAAGTTAACGGTGTATTATATGATCGACTATTAGCTTCATAAATCATATGCAGCTATTACCTACTGCATTCATATTTTATATTTCATATTTCTTTATTCGCAATATTTATGATATTACATGTAATTTTTCCAAGAGTTACATTAGATTTTAATAATAATAAAATCAAACTCGTCCTCCTCGATCGGTCAAATGCGGTCGCGCCGCCACCGTCACAAGAAAAGTAAGCGTTCTCAACGTTCCGCGCGCTTAATGGACAAACTGTTTAAAGGGGTGAGCTACGCAAACATTACTTCTAGTAACGATTATATACTCCGTGCCATAACGCTAAAGGTCAAGACGCAAATGTGAATTTGCCATTCACTTTCGATATTGAAACACCTTCTCAAAATGCTTCTTGACGTGCACGCTTGGGCCACGCGGCATGGTCAGAGGTTACATACCTACTCTAAAACTTTACAGTCATACTCCAGGTTTCGTAGACCTGGAAACAAACGAAGAGGTAAAAATGTATGATACCTTACGTCATGCTATATATGCTATAGCTTATGTTGAAGAAATAACAATAAAAATAAAATAATTAATTTGTCCTTGGGCTAGTAATAACATTACATTTTACTGTCTCAAATATTAAAAAATCGTCGTAGCTGAAAAATGAGTGCTCGAGTAGCCAACTCTTCAGCCTAATTCGTAGTCAATTATAACCCGTTTCTTATGATGAATTAAACGGTATAGTCGATGATCTTTTTCAAAAAGGCAACCTTAAAAAAAAAAAAAAAAAAAAAATCTTTTGATCTTTTACAATTAGTCTGTGGTCACCGTGCCGAAGCTATCGAAATGCACAGAGAAAATATTTTAGAGGCCGATGCATTTACAGCGGCTCTTGAAAAGGCGAGGCGGGTGGATTTCCAAAAACTTTTTGGCCTCTAAAACAAAATACTAAGAACAGCCGCCCCTCGCGGGGGCAAGGCATACGAAAACCTATAATTCCATCGCATGGAATTCAATGCAATGCTATGCTAGCTAAGACCTATAATACCATCGCGTGGAATTCAATGCAATGCTATGCTAGCTAAGACCTATAATTCCATCGCGTGGAATTCAATGCAATGCTAGCTAAGACCTATAATTCCATCGCGTGGAATTCAATGCAATGCTATGCTAGCTAAGACCTATAATTCCATCGCGTGGAATTCAATGCAATGCTAGCTAAGACCTATAATTCCATCGCGTGGAATTCAATGCAATGCTAGCTAAGGGTAGTTCCCGGTACAAAATACGCATAGGCAAACTTATAACAATGCACCCTCGCGGGGTGTATGTCGTTGCCAAAATTGCCAGCACTCGAAAGTTGCACTCATGGGCAACTCAACCTCCAAATAACCAGACCACTTACCATACAAGTGAAAGAGGGTCATTTCAAGGGCGGGGCTCGCGACCCGACCGTGGAGGTATCAGAGGATGAGGGAATGTCGGCAGAGCTTACAAAGGTAATCAAAAATGGCAGAAACAACGGCTCGGGACCGTTTCAAGTGGGCCAGTTAGCGCGCTTCCACACTTAGTGGAAGAAAATGGGACTCAAATGGGAGCACCAAAAATTGTATTTAAACTTATTCAGGGGTATCGCATACCATTCCTTCCAAAACTCCCGCTGGTGTTTCCCAATTTAAATTCGGGCCCCTTTCACACACCAGTGTCAAATGCCAAAACCGGACGGATCAGCTCGACCAATTTTCAACTTGAAAGCCCTAAACGATAATGTACTGGCTGAACCTTTTCACCTCATGAACATGCATCGGATTCCCGATTTCCTCCACCCAAACGAGTGGAATGTGCAAAGTCGACATATCTCATGCGTACTTCCATGTCAAAGTAGCCTAGGCTCACAGGCGCTTCTTGCGTCTAGTGTAGAATGGACATTAGCTAGAAATGAGCAGCTTAGCGTCCGGCTAAGCACACCCCCAAAGACGTTTTCAATATTGACAAATTGTGTAGCCCAAACATTGCGGCAACAAGGAAATGTCCGACTTGTCGATTTTCTAATTGTCCATCAGGACAAACGCGTACTAAAAAATTATGTCAAAATCACTGTTCGAAAAGCATAGTTTACTTAGAAATACTTTGGTGGACTTGGGACAGCCTAAAATCCCTACGGAGTACGGACAGAAAAAGTTATTTTGTTACGCCAAAAAAAAAATTAAATCAAGTTCTCTTACAAGGAAAACTGACCTTGAAAAACACACTCAGAGTAGCATCACTAAATTTCGCCAGTTTAAGTTGTCCCACGGGCACGAATAAAACATCGGCGATTGCATATTTTAAATTCCCTGCCACAAACCTCAAACAAAGCATTTCCGATACAGCAAAGCGTGTCGAGCGAACTAAATTAGTGGTTTCAAAATTGTCAGGCGTCTCTGACCCTGCATCACCCTCCCCCTACCAATTACTTACCAACCGATGCATCGGACCATCCGTTGCACAGTTGAACGACCTACTCGTAGCTCTTTGGGAACTTGGTCTCAGGAGGAACAAAACCTCCATTGCAACCAAAAGGATATCCTTCATGTTCTTCAAGGCTACGCTCACCTGTTGCGTCACAGCTCGATGCTTATACAATGCGACAACAGAACAGCTGTACGTAGCTCATCTGAGAAACGAAGGAGGGACCAAATCGTTCGCCCTCGTATACACTATCTAGCGGGCAAATACAATTGTCAAGCCGATCATCTATCGCGTCATGACCTTCCTCCGGAATGACACTTGCTACCGAGTTGTGTGAAGAGAGTGTTTCTGAAGTGGGGAACACCGGTGGTGGATCTGTTCGCGTCGGAAACAGTCCACGTGGTACACAATTATGTATCCAGAGACCTGAAAGACCCTTACGCCCTTCATCACGATGCATTCAGCACTCCTTGGAATAACCCACTCGCGTGGGTGTTCCCACCTCCATTTCTGATACACAAAGTCCTGTCTCACTTAAACCAGTCGACCGGGATGTATCTTATAATACGAGTAGTACCTCGCAGCAAACCTTTGCTCGGGAGCAAACGCTTTGAAGGGGGGATCTCAAAGCCCGAGCTCTAGCGGCGCCATTAGGTAACCCCGTGGAGCCTTCAGAAGAACCTCGTCGACACGACGACAGGGCTATCACATCCCCAGGTCCAGAAAATCATTCTTTAGGTTTGGAAATGTGGGGGTGGTCTGAGTGAGGCGCTAGAATCGTGGAGTGCAGATCAACAATCATTGCTCAAAAATTAATGGAGGAAATCGACCTTAAGAACTTACAAAACAGCTTGGCAGCGTTGGATTTCTTGGTAAAATACAAAAAATATAAACCCAAAAAATCCAACACGAGCTCAAATACCACAATTTTTATCCGATTTGCATTAACAAATAAATTATCGTACATACAATACTTTTACACAAGTCAGTCGTTTCAACACTGTGCAACACTGAAACATCAAGCTGTTTGAGTTCACGAGTTTTTGTAAAACACATTCTTAAGTCGATTTCTTTAAGGTGTCCTAAAGTGACTAAACCCGCAGTCTGGAAGGTTAATAAACTGATTGATTTTTTAAATAATTATACAGTTGATGAAAACAATGTTTTCCAAACAACGCGTCATGCCGCCACGTTACAACTTCTTTGTTCCCGTAGACGCGTTCATGATTTGACCTTGCTTACGATTGCCCTGAGAATTGTATAACAAGATCTGATGAGAGTATAATATTTTAGCCACAGTTTGGCTCAAAAACAGACACATGTAATTACAGGCAGTCGGGTTAGAAGCTTTTAGCAAATACCAATCATAGTAAGCTAGATCCTGTTTATTGGGTAGAGAGAACCATACTCGTATCACTTTAAATGAAAGACGTAATTCAACAAAATTGTTTAATTTGTTAATTACACTTAAGGGTAAACCGCAGCCGGCCTCACGTACTGTTGTAGCTAATTGGATAAAATATTGTTTAAAGAAGCAAACACACATAACAGCTGCTCCAGGTAGCGTTCGATCAGCTGTGACTTCTAAAAAGTTGGTGAGAAAATCCATCCCTCGATAAAATCTTGCGCGTGGAAAACTGGCAATCAGCCAATACATTCCAGTGTTTTTACAGAAGAGAAGTAGTAAGAACAAGTTCTTTCTTCTACTAGTGTCACTAAACTCTTTAATCCTGTATAGGGTATAGGTGATAATAATTGTTGAATTACATAAGTAAATTGTATACTTAGTAAATCGAATTAAATTTTAAGTTACTAAGATCAAATCAAAATATATAGCTAGAAGATCTTCAAACATTATTACAATATTTAAATACATATCTGTGTGTAAGATGTTTCTTACTAAATGTTTAAGATCGTAGTTTTAGTATTTCATTTTATTCTAATAAATCCAGGTCACATTGGCATTATATTACATTCTGGGTGTTACCTTAATAGGTGGCGTCACCAGGCGATTGTTTGTTATCGCCTGGTGACGCCACCAATTATATCTCTCGGTCTCAATTATAAAGCTTCCAGTGACGGTCAAGTAATTTAATAGCAGCGTTTTACCTGAAATAAAACGCATATTAAAATACTTACCTCACTGGAAGCTTTCATTTCATTTCTGCCTGGTGAAATTGAGCCAATGACAAATCGATCACCGGACATCTTTTACCTCGTGTAAAGATGGTACAGCTCGCCAGGTGTCGCCACTGTCTATATAAACGGAGTTAAATAAAGCACTTTACTGGTGATAATTCGACGGAAACGGATATGCTATCTCAATTATAAAGCTTCCAGTGAGGTAAGTATTTTAATATGCGTTTTATTTCAGGTAAAACGCTGCTATTATTTGAGGATAATCTCACACAGATCAATTTAGCCCAAACTACACCAAGCTTGTACTATGGGTACAAATAGGCGACGATATACATACTTTTAGGTACGTACGACGATATACATACGTTATACATACTTAGGTATAAGTACCTACATACATATATACATCGTTCATAACTCAGGAACAAATATTCACGATAAGCACACAGATAAATGCCCTCACCTGGATTCGGACCCTGGACCTCCAGCTTCGTAGGCAGGGTCACTACCAACTAAGCTAGGGAGACCGTTAATTCGTCAAAGTAACATCGATGGATTTTCATGATTAGTTGTATACATAAGTAAATTGTACATGCGTCAATACGTTCATTTGCACTATCAGCGTTATGTTTGTATAAAGTTTTGCAATTAGCCTAATAATTACTTATTATTTTCACCTTTTTATTCACGTTCGCTATTCAATAAGTGTGCACACATATCAAGTTAAATGAATCAATTTTATCTCAAGAAATCGTTTTTCGTGTTCCAAACTAATATCAAGAATCTATCAAGTAAACGTGAGAGTTAGTAAGCGCTCGAACACTAGCATTATTCATTTCAAAATTAACATCACGAAGACAGTCACGAAATCCCCCAGATAGACTAAAAAGTGATAATTTTAATGAACCGATTTGTGTTCATAAAAGCAGATCAAATACAGTTTAGCTAAATGTTTGTTTGACCGTACATGTCAGTTTTACGTTTACCTATTAGAAAGGGAGAAAACGTGATTTAACTAAAACGTTTTTTATGTATGTATCAAGGGGGTAAACCTTTAAAGACAAGATTGAAATTTCGAACGTGTGCGTGCATATTATGTTTAACATTTTATAAAGCCTTACTTAGAAATCATCATCATATATTTAAGGGCTGGGCTCTTCTCGGTGGATTGACTTCCAATCGTTTCTATCCTCTGCCTTCTTTTTGACTGCCTGATAATATGCGTGTCGTATGTATCCAAGTATTTCACTCTTCTACTTAGTACCTAATACTATTCTGAATTTCAACGTCTAAATGGGTCACAATGAGGTTGAAAGTGTCATCAAACTCATCAATGCATGAAGGAGAAGGCTCTCATTTTTGGACACAATTCGTAGTTAATTTACTTGGTTCCTCCCGAGGAGACGAAAAATCCGATTATAATTGGATTTTTTGCTTTGGAATAATGTAACGATCATAATTAATTTTTATGAGATGTTAAAATTTACTGTAAGTCCTAAAAGTCAGGCTGTACCGGAAATTTAATTAATTTTGTGTTTTTAATAAACACATTTTAAATAGGTTTTCATTGTAGGTAAATAACTAAGTTAAGTACTTTAATGAAAATTCCTTTCCTTATTTATGTGATAAGTCTTTCTTAAAATATACTTAACATATATTTCGGTTGCTCACCGACGCACCAGATGATTATGATACCTACCTACTAAATCTAGTATTTAATCGAACGAGCTAGCGGGGCGAGTAAGTTCTCCCAGTCTACTTGGACAATTCGTCGTTTGTATGTATTTTAGCATTACCTTTTGTTCTTGCGAGCTTCGGATTAATTTAGCATCTTACAAACTCTATTCATAGTAGTTAGCTTTCATTTCGTGGTATGTTCATGATCTTTTATAGTTGATTATATGGTTATTTAAACTGCACTTTCTTGATCTAAAAGAACCTGGGTATAATTTGCAACTAAAACTGAAAAGAAAACAAGTAGAATCTTCGTAGAATCACTAAGCCCAACCCACACACAGCGTAATAGTAACTTACGCTCTTATAACCTTATCTATAGGACACTCGAAAATTTATATTTGAATTATTCATTTTGATAAAAATAATTTCAAGTTGCCGTTTAATTAGAACGGAAACTCCTTTGAAAACTCGTGAAGTTCGCAAAACTTGAATCATTGTCGTTAATTAGGCTACTCGAGCTTGGAGTAAGTTATTTTTATCCGCGCTAATTTAAACTATCTAGGTGTTGTTACCTTTGATATTTTAAAATCACTCGTTTCGTGCCGTGGAATGGAGTGATTTTTATTTATTTTAAAATTACGACGTCTAGTGCCGTACAAAGTTAGCTATGGAGTGACACCCCAGGTTAAGCAATCGTTTTCGTAAAAACTAGTACCTATTCTTGAATAAAAAAATTAAAAAAAATTGATTGCTGAATCGGACGTTAATCTTCCGGGTGTAACGAACGAGCGAGCAAAGCGAGTCTAGGCTACTTGGACAATCCATTGTTTGTATGTATGTTTGTCGGTACGGACGATGTAGGGGTCGCGAATTCAAGTTCAGGGTGAACCGCTAGTATATATGTTTGTATTTAGGTATGAGGCATTAAATGAAATAGATGTCAAATACTAAAGAAAAAGACCATCTCCATCAGAGGCTATTATATATAGTAGTGTTACTACTTTAATAACAAGTCAAAATTAATTTAAATTAATTAAACAATTTGATTTGTTCCAAAATAAAGTTAAATTTTCATTTATATTTGTTCGACAATAACTCGAGCATCGTTAGAATTGAACAGAAAAAGGTAGAAATTAAAAAGTGGCAACATCATATTGTCGTAAAAACGGGATGACACTACAGTGCAACAGAAAAAGCCTCTACCTTTTTATGCCGCTCTATAAATGAGATAAATAGAATGTGTAAGTTCGGACAGCGCATAGTGATACTGCGCTAGTGACAATGACAAAGATACTGTCCTAATTTGAAGTGAAACATGCTTGTGCCAAAATTTACCGAGTGGACACAATAACAATTCGGTCCTTGGCTAAACAAATCGCGCCATATTGTAAATTCTATTTATCTTAGGTATTGTAACCACCTGTCTTTGACGACGATCCGATTGACGATACTCAAGTTATTGCGAAGAAACATAAAAAATATAGATACAAATGCCAGGTTGTTCTAGTAGTTTTGTATAGTTTTACATCACCTCTACATAGTGTAATAGTTAGGGCGGGAAGATTCTCGAGTGGCGACCGCGTACCGGAAGGCGCAGCGTGGGTAGGCCCCTCAAGGTGAACTGATGACCTAGTGAAGGTTGCAGGAGTCCGCTGGATGCGGGTGGCGCAGGACCGGGCATTGTGGAAATCTTTGGGGGAGGCCTATGTCCAGGCAGCAGTGGACGTCTTTCGGCTGAAATGATGATGATAATGACTACATAGTATAAAACAAAGTCGCTTCCCGCTGACTGTATGAATGCTTAAATCTTTAAAACTACGCAACGGATTTACACGCCGTTTTTTTAATAGATAGAATGATTAAAGAGGAAGGTTTTTATGTATTACACATAATACACATTGCACCCTTGCGAAGCCGCAGCGGGTCGCTAGTAACTTATGTAGTTAAGTGATATA
Organism: Lathronympha strigana; assembly: GCA_949128165.1. Classification (NCBI taxonomy): domain Eukaryota; kingdom Metazoa; phylum Arthropoda; class Insecta; order Lepidoptera; family Tortricidae; genus Lathronympha; species Lathronympha strigana. Next base: position 4,780,881 of record OX421905.1, read on the forward strand.
TACACAGTTTCGCAAGGTGGTTACCTCTAAGTAATTGTTGCACTAAGAGTGAATATATGTTAACGTGTATCATATTATTGATGTAACAGTGTAACCATTGTTGGTAAACCTTAATAAATAAACTAAAAATAAATAAACAAATAATAGACTCGGGGAACTTATGCTCGCTGCGCTCGCTCGTTCAATTATTGTTGGTTGCACGAGCAAAGAGGGTTATGGTAAGGGAGACCCTGACTAAGCAGAAGAATAGGCAGACCATCCGCCTGATATCATAAAGGAGACAACAGAACCTCAGTTTGGATAAGGTGCACTAACTCTAAATGGAGAGAGATTGGAGAAGCGTATTCCCAACGGTAGGCGAACACACGCTAAAAAAGAAGAAGATTTAAGATCCTGCAATCGGAGCTCGATATTTAATAACAATTAGCTATCGCGTAATAGAAGCCCACTCATATACTGCTGCACCCAAACAATTGACTCTCCCCTTCTCGGCAAACAATCGCAATTACATCCAGGATCCGTTTAAACCAACAAAACTGTACACAAACAGAATAAATGAACTCGTGTCGTGTCGTCGTCGTGTGTGTTTTTCGCCGACTGTACTTTAGTTTGCACTACCTAGGTACTTGTTTTCGTCAGTGCGATGAGAATTTTTGAATTATTCAACTTAGCGAGTGTTCTGGCCGGTCTGAAGCGCGGGAATTATTACGGACAGCGCGCCCAGTGAATACAGTTACGGTTTCTTTGTAGTTAGAGCATGTGGAGCGGAATTTTAAACCCAACATTTCACGTTCAGGAACAAAAGGACAGAAAATTTAACCTCCACAATAAAGAATGAGGTTTTGTTTTTGAAATTCATGTATTTTTATTGCAGCATGTTCACTCGTTCACAGCATTTGACTATTCCAAGTTAAATGTTTCGTGGATTTTGAATTGTGATTTCGTGTATCAGTTGGTAAATAGAGAGAAGACAAGTATTTGCGTTTCTTGGTGTTGAACTAGTTAATTAAAAGTTGGTAGCTCAGAGGCTACATAGCCAGTTTCGAAAGCAAACGTTATTGAAATAAAACTTTTTGGCAGCGTTTGCAAGAATTTAATCGGTAGAATATGTCGATTTGTAGGTTAGCCAAATGTTTAAACATGCTCATCAGTAGCGCGCTTATAACCGGAGTACTTACTATTACTACTTACCAAAGTATGTCGTCTATAATAATATTTTCACCTACCTAAGATTATCGGTTATAGGTTATATACAGGGCGTCCCAAGACTATGGGATATGAAGGGAAAGTCGTAGATAGGATGTTTTGCTGAAAGAAGACTTTATTTTATTTTTAAAAGTTAGTAATACTGCGTTCAAAGATATTCTAAAAATTACTTGGTTCGCCTGGGAATCGAACCGACTTAAATGTGAATAAAAAGCACCCCTATTTTTATGATGCCAATCGAAAGAATGGACAAAAAATTATAATTCTTCTTAAGTAACATAGTATTCTAAACGAAAGGAACAACGTGAAAATTAATCAGTATTTTTGTAAGAATATCTTTTAATGCAGTATTACTAACTTTTAAAACTAACATAAAGTCTTCTTTCCAAACCACATTTCTTTCTTTTGGAACCATCGTGAATCATACAAGTGACATTAATTTGCTACGGTTAAAACGCACGTATTTTTATCACAATAGGTTTGCCATGTTTCCAATGCATCGGGCAGTCATCGTCAGACAGACATGATGTTGTCACCTTCGCGGCTCGGGCATCACAACTCTGGCTGTCTGACGATGACTGCCCGATGCAGTCAAAACGTGTCATGCCTATTGTGATAATCGTATACGTGAGCTTTAGCCGTTGCAATTTAAGGTAGTAGGTAAAACATTAAAATCGCAACCATTATTATAACATTATTATTCTCCAGACAATCTTCATCTTCAGAGAGTCCTGAGCAGTACTTTATAAATAGAAAAATGAGAGGTTTTTCGCTTTTACTAAACGTATGCGCAAGTGTGCTTAAGTTTACCACTTACCTTTTACTAAACTTAAGCACAATTATGCATATAGTTGATGTTTGTTTCTGAATCAGGAACTTCTCTTCGTACTCAAGTGGCATTAGGGTCTTCCACTATTAATGAGTAAAGCATTTAAGTCTGTCGCAGCGTACGCTAGATAGGTTCAAACGCACGCGATATCATAACACCACAATTATCGCCCTGTCACAGAGCTCCGACCCTCGTCACGCGCAACTGCGGCCGGATTAATCACGGATTAACTTAATCTCCACCAAATAAATCTGCTTTTGTTGTACGAAATCACTCATGACACTTTTTACATTCCGCTGCCATCATGTCAATCCAATTGACGGATGAGAAATCGACTGTAAATTTGGGGCACGCTGCTGAATTTTTTACCAAGCCAAACCATAAACATGCCAACCAAGCGAAACCATATACATCTTCATTCATTAATAATATAACCTGTAATTGAACACTCCACAGGACTATTGAATCTATACATGAAATAGGTACCCTTTATTGCACATCTTAATATTAGAAAGAAACATTAATATAAAAAGGTTTGGTTCTCCATGTATAAAAAAAAACCGGCCAAGTGCGAGTTGGACTCACCCACTGAGGGTTCCGCATAAAGGATGTTCCCCCTATTTATGACATTAGGTACCTACTTAAAAATACTGGTGGCAGTTTTCGGATTTCCTTCTGTACCTACTTGTGCTACAAGTTCTTACTTTTTGGCAAACTTCGTGATTCTAGATCAACGAAAAGTATATATGTGACATAAACGGCCGGGCCGGTATCTTTTGATAGCGTTGACGTAGAGGTTTGATTTTTTTACAGCTTCAGGCGACCGCAGACTTGTATATGTGGTATTAATTTCAACTTGCTACCTTTGCGCATTCCCGAGATAAAGGGTCTTGACAGACAGACAAACGGACGAACAACAAAGTGATCCATAAGGGTTCCGTTTTTCTCTTTTGAGGTAAGGAACCCTAAAAAAGAATCTCAACACCCCCTTTCCTCCCGTGGGTCGTAGAAGCGAACTGTAGAACATTGTGTACGTAGGTTCAAATGTATTTTAGGCGATGGGTTAGCAATCTGTCACTGCAGTATGACAATAACGTTATCTTTAAGAATGACTGACACTAGACCGGGACGGGACGGGGCGGGACGGGGTGGGACGGGCTAATCTGCCAGTTACTATAGTGAAAGTCACGTGACCTCCGAGGTATAACGTGATTAGAAATAGACAGATCGTCCCGTCCCGCTGCGTCCCGACCCGTTCTAGTGTGAGTCATCCTTTAAACCCCTTACCTAGTTGCTAACAGTGGCACTCAAGCTTGATCAATTGCATGTGCTCTGCCTACCCTTCTTGGGAATACAGGTGTAATACTAATGTATGTGCACAGTACCTATATAAAAGTGTGTAGAGAAAGGACAGCCGATTAAAGATACTCAAGGTGTGATATCAACTTTTAAATCGATCTCTTCCATAAATAGGATTGCACGAGCTAATCCCTCCGTTCTTCCACCGTGTAACTAGATGCGGACAGTCGTTCCACCCTTACGTGGTCTCCCTGCCGCTGATTCGTACAAAACGCTTTGCCTCTAGCTTTGTGCCGCGAACAGCTAAGGAGTGGAATTCTCTACCTGCGAATATATTCCAAGCCCAATATATGTAACTTAGATCTTTTTAAATCGCGAATGAATAGATATCTTTTAGGCAAGCATGCTCCATCCTAGACTACATCGGCACTTACTATCAGGTGAGATTGTAGACCATAGATAAAAGAAAAAGGAATAGATAGCTAACGGAGGTGTGTCGCGCGTCGCAGCGATGAGGCCAGATGGCCATATTACTGTTCGACGCGAGCCAGTTGCATCTTAGCCGCAATCGTAAAATATGCTCCGATATTTTCATAAAATGCCGAACTGCTACGTTGTTACGAGCAAAAATATGAATGAAAACAAAAACTTCAAGGACTAAGGAGTCACGTACCACATGTATTGTATTCATTTCATTAGTTTTTACTTGATAAAATCATGCATTTTTACAAATATATCCAGGACCGTATGATTTTACTCTGCCCGACTAATTGGTTGAACTGATCTGTAACAAATTGTACAGGCGTTTTACATTGACGGCTTAGAATAGCAAACAAGTTGTGTCGCGATGCAATTTGTTAAGCAGCCGCGCAATGTATCGAATTGCTAGCGATATCCACAACCACATGATTATTACTTGGTACGGCCGCTTGTGCCTTGCCGGGAACTAGAGAAGCGATGCACCCGTGCCGATGTGTGTCGATAAATGATTGGCTTGATTTTACTCAAATAAGAAATTACATTTTCGGTTTCCGGTAGGTTTGTGTAATACACAAATTTATTTTGTATCTGTATCTATTTATTATTGTAGTGTTTGTTATCCATTTAAAGAAAATCTAGGGTAACATCGAGTATGTTAAAAACCAAACTTTTGAAAGTTTTATGTCCAAAGTTTTTATGGGTATATTTGATGAGACGTCTTTATTTATGGTTTATCTTTGAATATTTGTATTTATCTGATTCTGATTAATTGAAACATGTTTTTAAATTACATAGTAGGCGTAAAAATACAAACGACTTATGTTTTATCTATTCAATTTTAAGGTTTTTTGTCCGACGAGTATAAGACTAAAATGTTTCTGGGAGAAAATTTACCATTGACATTAACTGTATGGAAGTGGAAGTGGAAGTGTAATAAAATAACGTTTTTATTTTAATTTGTATTGAATTCGACTCCTAGGCGAGACAAGCGAAAATCAAAAATACTTTGAAAGCAGTTTTTTATGTTCCCCTTGAGTAAAACGAGCTAACTTAAGGTTTTAAGGCACTTTCCCTCTAGGGTCTATTATAATTTCCGACCTTTATACAGATGAGTCCTGCTACTGTTAAGTGTGTACTTAACAGTAAATAGCAGGGCTCATTCTGTACACATGTCGGAAATTAAAATACTTACGGGTCTTCTCTGTTTCACCTCACACCTGCTCAGAACGCTTGGATAATTTGATGCTTGGATATTCTTCAACGTGTTATTAACGTTAGCTGGAGAATGGCTCATTATGCAATGATCTTGAATCATAAATAGTTGTTTGCATTCAATGAAACTAGATCTATAAAGTAGGGTCTGTCTATCCTGAGTTTCCTAGATTTTGATAGCACGAACTATGAAAGTGTTAATTCATTATTTCATAGAATTTTGACTTTAAAATAACACTCTAAAGTTTGAAAGTTCATTTACTTGGAAGATATAACGTGGTTTGAGGAAATTGATTAATCAAAAATGGCCCATACTACACACCACGTTTGGAACCTGCAATACAATATCATCTTGTGGTTACTTTATCAAAGTGCCTTGCGCCCCTGCGAAAGGCAATGCGTATGCGTATACGTAACGCATACACACGGGTTTAACGTCAATATACTTAATATGGTCATGATTATAACTATTGTTACACATTGTTTTCTGCAATGTTTTTAACCACGACTGATTTGGTTGTCCTGGGATTTTACTGTATTTATTAATATTCAGAGCGCATCAAATATCAATGGATAACAGTTTATCGACTTATACTCCTCTCTAGCGCCGCGTCACACGATCGCTTACCGCGCGCTTTAGCCAATCACAATGCGTCTCTGGCCTGAGTCTAGCCACACCCCGCCTCACCCCGGAGACATGAGAACTCGTTAAAATTTAGCTTCGTTAGACCCACTTGTTGTAGACAAATCCTTACCTTTTCCTCAAAAAAAAAATTGTTCGTAATCATGTAATATGTGAAAGACTTTTTAAAAATTAGAACTATCTATTTTACTTACCGTTTTCCTTTTTTATTCACTAAGTTCGAGCATGTCTTGCTAAAGTACGTACAAACATTTGTTTCTTAAGTAGGCCTTACGTTTTTAAACTTACATACTATAAAAAGGTCGAAAACTGTCAATATTGTAAAAAATAATTTAAATTGTAATAAAACAATTTTTTTGAGAGTTTAATTAATCTACCTCAATACATCACCACACTGTGCTTTGTTTTTGGTTTCCTTAAGGTGGAAGTGCCTGGAGGGTATGGCGACTAGCGGCCAAGAGATGGCGCTAGTGCTGCAAACTTAGTTATTTTCACAATTTCCTCCAAAACTAAGGCAGATACATAAGATGTTTTTGTATTTGCGCAAATACTAGAAAATCTGAAGTATAATACGAGAATTTCGGCAGCCAACAGTATTTCATTACAACAAAAACCTGCAACAACTTGGAAATACGGAGATTTTACCCATTTACGCACACTAGCACGTCTTCTGTCAGTCACCAGTGTCAGTAGTGTTATCATCACTTCAAAAATTAACTAGATGTCGCTACTATAGATAACCTTTCCGACGTAAACACAGAGGGCGCGGAGAATGTCATTCCTCGAAAACTAACTAGCGTTTAACTAGGTGGCGTTATAAAAGTGCTTATGTAGTATTTAGCAAATAGATGTTTGACCAATGAAGTCATTGCAGAAGACTTGGGGTCATAAATTAAATAGGAGGATGGCGTTTTTCGAGATTTACTACACATACAAAGTCATAAATACTCGAGTGGCTAGAATCCAATTTCGAGAAGTTTTTACAGCATAGTTCTACGATAAATATAGCTAAATATATTTTACCCAGCCTTTGAAAACTTTGTATAGAGGTGTACTCGTACATCGTCATTACTTATATTTGGATTGTTTTTTAAATTCCTCCATCACCAAATCAAAAAAAGTGTTTACTTACGTCATCGTCAGCTGTAATACTAGTAACCACCAGAAGCTAAAGTTTCAGGACACAGACCGAAAGCTAGTTCAGTAAAACAATGTGAAAGAAGAAGAATAAATACGAGTAACCAATCGTTTTGTAGTAATTTTGCATTTACTGGGGTTTCTATTTCTGCGCAATTTGCTGTTCGGGAGTCTAAAGAAACCTAACTAACCTAATTTTGCTTATCCTATGATGAATATGCGTTAGACATTCCAACTAATGAAAATGCGTTCTTGGTTGCAACATCGCCGAAATATCGGCAGCTCAATTTGATCAAAAAACCCGCGTTCATTAGTTAGAATGAAATAACCGCGATAAGTATTCAACATTCTAGTTCATTTTGCGATTGATTGCTTATGTTGGCATAATGGCATACGGCATAATGCGTTTTTCACACTGGTCCAATATTCATAGAGAGCAGAATAACTGACATGTGGGCATTTTCGCGAGAATAGATCCAAAACTTTTTTTTCTAAAACTGATAAACTTAATGTTTGCCTACTTAGAATCACGAGCTTTTTCGATCCTACATGTTAAGCCAGAGCTCCAAGAGGATTCGCTTTGTTGACACCTGAGGACCCACGGAGCAAAGCCCTTGGCCCGTTTAGATGTCAACACAGCGAATCCTCCTTTTATCGCTTACCATCAGGCGGGCCGTATACTTGTTTGCCACCGTCGTAGTATTAAAAATATATATATATATTAAAAAAAAAAACAGTCCCAATTTTTTCTTTCTGTAACCATTTTTAATACATTTGCGTCAAAACTTTTAAAACTTTTGAGACCTTTTTTCTCGCTGTTTTTATCTCCTAGATTGAAAGAGCTTCTTATTTAGATTAGGATAAACATTAAATTTAATGTTTATCCTACTTTAAAAACTTTTTTATAGGTAGGTAAATTTACCTACCTACCTTTAAAAAAGTTTTTTCGTAAGTAGATCTCTTTTTGCGAAAATGCTCATGTAAGTACCTAAGGGATTCGGTAAGGGTGCCTCCAACGCATATGTCACTGCATACGAATATGATATTGGTCTAAAAATTCTGAACTCGCATTAGGCACTTGCGTTGCGTTGAAGGCACAAGACGAAAGTCACTAAATAACTGTTACATTTTTACGTTCAATGCAAAGGTAACGAAGACGCATAAATGCGTTAATTTGCACTTACACGGGACTTACGTTTTTATTTCAACCAAAAATAAAAAATTGTACTTTTAAAATTTTTAATTTTTGGTGAAATAAAAACGTAAGTGTGTTAGGTATCTTTGTACCTAAAGGTACTTTGTCGATAATTGATAAGTTTTTTTTTAATAAAGTTTACTTTTATATAAATATTTATGACATATAGCGCCGAGAAAACGGTAACTTTTACGAAAAATTATCACATATATATTTATTTATATTTATTTATTTCGTCACATATAAGCTTACAGTATTACACCAAAACGCTTATACGACAAACTATTATATTATATAAGATAACGATTGATTCATAAAGATTACAAAAAATAATTAAATAGGCTAAAAAAATGTCACATTAATCTTTAATTAAAATAACATGCAACTCCAACAAAATGGGTTTACAATACAATGGGTTTCAATAAAAAAGCTAATACATAAAAATTAAATTAAAATAATACGTTTTTTTTTTTACTCCAGCTAGGCAGAATCCAGAGCAGGCATGATAATTTTTAGAAACTTCCCTAGCGGATCAGCAAAAAGGTCGGCATCCGGGACCTGTATCAGCAGGTTATTTAATAAATTAATAACCCGAGCAGTGGGTGCATTTGCAGCTCGTACAGTACACATATGCAAGCCCCACAGTTTACTTTTCACCATAAGGATTAACAACCCCAGGAGCGTTATGACAGAATTAACCTTCAGCAGTGATAATTTCGTGACCGTCAGGATGATAGAACCACGGTGAGTTTTTGAACCGCGAGTTATTCCAATAATTAGTACCTTTTTCGTACTCATTCTTGGCGGTCCCAAAAAACGCAACTCGCTAAAAATCGAGAAATATTGAATATTCAATGTTCACCGTTTCGTTATCATTATTACCTCATGGCCGTGTAGCGGGGCATACACTGTTCTCATTCAGAGCTTATTTTAGCCGTAACTTTATTTCAGAAAGCCAGAATGAAATACTAAGTATCATTTTAGAAGGTCCTAAATAGGTACTGAACGATACAAGGCCTACAACCATGGGAACTGGAGGTGGCCCTGACCTGGACGTCAGAATGACTGACCACTTAATTTTCAATAATACTCGATTTTTAGCATGGTACTATTTTTTGATATTAGGTACCAAATAGTACGAAAAAGGCACTAAATATTGAAATAACTCGCGATTCAAAACTCCACCGTAGTCCTATCATACTGACATTCACATAGTTTCGACGCTCAAGAGAATAGAAAAATAGTACATTACCTAACTAGTGCGGTAAAACAAAGAAAGGCCGAGATCGCAGGCAGATGTTTGCGACCCGAGCTGCAAGCGAGGGACGTAAATATGCGATCAAGGGCTTTATTTATTACCTCACGTGTTAGATACATCATTTTATGCCTACACTTGGGCAGAAGTCGGCTTTTTCCGTACGCGTGGCGTGCGGAAAAAGGCACTTTATGGCCAGGTGTGGCATAAATAATATTATATTGTGTATTTGAAAAATATTACAAAATAAAACAAACTGCTGCTAATTATAATTCATGTTTTATTATTTTTTATTTTCATTTGCGCCGGCTGCCCTTTGTTGTAGTTTAACTGGAAGAAAAAAAACCTGTCTGTCACTAGGGAGTTTTTTAAACGAACACAGCAAAGAGCACAGCGTGTGCGAAGAACTAGCCGTCGAGAACGCAACGCAACTCATGATTCTCATGAATAAGGCTCACTAACTAATCTCCAACATGTCGACCTATGTGCTCACGATGAGGTACACGCAACTGAATTCGATAGCGACTGCGGCGTTCGAATGTATGTCCGTCTCGCTCCTACCATTTCTCTGGTAGGAGCGAGACATACATACCCCCGAACGCTGCAGTCGCTGTCGAATACGGCCACGTGCAACTAATGATATCTAAGCACACTATTGACGTGACTATGATGACTTATTGAAGTTATTGAGATACATCCATACGCCTGACAGCATGGTGACAACCCTAATATCAATGTAATCTTGACATTGTTTGCATGCACAATCTAAACTTCAAATGTAGGGAAGAGAAGCTTCTGTACTTTAGTACTTTTATTCTGTGTTTTTGCCTAAGTTTGATTTTGTAAAATACAAAACATACCTGGCAGGCTTGACATTTCGACGCATCGTTGGTTTTTTGGAACTCTGCGCAAAACGAGCTCGGGGACCTGGGACTATATAGTCTTTATAAAACGCAACTAACTTCGGTTTCATCTCTTGAATGAAGTTGTCGTCACGTCCTACTTCAACGATAGTCAAATTGGCTCCAGGTTCAATGAAACAGACAAAATAACATTTCGCCTTTTCAGCAATGCGTAGTTGTCCTTGCACCTATAGACATAAAATAATGTATATTAGTTTAATAATGTAATATTTATAATATTAGTCTTTTGTTTCAATGACATGTCGGATACGATGCGTCCTGTTCATATATGTCTGGTCCAGGTTGAGAATATCTCTGTACCAAAAAGTCTAGGACATGGCAGTCTTGCCACTAGCTAGTGAGTGACTAAATATAAGCTATACTATAGCAATTTGTAGAGTCCTTCAACGCCAGGGCCTATTTATGTGTTTAAAGAGCTACCAGAGGTTTTCACAGCTTAAAACATTGATAGTAAAACCCCAAACTCAATTATAAATACAATACACAATAAGACCTGCCTGGTACAATAATATTACAATAATTACAATAATAGGCGTAGGGATGTGACGACCCCTGTGATATTTAATGATGTGAAAGACAGACAGACGGACGTGTCGCACCATAAAAGTTGTTTTTTTACCATTTTGGTACGGAACCCTAATAATGATGTGACAGACAGACAGACGGACGGAGCCGCACTAAAAGGGTTTATTTTTTACCATTTTGGTACGGAATCCTAATAATGATGTGACAGACAGACAGACGGACGGAGCCGCACTAAAAGGGTTTATTTTTTACCATTTTGGTACGGAATCCTAATAATGATGTGACAGACAGACAGACGGACGGAGCCGCACTAAAAGGGTTTATTTTTTACCATTTTGGTACGGAATCCTAATAATGATGTGACAGACAGACAGACGGACGGAGCCGCACTAAAAGGGTTTATTTTTTACCATTTTGGTACGGAATCCTAATAATGATGTGACAGACAGACAGACGGACGGAGCCGCACTAAAAGGGTTTGTTTTTTACCATTTTGGTACGGAACCCTAATAATGATGTGACAGACAGACAGACGGACGTGTCGCACCATAAGGGTTGTTTTTTTACCATTTTGGTACGGAACCCTAATAATGATGTGACAGACAGACAGACGGACGTGTCGCACCATAAGGGTTGTTTTTTTACCATTTTGATACGGAACCCTAATAATGATGTGACAGACAGACAGACGGACGTGTCGCACCATAAAGGTTGCTTTTTTATCATTTTGGTACGGAACCCTAATAATGATGTGACAGACAGACGGACGGATTTCCTACAACTGACGATATAACCGCCAATACATCATTTAATTTATTTTATTTTTACGTACGAAGCAAACGGAAGTGGAAACAAGATTTGCATTATTTATTTAGAAATATTTCATTAAAGTCTACTGAAACAACTTTGATGGAATTTGTACTGTCCCTAAGTAAATCAGTAAAGTATGATGACCGCAAATCCGCAATGGAATTAATGGTTCTAAAATACAGTTTTTTATATAAAGTGGCAACAAATGAAACATTAGATGTGTATTTTAAACTATTTCATCATCATCATCATCATCATCATTTCAGCCGAAAGACGTCCATTGCTGGACATAGGCCTCCCCCAAAGATTTCCACAATGACCGGTCCTGCGCCACCCGCATCCAGCGGACTCCGCGACCTTCACCAGGTCATCAGTCCACCTTGCGGGGGGCCTACCCACGCTGCGCCTTCCGGTACGCGGTCGCCACTCGAGAACCTTTCCGCCCCAACGGCCATCGGTTCTACGTGCAATGTGCCCCGCCCACTGCCACTTCAGTGCTTAAACTATTTACAGAAAAAACCGGCCAAGTGCGAGTCGGGCTCGCGCACAAAGGGTTCCGTAGCAGCAAATATAATAAACTTATTATGTCAATTTATACACCTGGTGAATGGAGCCTAAACTTATAAGGTTCAGCCATCGTTTTCAGTGTAAGCACAATAACTTAACCAAAATTACAGTTAAATCAACCTATCTCAAAAACTATAAGAGATACTTTGATCAAACCAAAAATCGTTGAAAGAGTTAATTAGCATGCATCACCTCTATTTTTTTTAGAATTTTATACCCCGTAGTTATAAAAATAGAGGGGGGGGGACATACTTTTTACGACTTTGAGAGCTGATATCTCAAAAACCGTTCACTTTAAGAAAAATGTTTTTTAGAAAACTTTATATCATTTTAAAAGACCTTTCCATTGATACCCCACACGGGTATGTACATCGAAAAAAAAATTTTCATCCCTCAGTTACATGTATGGGGGGCCCCACCCCCAATTCTTTTTTTTACTATTTAGTGTCATAATTTTGTAGCGGTTCATACAACACATATTCCCATCAAATTTCATCACTGTAGTACTTATAGTTTCCGAGTAAATCGGCTGTGACAGACGGACAGACGGACAGACGGACAGACGGACAGACGGACATGACGAAACTATAAGGGTTCCGTTTTTGCCATTTTGGCTACGGAACCCTAAAAATACCGCGAGGCAAATGAACTAAATCAGTGGTTCACCCACGGAGCCATTGGCAAACGTTTTGCAGGATGGCAACTGACGGCAAGGCGCGCCGCCAGATTCCATACAATCTTAGTAGCATATCCTGAGGCCACGCGCATACGATTGCATTTCACTCAAAGTTCATTTCGCACTTGTAAAGGTAGGCCTGAGAGTTTCGTAAATGTTTATTTCCCTTCGATCGCATTTTCTTTTTCGATAAAAGGAAACACATATTTAGTTTAGTTTTCGTAGAAGGCTACGGGTTTGGTTAAAAATTCTATTATTGTAAAATCTATGCCACAAGAAACGTAAAAACAAATTTGGTCGATACTTACTCAGTAGGTTCAGCACTGCTTAATTGACTCGATTGGTTTTGCAAACCCGAATCTACTTTATCTGGTTTTGATGGTGTTCCTTCCGCTGGAATATGACGCCAAGCCTGACCTCTGCTGAATTTTTTATAGTAATTGTTATAGCTGTTCGAGTCACGATATAAGTATGTCAACTACTTACTCTACTCTAGTTTGTTTGTTGTACAGTACAGTCACCAGCATAAATATATGACGGTGAACAGTCGAGCAAAAATACCTGACGCTCTATTAGGTGCATAAGTATCTGACGACAGTACCCCGGTAAAAATATTTGATGATTTGTGGGCGGCAAAAATATCGTTACTCCGTATCCGTATAAATATCGGATCGAGGCGCTTATACACATGTGATTACTTATAAAAATCAAAATTATGTGATCACTCTCATCGGCAGAAATATCTATCTACTGCAAAAGCAAAAATATCGGATGACTGATGGATCGCCTATATATATCTGACAAGATATTCAAAGCTGTGAAATCAATCAGCAAGAACAAACTATATCTGTATGGCATTTAGATGGCCGTAAATTGTATGAAGCAATTTGACAATTCACGAAAAGAGTGCAGACTTGTCATTTATTTGTCATTGCATATGTCTGTCTTACATTTTCCCATTTGCAATTTTAAATAGTAACATTAAAATTCAGGCATCAGAAGACTTTTCCTATGAGATCTGAGTAGTGAAGTTATAGTGATCAACCTCCTTTTTCCAAAGCATTAAAAAGAAAAATATAATAGTTATATAAGTCAACATTTAAACATTTATCATATGTCACTTTTCAGAAAATCGCACTCAGGCCATAACTCAATCACAATAGTACTTTATGCAACAGTGATATAATAAGGGCTCTTAAAACTTGAGGGTCGCCGTTATAAAACGAGACGAAGTCGAGTTTTGTAATAATAGACCGGAGAGTTTTAAGAACTAATTATGAACGGTTGCATACGCTAGTTTTTCTACGACTGCTAAAACAGCGAAAAAAGCTAAATCTAGAAAGGCGGAAGAATGTGGAAGATGTCGTATGCCCTCTAATGAAACCTTTTGGCCGCCGGACCCTGTCCGCCAAGACGCTCACTCACACGCCAGAGCAAATTTTAAGTAAACAACTAATAAAAAGTTTAGGGATTGCAAATAGTGATATCGATATTCATAATTAAAGGTGGAATTCTTCTCAATTTGGCTTTTTTTATTTCCAAACTTAGATTTCTCTCAACATTTCTAAACTAAACAGTTTTACTATACAAGAAAATGTTGAAAATAAAGGACTTTATCATGAAAAGCAACAACTAAACATTATCGAATCATGAAGTAATATCACCGCACTAGTCTGTACGAGTAGTCTTCTATACATGTCAACGGCGCGCATGGCTCGTCTTTAGTTCAGTTCTTTACTGATCACATTAACAGGGTGTTTTTACGTAGCAAATTTGTTTTAACGTTTTCTCCAAAGAAACATCGTTAAAGGTATAATGTTTAATACTTAAATTTACTCCAGGAACCGAGTACTATCAGCTGCAAAAAATTCTGCAACTAATAAAGTAGCACCTTATATATATATCGAGTTAAAATGTAGACCTCCGCTGTCACTGCGGTCAATAATTTATTCGGCTAATAAACCGCAATGGTCAATTTACTGAAGAAGCTGCCTAAACTTTATCCATTATTATACCTTTTTTTTCGACATATACCTACTTACTACGAGTAGTTACCAACAATGACAATAATTGGCAATTAAATGTTTGAACGCTTAAATAAAACCAGATTCGTGAAAACATATTCATTTTTAAAACTTGCACATTGATTGAACTTTCCCATCCCTAGCTGTCTTTTATACATGCCTACGGCGACAGTGACACGGAAAAATGTAGAAATTATAAGCATATTTTTTAAATCCTTTATTATGAAACAATGGATTCATATACCTGCTTAAAAAGTAAATGTATGAAAAAACAAAGGGTCAACAAGTTGACACGAGTACAAAATAATTTTTAAATTCTATTATTTTACCATTTAGTAAGCGGTTGAAACTTTGTCTTGTATACAAGACGACGGCGTTAGTGTATCGTACTATCGTTGTCTAGTATAGGTGACAACGGCGGTCAAAGGGTTAAAAAAAAAACAACAGTGCTCATATATTGTATGAAAATCCATAGGAGCAGTGTTCTTATGGAATACCATAGACAACGTTATAATGTATACTTTTTTAGTATCGCTGTCAGTCTAATTGAGTGGAGTAGATTTTTTTTTTTGCATCAAGCAGGGATTGTAAATAATATTTATATAAGTATTAAAAAAAAAAGTATTATAATAACTTATAATCGAACGCCATTGTCATGGCGACATTTCAACTAGACGACGACACAAACACAGAATCGTGTCAATGCTCGACTACTAAATTACTACGATTTGACTGCTTGGACGAATTGCATCAAAATAGATCAGAAAAACTTTTGACAACGTACGGAATCGGAGAAATAACAAACATATAGATTTATTTTTGACACTTCCTTTATTTAGTAAGGAAGTGAAGGAAGGGTGTATGACTGATGTTCTGAGTGTTGACGGAGAGCTTGGTTGGACACGCACGCCTGGTCTACTACCAAGAAAGTCGAACAAATAAAAAAATGTAGTTATCTCCCTTTCTATCGCACTTATACTTATACCTATTCGAACGAAAGAGATGCAGATAGAAAATCAAATTTCCGATGTTTGCGGTAGCCTCTCACATCTCTCAGAGCAACTTTATTATTGTTATATTTCAGCAATTTTAAACTTCGATTTGATGACAGAATAAAACGTGAGACAGACATATGCAATGACAAGTCTGCACTCTTTTCGTGAATTGTCAAATCACTACATATAATTTACGGCTTTATGCCAGCCAGATATGGTTTTCTTTTGCAGATTCATAAAATATTTTTAACTATCGTGTCAGATATATAGGCTACCCATCAGTCAGCCGATGTTTTTGCTTTTACAGGGGATAGATATTTCTGCCGATGAGAGTGATCACATCATCAATTTAATTTTTATAAGTAATCACATATTTATAAGCGCCTTGATCCGATATTTTTACGGATACGGAGTAACGATATTTTCGCCGGCCACAAAGCATCACATATTATTTACGAGGTAGTGTCGTCAGATACTTATATGCGCCCAATAGAGCGTCAGATATTTTTGCACGGCTGTTCACCGTCATATATTTATGCTGGTGACTGTACACTGTAGGTACAAGAGTGCAGTAAGACTGTACAAAAAACAAACAGACACAGAGGACCTGGTACCTATCAACATGTAAGCAAATTATGCATTTAAAACAATATTGACGAAATCAATGGCTACGGGCAGTCAACGACTAAAAGACCGTTAATCGTTGTTTTCCATCAGTGCACTTATAGTCAGACAGTATAGATGATGACGATGATAACCTGTAGGAATTGGTATGGTATAAAAAGTGACAAATGAAATACAATTGAAATACATACGATTTGGTGCCATAATGGTTGAGCAAGGAAGCTTCAAAGGCCGCCGTTTTTTTCTTACAGCACCAGACCAACGGTGGTTCTTATATTCCGTTTTATTAGTTCTTCCCATTGTCAAATTAATTTGTTCCACTGGACGACTGATGATATAGTGCAGGAAGGTAGCGGAGTGTGAAATGCCTGCGAGTACTATAGTTCCACTTGAAAGAAATCGTCAAAGAACAAATAAGCAGGAAAATATAAGATATTGACAGCTGTCATGACATTATTACTTACCCGAAAGTTTAACTGTTTAATAATTAGTTTAATAACTATTTCCAGCCAGTAAAAACCACAGCACAAATACAAAATAATTCACTAGATGCAACGACCTCCTCTCAGAAAATGTATACACGAAACGGGCGGTAGTTAAAAGTTAGCACAGAGAAAAATGCACTCAGCACCTACCCTACCCATAGGTACTCGCGGGGTTGACTATGTCAACAAATGAAAATGCTTTTATTATAATATTATGTAGGTTATGTTATTAATTAGTGGCTCAGCGGTAAGACCGTGTGACTTTCAATCTAATGGCCGTTCAAACACTGGCTTGTACCAATGAGTTGTTTTGAACTTATATACGAAATACCATTTGATATTTACCACTCGCATGTCTTATTGTTGTGGAATTGGACAACTTAATCCCCAGAAAAGCCTAGTTTACCCTCTGGGTTGGAAGGCCAGATGGCAGTTGCCAAAGCGGACCCCAGGCTTCCTGAGCCGTGGCATAATATTATTAATAATTATTATGAGCTAAGTATTGATGAGTACCTGACAAACTTATTCATTATTAGCTACTTTTAAAATTAGTCTGATGATTAGTTTTGAAACCGATCACAACACAAAATAAATATTCCCAGCCGCTACGTTGAAAACGACAACTATATATTATATAGCCTGATCTCTGGTGACGTGAACTTGCGTGCGAATCTGCGGATACATTTTTACCGGAGCCCATAAGTCATTTTACTATATTTTTGTATACTTAGGTATGATAGAATATGATTGACAGTTGCATATCTTGCGTAGTACATTACTTACAAGCTCATTCTAAGATTGTACTGTCCACCTGTGCACGAAATTTGGTACTACTCAGTCCGGTGACCTGTGTTACAGGCGGTTGCAGTGACATCTTTGATAGTTATGATTAAACTCAAAACCAGTGGCTGTCAGTTGGGCCGCCATATTAGTTTACACGGACAGTATAAGGATTACTCACACAAACAAGCGCTGAAGCGAAATTTTAGTACTTTTTATATCGGATTATTCTACGTTATTGTTAGTTTTCTAGTATTTTTTATTCTATTTGCGCAAATTGGAGGACTCGCACAACCTAAATATCACGGTTTAAAGTCCGGTGCATCGATACAATACGAGAAAACCTGCAACGAAAGTTGTATGAAACTTGCACGGGGAGATCCACCTTAATGGTGTTGATACATTTTCCGATCCATCAAATACCGATGACCTTGATGATATCGACAGGTTTCCGTTTTACGAAATGTTGTTTTTGCTTTAATTGAAACCATAACAAAAAATCGCATCAAAACACATTGTAATATTCTTTAAAAATTATTAGACACAAAAATATCCGTTAAGTGTTTTTAATTCAAATTTTTGAGGTGTTTTATGACACACTGTAAAACGGAAAACTTGCCTTATTATAATAAACTTGCTATATGTGATCATGACAGCGACGAAATGGATGAAAAACGCTGTTTTCGTCCAATTCGATAGATCAAAGTCCTCGGTCTCCAACTAGTCGGAAAATTATAATAACGCTAAGCATTCACTCAAGTAAACTAGGCACTGCCGCCAACAAATGTATATTTATATCTGGCTCAATCAAGAAGATTTCATTATTAAGCTGACACTTTGAAAAACTACAAGATGAAGGGGCAAACCTTACCGCTTGTATATTATATTGATTCTCTGACACATAGTTAAGTACCGCAAATATTCGAAGTTAGGAGTTCCAAGGCGGATCTAGACGTTGAACGGCTTGCCGCTAAGTGCTCGCTAGTTTGTTCGTAGGAATTAGCAATCTTAGCAGCTATTAGTAAAGTTCCTTAATCTTTTGTAAACGGAACCAAAACGTACATGGCAGATTATCGCATTCAAAATTGCATGCAGTTTAGGAATAAATTCATTAATAAATTGCCCATGCACTTTTGAACGCGTATCATGTAAAAAATTCTGTAAACAAAGGTTTTTCTAACAACAAAATAAAGTATAAAAGCAAGTTCTAATGAGCAAAAAAAATATGTAGAAGTAGAGCATAAAGTGTAATAATAACTCATGTTTTAATATTTTCAGCAAAAAAAATTAAGTGTAAGTATTCCGTACATTTCGCCGTATTTTTAACACTCGCGCCACGGCTCCACAAAATCAACAATACTTTTTTGTGAATTCACAGCATTACACGGAACGGTACAACCGTATTCAGTTAAAACTGCGGTCGCGGCCGTACCGCCAATTTTAACATTACGCTCC